>JAUPFV010000001.1:281565664-283965664 GCA_036936605.1 Limnanthes douglasii subsp. nivea | reverse complement strand
CCCATATTTAGTTGAATGGAAGGGCTTTCCAGTACATGGATCCATGGATATGACTCTGTGTATGCTATGGTTGCCAATGAGTCTGCTAACTCATTTTCTGTCAGGGGTATATGATCATAAGCAACACTTTTAAACTTGAGTGCTTCATTTTTAAGGAGGAGTAAATATTTCACAAGCTGCTCCTTTTTAGCCTCAGACTGACCTTGGGCAGGGTGGATAAGAATCTGGGAGTCACTTAGTAGCCTGACCCTCTTAGCCCCACAGATGTAGGCCAACTTTAAACCAGCTATAGCTGCTTCGTACTCAGACTCATTATTGGATGCCCTGAAAGCAAAACATATAGCTTGGTACATTTTGTCACCATATGGAGAAGTCAAACACACCCCGGCACCACATCCCATAGTGCTAGATCCACCATATGTTCGGATGACCCATACCTTCTTATCTTTTATGTCAGTAGCCTGCTCTGAATCTCTGTCGGAGTGAAATTCAACCAGAAAATCAGCCACAGGTTGGGCCTTGACTGCTGTTCGAGGAGCAAAGTCTATGTCGAAAACCCCCAACTCTACTGACCATTTAGTCATGCCTCCTTCTAGCTGGGTGGCTAAAGTATGAACGTGCCTCTTCCTCGAAGAAGCAGTAGGCGCTGTCATAGTATCCCTTCCAAAAATTGTAAGTGACTCAAAAATTTTAATGAGTCTGGAGACCGTCCTAGAACATTCCTCAATTGCACCCACTCTGTTTCGAGTTGGATTAGGATCCAAGTACTCAGATTTCACATCAAACCTTTCAATTATAACCATGGCTCCCTCCGGAGCAGCATTACTTGGACCAACCCGGTGAGTATTATCAGGCCTGTTACCTCCTCTTCTTTTGACATAGGCCCCCAGTTTTCCTATTTCGATCAAGTTCTGAACCTCTTGCTTCAAAGCTATGCAATCATCAGTGGTATGGCCAGTATCATTGTTGGTGATGATAATTATTGCCCGAGGGTAGGTTGTAATTAGTTTGGTGTTTAACAGTAGTATGTGAGTAGTATGTGAGTGTTTTATTTTCAGTGTAGAGAGTAGAGAGATAATTAAGCTGGCTGGTAGCAGTTAATTCTCATTACCCACACTTAATGCAGGTGGTTCGGTATTTATAACCTAACGTTTGGGCCCTTATGGGCTTTCGGATCATGTTTTAATGGACTCGGGTCATGTTCAAAGACCCATGAGCTCTAAGTAGGAGAGCAAGTAGCTTAGTCAAGTAGTGTTTAGGTTTTTTAGTATTTTTGTCATAGTTCGAACAGTCCTATGGTCTGAGTGTTCGAAGTGATCTGTCCGGTTCGAAGTGATATGTCCGGTCCAGAGGCCTTGGACCGATCTGTCCTTGTCCGGGGAGCATGCAGAATTCAGACTCATCAGGATCCCCTTTTTTAGGTGTTTGTGCAAATACTCTTGTCAAAGACCTGAAAAACAGTCCGACATCAGGGGTAGTTTTAATCCGGATAGGTCTGTCAATTTGGGCTATGGGTTTATCCGGACTGATAAAGCTTCACGAATTCAAAACGGTTTTTGCAAGAGTTCGTGGGACACGTGTCGCTCTCTGATTGGTTGCTTCAGCCGTTTTTTCACCTTGAATTTCGAACCCACCTTCTTCGAAAAGCAACCTCTTAATTAAAGGTGATGACATCAGCGCCGTCTTTAATCATTACCAATCTTTTCGAATTCTCATAGGAATCAACTTCTTTTATCAGATTTACTATAAATACAAACTCACTTTCTACTGTTTTACCATCTCTTTCACATTTACTCTGCAAAATTTCCCAAAGCTCTCTCTCTCTAAAGCAAAAACTTTGTTCGATAGTTTATGTTTACAGCGAGGAACACTCTGGTCAAAGGCGGGTGGCTCAACCTTTCTGAGTTAGAGAAGGCTCAAAAAGTCGAAAGAGAAAGACGAATTGCGGCAGGGTTACCCACTTCGCCTGTTGATAGGCCAATCATCTCTGCCACAGAGTCAGATCAAGGCTCTTCTTCTTCTAAAGGCACTAAGCCTAGAAAACTATTTCAAACCAACCTCTCCCCCATTATCTTTGGTTCCTCATTTCAGGAATCGGAGCCTACTGTCGAGCCAGGAGTAACAGCTACTAGCCTAAAAAAACCCTCACCCTTCATAGCTATGGGGTCGGATACGGAGCAGTCCCCTGAGAAGCTAGTTGATAGGAGGAAAGGCCGGTTAGTTAGAGGCCAAGGGTCTAAAAACACTCCCTCAAAGTCGGGGGCAAAAGACAGCAGCACCGGGTCAGAGGTGCCTATTAGAGCCCCCAAGGACAGACTGTCCGGTCCGGAGGGCACCAGTCCAAGTCTTCAAAGAGAAGCACCTGCTCCGGATACTCTACCGGAGGCCAGAAGCCAACAGAACACAGAGGCCCATCAGTCCGGAGACAAGGCTGAGTCAAGTTTGAACCCTCCCCCCACTACTGCTGCTGAAATCCCTTCAACAATTATGGAGGAAGTTATGGAGGACTCTGTTGAAGATGCTCCATTTGAGTCTGAGCCCTCCGGTCAGACTAGTAGTGCAATAGTTGCGAAGAAGGACAAGGGCAAAGAAAAACTGTATCTGAGGCATCTGGATCTGCCGGAGAGCCTCGATGGAAAAGTGGGGACTTGTTTTCACAAGGTCAGCGTTAATTATCTCCTCGCCCTGCAGAAAATCAGCTACGCTTACATCCACACAGCTGAGCTGGGCCGGATGCGTACAAAATGGGGAATACCGGAGAATATGAAGATCAGGATCAACATACACCCGGAGACTCCTATGGACTGCAAACTGAGCAAAGTTTTCATGTTCACGGAGTTATTCAAATGGGGACTCAGATTCCCTTTAGACCCAGAGATTGTCAGATACCTCCATCTGATAAAACTCTATCCGAGCCAGCTGAGCCCCAACGCCTGGTATACCCTCATGGCCTACATCATGGCCTCAAGGCTCTCCGGGATTCCCCTACCAATGGAGGAGTTTCCTGCTATGGCCAGTCTGTCCCCTTTTACCATTTCAATATGGGGGATGAATTCAAGGTTGTTGATGATTTGTTGGAGGCGGAGAGGAATTGGAGGACCCAGTTCCTATTCGTCAGTGGTGTTTGGGAGAATGGAAGAAAAATCAAGTCTGGAGAGAACCCAAGCCTTCTCAGAAGTAGGTGGAGGAGTGATTGTAAGTCTTCCACTTTATTCTTTTGTTTTTTTTAAAGTAGTTCGAACTAATGGGTCTCACTTTTGCATTGGCAGTACTGCCCAAGGAGTTCAGTGACTATCAGAAAGCCGGGCAGGCTACTTGATCCAAGATCAATGCTTGGGCTGCGGAAAAGTGGGGGAACCGATTCCATGCTGCTTTTACCAGTGGCAACTTGGCAAGGTCTCACTTGTGGAACACCACAGGTCGGAGAGACTTGACTTCGGAGGAGCTCACCACTCAGCCTCCTCCAGACGTTGTGCTTAAGAGGACCCATGAACTAGATGAGACACTCTTCCTGCCAGGCCGGGCCAAAGCCCCGAGCAAGATGAAAGACAAGAAGAAGAAGGGCAAGAAGGTGGTGGGTGGTGCTAACCCTGCTGATGCAAAGAAGGATGCTCCAATGGACCTGGAGGGGCCAGCTCAGAGCCAAATCGATGCTGCTCTCCTGGAAGTGGTGGAGCAAGAGACTGAAAAGCAAGAGGCGAACCTCCCAAAACCTCTAAGGGCTTCCAACAGAAATCGTAAACAGGGAAGCGAAAGCACAGACCGGGAGGTCAAGAAGAAAAAGACTTCTAAGGGAGACGAGCTTTCTCTCCGGGCTCCGGAGCCTTCTCTTCAAGCTGAGCCTACTGACCAAACGCATACCGAGGAGATTCCGGGTGACTTTCATACCGATGAGGTTGAGGGGGGAGGTATCAATATTGATGGAGTAGACATCACCGGTCTTGGTGAGCTTGGTGAATACTTCCTCAATCTTCCCAGAGATGACTTTGCCGAGCCTTACCTTCCCCCAAACACCTCCAACACGGTCACTTTTAATGGTAAGACTTTTATCGTTTCTAGTGAAAGGGATCCCATAGCCCACTCTTTGTTAAGCAACGTTCAGCCTGTACTTGTGTTGGAGAAACAAGTCCGAAACCAGGCTGATATCATCAAAGATCTCAAGTCTGACAAAGAGAGGCTGTACGATGACCTTCGCACTGCCACTTCCAATGCTGACATTTTAAAGGAAGAAACCGAGGAGTTGAAGAGGAAGCAAGAGGAAAGCACCACAAAAGTCTCCACTTTGGAGGACACCATTAGAGAGCTCCAGAAGAAGTTGTCCGGTCTGGAGAAAGACCTTACCACCTCAAAGGGAGAATCCAAAGCCAAGGATCAAATCATCACCAACCTGACCAATGATAAAATCACTCTTGAGAATACAGTGTCTAAGGCTGCCGAGGAGAAAGCGACTTTGCTAAAGGAGCAGGAGGCCAAGATTCAAGCCAAGATCGATGCTTATGCCAATAATGTGATCGATACTCAGGAGGAGATGTATGCCAAGGTGAAGTCTGACATGGTCCTACTCTTCCATGAGAAGTTTCCGAAGAAGAACCTGGGGGATTTATGGCTTCATGTTGAGCCTGAAGACCTCCCATATCATACGATGGCTGAAGGCGACAGGTATGGCTACTCTAGTGATTCCTCAGATGACGAAGAACACACCGGGGAGAAACCTGGCGAAGAGAAGAGTGATTTCAAAGGGAAGGAAAAGACAGATGAAGGTGAGCCATCTTCTAAGGCTCAGCCTTAATTCATGATTCAGTTTTTACTTAGTTATCCAAACTAAAGTCCTTGGAAGGCCAAGGCATTCTTTTTTGTAATCGTGTCCGGCAACTGACCGGATAGGTTTTTTGTTCTGTTTTTGACAATTTGAAAAGTCCTTGGAAGGCCAAGGCATTTTAAGTTATTTTAATGAATATCTTTGTTTCATGCAATTCTCATCTTCTTTCATAGTCTGTTCCAATTTTGTTGGCTAGAGTTTAAATAGCCTTTAGTTATTTCATAGTGAGAGTGTTTAAGTTCTCCGGCTATAGTTTAAATAGCCCTTAGTTATTTCAATCCGGATAGTGTGATAAAGGACAAAACTTAAAACACTTGGAAAATTTTTAAGAAGGCATCAAATTTTATTCAAAAGCCCGGACACCTCATTAAAACCTCCCCGTGCCACCAGGGAGGAAAGAGTATGCCCCCAAATATTTACATGGATGTTTAAACAAGTAAATATTTACACAAATGCTACTCCAAGTACATCCAGAGATGCTCGATATTCCAAGGATGAGTCAAAACTCTTCCATCTTTGTCCTCCAACCAATATGTTCCAGGTTTAATTCTTTCAACAACCATATACGGACCTTCCCAAGTTGGGGCCAGCTTTCCGAACAACTTTTCTTTAGTGTGTAAGAAGACTTTCCTTAATACCTTGTCCCCCGGTTAGAAATCTCTTCTTTTAACTTTGGAAGCAAACCTGCTTCTCATCAAACCCTGATAGTGTGCAACTCTAAGGTGAGCTTTAACTCGTCTTTCTTCTATCAAATCAAGTTGACCTCTGATTGCCACCTCGTTAGCATGTTCGGAGAAGTTGTGAACACGAAATAACGGGAGAGTTGCTTCTATAGGAGCTACTTCATCCATCCCATAGACCAAAGCAAAGGGTGACTCTTGTGTTGCAGCCCCAGGTGTTTTCCGGTAGGCCCACAAGACTTCTTGTAAATAACTAGGCCACTTCCGAGCAGCCCCTTCCAAATTTTTCTTTAAACCGGACAATATAGTTCTATTAGCCACTTCAACTTGCCCATTTGCTTGTGGGTGGAAAGGTGAAGAGAAGCAATGTTGTATACCCCTTGAGGCACAGAAGCTCTCCATTTCCCTATTGTCGAACTGTGGCCCATTGTCTGTTGTTATCTTGTGTGGGACACCAAATCTGCAACAGATGTTGGATTGAATGAATTTTATAACAGCTTTTGATGTTGTCCCTGCTAGAAAGGTTGCTTCAATCCACTTCGAGAAGTAGTCTATGGCCACAATTATAGTTTTGCGTCCTCCGGACGCCACAGGGAAACGCCCTACTAAATCCAATCCCCATCGAGCAAAAGGAATAGGCTCAAAAATTGAATCTAAAGGAATGGCTGGGACATGAATTTCATTGTTGTACCTCTGGCATGGGTCACACCTTCTTACCAATTCCTTCGCATCTTTCATGATAGATGGCCAATAGTAACCGGACAGTAAAACTCTTCTTGTTAAAGCTCTGAATCCACAATGGGCTGATCTCTCACCATCATGTAATTCGGAGAGGACTACTTGAGACTCCTCATCCCCCAAACATCGCAGGAGAGGTTTACAGTAAGATTTTTTATACAACACTTCTCTTAATATGATGAAACCACGAGCCTTGTGTTTTAATGTTCTGGCTAGTGACTTATCCGGAGGCACGACACCATCAGAGAGATATTGCAGGAGAGGAAACCTCCAGTCTTGAGGTTGTTTCACTTGCACTTCAAAAATTTCCTCTTATTTACCCTTACTAAGTTGAATGGAGGGACTTTCCAGCACATGGATCCATGGATATGACTTTGTATATGCTATGGTTGCTAATGAGTCTGCTAGCTCATTTTCTGCCCGGAGAATGTGCTCATAAACAACACCTTTAAACTTGAGTGCTTCATTCTTAAGAAGGAGTAAATATTTCACAAACTGCTCCTTTTTAGCCTCAGATTGGCCTTGGGCATGGTGGACCAGAAGCTGGGAGTCACTTAGTAGCTTGACCCTCTTAGCCCCACAAATGTAGGCTGACTTTAAACCAACTATAGCTGCTTCGTATTCGGACTCATTATTAGATGCCCTGAAAGCAAAACAAATAGCTTGGTACATTTTGTCACCATATGGAGAAGTCAAGCATACCCCTGCACCACATCCCATAGTGCTAGATCCACCATCTGTTCGGACGACCCATACCTTTTTATCTTTTATATCAGTAGTTTGCTCTGTATCCCTGTCGGAGTGAAATTCAACCAAAAAGTCAGCTACAGCTTGGGCCTTGACTGCTGTTCGAGGAACAAAGTCTATGTCGAAGTCTCCCAACTCTACTGACCACTTAGTCATCCTGCTTGAAACGTCTGCCTTTTGGAGGACATTCTTCAGTGGAAAAGAAGTCCGGACGATGATGGGATGGGCCTGGAAATAAGGCCTCATCTTTCTTGCAGCTATCACCAGGGCTAATGCTAGTTTTTCGAGTTTCAAGTACCGTCTTTCTGCATCTATCAAACTTTTGCTGACGTAGTACACTAGATGGGGATGACCACCGACCTCCCTTACCAATACAGCACTGATGGCACAACTTGAAACTGCCAAATATACGAAGAGTGTCTCCCCATCAACTGGTTTAAACAAAGTTTTAGGAGAGGACAGGTGCTTCTTGATTTCATTAAAAGCATCATCACATTGTAGGGTCCAATCGAATCCCTTTGCACCTTTCAAGGTTTGAAAGAATGGGGCACACCTGTCCGAAGACCTTGAAATGAATCTGTTTAAGGCAGCCAATCTCCCCGTTAACCGCTGTACTTCTTTAATGTTTTGAGGAGGCTCCATTTGAAATAGGGCATTGAGCTGGTCCGGATCGGGTTGTATTCCATGCTCACTTATAATATAGCCCAGAAACTTCCCGGACTGCACTCAAAACACACACTTTTTTGGGTTTAATTTCAAATTCAATTTTACCAAGTTGGCAAAAGTTTCTTGTAGATCGGACAAGTGCAATTGCTCATCCACACTCTTCACCATCATGTCATCAATGTACACTTCCATATTTCTTCCAATCTGATCAGCAAATGCCTTGTTTACTAATCTCTGATAAGTAGCCCCAACATTTTTCAACCCAAACGACATTATCTTGTAGCAATGGAGACCTCTGTCAGTGACAAATGTGGTATGCTCTTGATCCTTCGGATCCACTTGAATCTGATTGTATCCGGAGAAGGCATCCATAAAGGAAAGCAGTTTGTTCCCAGAGGTGGAGTCTACTAACTGATCAATCCAGGGGAACAGATACAAATCTTTCGGTCAAGCTCTATTGAGATCTGTGAAGTCAATGAACATGCACCACTTGCCATTTTTCTTCTTTACCAGAACCGGATTGGCAGTCCACAAAGGATATTGAGACTCCTTGATGTGCCCCATCTTTGTGAGCCTGTCAACCTCTTGCACAATGACATCAACCTTCTCTTTAGAAAAAGCTCTTCTCTTTTGAACCACTGGTGCCAACTCTCTCCGGGCGGATAGGTGATGTATTATCACTTCTGCTGGAACCCCGGTAACATCAGCATTGCACCAAGCAAAAACGTGCTGATGATTCTTCAAAAACTTTAACATTTCATTTTTCAGATCGGGTGGCATTTTGGAGCCTATCTTCACACTTTTTCCTTCTTCCAAACAATGTGTCTCTACCTCTTCGACTGGTATCAACACTCCAGGGGTCTCTCTGGGGTCATCAATTTCACCCTCACCCCCAGAAAGGCCCCCAAATTGCTATTGATCGTTAATACGGACTGCCCCCAACGTTCGAGGAGCCAGAGCGGTAGCATAACATTATCTCGCAATCGTTTGACGACTCCAACCTGTCGCTGAACAGCATATTTCAAGCACTGGTGGACTGTTGAAGCCACTGCATGCATCCTAGAGAGCCAAAACCTCCCTATAATATCATTATAGCAAGTGGGACAATCCACCACAATAAAGAGTATTCTGACCATTTTCTTGAAAGGGCCCCTGCCCAATAGAACTTCCTCTTCGAACTCTTCGATCACATCTGCTGAGCTGCCTGTAAAGCCCACAATTGATCTGTCCAAACTCTGAATTACAGCTGGATTTTTCATTCTCTTGTATGTGGTTAAGAAAATGATATTGGCTGAGCTTCCAGTATCCACCAGAATTCGTCTTATGTCGTTGCCCCCAATAGATGCTCCTATGACAACAGCATCCTCATGAGGGCCAACAATATCTCTTAAATCATCTTCATCAAAAACTATAGAGGGGAATGAGTTTTGTGACTGATAGGAAGTCATGCCTCCTTCTAGCTGAGTGGCTAAAGTATGCACGTGCCTCTTCCTCGAAGAAGCAGTAGGAGCTGTCATAGTGTCCCCTCCGAAAATTGTAAGTGACTCAAAAAACTTAATGAGTCCGGAGACCGACCTAGAACATTCCTCAATTGCACCCACTCTGTTTTGAATTAGATCAGGATCCAAGTACTCAGATTCCACATCAAACCTCTCAATTATAACCATGGCTCCCTCCGGAGCAGCATTACTTGGACCAACCCAGTGAGTGTTGTCAGGCCTGTTACCTCCTCTTCTTTTGACGTAAGCCCCCAGTTTTCCTCTTTCGATCAAGTTCTGAACTTCTTGTTTCAACGCTATGCATTCATCAGTGGTATGACCAATATCATTGTGATATTGGCAAAAGGCGTTATTGCGATGCTCTCTAGGAGACTGCAATGTGGCCGGTCTCCGGTAATGCACCTCTTCCTTTGTTTTATCAAAAATGGTGGCCACACTTTCTTTTAATTCTGCGAACCACTCTGGTTGGACCCATGGTCCTCTCTTGTTTCTGGATTGCTGACTTTGAGCAGGAGCAGCTGGCTGAGACTGAGCTTTTGCCCTACCATGCCCCTGTCCGATTTCTCTTGCTTTGTTCCCGGACTGATTTTGATTGGGATATGGTGCCACCGGGGTAGACCTCACCTGCCTGTGCACCCTGGTTTTCTTTGTTTCATCAACGTTTATTTGTTTTCCAACCTGATTCAGCAACCCTCCCCACGTCATGGCCTTCTTTCTGGTTACTGAATCAGTTAGATTGCATGGGTTCAAACCCTGTCTTAGGGATGCTATTGCTACCTGTTTGAAGCAATCAACCAGCCCATTCTTGGTGTTCACAAAACGGATTATATATTCTTTCAAGGACTCATTTGGTTCCTGGGCACAATGGATTATCGTGTCTCCATTGCCCTTTAGCTCTTTACTCCCTACAAACTGCCTTCGAAAGGCTACCCAAAAAGTATCGAAATCTTTAATGCAACCTTGAGGCAGGTTGTTGTACCATTTTAGAGCACTCCCCGTAAATGATTGGGAGAATGCCCTACAAAGTAGTTTATCATCGTCGTCAAAGTTCATCATAAAGTTTTTAAATTGCTCCAGATGGTTGTCTGGATCAGTACTGCCATCGTACTTCTCTATTTTGGTGCTGTCAAACCTCTTAGGGAGGTTTCCGGAGAGAATTTTTGAAGATAATGGAGATTGCCTCCAATTTCTTCCACGACTGAACACAGTATCCTCATTGGGAGTTGCAAAGATACCTGGTTCATCGTGAAAAACGAAGGGATCCATCAGCATCCGGTCCACATGCCTCCGGCTGTGAGATGACCCCCTACCAATATTCTTCTTCATCCTTCCATGTCTATCCCTTTTTCTTGTATATTTTTTTATCTGATTTTGCTTCTTTCTAGTTCGACCCTCATTGCTGCTTGAGGATAAAGATTTTTCAACTCCTTCATCGTCCGAAGAGCTATCAGAAGATTCTGAGCTTGAGTCAGAACTCTCCACTGGCTTGGACCGGTGAGACTTTTTGGAGGTGGCATGAGTCTTTTTGGTGCTCACATGAGTCTTTGAAGACTCATGCTCTCTGGGGTTTTCGGTGTGATGAGCAACTGATGCTTTGGACTTTTCTTTCATGCCCATCTTAGCCTTTTCGGCCCTCAGAGCTTCTATTTCTCCCTTTAGCCTATCACGCTCTTCGATAGTGTACTCATCGTTCTCTCCCACCACTTCGAGCAGAGCTGGTGGTACTTCTGGATTGTCCGGATTCATTCGGACAGGCCTTCTTAGCTGGTTTTGAATGCTTGATTCAGGCACCTTCTCCTCCCACTGTGGTCGCCAATTTGGTGATGATAATTATTGCCCGAGGGTAGGCTTGTAATTAGTTTGGTGTTTAACAGTAGTATGTGAGTAGTATGTGAGTGTTTTATTTTCAGTGTAGAGAGTAGATAGATAATTAAGCTGGCTGGTAGCAGTTAATTCTCATTACCCACACTTAATGCAGGTGGTTCGGTATTTATACCCTAACGTTTGGGCCCTTATGGGCTTTCGGATCATATTTTAATGGACCCGGGTCATGTTCAAAGACCCATGAGCTCTAAGTAGGAGAGCAAGTAGCTTAGTCAAGTAGTGTTTAGGTTTTTTAGTACTTTTGTTATAGTTCGAACAATCCTATGGTCTGAGTGTTCGAAGTGATCTGTCCGGTTCGAAGTGATCTGTCCGGTCCGGAGGCCTTGGACCGATCTGTCCTTGTCCGGGGAGCATGCAGAATTCAGACTCATCAATTGTGATACTAGCAGAAAGAGTTATTGCGATGCTCCGTAGGAGATTGCAGTGTGGCCGGCCTTCTATAGTGCACTTCTTCCTTTGTTTTATCATAAATGGTGGCCACACTTTCTTTTAATTCTGCGAACCACTCCGGTTGGACCCATGGCCCTCTCTTGTTTCTGGATTGCTGACTCTGAGCAGGAGCAGCTGGCTGAGACTGAGCTTTGGCCCTACCATGCCCCTGTCCGGTCTCCTTTGCCTTGTTTCCGAACTGATTCTGATTGGGATTCGGTGTCACCGGGGTAGACCTCACCTGCTTGTGCACCATGGTTTTCTTCGTTTCATCGACATTGATCTGTTTTCCAACCTGATTCAGCAACCCTCCCTATGTCATGGCCTTCTTTCTGGTCACTGAATCAGCCAAATTGCCAGGGTTCAAGCCCTGTCTTAGGGATGCTATTGCTACCTGTTTGAAGCAATCAACCAGCCCGTTCTTGGTATTCACAAAACGACTTATATATTCTTTTAAGGACTCATTTGGTTCGTGGGCACAATGGATTATTGTATCTCCATTGCCTTTTAGCTCTTTACTCCCTACGAACTATCTTCGAAAGGCCACCCAAAAAGTATCGAAATTCTTAATACAACCCTAAGGCAGGCTGTTGTACCATTTTAGAGCACTCCCCGTAAATGATTGGGAGAAGGCTCTGCAAAGTAGCTTATCATCATTGTCAAAGTTCATCATGAAGTTTTTAAACTGTTCCAAATGGTTATCCGGATCAGTACTGCCATCGTACTTTTCCATTTTAGTGTTGTCAAACCTCTTTGGGAGGTTTCCGGACAGAATTTTGGAAGACAATGGAGATTGCCTCCAATTTCTACCACGACTGAACACAGTATCCTCATTGGGAGTTGCAAAGATACCTGGTTCATCGTGAAAAGCGAAAGGATCCATCAGCATCCGGTCCACATGCCTCCGGCTATGAGATGATCCTTTACCAATATTCATCTTCATCTTTCCATGTCTATCCCTTTTTTTTTAATATTTCTTGGTCTGTTTTTGCTTCTTTTTAGTTCGACCCTCATCGCTGCTAGAGGATAAGGATTCTTCAACTCCCTCATCATCCGAAGAGCTGTCAGAAGATTCTGAGCTTGAGTCAGAACTCTCCACTGGCTTCGACCGGTGAGACTTCTTGGAGCTGGCATGAGTCTTTTTGGTACTCACATGAGTCTTTGAAGGCTCATGCTCCCTGGGGTTATCGGTGTGATGAGCAACTGATGCTTTGGATTTTTCTTTCAAGCCCATCTTAGCCTTTTCTGACCTTAGAGCTTCTATTTCACCCTTTAGCCTATCACGCTCTTCGGTAGTGTACTTATCGTTCTCACCCACGACTTCGAGCAGAGCTGGTGGTACTTCTGGATCGTACGGATTCATTTGGACAGACTTTCTTTGCTGGTTTTGAATGCTTGATTCAGACACCCTCTTCTCCCACTGTGGTCGCCAATTTGGTGAGGATAATTATCGCCTGAGGGTAGGCTTGTAATTTGTTTGATGTTTTAAGGAAGTATGTGGGTGTTTTGTGTTTAGAGTAGAGAGTATAGGGAGAATTAAGCTGGCTGGTTGTAGTTAATTTTCATTACCCATATTTAATGCTGGTGGTTGGGTATTTATACCCTTACACTTGGGCCCTTATGGGCTTTCGGGTCATGTTTAATGGACCCGGGTCATGTTTAAAGACCCATGAGCTCTAAGTAGGAGAGCAAGTAGCTTAGTCGAGAAGTGTTTAGGTTTTTTAGTACTTTTGTCATAGTTCGAACAGTCCTATTGGCTAAGTGTTCAAAGTGCTCTGTCCGGTCCGGAGGGCTAGCTCACGATCTGTCCCTGTCCAGGGAGCAAGCAGAATTCGGACTCATCACTTTAGACAGATCTTCTTTAATCAAAACCAAACATTGGAGAAAAGATCTCCATATAGCTAAGGACCTAAACTGTGTCAATCATCTCCCAAACAAAAAGAACTGTCTATATATTAAGTGGCACCCTCCTTCCACAAATAGGTTTAAGCTTAATTGTGATGGCTCCTCACTTCATAATGGGGAGTCTAGCAGTGATTTCATTATCAGAAACTCTAATAGTGAGTTAATTATAGGACAAGGAATATTGATTGGCAAATACACACCCTTAATAGATGAATCCTTAGCTCTGTTACATGGACTAAGATTCTGTCAAATGAACAACTTGACAGAGATAGATATTGAGATTGACTAATTACAATTATTCAACATAATAACATATAATAAGTATCTGTGGCTTTTATACAAAGTTTTAACATGCTGCAGAAAACTGATAAACTCAAAAATGATTCTTAAACACATTTTTAGAGAAGAAAATTGCACTGCTGATTGGATTGCTAAGTATGCTTTGAAACAAAAGCAAGACTATTCTTTCAATGGAATTAACACTCCTAGCCCTCTCAATGCTATTCTATTACTAGAAAGCTTGAACTTGGGCTATTTCAGACACTTATATTAACATGCTAACACTAACAACTTTATGGCAGGTTCTCAACGTGACCAACATATTTGTTTCTTCTGCAGGTTATCAAGACAAGGAGGCAAGTGGATACCAAGATGACAAAAAACATTCTTGATCAAGTAATTAAGGAGTATGAGCAATGACGCACAAAGGATTAGGAGCACTAAAGCCTAACAACACAATCTAAGCAAATTTTTGCTGATGTACTTGTATCTCAACGATTTAAGTCTCAAATTGCATACTTGGTGAAAATACTTAGTTTCACCAGGTGTACCAAACTCTGTTTATATTACTTCCTTATTAATAAAAGCAGTTTCATATTAAAACAAAAAAAAATATTATTTTATAAATCCGTAGTAATTTTATAAATTTTACCCCTTTTTGCAAATAGCTAATTTTGATTAAATATAACTGAACCTGTAAATACTTTAGTTAATGATTGGTTTTTACTAAATAAAGAAACGTTCGGTTGACCAACAAAGTTGAGGTTTGTGTAGGTTTTGGAAATAAAATCAATGTATGTCAACGGTCACTGAACATAGAAATAAAATTGACCAAGATGATACTTTTACCGGAGAAGTTCTTTCTTTCGCGGCAAGCAAAAAAAAACCTGAAGACCATTCATTGAGATGCTGAATAAATATAGTCACAAATTAAGTTGCAGACACCTACAATTGCATTTATACTCAACACACTTCACAAATCTGACAAACTTCGGGATGCCTATATTCAAGCACGAAAGGCGCTCAACTTTACACTGGAAAGACTGATGGCCTTTCCTCATCAAGCATCATTGCTACAAACTCGTCGTAGTTAATTTTTCCGTCCTGTGATAAAACATGCACAAATGATGAAAAAGTTCTGCTGTGTGCGTGCAATACAGATTTACTTGAAGAAACTAAAAGAAACTTACTCGATCTGTGTCTAGTTCTGTCATAACATCTTTTACCGTCTTTTCATCAGCTATATTATAACTCTTCAGGGCTTGTTCCAATTCTTCCAGAGTGATAAACCTGATTAAAAAGCAAGATCATAAAATTTCCTATGAGAAGCACGGCGTTTGAAGTAAAATGAGGTGAGTTGCATCAACTGGTGGAAATGTTACCCGCTGTTGTCCTTGTCAAAATGCTGAAATGCAGCGCATAACCGCTTCTCTCTTTCCATTCTATTCATGTGCATAGTGGATGTTATGAACTCGGTGTAATCAATAACTCCATTTCCATCTACATCCGCCTGCAAAAGCAATAAAGTTTCCTCCTTTAGCTATGGTAGGTTCCGAGAGATTTAGAAGAAAGAGAAATATTGTTTTAATGTTTGGTAGTTAATTAAGAAGCTAAAGAAAATTCGAATGACCAGAGCAAACCAATATATTTACCGATTCCATTAGCTGGTTCACTTCAGATTCGGTAATCTTGGCACCCAGTTTGAAAAGACCAGATTTCAACTCTTCCACGGTGATTGTCCCATTATTATCAGTGTCCATAAACTTAAACATTTCCTTTAAACCCTTGATTTCTTCTTCTGAAAGATTTTCTGCTATAACCTGCAAGAACAAAAGGACAAAAGATTGTACCGTACATGAATTTATGATTTACAGCTGCTGAGATAAAAATGAATATGATAACAAAGACAAAAGGACACTCTTCTAGGCTCTAGCATATATTCAGGAGCATTGGCTCATTTTTTTGAGTTTGGCTCACTACTAATATCTATCCAGCTTTCATTTTGGCTCATTAAAATCAATGAGTAATAACAAAATGCTTTACTATCAGGTTCGTAAAGTTCATGAATGTCTTGAAAGAAAATTGATTGAACTTTATTTAAACATGGAAGATGTGCTCTAATTCTCAATTCTTAACATAAGACTGACCTTATTCGTTAAATATGTGAGCACTGGCGCAATATCAAATTTTTAGAGCAGCGCTTAAGTAGTCTAAATAGGCTCTACACCCAAACTTGAGCTGAGCTGTTTGGGTTTCAAGCTTTGCTCAAACATTTCAACCTCGTAACAATTTTACTTCTGCTCTGAGGAAGAGGATACGAATATAACATCTTGATTTTCAGATAAAGGGTTGATATAAGATATATTTGAATCAATTAACTGCAACTGAAATTTGACAGTGTAAGAAAGAGGATATGAGCAGTCCAAGATACTCACCTTCAGAGCTACTTTTTTGAGTTTGTTCATCAATTTGAATTGCTTCATTCTCGTCAAAACAGCAATATCAAGAGGCTCATCTGATGCATCGCCATCCTCTCTCATCCATGGATGATCTGTATCTCATTTGCAATGGAAAACTAATATAAATCATTTGAAGAAAAAATAGCAATGAAGACAAGATACGGTCCCATCATGTATGCCTTCATGGATGTGCACATTTTTATATCCTTATGGATATACATAACACCCACATATATTTTGTCCAGTAAGAATTTTTCTTAAATCTGCAAAAGAAAATGGAACTCACTTAGAGCCTCTGCAGCAGAGAGCCTTTCGTGAGGATCAGCTTGTAGCATCCTCTTGATGAGGTCTTTTGCACTAGCGGATATAGAAGGCCATGGATCAGCAGAGAAATCGAGATGCCCTTCAAGAATAGCTTTAAATATAGCCTCTTGTGTTGCTGTATATGAGACATGAGAATTAATAACAAAATTGATAGGAAAAGAGTGGCCGTAAAGGTTAAATAATCCTTCCTCTGGTGCCCAAGAAAATAGAAAACAATGAAACCAACTTAATTTATAATCTCTTTCTAGAATTTATAATTAACTGTTTCTTACTTAGTTTCTCCTTAACATACCTGACTACGCATCCTATCCTCATATTCTACCCCCGACAAAAGATTATCAAACAACTTTCTCCATGTTTACCTCCCTCAAAGTCTCCCGTACCCATTGATAAACTAAGTTTAACATAAGCACTAACATTATATGCCTACTTCACAACAAATTTGAAGTTTTTGACTCAATGATAACAACTTCGGCTGTTACTTAAACAAGACAAATACCTCCCCAAAATGGTGGGACGCCGCTAAGGAGAACGTACAGTATCACGCCTGCACTCCAAATATCAGCCTCAGGTCCATATGCATGGCGCAAAACTTCAGGAGCAACATAATATGCACTACCAACAAGGGATTTAAATACTTGTCCTGCAATGACAAAGAAAGTATCTAGTTTCAAGTCCATAACTTACAGCCAACAATTCGAACTAAAATACTCTCCAGTCAGAACAACCAAAGTACTGATATCAAATAAAGTTTGAAGAAGAATAAAAAGACATGCACATCTTTTCATATAATAGAATGTAACACAGCAAACTTAAAATTATTGTTTTGATCTCTTTCTCTTCAAAGCAGAAAATTCTTGAATTGTTCATCGGAAAACAGGGTATTTATCAACTACCGCAATGATTGTGAGCTTGGTATAAAGCGGTTCTCATTTCTTCAGGCTTAGCTCGAATGCTGAAAGTCTGCTATAACGCTCAGATTGGATCTCAAGGGAAAATCTAATTGTCGACTTATAGGCATGTTGCGCTTGAGCAAGATTAGCAACATATAAAACAAACCCTTCCATGTAAGCAAATTGGTTTGATTCGACTTTATTCAAGTAGTTCAAAAATGTAATGAACCAAAAACCAATGTACTTCAGTTAATTCCTCCATGTAATTGAGCAAAACACTATAAACAATCAAATCAAACTAAAATTCAAAACAAGACTGAGGTCAACACATTGGTCCATCAACAAAAGGTCTCTAAATTGTCTATATGTTAGATCAGGATGAGATACAAACTCTACAACTATTTATAATATTACTTAGAAAGTACCATATATAAGACTCGTATTTATCTGCCCAACAAAGCATAAATAATGTCAATAAAAAAGTTTTGTAACACTATTAAAGGAAGTTTTATAATAAAATAAAACTAAACCTGGCCTGAAGAAAGCGGAGAGCCCGAAGTCAATGGCCTTCAAGGGAGAATCTTCGTCTTTACTCCAGAAGAGAAAATTCTCTGGCTTCAAATCCCCATGCATAACCCCCATGGAGTGGCAGTAATGCACTACAGATACAATCTGCCTGCAGAGACTGGCTGCTGATTTCTCTGAATATTGTCCTTTGGCTATTATACGATCAAATAGCTCCCCTCCCTTGCAAAGTTCCATCACCAGATTTACCGAGTAGCGGTCCTCGTATGCCTTCTTCAACTCCACAACATGCCTAATAAACATCAACAACCAAACTGAGAGAGAATACTAGCTAAAAAATGAGGTACTCAAAGTCAAAACCGACTTGTATTCTGTATCGGAAAACCAACAGCGAAAATAAACACTTATTCCAGCTAGAACATCATCACTTTAGCAGTACTTAATCCGGAAAACAAAATTGACTGAATTTCAAAATTTGAAAAGTATTTGGAGGCCGATATAAAATTAAATAAAAATGAAATTCTTCACAACTTCTGCAGTCTTCTTAAGTGGGTGAAAGAAAGAAAGAGCTTTGTTCTAATATGATTATCCAAATCTCTACATGTTATAATTATCCATGTCTTTACCCCACATTCACCACTAACACCAAAACATTTTCCTCTAAATTTCATTCCTTTCATACAAGCTTCTAGGGATCCAAACAACCACCTCGATATAATGATACAGTGACCTCCTTCAATCACAGTAAATGGACATTTCTTCACAACGAAGCTACAAAATGATTTTTAATATCGAAATTAAATCAAATTTAACCAAACACCAATCTTGCTAAACCTTAAACATCTATTCATCAAAGAACAAGTGAATCAAATCCCGAAAAATCTAGCAAAATTGATTGCGTATATCAACTGAACATAAATCCACAAAAAATTAATACTACTAGTAGTTAATTACGTAGTAACAACTGGTGCAGAGTAGTATGATAACTAGGAACAAAGTACACATATAACTAGAATCACACAGCAGTGAAGTCAAAGAAAAATGCTTCGTTTTACCGGTGGCCTGTAAGATGGTGCATGATCTGAACCTCACGGCGGATGTCTTCAACGTCTTCTTTGTGGATCAGCCGGCGAGTGGGAATTGACTTGCAAGCGAATTTCTGGTTGGTGAATCTGTTGATGACAAGGTAAGTTACGCCGTACTGACCTCGGCCGAGTTCCCGGCCAAAGATGTAGGTAGCCCGGACGTCTTCGATTGGGCGGCCGAGGATACGGCCGATCGTCGAAGAGACGGAGGAGGGGCGTTTGTCGTCGGAGTCGCAGGCAGGTGTCTGTGAGGGTTTTGCGGGGGATGTGTTGCCCATTGTTGTGTTGGGTTGTGTTGTCGGAGTGTTCGAGTCAATGGAAAGTAAAAGAGACTCAGAGAGAGAAAGATGATGTAAAATCTGAAAATGGATGGAGACAATACGTCAGACACAGAAAGAGAGCGCCTAAAACATGTATTCTAGCGAATTACTGGAATTCCAACTCGTCAATGTTTTTTCTTAATCATTGCCTATTATTTTAATACAATAATACTCATCAATATTTTTTATTATTGTAATAAAATAATGGGCTAATTACCATATACCTCCCCCTCTCAATACTTTTAATATATATTTTTTATGGTAAACATTATAATTATTATTTGGGTGTATAATTATCAAAGAAGACAGCAAATAGTTTAGATATTTGTAAGAAACTATAATTTTACTGTTGGGTGCTTCTTTTAAAATACCTCAATGTTTTGTTTTGTTTTGTTTTTGTTGCTATTGTATTTTTTCCAAATAAATTAACAGGAAACAAAATTGAGACATTTTTAAAATATATGAGATGAAAAATTATTTTTTCTTAAATAATAATGTATAAAGTATAAGCTGTCTATCTGATATTACTTTTGACCTTCATCCTAATAATAATAATACTAAAAGTAGTGATTTTGACCTTCATCCTAATAATAATAATACTAAAAGTAGTGAGAGAGGGAGTTATATTATCTTTGACCTACTGTAATTTTTATAATAATGTATAAGAAAATATGACAAATTAATGAACCAATAACTATTAAACTTTTTTTCAACTACTATCTTAGCTATTTATTATTTGAAGCACAATAAGTTTTCCTATTTATTTATTTTTATATTTTATTAACTATAGAAGTTAAATATTTCCTTTATGAAACTTAACTTCTTTTTTCAAAACATGATTTTTTTTTAAAATAAGCACGATTTTGTTTTTGGTCCTAATATTTATTTTGTTTTTTTTTTATTATTTTTTTTTCAATCAAAATCAATTTCGAGTTTTACATTTTTTTTATTAAATTAGATAAAAAAATATATTTAGGGTTGTGTTGGTTTATGGAGTTCTAAATAGTTATATTGGACAAATTATAAAAACATGATTTCAATGTATGATAGAATTGAAATGCGAAACATTAGTTATCGTAATTGCAAAAAATAATGTACAATTATGAAATGTGAAACGAAAGTTAAATTAGTTTTTTTTATTTAACTACGGAATGTGAAACCATGATTAAATGAAAATGTGAAATATGAAATTAGGGCAAGATAAAGTACGAAATGTGAAACCATTGCTAAATATAATATTTTTTATGTAAATATGAAATGCGAAACTAAAATTAATTGAAAGTACGAAATGCAAAACTATAGTAAACTGAAATGTGAAAATGAGTGTTACATTTTATTTTTCTGCATAAGTAGAAATGCGAAACCATAAATAATATGCGAAATGTGAAACCAGGGTTAACTAGATTAGTGAAAAAAATTCAAATAATATCATTCATGTAACTAGTTTTGTTCGTCTTTAAAATTAAAATCAATGATATCCTTAGATTTTTTTCAAACTAAAGTTTGAAAGATATAGATTTGTATAAATTTAAATCACAAAAAATAGAAAAAAGACACACATGTTTGATGTTATTGTACAATGATATTTTTGGTAAAAATATGTGCCAATGTACAACTTATTATACTCATGTTTTTTGTTTTGGTATTTCTTTCGTCAATGAAATTTCAATAATACCCTTATTTAAACTTAAACTTTTAAGTCATTTACTTTAGACTCATTTTTTTCCGCATGTCTATGCTTACTCTTAAAATTGTTTTCAAACCATAACTCACTATAACAATGGATTTTCCTTAATCGAGTTTAGATCTATTGACAAAATCGAAAGTTCATTTTTTTAAAATTCAATTTTTTTTCGAATCGACAAATTTAGATATGCGAACTAGAGAAAACAAAAAGAAACATATTTGATTTCTTCATATTTACAATTTGTATCTTTTCTTTTATTAGTTTGATTTGATTTCGTTAAATTTATAGTTGTAAATGTTAAATCATTTGGAAAATAATGTGAAGTAAAGTTGTGTATCACAAAGGTTTCAATTGAGTTATAGAGGAAATAAAATTATTTAAGTGAATGACATCAAAACATTAATTGACTCTTAAATTAAGAGTAATATTGCAAAATTATGTTTTAAATTTTATTTTAAATTTTGGATGGAAAAATACAAGAAATTAGGGAGGAAATACCTGTACCTACTCTTTTTTTAATAACTCATAATTGAATTATGGAATATATATTAAATGGTAACTCACCTTTATAAAAAAATAATTTTTAAAATAAATATAAAATGTTATTAAAAATAATGTATCAATAACTACCCCAAAACTAACATATTCTTCCATCAATACCCTAACTATAATTTATTACGATCTAAAACTTAACAAATTTTGTTAATTACCACATAAAACTAGTGTTTTAAGTATTTTAAATACCCGAATTGATTTTTATAAGCCTTTTTTTAACAAACCAGTTATTTTATTACTTTTTTATTTCTTTTCTTTATACCGGATGTCTTCATTTTCTCTCAAATCAGAAGCATGATCTCAATTTTTTTGAAATAAAACAATTCTTTTGTATAAATAATCGTTTTTCTTTTCTTATTTTCTTCATTTCCTCCCTTCTTATTATATCCTTCTTTTTTATGAAATGATTTTTTAATTGAAATTGATTTTGAGCTTTTACTGAAAACATTATTGACTTCTTTGATGGATTAGGTGGAAAGTGATATTTTATGAAGGTTTTGTAGTGGTCTATGAAGTTCTAGTTCTAGATAGTCAAATTGATTAAAATGTGAAAAACACGATTTTTGGATATAATAGAATTGAAATGTGAAACTTTAGTTATCGAAAATGCGGAAAGATGACATATAATTATGGATCGAGAAATTAACGTTAAATATGAAAAATATGATATTTTTTTACCTAAGTGTGAAATGTGAAATAAATGTTAAATGAAAATATAAAATGTGAAAACAAAGTAAAATGAAATGTGAAACCAATACTAAATTTGATTTTTCTATTTATTTTGCAAAATGAAAAACCAAGGTTAAATGAAAATATGAAATGCGAGACCATAGTAAAATAAAATACAAAATGCAAAACTAATTTTGGTGTGGATAATTTCTCATCGAAGGGTATTTTGGGAAAGAGTTTTAGGAATTTAGTATTTAGAGTGAAATGTAGAGAGATGAAAGAGGTGTGTACTAGCAGTAAATTTCCTCTCCCTTATAAATGAAAGTAGTTGAGGTATTTATACTTTTTTAACGACTTGTGGGCCTTCCAGGTCAGATCATGGGCTTTAGTCAATTTGAAAGCCCATAAGCCCAAGATAGGAAATGACTAGCAACCAACTGAGTCATGATCCACTTGGTTGTACTGTTCGGTGGGGCATGGTATTGGATATGTCTGAACGACACTTAGGATTTATACAATGGTCAGTGTCAAAGAAATTTGACCTCATCAGTATCCCCTTTAGGTTTTGCAAAGATACTTTGGAAGAGCTAATTCAAAACATAAAACTTAGTATGTATCCAAGATGAAGTTTGATCTGACATTGTATCTGAACCGAATCCTGATCGGGTTCGAAGAGATTAATTTACAGTTAAAAATTCAAAAAGTCATTTTATTGAAGTAGGACATGCATCGCGTTTTGGTTCGACCTTTCAGTCGTTTTTTCCTCCTAGGTTCCTGTACCTACTGGCTAAAATGTAACTTAGGGTGTACTCCTCATGCTTCCTAACCCCTAATAATTATTTTGATTGATTCATCTCCCCTAGGTGAAACTCCCACATCTCTCATCTCTATATAAATGAGTTTCACTATTTTATTTCTTTGAGAAAACAAAATTTTATAGAGAGAGAAAGCTTGATAATCTTTTAAAATTGTGTCTGAGTAGATTATATGTTCACAAACAGAAACGCATTGGTGAAAGGAGTTTGGCTAAACTTATCCGATTTGGAAAGAGCAAGAAAAGAAACAAGAATCATAGTTGAGCTCCCTGCCTCTAATGGTGGAGAAATTAGTCAAACAAAGCTAAACACACACAAGAGCTCATTAGCATAAAAAAATCAAAAGTTCAAAACCCATCTTTTATCCCAACCATATCTCCTTTAGAGTTAGGGTCTTCAGTTCAAAAGTCTCAAAAACCTCTGCCTAAAGAAAAAACAGTTTGCAATGTTAGGAAACCTTCACTTTTTTTGGCTATGGGTTCAGATGCTGAGAAATCCACCCCTCGAAGGGTGACTCGCATTTCAAAAGCCAAAAACATTCCTCCTTCTTTGAAACATGCTAGTTCGGAGACACTAAAGCCCCCAACAGTTTCTAAACTGTCCGAACAACAGTCAAATGTAATGGAGGAGACCATGGAGGACAGTATGGAAGACACCCACTTTGAGACATCCGGACAAACAGAAGACAACGCAGCAGATCGAACAAACAAAGGGAAAGTGGGTCTGCCCAATACTGAGTCACTTCCGGAGTGCCTGGAAGGAAAAGTGGGGCCAAACTTTCACAAGGTTAGTGTGAAGTATTTAATAGTTCTTCATAATATTTTTTATGTATACACCCACACTCTGAACTGGATCGGATCTGAACAAAATGGGGCTTTCCTGATTTTGTTAAGGTGGGAATTGCAATCACTCCGGAAATCCCAATGGACTGTAAGTCTAATGAGTTGGTGGTATATACCGAAGTGCTCAACGGGGTCCTTCAATTTCCTTTGGACCCATAAATTTTCATCAATTTCCACCTGATAAGGTTATTCCCAAGTCAGTTGAGCCCAAATGCATGGTATACTTTGTTGGCTGGTATAATGACATCTAGACTATAGAAAATTTCTCAACCCATGGAGCAATTCGTTGTCGTGGCAGGTCTATGCAAAAACCACCATATTCTTTTTTACCATTACAATATGGGCAATGACTACAAGGTGGTATATGATCTGTTGGAGTGCGAGAAGCCATGGAGGACCCAATTTCTTTTTATCAGTGAAGAATGGGAGAATAGAAGAAAGATAAACTCCACTACCAATCCAAGTCAGCTAACCAGCCATTGGAAAAGTTCAAGTAATATATGTTCCTATTTTTTATTAATCTCTAAATTTTATGTTGGTATTCCGAATTGACTTTTGTGTTTTCTTGTAGTATTTTTAAAAAGGTTTCCAGAGCAACTAGAGGGAGGCCAAGCTACTTGTACCAGGTTGAACGAATGGGAATCAGAAAAATGGGGATTGGGTTTCCATAACTGTTTTACTTCTAGAAAATTTGTGAGGTCTCACCTATGGAATACTAAGGGGAGTAGAGACCTTACTTGGGAGCAACTGACCACTCCTCCTCCAACAGATGTTAGTTTAAAGATAACTGAGGCTAACGATGGAAAAATTCACTTGACTTCACGGAACAAAGCCCCTAGTCACCTGGACAATATCAAGAACAAGAAGAAGAAAACTAAATTTGACTGATCTCATTAAGTCTCCGAAGGGGTTGGATCGAAGAATGAAGGAGGAATCAACACCGCTTTGTTAGAGTTAGTTGAAGCCACAGTAAAGAAAACTGGTGGATCGGATCATCCGCCCCAGATTATAAAGAAATATCACAAGAGGCATAAGGAGGGTAGTGACCAAATATTTGTGAAGAAGAATAAAAATAGCTTAGGGTGAGAGATAGTACTTTGTTCTACCGAACTTCCTCCTCCAATTCCTACCGATCTTCATCCACAAGAAAAGATTCCACCTAACCATCCTTCTCCAACATTCCTACCAGTCGAACAGCCAACTACTGAAGGAGATGTTAATTTGGATGAATTTCAAAATATGTACTTTAATGATCTGGATAAAGATGACTTCGAACGGATTTTTCCTCATGCCACTATGACCAATACTGTAACATATAATGGTGAATCATACGAGGTATCAAGTGAACAAGATACTTTGAGTCATACCCTCTTGGGTTATATCCGTTTGATAGTTGATCTAGAAGAGCAAGTCAGAGAACAAGCAACGAACATAACTTCTCTAACCACATAAAATCAGAGCTTGAAAAACGATCTCTCCACTGCTCAGCAAAAGATAGAAGCCTTAAACAAGGAGAATGAGGACTTGGCTACCAAACTAAGCCAGTCCAAGAGTGCTCAAGAGGAGCTCAAGACCAAATATTCCGGGCTGGAAACTTCTGCCTCTATTGAGATCAAATCCTTGAAGGACCAACAAACTGGAAATATCGGTACTATCAATACTTTATCCTAAAAAGGCGACTTTAGGAAAGCTTCTCAAGGAGAAGGAAGATGAGAATACTTCTTTAGTAAGCAAACAAGCACAAAAGATAGTTGCACAAATAGAGAAGTATGTTGCCGGAGTGGTGGATTCTTTGGAGAAAAGAGACGAGAGGGTCAAATCGGACATGGTTTTCCAATTCCATGAAACTTTTCCGAATAGGACCCTTGTTCCTTTCTGGAAATATGTACTGTACGAGGATATCCATTTCCATACCATGGTGGATGGTGACAAGAATGGTTATTCAAGTAGAGAAGATTCTGATGAAGGAATTGGTGAGAGTTCTGGCGTTGAACTCAAGAGTCCCAAAAAAGGTGATTGTGACGAAGAAACCGGAGGGAACAAGCCATAAGGTTGTAATGTTATGTTGTGTTTCAGAACTAAAGTCCTTGGACGGCCAAGGCGTTTTGTTATGTTTTTATATTCTTGTTTTATCAACTAAAGTCCTTGAATGTTCAAGGCATTTTGTGAGTTATGGGTCGAACTTGTTTCGATCAAGTTAAATATCACATCTTTATTTTGTGCGAACTCCATTGTCTTCTTATAGTTAACATTCTAAGTAGTTTTCAATATTTCCGATTTGTTTAATAAATGTTTAATAAACATTGAATGAATCCAATCACGAGTGTTTAATAATTTGGCACAAGAATTTTCAAGAAGGCATAAGATATTATTGAAGAACCTGGATTCCTCAATTAACCCCCCCCCCCTCCCCCCCCCCCCCCCCCCACACGCCACAAGGGTAGGAAAGAGTATTCCCCCTTGATATTACATTGAAATATGAGAAGGTAAATTTTTACAATAGAGTTTTATTATAAATATAAGCTGAGATGTTCAATGTTCCATGGCTGCTTCAATACTCTACTCTATTTGTCTTGAAGTTTATATGCCACTGGTTTGATTTTCTCACATATCACATAGGGACCTTCCCAATTTGGAGCCAGCTTTCCAAACTGCTTTTCTTTAGTGTGCAAAAAGACTTTTCTCAAGACTTTGTCTCCCAATTGAAAATCTCTTCTTTTAACCTTGGATGTAATTTTACTTCTCATCAAACCCTCATATAGTGTTGTTCGTAAATATGCTTTGACTCTTTTCGCTTCAATCAAATCCAACTGATTCATAACTGCCATATCATTTTCCTATTCGGAATAGTTTTGGATCATAAAAGATGGTAAATTAGCTTATATGGGTGTGATTCCATCCATCTCATAAACGAGGGCAAAATGGGACCGTGTTTAGCAATCCGGGGAGTAGTTCGGTAAGCCCACAGTAATTCTTGCAAATAACTTGGCCACTTTCCAGCAGCTTGTTCCGTATTCTTTTTCAACCCGGACAAGATCGTTTGATTAGCAACTTCAACTTTCCCATTAGCTTGAGGGTGGAATGGAAAAGAAAAACAGTGTTGAATCCCTCTCGAAGTACAAAACATCTTCATGCCATTATCATCAAATTGTGGCCCATTGTTTGTAGTGATCCTCCGGGGAACTCCAAACCTGCAACATATGTTGGATAGAATGAAGTTTATAACTGCTTTAGAAGTGGTTCCAACTAAGGGAGTTTCTTCTATCCATTTAGAAAAATAGTCAATTGCAACAATTATCGTTCAATATACATTGGATGTTATGGGAAGAGACCCAATAAAATCCAACCCCACCTATCAAAAGGTATTGGTTCAGATATGGACTCCATAAGAACTGCTGGCACATGGATTTCATTTCCATATTTATTGCAAAGATCATACCTCTTGACCATATCTTTGGTATCTGCCATTATTGTTGACCAGTAGTACCCTGCTAATAAGAATCTTCTAGTTAAGGCCTTATAGCCACAATGTGCAGAGCCTTCTCCGTCGTGCAGTTCAGATAAATTTTTTGGGATTATTCAAATCCCAAGAAACACAAGAGGGGTCTGCTAAATGATCTTTTATAAAGAACTTATCTTAATACCAGGAAACCACGGGCCTTGTATTTAATTTTCTTAGCCAGGGATTTATCCTGAGGTAAAATTCCATCGGAAATAAATTTAAAAATATCATACTTCCAATCTTTGGGTTGAATGAAAAATATACTCATACTTTCTTCATTCTCTTTACCCTTTTCTTGGCTTGAATCTATTTATGGGCACTATAGCATCAGAATCCATGGGTAAGATTCATAATAGGCTATGGTTGCTAGAGAGTCAGCCACACTATTCTCCGATCTAGGGACATGTTCATATTGGATATTTTTAAAATTTGTAGCAACTTCTCTTAATATGAAAAATATCTTATCAATTGTTCCTTATTTACCTCAGACTGCCCCTGAGCATGATGAATAAGTGGTTGGGAGTCATTCATCAATCAGACTCTTTTTGCTCCACATATAAAGGCAAGTCTGAGACCGGCTATGGATGCTTCATATTCAGATTCATTGTTGGAGACCCTGAAACCAAAACATATAGCTTGATACATAGTATCACCATAAGGAGAAGTTAAACAAATTCCAGCCCCACATCCCATGGTACTTGACCCGCCATCGGTTTGAACTACTCATTCTTTTTTGGACTAGTTATCTTGTATTTGCCCAGGGGGCCTATCAGCATGAAATTCTACTAAGAAATCGGCCATTGATTGAGCCTTTACTGCAGTTCGGAGCACAAAGTCAATATCATAATCACCCAGCCTAACTGACCACTTGGTCATCCTGTTTGATATATCAGCCGTTTGGAGAATATTCTTCAAAGGAAAAGATCTCCGGACGATAATTGAATGAGCTTTGAAGTATGGTCTCATTTTTCTAGCTGCTATTACCAATGCCAAAGCCAACTTTTCTAACTTCAAATATCTCTTTTCACCATCCAACATACTTTTGCTAATATGATAAACTAGACATGGGTAATTATCCACCTCTCTTACGAGCACAACACTTATTGCATATTCCGATACAGCTAAGTATATATAAAATTTCCCCCCTTAATAGGTTTGAACAACGTCTATGCTTCTTGATTTCAAAAAATGCTTGATCACACTGCGGAGACCAATTAAAGTCTTTGGCACTCCTTAATACTTGGAAAAATTGAGTGCACTTGTCTAATGATCTTGAAATAAACCTGTTTAACACAGCCAAGCGTCCAGTTAATCTTTTAACTTCTTTAGTGCTCCGAGAAGGGTCCATAGCTAATAAAGCATTTAGCTGATCTAAACGGTTTCTCGAGGTTTAATTATAAATTGATATCCTCTAAGTTAGAAAAGGTTTCTTGAAGATCGGATATGTGTGCATCTTCTTCAAGGCTCTTTATCATCATGTCACCTATATAAACTTCCATATTTCTTCCAATTTGACTAGCAAAGGCTTTATTCATTGACCTTTGATAGGTGCCCCAACATTTTTCAATCGGAATGGCATCACTTTGTAATAATGAAGTCCTATATCTGTAATAAAAGTGGTGTGATCTTGATCATTCAAATCTACTTGTATTTGGTTGTACCCTGAAAATGCATCCATGAAAGACAATAGCTTGTTCCCAGAGGTAGAGTCCACTAACTGATCTATTTAAGGAACAGGATAAGGATATTTAAAACATGCCCTATTAAGATCAGTGAAGTCAATACACATCCACCACTTTCCATTCTTTTTCTTGATCAAAACAGGGTTGACAGTCCATAATGGGTACTAAGATTCTTTAATGTGGCCCATTTTGGTGAGCCGATCTACTTCTTACACAATAACATCTGCTTTTTCTTTGGAAAATGACCTTTTTCTTTGCACAATAGGCCTAACATCAGTTCGTACTAACAATTTGATAAATCACTTCAGTGGGCACTCCGGTTACATCATCATTGCACCATGAACATACATGTAAATTATTCGATAAGAAAAACAATAGCCTTTGTTTCAAACTTGGTGGCAACTTAGTACCAATTTTAACATTTTTGCCTTTGGCTAAGGAATGTATTTCAACTTCTTCTATCAGTATTATAACACTATGAGCCTCCCTTGGATCATCAATTTCATTCTGAAAGGTGGAAGGCTCCAATAGCTGTTATTATTTGTTAACATTGACTACCTCCAAAGAATTTGATGCAAGAGCTGTTACACAACATTCTCTAGCTACCTTCTGACTGCTTCGAACAACACCTACATGTGCCCCCATAACATACTTTAAGCACTGATGGACAGTAGAGGCCACAACATTCATCCTAGAAAGTTAAGACCTTCTAAATATAGCATTGTAAGAGGTTGGACAATCAACCACCATAAACAACACCTTCACCATTTTCTTGAAAGGCCCTTTGCCCATCAATACTTCTTCCTCGAATTCTCCAATCATATCTGCCGAACTCCCAGTAAATCCTACAATAGTTTTGTTCGAACGTTAAATAACCGAGAGGTTTCTCATCTGTTTATAGGAATTTAAAAACAATATGTTTGCCAAACTTCCTGTGTCAATCAGGGTTCGACGTACATCATTTCCTCCTATGGATGCTCATATCACCAGAACGCCTTCGTGAGGTCCTACAATATCACTCAGGACATCCTCATCAAAAAATATGAATGGATCTGGAGTTTGGTATAGTTGTATTGACATTCTTCCATCCAATGTGGTGTTCAAGCTGTTGACATGCCTCTTTCTTGAAAAATTGGAAGGTGCTGTCATAATATCTCCCCTAATATGGTTAAAGACTCAAAATATTTAACCAGACCGGAAACAGTAACAATCTTGTACACTATCACCGCTACCCGATTCCGACTTGGATCTGGATCAAGGTACTCAGTATCCACATCAAATCTTTCAATAATTACCATAGTATCCTCATGCCTATAAGTTCTAGGAATTAGTTCTAGCCGCATTAGTACTGGATGGTGTATTATCTGGCCTGCTTCCCCCTTGTTTTTTAACATAGGCCCCCAATTTTCCCCTTTCGATGAGATTTTGTACCTCTTCTTTCAATGCTATGCGATCATGGGTATCATGCCCAATGTCATTATGATATTTACCGAAACGGGTACTCTGGTTTTCTCTAAGAATTGTAATGCGGTCGACTTTCTAAATTGTACTTCATTTTTAGTTTTGTCATATATCGTAGCCACACTTTCTCCCAAATCAGCAAACCACTCAGGTTGAACCCAAGGTCCCATTTTATTTCTGACTTGCTGGTTCTAGTTTTGGTTGGATTGATTCTGCCTGGGCCGATGAGATCCTTGTCCAGTTTCCTTCGATCTGTAACCAGATTGGGTAGTTGTTTGAGGTGTTGATGTTGTAGTCGTGGATCTGATCGGGCGAGGCACTATGGATTTCTTAGTCTCTTCAACATTAATTTTTTTCCCAACTTGATTTAACAACCCTCCAAAGGTCCAGGCTTTCTTTTGGGTCACATAATCAGCCAAGTTACCTGGATTCAAACACTTCCTGAAAGAGGAAATTGCAACTTGTTCAAAGTAATCTGCCAACCCATTCTTTGTATTTATTAACCTGCTAATCTATTCTTTTAATGACTCATTCGGTTCTTGGGTGCAATGGATGATCGTATCACCATTACCTTTTAGCTCATTGCTTCTAACGAATTTCCTCCATAAAGCAACCTAAAATATGTCAAAAATATTTATAGATCCCTAAGGGAGACTACATTTTAGGGTACTTCCCTTGAAGGTTTGAAAGAAATCCCTACACAGCAGCCTGTCATCATCGTCAAAGTTCACATAAAGTTCTTAAATTACTCGAGATGATTGTCCAGATATTTACTCTTATCGTATTTTTCCATCTGGGAACTATCAAATCTTTTAGGAAGATGTTCAAAAAGAGTATTTTTAAGGACAAAGGTGATTGTTTCCAATTTTGGCTACAACTAAACATGGTATCCTCATTCGGAGTAGCAAAAATACTTGGTTCGGATTGGAAAGCAAAATGATCAATTAGCAAACGGTCAATATGCTGATAAGATGAACCCTTCATTTTCCTTTGATACTTTTTTAGTCTGCCATGTATGTCCTTTTTTCTTGAATGCTTCTTAGTCAACCTTATTTTCTTCTTTAATCGTATTTCATCACTATTAGATGAGACTAAATCTTCAAGCTCCGCATCATTAGAAGAACTGCTAGAAGATTCCGACGTAGAACTCTCCATCAGTTTGGTTCAATGCATTTTCTTGGAGCTGAGATGAGTCTTCAGGGACTACTCATTTTCACCGTGATTATCAGTATGGTGGAGATTTGATGCACCATATATTTCTTTATTCATTTTTATACTTGTTTTAATTTCCTTGAAGCCTCAATTTCATCCCTTAATTGATCACGCTCCTCAATAGTGTACTCATTATTATTTTTCGTCTCTTCCACCTCTGGAAGTGGAGTATTATATGCATTTGGATCCATCCAAACTGGGTTTTTATTACTGGTTTAAATTTTCAATTCAGGCATCGTCGCCTCCCACTATGGTCGCCAAGTTTGGTGTATATAAAAAGTGATCGAAGGGTATTTTGGGAAAGAGTTTTAGGAATTTAGCATTTAAAGTTAAATGTAGAGAGATGAAAAATGTGTGTACTAGTAGTAAATTTCCTCTCTCTCATAAATAAAAGTAATTATGATATTTATACTTGTTTAATGACTTGTGAGCCTTCCGGGTCGGACCATGGGCTTATGTCAAGTTTAAAATATCATAAGCCCAAGATAGGAATTGACTAGCAACCACCTGAGTCATAATCCATTTGATTGTACTATTCGGTGAGGCATGGTACTGGATACGTCCGAATGGTCCTTTAGATATATACAATAGTTAGTGTCAAATAAATCTGACCTCATCAAATGTTAAATTTAAAATATATTTATTTTTTAAGTACGAAATGGAAAACTAGTGTTAGATTATTATTTTTTGCTTATGTGTGAAATGCGAAACGAGAAATGAAAATGTGAAAACAAAATTTACTAAACTCGCAAATTATTATTTTTAAATATCATTCATGAAATTAGTTTTGTTCGTCTTAAAAAACAAAACGAATGGTACTTTTAGATATATATTTTTGTGGGCTACAACTTGAAATGTAGAGATTTTTAAAATTTAAATAAAAATTAAATAAAGAGAGAGAAGATACACGTGTTCGGTGTTCTTTTATAAAATGGTATTTTTAGTAGAAAATATAACCTAGATACTTACTAGTAACTTAGATTTTTTGGATAGTGATCCGTAGTTAAATTTTAGATTGGGTCTCAGATGGTAATTGGTTTATTAAAAATATTAAATTTGTTATTTATAATCAAAATTTTACACAATATTTTAAATATATGATAACGGTATAAAGAGTACGCTCCCTCAACATTGGCTCATCGTATATTTATATATTTAAAAGTCTAGAAAACTTAGTAAAATATACGATACATAAGGGCTAATAACTATAGTTGAACACCGATGCTAGTCATTTGGGTCAAAACAACACTAGTGTTCATTTTTGTTCGTTTTTTTTTTTGCATTTGTGGTCCATTGCTCGTGTATTTAACCACATTGTGACACATGTCAGCTAAATAGTAAGTTTTTTATTGTAATTTTACTCACTTTAATTTTTATACCTAAAATACCCTTCCTTGTTTTTTATCATTTACCTTTACTTTTAACAATTTTATTATTTATCATTTACTTATAAAAATATATCATTTAGCGTTCTTTTAAGTTTTTACCGTAATAACTTTAGGAAACATATCATGTCCAATTAAATTAAATTAACCGGCCCAATCCAGTTCATAACCCAACCCATTTCACTTTTACCTTCCTTTTCGTAGTCAGTGTAGCCTCAAAGAACTCTCTAGCCAATTTCAGTTCTCTATATTAGATATAAGCATAAATCATAGCGCTTGGTGTAGCACTATTTATCTCTGATATACAAGTGGTTAGATAAGATAATATTGAATCTCCATAATATTTTGGAGATATATGTAAGTGTAAAATCTATAAATATAAAGTTAATGACCATCAATAAAATATTTGTTCATTTTTAATATTCTTGAGCAATATTAACAATTCATATTTTCTTTGTTCTTTAATTTTTTACATACTAACTTCAACTTTTGATTCATTTAGTCACTTTGACTACACCACATCAGTTAGCATCGCCCGTAAGAAATAAATATTTTCTTCTTAAATAATCAAAGCAAAGAAGATAAGCTCAACATTAGCTGATGATAAATTCTGAAAAAATATATGATTTATTCATTGATAAAGAGTTTGAGAGTGAGGCTCATAACAATTAATTTATGTTCTCACCGGCTCATGAATGATCTTGAGAGACTAGCTCAACAACCAAAGGAGGAACAATCTAACAATTTTGTATTGTTACATGAACAATTAGTCTCCCAAGCCTTCGGTGTCATATTTGTTATGCAGCGCATGAATGAAGAGAAAAAAGATTATGCAAGTCTTGGAATGTTGATAGACCTTTGTTGAATAACCCTTGGAAAAGAAAACGTTTTTAACGCGTCTAACAAATAGGACAAAGAGAACTGAATATTCGGATCAAGAAAAGATAATATCATTATTAAAATAGAAGAAAAAGTCAAACCTCTACTTTAGGGGATAAACGAATGTAGGGATAAGGTTATGGAGCCTCGACAAACTCATAACAAGAAAAAAGAGGAACCAAAAATTCCCCTAGCCGTGGAAACTAAAGAACCAGTATCGAGCTGAAACACAACCAGGATACTCATTGCCGCAGTCGAGGTACCAACAATTCCCTAAATAACATTCAGGATTCTGGTAAACTAAGTAGTCTAGATGAGTTTTATGCTTATAAATTGGTCTTAAAATATATTATAGAGCGTTTTGAAACATCTAGTTAAACCATGAAAAGTCTTTTCCATAAAATATCATAAACGAATCACGATATAATAGTATTTCATCTTCACAATGGTTGATTATTTCATTTCAGATTTAGTCAATTTGATTCTCGGGATCACCAATTTCATCATACTTATTAATTTAATAATGTTTGAATGTAAGTGACATATCTTCCTGAAAGATCTCAGATATAAACAAGATAACATAAAATTGTATTTAAGTTTGGTCATAATAGATTCAGGATAAGTAGGGTTTGTTGGACCAACCATGTTGGTAGTCGGAAATTACCCAAATGATAACGGTGCGTGTGAGATAATAATCAATATAATATATCCAAATGTGGTTGTGGTTAGGCTGAGCAACGTGTTAGGGGTTTGATGGATCCTAACACTAGTTGAATGAGTAAATTGCATAATTTGGTTTGCATTGTTTGGTTTGGCGAATAATTGCGACTTGTTACTTCTATTTTTTTTAAAACAACCTATAAATGTTTTTGTTAAATTCGTTATCATTTTTTTCTTATTGTAAAAACTCAAAATTCTAAAACATATCACTCTTAAATACACATTTTGGATTTTTGATAATGTTACTTTTTCAAATCAAAGCTAAAACATCATTCATGATATCATGTTTAACCATACATAGTATGTATCTTAAATTTTGGTTGTTTGTGATGAGGTACATTAGTTTAAATTTATGTCTAAATAACCAAATATTGGACCTTCATTAAGTTTTAGTAGTTTAATTTTTTTTAGGTTACTTTAATAGTTACTCAAAGTCTGATATACTATATTATACTTCGAGTTTATGTTTTTGGATGAATTTAAATATTTAAAATCTGGGGTTCATTACTGTTATTTTTTTTCTCCACGTTTAGGATTGGCTCAAAATTCATAGTTACATATTGCGGTCTTGGGCTATTTTTTATGATATAATTACAAATTGGTAGCAAATAGCAGGTTTGAATTAATTAAATATGAACTATGAGACGCTTTCATTTGCTGGGACATTATCTACTCTATCGTCCCACCAGGGACTATCTAAAGTGGAGAATTATGTGGGTTATCCGATCATTGATAGTATTAAAATAGCTAAGCCTACATCACATGCAATAGTACCAAGAATTACTACTGAAAATATATAAAAGATCATTGGGTCATGCAAGTGTCCCGTAATATTTTTGACCCATACCTTTAGCTAATTTAGCTATTAACACATGATCATTCAAGTCGAAATAATAACTTAGAATTATTTTAATTTATATTATAATATTATTTATAAGATGATATATTCATTTTCTATATTAATTAATAATTTTATAAAATAAATAATTGGATACATAGCTCTATATATACATAATTAAGGGGAGAGAATCAATGTTTAGTAGTACGCTTGGTTTACTGGATTTTACCACAGCAGGGCCCAATCATATCAAAAAAAGAGTTTGATCATGGCTCAGAAAGTAGTGCAGACAATCTCGTAAGCAAAGTAACCACTTGTTTGCACGTCTTGATAACGACCAAGTGCAGTTTAAAAGCACTTGAATTTGACATTTGGTTCAAAATATTATCACTTTGCATGTCATATACTTTTTACCCGTGGATTGAAAGTGTTTGAATTGATAATATATATAAGATGTCACCAAGAAAGTTATAAAGCATATGTATAAGAGCCGCATCATCGCGAATTGTTGAGTCTCAACCATTTGAACATATAGAAATTACTAAACATCTGGCGAGGTCATCGATGGTATATTGACAATGGGATGCTAAGGATCATTCACTACCTTTAGAGTCATAGCTTAGCAATTCATCATTATTAGAGGAGTATCCATAAGATGAGGCTAAACTAAACATGAACCATGCCAAATTTAGGAAATTCAAATCAATATTATCTCATATTATGAGCTTATATAAGATATTCTTAAATCATACCTCATTCCATGTCTATCATGATAGGGTAAGTATTTATAAAAAAAATAAACTTTATTGAAATCCTAGTATGTTATGTTACTTTAGAAATAAATATTATTATTATTTTATGGGATCAAACCCGAAAATACACATTATCACTTATATAGTGCGCATAATTACTACTCAATTAGAACTTAACCGTTCAACCAACTATCCATAAAGCTTTCAATAATATTGGATTCAGACCAATATTAGACGCATTATGTGATTGGTATCTGAATAATCCACTGGAAAATGAATTCGTTAAAAATAATATATATAGACCAATGCATTCTATTTATCTTTACGGGAGATGCGCTCATGTTGAACGATGTGGTCAATATTATAGGTCTACCAGTGACAAGAAGACTTATCGACTTAAGAGATAACAAAGACATAGATAACAAGTTGTAATGATCTTGAGGTTGTTTGATGTCCCGCTTGGTTTAGCCAAAATAGAGGTTGACTTTTACAAATGGAACGGTCTCATGATGTCATGGTTGATGAAATATTTCTCCATATTTTGTTTTTTGGCCTTTAACCATGGATGAGATACGATGTCGCACACAAACCTATGTTTTTTTTCTTTTATCGATTGTATCTTTTTTCGTTTATGTTGTTGTATTTTTTCACAGATAATAATGAGACGTCAATAAAGTTGACTATTATTTCTTTAAAAACTTAGATGCATTGGATTAATACTCATGCGTGTTGCATATTTTGGCGAACGTGTATATTATGTTACAAAATATTTAATACCTTCGCTTGAATATTGAATATATGACCATTTCAATTTTCCCACCATATATGTATCATAGTTACATCGTATATATGTATCATATTTTCACATAGGCTACATAGGCGCTAGGGAATCAACCAAAATATTACATTGTTTATCTTTAGACAGAGAAACTCATTATCGACCATTTAATGATTGGTATGGTACATATGTTTAATGATGTTCTTATTTTCATAATATTTTTCATTGATTACATTTTAAGGTTATTTTTCAACCCTGCGGTTATATGTGACAGGTTTAACTATGTTATTATGTACGAAGTTAAGATATAATCGTACATGTACTACCTTGTAGTTCACAAATTTGATCATATATAATGTGTATAATATCATACGAGGAAGAAATTTTACAAGAGATGCAGAGGGGATAACGTTTTTGCACCATGAGAGAATTTGTTTTTAATTGCTTGAGAGTCACATCTTTTATCAGCGGACAAGAAAGGTCCACCAGTGGTTGAAAGTTTCAGTATGCATACTATAAACTGAGATAATGATGGCTTTAATTCTCAAACTTTTTTCTATCATAACTCGTGTAGACGACGCACAAAAATATCATGCATCTGGATAAAATGGTGGTCGTCAAGTATAAAACACGATATTTGAGAATGTTGTTCTAAGTAAAAAGTAATGTTTTATATGACGCGATTGAGATATGTGATTCGTATGTGGACGATTAAGATCAATTTACACTGTGTATATGACTAATGGTATTTTTGAGATTTTGGATATATGTTATGTAATCATACGTATTTTATGTATTTCTTGATGGATTACCAATATTTTTATAGATTACTATTTTTGAAATCATTATTTTTATCTAATACGTCAACGAACTAAAAATAATACCAAAAATACAATAACCATTACGACATGATGAGTCAAAGTATGAAGGATTAAAGTGTGTATTTTTTATATTGAACATAATAAGGAACGACATATGATTTTGACCACCCGGTCGAAATTAGATGTATTATTTATTTATTTTTTTACAACCGATTTCGACCCACACGATCCAAAATCATTTCATTTTAGTTTGCTAAATGTAAACTCATTTTAACCTCATGGGTCAAAATATGGTATGTATTCAAAACTAAATACATATTCTTACATTATTGCTTTTATTTAATAAACCTTACCACCAACTTTATCTATAAGTAGTTCAACAACTATAAACTTTTCAATAAATCAAATATACCATATCAAATATCGTGGTATTTCTATTCACTCAAGTAATAAAGCATGCTACGTTGAATATTAGTGAGTAAAATCAGAAAATTGATTCATGAATAAAATAGTAAACTACTGTCATTTGGTGGAAGACTAATTCTTATACAAACAGTCTTGATGACTATTCCAATTTACTATTTTCAAATCTGCCTTATATCGAAAGTAGTTCTTGAAAGAATAAAAATAATTTGTAGTAGGTTTTTATAGGGTACTATCGAAACAAAGAATGCAATAAAATGGACAAAATGTTTGAATTTTTGTAAACATTGTAAATAAGAGAGATTAAATATAAGAATGCCTTTCTTGAATAAATACAGGCTAGTTACTCTTTAAATTATGGTATAAGTTCAAAAAACATAAGATATTATAGGAAAAATATATGTACTCCAACCCCCAAGGGGGTAGCCGAGTTGGTTGAGTATGGCATTCTTATGACCAAAAGGTCATGAGTTCGAGTCCCTCTACATACGCTTTCTCGGCTGAGTCTGTCACCTTGTGTGGTTTACCTTCTGGCGTTGGTTTGCAGGCTATCGCGTCAGACTGAGGGTTTACCCTGTGCGCATTCATTACACTCTGAGTAGCGGCTGCGGGTTCCCTCCGAAAAGAAAAAAAAAATATGTACTCCATATATTTCCTTAGTTACCATAATTTGCAAGTTCAAGCTACAATCAATAATTCAAAAATCTAGAAAAAGGTTACTGAATATCAGACATATAACAAAGGTTTTATATACAAGAAGTTAGGTAAAGGTGAAATACAATTTTGGCTAGAAAAATGGTGTGATACATAACCATTCATTCTCCTAAATGAGAATGAAAATAATTATTGGTATGCTAAAGATAATATCAACAGCTCTTGGTATCAGAGTAGTTGGAATATATATGCAAATTGAAAACTGTTGTTCTTCATTTTAATATTGAGAAAATAAAGAAACTCACAACCAAAGATGAAACAAGTGACAACGGTTCTTTAGAGAGAGAAGCTCTCATCTCTCTCTAAAATTTCAAATCTCTCCAACGTCACTGTAAACTCCTTTCTTCCCAAAAGCTCCACTATTTTCAACCTCTTACTTTTTGAACCTCCTCCTTCAAGCTTTATGGCTTGAAGGAGGAGTAAATGTCTTCACCTGTAAATATTTCTCTCTTCAAGCAGCTATCTGCCAGGCCTCTATTTTCTTTGCGGAATGGTATGTCCTGCCAATCTGGCACACGAAGATCCAGTCTGTGTTTCTCTTCCGGCAGAGCATGTATGCCAGTGACAATGTCATTTGGTCAACGTTTTCGGCACCGTCCTTGTCTGTATATTGGACTCAGTTGTCGTACGCATCAATGCAATGGTTTCCGGCTGAGGGAGTAGCAACGCCGGAAAGGTGTTGCTTGGCGAACATCGAGATCCGGATTGCGATGAAGCATATGGGCTGGATGATTTTGCGCTTCAGATCCCGCACCGTCAAGCCAAGTAAGGCTGTGAGCCACCATTGTATAGATAAATGGCTAAAGAATACGCATGAGTTCAATAATGATTCAACTGCAAGCTATATAGTTCAAGATAGGGTCTTTCTGAAAATCAAATGCTTGTTAGGCTCCCCTGTAGATACCAATTCTGCCCAGACTTCTAGCTCTTCACATATTAGATTGTCGATTCCGACCTACCACCCGTCTTTGGTGAATCGGAGCGGTGCCGGAAGCCTTGGTTGCATCATAGGAGTCGTTAAACTCCTTGCAATAGTCGTCATGCTACCACCGCCGGATTCAGCCTCCTCCGACCATCGCTACCCTTTCTCGATAGGATACCTTGCAGCCGGCCTCCATTTCCTGGGTCACTACATCAAGCCGGGAACTAATGAGCGCCATTTTTCTCGGAACAATGGTAAGATAAAGTCATTTTGTATGGCTGAGGAAAGTGCAGTATTGGATAAGATAAATCTTAGGCAATTTTGCACTAAGGTTCCCCTATTTTTCAGTATTTATTATAAAGGTCCCCCACTTTTACTATTTATTATAACTTTTAAATCTTCTTTATTAATTAAATTGACAATTCTTTTAATTTGTTTGGATGTTTTTTTAATTTTTAAGAAAATATTTTCGCGATCATTAAAAGATATATACTCTGTTACATTAAACGAACATAATTGGTAGCAAAGTAAAACATACATATTTTCTAGAATTAGATTCGTGAAGATATAACGCTTGTATCCTACTCTAGACGTTTGGCGTGGGATGCCTAGTTTTTTCCTTATGTTTTACGGAAACCAGGTATTCTTCACTATTAATCGGTGAAGAACACATTTTCTAAGAAAACGTACATTAAGCTGAAACCTTAACTAAAAAGACAATAAAATCAATCGAAAACCCAAAATACGAGAAATTTAACTTCAAACACCCTAAAATCAACACTTACAATCAATCCTAGATAACCGAAAACCCAAAATACGAGAAATTTAACTTCAAACACCCTAAAATCAGCACTTACATTAGATTTGGGCGTGTCTGATTCGAATCGAATATTAAGCTTGCGGGGGTGGCTGTTCCTCTTTGCCTGTTTTCTGATTCGTACCGAACTCCGGATGTGGGATGTTGCAGTGAATAACTTCAAAAGCTATTAGGGGTGATTAACTTTGAAATCTGTTTGTAATGAAGCTGTTTGAAATGTTGCAGTGAGTAATTCTTTTTGGCGTTTGAAAAGATATGGAGTGGAGTTATTTGAGAAATCGTGGAGTGAAAAGTTGATTATGCTGCGCTGAAAATGTCTAATAGCGGCTACTCATAAGACGAGATATTTTAATGAAGCTGATACAAAGTTAGATCCCCCCAGTGAGTGAAAGTGTACCAAAGGTTTTAGCTGATGTAGAAGATGAGGCTGATGGGACCAATGACCCTGAAGTTAAACTAAGCAAGCAACTGCTGATATGAATGATAAGAATGCTATCTTGCATGGAGATCTGGCGCAAAAAAGATTCAAAATTTGGTGGTGTAAAGTTCATTGATTTCAAGATTGGAGCAGAATCAGAATAAAATTCGCTTAGAAGAACCTGAAGCAGCATAAAGAGCTTTTTATGCTGCTGTTCTAACTAAAGAAAGTGAAAAAATCTCATTGCTGTTTTGAAGCCGGTAATTGGTGGGCTGAAAAGGAGCACTGGAACCTTCTTCACAGCAACCCGGAAAGAAAATCTCGTGAATTTCTGCAGCAATAATGGCAACCGAGGAAAGGGAGGAAACATTTCAGAGGTGGGAAACCGTCCCGTTTTAGAGACAATAATTCTGGAAACCATCGCTAAGCAGAGCCCAAATAAACTAATCGGCATTACATCTGCATTATATAGTTTTTTGTGGCACATCTTTGAAGGTCTCTTTCTCTTTTACAAAGACTAGAGATCTTTACCTTCTAACATGTAAACTCATGACTGTGTTTTACAATAGGATATGTTTTTCTTATGCAACTTTTACAATCACACTTATCATTAGTTGAAAACAAAAATGAAAAAATATCAATTTCATATCATTACAGATAAAAAGGGGTTGGGAATTCTAATCTTTGCTTTTCATTCGGAAAATTATACGTCCTTTGGTTGAATCATAAACACTCATTTCAACTTCGACGCTATCACCTGGTAATATACGTATAAAATTCTTCCTTATCTTTCCAGAAATGTAGCCTATAACGGTATCACCCGTTTCTAAAATAACCCGGAACATACCATTGGAAAGTGATTCTGTAACTTGACCTTTCAGAACAGTTTTGCTAGCTTGCTTTGACACACGTTTTACAGCCGGATTTTTACTATCTCCACTCTTGTTCTGGCACCGTATCGTTCTTGATACACTTATCAACTTCCTGCTTACGTCAAGTGTTTCCTGCCTACAAAGAATGTCAAAACAGCCCATTTTCTTTAACAGCAATAACGATAGGGGCAGAACTACTGCTAAGGCTCCAAGTCTATAACCCAGGACAGGTAATAACATTTTAAGGTTTGTGAGCGAAACAGCAAATATCGATGAGCAATGAAGTTCGTTTAATGTTTATAATTAATTCAAAGTATTTTAGTCTCACCGAAAATATGTTAAATCCTTCTAAACCATATAAAAAATGTGGATAAGCTTCCACTCAGTTCTGAAGCCAGAAGCAAAAAGTTTTTCATTAGGTTTTAAACTAAGAAACAATATAGCTGTAAACCTTTCGAACATTTAATCAAATTTACTATCGTGGTTTGGTCTCTGGTTATAACCCCTAGCTCAACCTAGCCCATTTTATATTTTTATGATTGCTAAAAATCAAGTCCAGCTGCTCAATAAAAGCGACCTGCTTGATCAAGGTTCAAACACTTAAAACTCAAACCTTACTTTTGGCTCAAGTTCCTACCAGCAATTAGGGGGCCCTTAAGCAGCAAGAGGTTTAAATTAAACTCTACCTTTCTTTCTTTGAGCATTTATATACATGAGTAACAGGCAATTACAATTGAGCTTAAGAGCCCAAAATATCACTCAAGCTCAATCGTAGTCACAACGAACGTCGAATTGTGTAACAAAACAAACCCATAACAACATATTATGACTAATTAACACATCAAGTGGTAGTAGCAAAACATTCATATCTAAGAACTACAATCAATCAGAAATAACGAAGTAAATTCTACACACCATATCAAATAAAACCCAGCATGAAATTACCGTAGGAGTTTGGAAAACTCAAAAATCAATGGAAGAGGAGGGGTTACCTAATTGATAAAGATATGGGTAAGGCATGCTGGCGAGGAAGAAGCACTGGGCTAATCTGAGGACGGAGATTGAAGCAGAGTTGAGCCATGTTCTTACCTCTTATCCGATTAAACCCTAAAAAAGCTCTGATAAGTTTTGAGAGCGTGAGGCCGAGACAAGGCCTTCTTCCAAAGATAAAGTGAGAAGAAAACGAACCAAATATGCTGTTCAATAGCAAATAATTTTATCATCCAACCGTCTAAAGAGTAAAATTTATCGACTATGTAATATTTTGTGGATAGATAACAAATAATTTTGGGAAATTGCTAAAAGAACTATTCTTACTCGCTAAAGTTACATTTTTCTTATTTTTAATATTTATAAAATCGTTACTAGATAAAAAAGCTCAAAAAATCTCTCAAACCTCAATAAATTACCATTAATGTCAAGAAGACTTCAACTAGTTGCAAACACAAATTCAACTACCAAATCAGAATTCATCTTCTCAAAACTACCAAAAACATCCAAATTGTAATCCTATAAATCCATTTTTTCGTCACATAACCGAAATTGAGCCGGAACTAGTTCCTCTACATACTAGCATGGACTTCGTTGCTTTCCATCGTATTTGTTTTGCAAAATAGAGATGTTTTAAAGTAAAAAAAAAACTTGTTTCTTGTGTTCTTCGACATACATTGGCGCCGCCTAGGGCAGTGGCGGATCTATGAATTGAAGTAAGGGAGGCTAAACAAAATTTTATTAAATTCATTCTAAAATGGTTTTGTTATCAATTTTTCTAAAAATTTCTCTCTCATTGTATACAACTAAAAGATCATTCATCCAAATGTCGTCCATCTTATTCCGCAAGTCCGTCTTCATAAGCTTCATTGCAGGAAATACTCTTTCTACTGATGTTGTAGCAACCGAAAGGATTAATGTCAATTCAATTAAGCGATACACCAACGGGAAACTTTGATGTCTTTCAGTAGCAACTAGTATCTTAGCTAAATCTCTCGAATCTTCAATATTGGAGAACTCTTCCTTGTCTTTTATATAAAAAATGTATGTTTTAAGTTGGAATGTAAGCATCGTACGTTCGAAATAAGAAAAGTCATTCGGATCTAGACGAACCAACTTGTCAAACATTGAAATTATCAAATGACTTTTTTGGACTAAGGCAATTCATGCAACTCCGGAACCATGTTCCATCTCTTGAAAGATATTTAAAAAAATAAAATATAACAAAATCATTTAATATATAAAAGATATTTCAAAAGATACATGAAAATAAAATATATAAAATATATTTTTGAAAAATGGATGGAAATAAATTCAATTTTTTAATATAAAAAATATATTTTAAATATATCGATAAAATCAAAACTTTATGTAAAACTTATATAAAATTAAAATCAAATTTGTATTAAACATAATCTATAATATAAATATATAATTTTATTTTAAAAAACTACCAAATATTTCAATATATATTGTCTTTAAACAAATTAAAAATTAAAATCAAGTATTTTATAAAAACGAATCTTAATATATTAATAATTAAATATTATATTTAAAAATATAAACAAATAAAATAAAAATAAATGTTTATTTAAAATATACTTTAGAAAATAATTTTTAAAAATATGATTTTAGTAAATAAAACTTTGCTATCTAAAACTAATGTATTTTCACTTTCCTAAGTGACCACAAATCAGATGAGAAAAAAATTTATTATGAGATACCTTGAAAAAATAAATTTGTGAAACTCGTATCGTGTTTTTCCTTCGGATCGTGTTCTTCCTTTTTTCCTTTTCTTTAATTTAAATATAGTCTGGTTTATAACGAATAAACGAATATAAAGTCAAAATGGCAAATTGTTTTTGAGAATACTTACAAAATCAATCGAGTTCTAATATTTTTGAGATTGAGATGCTAGAGACTACACCCAACCATTTATAAATATCAACTTAAAATTTTCTTTTAAAATATTCAAGTTTTTTAACTTAATTTTTTCCTTAAAAATAACCATAATCCAAGATTTTTTAAATTAAAATTTCCACACTTTTAATCTAAAAGGTTTCTTAAAAATAGTCAGCATACTAATTTTTAAATTACAAATTATCTACCATTATTTCAGACTTTAAATTTAAAACATTCCTAAAAACAATTATTATCTTAAATTTTTAATTTAATATTATTTAAATAATTACCTTAAAATAATTATAAAATATATATTTTAGGTAAGGGGACGTAGAATTTTTACTCTAATATTATTTAAATAATTATTACCTTAAAAAATTACAAAATATATATTTTAGATAAAGGGGCGTAGAATTTTTATTTTAATATTATTTTAATAATTATTACCTTAAAAAAATTTATAACCACCACTGGCCTAGGGACCTCACGCCATGACATGGCGTGAGCAGTGTCTTATTCGCCATTACTGTTGGCGGAATAACCTAACTTAATCCTTAATCCCGGATTAATTGACTTGTTTACTTCTGACATGTTACTCGAGGTTACCCAATGCGACATTTCGCTTGTTTCCGACTACGCTCACCATTTCATGACTCACGACAAGTATACCTTAGACTTGATTGACATAACATCTATGGAATGGATCAATAGCACGGAGAGTGGTTAGGTTTCTCGATTAACATTACATTTACGGAGCGAATCAAAAGTACGCTCACCATTTCAAAGACATTTACAATTGGACAAAGATGATTGTTGTATTAATATTATAATTAGTAATTGATACGGGAATGAAAATATAAATAATAACAAGGTTTATTATATTAAATACAATAAATAAATTCATGTATTTAGTGGTTAAGAACTAAAGTAAAGCAAACATAAGAGTTAGAGGGGCCAAATGATATACCCTTAACACTTGTTATGATATACCCTTAACACTTGTTTATAAAGAGTAGAGAAATCCACTTTTATAGTGGTAATCATGTAATTTTACTATTCACCTCTTATACTATATAAAGGATATTTCATTTTAGGGAAATGGGTCAATGATTAGTCAATTATTGCTACATTTATTCACTAATTCTCTTATTAAAAGTATCCAATACAAACATTTCTTAGACATACGTTCTCCTACGAACATTTCCACTTATGAACTAACCTAAGAAATTATATTGTTCATTAGTGGCGCCGTCTATAGGAACCTGTGTGGTATCCGGAATCAAAGTTCCAAAACCATAAAAATATCAAGTAAAAAAACAATGGGAACTGAAGTTCATGGTGAGTTGGAGGTAAATCTGACAAAGAATGTGATCAGAGTTGTATATAGAGAGCATCTGATAGAAGAGCAAGTGACAAACGTAGGGAACAACCACAATCGATACGCTGAGAAGCTTCTAGAATAGTTTGTCCTAATTGCCAGTTGAAAAGAGTTGTTGGAAGACATTGAGAGGCTAAATGCAGAAAAATAAACGATAATAAGCTCTAGAAGAGTCTAATCAGAAGTCCGACGAGAACAAGTCGTGTCAGATCAGACTCAAGATGTCGTTCAATATGAGGAAAAACATCAGAGGAAGAGTCATCGATCATCAAAGAGATGAGCTAGATAAGAACAACGATGCAAATCATCAGAATCTAGTGAACATATTTCTCTTAGTTCAGATGAATTTTCATCTTCGGATACCGATGTTATATATAAAGCAGATCAGAAGCAAAAAGATTCAAGGTGTATAAAAGTTCTCACCGGACCAATCGGAAAATTAAATATTCGAGGTAGAATACACACGATCACAGGAAAATAAAGTTATACGATGAAGAGCCCAACAAAGCGGTGAATGCAGTTCGACCAGAATATGTAACCCCTTGAAGACAACTTTAATCTGACAGCTATAATCAGGATTACCGAGTCAACAATCAATTTACTTTTTTGACAGAGGAAAGACTCTATATGGCTCCGGGTGGAAGTGCTTACAAGGTTAGGCATAATTGGAGGTCATCTCCACTCTCTACTGAGATTTTATCCGGACATCTTCCCAAGTGGTTCGACATATCTAAGATTGAAAAGTTTGATAGGATACAAGATCCCGATAATCACATTAAGCAGTTTAAGAATTTTATGATCAATTACGATGATGAAAAGTTATTGTGGAGGGAATTTTCTTAGACTTTTAAGAATGCTGCATCAAAGTGGTACAATCATCTACCTCAAGGGTATATAAATAATTTTGTTATGTTTTGGAGTATATTCCCACAACACTTCGTTGGAAGAAAAAAAATTCCGAGCAAACGAGAATACAATCATTTACTGCAAGCAGAAAGTTGGGGAGAGTCTGAAAGAGTACAATAAACGTTTTATTTAAGTAAAGACAAATACAGAATTTTGTGAAGACAACGTGGCTCTAGCTGCTTTCCGAATGGGTTTGCTTCTGGGGGTGATGAAAGACAATGCCGCAGAGACGCAGGCTATGACATTCAGTGCATTGTTGGATCAGATAGAGAAACAAATTTTAGTTGAAGAAACTAGAGCTTCGAAGATAGAGTTTATGTCTCCATTCTATCAGGATCCAACCATGATAAGAGCAAGTGCACCATCATTAAATGTCCGACCACATATATCGCACCCAACTACCACAGTATGACCGCGACCACCAGTTCAAGTTGTAAATCATGTACCTCAAAGGGTATTTAACACTCAATAGTACACACTGAAGATTTTAAGAATAGCTCTAGGGTAATTTTGTGTTACGAGAATCTTTTAGTGTCAAAATAGAATTAAGTTCTTTGTTTATGAGCCTTTTTAGAGAGAGAAAGTAATAGCCAGACTAAATAGAGAGAGAAAGTAATATTATATTCATCATAGAATCTATAAAGCGTGTGTGGTCCTTTTATAGTACAGTTATGGGTCCCACACGCTCTAATTCCTACTTATTACATCTTTGGTCCCTATATTATTCTAACTCTTTATACTAACCATCTCTATTGTTTCTTTACAATTCTCCCATAATACAACTATTTCTTTATAATTCTCTCCTAATAAAACTATTTCTTTACAATTTTGCCATACGTCTTTTATTCTCCCTCATCACACACCTCTAGCCAACGATCAGCAGTTTGTCCGACCCATGTCTAACAAGTGGGTCTAACCCGCTCATTATGCTGAGTTAACTGAATGTGTATCAACTATCTTTGAGAAGGCGCGCTCCAATATGCATTTTCGTAAGCTTTTTCCAATGCAAACTTCTAGGGAGCATAGAAAAAACAAATATTGTCAGTACCATGAGGATATCGGGCATGAAACAAAAGATCTTGTTACACTAAAAAGAGAAGTGCAATATTTGATAGAAAATGGGAAGTTAATTGATTTTGTGAAGGATAATGCTACAGTTACTCTCAAGCAAGAAGGTGCTCCGAAGCAGGAGGGTGCGATGGTGATAAGAGAAACAATTGATGAATAACTCATACATGTATTCGATATCTCTGCTGAGTACTTAGACCCAAATCCCAGAAGAAACAACATAATCATAGTAGAAGAGCCGATAACAAAAGGAAAGGTCAGTGACTTATGTGCTTTATTGGAGTCACTAACAATTTTTGGGGGAGATACAGTTGTAGGGATATTGAATTATTCTCAGAAGAGACACATCGTCAGTCTAGCAACACAACTGGAAGTAGGCGTTTCAATACAGCTATATAGAAATCTATCCCCAATACTTTGCTTCGAAGAAGATGATATGAGAGATGTAGATGGTCCGCATGAGGATGCAGTATTAATCGGAGCAGAGATAGCGGGAAATGAGATAAGAATTTTTTTGATTGATACTGTTAGTTCAACTAACATAATGTTTATGTCTACTTATAGCCATATAAAAAACCCACCAACAATTTTACGATCAGACCGAACGATAGTTGGATCTACCGGAGCTACTGCTGAAGTAGTCGGAGAGTTTGAAGAGATGGTAGAAATTGGGTTGAGGACCATTCAAGAAGATAATCTTAGTATTATTTGTAGTGATGGATGCACCTACTTTTTACAACGTTATCTTTGGAAGGTCTTGGTTATCTAAAATGCATGTTGTGCCATCTACTATCCACCAATGTTGAAGTACATAGTATGAAGTAGTGTGAGAATAGGAAGAAGCAGCAGAAGATGGCAAGAGAATGCTCCGAGCAGCGTTGGCCCTTAACCAGCTTTAGGGAGTTGAGTAAAAAACAACAATCAGTGAGGGATCCGTTGGAGTCCGATCCTTTGGACGATCCGAGGGAATCCTCCGGGTTCATGGTCCTAGATGATAGTTTTGAGGATCATATCTTCTTTCCGGGAAAAATCATCAAAATTGGCACGAGATTATCTATGGAGGTAAAAAAAATTTAATCAACTTTCTTTCAACAAAATTACATATGTTTGCATGGTGTACGGAAGATGTCACAGGGGTTCCAACAAATGTTATTTGTCATAAGCTTGCGGTGCGAAGCAATGTACGTCCGATTATACAAAAAAGAAGATCTTTTTCTCAAGAGAAAGCTGAAGCCATAATGGCAGAAGTGGACCGTTTGATAAAATTGGGTCACATACGTGAGTCACAATACTCTTTATGGACTATTAATCCGGTCCTAGTGAAGTAGAAAAATGGCAAGTGGAGAATGTGTGTAGACTTCACCGACCAAAACAAGGATTTCTCCCAAAGATCTTTTTCATGTTCCTAGGATAGATCAGTTGGTTGATTCAACATCCAGAAATCGGTTGCTGTCTTTTATGGATGCTTATGTCGGGTATAATCAGATCCAAATGGATCTGAAAGATCAAGAGAGCACAACTTTTATTACCGAAAAAGGGTTGCACTGTTACATGGTAATGTCATTCGGATTGAAGAACGCTGGAGCAACAAAGAATAGTAAACAAAGCTTTTGAGTCTAAAATTGGAAGAAATATTGAGGTTTACATTGGTGACATGTTATTCAAAAGTTCCTTAGATGAAAATCACTTGGCTGACTTAGAAGAAACTTTCCCCAATTTAACAAAGATAAATTTAAAGTTGAATCCAGAAAGATGCACATTTGGGTTAAGATCCGGAAAATTGTTAGGTTACATAGTCAGTGAGCAAGGTATTGAAGCTGATTTGATATAGTTAAAGGCTCTGAGTACTATAGCACCACCAAGAACAATCAAAGAAGTACAAATGCTGACAGGAAGATTGGAAGCGTTGAACAAGTTCATTTCGTGGTCTTAAAATAACTGTACTACATTCTTCCGCGTGTTACAAAAAGCAAACTGCTTCAATTGGACTAAAAAATGTTCGGATTCTTTTCACTAGATCAAAGAATATCTTTCTTCCCCGGAAATCTTGACAAAACCAAATCTGGGGGAGAAGTTATACATTTATTTGCTAGTGTCAGATTTCGCGGTAAGTGCAGTTTTAATCCGAGAAGAGTGTAATGTTCCCAGGTCGGTTTATTACATGAGTAAAAGTCTCCTGGATGCTGAGAAGCGATATCTCAAGTTAGAAAAGCTAGCTCTTACACTAGTTGCATCTGCTCGAAAAATGAGACCTTACTTTCAGGCTCATTCAATTATCATGCGAATATTTTTTTCGTTGAAAAACATATTACAAAGGCCCGATGTGTCGGGAAAGATAACGAAGTGGTCAGTGGAGCTTGGCTATTTAACATCGAATTTGAACCACAAACTACTATTAAAGCATAAACATTAGTTGATTTCCTAGTTGAGTTTCACTCTGATCGGATCGAAATAGAAGTTGATAAAGAAGAATTTGGAGCAGAATGGATAGTCTGAAGAGACAGGGGTTCAAGCTCGTCTGGTTGTGGAGCAGGTGTACAATTGGTATCTCTGGAGGGACTCGCAATGTATCAATCTATCCGATTCGGGTTTAAAGCATCAAATAATTGGGTCGAGTATGAAGCTGATTTGGCAGGCTTAAGACTTTCTAGAATTTGTGGAGCTAAAAGAGTAAAGTTGATAACTTCTGGTAATTCATGCATTTGGTCGATCAGAGGCAAAAAAAGATCACTTGGTAAAATATCCGAGGGTGTCAAATACGAACATGTCTATAGGGTTGGGAATTCAGTGGCTGATTATTTGGCTAAAACACCTTACTCATATGAGTATCCTTGGATAGTCATACAAGAAAACCCTTCGATTAATAAGGGGCCCGTGTCAATTGATTGGTGTGTTGAAGTTTTCCAAATTTCTACAGGAATAACAAAGTATTTGAGGAGTGAGATACAATATTTTTTAGTGAATGACATATTACCAGTGGATAAGGTAATGGCTAAAAGAATATGATTCAAGGCATATGGGTATGTTTTACTCAGAGATGTACTATATAAGAAATCTTTTAGTCGTCTTTTACTTCGATGTTTAGGGAATGATGAATCGCAAATGATACTTTCAGAGTTGCATAACAGGGAAGGATCCGCACATTATGGCTACAAAACATTGATACAAAGAGTCCCTCTTGCTGGATATTATTGGTCGACTCTCTCCTCAGATACAAAGGAGTTGGTGTAGAACTGCGACACCTGCCAAAGATTTGCTAACGTAATTCATGCACCTGGTGTGCCCCTCAAATCAATATCTGAGTCTTTACCATTTGACCGATAGGGCATTGATCTGGTTGGACCTTTACCGATTACATCAGGAGGTCGGCAAACAATCATCGTTGCAGTCGACTATTTCTCTAAGTGGGTGGAAGCTGAGCCGTTGGCAGGGACAAGAGCTAAGGATATGATCAGATTTATTGTTTCTAACATATGGTGTCATTTTGGAGTTTCAATAAAAATTACAATGGATAATGGATCACAATTCGACAACAAAGAAATGAAATCTTTTTGTGGATCAAAGAGGATACAACAATGTTTCTCAGCACCTTTCCATCCCCAACCAAATGACCAGGTCGAGGTGACAAATCAGACAGTTTTAAATAGGCTAAAGAAGAATTTGGAGGGTAAGGCTGGAAGATGGCCGGATTACCTACAAGAAGTTTTGTGGGCTTATAGAACAACTTCTCGGACTGCAATGCAAGAATCACCATTCACACTCGTTTAAGGGATGGACTTAGTAGTACCATCGGAAACAATATTCCCATCATTTGGGCTAAGTGAATATTCCGAGAAAATAAATGACAAGGGAAAACGTACAAAGTTGGATCTGATAGAGGAAAAAAGAAGAAAGACACAAATAAACTCTTTAGATTATCAGACTCTGATGAGAAGTCGATATGCGTCAAAAGTTAGGAGAATGGAGTTCAAAGCCGGGGACAAAGTTTTGAGGAAAGTCTTCCTTCACACAAAAGAAAAAAGGCTCGGAAAGTTGGCTTCAATTTGGGAGGGTCCGTACACGGTGACAAAGAACATCAAGTCGGGGACATACAAACTCAAAGATAAAGAAGAAAGATATTTTCCCCATCATTGGAACATTGAGCACCTCAAAATATATTTAGAATGAATAAGTAACTATGTAAATTTTTTCTTTATCAGTTTATGTAAGTATTGGCCGCATACTCTTTCCTACCCTGGTGGACGAAAGGTTTTAGCGAGGTGCCCTGATAGGCGACTTAGATATAAAATCCATTTGCCATCTTAAAATGATTTACAGAATGTTCATCTTTTTGAACTCAAAAGAAACTCAAAAAAAGTTTGGACGAGAATGTTCATATTTTTGAACTCAAAAGACACTCCAAAAAAGTTTGGACAAGAATGTTCATCTTTTTGAACTCAAAAGACACTCCAAAAAATATTAGACTAGAATGTTCATATTTTTGAACTCAAAACAAACTCCAAAAAAGTTTGGACAAAAATATTCATCATTTCGAATTCATAAGACATTCTGAAGAGAACGTTCATTATTTTGAACTAAGAAAGGTGGTTAAAGCCTTCATCGTTTAAAACCTGTCAAACGCTCTCACATAAAAAATATTTTACCCTAAGAAACAAGTTGATTTAAATTTTGGAGGAAAACATATGAAAAAATGGAACTATGAAAAATTAGAACTATTAAGACACTATTTATCCAGGGGAAAACATGAGTAAAACAAATTTCACGTTAAACACTTTAATATGGGGAGTTTTGTAGTGTAAAAGTAAATTTGATAAACAGAATTACATCATCAAAAATCCTCACAAGAAGGTGGCTTTATAAAATAAAGTTCCACATGTTTACGTTTACAGATGATCAAAAAACAAAGGAGATAACGTTTAACTATACTATTCGGATGCAGCATTTTCCTTACTACCTTCCGGAGAGTCAGATTATGAGGAAGAACTTTTTGGGTCATCGCTAGTTTCCAAATCTTCAATATAAATACCTACAGGGCGATGCCTTTCAATAATGTATTGTCAAAGACTTCCTAACTTCAAGTCCGGAAATTTCTCATGCATCTCTCACACCAGAGTGAATTTATTGTTAACATCTCTTTCTGCAAGGCGAGATGCAATACTGGGTGCATACGTATCTAAACTTTTCTTCTTTTCAGTCTCAAAGTCCTTCCTCAAAAATTCATGCTCTTTCGACATCTTTTCAATGTGTGCAACAACATTCTCAAAATATGTTTTAGTATTTCCACAAGATTCAACAAGACCATAAATGAGAGCATCCCACTCGGTATCTCTAGTAATGAAATGCTCCCGCTCGTCGTCAAACTTACTTGTTTCCTCGGAGAGTTCAGTCTCTAAGGAAGTAATACTAGATAAACGATCGGCGAATGTCTTTTTCTCTTGGGAGAGTTCATCTTCAACCTTCTTTAACCGAGAAGATTTATTTTTCTCCTCGACAAGTTCATCTTTCAAGTTTTTCACTTCATTCTTCAAATGGGTCACTCAATAGTCAATCTATTTACTTCACCCCGCCGTTGGAGGACTTCATTTTTGTAGAAATCTTTGCAATTATCTTTCCTTTCAAGGAGAGCAGCATCACAGAGCAATTTGTTTAACTCACTGGAAACAAATTTGTTTTCATAAACGCCAAAGTAGCTAAGGCAGGGGAGAGATATTCACCTTCCTCAGACATTTTTTCTTGACCATCAGGTTGTTTCTTCTGAAGGGAAACTTTTCTCCCATAATCTGAATCGACTATAACAACTTTCTCTATGGGGGTAAGATTGGACAACTCCTGTTGTCACTTTTCCCTTCACTGTCAACTAATTTCAACTAAAGTTTCATTATCAGCATCCTTCTAGTTTTCTTCCTGGACACTAGCCCGGGGCTTACCCGGATATCAACTTGGTCTTATTGTTGAACTTTTGTTGGCTTTTCTTCTTGAGTTTCATTATGTTGGTCTCATTGGAATCCAAATCTTTTCTCATCGGGGACATCATTCTCCGAGTCTACATCCTCATTGGTCCGTTCATCCTCCTCCTCGGGTTTCTCTACATCTTGATGATTGGGAGCCCGAGCCCGTATAGGAAGGTAAACCATATTGTCCAAGCCTTCCGACGTTTAAGAATAACATCATTCACGGGGGCACCATGAGTTCGAACATGGATTTTTTCTAACTATGGTCGTACCTCCAAAGATTGCTTCTTACCAACTTCATTGGCAGGAAAATCTAATGAAATTTATGGTTCCAATTTTCACCCGCCCAGATACTTAGCTTCTCAAAGATTTTCTTTACAGATTTCGTATAACTTTTAAAGGGTTTGGCAATTCCCTTCATAAATGTTTAGAAGAAATACCTAAAATTAACCAGTTTTGATAAGTAAAACAGAATAACATATGAGAATACATACCTTGCCCATACCACTTTAAATTCAACCGATGGGGAAGGTCGTTAGAATTTTCAAAGCCGGTTTTCCTTAACCCAAAGATACAAATAAATTGTTGCTTCCATTTTTTGTCGGCCTCTAAGAAATATTTGATCACCTTGTTACACAAAGGTAAGCAGAGACAAAAGATGTAAACTTAGAACTAAAGAATGAGATGAACATTTATAATGAAACTAAGGGCAATAAGGGGCAGAAGGTGAAAAGTTAGGTTCAAAAGTCTCTTTGACACGTTACCTCTTTCACGAACCATTTCAAATAGCGCACCGACATAATGGTACACACGCGACACGTGGCCATAAATGACTTCATCGTCTAAATCATTTCTGACAGTATAAAGGCTAGGCAAATACACGTGGAGCTAAAATGAGTGGTGACTTAAGTGAGGTAATCGTGACCAGAGTTGAGGTCATAAGTTCGAACAAGCCCTAACCATATAATCCGAGTGGTTTACCAAAAGAAATTCACTAATGGAACACGAGTAACGAAGCCTTTTGATCAGAGCGTGAGATAAGAGAAATCCGAGCATAGTACAAAATGTCATACAAATAAGTTCGAATACTATAAAGTCTGGGGAGGATCGAAAGAAAAGAATAATAGCACCCGCCAGTTAGTCCTCATTCAAATATCTTGACAAGAGTTGAGGGGCTACTGATAAGGGGAGAAAAATATAAATAATAACAACTTTATTATATTAAATACAATAAGTAAATTCATGTATTTAGTGGTTAAGGACTCAAGTAAAGCAAACATAAGAGTTAGAGGGGCTAAATGATATACCCTTAGAAGTTGTTTATAAAGAGTAGTGGGGTCCAAAATCCACTTCTATAATGGTAATCATGTAATTTTACTATTCATATCTTGTACTATATAAAGGACATTCTTTTTTTGGAAAAATAACAAATTATTAGTCAATTATTGCTACATTTATTCGTTTTGTCTCTTTCTCTCTCTCTCTATAAAACACTAATTATCTTATTAAAAGTATCCGATACGAACATTTCGTAGAGAGACGTTCTCCTACGAACATTTCTACTTTTGAACTAACCTAAGAAATTATCTGAGTTCATCAATAATAATATTATTATTAATGTTAATAGTAATAATGATATTACTATTATTATTATTACGAATATTATTGTTATTATTCATACTATTACTAGTAATAATAATAATACAATTTTCGGAAGATATTATTACCATTACCATTAATTATATTAGTAACAATATTAGTATAAATAAATAAAAAACATCACAACAAGGTGAGATTATTAGAAAGCAAACTCTGATTGATCAATAATTTTCAAAATGTTATATTTGAGACATAATATAAATAAATAAAAACTTCAGAGCAAAGTGAGATTGACAACAACAATACATTAGTGCAATATAATTTACTAGTCGAAATCATATCCTATATTGTCATGAGCAGGTCTGAAGTTTGCAATATCATCATCTTTAATAGCAACCAAACTCTCGAGATATACTAACATATCTCCAGTAATAAAATTTATCCTGAACAGGTTCCACTCTTCAAGTGCTTCTTGTTGAATTTTGTAAGACAAGTTGGACAAACGGTGCAGTGGTTCAGATTTCACACGATTGTACCTATATTTGACTTCAATACGACTACGCAGAATTGGATTTGGAACCCAAAATCAGTCATAATCCACAACATCGAAAAAAATATCGGTCGTATCATTAGATATTGTTAACTTAACAAACTTCACGGCCTGAAGCAACATATGGTCTTTATTTACATTCAAATCCATACTTAAGTCGATAACTTGAAAATAAAAACACACTAAATGTGAAGGCATACTTGAAAATACTAGATATCATTTGGAAAGCTGTTTTTTAAACAAAAATAGCCCAAACATAAACAATCCACACCAACAAATATGATTAAACCAGTCCCTAGATAATCCGGTGACTGGAGCGATCCACGCCATACATATTGCATGGTGTTGGGTTCCCATACCATACGTCTGGTATGGTGTTGGGTTACCATGCCAGGTATATGGCGTGAGAATCCTTGGTTCCGCCATTTGTCGGTGACACTATGGTGTTTTTTGCCAACATGTGGCATAAACACTTGCGCCTAAAAATGTAACTGTAGAAATTCACTAAGCCAAAAGAAAAATAAAAAAAAAACAAAAAAAAAACAAAGTAAGACGAGTTTTGACACACTCAACCACCAGCGACCTAAAAACATAAGCTAATATAGACTTACAATGGATTCAAGGGTTTGGATTGGATGATGCATGAGTTCGATTGGATGTTGCTGCTCGACTTCGATTGGATGATGTTGCTCGCTGCAATGTCGGTCGTGCATAAGCTAATTATTTCACAGAGTAATTTTAGAGATCCAAGACAAACGACTTCACGGAGTAAAAATGGTCTTTTTAGCAATTCCCTCATTTTGGATAGCTAAACATAGTCAAGCTAGTGATTTGATGAAGAATAAATTTAGTGATGATTAAAACAGATACAAATAATAGAAAGATATAAAAAATTAATAATAGTAAAAGATATGTTAAATTAATAATAGTAAAAGATATGTTAGTTTTCTTTATTGAAATTTGATCTTTATATATAGATCGTGCTACAATAAATATCTTCCAAATATTTGGAGATAATGGATAATATTTCTCTAGCCACTAAGGTATACAGTTAATTGCATTTTTAACTTAATATGTGTTAAATATTTACACATTTGGATAAGTTAATGAGCCGATTGGTTTGGATTGAACTAATTTCCATACATATCAATAACCCCTAGTTTTGGTAAGAGTAACAAATGAATACTAGCATAGTGTTGCACAAAGTGTATTTAATATTGGTTGAAACATTATTTGGTCTTCGTCAAGGCGATTATCGATTATCCACAACATCTTCGTCTTTTCCGAAACATCATTTATCTTTTTAATTGTTTTAATTTCTTTGAATGATGCTTGTTGTTTGAATTGTAATTACTAACAAACATCGATTTGTTGTTGACGATGTTTTAATAATTATTCTGTTATTTGTTGAAAGTTATCTTATTTTATAGAGTTTTTAACTTTGCTTAAACTTTTGTTGTTATCAACGAATTATGATTTTGAGTAAAATGTGTGTATATATATATTTTGTATATTTAGCACTTGCTTTTATTTTCAAGTAATTATATGCTTGAAATTAATTTTTGTTTGAAATAATTAATTTCTTCTTGTTTTTAATTTTAATTTGTAAAGAGTTATACACTTGAATTTTTTATTCTTGAGTAACCCCTTAAGTCCTATTTAAGTTTAAAAGCTAATAGTTTTATTCTATATCCTTTTCGTGAAATAAACTTTTGCTTATCTTAGAGAATGATAATTAAAAATAGTGACATAAACGTAGACTTAATCCATTGTGTAAATAATGTACTTTCATGTTTTTATCTTTTAAATTTACATTTAACTATGTAAGTAGGATAAGAAAGTGGGTTAAGAAGACTTACACGTGACAATGACGTGTTCATTATTATGTGTATGTTGTTGTTTGAGCTTCTTCTATTATTTATTTTCTTATTTCATATATGTCGTATTTACTCAGAAGAGATTTTTGTAATTTATTTGACGAAAAAGTTACAATTTAATTTCACTATCTCATATTTGAGTTATTTACCATTCATTATCTTTATCAAGTTTCTTTCTTTCTTTTGGTTGAATTTACTCTATTTGTTATTTTTTTATAAAAAATTAACAAACCTTTTTTTTTAAAAAAAAATCTTACAAATTAATAATTTATCAACTCGTACATGCAAATCTAATATGACTTCTTATAGAGCTATATATGTTGATAACGATAACTCTGATCACTATAATTATGGACCCACCTCAGAGGTTGGTGACTTGAATCTCGATCAAAGAGCTGATTTGGTAATACGTTCATATCCGTCGTTTTAAAAGAGTAAAGTTATTCATTAAAGACTGAGTTTTTGACTAAGTATTTTTTCCTCCAATCATCCTAAAAGAGGGATACTCCTTGTGATACTAGCACTTGTGAGACTGCGTTTTTCACATATCTTCTTAATCACGGGCTTTGATTTTCATTGGATTAAGATATTATTAAGTTCTTGAAAATTAGCCAGCTTTGACCTAGCCAATTGGTTTCCAAACATTAGATGTTACTGTTTTCCACCATTATTTTGTTGATGAATCGTTTGAATTTATTTTCTGTAAGTGGTTTCTATCTTATGTTAAGGTTTTAAAAGAGGAGAAAAATATTTTATTTACTGTTAAAACGAAGTTGGTTGCTGAGGTTGTACATGATTTTCTCAAGGATATTGAAGGGTGGAAGAATAATTTTTTTGTTAGTGGTAACTCGACCATTGGGATTGAAATTAGAAAAAAGTATATCAATCATCTTTGGAATGCTAGTCATAATTACTTATTTCTTCAAATTTTATTCCTTTATGTTGTTGACCTTTTCTTGGTTTGTTTGTGTTTTTCAGTCCCTATAGTTACCATTTTCTTTGACACCCACCATATACATGATAAATCTTCCATCTTAATGGAAGAAAGTGGAAAATTTTCTATTTTTCGTACCTCATTGTTTGTACCAAATTATTTTTTGCGTCCGACTTATGGACTAACAATTATATGAGAGGGAATTTTGCTTGTTTTTGTTTATGGCAAAGTATTTTGAGGTTAATTATTCCCATATCAGGAGAAGTATGGATAACACACCTTCTTAGGAACAAACATTAGAGAAATATTTTTCTTAAAGGCATCTGCACAATAAAAGAGTCATACTTTGATGAATGTATCTTCCAGTATGTCCAATGTTGTTTATGGTGCATCTAACATGTTTTCTTATATCTCTGAAGCAAATAAGGTAGATGATGACGAAGAATCGACTCCTCTTAAGATGCGTAAACTCTCAGGTATCTCTTGATTACGTTTTTCAATTATTCAAAGCGAATAGAGATTTGTTTCTAAATTTATGTACCTTTTGATCATGTGTAGGATACATATGATGTTATTTATGTTGTTGTACCTTTATTAATTTTGTCGTTGATTCATTCTGGATGATTGTGGTCATTTGTCCTTTTAGAATGTGCACTTATAAAATTTGTGTCCATGTTTGATAGTTCTGTTTCCACTTATGCTTTGAACATTAGAATTTTGCTCCAATTATGAATGATGCGTCATTTATTCTCGATGATGTGACCATTAAATTAGTCTTTAAATTTGAAGCTTCAAGATCAATAGATGATAATATTCAAAAGCTTAACATAAAGTATTTGGGAAAAGATCTTGTTGTCAATGCTGTTTTTTTATTGACCAACATCGTGACTTGATTTTTCATTATGAACGCAAAGAGAAACAAGTAATTGATCCTGTTGTGGACTTTTCTCTTCTTACTGATGTAGGGATTATAATTTTAACTTCTACATAATCTGATATTAGTACCATTAATTTAGTTTCCTTTTAATATACTATGAATTCTTCAACATCAAACATCAGTTATTGCGTGTTCTCTTGATGGTGTGAATTCTGATGGTGATTTATTTTCAGATATTCCATGTTCTTCAAAGTCTGAAGCAACTACTTCTTCTTTTTTGTTTATCCCGATGGATCAGATTCTTGAGGTAGTCACCTAATTTGGTGTTTTGGTCATCCATATGCCTTTGTATGTTCATATTTCTCCTTTGGAGCTAACCAGTCTTTATTGGAACCTTGACTTTGAGGTAATTACTTTTTTGTTATATATTGATCTTTTTATTATCTTTTAGAATTATTTTTTTGTTATTTTATTGCAAATTATTTTATAATGGATTAATGATGTATTATCATGCTCAAGTGAACATTTCGGGTGATTTATCATATATCCAAGCCCTACTCAATGGTGCTACCGATCCCATAGATGAAAGAACTGATTTGAAGGCTTCTCTCAGTGCTAGTGCCGAGTGGGAGAAACAATTATAGGCATTTTCAAAAGACAACCAAGAGAGGGAGAAATATTTATCTCTTCAATTGGAGTCGCAAGCTGTTATTTTGAATAATCATTCTGGTTTGTTTTTGCAATATAAAGAAGATATGATGGTCTTGAGAGCTAAGTTTTCTGCCTCAAATAGTGTGTTGGTAGACTTTCAAAATATACTTATGGATGCCCGATCCAGAGCTAATATTGTTACTTCAAAGTTGCACAAATTTCAAAAGAAATTAGATTCTTTGTCAACCATGTACGCTATTATGCTGAAGAAACTTGTTGCTGAACGTAAGAAGAATTATATGGACTATAATTTTGTTTTACTTTCATTTTCCCAAAATGTTATCATGGAAGCTTGTTTCAGATTTGTATTGGATATCCATGAAGCTAATCTCGAGATAAATCTTGAATATTGTTTTTATAACGTTCTTGAGGTGAAGTGGCGGAATGATATTATTTAGACTGATAAATCTCATAACTCTGTTTTTCTTATCTAGATGGACTGACAAAAGAAATCAACTTTGTGATGTGCTTGATGTCGTTGAGAAACATATGAGTAGGGATGGCATCACTTCAGACTATGTTGAAAACGGTGAAGCGCACGATTCACACAATGATGCATCTGAAGCAGATTGTGACCCATGAATTGAATTTTATTTTTTAATTATCGTTTTAATTTGTTTTCCGTTTAATAGAAGTGCACAATATTTTTTAAAAACTCTTATTTTTACTTTGTGATTAAGTTTTTTAATGGACGAGCTTTTGTCTCTATGAATCATCTTGAGTTTTTTTTTATATTGACCGATAAGGTATAATAGGTCAAAAATTATTTTTAGAATATCTTTGTTATATACTTGAATTTTTCTAAATTTGTCAAAGTATGTTTAGAGCGCATGATTTCCCTGGTAGGGATTTTCCCTTATTTTATAAAAAATATAAATTATTTTTGCGGATTGATTCTTTATTATCTATTTTTTTATCCTTCGTTCGATTTTGCGATACATGATCATTATTCTTTGTTGTTACTATTTTGAACCAATGATTTGTATTTGTCTGAAGTATAACAAATTCTTTATTTTTGTTTTCTAATTGGTTTGAAATTTGATAAATTGTATCACCCGAAACATATTAAATTATTCACATCTATTTGGTAAGGAATAACTATCTTATTTGAAGCAATTATTGCTTATCTGCAATTTTTTATTAGCAGATTTTTATCTATATTTTTTAATCTGTAGGAAATATTTCCTTTGGCATAATATAATGTGGCACTTGTTTATTGAATAAGCATATATTGGTTTTTCATACTTCTATATTGCTAAAAAATATTACATTTTTGGTAGACTTTGAAGTCTTACTTATTTAGAGGAATTTTTTTCTTTCAGTGTATTTTTTAGCATTTCTGATTGGTGAAGTATTTTCGCTTACCATTGTTCATTTGTTGTCAGACATAATGATGTTATGCAATTTTACATTATTTGAAGGTCATTTTTGCTTCATACTTTTTTTTAGCATTACGTGTTTTTGCGTTATATAAATAACGATTGAACCAATTTTTGGTATTTAAATCATTTTATTAATACTGAATGCCTTATTAAAACCTTATAGCTCCATTGAGAGAAGATAAAATTACATCCCCATAGTTTAATAAGTATGACTATGGTAGAGTTACAAGTTTTTTTTAAAAAATATATGACTATGGTAGAGTTTCAAATCCTCTATATTCTAGGTGTGCCACACATGGTTTCCATATCCGTCTAACAACATGTAGGTTCATGGTTTTAATTTTGCTTCAACCATAAATGGTCCTTCCCAATTTAGGTTTAGGTTTCAAAGTACCTTTTTTTAAAAAAATACTAATCTTAACATTCTATCTCTTAGTTTGAAACCTCTGAACCAAACTTTCGAATTATATTTATTCCTCATTAGTGCCTTATATTGCATGGAACAAAACTTTGCTTTGAACCTTTTTTCTTCGATGAGATTAATCATTGCTCTTCGAATTTGTTCATTATTTATTTCATCGTATGATTTAATCTTGTAGGATAATATAAATATTTCCACTGAAATTCTACTTCCATACCATATCCCATGTAAAATGATGTTTCTTCTATGACGGTTCTAGGTGTTACTCTGTATGAACATAAAACTTATTGTAGCGTATTTAGAAAAATTTCTGCTACTCCTTCTTACATATTTTGATGCCCTCAATCATCTTTTTGTTGGTCACATCGACCTTCTCATTGGTTTGAGGATGGAAAGAAGAAAATAATGTTTGTTTAATTCATTTTTTGTGAAGTATTGTGTAACGCTATCATTTTGGAACTGTGTTCCATTATCAGTATTGATAACTCTTGGAGTTTTGTACCTGCAATATACTCTTTTTTATTAATTAAATAACCTTTGTTTTCGTGATGATTTGTACTAATTTTGCTTGTACCCATTTGAAAAAAATATTTTACGGCAACAATCAAGTATCGTCTTTCTCTAGGGGCCATCATGAATGGTTCCGTGATGTTTATGCCTTATCTTTATAATATAATAGCATTTATTTATATTTTTTAATAGCATTGTATAAACTTGGGGTGAATTTTTAAATCTTTGACATGTATATCATATCTGTAATTTCCATTTTGCATCCTTCATTATTGTTAGCCAATAATAGCATTGGAAAAATATTATTTTGTACAAGGGTTTATGTCTGTAGTGAATGCCTCATTCTCTCTCATATATTATTCTATTATGAAGTTTTCTCCGTCAATGCTTATGCATCTTATTAAGGGTTATGATAATCCTCGTTTTCATAATGCGTCTGTTGTCCATGCGTACCTTCCAGATATTATTTATATATATTTTTGCATTATCTTTCTTCGGGTAGTATGTTTTATAAGAGAAATTTTGTAATTGACGTTCAAAAATCTTATTTATCTTCTTCTCATTCCATTAAAATTACCCATTCAGATGTGAAGGTTAAGAATAAATAATTTGATAGTATGATTGAGGGTTTTTCATGTAATGTTAATTGTGGAGCTAAAGAGGTACACGTCGAATAAATAATTTAGTACATGTCGAAGAACCAAGTGCATCGATAGTTATATGTTGTGCTCTTCGCACTTGTTTAAATTAGACATACACGATTGAGAAGAGATATTATCACTCATTTAGATATTGGATAATGTTATCATATTTTCTTTGGCTCGGTCTACTATTGGACTAACTAATAATTGAGAGTCAGTCGGAAGTATTAAATTTTTTGCACAACATATTTTTGTTACTCAAAGTCCTATAATGGTTGCTTCATATTTTGCTCCATTATTTGAATGTGGTAATTTGAACCGGATGGATTAGTTTAAAATATCTCCCTCTGGCGAAACAAGTTTTATGTGTGCTCCCGAGCTTTGATTGTTACTTCTTCCATCGGTCCTAACTACCCATGTATATTATGAGTCATTATTTGTGATAATATGTCGTTTGAATTAGAACTTTGTTAAGAAGTTGAATAAGTCTTGGGCCTTTATTTCCATTCGAGGTTCAAAATTGATATTATAATTTTCTAGTTCTACTGAATATTTGATCAGTCTTCCCAAAATATTGAGTTTTTGTAATATATTTCTTAAGGGGGAAAGAGGTTTGCACAATTATTGTGCGTGCTTGGAAGTACGATTTTATTTTCCTAGCTGCCACTACCAATACTAGCGATATTTATTTTAATTGCACATATTTAGTTTATGTTGGTTGAAAAGATTTACTTATATAGTATACGAGTTTGGACTCCCTTCATTCCGCATTTCTTAGTATTATGCTGATTACATAGTCCGAGACTACCAAGTATTGGTATATAATTTCTCTTTGTTTCAGCTTCGTTAGTATTTCCGGAGAGGTCAAGAGCGTCTTAATTTAATCGAAAGCGTTATCTCATTTCAGAGTTCATTAGAATTTTCCTACTCCTTTCAGTACTCGGAATAATGATCAACATTTTTCTAAAGACCATGATAAAATATTATTGATTACGGCTAATCTTCATGTTATAATTTGGACTTATTTTATGTTTTGATAGATCTTCTTTTGATGCCAATTTGGTGAGTTGGTTTGAATCTTATTCGATTCCCCTTTTGCTCACCATAAATCCTTGAAATGTTTAAGCCCGAACATCGAATGTGCATCTTTCAATATTCAATTATAAGTTTACACATCTAAGATTATCGAACGTATCGACAAGGTATGCCAGATGATTTTCTTCATGTAAGGTTGTTACTAATATGTCATCAATATAAACTTGTATGTTTATGCATATTTGCTTCACAAATATTTTATTTGTTATTCTTTGATAGGTTGCTGTAGCATTTTTTTTAATTTGAAATGCATTCTTTTATAAAAATATAGACATCTATCGCGATGAACGTTTTGTGTTCTTGATCTTATGTTTTCATTTGAATTTTTATATATCATTCTAAAGCATTCATAAAGGATATCATTTTGTTTCTCGATGTTGCGTATACTAGTTGACCAATTCTTGAAAATAGGATGGGTTATTCTGGCTTTATTTAAGTCCGTAAAATTCAAACAGATTGTCTACTTCCCATTTTTATTTTTGACCAAGATAGGATTCGTTGTCCACATTGGATAATGAGAGTCTCTTATGTGTCTATGTTTGTAAGTTTGTCTATCCCAGTGATGATTGCTTTGGTTTTTATTAAGAATTAGAGCTTTCTTTTTATTAATAGTCTAAAATTATTTTTTATATTCACTGGAGTAATATGAATTCAATTAGGACTCCCATTACATCAAGTGTACTTCACACAAATGTATTTAAATTATTTTTCAAACGATTAAAATTTTTATACCTATGGTCAATGGGTATAATTCTGTCGATCTTCAAGATTTTCCATTCTTCGATGATAACTTCTTCTGTTTTTTCGCTCAGTTGAACTAGCCAAAGGCCTTCTATGGGGCCATCTACTTTCTCCAATATGACTCATTCATTCTCTGGTTTTTATTATTTGAGATACAATGATGTTTTATAAAATTCTCTGTATATTTTTGGTTTCCTCTTATTACGGTCACTTTATCATTTATAGGATATCTTATACATCGGTATCCTATTGATAATACAACATGAATTTATTCTAGTCATGATCGACCCAAGATTATATTGTATGAAGATAGTGCATCTACCATCATAAAAAGGCAAGTTATCTTTTTCAGAATTCTTGTTTTCCTAGTGCCACGTCCAAGGTTAATTCCCTTAGGACGGCTGCTTTTGCACATGTGAACCCTATTATGACTCTCTGAATTTGGATCAATACATGTGCTCCTCTTATTCTTTCATATGTTCCTCAATTTATAATATTAGTTAAGTATCGATCATTGTCTTCTTGATCTCTATGCCTAGCAACTCAACTGTAACTAGTATTACATCGTTAAGAGGATAAGTTATTTCCCTTAAATCTTCATTTGTGAAAGACAAGTTTGGTTACGGGTTTCTATAAAATTGTTGGGATGTTTTCCATTGACATATAATTTCAATTTCAACGGTGTACATCTTTCTTGATCTTTTTGTTATTCTAAAGTATGGGTCTCCTTCGTGGATCACTTCAATTGTTTATTTGTTTAGATCGAGGTCCATGTAATCCTATTCCTTTTCTTTCTCTGGCACGATAATGAAGTTTGTATTTAGCGCTTTATCTGAGGCTTGTGTTGCGGTATCACCTTAACCTTGTTTGGGTCTTTTTTTTTATTTTTTAATGAATATAGTTAAATTTCCTCCATCTATAAAGACTTGGATTTGATCCTGCAAAACCTAACAATCTTTAGTAAAGTGACATATGTCATAATAAAACTTAATTTTGTCTATGTTCTCTTTTGGTCTGAATAGTGTTTTAGGTTGATTATACTTGAGATAATATTTTATTTTTTCATAAATCATCGCTGGTGACTCTTATAATTTTATGAATGACCACATCGATGGTATGTCTACTCTTCTTGTGCTTCCAACACTACAGATAACTTTTGGCTTTAGTCTTTGTGATTAATTAGGTTTAGATTTGGTTGACGTTGAATCATCAATGTTCTTTTGCTCTTCCTATTATGTGTTTATTTGGGTCATGTTATTAGTTTTATTTATTGAAACGCCTTAGGTTGGATTATCGGTATATCATATTTTCTTTACCCTGGCGATCTCATCCCTCTTAATGAATCGGTTCACTTGGGAAAATAGGTATCCAAAGTTAAATGAATTAATATTTTATTATTGTTGCAGACATAATTCCTTCTTTAACTCATTGTCTGAATGCTGCTACACCCACCAGGTTGTGGCAATCTTGCAATTTTGAGTTTGTTTTAATGAATATTTTGGTGTAGTCCCTTAGAATCTCATTATCTCTTTGTTTACAATGAATTGCATAGTCCATATTTTTAAAATTTATTTTAAACCAATGAAATAGTTTTTGAATTGCAGTTCAAAGCGTCTTGTAATTTTTATACAACATATTGGTAGACCATTAAACCATTGCATTGTTATTCCCCTTAGGGTTATGGAAAATGCTCGATACTTGATCCCATAATTTGATCCATATTGTAACATTCCATTGTTAAATTTTTGGATGTGGTTCTTCATTTTTCATTTGCATCATATATATCCATCTTAAAATATCATTGTACGATGAAATGAATTGAAATAGTAGTTATGAGGCTAGTGGGCACTCTTTGTCTACTTAATGTTCTTTATCCTCACAATAGTCATCTAGACCATCCATGAACAGATAAGCCTGATGTAACCTTGACCTTATCTACTTTGCACTCTTACATTTAGCATTTTACTTCGGTCTGCTCACTTGGTTGTTCAGATTTGGGTGTATGTATCCTGGTTGATACTGTGGAATGTCATGCGCGCATTTAGGTAACCCATATTATTTTTCCCTTAAGTAAGATATCCCGGTGGGACTCCTTTTATGTTTTAAGGCATACCTAGTGGAGCATCTTGGCTCATATAATTTGGTGTAGTGTAGCTTGAGTATGGATAATAGCCTAGTAAGGTATATAGCTTGGTAGATGCATATATGCTGGTGGTGGCGGTATGACATATCCTGATATTTCTCTCATTTAAGGTTCTCTTCTAAGATCCTTGATTTGTTAGACTATCAAGTATTCTTTGACCTCATCCACCCTCAGCTCATACATACTCATTTCTCTTCTGTCATAGTTAGATGTTGGAGTCATGTATTTTTTTTGTCATACGATGTTTTAATCGCCTTCGATCCCTATCATTGGACCCTCGATCAGAATGTTACTTTCTCAATTTCGTGCTACTTATGATTCAACTCGTTAACCTGAGATTTATTTTCATATCTATCACGTAACATTATTAGGGTAAAACAATTTTCTTCTTTTTCTTCTCTTGTATCCACCTTTGGGATGCCATATTTAAGTATGTGAGCTTGAAATAATATTCGTTTTTATAGTTGCAAAAAAATCTTGCATGACCTCACATATTTGTTCTTACAATTGCTAAAACATTCTTGCATGTTCAATTCTCAACTGGTGAGTTTGTCGCTCGATCTCAGTTGACTGTATTTTTAAGCTCTCTTTGGTCCCTGGGATTCCAAACACGTGGGAGTTTGGTGGTTTGTCTGACGGAATCTCCATTTAGATAATTTTATCGATCATTTTGTCAATACTTTCAACAACATTCGACATATGCTTTTTCTGATTTTTTATTTAAATAGAAACAAGATTTTGGTATTTTCCATAGACGTAGCCAATTGATGTTGATATTTTTGGATTGTTAGTCTTAGCTGAGGCGTTGATATTATTAATGGGGATGAATAATATGAAAGTAGATAGAACAGGTATAGTAAAATATATGCTAGTTTTATTGATTGAAGTTGGTCCTTTATATAGAGGTCGTGTTAAAATAAATATCTCTAAGCTATTTGGAAAAATGAATAATATTTTTCTAACCACTAATATATAAAATTAAGTGTATATTTAACTTAGTATATATAGATATTTACACGTCCTGATAAACTTATGGGCCGATTGGTTCAGATTGGAAAAATTACACCCTTATCGTATATTAACTAAATATCCAACATCTCATTTGGTACCATTATAAAGTTCTTTAATTTTTTTATGTTAAGATTAAATTATATTAAACTTTCAACGCTTAAAATTTCGATTATGTTATGGGAAAAACCTAAAACAACAAAATGCCAAGATAGTAATATTATTAATTCGAGAAGATTTCTGAACATAGCATTACATTGTTTCTCATCCCTTATATATACTACTTTTGGCCGTTACTATTTTATTAATTACAAATATTTAATGGTTGAGACCGATATTAAATCGATTGCTATATATTCTCCTTAATCAGTGATCCCTAAATATTTGACTGTTGACTATCTATCCTTGATTAGTGGTCTTCAATACATTCTACTATGTTGACTTCGTTAATGCTTGTTGACGTAATCGGTTAGTTTGGAGACTTGCCGAGCATAACAATTTTTGTCGTCTTGCGCGGTCAACTTTGGTGTTGGCACATCTAACCGGTCGGCTTTGATATTAAATTGTCCTTGATCAAGTAAAGTTTTTGGTTGCGCGCACCAAATCCTCTATGATCTTGCGTCGGGCATGCCTACCCTTGATCATGTTCTGCTCGATTGAACGCTGAGCGCGGCTTAGCTTTCGTATTTTCTTTGTTTGGTGTATCAGATATGGCTGACCGTGCCTATCTCTGATCCTGTCCTGCTCAGCTTAGTTCGAGCGCGCTCGGTTTTATATCTCTCATGCTCTGATTGAATGTTTTGTCTGCTCTTCTGGTCTTTCCTTAATTCTCTTTTTGTTCTGCTCGGCTTAATTCTGCTCTGCTTCATTCTGATCTGCTTTACTTCGACGTTTATCCTTTAATGTTAGATGTGGGTACCTACTCCCTTATCAGATTATATGTGTTTAATATCTAATTTCAAGTTAATTGGATACATAATACATAGTTTAATGATTTGGTTTCAATATTTTATAGTTTTAATTGTTTTTTACTTTGATATATATATATATATAATCTATTCATTTCATGGTATAAATATGTGTGGAAATTATTTTATGGTTCCGATTTAGTTCTATATTCATGGTAAACTTTTGTAAAGAAAGCTAATGGAATCAAACCTGTATTTTAGTCTCACGAAAATCAATACTACTTTGTATAATTACATGCACTTGTGGAACTACAAAAAAAACCACTTGTAAATATATGGTTTTTGTGAATGTACTTCACTTTCAAAAATATAAGATGTTATGAACTTTCAAAAATACAACATAACCACTTCCAAAAATAGTATATTGATATTATTTTTTATATTTCCTTTTGCTTTATATTTTTATGAGGTGTGTAATGTGTCCGGATATGATAAAATGATATACCTTTGGGACATCACTATCATTATTGGGAAAGGTAAAGATTCATGATAGGTTAAAGAATAAAGGTAAAATATCGGTTAATGGGCGAATATAATATGTCGACTAAAGGTGATCAAGTTATAGCTGACATTCTGGTTTTGATAGTAATAAAGGTTAAAACATCATCTATATTATTACCATGAATTACTAGGATGATGCATATTTAATAGGTTAAAAAGTTATATGATGGAATATATAGTGTCATTTAGATGACCCACGATAACTAACATTAATAAGTGATTATGGACAACGCACGGAATGAAAATTTGATAAGGATGATAGTCAAAGAGTATCTTTAAGAAAGACGTAGACGATGGTGAAAATAGAGAGAATAACTGAGATAAAGAACGTCTTTAATTAGAGTTAGACAATAGAAAATACTTAAGAGCTGATAACGATTCAACACTTAAATTAAAGAATGTCCTAGAAGATTCAAGACGAATGATTTAATTATTAGTTTTCTCATGACGATTAAGGGCTAAATATGTAACTATTATAATCTATGTTGTTTAGACTTGCAAAAAAAGGCAGTGCCGAAATTATGTGCAAGTGACTTGCGAAAAATAATTGTTATTCGCTGTAAAAAATTGGTGTTACTGAATTGCAAAAATATATGTATCTACTTTCCGAAATAAGTGTTAATCACTTGCATAAATAAATGTATTCACTTGCAAAATAATTTTAAATTTGGTCATTTGATAACATGGGTTATGTGTGTCTTTTCTAGTAGATTTTGTTATTGGTCATATTGAAGATAATGATAATTGGCTATGGTTTTGGGGATCATAAAAGCCTCATTTACTTGATTGTCAAATTACATTTATATTTGATAGCCATATAAGTATAGTTAATGTTGTCTCAACAATTTTATCTTATTGTTACCATGCATATTTATTTATTATCTTATTGGGACCTGAAGCATGAATTGAGATGTACACCTAGTAATTTTAAGATAAAAATGTTTAGAAATTGAAAGAGTGTGCTTATGCTCTTTGTGAGTGTTTATTAAATTCATATATGCAAGATTTCTGAATGAATGTAATTCGAAAGTTGTTAGTTTTATAGAAACAATTACCTTATGGAAAAATATTCATTCACATATTTTAAAGGTAAACAATGTGCTTCTATTCCCTTTAGTTTTGCTGAGTCATTTATAAAAATATAACAATTTTATAATCTTCCTATTTGGAGTTACTCAATAAAGTTAAGATTTTAAATATGACCTAGATTTCAAAGCGTTACTTGAACTGATTAAATTAGAATAGTGAAATATGTCATGATAATGAGAAGGATTTTAAAAGCAATATTAAATTATGTTATTCATTGATTGTTTGGTTGTCTTCCCATACATTTTACAAATTACATTTTAAAACCATAATCAGTTCATAATTGGTATCACTCTTATCGTAAGAAAAAATGTTACATATTGGTACCACTCTTTCAAGTAGTCTTCAAACATCATATATAAAAAATTACCGGTGAATCTGAACGTCCAACTTATCATTTAGAGGATAATGATATTTCTCTATTAGAAAATTAGAGGATATTGTATCCGAGCTGGACCGACTATCTAAGTTTGGACCTACCCAAGAGTTTACATACCCTCTTTGGACTACCAACCCAGTGTTAGTACAACGATTGGTGTATGTTTGTGGATTTTACTACATTGAAAGAATTTTCTCAAGACCCATTCCTAATTCCAAAGATAGATTAGCTCATGGATTCTACTTTGGATAATAATCTCGTGTCGTTGAAGGATTCATACTCAGGCTACAACCATATAAAAATACACCCAGCAAATCAGGAATATGCTGCTTCCATCATTGACCGAGGTTCATGTCTTTCGGATAAAAAAAAGCAAACACTACCTACTAGAGACTCGTTAACAGATAATTTGCTAGTCAGATAGGTCAAAACATGGATGTTTACCTACCCTACTTCTAAGGTCACTCTATCATTATTGGAACTTATATTTCTTTTCGAACAATGCTGCATATAGCAGACATCACATACGCCTAAATTTTAGTCCATATAATGGGGGGGGGGGGTGTGATATATCTTTTGAACAAATGAAAGCTAAAAAAATCTTTCCTAGTCAGAAATTACTACATTTTGCATGGATAACCAGACAAATTATTGGTAGAGCTTCTCATGTGTGGGGATAATATTCAGCTGATCACTTCTTTAGGGGATGTCATGCACAAAATCCATACAGTTAGCTTTCCAATGTATTAATAAAGATGTTGAATATGGAGCTATGATATTGGGACTACGAATAGCTCAGATTTTTTGCGGTAAAAGACTAAAGTTTCTTATCGATTCACAACCGCTAGCAAATGAGACTCGTTGACAAGCGAAAATATGAAAAAGACATAATCATACATTACTGGAAGGTTATTACAAACCTAATTATTTTTTTTGATTAAGTGTATTTTGAACAAGCTCATAGAGTCTATCATTTATTGGACGACTCCTTGGCTACCGCAGCGTGCATAAACACGACCCTATAAGTTATATTACAATAGTGACCATCCATAATAGAGGTATATGGATCCCTTAGAATTAGTTCGCTGAATTAGACCCTTTAGACACATAAATAGATTGGTGAGCTCCTATTCGACACTACTTTCTAACCAGGGTTTTACTAAGCAGCCAAAACCCATAGCCTAAAAAAGAAATCAAACAAGTATGTCGTGCTTAGAAAGATCATATGTAAAAAAGGTTTCTCAAAACTCATATTGAAATGCCTAAGTCCGTCAGAGTCCTATTATGTTCTAGTTGAGATGCACGATGAGGTAGGATCAGCTCACTATGGCCATATGACCCGGGCTAGGAAGGTGATTATGACATGTTACTATTGGCCGACGCTTACAATCAATGCAAAAAAATGGGATACTTTTCATTTATTCACCAATATAATTCACAGGACGTTATTATCTTTAGAGATGATATGAACCTTTACCTTTTGATCGTTGGAGGTTAGACTACTTCTCCAAGTAAATGGAAGACGAGACCTTAGCAAGGATTATATATAAGGAAATAATAATTTAAAAAAAATATTAATTAGTGAGGGTTTGAAATACCGAATATAATTACCATTAGCAATGGTGTCTAATTATAAAAATGTCCGAATTGCCTATTTGTTTTTCTAAAAGCAAGGCATCCAATAACATTTTTTAAACATTTTTCCAGCCTGAAGATAATAAACAGTTTGAGGTCGCTAACAAAATTATAAATATAAACTTGAAGAAGATGTTGGAGGGTTTGGCCACCAAGTGGCAAGATTTCATGCAGGAGGTCCACTAGGCTTACCGAATAACAACATGAGAGATACCTTTTACCTTAGTCTACAACATGGATGCAGTAGTTCCAACATAGATGATATTCATTTCTTATATGGTAGCCAATTATTCCGAAGACTTTAATGATGATGGTAGAAAATCTGAACTAGACAAAATATAAGATAAATGAACCAAATCACATCTAAGGGTTTAACACTACTAAGCCCTAATGAAAAGCATGTATAAGTTGAAGGTGTGTGAGACAATCTTCCAAAGAATATGTTGAGGAAATTTTTCAATATACCAAAGATCTTAAAAATAATAAACTCGCCCCCAATTGGGAAGGTTCTTATACACTGGTTGAAAAAAAATCAAGGCATGGATGTAGAAGTTAGTCGATGAGCAAGGTAATCCATTGCCACAACCTTGGAACATAAATTATTTAAAACTCTACTTAACTTAAAAAGAAATGAGATAAAATTTATTTTTCGTGTAAATGTAACTATTTGTAAATATTTTAATTATTTAATGATGTGCTACTTCCTACATTGGTGATGCAATGAGTTTTAACAAGGCAACTATATGGCAGGATTCCTAACAACGTTACTCTCAACAAATAATCTATGTGTTGAATGGTGAATCAAGTATAATCAAACTTAACTAAGGCATATGGGTAATAGAATCGATCCCAATCAACAAGATTACAAAAATACAACTCTATGAGACTATAACCAGAAATATAAATGGTAATGGGGTTCATATGAGGTTAACAATCCGCCACTTTATGCATCATGTAGAGGTAAAAATAAATATAACATTTATTTCTAAACTGTAATTAAATATGAGAGATAATTCCATATTTATACGATATATTTTTCATCAATAAACTCTTTTAGATATTTTGATTTACCAAAAAAACATTGTAACTAATTAATTGTGCTAATTATCTAAATTTAATATACTTATTCAATTGCTCTGTCTGGAATCTTTTGTTTCTGGCTACCCAGAAGATGACTAATTCTTCCAATATCACGTCTTCAACCTTGAAGACCCCTTCGAATCACCTTATGGCTGCAAAAACTTTGATTGCATCGCTTTTGGCTCTTACGACCTTGTTAGGTGAGCTTTCAGCTCCACCAAAACCTTCGGTTGAGTTTCTGGCTGCGGTTATAACTACTATTCAACATGTGACTTCTTCCATTTTGTATCTTTTTCTTCCGGTTTGGACGAATCTGATTATAAATTTTTAATAGTTGATGCAAGACCTCCGCACCGAGCAAGAAACCATTTTTAAAATTTTGTAGGTCTCACTGACAACTCATTGCAACAAAATAAATTAGTAGCAACTGTTGCAGATACCAACAAAGAGGACTCTGGTGGATAATCTTTTAGAAAATATGGAAAGATTCGCAATAAGAGAGAAATCAAAAGAAGAAGTAGATCCCAAATATATGTCAACCGACAAGTTGGTTCGCGGATAAGATTTGCACATTTAACTACATAATAAAAATCAAGTTGGGAAAAACACACTAAAAAGACACAAGAGAGAGGACGCGGCTCGGGTAAAAAACCAAGCCACAATTTCCTGTAACAAATTAAAAAATTATCCTTTCACTTCTTAGTACATGGAATATTTTTTTAATAATCATAGTAACCTACTTCAATTAATATAATGTCTTAAAGGCTCAATGCGTCAGGAATTCTAAAAAGGTAAGCAAAAAGACAAAAGTGGTGATACCTTGAAACATACATAGCACTTCTTGAATGCTATAACAAGCTTCATACATTGGAAACTATATGCCCATGGATAATATTGGTCAATAGTAAATAATCTTATATAAAAATATCTGGTGGGAGACGAAGCCCTACGTAAAAATAAAACATACTATTATTGTCATGTCATAGCTAAAAAAGTACAATTAAAAAAATAACAAGAGATCAAAATATTTAAAACATGAAAAGAAACACTAAAACCAACAAAACAACTAATTCAATACACGATCACACTCAACTACTGCAATATAACCTAGATCAATTTACATGATTTTATCAAAATATTTAACTAATCAATTATAAAATTTAGAAACATCACCCAACACTTAGTCTTTTGTTTTAGCAATACCATTCATAGCTTTTAAAAAGGGTAATAACTTATTTAGGTGTGATAGTAGGTTTCAACTTAAGATATTGAAGAATTTAACTTACTATAATGTTCTAAATATGTTATAATGTCAGAACTCAAACTTTCACTTTTGCTTAATCTAAACACATCACTACAAGTATGATGTTCTAAATATTTTGTTATATACATATAAGAAGTGGCGAAATCCTCTCATACGCGAATCATCAATTCACAACCAATCAAATTATTTAATGTGCATTCTACGACAATATTTTTACATAATTACAAACATAAACAAAAAAACTCTACTTTTGGAATAAATTTTGAAAGATCATGACACATTTCTACAACACTACCACTAAAAGTTGACCAACACCAAGATTACAAGTGGACCAATAAGAACTAGAAAATTCTCTATGCGCATACCCTAAAACAATTGACAACAACTTAAATTCCAACACTACCCCACCAATAGAAAAAAGTTGATTATAAGTAAAACTATCACAATCTAACTTACGTAAAATTTCGTTTTCGTAACCAGACAAGTTGGACTTCTCCTCAATAACCAATTTCAAAGTGTCATTTGTAAATTGATTCACCAAAAAAATCATAATATTAAAATTCAACTTGTTACTTAACAAAAAACTCTCAATATCTCCAACAGAATAAGAAAATCTCACATGTATAATCCTCAACATAAATTATTTACTCAACATATTCAACAATAGTATAACTCTTAAAACTAGATAATGGTCAAACCACAGTCTGTGCGCCAAATTTAAAAATGACTAAAACTTATCCATCTATAACTTACCTCCAATATATAAGAACATAAATGGAACACATCATTTATTTTCAAGGTAACAAAGAACATGTAAGAATATATCACGTCTTGAAAAAAAAACGAGTAAAAATTAAAGACAATACAAACTATAAAATATACTATGTCATATAATTCATTCAATGTAAAGACATGAAATTTTTTAGAATATATAATGTATGATATAATCTATTTTACCTTGTTTGACTCTCAAGCAATATATGACATATTATTTAATTAATTTTTTTATCAAAATATATCACGTCTTATCAAGATATGCATGGATTATAAAATTAATGACAAATTATGCCTTCTTTAACTAGAAATATGTCTCGTATTCAAATTAAATATATTTTAAAGTATAACGTATTTTACATTACATAATATGTCATGGCTTGCTTAAGAGTAAAAAACGACACGATATGAAATATTATACATTTTTTCACTATAAAATATGTTATGTCATATAATCTAGTCAATGCGAAGATAAAACATATTTTATAATATATAATATATGATTTAATATGTCATGTATTGTTTGATTCTTAAATGCAAAAAAAAAACTTCATACGAAGACTAACAACATCATAAAAGAAAATCAAATGAACTCTGTTCAGTCTGATACTCATGTTGTTAATCGGTAAGTAATAATATCTTTGAGACTACTCATAAATCTCATGAGGTAAGTAAGAATTTTAATGATTTGATCACTCCCAAAACTTCTAAAAACAATTTAAAAGACCAAACAAAAGGTAAGATTTCTAATTTCTCAACCCATCTTAAAAGTAATAGCAAGAAAAACTTACCTCAATTAGACCAGAGCCGGGATCTTTATCCTAAGAAAGCTGAAATAATTGAAATATCCTGAAACTTAAAAAAGTTAAAAGTCTGAAAAATAAAGGCTCTTTGGTCATCAAGGCTCTAAAATATCTAGAGTCAAATAATTCCCCTTCTAGTAGATCTAAATGACTATAAACATATTATTTGTAATATTCGCAAAATTGGTAATAAAGCCTATGCGAGAAGGCTCAGATCTCTAAAACATAAATTCAAAACTGACATAATTTCTCTTTAAGATCCTCTCATTAATAGAAACAATCTTGGCAAGATTGTTGAATATCTGGGCTATCCTAATTATATATCCAAACCCAGCAATAAGATATGGATCATGTTGAAAGAGAAACTTAATTTGAAAATAACCTTAGCAAAATGAGATCAGATTAGACCTTTGGAATAATTACCTAACTATGGCCAAATACTTTCATGTTACTATTGTCTATGCTAAATCCCAAAGGGTGATCAAATTAGACCTTTGGAATAATCTCAGAATCCTGACCTTCCCTCCTAAATAATGGGTAATCATGAGGGATTTAAGCATTATCTCATCTTCCCATGAGAAATTGAATTTCTCTACATTATGCTTGAGAAGCCAAGATGCATTTAATGAGACTATAAAAGATTGTAACTTGGATGATGTGGCTACTCTAGGACTAAATATACTTCTACTAATAAAACTAAGTGGAAAAGACTGAGCAAAGTTTTATATAATCAACAGTGGTCTGATTACTTTTATAAAACTAAAGTCACTCATCTTGCTGGAACCTGCTCTGACCACACCCCATTAGCATTATAATATCTAATAACTTATCCAATCCTAAATTCCCATTTAGATTCCAAAACATGTGGACTCTAAATGATGACTTCTTTAACAATGTTAAGAAAAGATGGAACAAGAAAATCATCGGTAACCCTAATAACATCTTCTGGCACAATACTAAGAGACTCAAAGATGATCTTATAACGTGGAATAATGAAAGTTTTGGCCACATCTTTGATTCTATCATAAAAGATGAAGATATTGTCAATTCACTTTATATAATATATCAGTTTTTTAACTACATTAAAGACAAAATTAATCGGGACATGTCTAAATTAACTCATCTTCACCTTATAAACAAGGAAGACACCTATTGGCTCCAAAAAAACTCATACTAACTGGATAAGGGACGAGGACAAAAACATTAAGACTTATCATAATTATGTCGAAAAGAAAAAGAGAAAGAACAAAATCAACAACATTTGTGATCATGGTGTTTGGATCATTGACTCTGTTGAGTCCTATTTTAAGAATATCTTAGCTCACCCTCATACCAATGAGAATCTTGATTCTCATCAGGATTTAACTTCTAACTTAATAAGTGAGGAAGATAATAGAATTCTTATGGGTAATCCTGACTTTGAAGAAATTTATAATGTTGTCTTTAACATTAAAAGCTCTAGTACCTGTTGGCATTGATGGTTTTAACAGCACTTTCTTTAAAACTTACTAGCATTTTATTAAGTCAGACCTTAGTGCTGCCATCCAATCCTACTTTCGAGGCCATATTATTCCTAATAGGGTCTTTGCTACATTAATATTTCTTATCCTTAAGTCTAATAAACCTTCCTCCTGGAAAGAGTTTAGACCCATCAGTCTATGCACTCTTCTCAACAGAATTTTGTCCAAAATTATTAACAGCAGATCAATAACCTTTCTTCATAACATTATCTTTATTGTACAATGTGGTTTTGTCCTTAATAGAGACATTCAGATAATATTTTGGAGGCTAAAGAGTTTGTTCATGACCTTAAGCATAAGAAAAAATGTGATAACATAATAATTCCCATAACTTTATCTTTAGAATTATATCCCTCTTTGGTTTCTCTACTAATTTTATGAATTTGATTGCTAGAGTGATAAAAAAAGGGTAAATATGTCCATGATTATTAATGGTGAGTCTAAAAGTTATTTAAAAACCTTAAGAGGCATAAGACAAAGGGATCCAATATCCTCTAGTCTTTTCATTATTGCCGAAGAATATCTCATTTGTGGTCTAAGCAAGCTCTTTAATATAAACAAATATTTGACTTACAAGACCAGAAGCCCCATCATCATCCATTCCCTTGCATTTGCTGATAATATCTTGATATTCACTAATAGCCTCCCTTTTTCTATTGAAAACCTTGCTTTCTTTTTGAATTTTTACCAAGTTGAATATGGTCAATCTATTCATATAGATAAGCCCAAATTTATTACATCTGTAAGTCTTAACAATAACAAGATAAATAATATAGAGATTCATACTCGTTTCTCTTCCAGTATCATGCCCACTACTTATTTAAGTGTATCAATTAACTCTAATAACAATATTATCAACTTTGAGCCCCTTAGCACCAAAATCAGGGACAAGATCAATAATTGGGATGATAATCACTTATCCTATGGTGGGAAGCTAACCCTAATTAACTCTGTCTTCATGGATTTACCTCTATACTAGCTTCACAATAGTTGTTTCCCCAACTATGTAACCCTTGGGATTGAAAGAATGTTCAATAAAATTTCTGTGGAGATCCTCATTTGACTCTAACTCTATTAGCTGGTCTAGTTGGTCCAATCTTACTAAGCCATTTAATGAAGGTGGTTTAGGCATTAGGTCTCTTAAAGACTCACATGATATTTTTTTCCTGCAAGTTATGGTACAAATTCAGAGATACAAAATCTATTTGGGCTACCTACATGACTAGTACTTATTATAAAAATATGCATCATTTTCTAGGTCAACCCAGCTAAGCATCATTGCCTTACCTGGTATAGCCTAATGAATTTAGACACACTGTTTAAACGCATATCTTCTAGAAGTTGGGTAAATGGAATATTGAGGTCTGGCTAGACAATTAGACTAAAACTTCCCCTTTCATTAGCTTGTCTGAACATGAAGACAATAGATGGTTTATCAAGAATCCTATTCACACACTATGAGATTAGAACTCTAACTGTTGGAACCAGAATAGGCTTAAAGAGTTTGTCATCACTACTGAGATTAATAGCATTCAACACCATACTATACAAATCCTTATAAATGACAGAATAATCTTGCTTCTATCTAAATATGACATCTTTAATACGAAATAAACATGAAACCACTTAAGGCAAAAACATAACTAGTCTAACATTTTCAAGAAACTCTAAAACAATATTTTTCCCAAAGTGCTCTTTCTTACGTTGGAGAATCCTCAATTGATGGGTCTCTACTGATACCAATTCAAAATAGACACATAACCATTGTTTCTAAGTGTCAATTTTGTGCTAACAATGAAAGCATTAACCATATATTTATGGAGTGTAAGTTTGCTTGGTCTTTATGGTCTCATTACACTAACTTATTTGGTATAGACCACACAAGACACATGACTTACACTCACATATTGAGGAACTGTTTTTGGTCCATCAATAAAGATGTTCACATTAGGACTATCATCCATGTCTTAGTTAGTTGGGTCATCTGGAAATCTAAGAACAAAGCCAAATATCACAATACGATTTAATCTACTAGCTCTGCCATCATCTAAATCAAGCATATGATCATCAACATGGATCAAGCTAACCTTTTGAAAAAATATTACTCGACCAATGATGAGCAAGTGGCTATTGAAATTGGTTGCTTCAACCATATTTATAACTTTATGAAGATCTCTATTGTTAACCGGTCTCCTCCATCACACAATAGAAACGAGCTTAATCTAGATGGTTCATGTTTATCTAATGGAAAGGTCAATGGTAGTACCATTCTTAGAGATAACCAAGGTAATGTTATTCATGGTTTTGGAAGGCTCTATGGAAAAATTAATCCCATGGTGGCTGAGTTAAAGCCTTTTTGGATGGCCTTTAATGTGTAAAAGACTGAACATTTTCAATGTTGACAACGAATCAGATTTTAAAATCTTAGTGGACCTTATTGATTCTGGAAAATCACCATAGACTCCTGATCCCATCTAGCTTTTTGTAGAAGTCTAACGTCATCTTCCATGGCTCTATCTCACTTTATAGGATTCAAAACAAAGCAACAAATTGACTTGCTAAATGGACCCTTAAATGTACGATAACAATTGATTTTAATCATATGCATGTCCTAATTCTCTAAGTGTTATCATTTTTCTCGCAAAACTTGATTTGGGTTATATATCGCTAAATGATTGAATTATCTTTCCAACTCTGAGTTGAAGTCATGGTTGTTTTACCTAAAATATTTAAGATCACTAACATGCTTAGCCGGTTGTTCATGACTAGCTTTGTTCTATTAGAGCAAGAAAATTTGAAGGCAAGAAAATTCTAAGTGCAAATTAGTTTGGTTTATTTTTGGGCTGGGGGTAGTTTGATAAAGTGTTTTGGTAAGTTTGAAGTATTTTGTGTTTAGTGTGAGGAGTAGTGAGATAATTAAGCAGCCTGCTTGTATTAAATGTTGATCACCCTCATTAATGAGAGTGGTTGGGGTATTTATACTTTTAATCCAATGACCCATGGGCTTACCGGGTCAAGTTGTCAAACCGGGTCAAGTTTAAGGACACATTAGTCTTTTAAGTAGATTACCAAATAACTTAGTCAAAAAGTGTTTTACTTTTGTCCTTTTCGGATTTTTTAGTGGAGTGTTATGGTCCAAATTACCACAGTCCGGATTAAGCAGCGAGTTGTATCTAAATTATCCGAACTCATCAGTAGCCCCTTTTTTAGGCCTCAAAAAATAATTTTGGTAGGGCTAAAAGATCTATCAATCCAGTATCAACTTTATCCGATCTGCTCGTGTCGTCTGGACTAAGAAGTTCATTTTCAACATTAACCCAATTCGAAAGTTATCAGGAATGGTTTCTCTTCCAAGAATTCTAAGAGTTTTCTTCGTGGATCATGGGACACGTGTCAATATTTGGTTTGACCTACCAACCATTATGTTTCCTAGACCGGCGCACCCACTAAGTCTAGAAAGTTACCTAGGAATTTGATTCTTCACACGTTCGTACAACCTTAAATCAATGCAAAAACCCTCTTCAACTTCTCCTAGGTGACTGTTACTTTTTTACTGTTATATAAATATTTTTTTACTATTTCATTGTCTTCCACACTCAAAGCTTTTCTAGAGAGATATTCGTTTTTACCTCCAAATCGTTTTTGAGATATTTTATGTTCACAGCTAGAAATGCTTTAGTGAAAGGTGGTTGGTTGAATTTATCAGAGTTAGAGAGAGCGAGAAAGGTATAAAGATAGAATCGCATCGTCGCCGGTCTCCCAATTTCTCCAGGTGAGAAAACCAGTGAACCGACTCAGGACGCCGATCAAGGGTCATCCTCTTCCAGAAACCCTAGGCCCAGACAACTTTCATTCAAGCCAAGCCTTTCACCCCTTCTCTCAGGCTCTTCTGTTCAAGAGTCTCAACCTTCTGTGCCAAAATAAAAATTCATTTCAAGTATCAGAAAACCCTCCCCATTTTTTTATGGGTTCTGATACTGAGAAATCTCCAGAGAAGATAACCCCTTACCGGACAACCCGCCAAACTAAAACCCAACCTATAACTTTACTGTCAAAACCCTCCGGATGGGAGGTATCTAAAGTAGCTCCACGGGCCAAGCCCTCCAGATCCCAACCTCAACCAGATTCTAGGCTTTCAGAGGCAAACGCTCAACCATCCGAACAGCCCTATGTGCCAGAAACTGAACCTCCTTCTTCTAAGGCCACTGACAAACCTTCCACAGTGATTGAAGAGATAATGGAAGACAGCATCGAGGAGGCTCCCTTCAAAACCGAGGCGTCAGGTCAAACGGGAGATGTTGCTTCTGATAAGAAGGGCAAGAGCAAGTTAAAAGTCTGTATGACTCATCCAGACTCGCTTCCGGAGTGTTTAGAGGGCAAGGTAGACCATTGTTTTAAACATGTTAACGTTAAATATCTGTTGTCCCTACAAAACATAAATTACATTTACACCCATACTGCTGAGTTGGGCCGAATTTGGACAAAATGTAGGATTCCGGAGTGAGTAAAGGTAAGGATACCTATTACTCCAGAGACTCCCATGGACTGCAAGCTTAATGAGGTGATGATTTTTAGCGAAGTGCTAAACTGGGGACTCTGGTTTACATTGGACCCATAAATTGCCAGGTACTTCAACTTGGTTAAACTTTACCCTAGCCAGCTAAGCCCCAATGCCTGGTGTTTTCTTCTTGCTTGCATCATGGCATTAAGGTTATCGAAACTCCCACTTCCGATGGAGCAGTTTGCTGCTGTAGCAAGCTTGTGCAAGAATTATCAGATTCCATTCTACCATCACAACATGGGGAACAACTTTAAAGTCATGGATGACTTGCTGGAGTCCAAAAAAAATTGGAGAACAAAATTTCTGTTTTTCAGTGGGACATGAGAAAATAGCAGGAAGATTAAGACCAACACCAATCCTAACATGCTGACTAGCATGTGGAAAAAGTACTGGTAATTTCCTTTCTTTTCTTTGTTTTTCATGTTTTTTCTTCTTAAATTATAAGTGTTTCCCTATTCTGATTGGCTTGTTACTCATTTTCAGTGCTGCCGAAGGAGTTCACCGGATATTTGGAGGAAGGGAAAAAGACTTGTGCAAAACTCAATGCATGGGCTGCAGAGCACTGGGGAATTCCTTTCACAACTGCTTCACATCAGGTAATTTAGTGAGGTCCTATCTATGGAACACCACAATCCTGAGATATCTCACATGGGAAGAGCTAACCACCCTTCCTCCTCCTGGTGTGATTCTCAAAAGGACAGAGGCCAATGATGGAAAATTATTCTTACCTTCCAGAGCAAAGGCTCCCAGCAAGATGAAGAACAACAAGAAGAAAGTTGCAACAGAGTTGGTTCAAGTAGCCACATAAGGGACTGGTTCGGGGAACCAAGGGGGAATTGATGCAGCCCTGCTCAAAGCAGTAAAGGCTGAAACAGTGAGAGAGGCTGGAGGGTCGCAGAACCCACCAAAGCCTCCTAAGAAGAACAGGAAACGGAGGGCCAACAATGATGAGAAAGCTGTTAAGAAGAAGAAGAAGGTCACCCTGGGAGAAGAAATAATTCTTCGTTCTTCGAAAATCCAACCTCCACCAGCCCTTGTTGATCATTCCTTGTAAGAGAAAATCCCGATAGATCTGCAATCTGGAGAGATTGCTGGGGGGGGGGAATGATGAAGTGGACATGAATTCCCTTCAATACATTGATTTGTACTTCAATGATTATGAGAAGGATGATTTCACAGGTCCCTACCGTCCCTCCAACTCTGCCAATATGGTGACCTTCAATGGTAAATCTTTCTCCGTCTCCTGAGAGCAAGATGTTCTGAGCCATTCCTTCCTCAGTCATATCCGGCCAATACTTGACATGGAAAGGCATGTGAAAAGTCAGACGGACCTTATCAACTCCCTCACCTCTGACAAGCAATCCCTGTCAAACAATCTCATAAATGCTCAGCAGAGTATAGATGAACTGAAGAAGGAGATGGAGGCACTAAAGAAGGACAAGGAGGATTCGGAAACCAAGTTAGCCTCATCGGAAGCAGCTAGAACTGAGCTCCAGACTAAGTATTCTAACTTAGAAAAAGACTTCACAACACTGAAAGAGGAAGTGCAGACCAAAGATGGTGTCATTTAAGCCTTAACCGACGAGAAGGCTAAACTGGAGAATTCTGTTTCAGAGATGACCAAGGAGAATGAAGATTTAAAGAGCCAGCAGGAGCAAGTTATCCAGGCGGGTATTGATAAGTATACCAATGAAGTGATAGACTCCTCATAGAAAAGAGATGATGGAGTCAAATCTGATAGGGTGCTGCTCTTTCATGAGACTTTTCCGAAGAGGACCCTTGGTCCCTTATGGAAATATGTAGAATACGAAGACCTCCCATTTCATACTATGGCAGATGGCGATAAGCACGACTACTCCAGTGGAATAGATTCCACTACTGATGGTGAAGAGGGAACTGGTGAGAGTTCGAGCGCCGAACTCAAAAGTCCTAAAAAAGGTGATGGTAGTGAAGGTGCGCCCGAAGGGAACAAGCTCTAAGGTCTTATATTATTTTTTGTTTTTTCAAACAGTTAAAGTCCTTGGATGGCCAACGCATATTTTGTACTATTATTCGGTTAAAGTCCGAATAGGTCCTTTGAAAACCTAAAGTCCTTGGATGGCCAAGGCATGTTTTGTTCACCTGTTCGGTTCAAGTCCGAATAGGTTTAATTTATCAGGCTTTCCTTTGTTTAATACTCTTTTTCTTTTAAAATTTTCATGGCCAATGTTTAAGTAGCCATAGCATTTCAGAAGTATTAAAGTGAGAGTGTTTAATATCTCCGATGACATATATGTAATGGTCATCACTTCACCAAGTTTATCTGGTCTACTAAAGACCCAAAGTGTTGAACAAGTGATTTATACTTGAATTGAATTGTAGAAAAACCACTCCGAATATTTTAAGAAAGCATAATATATTATTGAACAAAAAACCGGACACCTCATTAAAACCTCCCCGCGCCACGAGGGTAGGAAAGAGTATTCCCTCAAATATTTACATTGATATTTAATAAGTAAATATTTACAGAAAAGATTTTATTCTAAGTATAACCTGAGATGTTCAATATTCCATGGGTGCTTCAAAACTTTCCCTTCTTTATCCTGAAGTCTATATATCCCAGGCTTGAGCTTTTCACAGACCTCATAGGGGCCTTCCCAGTTTGGAGCCAACTTACCGAACTGTTTTTCCTTGGTGTGTAAGAAAACTTTCCTTAACACTTTATCCCCTCGTTGAAAATCTTTTCTTTTAACCTTGGAAGCAAATTTTCTCCCCATCAAACCTTGGTAATGAGCTGTTCTTAAATGAGCTTTAACTATTCTTTCTTCCATTAGGTCCAACTGATTCCTAATTGCTATATCATTAGCTTGTTCAGAATAGTTGTGGACTCTGTATGATGGTAGGGTAGATTCTATAGGGGTAATTGCATCCATCCCATACACCAAAGCAAAAGGGTATTCTTGTGTAGCAGACCGATGAGTAGTTCAGTATGCCCACAACACTTCTTGCAAATAGCTCGGCCACTTCCCCGCAACTCCTTCTAGATTCTTTTTTAATCTAGACAAAATAGTCTTGTTGGCAACTTCAACCTGGCCATTTGCGTGTGGATGGAAAGGAGAAGAGAAACAATGTTGAATATCTCTAGAAGCACAAAAATTCTTCATATCTTTGTTATCAAATTGTGGCCCATTGTCTGTAGTAATCTTTTGTGGGATCCCAAATCTACAACATATGTTGGATAAGATGAATATAATGACAGATTTCGAAGTGGTTCCTGACAAAGGAGTTGCCTCTATCCATTTTGAGAAGTAATCGATAGATTTTATAATAGTTATGCACCCCTCGGATGCCACAAGAAAGCTAATTTAAGACCAACTATAGCTGCTTCATATTCGAACTAATTGTTAGAGGCCTTGAACGCAAAACATATAGCTTGGTACATATTATCACCATATAGAGAAGTTAGGAAAATTCCAGCCCCACAACCCATTGTGCTTGAACCACCATCGGTTCGGACTACCCATTCTTTCTTGGTTCTATCTTATGAAGTTTGTTTGGAGCTCCTGTCTGAATGGTCATTCTGCTGATTACACTGTGGAGACCCACTGATTGAGCTTTCGACTGATTGAGCTTTGATAGTTGTTCGGGGGGCAAAATCAATGTCGTAATCTCCCAATTCAACTGACCACTTGGTCATTCTGCTTGATATGTCTACCTTTTGAAGAAAATTTCTTAACGGGAAAGATGTCTGGACAATAATGAAATGAGATTGAAAATACGGCCTCATCTTTCTCGCCGCAATTATTAAGGCTTGGTGTGGATAATTATCGCCTGAGGGTAGGCTTGTAATTTGGTTGGTGTTTTATAGTAGTATGTGGGTGTTATGTGTTTAGAGTAGAGAGTAGAGAGATAATTAAGCTAGCTGGTAGTAGTTAATTCTCATTACCCACACTTAATGCAGGTGGTTGGGTATTTATACCCTAATGTTTGGGCCCTTATGGGCTTTTGGGTCATGTTTAATGGACCCGGGTCATGTTCAAATACCCATGAGCTCTAAGGAGGAGAGCAAGTAGCTTAGTCAAGAAGTGTTTAGGGTTTTTAGTACTTTTTTCATAGTTCGAACAGTCCTATGGCCTGAGTGTTCGAAGTGATCTGTCCGGTCCGGAGGCCTTGGACCGATCTGTCCTTGTCCGGGGAGCATGCAGAATTCGGACTCATCAAGGCTAGTGCCAACTTTTCAAGCTTTAAGTACCTCTTCTCAGCATCTATCAAGTTTTTGCTGATGTAGTATACCGGACGAGGCTAATTGTCCACTTCTCTTACCAATACTTCACTTATAGCACATTCTGACATAGCCAAGTACACATAGAGTGTTTCTCATTAAAGAGGTTTAAAAAGAGTCTTTGGTGAGGATAAGTGTTTATTTATTTCAACAAAAGCTTGGTTACACTGTGAAGATCAATTAAAATCTTTGGCATTCTTCAAAGTTTGGAAAAATGGAGCACATTTTTCTGAAGACCTCGAAATGAAACGGTTTAGGGCAGCCAACCTTCCAGTGAGCCTCTAGAATTCTTTAATATTTCGAGGAGGATCCATTTCTAATAGGGCATTAAAATTATATGGATCGGGTTATATCCTTTTCTCACTTATCACATAACCCAGAAACTTTCCAGATGAGACCCCAAAGACACACTTTTCTGGGTTTTGTTTGAAATTCACAACTGCCAAATTAGTAAATATTTCTTGAAGATCAACTATATGAAACTCCTCATCCAGGATTTGAACCATCACGTCATCTATGTATATCTCCATATTTCTGCCAATCTGACTAGCAAACGTTTTATTCACCAACCTATGATAAGTAGCCCCAGCATTCTTCAACCCAAAAGGTATAACTTTGTAGCAATGGAGACCTCTGTCCGTTATAAAGATAGTATGGTCTTGACCCTTCAGATCCACCTGTATCTGGTTGTACCCTGAAAAAGAATCCATGAAGGACAGCAACTTATTTCCAGACGTTGAGTCCACCACCTGATCTATCTGAGGGACTAGATAAAGATATTTTGGGCAAGCTCTATTAAGGTTAGTGAAGTCAATACGCATACGCCATTTCTCATTCATTTTCTTGACTAACACCAAATTGGCAGTCCATAAAGGATACTGGGACTCCTCTTGGTAAGCCGATCAACTTGTTGGACTATCACATCAGCTTTTTCTTTGGAAAAAGCTCTCATTTTCTGCACAACAGGTGCAACATCACTCCGGATTGACAGCTTGTGTGAGATAACACTTGCGGGCAATCGGGTTACATCATTATTCACCAAGCGAAGATATGTTGATTGTTTAGCAAAAAGGACAACAATTTATTTTTCAATTTTGGCGCCATTTTGGAACCAATCTTGATATTTCTACCATCTGTAAGGGAGTGGATTTCAATTTATTCAACTGGTATTATTACACTAGGAGCCTCTTTGGGGTCATCAATCTCAACCTCTCCCTCAGAAGGCTCCAGTTACTGCTAATCTTCATTAATCTGAACTGCTCCTAAAGTTTTAGGAGCAAGAGCAGTTGCATAGCATTCCCTGGCTATTTTCTGACTACTTTGGACAATACCTACTTGCCCTTGAACTGCATACTTCAAACACTGATGGACTGTTGAGGCCACATCATGCATTCTGGAAATCCAAGACCTCCCAAAAATCGCATTGTAGGATGTGGGGCAATCTACCACCGCAAATAGCACCCTCACAATCTTTTTAAAGGGCCCTTTTCCCAACAACACTTCTTCCTCAAATTCCCTAATTACATCCGCATAGCTCTTTGTGAAGCCCACGATGGTTCTATTTGACTGTTGAATGATGGACAGATTCCTCATCTGCTTATAGGAGCTTAAGAAAAGGATGTTCGTCGAACTGCTTGTGTCTATCAAAATCATGCGGATATCATTGCCCCCAATAGATGCTCCTATCACCACCGCATCCTCATGAGGCCCAACAATATTTCTCAAATCATCCTCATCAAAAACTATGAATGGAAAAGGAGTCTGGAAATGATGGGAAGACATTCCCCCTTCCAACTGAGTGGCCAAACTATGTACATGTCTCTTTCTTGATGAAGGAGTAGGTGCTGTCACAGTATCTTCTCCAAAGATAGTGAGTGACTCAAAGAAATTGATCAGCCCGGAGACCATCTTGGCCTGCTCTGTTATGACCCCTACTTTATTCCGAATTGGATCAGGATCCAGGTACTCAGAATCAACATCAAATCTTTCAAGAATCACCATTGCCCCCTCTTGAGCAGATGTTTCTACATTGTTTGTAGGGCCCGTCCGAGGAGCACTGTCAGACCTGTTTCCATTTCTTCTTTTAACATAAACTCTCAGCTTGCCTCTTTCAATAAGATTCCGCACTTCTTGTTTTAATGCTATGTAGTCTTGAGTATTATGGCCTATATCATTATGATATTGGCAAAAACAAGTATTTCGACTTTCTCTAAGAGACTGCAGTGCCGCCGGTTTTCGAAAATAGACTTCATCTTTGGTCTTGTCATATATTGTGGCCACGTTCTCTCTTAACTCTGCAAACCACTCCGGTTAAACCCAAGGACCTCTTTTACCTCTTGACTACTGGCTCTGAGACTGATTCTGGTTGGGCTGAGTTTGTTTAGCCCGGTTCGACCCTTGTTCAGTCTCTTTAGCCTTATATCCGGGCTGGTTCTGAGCTGTTGAGGGGGACCTCACATGACGATGCACCCTGATTTTCTTGGTTTCTTCCACATTAATTTGTTTTCCTACCTGATTCAATAGGACACCCCAGGTCATGGCTTTCTTCCTGGTCACTGAATCAGCCGAATTCCCAAGATTCAACCCTTGTCTTAGAGAAGCAATTGCCACATATTCGAAGCAATATGCTAATCCATTCTTTGTATTCACGAATCGACTTATATAATCCTTTAAGGACTCATTTGGTTCTTGGGCACAATGGATTATGGTATCTCCATTGTCATTCACCTCTTTACTCCCAACAAATTTTCTTCGGAAGGCAACCCAGAATGTAGCAAAGTATCTAATACACCCCTGGGGAAAGCTGTTATACCACTTAAGAGCACTTCCCGTAAAAGTTTGAGAGAAGGCTCTACACAAAGTTTGTCATCATCATCAAAATTCATCATGAAGTTCTTGAATTGCTCCAGATGGTTGTCCGGATCTTTACTTCCATCATACTTCTCCATTTTGGAGCTGTCAAATCTTTTGGGTGGGTTTCCGGACAGTATTTTGACAGAAAAGGGTGACTACCTCCAATTCTTATTACGACTAAAGACTGTGTCTTCGTTAGGTGTTGAAAAAATACATGGTTCGGTCTGAAAAGCAAAAGGATCGATCAACAATTGATCAGCATGCCTGTGGGATGACCCTTTGCCCAAATGTATTTTAAGCCTACCATGCCTATCCCTCTTTCTTGAATATTTTTTGATTAGCTTCATCTTTTTTTCTGGATCTCCCTTCGTCACTACTTGAGGACAAGGATTCCTCACGCTCAGCCTTATTCGAAGAGCTACTAGAGGACTCAGAATCTGAGCTTCAATAGGTTTGGACCGATGTGTCTTCTTAGAGCTCATGTGAGTATTTTTTAACTCAAATGAGTCTTTATTGATGGATCATTCTCCCTAGGGTTGTCAGTATGATGAATAACCGACGCCCTTGATTTCTCCCTTATACCCTTCTCTGCTTGTTTTATGGCCCATAGGGGCCTCTATTTCTGCTCTTAACTTGTCTCGCTTTTCAATGGTGTATTATTGTTTTCCCCAACCGTTTCCACCACAGGTGGTGAAGTTCCTTGCTCGTTCGGATCCATCCGAACTAGTTTTTTATACTTGTTTTGAATGCAAGATTTAGGCACCTTCGTGCTCCCATTGTGGTCGTCAATTTGGTTTGGTTTATTTTGGACTGGGGGTAGTTTGATAAAATGTTCTGGTAAGTTTGAAGTATTTTTTGTTTAGTGTGAGGAGTAGTGAGATAATTAAGTAGTTTGCTTGTATTAAATGTTGATCGCCCTTATTGATGAAAGTGGTTGGGTATTTATACTCTTAATCCAATGACCCATAGGCTTATCGGGTCAAGTTTAAAGACCCATTAGTCTTTTAAACAGATTACCAAATAACTTGGTCAAAAGATGTTTTGCTTTTGTTCTGTTCGGATTTTTCTCTGGAGTGTTATGATCCGAATTACCCCTATTAAACAGCTCTGTCTGAAGTATCCGAACTCATCACAAATCATCTCAGATATTCGACTATCCGAACTCATCACAAATCATCTCAAATCACCGAATATCGTCTCATTGGTTAACATATCTTCGCAAATTCTATCGGGGCTATTTACCACGAGAGATTGTCCGAGTTGATGTTTTGCTTATACCGAACATGGTCCTTAATGATTCCCGAAGGATTCTATCAATCTTTGATTTCTTCCGAATCTCTGTTTTCGTGCAAGAACTCTATTGAAATATCTCAATCGATAAAAAAATTCGATTCTGGTCTTTGTCATAAAAAATAGTAAAATGTCTCAGCAAAAGATCCTGCAACCAATAAGTCAGTAAAACTTTAAGCTCATTGAAGATCCAATCGCTTCTTCAGCCTGAGATTTTTATCTCTCCTAGTTTTCACCTCAAACCTCTCGTAAATTTGTGAGAGCTTGAAGTATTCGACGAAATGCATCTTTTGGTATAAGAGTTCAAATCCTTCTTCGTCAGTGATCAAAATCTGGGTCACTCAAAACAAAAGAATAGTGATCTAATGGGTCTTGCCTTCATTTGGAATGGTATTCTCCAAGCCTTTTTATATTCTTGTCTTCCTCTCCTTTCAATAGAGTTGAGCAGCTGACTCCTGACATTTCAAAGTTGGCGCTTTCTTTTCGTTTTAGCTCCAGCTTTCTTTTCGTTGTAATTAATTCAAGTTTAGACCTTATATACCCACACATTTAAATTCATATATTGTTTTTATATATATAATTAATTGACTTCAAAATCGCAGGTAACGGTTGATTGGGGCTTGAAAATTAAAGACGAGCTTCATTGATATGTTGGCGCTTGAAACTCAAAGAGGAGCTTTATTGAAATCTGGAAAGTACGTAGACTAATTTCATTAACATCTCCAAATCCATTGACTAAATTTATCGCCGATTCGAAAGACAACCTTTGATTCAATAAAAGCTGCAACTTTATGGAAAAAAAAAATGATCTCCTATAATCTTAAACTCTAAAGATATTCATTAAGAACGTAAAAAGAATTATGATGGCTTTTCGTACAAGGCAAGACAATAACTAGGATTTCTGTTGGAATATATACTTGGCACATCAACCATTTTTCAGACTTCCGCTAGAAATTTAGAACCTGCAATTTGATTCAAAGACTCTGAAGGACTGGGAGTTTCACCTGTGTACTGCTGAACAACCAGGATTGAAGTTGAAAAATCATGAGAAGCTAATAAGTTGCCTATGGAGCCGAGTTCAGGGCAATCGGTGCTTTTAATCAACGATTCTGCAACCGGACCTTGAGATACCCTGCCAACTACGAAAAGATTGCATCGAGCGTGTTCCCTGATAACTTCTCTCGTTTCAGCAGCGTTTGTTACAATTCTCTCGTCATATACCACTGAACTTTTATCTCCTAAAACTTGCGCAATAAATTCTCCATCTGTAGCATCTAGAGGGCTGTCAAAACCAGCCTCGATGTCAAATGCGACATTTTTGAAATCCGGGCTTGGAATAAAGCGAACGAACGTCAGACTGATTCCAGGGTGTTGAGCCATGCGTATACCATAAGCAAGAGCTTCTTGATCGTCGCGTCCACCAAAGAACAAGACAGTAACATGAGACGGCACATTGCTCGAATCCATTTGAGTGTTACCACCGAGTCCTCGGTCGACGAGGATGCCGACTGAACACGGTGCATGCTCGAGAACTCTTTTATTGACCAAACGGAACTCATTTCTGGTCATCTCCAAGGCACCATCCAATCTCTGGTGTTTGTGGAATGGGAGGATAATGATAGCTGCCCTTTTCCTCTCGCCACTAGCACAAATGTCTCGGTGAATGTTTGACATTGCAGATATAGCAGTCATAGGGTGGATATGGACTTGGTTTAGCTGCCTGAGAGCCTCGAAGGCGACAACGACCTGCTCCTCCTGCTTTCCTCTATTTGAAAAAGGCAACCCATTTTTGCGTGCCTTGTGTACCATTAAAATTGCGGAAGATCTTTCGGAGAGCTCCATGAGGTGCATTGCATATACAGCCAGCCCTTTGTTGTCAGTCCCGCGTGAAGCCTCGATAAGGTTGATCATCGCGGGGATATTTCTAGTGCTGTGGAAACAAGTCAGTATTCTTAGTTGAGAGTTTGTCTGTCCTCGCTGGATCTTTCTGTGCTTGTACTCGGATTCACTTGCTATTTTAGCCGGCTTGTATACCGCCATAACTAAAGGTGTGGTGATAAAGGTTGTGAAGAGAGCCATCAGAATCATTATGGCGTATGTTTCATCATTCAAAACCTGCAAACCCCACCATATTAAATGTTATGACCGTGTGTTCCTTATTATAAAAGCTGCCCATTTTAGATATAAAATTAGGCTACTTTTTAGCTTATAACTAACGGGCCATACAACTAATGGGGTGTCCGTTTTGTGTCAGCGGTAGAGTTCGTTCAGGTTGCTACGTGTGTGGAATATAAAAATCCTGACAAAACCTGACTTGTTCGCTCCAAAAACATTGGCCAAACCAGAAAATCCTGAATGCAAAGTTTGAACCAAAGAAGCCTGCTAACCCAAAAGAAACACCCTAAAACCAAAAAACGTGATGGTAATAGTATATCCGAAAAACATAAAAACAAGTTGATTTTAACAGCCTATTTATAAAACATTTTACAGATTCATAGCATTAAATAATGTCTATCAAACCGAAACTTAACTTTTGTTTTTCTGGTCAGTTTCAGGTTTTACAGATCAACCCAAAACCTCACCTGTCCTTTTCTTGTCAGCCTAATATATTATCGGTTGTAAGTTATTTGACTCTTGACCCTATAATTTTGTGTTGGTTTTTTGTTCGGGTATATGGCTGTAATAAATGTCGGAAGGCTTACATACAATCCCTTGCAAAGGAGAATCAGTTACCGTTAAACCGAGACAGGAAAATAGAGAAAATATTACCTTTCTTTCTTTCCCGATGTTAAGGACAATGAGCTCGACTAACCCTTTTGTGTTCATTAGGAAGCCAAGAGCAAGAGCTTCTTTGAAAGGAATTCTACAAAGAAGAGAAACGGACACCGTTCCAACAATCTTTCCCAAGCAGGCAGTAGCTATAACCAAAACAAGGAGAGCCCAAGACTGACTACCTTGAATTGTAGCTATGTTGGTTTTTAACCCAGTAGATACAAAGTAGAGAGGTAAGAACATGCCAGACACAAGATCCTCGATTTTCTCTGCCAATGCACTGGCTAGAGCACCTTCTTTTGGAACGAAAACACCGACCACAAATGCACCGAAGAGGGCGTGGATTCCGATCGCGTCAGTCACAAATCCCGCCGCCAAAACAGTTGCTAACGTACCACATACATATATTTCTTTAACAGGCTCACCCTCGGGGCAATGTCGAACCACCCACTTAAAGACCGGAGGAAGAATGATTACACAACAGAGAAGGAAACCACATCCACTTAGTAAAACCCACAATGAGACAATTGGAGATTTTTCTGTCGCAGATAATGCAATGGCGAGTGCGAGTAGAATCCAAGCAGCCACATCGTTGATAGCTGCAGCCGACATAGCCATTTTGCCTAAATCTGTGGTTAGAAGCTTGAGTTCGGCCAAGATACGAGCCAAGACGGGAAATGCAGTGATCGACAATGCTACTCCCATGAATACTAGAAACGGAGCCTTCTCAGCTCCTTTAGAAATAGTAGAACGGAGAGCGAAAGATGTGCCTACTCCTAGTGCAAAAGGGACACTAATTCCAACAATGGCTATGCTCAAGGCTTTTTTCCCCGTCCTGCGTAAGGAGCTTGTGTCTACCTCTAGGCCTACTAAAAATAAAAAGAAGAGGAGACCCAGATGGGCTAGAGTGTCTAAGACTGTCATGCTCTTGGCTGGGAAAACTGCATTCAGATACTTTGTACTTCTCCCTAGAGCTGATGGCCCTAGTAAAATTCCACCCTGCCAAATTAGTGTAAAATGTTACAGAACCAAAAATATACTATACGTTCAAAATCTGAAAACTTTCCAACACAAAGTTGCTAATAGATTTCAAAACTGTAGATTTTGTTGAAGTAGGGGATCATATTTTCTTTTAAGTCTTCACTTGATTGAATGATTGTATACTATTTAATGAAACAACTGATTACGCATTAAATTGCAAACCAGAGAATGAGAGCTAAAACTCAGCGTCTTCGAGTGTTGGATGCAAATCACAAAACTAATCTATAAACCCACTAGTAATCCTACATCAAACATCAAATTCGACATTGATAAGACTCATTTTTTAACAAATAAAACTCAGTATCGATCAAACACTAAATATATTAAAATAAATTGTTGACGATCAACTAAAGGAAGAACAGAACTCACAATAACTTCAGCTATAACACGAGGCTGGCGTAAAGGTTTAAGAATAAACGCGAGGAAACGCGTCAGCAAAAGTACGAGACAAATCTGAAGGATCAATAGCGGTAGTGCAAAATCAAGAGGATTATCGCCTTGAAATAAACCATTCGACGTTGGCTTCATCGCTGCCGCCATTAAATTCAATCTGAAACAAACAACATTATGTTACACTCACGTTTCTACCACTTTCTTGCATTTTCTAGTCAGCCAAACAGAAAGAAAAAAGTAGCAGAAACATCACAAACCTGAATAGCTGCTGTTGAGTTTTCTCTCTGAAAATAAATATAGTAGCTTTTGAATCTTAAGAAAGATAATCCTAAAGAGATTCAAAATTTATGGAAGCCATGAAAAAAAGAGTAAGAGTGAAACAGAATTGATAATGATGATGATGAAGTACCATAAAGGGCTTAATTTAAAAGTTTACTGTTATATAGTTGTTAGTGTAAACCCTGATTTTTTGGAGGGGTGTCAAGTAATATCAAGTGTATTGCAAGTAAACAACTCTTATACTGTGCACTAATTTCGCGGATACACACCATCGCGTCATAGTCATGCCGTGCTTTCAAGTACTATCAGATTCAGATCGATAATACTAAATTTATTACACATTTTAAGGACATTTCAGTACGTACTCTGGATAATCTACACTTTATTTACGATTTTAACTAAGTATTACTTTTTGTTATTTTAATCTATTATGTCGCTGAATTTTGAGATTTTACGGTTCAAACTCTAGATTTTATTTTATTTTATTTTATTTGTTTATTTTATAAAAAAACCAAAATTCAAAAGCGGATATGATTTTGTGATTTGATTGTTTGGAGAAAAATTGACCAAGATATTTATTTTTGAGATTTAGGTGCTATTACAATATCATACCATCCTTACTTAAATCGAATATTTAAATTGTATGAGTACGATATCTTCTGATTAAAACTTATATTTTAGATTATTATTTTTTAGTATGACAAAAATAAAGTAAATTTATGATGTTGAATCTTTCGGTTCGAGGTCAATAAAAAAGGCATAAATTAAATTAAATACGCATGACAGATTGATAAGGTTCGGATTGTAAAGAAATCCTACATCCACGAGTAGCGTACAAAAATTTTATATAAAAAAAGTTATAAAGAGACTCTCTCAAACACAACTTACATAACCAATCTTCTTCACTTATAAATCATATTCAACGTACATAAGGAACTATGGATCTCGTTGTTTATTTTCTACATTACATCTCTTTCTAAAATAAGACAAGCTCTTGCTATCTTTCGCTAGCAAATTCATGTGCACCAACTTCATAGCTCTATCCATTATTTATAGAATCAATGATGATTGAGGTTACCCCAACTCTATTCCACTATTTATAGAATCAATGATGATTGAGTTTACTCCTCAAGAATCATAATATCAACTTACAATATGTTCCCCCAAACAGCTGAACAACAACGACGTTGTAGCCTTAACATTTGTATAGTCGTACACTGTACTAGACAGTGGCACCACTTACGCTAAAACCCGACACTATTGTACCTTGTAATATCATGTTTTTTCTTCAAGCGTGCTCAGATCTACGATAACTTGATCAATTGGTTGAGAATGATTGATTAATATCAGATTTCTCAACCGATTAGTGAATCAATTTCTTCAAGGAACACAGGTATATCTAGAAATATTTGAATATAAGTCCTTACAAATAGGTCCAAAAATTAATGATATTATACTTTCAGTTATAACAGTTAATCGTCAATTTGTCTTAGCATATCTCATCGCTTGGATTCTAGAAGACATATATGCACCTAAGTCTTGGTTGAGCATATTGAAAGCTACAACCCTTAAGTCTCGACTTACTCAAGTCATCGGCCCTTATGTCTCAATTGAATTGCACTAGTTATTTTTAACCTACATCTAACGGTTATATATTTAAGGTTGTTTCAAAGAGGAAAGATTAAAAAACAAAAAAGTATAAGAAGATAAGATCATATGCTGTGAACCTATTAAAAATGAAAAAATGCTCGATACCTCGTATCAAAGGTTATGGTAACTTGAAATTTCATATACTTAAAGGTTTTATATGAATAAAGAACTAAGAGAGATGTAACGCATTTTTGAAGGATAATTTGTTAAAATTTCCTATGGAGGGTAAAGTGTCGATGTCACACAATGATGGGAAGTATTATTTATTATACAATGTAGTACTTAAAAATATAATATTCATAAAATCTAGACTTTCTGATGGTATTGAGTCTAGTGGGAAATAAGATATTAACATTTGGGTTTTAAAAAAAATAGATTATGGATTAAGCCCAATGGTGATGTAGGTGATGAGAGGATGAAAGTAGACATAGGGTGAAAAATCCTTATGTCTGGCTCTAAAGGATGAGAATGTATAAAAAAACATGTTATTCGAGCTTGGTGATAGCTCTTACGATGATGTTACCATGAAATGGTTCAACTTTTAGAACAAAATTTCAAGTCGGGTGAGAGGTTTACTCTCACGAGAAGGAATATGTAAAAAGAATAAAAAAATTACTTACACATTCTCTACTCTAGCCGCACACTCAAATTATCAATAAAGTATAAAAATTCTAAAATTTAAAAGTACAAAGGACTATAAAGGAATATGTGAGGTTCGTGAGGGTTGTTGAAGAATTTAAGAAATTATTAGAGAAAAAAAAAGAATAAATGACACATGAAGATACATAATATGTAAGAGGTTGACAAGACCATACATATAGATCATAAAATATAAGGCTCACCGAATTCAAAATAAATTATATTTACAAAGAAAATCGCATATATGGTCGCTAAAAAAGAAAACTCGTGTTAAAGATTGTTAAGAGGGAGAAAACCCTAAAATATAAATAAATGAGTATAATCGTCGATGTCCAATGAACCAGCTCATCGGTTAGAAGATTGACTTATAAATAGATTATGAGGATATACCAAATATAAAAGCACACTTTTATGAGCATTTATTGAAAATGTGACGAGGTAAATGATATGGATAATATATACACTAGGATTGGATTGTCTAAGGATCCTGAAGATGTCTAATTGCTTTTATACATTTGTTTGTTTGTTGTATGTTGAATTTTTATGTTTCATGTTTGGAACTATGTGTATTATCTCATTTAATTCTATCTGTAAGATTTTATTTGGTTAGCATTTGGTTTGGATATTGTCGTTTTGTTGTGTCTGGTTATAAAATGGGTTAGAGCTTAATATGTACTTTTCTTTATTTTATTTTTTCAAATGAGTATGGATAAAAAATTAAAATGGGACATGTATTGTTCGATGTCTACAGTCTTAAATTTAGGCTACGGTTTCAAGTTATTTATTATAATGTTAAAATTAAATATTTCCATAGTTTGATAGTCTAGCTTTAAATGCGATATTATTCCTTTTTTTCATTTTATAAAAATGGTTAAAGCTTTCATAAAAGTTTTATAAAAAAAACTTAAGATTGTGGCTTAATGGTTTGTGAGTACACGCTAAATATTTTATTAAAATATGCAAAATTAGAAATGAAAAAAATGATGATGCTGTAACATTGAGGATAAGGAGAGTATATTTATTTTACTTGTTTTTTAAGGATATAGACCATAGATTTTGAACATTAATTCGTCGATGGACTATCTATTTTAGTGACAGATAGTCCATAGACTTTCAAAAGTCCGTTGGTAGCCTCTATAATATTTAGTTTGGATAAAGTTAGTCCCCCATATTTGTTGATTAATGTAAAGCTGCAACGTGGCACCATACTTAACATAAACTTGTATCACCAATGATGTAAACACAATCAGAGTTGTATCTATGTTGTAATGTTCTTTAATGATGTACTTAGTTATGAACTTGTCTGCTATAGTGAATTATATACTGGTCTTCGATGAATTTATTATCAATTTTTATTGTATCTCTCACATCAAAGGAAGTTATTATGAATTGGTTTTGCATAAATTTGTCTCGCATGAATATGTTTATACATGATCTCACATAAATTTAGTTATACATGGTCTCGCATGCCATGTATCGTCCCGCATCTAACATGTTATGTAATGTATTGCATGTTATTTATTCTCCCGCATATTATACAGATGTTATGTCATGTATTGTCTCGAATGTATTGGTCTCACATGTATTTGTCTCGCATGTATTGATTTCGTATCTTTATACCTATAATTATATGCATATCCTGCATCATGTAATTAGTTATACTTATCCTCGCATAGAAGATCTACAATTCCTATTAGTTTCGCATTTCCAATTATAAAAAAGATAGAATGTATATCAAACACTAACATAAATCAAAAAACAAAACTACAATAACAAATATCAAATTACAGAAACCTTAATAACAAAAAAAATATCAAAATTGCATTGATCTTACAAGATCTCTTGATATGATCGTATATTATGACCGGATTTTGAACAACGACTACAATTTATCTTTCAGACAATTATTTCCCTTATAGATGAAATATGTTTCTTCTTAGATCTCCCAGCTCTCTTTTTTATATTGGAGGAAGTATTTCATGAGAATTTATTGAATAGATGCTTTACCAAAAGTACTAAAGCGGGTATGTTATATGAATAATTTACCTTACATTAGCTTACAGAATAACATGACTTAATAAATTTCATAGAATTTTTATTAATATAAAATATGACAGCCAAAGCATAAGAGCATGAAAAATAATCACGTACCCACATACCACAAGAACAGTTAGATCTAATAAGATCAATAACCATAATAGGTTTTAGAAAAAAACTTCATGTAAAACGGGTGAAGATAAATAAACTATCCATAGACAATTTATTTTCATATTGGTTTTAAACTTCTTTTCATATTCAGGACATAAATCACTATTCCAACCTTGGGTCTCCGTGTAACATTTAAAATGTCTACTCATAAGTAAAACTCTAATATTTTCAATTAACTTCAATATCGGTTGACCACAATATTGTTTGATCTAATTATTGAAAGACTCCGTTGGAGTAGAAGTCATAGAACGATACTGTTTGCCTTTGAAAAAACACAAGCATATTTGTCCGAAGTTAAATTTCCGCAAAAACTAATAACTTTATGACTTCGTGCTTTGATAAATTCGTCCATATATCGAGTGTATAAGTTATGCAATATAAAAGATACCTGTAAAAAATTATGAGAAAAACAATATAATCACATTGTTATTAGTGCATTACGCATGTTAATAGTCTCTTATCTATCAGGTATCCTGCATTTTTATTAGTCTCGCATTTATCATATTGGTTATGATTAGTCTTGCATCTTTCATATTGGGTATATCTTAGTCTCATATCTACCACATTATTTTATGCATAGTCTCGCATATATCATATTGGTTATACATGGATTCACATCTATCATATAATTCATCTCGCATCTTTATTAGTCTCATATTTATCATATTTTTATGCGTAAACTCGTATATATCGTATTGGTTATGACTAGTCCTGCATCCATCATATTGGTTATGCCTAGTCGCACACCTATCATATTGGGTATTATTCCTAGTATCGCATCCATCATGTTTTTTGTGCATAGTCTCGCATATATCATGTTTTTTATGTATAGTATCGCATATATCATGTTGTTTATGCATAGTCTCGCATATATCATATTAGTTATGCATTGGTATCGTACCTTTCATATGTTTTGTCTTGCATTTTTATTAGTCTCGCATCAATCATATTGTTTATGGATAAACTGGCATCTATCATACTGGTTATGAGTACTCTAACATCTATCATATTGGTTATGTCTAGTCTTGCATCTATCTTATTAGTTATGCATAGTCTCACATCTATCATATGTTTTGTCTCGCATTTTGCATTAAAAATAAAATAAAACATGTTTTATAATTATAAACAGTAGATAACAAAACTCACCATTGTTATAATATTTAGTTATGGTATATAGCAATACGTTTTTATGTTTCCCCGTAAAAACATTTCCATCAATAAATAAAAACGGACGACAAGAATGAAATCCTTGGAGACAAGAACCAAATGCTATGAAACAATGCTTAAAGATGTTGGTTTGCGAATTATACTCCATAAGTAGTCACTTGTATTATCAAGAATCTTCAATGTTTTGAAGTAACTCTTAACTAGTTTATACGAAGTAGAACTATAGCAATAAATAACCATCTGGCTTTATTAAAATCAATCTATGAAAGAGGTCTAATAAAGTCACATCTTATAAGCATTCAAATCAGATTATAAATGCTTTATACTTTCCTTACGAAAACCAGTCTCACAAGTGTGAGACTAGACAAAACTTCTTAACAGTCATAAAACTAATAGACTTATCATTTCTCTAATAAAATCTTCATTGTCAATCCTTTGAATCTTTTTTCTTGCAATAAACAGTTATGTTGATTTACAATTATCAAATATCTAAAGGTAAAACCTTCATGTAAAGAAAACTTACTAATAGCTAATCTTAAATCTATTGCACATTCTTCAAAAACCGGTTCCACTATTAATTACATCAACCGAGTGAACAATGACAAATTGTTTATTCTTATGACAAAAAAATAGAATTACTTTCTCTATTCTCGAACCAACCCATCTCATTTACCTAAAATAAATTAAAAATACATTTAAAGCCTTCCAGCAAACAAAAATTATTGATTGCAATTTTGTAGTTTAGTTTAAAAATATATAGGTAAGTTCTACTCATCGTGGTGCCCCTACATTTGATAATTCAAAAAATAATAATATGTGTCTAGCATCTCGCGCAATGAGAATATATGAACTCTATAAGATAGAGGCCGGCCTTAACCGGATGCATATCATCCCCGATAAGATGCTTGAACTGTAACCAAGTTGCAAATATACTGCGATAACGTATAAAAATGTATGAATTCTATATATGTCCATAATTCAAACATCCCATTATTCAGATAATGTGTTCAATTTCAGGGATAGTATATAACAAAACCAACATAAGCTGGAAAACTTACAACCCCATATAGAGTAAAATACACTGAAAAAAAGACCCATCAATGGCTCCAGCAGATAACTTCAATTGTCAGAGTTCAAACACTAATATGAAAAGTAAATAAAAAGACAAAAGAATAGCACATATATTTCTCGGTCAACGACCATAAGAGTTTGGTAAATTTCCTGGATCGATGAAATAAAATCATATATCTGTCCCACCCATCAAGCTGCAACCTGGCCAAAGAGCCATTTCCGGATCTGCAAAGAGAAGAAATCAGCTAAGTTTAAGCATAATGAGAGTAACTTGAAATACACTGGAACGATAAAATTTGTTATACTCAATAGCCAGCAGCAGCTTTTACGGATATTAACGTTTGAAGGATTTACGATAACTATAAATTGTTTAATGAAACAAAGAGTAATTTATACAGTCTTCCTATATCAGTCAAGATATATATACACACACTAATAGACACGGTGAACAGAAGAGCTAGCCAAATAGATAAAAAAGAAGACAAGAAAAACTTTGCAATTTGGGAGTGTATGTACCTCTGGAAGTTTCTTACGGAAGGCAACATCCAACCGCGCATCGAGTGTATTCTCACACACAATTTTTCCATCACGAGAAGCTAAAACAACACCTCCACAACTGCACAGTTACCATTACACATCAGCAAGCGTTTCCCACCAGCTTGAAAAAGCATAAATTGGTAAATGAAACATATCTTTCCGGCTTTCAATTTGGATACTTTACGGAATTTCATATTATATTGCACAATCAAATACTAGCGCGAGGAGAACAGAAACTACTTTGAAAAGCATACCAATTGATTTAAAAGCATACCATGAAGGACCATGAACATTGTGATGGGAAGGAGCAGATGGAAGATAGACACTGGTATCAACCAAGATTTCTGGAGGATGAACACTTGTCTTGTCAGCGTATTCTTGCGACGCTTCTTCCAGCACAGACTCCACAAATTCTAGGTCAACTTCACGGCATCGCAGTAACACTGCAGGTTCTTTCAGTCTAAGTAGACACTGCAGCAAAAGGCATGATATTTTTAACATATCAGTCTGTTTCTTTCAAATGCATACATTATAGAATTCCTAGCAGAAGGCAGTGATGGATTCTAATCATCAATAATAAAAGTAGTTCTCGGAAACTTGATTTCCGCCTTCAAGAAACAAAAGCCACAAAACTAAATATATATATATATATATATATATATATATATATATGAAGACTTGTAGACCCAACTAATGAAAAATAATATGCATCATCATCACTCACGAGCAAACACAAAATTCCACTTAATTGAAAAAATAGTCTATACTGACCTGAACAATGAGATCCTTCAAAAGGTTCTTATACACATAGTCATCGCTGCTAACATTCAGAAGCTCCTTTGATGCTACATCCTTCATGTCATTGATAACATCATCCTGAGCTTGAAGAACTTTGATCCTCGAATTGTTGAGCTGCATGGAGTACTCACTATACAAACAAAGAATAAGAAACTCGACAAGCCATTGTTTAATACTAACATCAACATCACTAGAAACGAACTAATCATTTCAAATCCGAATTCAATTGTACCGAATTTTCAAATTCTAATAGGTTCACTAAAAGTCCACTATTTTCCCAATTGTAAAAGGTTTACAAGATGTCATCGATTTTCTTGCCTATGGAAGAGAAATGAATGGAAAATACAATTCGATCGAGTAAATATAAATCACAATCTAGATATCAAGCTCACATATAAGTCAAAACAATCTATAAGATAGTGAAATTGGAAGGCAAATAACAAGAGAAACTTACATTTTCTTACGAACATCGACTTGCTTCTCCTTCTTCTCATACTCTTGCCTGATCTTCTTCTTCTCGGCCTCAACCAGCTGTAACTTCTCAATGTTGAATTCCTGGATCCAAACATCAATTTAAGTTTCAGTCGATAAATCTAGATAGACAAACGCATAATCAAAGACAATCCAAATCGCGATGAATTGAAAATTCATAAAAGAGAAGTAGAGAGCGAGAGAGTAGTTACTTCTTCGGCGGAGATGGAGATCTCGTTGGCTTTCTCTTCGGCTTCTTGGTGGATAAACCTCACCATCTGCTCGATCTGCTTGGAAACATCTGTATCGTTCATCTTTGCGGGATTGGGTTCGGAATCGGATGAAGATCGGATATCGGAAAAGATGAGACTTTGTGTGTCTTTAGATCGTGAGGGAGTTGATCTTCTTGTGATGATGATGGGCTGTCTTTGTGTGCTGATGGCTTATATATGTGTTAGCTTTATTACTGAAACCCAACGTCCTTGCTCTTTTGTTTTAACTTTTTTACTGATATCTAGGGGGCTAAACCATTCCGGTCAAAATTTTAAGTGATGCCTACAAAGGGCTACCTAAAAGTTATCGCAAATTTATTTAATTTTTTAAAAAATATTTTATTTTAGAACTCTAAACTCATTTAAAAAAATATTTTTAAGTTTATCCAAATTTAAAATTAAAAAAATTCGGCATCTTCTATTTTATATCTTCATCTTTGATCTAGGACTTTCAAGAACATCAAAAATCCAAAACTTAAACTTTCGCCAACAATCCATTAATTTATCTAAAAAAAATCGATTAATTAAAAATAAGAAAGACTAATATTTTTTTTATTTTCAATGGTTTAATTTCACTTTTTAGTTTTTGTTGATTTTTGGTAGATTTTATTTAGGTATCGATTTTAGTTCATTCTAGTGTTACTAAGCGAATTTAGTATGAAATATTAGTGTTTTGTGGTTCATTTTTGGTTTAGCGTTGTTGTTTTGTCTTGATTTGGTTGATTTACAAGGTTTTGTCGAAAAATAAAAGTTTGGTTCACTCATATTCTTCGATGCTAATAGTGTAATGGACATACGTCGGCAGTGTAAATGCATTACATTGCCAATGTTGGATTTTGGAAGAGATGTTTTGTGATGTCAGTACAGTTTACGATGGCAGCGCAAAACATCATTGCCAGAGTCCAACGCTGGCAGTGTAAGACATTTGTGTTGTCGACGTAGATCCATTACACTTCCAACGCGACGCAAATATTTTTACGAAGATTGTCTTGTTTTTATTTCGAAAATGTCTTTAAAAAAATTGTTGCAGGAAACAAACTGGTAGGTCTGACGTAAATTCGAAGGCACGACATGAGGATGTTTGGCAGGTTGAGACGAGAAAAACTCTTCCAAAAATGAGGCGTAATGATGAAATAGAAACCGGTTTCTCTTCGGCCGCACCTAAAAATTTGCACTACACGTCACAGTCTTCCGGCCACCGTAAATGTGAAATTATTTGAGACCAAACTGATGTTGTTTCTCTCGAAGAACCAAACATCAAATGATCATCTTTTTCAGACGAAAATATAACTTCAGATTTTAATCAAGCAGATTCGTCTCTTATTTAGACTCGTGCGCCTTCGGTTCCTACCGAAGCATCAAATAGGAAACTCACACATCTCTCTTGTTCTGACCGTCTAAAGAGTTTGTTTTTTACACATAACAATGTTGCACTATTTTTGGACTACATGTAACACGGGGCGCACAACATTATTCTCTGAAATATAAGTTTCAATACCCTATAATGATAATAATATCTGTTTTATTTTTGCGTTTTCAGTCACGGTAATGTATTAATAATCATGCGAAGTACAGAATTTTACGTCAGTGAGACCTTAGTAGGCACCATGTGGCTGTTAAGACTATTGTACAAAGGACTCAATTCTTACCTTTTATAAGGAACTTGAGCAAGTCTAGCTCAAACACTCACATGAGAGACGGTTTCTTTGAATGTCGATATCATGAGACCAATAGTTTTAGTTATCGTTTAGAGAGATAAACATCACTTTAGGCAAAATTTACGTCATTACTAGCCTCTCGGTGGTGGGTTCTCTAGTTGAAACTGAGTCAGCCCTACTTTTGGTGGTTCGTGTACGCATTATGCCTCGTTGTTAAGATTTACGGAGTTAGATATCCAACATGAGTTGGACAAACATGATGGGGTTGCGTTTAGACTGAAATGGTTGAGGAACAATTATTCAACACCCCAGTATTATAATGTTAATTCGGATCATACGATATGATGGTCACACAATTCGCATTTGCATACCTAATGTATATGTTCGGTTGCACCATTTTCACGAATACCCGCTAGAATAATGTACAAGCTAATTTTCTCATTTTGTTGGAGCACATCGATCAATTAAGTAAAATAACGTTGGGTACTTGCGCGTTGGCGTGGCTTTATGTTACCAGGATTATAATTCATTTATGTCGAAGCTTCTTAGTTGGTCGCCTAAAAAGCAGACAAAAGGGAAGATTAAGACAAAAATGTACTATTGCGAGCACTTTATCGGTCTCGAGGAGAAAGATATAAGTATTGTTTTTTGGAATTTTTACTTTTACAAATATTCCGAATAGTTTCTTAGTTTATATGTGTTTGTTCGTAGGTGAACTTTCAGTCGTATGAGTATATGAGGGATAGTTTTCTGAGGCAACTGTTGGGGTTATATCGCAATAATATTTGGATTATGCATGTTGTTGAAGTGTATATGACGGATCAAATGATGTGGTAGTTAGGTTGGGTGCATGAGAAGTCCCTCGGTATTTTTTACGCCCGTACAGTTCTGGAAAAGAGTGACCGCTGGTGTTACGCATGTAACGTGTCACATTAGAATAATTTACAAACTCATATTTTCTGCGCTTACAAGTACAATTAGCTCATGTTTCCAACCCGTAGGACATCTACGACTCATTATGAAGTGTACATGGTGAAGTTCGGTTGGTTCCATATCACTTCATGTGTTCTAAGGGAAGGGAATATGATAGAAGTGCTACACATTATATCGTATAAGGCATATTGACGATAACCACAAGAAACTTGTCCACTTTAGGAACCGAGTTCATACGATCGTCTGCCCATGGCTCATCTTAATACTATTCATCTTGTACCTTATTTGCATAATGTTTTTGTTACACTTCTGTAGTTGTTGTTTTTAGAGTAAACCTTTTTCATGATGTTGGCTTGAATTTGGATGATTTTGGACAAATATTTTATTGAATTTGATTTTGGTTTTAAGTAAATTAAATGCAAGTTTGTTTTATTTTTATATGAGTTTGTTTAATTTTTGTTGGAGGTTATCAATACATGTTGGTTTAAGATGAGTATTATGTATACTTGTTTTACAATTTCTAGTCTCGCACCGCCGATGTAAATATGCCAACATCGGTGGTGGAATTTCCCATTGTCGGTGCAAAAACTAGGCACCACCAACACTCTTCATAGCTGATAGTGTATACCATTCGCATTGTCGGTGTTATAAAACGTTGGCATACTTAATTTAAGCATCAGAGGTATTGAACTAACGTTGGATGTGTTAAAATCTCGCACTTTTGGTGTAACTTTTTTTTTGTAAATATGGGTAGTTTTGTGGTGTTACCACCAACGCATATAATATTTACGTAATCAAAAAAAATATTTGAAAATTATGATAACATTATACATATATATTAGTTTACACAATGAAGAAGATTACATAATTTGTACGTAAAACTAGTTGACACGAGTTTGAGTAAGACTTTTGGATGCAATTGGCTTTCACATCCGGTTTATCTTTAAGTTGGTGCACCACATGATCCAACATATCTTTCCTAATTAAGCTTTCAAATGTCATACAAATAAAATCGCGCATTTCGGGTTCGAGTTGATAGAAGAGTGATGCAATGGGTATACTCTTAACTATTTTCAAATAATATAACTTGGCGGTAACTTCTTCACATTTGCGTGCTTGGGCATCATATAACTAGAATAAGTTGTTTCCTTTTTGTGTATGAAGTATATTCTGCATGAAACTTCGCCGACAAAACCAGGTGTTTCTTCGGACATCATGCATTTTGTGAAATCAACTACTTTGAGCAGACGCGCATCTCTTTGTGCACATTCCAATTTGCATGTTTTTAAGTTTTCAAGTCTATGTGCTTACAAGAATGGATATTTATTTACTGAGATTTTAGGCGTAGATAGCGTAATCGAAATAGGTATATCAAAATTGGACACGTGTAAAATATGGATAGCATAATCCTCTTAACCAATCTGCTTGAGACACGTATCGGATAAGACTAATGTTTATCCCATGGTATGTCAGGATGCACCCACATGATGAGATTGAGTAACAACAGGGTATGGAAAATAGTACATAAATTATAGTTGTATGAATTCCCCGCCGACGGTATGAATTTAATACATCGCCATTGTGGCAAAACACCGACGGTGTACACATACCAAACCGCTGGCGTACTAATCCAAAATAGTCGGTGTTATTTGCACTGGGGGTATAGTGCACACCAGCAGCAACTTCGATACATATGCATAATTATAAACCTAAAATGAAGTCTTTGTCAGCGTAATATACCTACATCGATGGTATACAAATACCAAACCACTGGTGTACGTGCCTAAAACGCTTGGTGTTGTTTGCGATTATGGTGTAGTCTACACCGGAAACAACTTCGAAATCTATATACATTATTTTAAACCTAAATTGAAGGAGATATGACCGTACTATACTTACATCAGCCGCACAAAATGGCTACACCACCATTATCATGTATCGAAAAACGTTCCGAACCGAAAAACTCCATGGATGATTTCAACTTAAATCTAGTTTTAACGATAATATTAACAATATATTACTTTATTTTTAGTTCCAACTTCATCAATAAACTTCAAGCTCTCAATTTGTTTTGTTAAGGTTTGAGGTAGCTGACTTTGTTAAGAAAATATAAAAAAAATCAACAATTTTTAAAAAAAATTATTATTATTTTTAATTTAGTATATAATAGAGAGTTTGCTTATTGAATTTATGTTTGAATGATCCAAGAGCTAACTTCACCCAAAATTGAAACAAATCAATATTTTTTGTTTTCGTCAAAGAGGTAAAATGATAAAAGAGTAAAAAAACTAAAAAATTCATTTTTAACAACTTCAGGTTTTGATGTAAAAAGTTTAGTCACTCATGTCTATAATCTAAACTCAAATACTTTCTGGTATTAAAAAATAAAATACACTTTGTCAATATGTATTTGTGTCATTTTATTATTAAAACACTAATTATCATAATTTAACATCTTAAAAATTTGAAACACTTTTTTAGTTATTTATATCTTTACCATCTTTAGTTATTTCTATCTTTACTATCTTATACTCATTCGGACGTAGGTAGAGTCCGAAGCGCTTACCATAAAATATGGATTACTTTATATAGTTCATTTTAGGATAATATGTATTTTTAAGGAAAATTGTAATTTGAAATTTGAAATAATGATAATTTTTAATAAATTTTATAATTTAAAAATATTAAATAATTGGTATTTTTATGGGAAATTTTAAATTAAATTCTTGGATAATAGTGGGTTTTAAGGTAAATTTTAAATTAAAATATATAAAAATTGGAATATGTAGTCCATATCTACATCTGAATCTCTTCAAGATTAGAACCACCTAAAGAAGTGTTCTTATTTTTTATTCTATTTTTTTTTTCAACAATTTGTTTGGATTTTATTTGGTTTAATATTTTCTTCCAAAATTGAATTTTTTTTATCTTTGTCTTTTTCTATTGTTCTACATTAATGATTTAAAAGTTAATGGATCATTGTTTTATAAGGAGATATTTAATTAAATCAATTAAAAAGATATAGAAGATGAAGATTTTAATTAAATAGATTAAAGAATATGAAGATTTTAATTCAATAGATTGAAGAATATGAAGATTTTAATTAAATAAATTTAAAAAATTAGAAAAAATAAAAAAGATTATATTTTAATAAAATAAATTAAAGAATGTAGTAATTTTGATTAAATAAATTAAACTAGATGAAGAAAAAAAGAACACGATATTAAATAAATGAATAACATTGATAACCCAAATTCAAAGTTACATATATAAAAAATTTACATATTAGTGATTATATTTACTTATTTTTTTAGAAAATTTGTATTTACTTCAATCATATCTTTTAAAATATTTTTTAAAGTATATTTTAAATAAAAATTAAATTTGTATTCCTTTATATTTTTTAAAATATTTTTTAATTAACAATCTATTATGATTTGCATTTATAAAATAATTAATTTTATTTTTAATATGCTTATTAAACAATATATATTGAAATATTTTTTTATTGTTTTTTTTATAAAATGATTTATTTATATTATAAATTATATTTGATACAAATTTGATTTTATTTTCATATATATTTAAAAATATATTTTACATAACAAACTTGATTTTATTTATCTATTTTAAAAAATATTAAATATATATTTTATATAATTAATTTGATTTTGTTATATTTTATTTTTAAATATCTTTTAAAATAATATATCAATAAATATTACTACTTATTGTTAAACACTATTTTTATATGTAATAAATAGTATATTAGGATATATTAGAAATACCTTAAAGTAGTTGGATAATGGGAGAAACATTTTTTTACATGATACTTAAAAATTGATAATGAAACTATTTTATGACGAAAAAATCGTGTTGAATGCATTTTATATTAAAAAATTAGCCCTCCTTACTTTGATTCCTAGATCCGTCATTGTTTGACGTGTTTAAGTATTTTAATCATTTTCCAAATATCGATTTTTTTTCAACTCCAATTTATTTTTCATTCTCGATGGTTTGCTATTTCGAGGTTCTTGTGGAAACCAAACTTGAAACTCAGTATTATTGACTACATTATTTCTTCCAGTCATCTTATAGTTAGGTAAGTAAGTCTATTTTTAGTTTTAAATGATTATATATGTAATTTTCATCAATTCGAATATGGTTGGTTAGTTTTAGGACATGTATTTTACGATTATAGGATTTTATGATGAAAAAATATAGCTTCTATGATTTTCATAACAACATATTGGTATGAAGGTCTGAAATAGGGCACTGAGTAATTAGTATGTTATATTTAGCACAAAAGTTTTAAAAATTCTTATGTATTCGGGTAAAATTGCGTTATGTTTAAGATTTGTATTTTAATTTTAAATATAGTTCGTGAATCATGTAACAGTTTCGCATATTTATGTGATAACATATCCATTATTTGTACTTTCAATGATTTGTGTTTCTATTTCAGCTATAGTTCATGATTCATAATTGTATTTTAACTGTTATTCGTTATTTGTGATTTTTACTTTTTCAATAGTTCGTGATTCACATTTTATATTTTAGTTGTAGTTCGCGATTCATGATTTATATTAATACAATTATTCGCAAATGATGATTTTGTTAATGATTATAATTTGTATTTATCGTGAGAAGTATGAGCTAAAATTTATTTTCCAGATCATGTCTATTTTCACGTATTAAGAAGATGTTAAACAAAAAAATTATAGACCATCACCATTGAAATAATAAAAAATATATCGTTATATTTTCTTCTAAAATGTATACACAATCTACTAAAAAGGAAAAAATAATTCTATTACGAAAGATTAGGATTTCATAGTTGAAATCATAAAGACTTACGACAATGAAGAAGAAGCTTTCAAGTAGGGTTCAAAATTCGTACAACTTACAACCAATGATGTAAAAGACTATATTTGGATTAAAGCATGTAATGAGGAATATCGTTAAGTGCTCAATGAATGTTACAACCGATATATGATGCAAAAATATAATCAAGAATTATAAAAGAATATTTCTTTGACACGAACGAAATAAGACAAACCAGCAAAGAACAACAACAACAAAAATTACAAATTTTAAGATATGAATTTGCATTTTTTATTTAGAAAGATTCGAATTCGTAATCTGTATATATACGTAGTGCACAATTTTTATTTGGGGGTGCTTTTTCATTGGAAATTTGCATATATATTCTTGTTTTCGTTCGCGTTTCATGATTGTTTTTATTTTTTTATTTATATTTATTATTTAACCAGTGAACTAGTGTTTCAATTAGTTTTCCTATATTTTAGAATACAATAACAAAATCAATTAAAAAGGTAGGAAATGAATGAGCAAAAGATGTTGGTATACTTATGATATTGTTAGCTTACTCAACATTATTATTCTCAACAGTCGGTGATGTCTTAGGTACGATGATGGTTAAATATGGTAATTACAATTGGGCAGCAACAATAAGGGATAAACCTATGTATTCAATACACAACAATTTTAACAATAAGTTTGATAGATTTGTATGATGTATTGTTACATTTTTGGTTGACATATTAATAATTTAACATAAATAATAGTATAAAAATATAAATATATGATCTTTTATATATACATATAAGTGTAACCATTTATTATAGAACACACAACACTTGAGGAAGGAGTGGTCAACGAAACCTTGATCCCCATGATCTGTAAAATGGATGGGAATAGAAAGATGGAGAATGTGGTTTGATATACGCATTTGAAACAATCATTGATGAGCATGTATTTACTATGAATTTTACATTTAGATTTAATTTAGGCTTTATATCTAATAAGCATTCGTGATTCGTGTTTAGTATATGTACATAGTTTCATTGTTAATCATTCGTGATTCACGTCTAATAAACATTCGTGTTTTGCGGTTTATATTTTATAAATTTGTATTATTAATCATTCACGATTTGCATAGAATAAGGGTTCACGATTTGTCTTTTGTATGCTTGCACATTTTCAATGCTAATCATTTGTAATTTGCGTTTATTATGCGTTTGTGATTCGTGCTTAGTAAGCTTTCATATTTGCATTGTTAATCATACATGACTTGTGTCTAATAAGCATTTTCAGTTCGCAATTAATACCAACCTGCACTCTCGTAGGTTTTCGCTAAGGGATTGGATCTAATAGATGTTAAAAGATAAGTATTTAGGGCGATGAATAAGAAAACATTGGATTTTAAAAGAAGAAGTAGATTAATATGAAGTAGAAGAAGTAAAAGAATAAAATAATTCCATTGATGAAGGTAATATAGATAACTAAGAGGGATATGAAGATGGTCTAACATATAATGTGCAAATATATGGTGCCTCAGATGGAGATAATTTGATAAATAATCTAATATTTGAAATACGACGGACAAAATTAATTGCACTAACAAGGAAGGTTACTTCAAAATAAAGAAGTCTTGATGCATATTTAAGAAAATATAGATATAATAAAATAACTTATGTTTCACATCTAATAAATTTTACATCAACACAAAGAACTAATAATAAAATAGTTGACTTTATCACAAAGACTTGTTTGTACATCAAATGGACAGTGTCGCAAGACAAACACTACTTCACATATACTAAAGTTTCTTTAAAACCCATTAACTGGGTCAATATACGATGGGAAGCTTGCGTATAAGGTCTACCAATTGAGAGTATCAAACAGATTAATAGAGGTATCACTCACTAGGTCTAAGGTAAGCCTTAATTTATAGCCCTTCACATTTATAAAATATGTCTTCATTAAAATTTAATATTTCAATGCGCATTTGTATCATATCTTGGTTCGTGATTCACATTTTTCTATAGAAGTGTTCTCATTTCATGATATATAAAAAATTCTTGTGATTTTCATTAATGATAGATATTTGTCCACAATTCGCATCACTAACTAGTTTACGTTCGCGATATGCGATTCTCCTAAGTTTGTGTTCACGATTTGCTAATCTAATATGCCATTTTTAAAATAATTTTTAAAATAAGAATGAGAAGTTGGAAAAACATGAAGCATACAAAAAAAACTCCAAATGAGGAGGTGAATCATCTTGAAACCTTAAATGATGAGTTGCAAGAGTAAAATTTGGAGAAAGATTTACTCATTATAAAAATAAAATATTTTTTTGCAATATAGACTAAACCAAAATTTTAGATTTCCTATATTGAAAACAACTACAAATGTTGGTTAATCACCTTTAAAAAATGCAAACACGTTGATAATACATTGCTAATTGTGGATCAATCACCTTGCACAAAACATGTATTAAAAATGGTAATTATTGCTTTAACGAAGGATGCACCAATCCACGTTGAAGATGAACAAATCTAGAAGGATGCACCAATCTAGTTTGAGGAAGAAAAATCCAAAAATAGGATGCATAAATACAGATAAAATGATGTAAATGCTGAATTAATTAACATGTGTTTTAGCGATTCACTTCATTTGCGATTCACAATTATATTATGCTTTCATTTGCGATTTGTGATTGTATGTTGTTGTTATTTGCGATTCACGATTGTATAATGCATTTGTTCACGATTTTATATTGCTTTTGTTCATGATTCATAGTTGTATCTTGCACATGCCTATACTCGGTATTCCAATTTATTTATTTTATATATTTAAGATGATGTAGTCCAAGATGTTGAACATGAGGTAGTCCACACAATCAAGAATATCAAAAGGAGGCACGAGTTGAAAATCAAGATAATATGCATGCTCAAGAAGTTGTGGTCTAGATAGATGTTATCAAATATAATTGTTAGAATATTCATTGTATTAAGTTTCCTTGTATAGGCCTCTAAGTTCTCTATATATTGAGAGCCTTACTATTGGTCAATTCTTAAATCACATCTCTAATGCATCAAAAAAACAAAAAGGAATATTTTATAATAAACAGAAAACCCTAGCCGCTTCCTGCGGCTACTTCTCTCTTTGTTTTTAACAAAGACAACAACTGAGATGATACGTAGAACATGTGCATGTTAACATGGTATCAGAGCACGTGTGATTCTAGGAATTCTGACCATCCTTAACAAAGATGGCTGGCAATGAAGTCGTGGTCAGTCAAATCCCTGATGAATTAACAATGCAGATTGCTGCCATTCTGAGAAATGGTCTCGGAACACAACAACAAACAACTAACCCCGAGAATTTATCCCTAGGGATTAAACTCGGCGGTGACAACTATGCCATATGGGCAAACCTGATGAAGAAAGCAATTTGGGGAAGGGGGAGAGGTTCTCACATTACAGGGGAGCCGACACCTTCATCCAAAACTGACAAAACATATACAAGGTGGGAACAAGATGATCAATGTGTTTTCACATGGATTATCCAGAATCTTGAATCCAGCTTGGTGAATAATGTCTCGCAATATCCTACTGCAAAATCCCTCTGGGATAGGTTAGCCACCGCATACAGTTTTGGTACAGATTCGTTACAGGTGTTTGACCTTCATAAGAGGGCTAAATTCATTAAGGCAATGGTCCGATACACTAGAAGACTTGTGGAACAAACTGCAGAATATCTGGATGTCTATAGATAGGCGAGATCTGAACCCTATGAAAGACCCAAAATACATTCAGATCTACAATAAGAAGACTCAAGAACAAAGACTCTATCAATTGCTAATGGAGATTAATGACAAGCTGGAACCAGTCAAGAGAGATATCCTGAAAAAAGATCCTCTTCCTTCCGTGGAAACAACATATGCTACAATACGAAGGGAAGTGACCAGGCTTAATATACTAAAATCAAGCTCTTCTGATAGTGACTCGATTGAAATTGGAATGGGTTTAGTTGTTAAAGATTCTGCACAGAGGTTTAAATTCTGATCCAAAGAGAAAGAAGATAAATCCAAGTCATATTGCACTCATTATGGGATGAAAAAACACACTAAAGAGACATGTTTCTAGCTGGTTGGCTATCCAGAATGGTGGGAGGACGGTCATAAGGAGAAAAATAACCAGCGTTTCAGATCTAATGTCAAACGGGCTTCGTCCACAAGTGGCGATGAAGATCCGACTAAATATGAGCAAGGAAGAGGTACTGGTTTTGGAGGAATAGCGGCGAACTCCTATGAAAAACTTAGAGGTAAAGGGTTTGAGAAATCAATGGATTGGATCTTTGATTGCGGGGCTACGGACACCATGTCTTATGATCCTAAAGACTTTGGTGACATGTCATCTCCAAAGAAGTCCCATATTGAGACTGCTAGTGGAGAAATTTGTGAAGTCAAAGGGGGAGGTTCAATTATTTTTTTCGGAAAAAATGGAAATTAAAAATTGCCTCTACATTCCTTCATTATCCTTAAAGTTATTATCTGTTAGTCAAGTGACAAAACAACTCAACTGTGTGGTTCTTATGTATCCTTTTTTTTGCATTTTACAGGACATTCGTGCGAAGGAGATCATTGGGCGTGGTACTGAACAATGAGGTCTCTATTATGTTGATGAGGTAGTTCATAAGTAACATGCCATGCTTCCTCACGGAACAACCGAAAGGAAACTTTGGTTATGGCACCAGCGACTTGGTCATCCTTCTTTTAGCTATCTTAAGAGTTTGTTTCCTAGTCTTTTTTTTTGAATAATTCCATTCATGAGAAATGTGAAACCTGCATTCTTGCAAAAAATCGTAGGTTCTCATTTAATCAAAGTAATATTATAGTTGATTATGCTTTTTCGCTAATAAATTCTGATGTTTGGGGTCCAACACCAAATTCCACTAACAATCAAATCAGATACTTTGTTTTATTTTTGGATGATTTCTCAAGAATTACTTGGATATACTTCATGAAACATAAATCGGAAGTGCCAGAAATATTTGTTTGTTTTTATAAAATGATTTTGACTCAATTTGAAAAAACAAATACAGATTCTTCGTTTTGATAATGAAATAGAGTTTTTCAACCAAACAATGCATAATTTTTTCAAAACAAATGGTCTTATCCATCAAACCACTTGTCCAACACACCTCAACAAAACGGTACTTCGAAACGAAAAAATCGTACTTTATTTGAAAAAACTCGTGCTATTATGATTGAATCTAGAGTTCCTCATTCTCTTTGGCCAGAAGCTCTTGCTACAACTACGTATCTTGCAAATCGTCTACCAACCCAATGTCTAGGAAATAAAACTCCATTACAAGTGCTTGCCACCCAAGTTACAATTCCATCTGTTATGACATTACCACCTCGTGTCTTTGGTTGTTCGGTGTTTGTTCATATCCCTAAACTAGTCGAAACAAACTTAATCATTGTGCTGAAAAGTGTGTATTCATTGGATACGGTGTTCATCAAATGGAATATCGGTGTTACAATCCGGTTACTTGTCGAATCCATGTCACCATGGACTGTGACTTCTTAGAATCCGATTAGTTTTTTTACCACCAAAGTAAGTGAATCACTCGACTGGTTGTTATATGAAAGTTACTTTGAGGATGTGCCGACAGAGTCGGTAGATGACGCCACCGAACATGCCTCTTCCAACATAAAAGAGACTAACGATGAAGTTCTTACCACCATTGATTCTCCGGAAGACAATGTCCAACAAGAAATAAATGCCATGGATACTACCAGCGAATCAGCCGAAGAAAATGTCCATCAAGAGGTAAACAATTTACAATGTCATAATTCACAAAATACTATTGACCATGACATTTTAGGAAGTTCATTTGTTGAAACTCAAACTCTGGTTCTTCCCCCAAGAAAAAATAAAGGGGTTCCTCCTGACCGGTATTCACCGGAACACGTTCCTCGTGCTTCTACATATCCGGTAAAAACGGACAGGAAAGAAATGACAAAGATTGCAAAGGCATTTTCAGCTACTATTCTCTCTGAACAAATCCCTAAAACAACTCAAGAAGCTAAGAAGATGACTTAATGGCATGGGGCAATTGATAAGTGCATTTTATGTCACTTATTACGCTCCATTATTCTTAAAACTATCGCTGGTTCTCAAGTATTCGTTGGGTTTTAACGTGTTTTTCAGTCATTCTCGTAGGATGCTCGTCGATGGAATTCCACCGCTTTTCGGTGACTTATGCTGGATTTAAGGATCAAAGAACCATCGCATGTTGGACGTACCCATTTCATTTGGAAATATTAACCGAAGGTACATACTTAGTCCGTGAAGACGATCCGGTTAACCAAATGTTATTTATTATCCGAGGCAGATTAGACAGTTCAACTACAAACAGAGGCCGAACAGGGTTCTTCAACATAACTAAACTTCGACCCGGTGATTTCTGCAGTGAAGAACTACTTACAAGGGCTCTAATTCCGAAATCAATCTCGAACTTACCATCTTCAACCAGAACAGTCATAGCATTTTTTAGTAAATTGGAACTTTTTAAATATTACACAAAGCAGCCTCATTCTTGAGATAATAAAAAAAACACAAAATGTGTCTACAAGTCGACAAGTGCCATACACACACGATACGGTAAAAGTAAAAAATTTGGCGCATCTCCTGTAGTTGAAAGATTGCGGGATGGCATCTCTTGTATTTGCGTATAATTTAAACTGTGTATAACAGCAAGATATCTGTTTATGGCTCAGATCAACAATCAACACACAAGCACCGACGACGATTAAGATGAAGACCAACTCGTTAAGACCGAACGGCATCTTCGAATTCTGATTTGGAGTTGGAGACGAGGGTTTAAGAGGTGAAGGACTGTTCGTGTTGGGAGTGGTGAGAGTGAGACTGTTACCGGAAAACGACCAGTTCGGGAAATTGGAAAGAGATTTAGGTATTCCACCGGTGAGGTTGTTGTTTGATAGATTGATCTGTTGGAGATGCGAGAAATTCGAATGAGGGATTTCACCGGAAAGCGAGTTGTTCGCCAGATTTAAAGACTTGAGCTGAGTTAAATCAGCGAGTGAACTCGGAATCCCTCCGTTGAACTCATTGTTGGACAAATTAAGTACGGTTAAATTCTTCCAGAAAGAGAAATTGAGAGGAAGCGGACCGGAGAAATTATTAAACTGAAGATAAAGAAAAGTCAAATTACGGAGTTTAACGAAATCAGAAGGAAAAGCTCCGTTGATACCATTAGATCTGAGACTCAAAACCTCGAGCGACGACAAGCGGCTGAGAGTGTCCGGTGGAATCGGACCCTCGAAACCGACTCCGGGCAATCTAACAGCAACAACCCTTGTTCGATTGTTGTCGCAGGTGACTCCAGTCCAGTGATTACAGACAGAAGTGCTGGTGTTCCAACCGAGAAGACGAGAAGGACGAAGAAGAGTAATGAAATTGATCAAAGCTCGCTTATCTTCAACAAGGTCTGCATTTCCTCGAACGGGAACCAAACCCAATACTAAAATGAAGAAGAAAATGCGAGAGAAAGCAGCTTCCATTGTTTTTTTTTTCTTGGACACCCAAGCTTCCAGTGGCTTTATAATATTATTGCAGGAAACGCATAGAAAATTTGAAGATTGGAAATGGAATTTAAAGTGAAACTAAAAATGTATAGAAGCGGAATTTGAAGAAAAGGTATCGCGAATATCGAGAAGAGTGTCGATTAAAGTAGAGACTAAGTTTGTTGTTAAAGGAAGAAGGGAGAAGACAGAGAGTGTGTGATTTAGAATTGATATAAGCCGTTGGATTTAAATGAATCCGAGGGTGGTGAATTGATATTAATTATTATGGTTGTCAATCTTGATATAAAAGCAGACAACAAAATAAAAGGGTTTTATTGGGCCCATGAACAGAAGAAAAAGAAAAAAAAAGTCCAGTAGGAAGGTAAAGGCTTTGTTTAGGGTTTCGGAAGAGGCTATATAAAGAGAAAACAAGCAAAGAAACAGGCAGTGCCGATTGTGACTTGAGTTGTTTTCTTCGATTAACACATACACCAAAAAGCAATTAACCGAAATTTGGATTTGGTTTAGAACGGCGTGAGCAGACCGTAGAACGAAACCGGAATTTGCGGCTTCGGTAGATCTTTTTCGGCAAAAGGCAGGTGACAGCTGTTTCTTTTTTTTTTGGGTTTTCTTTCAGAAGCGGCGACATAGAATCAGTCGGCAGGAGGCCGACAGTTGTCCGGTTTAACTTTTTCTGAATTTGTATTCGTTTTTTTTTGTTATTTTTATACATCACGCTATTTTAATTTTATACTTTTTTTTAGTTTATTTATAATTTTTTTTTATTCATTATAAGGCTATGTTAATTTTTAAAACCATGATGATGATTTGTTCGATTATGAACTAATCATTGTCATGGAACCCTAATGGATTTGTTTAAATATTATTTAGGGTTTGATGCTTAATTGATTTTTGAGATATGTTTATCGATTACCTCGTATGGTTGTATTTTTTTGTTAGATGCGTCGCGAACATCTAGATTGTTTATCTTTAAATGAATGCGAAAGTATAATTAAGGGTTAGAACTTGCCATGCTAGCATAGGTTCTTGAATGATTCATATTGTGATTGTTCATGATTCGTAATATGTCATTAACCATATCATATTACCCTATGTAATCGAAATAGATAACTTGTGCTCAAAACCAATTGTACCTCAATTCATATAGACATATAGGATTGTCATGCATGCGGTGTCTGCTTAACTGCTATCTCTTTTGTGGTTGATTAAGTGGTTTGGTTTATGTATACTGAAAGGTAACGTATTCTGATTTTGAGTTATCTGATTAGTAATCGTAGTTATCTTACATATTGATTAAGTATATTAATACTCTAAATAAAATAAACAATGGAGTTAGGGTTCCATGTTTTCTCTCGCATAAGTTAATCTTGTTAGTTAATTTTCTTATTTATATTCATTCACTCATACTTTATTATTTGTTCCAGCAGTAGTCTAATAATCATACATTGTTGCATAAGTAAATCTTTGTCTTATACACCTAGTCTTCGTGGGAACGATATTTCTTACTTATCACTTGCTACGATTTGACCGCGTATACTTGCGTGAGAAAAGGACTAACAAGTTTTTGGCGCCGTTGTCGGGGACTCGGTGTTATTTGACAGTTTTATTTCTTATCAGCAGGAGTCATTATAAAACTACTGACTTGATTCGGTTACTTTCTTTTTGTGTGTTTTCTTGTGTTTCAGGTACTTGAGTATGTATGCAAACACGGTCTCAAACTAGAGCACTAGTACAAAAGGAGCTTGAAACACAGCAAGAAACAGAGTTAATATTCGCAGTTTCTGATACTAATTCTACAATGGGAGATCCAGCTCCAAAAGCACTCATGGAATACTCTCAACCTAAGATCATGGATATTCAGTCTAGCATTGTCAGACCCAATATCGCTGCGAATAATTTCGAGATTAAACCCAGCACTATTCAGATGATGCAGAATTCTTGTCAGTTTGGGGGAGCTTCATCTGAGGATCCTAATATGCACATTATGACCTTCCTTGAAATCTGTGATACCTTCAAGTTCAACGGTGTTTCAGATGATGCCATAAGATTGAGACTCTTCCCATTTTCTCTGAGGGACAAAGCTAAGAGCTGGTTACACTCTTTACCAGCAGGCTCGATCACTACTTGGGATATACTAGCACAGAAATTTCTCTCAAAATTCTTTCCTATGGCAAGAACAGCCGCCTTGAGGAATGCTATTACTCAGTTTTCTCAGTCATATGGTGAATCTTTAAGTGAAGCTTGGGAGCGTTACAAGGAGATGCTCAGAAAATGTCCTCATCATGGGATGCCTGATTGGTTAGTAATAAACTGCTTCTACAATGGGTTGGGTGCGCAAACAAGGCCCATGGTCGATGCTGCATCTTGGGGAGCCTTATTAACGAAAAGCTATGAGGAGGCTCATGAGCTCCTTGAGATGATGGCTGCTAATGAATTCCAGAACCCTTCTCAGAGACAGTCACAACATAAAGTAGCTGGTATTCTTAACGTAGACACTGCCACTGCTTTAGCAGCTCAGCTTGAAGCTCTAAACATGAAGGTAGATTCTTTGACTAAACTAGGGGTACAACAGGTAGCTAGTGTGTGTGAGATTTGTGCTGGAGGGCATGACACTCAAAAATGCCCAATCTCTACTGAGTCAGTGCAATTTGTGAGTAACTTTCAGAGGCAGAATCAACAACCAATCTCAAACACATATCACCCAAGCAACAGAAATCATCCGAACTTCAGTTGGAGCAATAATCAACAAGGTAATCAACATTATGGTGCTAAGCCATACGCTCCTCCTGGATTTCAGCAACAAGGGCAGCAGCATCAATCTCAACAGTATGCCCCACGACAACCTCAGAATCAACATCCTGACCCTTCTCAACATTCTGTGAGAGACTCTGAATTCGAAGAGATGAAGTTAATGATTAAAAGTCTGATGGTATCTCACAAGACCTTGGAAAATCAGATTGGGCAGATGGCCAGTAACATGATTGTTAGACCTCAGGGAGTTCTTCCTAGCGACACAGAACATAATCCAGGTAAACGGGACGGCAAAGAGCAATGCCAAGCTATCACCTTGCGATCAGGAAAGGTTGCTGAGAACCCCACAGTTGAACAAGAGGCGGATTCTTCTCAAAATCAGCCCTCTTCTGAGGTTAATTCAGGTCAAGATCAGCCACCTAAAAAGCCATCTCAGTCAGTTGTTGAGCCTACGATCTACCCACCTCCACCTTTTCCGCAAAGGTTACAGAAACAGAAGCTAGATGCTCAGTTTGGGAGATTTTTGGAGGTATTCAAGAAGCTACACATCAACATACCTTTTGCTGAAGCATTAGAGCAAATGCCTAGTTATGCCAAGTTCATGAAGGGAATTCTTTCGAAAAAGCTAAAGCTTGGTGATTTTGAGACAGTGGCGCTCACTGAGGAATGCAGTGCGATCTTACAACAAAAATTGCCTCCCAAACTCAAAGATCCAGGAAGCTTCACCATTCCTTGTTCAATCGGTAATCTAACTTTCAGCAAATGTTTATGTGATTTGGGAGCAAGCATCAATCTGATGCCATTATCTGTGTTTGAGAAACTTGGGCTACCTGGGCCAAAACCGACTAATATCTCTTTGCAACTGGCCGATCGTTCTATTACATATCCTCGTGGGATCGTAGAAGATGTCTTAGTAAAGGTAGACAAGCTCATATTTCCTGCTGACTTCGTTATCTTGGATTTCGAAGAGGACAAAAACATCCCCATCATCATGGGAAGACCATTCTTGGCTACGGGAAAAACTCTTATTGATGTCCAAAAAGGGGAACTCACTATGAGAGTGCAAGATCAGAATGTCACTTTCAACGTTTTCAAGGCTATGAAATCTCCAACAGAGGATGAAGAATGTTTCAGGTTGGATATGATCGATTCTTTGTACAACAATGAGGTGGATCGGTATGCGAGTTCAGATGTTCTAGGCAAAGTTCTACATGGTGAATCTGACTTAGAAGACGAAGAGATATCCGAATGTGTTCAACTACTACAGGCAGCCCCGTATCAAAAGAGGCTCAATATTCCACATGAGTCGCTCGGACTAGGTGATCTTAAGGATTCTCAGGAAAGGCTTAAACCTTCGCTAGAAGAAGCTCCTAAACTTGAACTAAAACCACTACCAGATCATCTCAGGTATGCTTACTTAGGAGAGTCATCTACATTACCTGTTATTATTGCTTCTAACCTTTCAGGTAGTGAGGAAGAAAAGCTATTGAGAGTCCTGAGGAAGTTCAAATCAGCCATTGGTTGGACCATAGCAGATATCAAGGGAATCAGCCCCTCTTACTGCATGCACAAGATTCTGCTCGAAGAAGGGAGCAAACCATCTATCGAGCATCAGAGGAGACTAAATCATATCATGAAAGAGGTGGTGAAGAAAGAAATCCTGAAGTGGCTAGATGCAGGCATTATTTATCCTATCTCAGATAGTCAGTGGGTAAGCCCGGTGCAATGTGTACCAAAGAAGGGAGGAATGACAGTAGTAACAAATGAAAAGAATGAACTCATCCCCACTCGGACAGTCACTGGATGGAGAATTTGCATGGATTATCGTAAATTGAATAAGGCCACCAGAAAAGATCACTTTCCCTTGCCATTTATTGATCAGATGTTGGATAGGTTAGCGGGCCATGAATATTACTGTATGCTCGATGGATATTCAGGATACAATCAGATTTGTATAGCTCCAGAAGATCAGGAGAAGACGACCTTCACATGCCCTTTTGGTACCTTTGCTTTTCGACGTGTCTCGTTTGGACTTTGCAATGCACCCGCTACTTTTCAAAGGTGCATGATGGCTATTTTCTCTGAAATGGTTGGTGATATCATGGAGGTGTTCATGGATGATTTCACGGTCTTTGGGAAATCATACGATGGCTGTCTATAGAATCTGGGTAAAGTACTTGAGAGATGTGTGAAAACAAACCTCATTCTTAATTGGGAAAAATGTCACTTCATGGTTCAAGAAGGTATCATCCTTGGACACAAGGTATCTAAGAGAGGTTTAGAAGTAGACAAGGCCAAGCTTGAAACGATCAAAAAGCTTCCTCCTCCTATCTCAGTAAAAGGAATTCGTAGTTTTCTTGGTCATGCTGGATTTTATAGACGTTTTATTCAGGACTTCTCAAAGATCACCAAACCGCTTTGTAGTCTACTTGAAAAGGAAGCTCCCTTTCGATTTACTGAAGAGTGTTCTGTTGCTTTTGAGCTCTTGAAGAAAAAGTTGACATCAGCCCCAATCATCACTGCGCCTAACTGGGAAGAGCCATTTGAGATGATGTGTGATGCTAGTGATTTCGTTGTGGGAGTCGTTCTTGGTCAAAGGAAGCTGAAGGTGTTTCACGTGGTTCACTATGCTAGTAAAACCCTCAATGATGCACAACGAAACTACACAGTTACTGAAAAAGAGCTTTTGGCTGTTGTCTATGGTTTTGAGAAGTTTAGATCCTACTTGCTTGGTGCTAAAGTCACGGTTTTCACAGATCATTCGGCTATCAAGTACCTGCTATCTAAAAAAGATGCAAAGCCTCGCTTAATTCGATGGGTACTCTTGCTTCAGGAATTCGAGTTGGAAATTAAAGACAGAAAGGGGACTGAAAACCAGGTAGCTGACCATCTCTCACGTCTTGAGCAACATGAGAAAGACAAGGGAGATGGAATTCTTATCAACGAATGTTTCCCAGATGAGCAGTTGTTCGTGATTCAAGGAGAAGTACCATGGTTTGCTGATTTTGTTAACTATCTGGTTAGCAATGTGATCCCTTCAGATTTTACTTGGGCTCAACGAAAGAAATTCTTGCATGACGTGAAATGGTATCTTTGGGACGAACCATTCTTGTTTAAACAATGTGCTGATAAGATGATCCGACGTTGCATTCCATACAGTGAGATTGAGAAAGTTTTACATGATTGTCACTCTACGGTTTATGGAGGACATTATGCTGGGGATAAGACAGCTGCTCGAGTACTGCAAGCAGGTTTCTACTGGCCTACCTTGTTTAAAGATGCTCATCTGTACGTTCGTAGATGCGATCGATGCCAAAGGGTTGGTAATATTTCTAGGCGAAATGAGATGCCCCTTAATGTGCTTCTTGAGGTTGAGGTATTCGATGTATGGGGAATAGATTTCATGGGACCATTTGTTTCCTCCTGCAACAATCTATACATACTCTTAGCTGTGGATTATGTATCTAAGTGGGTAGAGGTGAAAGCTCTCCCAACTAACGATGCTAAGGTAGTGCTCAATTTCCTTCGTAAGCAAATATTCACTCGCTTCGGAACTCCTCGTGCTATAATCAGTGATGGAGGGACTCACTTTTGCAATCGTCAGTTCACAGCATTGTTGGCTAAATATGGTGTTTCTCATCGGGTTGCTACCGCTTACCACCCTCAAACTAATGGTCAAGCTGAAGTCTCGAATCGTGAAATCAAGCGAATCTTGGAAAAAGTGGTGAATCCTTCAAGGAAAGATTGGTCTCTGAAGTTAGATGAAGCAGTATGGGCATACCGAACGGCTTACAAAACTCCACTTGGGATGTCACCATTTTAGTTAGTATATGGAAAGTCTTGTCATCTTCCAGCAGAACTTGAGCATAAGGCATTCTGGGCTTTAAAGAAGTTGAATTTCGACATTCAAGCAGCTGGCGAGAAGCGTGTGCTTCAATTGAATGAACTGGACGAGTTTCGGTTTCAAGCCTATGAGAACTCGAAGATGTATAAGGAAAAAGTCAAGAAATGGCATGATAGGAAACTTCTACATAAAGCTTTTGAGCCGGGTCAAATGGTTCTTCTTTTCAACTCTCGTCTAAAGCTTTTCCCAGGGAAGCTCAAGTCAAGATGGTCTGGACCTTTTAAAGTCAAGACAGTATATCCACATGGAGCAGTTGAAATCTTTGAGGAATCGCCAGACAAAGCATTCAAAGTCAATGGTCAGCGACTCAAGCATTACTATGGAGATGTGGGGAACCGTGAGGCATTCAGCATCCGCCTCGACATTATATGATTCCGAGTGGTATCGTCGAGCTATCGACGTTAAACAAGCGCTTCGTGGGAGGCAACCCGCCGAGAAACAATGATCAACACTGCTGGACGAATAGTGGAGTGTTCTTCTATCTTTTAATTTCTTTTAGTTGCATTCATCATAGTAGTTATTCATGTTAGTCATACTTATCTTGCATTTTCATGCCATGATTATATAGATTGTGTTTAGGATCGACTTAGTCTATTAGCATAGCATTTTTTGTTTTTTTTTTTCATGCATTTCGCGTCTTTGATCCCTTGAGTTGCTGTTTCTACTTAAGTAGCCGATGATGGAAATTGTTTGGAATGACAGTAGGAATAAAATCTAATTAGGTTGCTTGTCAGTTAGCTTGCGTGATGTAGAAGCACAATTAATACATGTAGATTCATCGATTGTTTTTATGCTAGTTACAGACACACTTGAGTATTGTTATACATAATCCTTGCTTAGGTTCAGAATTACACCTTAATTCTTTATTAGCTCATGGATTGCAAAAAAATAAGTTTGGGGGAGTTAAAAGATAAATATGCGTATTATTCAGTTAGGCGTCAAAGGCTAGTAGCCGCTCGTCGACGTACGTCCTCTCGCTGGGGGCTGCGTATTGCGAGTAGTCTAGGGGTGGAATGAGATGGAGCGAAACGCACTCATTCCTAATCCGATTGCCAAAAAAAAAAAAAAAAAAAAGGTAAAATTGGCTAGGATGAGCTCTTTGGTGCTCGAGTTATTAAGTTCTAGGGGACTTTGTGCCTAGTGACCTAAGACTTTTCCGGTCTGGGATCCGCTAACCTAAAGCTCGCTACATGGGCACCATTGTATAAGTCTTTCAGGGACCTCATCCATTGCACGGTCAAATAAGCCTTTGAGTGTCTGTATATAGAGTAAAGCATAATAAATCTTTGACAACCCCGGAGAAATATGGATTTGCAACTTGACTATGAAGAATCTAGGTTATATTTCATTTCTAATCTTGTGATTATTATGATGAGAACAAGTAAGGTCCATTAATTTGTACTAAAAACATGTCGATTGAGTTTGAGCACACACGCACGCTTCTTCACTTGTATTGCTAACATTTGAGTACCTAGTTATTTCACATTCCGAGGTCATTACATTCGTTGAGGCATTTATGCTGAATTAGTTACGGTTACTCGTTCGGGATCATTGCATTCTTACAAAATTCAGTTGCATTTATGCATCAATTGCTAAACCTGTTTTGCATTGCTTGAGGACAAGCAACGGTTTAAGTTTGGGGGTTTGATAAGTGCATTTTATGTCACTTATTACGCTCCATTATTCTTAAAACTGTCGCTGGTTCTCAAGTATTCGTTGGGTTTTAACGTGTTTTTCAGTCATTCTCGTAAGATGCTCGTCGATGGAATTCCACCGCTTTTCGGTGACTTATGCTGGATTTAAGGATTAAAGAACCATCGCATGTTGGACGTACCCATTTCATTTGGAAATATTAACCGAAGGTACATACTTAGTCCGTGAAGACGATCCGGTTAACCAAATGTTATTTATTATCCGAGGCAGATTAGACAGTTCAACTACAAACAGAGGCCGAACAGGGTTCTTCAACATAACTAAACTTCGACCCGGTGATTTCTGCAGTGAAGAACTACTTACAAGGGCTCTAATTCCGAAATCAATCTCGAACTTACCATCTTCAACCAGAACAGTCATAGCATTTTTTAGTAAATTGGAACTTTTTAAATATTACACAAAGCAGCCTCATTCTTGAGATAATAAAAAAAAACACAAAATGTGTCTACAAGTCGACAAGTGCCATACACACACGATACGATAAAAGTAAAAAATTTGGCGCATCTCCTGTAGTTGAAAGATTGCGGGATGGCATCTCTTGTATTTGCGTATAATTTAAACTGTGTATAACAGCAAGATATCTGTTTATGGCTCAGATCAACAATCAACACACAAGCACCGACGACGATTAAGATGAAGACCAACTCGTTAAGACCGAACGGCATCTTCGAATTCTGATTTGGAGTTGGAGACGAGGGTTTAAGAGGTGAAGGACTGTTCGTGTTGGGAGTGGTGAGAGTGAGACTGTTACCGGAAAACGACCAGTTCGGGAAATTGGAAAGAGATTTAGGTATTCCACCGGTGAGGTTGTTGTTTGATAGATTGATCTGTTGGAGATGCGAGAAATTCGAATGAGGGATTTCACCGGAAAGCGAGTTGTTCGCCAGATTTAAAGACTGGAGCTGAGTTAAATCAGCGAGTGAACTCGGAATCCCTCCGTTGAACTCATTGTTGGACAAATTAAGTACGGTTAAATTCTTCCAGAAAGAGAAATTGAGAGGAAGCGGACCGGAGAAATTATTAAACTGAAGATAAAGAAAAGTCAAATCACGGAGTTTAACGAAATCAGAAGAAAAAGCTCCGTTGATACCATTAGATCTGAGACTCAAAACCTCGAGCGACGACAAGCGGCTGAGAGTGTCCGGTGGAATCGGACCCTCGAAACCGACTCCGGGCAATCTAACAGCAACAACCCTTGTTCGATTGTTGTCGCAGGTGACTCCAGTCCAGTGATTACAGACAGAAGTGCTGGTGTTCCAACCGAGAAGACGAGAAGGACGAAGAAGAGTAATGAAATTGATCAAAGCTCGCTTATCTTCAACAAGGTCTGCATTTCCTCGAACGGGAACCAAACCCAATACTAAAATGAAGAAGAAAATGCGAGAGAAAGCAGCTTCCATTGTTTTTTTTTTCTTGGACACCCAAGCTTCCAGTGGCTTTATAATATTATTGCAGGAAACGCATAGAAAATTTGAAGATTGGAAATGGAATTTAAAGTGAAACTAAAAATGTATAGAAGCGGAATTTGAAGAAAATGTATCGTGAATATCGAGAAGAGTGTCGATTAAAGTAGAGACTAAGTTTGTTGTTAAAGGAAGAAGGGAGAAGACAGAGAGAGTGTGATTTAGAATTGATATAAGCCGTTGGATTTAAATGAATCCGAGGGTGGTGAATTGATATTAATTATTATGGTTGTCAATCTTGATATAAAAGCAGACAACAAAATAAAAGGGTTTTATTGGGCCCATGAACAGAAGAAAAAGAAAAAAAAAGTCCAGTAGGAAGGTAAAGGCTTTGTTTAGGGTTTCGGAAGAGGCTATATAAAGAGAAAACAAGCAAAGAAACAGGCAGTGCCGATTGTGACTTGAGTTGTTTTCTTCGATTAACACATACACCAAAAAGCAATTAACCGAAATTTGGATTTGGTTTAGAACGGCGTGAGCAGACCGTAGAACGAAACCGGAATTTGCGGCTTCGGTAGATCTTTTTCGGCAAAAGGCAGGTGACAGCTGTTTCTTTTTTTTTGGGGTTTTCTTTCGGAAGCGGCGACATAGAATCAGTCGGCAGGAGGCCGACAGTTGTCCGGTTTAACTTTTTCTGAATTTGTATTCGTTTTTTTTTTTGTTATTTTTATACATCACGCTATTTTAATTTTATACTTTTTTTTTTAGTTTATTTATAATTTTTTTTTATTCATTATAAGGCTATGTTAATTTTTAAAACCATGATGATGATTTGTTCGATAATGAACTAATCATTGTCATGGAACCCTAATGGATTTGTTTAAATATTATTTAGGGTTTGATGCTTAATTGATTTTTGAGATATGTTTATCGATTACCTCGTATGGTTGTATTTTTTTGTTAGATGCGTCGCGAACATCTAGATTGTTTATCTTTAAATGAATGCGAAAGTATAATTAAGGGTTAGAACTTGCCATGCTAGCATAGGTTCTTGAATGATTCATATTGTGATTGTTCATGATTCGTAATATGTCATTAACCATATCATATTACCCTATGTAATCGAAATAGATAACTTGTGCTCAAAACCAATTGTACCTCAATTCATATAGACATATAGGATTGTCATGCATGCGGTGTCTGCTTAACTGCTATCTCTTTTGTGGTTGATTAAGTGGTTTGGTGTATGTATACTGAAAGGTAACGTATTCTGATTTTGAGTTATCTGATTAGTAATCGTAGTTATCTTACATATTGATTAAGTATATTAATACTCTAAATAAAATAAACAATGAAGTTAGGGTTCCATGTTTTCTCTCGCATAAGTTAATCTTGTTAGTTAATTTTCTTATTTATATTCATTCACTCATACTTTATTATTTGTTCCAGCAGTAGTCTAATAATCATACATTGTTGCATAAGTAAATCTTTGTCTTATACACCTAGTCTTCGTGGGAACGATATTTCTTACTTATCACTTGCTACGATTTGACCGCGTATACTTGCGTGAGAAAAGGACTAACAGCAATGAATACCGAAATGGAAGCTCTAAAAAGGAATGGTACATGGGAGAATTGTGTGTTACCACAAGGGAAGAAAGCAGTCGGGTGTAGATGGGTGTTTAATATAAAATATAAATCCGATGGCACCATTGAGCGACACAAGGCAAGATTGGTTGCCAAAGGATATAAAAAAACATATGGTTTAGACTACTCTGAAACGTTCTCTCCGGTTGCAAATATTGACACTATCAGAGTTTTACTTTCAATAGCCGCGAATAAAGATTGGCCTCTTCATCAATTTGATGTAAAGAATGCTTTCTTACATGAAGACTTGGAAGAAGAGGTATATATGGAACCCCCACCAGGGTTCTCTGATGGTTTCAAGAAAATGAGGTATGCAAACTGAAAAAGGCATTATATGGGCTCAAACAGTCTCCTCGTGCTTGGTTTGGGAGATTTACAATGGCAATAAATCAGTATAGCTACAAACAGAGTAATGGGGATCATACCTTGTTTTACAAAAAGAGAGGAGAATTAGTCACTTGTCTTATAGTATATATCGACGATATGATTATAACGGGGAATGACGAAGAAGAAATTAGCTCTCTTAGGAAAAACCTCTTCAAGGAGTTCGAAATGAAAGACCTTGGGGGATTGAAGTATTTCCTAGGAATCGAGGTTCTTAGGTCAAAAGGAGGGATTTATATCTCCCAACGGAAATATATATTGGATTTATTAGCTGAAGTTGGCATGGTGGATTGCAAACCAAATGACACTCATATGGTTGTTAACCACAAACTAAAGATAATTGAAGGGGCCAGACCAGCAAATAAAGAAAGGTACCAAAGGTTGGTGGGAAAATTGATTTACATGGCTCACACTCGACCCGACATTGCATACGCGGTGGGAGTAGTTAGCAAGTTCATACATCATCCTCAGGAACACCATATGGAGGCAGTAATGAGGATTATTCGATATCTCAAAGGCACACCATGAATAGGTATAATTGTTAAGAAAAATGGACACCTTGATGTTGAAGTATTCACAGATGCTAATTGGGGAGGGAATCCTAACGACAAGCGATCAACTGCTGGCTACTTTACTCTTCTTTGAGGTAACTTGGTGACTTGGAGGAGTAAGAAACAGAAATTAGTATCACTGTCAAGTGCTGAATCAGAATTTAGAGGTATCGTTAAGGGGATTACCGAGATACTTTGGTTAAAGAAGATAATGAAAGAAATTGGATCCCCTCTGAAGTGTACAACTCAGTTAATGTGAGATAATAAAGATGCGATTAAGATTTCAGAGAACCCGGTACAGCACGATAGAACAAAGCACGTTGAAATAGATAGACACTTCATAAAAGAAAATATTGAAGATGGGACAGTCGAACTTCCGTTTGTTAGATCCGAAGACCAACTGGCAGACATTCTGACAAAAGCGGTTGTTGCAAGAACATTCGAATCAGTTTTATCCAAGTTAGGTATTGGTGATCCCACTACACAAATTGAGGGGGAGTGTTAGAATATTTAGTGTATTAAGTTTCCTTGTATAGGCCTCTAAGCTCTCTATATATTGAGAGCCTTACTATTGGTCAATTCTTAAATTACATCTCTAATGCATCAATAAAACAAAAAGGAACATTTTCTAATAAACACAAAATCTTAGCCGCTTCCTGCGGCTACTTCTCTCTTTGTTTTTAACAAAGACAACAACTAACATGCTACGTATAAGATGTGCATGTTAACAATAATATACTACAAAAACAAGATGTGGTAAAAAATAAGGTGCATATTCAAAACTAGGACCAGGAGAAAGAACTTAATGATGCACCACATGTTGTAAACTATGAGGTACTATATGATAAACGACAATATGCATGCTCAACGCAAAGATGAGGAATTGAAGGTAAATGACCCATACGTTTTGTATAAATTGTTTTTTTTTGTAAAAACGTTAAATCTCTATTATCATGATATTGTAAAAATCTTTTATTTAATATATATTTTCTTCATTCGTAATTCATTCTCTTCTTCATTTGAAATTTTATTTTCTTCTCTTATTATATAAACTTTTGTGATTTGCACTTCATTCTCTTCTTCATTCGCGCTTCATTAAATTATTCATCATTGATTTTTAATTATATTCTTCTCTATTTGTGATTCACATTTCTTTCTGATATTCATTTACGATTCACACTTTTTTATCCTTTTCGTTTGTGATTCATAATTCTATTAACTTTTTCTATTATGTTTTCGTAAAAGTTAGCATAAGGTTTGAGTGTGAGAAAAAAGATTGGGAATAACCCTAAAAATGATAATTAGTGTAAAAGATTGCCACAAATTAGTCAAGATTCAAAAATAAATAAAATGGGATGAGCTAATGGTATGGTCAATTTCTAATTCTCTTATGCAAGTTTTTATAAGTTATTTGATGAATGTGGGCAATGAAGATCAGTTTGATTACAATGTAAACACAATTTATCCCACTACTTTCATTTTTGACTTATCAATCGGTATATATTCTTCATTCATATTGGTTATTGTTACTTTATTTTTTATTCTCATTTAACATCACTCAGGTTTGTAATATGTCTTTATTTGTGATTTTTGTTTGATTTTATTCACGATTCACATTTCATTTTATTCAGGATTCGTGTTTTTACTGTAAATTCAGATTTACAAACATGTTTCATAAATTATTGATCGTTATATTCACTGAATGCTTTCACAATAAGGATTTGTTATACCTACACATGAATTCAATAATCAACTAAGAAGATCTGATAAATCAATAAATATTTTATAAAATGTTGTGGTAAGACTCTATATACTTTTTCAACATGTATTAATTATTAAAACACAAACAAAAATCTAGGTATTCCATACATGAAATGCTTTTCATATCATATTATTATTGTGTTTCACAACGAAGTATTTTATACATCATGATTTATATTTAGTATATCATCGTGATTTTTGTTTTATGTTACAAAATGATCCGCGTTTAATATTATATCATGATTCATAGTTTATATCAATTCGTGATTCACGATTCCTAGCTGTTTTGAACTAACTATTTGCATATTAAATATTTTTACAAAAGCAATGTTATTTGTAAAGTCCTGCAATAGAGTTAAAATATTCAAAACTATATATCCACAACAACAACCATAAACAAATAATTATGGTATACTAGTATGTGAGTATGTTATGGATTTTATTAAAAATGAAAAAAAAACATCGAAACTTACAACAAATGCATTAAAATAATATAAATAGAAAATATGTTTGATATTTTTTCAAATGATAAAAATACAACAACGATTAGTCTTTATTGATGTATATTTGATTGGTTATGATTAATGTATATTACATTTGAAAATTGATGATTTGGTGTGATGTTATATGATGTGATTTGTAATTAGCATTTTTAGAAAATATTATTGTAATTTGTGTTTCTTCGTAAAATATTTATATGCATAGTGATTCACGGTTTTTACTTACTTATTATGCTTATCATGATTGATTTTTGAGATTATATAAGGATTCGTGATTCAATAATTAGTAGCTATATGAATCCTGATTTATGATTATGGTTACTTAGCATTTATGATTCACAATTAGTGTTTCTTGACACATTTTCGCGCTTATCGTTTTTATATGTAAAGTTCATAACTCGCGTCTTTGAACAATTACATGATTTTTAATTTTTTTAATAATATTCCCATGAATCATGATTTGTCTTTCAAGAATTAAAAAACTTTATACAAGAGATTCGCAATTTGCGTTTGACATTACCATTTATTTGTTATTCATGTTTTCAATAAGACTTAATAAAAAGACATGAAATTATCTAAAAAAATTAATAATAAAATGTTTACAATTATATCAATCTTTTAAAACTTCTAAGCATGAACGTCTATTATAACTGAATCTCAAACAACAATTGCAATTAATCTTTTAGACCATTACTTATCCTTTATATGAAATACATTTCTTTTTAGGTCTGTTTGGAGAATTTTAAAAGAACCAGTAGAAGTAGATGTTGCAATAAAAATAATCAAATTCAGAATGTTATATGAATAAGTTATCGTATAAGATTTTGTATGACATAATGGCTCGACATATTTTATAGGATCGTACTCAATGCCTATTATGGTAGCAAAAATATGAGAGCATGTAAACGAATTGGCTTTCGATATAGTATAAGAATATTTGAAAACCTATAAGATCAACAACCATAACAAGTTCTACAGATACTTCATATAAAACATGTGAAGATAAACGAACTAGTAATGTACGACATATTCTCAAATTGGCCTTAAGATTCTTCTCAAATTCATAACATAATTCGTTAGTCCAACCTAGACCATCCACATAATATCTTGATAGTTGACTCATAAGTAAAATCATAATCTTGTCAATTAATTCCAATATGTGAAGACTATAAAAATCTTTGGTATGATGGTTAAAAAACTCAGCAAAACTGGAGGCCACGCGATTGTACCGTTTGCTTTTGAAAATGCACATGCGTATTCGAGTTAAATTTTAGAAACAACTAAGAACTTTTTAACCTTCATAAATAAAGGATTCCATATATTGAGTGTACATGTTCTGATTATGGGTATAAGCATACTGTTTAAATTTATGAACCATCATTTCCCTAAGTATGTGGATGCACGACTCTATGCATACTGAAAATTCCCAATAAGATGAAAAATATTGTACGCATGATAGCAATGAGGAAACAAAACATAAATAAAGTTAATTGTACCTAAGTGATTATCCGGTACAAATACAATTTTACGAACCATCAAGTGTGGTTTCAACATCTGAAGAAACTATAACTAGTTATCCTCGTCTTCTGACCCAACAACAACAAATAAAACCAAAAAAGTACATGCATAATTGTTAAAGTAATTCACAATTTATATTAACAAACAATTCATGATTCATAAAATTAAAATCAATTTCATGTTGTTCGTAATTCGTGTTATGAGTAAAAAATAGTTCACAATTTTCATTTTACATCCTATATTAGGTTCACGTTTCGCATTTGATATAACGAGTAGTTTGTAATTCGCATTTCAGTAAATTTACAGTATTTCCAAACTTATCGTTGTTACCATCTTTAGCTATAGCAAACAACAATATTCATTTGTTACCATTTAATAAAAACGGACGGCAAGAGTGGAAAACTTAGAAACAAAACCTAAATGCAATAAATATCATTCGGAGCAGTTTGTTTCGAGTGTATATTTGAAAGAGTAATGTTATATCAGGACTCTTTAGAAACCGAAGTAACATTAACTAGATTAAACTAAGTAGAACTATCTTCGTAAATATATTTATTAACTTTTTCTAAAACAATCCATGAGAGTCGATACGAGATATCTAAATTATATTCGTTTTTTATAAAATTTCTTACGTTTTTTGTTGTCACGTCATTTTTGGATTTGATAGACTCGTGTATCCTTTACTCCGATGTTAAATGTTTTTTTTTAAATTTCTTTGCTAAATCAATCCTCACGAGTATGTTCGCTAACATAATTGTTACTGACCATCAAGTTGGTGGAGGTATCAAGTGATACATAAAGTATCAGTGGACATCCCTTTGAGACACTATTATGATAGTATGCGATTATTTTTATATGGTGTTATGCAAATATTTAAAGCAAAAACCATTCTATACAACATAACAACATAAAACTAATCTTAAATATGCAACCCATTCCTCATAAACGTACCAGACACATGTAATTTCATCAACCCAACAAATAGTAGCAAATTATTTTTCTTATGACCTTGAAAACTAATACCCGAACTACTTTCTCCACTAACCTTAAATTCATTTGAAGCTTCAAACGAATTTAGAGCAGTTTATTTAGGTATTTCTCAATTAGTCACGTCCACAACTATGTTTATATTAATGGCTGAACAACTTTTTATACCGATAACTAATATCATACATGCAAATTCATCATTACTACTTAAATAGTAATTTTGTATTCACCACATGAATAAAATAATTGGAAATTGTCTATAAATAGTTTTTCTCACTTTGATAAAGCAAAATGAACTATATCATCCAATTATTCCTATTTAACGAATAAGAAGGATTGAAGTTTTCCAATTTAGTTTGAGAACACACAAAGAAACTTAAATCGAATTATTATGTCGTACAATCATAATCGCCAATGTCAATTTAAAAAATTGAAGAAATTCACATAATCATTTCAAAAAACAATCATGGTACGTTTTTCGATTCCAACGATTACGATTCGAACTTTCTGATTCCGATAATGACGATTTGCAGTGACGACTTTTCAAAAAATAGAGTTTTTATAAGTTGAGTAGAGTGGGTAGTGAAAATGAAAAATGAAAATAACATTTATCTAGTTAATAAAATATATTTGGAGATATTATCAAATATTAAAATATTGACTGATAAATTTTAAACTTAAACAAACGTAAATGATATTAATCGTATTTTTGGATAATAAAAAAACAATAAGTCTAACTTTCGATATGATATGGTACTTTCCTTATTATGAGAATAATTATTTACTCTATATTCCCTTTAAATATTATATAAGTCAGGATATACTGACGAAGATTTCTTGCGTTTTGAAAATAGATTTATAAAATAAAAATAATTCACCCAAACATAATAATCGAACTTGAATTATAAAGATTATGTTTGTAAGTAACAAATTAGAATTACGGTAAAGGACTCAAAATTTAAACACCAAAAAAAAGGACTCAAAATTTAAAACAATATTTGGCACGCATGCATTTTAGGGTCATCATATACTGTATTGACTAACCACAGCTGTAGTTGATTCATTTGCCATTCTATAGAAAATCCAAAATATCCATTCGTATCGTCTACATCTTCACTCCAAATATTAAGCCAAAATAATAAATATCGGTCAGGTCTATATCCACTTCATATCCTCTCTCTGGTCAGGCTCGTACCCAATTGATATCGTCTTTTAAAAGTTGTTTTTGACTATTTTATCCTAAAATCTAACATTCGAAGCATTTTTTTACTTACAATTTTGTGCACTAAATTCGAAACTTATAAGTCCAGTTTTAAAATACTAAAACTACTATTATATGTTATAGATATTGAATTCAAACATTTTTACAAAAATAATATTTGAAAAAATAAGAAATATATAAAAGTTTAAAAATTATATCTAGTCATAAAAGAATTAAGTTTTTTAATTTGAATAAATTTAAAAAAATCCATCAATATTTGGTGAATATTTTCTCGCTCCTTCATCAGTATCCGGTGACACGTAAAGTGTATGTTTTAGATATTTCTCGTGTACCACCAAATATCGATGTATCAAATAATTTTGTTGGGATCCAACAACTTCGGACCTACCTTTTACGGTATAAGTATTCTCGTTCCTCACTTGAATACTTCCGATATAATAAATGGTACATAGCTTGTTTTGTATTTGTGTCATGTTTTTTTATTTTGGTTTATGTAAATTGATTTTGTACGAGGAAATAAGTATGGATTAAGTTGATGTTAAATGTGTTGAATATAATTGTGTTTTTTATTCACAATGGTCTATTGTACGAATGAGGAACTATGCGAGTGAGTTAAGACAAAGATAAAAAAACGGGTTTGTTATTGTATTTAGACATCGCAAGGATGCGCATAATAGAAAGACTCCTCGATTATTATTTGAATGAGCGAGATTGGAATGATATAAAGACGGGTTGTTAACCCAAAAGATTTTAAGAGAAAGTCGATTCGATAAAAACAGTATGGACGTCCTTTCATGCTCAATGATTTGGTTACCACAAATTAATGGTCTTTAAATGTTATATACCGAACGCACACACAACCAATGATAAAACACTTGAAAGGTCATTCGTACGCGAGGAGCTTTTTTAAAAGAATAGTTGATATTTGTAGATATATCTAACTTTGTGAAAAAATATTCCCAAAAAATATGCATATGTTATATCAAAATCATAATAATATGAATGTTATTGCCAATACGAAGAAGCATGTGAAGGAGAAAAGAATCAACCGTTTTATGGGTTTGTGAAATCAGATAATGCATTCGGAGACCGGAAGTGAATTTGAAAGCAATCAGAATGAGATGAAGCGTGAGTTTAAATATTATCATTGATGAGTCCGAATTCGGCATGCTCCCCGGAAGGGCAAATCAGCCTAAGTCTCTCCGAAAACCGGACAGGCTACAAGCACATAAATCGGACAGATCATTCGGACCGGACAGATCACTTCGAACACTGTAAACTTAAGGCTGTTCGAACTATGACTAAAGTACTAAAAAACCTAAACACTTCCTGACTAAGCTACCTGCCCTCCTGCTTAGAACTCATGTGTCTTTAAACATGACCCGGGTCCATTAAACATGACCCGAAAGCCCATAAGGGCCCAAACATCATACTATAAATACCCAACCACCAGCATTAACTATGGGTAATGAAACTTAACTGCTACCAAGCTGCTTATTTATCTCTCCACCTTTAAACACCCACACACCACCGTTAAACACCCATATACCACCTTGAAACTCCACTTAAAATTACTAGCCTACCCTTAGGCGATTATTATCCACACCAAATTGGCGACCACGGTGGGAGGAGAGAGGTGCCTGAATCAAGCATTCAAAACCTGCCAAGAAATTCTGTCCGAATGAATCCGGATAATCCAGAGCTTCCACCAGCTTTGCTCGAAGTGGTGGAAGAAAACGATGAGTATACTGTCCAAGAGCGTGACAGGTTAAAGCTTGAGATAGAAGCTCTGAGGGCTGAAAATGCCAAAATGGGCGTGAAAGAAAAATCCAAGGCATCGGTTGTTCATCACACCGACAACCCTAGAGAGCCTGAGGCTTCGAAAACTCATGTGAGTACCAAAAAGACACATGCTAGTTCTAAAAAGTCTCACCGGTCCAAGCCTGTGGAGAGCTCTGACTCAAGTTCAGAATCTTCGGGCAGCTCTTCGGACAGTGAGGGAAATGAAAAATCCTTGTCCTCTAGCAGTGATGAGGGTCGAACCAAGAAAAAGAAAAAGCAGGTTAAGAAATATTCGAGAAAAAGAGATCACCATGGAAGAATGAAAAGGCATATTGGAAAGGGGTCATCTCACCACCGGAGGTATACGGACAAGATGCTGATGGATCCCTTTGCTTTCCACGATGAGCCAGGTATCTTTGCAACTCCTAATGAGGATACTGTGTTCAGTCGTGGAAGGAATTGGAGGCAGTCTCCACTGTCTTCTAAAATCCTGTCCGGAAACCTCCCAAGAGGTTTGACAGTACTAAGATGGAGAAGTACGATGGCAGTATTGATCCGGACAATCATCTGGAGCAATTCAAGAACTTCATGATGAACTTTGATGATGATGATAAACTACTGTGTAGGGCATTCTCCCAATCGTTTACGGGGAGTGCTCTGAAATGGTACAACAGCCTGCCTCAAGGTTGTATTAAAGATTTTGATACGTTTTGGGTGGCCTTTCGAAGGCAGTTTGTGGGGAGTAAGGAGCTGAAGGGCAATGGAGACACAATAATCCATTGTGCCCAGGAGCCAAATGAGTCATTAAAGGAGTACATAAGTCGTTTCGTGAACACAAAGAACGGGTTGGCTGATTGCTTCGAACAGGTGGCAATAGCATCCCTAAGGCAAGGTTTGAACCCAGGCAATCTGGCTGATTCGGTGACCAGAAAGAAGGCCATGACCTGGGGAGGGTTGCTAAATCAAGTTGGCAAGCAAAGAAATGTTGATGAAACAAAGAAGACCAGGGTACACAGACAGGTGAGATCCACCCCGGTGGCACCAACTCCAAATCAAAACCAGTCCGGGAACAAAGCAAGAGAAACCGGACAGGGGCATGGTAGGGTAAAAGCTCAGTCTCAGCCAGCTGCTCCTGCTCAAATTCAACAATCTAGAAACAAAAGAGGGCCATGGGTCCAACCGGAGTGGTTCGCAGAACTCAAAGAAAGCGTGGCCACCATTTTCGATAAAACAAAAGATGAGGTACACTACCGGAGACCAGCAACCTTGCAGTCTCCCAGAGAGCATCGTAACAACTCCTTTTGCCAATACCACAATGATATTAGCCATACCACTGATGATTGCATAGCGTTGAAACAAGAGGTGCAAAACTTGATTGAAAGGGGAAAGTTGGGTGCATACGTTAAAAGAAGAGGAGGCAACAGGCCTGACAACACTCACCGGGTTGGTCCAAGTAATGCTGCCCCGGAGGGGGCCATGGTAATAGTGGAAAGGTTTGATGTGGAATCTGAGTACTTGGATCCTGATCCAACACGAAACAGGGTGGGTGCTATAGAGGAGTGTTCTAGGTCTGTCCCCGGGCTCATTAAATTCTTCGAGTCACTTACAATATTCGGAGGGGACACTATGACAGCTCCTACTGCTTCTTCGAGAAAGAGGCATGTTCATAATTTAACCTCCCAGCTAGAAAGAGGCGTGACATCTTATCAATCACCAAACTCATTCCCATTCATTGTCTTTGATGAGGATGATTTAAGAGCCATTGCTGGCCCTCATGAGGATGCTGTTGTCATAGGAGCATCTATAGGGGGCAATGAGATAAGGCGAATTCTGGTGGATACTGGAAGTTCTGCCAATATCCTTTTCCTAACCACTTATAAGAAAATGAAAAATCCAGCCGTGATTCAGAAGTCAGACAGATCGATCGTGGGTTTCACGGGCAGCTCAGCCGATGTGATCGGGGAGTTTGAAGAAGAAGTGTTATTGGGCAGGGGCCCTTTTAAGAAGATGGTTAGAATACTCTTCATCGTGGTGGATTGTCCCACTTGCTATAATGCTATTCTAGGGAGATCTTGGCTCTCTAGGATGCATGCAGTGGCTTCAACAGTTCATCAGTGTTTAAAGTATGCTGTTCAGGGACAGGTTGGGGTTGTCCGGAGCAGCCAAAAGGTTGCAAGAGAATGCTATGCCACTGCCTTGGCTCCACGAACGCTGGGGGCAGTCCGAATAAATGATCAATAGCAGTTTGAGGGCCTTTCTGGGGGTGAGGGTGAGATTGATGACCCCAGGGAGACCCCCGGAGTGTTGATCCCAATTGAAGAGGTTGAAACACACTGTTTGGAAGAAGGCAAAAGTATCAAGATAGGGTCCAAGATGCTACCAATGTTGAAAGAAAAGATGTTGAAATTCTTGAAAGACCATCAGCACGTTTTTGCTTGGTGCAATGCTGATGTTACTGGAGTTCCATCAGAAGTGATATCCCATCACCTAGCTGTCCGGAGGGATGTGGCACCAGTGGTTCAAAAAAGAAGAGCTTTTTCAAAAGAAAAGGCCGATGTCATAGTACAAGAGGTTGACAGACTCACAAAGATGGGGCACATTAAAGAATCTCAATATCCTTTGTGGACTGCCAATCCTGTCCTGGTGAAAAAGAAAAACGGAAAGTGGCGCATGTGCATTGATTTCACAGACCTCAATAGGGCTTGCCCGAAAGATTTGTACCCGGTCCCCCGGAAAGATCAGTTGGTAGACTCTACTTCTGGGAACAAACTGCTCTCCTTCATGGATGCCTTCTCCGGGTACAATCAGATCCAAGTAGATCCAAAAGATCAAGAGCATACCACGTTTGTCACTGATAGGGGTCTACATTACTACAAGGTGATGCCTTTTGGCTTGAAAAATGCTCGGGCTACTTACCAAAGGTTAGTCAACAAGACATTTGCTGATCAAATTGGAAGAAATATGGAAGTTTACATTGACGATATGATGGTGAAAAGCGTGGATGAGCAGTTGCACTTGTCTGATCTCCAAGAAACTTTTGCCAACCTGGAAAAAGTGAATTTAAAACTAAACCCTGAAAAGTGTGTATTCGGAGTGCAATCCGGAAAGTTCTTAGGGTATATCATAAGTGAGCATGGAATACAGCCCGACCCGGACCAACTCAATGCCTTATTCCAGATGGAGCCCCCTCGAAACATTAAAGAAGTACAACAATTGACAGGGAGATTAGCTGCCTTGAACAGATTCATCTCCAGGTCTTCGGACAGGTGTGCTCCATTCTTTCAAACTTTGAAGGGTGAAAAAGGGTTCGAATGGACCCCGCAGTGTGGTGAGGCATTCAATGAAATCAAGAAACATCTCTCCTCTCCTAAAACGTTGTTCAAACCAGTTGACGGGGAGACTCTTATTGTGTATCTGGCCGTTTCAAGTTGTGCCATCAGTGTTGTGTTAGTAAGAGAGGTCGATGGTTGTCCCTACCCAGCGTACTACATCAGCAAAAGCTTGATTGATGCTGAGAGGCGTTACTTGAAACTCGAAAAATTGGCATTGGCTCTGGTGATAGCTGCAAGAAAAATGAGGCCTTACTTCCAGGCTCATCCTCTTGGCCTTGCACAAGACCAAGTATGCATTCATCCATACCTCTGATCTGGGTAGAATGCGCACCAAATGGGGGATCCCTGAAAACGTGAAGATAAGGATCCTCATTTATCCGGAGACCCCAATGGATTGTAAATGAAACGAGATAGTCTTCTTTACGGAGCTATTTAACTGGGGGCTCAGGTTCCCACTAGACCTGGAGATTGTGCGCTACTTCCACCTGGTCAAGCTCTGCCCAACACAGCTAATCTCCAATGGTTGGTTCACCTTAATGTCATGTATTATGGCATCTAGGTTATCAGGGATCCCTCTTCCTATGGAAGAGTTTGCTGCAGTGGCCAACCTGTGCAAGCATCATCAGTTCCCCTTCTACCATTTCAACATGGGGAACGATCTCAAAGCTGTTGATGATCTCCTGGAGTCGGAGAGCAAATGGAGGAGCCAATTCTTGTTTGTCAGTGGCTTATGGGAAAACGGCAAGAAAATCAAGGTCGGAGAGAATCCAAGCCTTCTCAAGAGTAGATGGAGGAGTGACCGTAAGTTTTTTACTTTAAGTTTCTGTTCGAATCTTTTTTTTTTTAAGTTAAGTTTGTACTAACCAATTTCTCTTTTGTTTTAACAGAGCTGCCAAAGGAGTTCGGGGACTACCTGAAGGCCGGACAGACTACCTGTGGCAAAATCAACGCATGGGCTGCAGAGAACTGGGAGAACCGATTCCACAAGGCCTTCACCACTGGAAACCTAGTAAGGTCCCACCTGTGGAACACAACAAGTCGGAGAGACCTAACTTGGGAGGAGCTCACCACCCAGCCTGATGAAGATATTGTGCTGAGAAGGTCCCACGAGCTGGATGGGACACTCTACCTGCCTGCCCGGGCCAAAGCCCCAAGCAAAATGAAGGGCAGAAGAAAAGGCAAGAAGGTGGCGGGTGATACTGAAAAGGAGGCCCCAACAGATCCAGAGGGGCCAACACAAGTTCAAATTGATGCAGCCCTTTTACAAGTGGTGGAGCAGGAGAGCGAAAAGCAGGAAGTGAACCTCCCAAAACTTCCAAGGGCATCCAAGAGGACTCGCAAGCAAGCAAGTGAAGGTGCTGATAGGGAAGCCAAGAAGAAAAAGACTTCCCAAGGAGATGAGCTTGCTCTCCGGGATCCGGAGCCCTCTTTCCCTACTGACCCGACACTGGCCGAAGAGATCCCAAGGGACTTTCAAGAAGAGATTCCAAGGGAATTCCATACTGATGAGGTTGAGGGGGGAGAGCTTAATTTGGATGAAGTGGACATCACCGGTCTGGGTGGACTTGGTGAATATTTCCTTGGCCTACCTAGAGACGAGTTTGCAGGGCCCTACGTCCCTCCGAGCAGCTCCAATACGGTCAATTTTAACGGTAAGACTTTCATGGTTTCTAGTGAGAAGGACACTATAGCCCACTCTCTGCTTAGCAATGTGCATCCAGTGCTCACATTGGAGAGGCAAGTCCGGAGTCAAGCAGACACTATCAAAGACCTCAAGTCTGATAAGGAAAAACTGTCCGAAGACCTCCGCACTGCTACCACCAATGCTGACTTGCTTAAGGAAGCAAATGAGGAGCTGAAGAAGAAGCAAAATGAAAGCAACAAAAAAGTTGCCACCCTAGAAGAAACCATAAAAGACCTTCAGGATAAGCTGTCCGGAATGGAGAAGGACCTGACAACCTCAAGGGGAGAAACTGCAGCAAAGGAGAAGCTCATCACCAACCTGACCACTGACAAGATTGCTTTAGAAAATGCAGTGACTCAGGCTGTTGAAGAGAAGGCTGCTTTGGTAAGGGACCAAGAGGCCACAATCAAGGCCAAGATCAACGCCTATGCCAGGGAGATGATACAAAGCGAGGAGCTAATAATTCAAAGGGTGAAGTCTGATATGGTTCTCCTGTTTCATGAAAAATTCCCGAAGAGGAGACTGGGGGACTTATGGCGCTATGTGGATGATGATGACATTCCATATTATACTATGGTTGACAAGGGATATTCCGGTGAGTCTTCATCTGATAATGAAGAGGAAACCGGAGAGAGCCCAGGTGAAGAGTAGATTGATCCTAAGGGCAAGAAGATAGTCGAAGAGAGGAGTGATATCAAGGGCAAGAAAACAGATGAGGGCGAGCCATCTTCAAAGGCTCAACCTTAATTTATAGTTTATTTTGTTTATCTTTCATTCAAACTAAAGTCCTTGGAAGGCCAAGGCACCCTTTTTGTGATGGTGTCCGTATTATTCGGACAGATTTTTTGTGCTGTATCCTAACTTGTTCAAAAGTCCTTGGAAGGCCAAGGCAATTTTAAGTTTGTTGAATGAATGTTTCTATTTTGCTCAACCATTATCTTCTTTCATTATGTGCTTTTGTTTAAATAGCTGGAGTTTAAGTAGCTTTATTGCATTGTGAGAGTATTAAGACTCTTCGGCTAGAATTTAAATAGCCCCTAGATCTTTCAGTCCGGGTAGTATGACAAGAGATAGTTTGAAAATACTTAGAAAAATTTGAAGAAGGTATTAAATTTCATTGAACACTCTCCGTGCCACCAACGAGGGGAAGGTATGCCCCCAAATATTTACATGGATGTTTAAACAAGTAAATATTTACACAAGTTTTATTCCAAATACATTCGAAGGTGCTCAATATTCCAAGGGTGAGTTAAAACCCTGCCATCTTTGTCTTCCAACCAATAAGTTCCAGGCTTGATTCTTTCAACCACAATATATGGACCTTCCCAGGTAGGGGCCAGCTTTCCGAAGAGCTTTTCTTTAGTATGTAAGAAGACCTTCCTTAATACTTTGTCCCCTGGTTGAAAATCTCTTCTTTTAACTTTAGAAGCAAACCTGCTTCTCATCAGGCTCTGATAGTGTGCAATTCTAAGGTGGGCTTTAACCCTTCTTTCTTCTATCAAATCAAGCTGATTTCTAATTGCCATTTCATTAGCGTGTCCGGAGAAGTTGTGAACACGAAAGGAAGGAAGTGTCTTCTCTATGGGGGCTACTGCATCCATCCCATAGACCAAGGAAAAGGGAGATTCTTGTGTTGCAGCCCTAGGTGTTGTCCGGTAGGCCCACAAGACTTCTTGTAAATAACTAGGCCACTTCCCAGCAGCCCCTTCCAAATTTTTCTTTAACCCGGACACTATAGTTCTATTAGCCACTTCAACCTGCCCATTGGCTTGTGGGTGAAAAGGTGAAGAAAAGCAGTGCTGTATACCCATTGAGGCACAGAAGCTTTCCATCTCTCTGTTGTCAAACTGTGACCCATTGTCTGTTGTTATCTTTTGTGGGACACCAAATCTGCAACATATATTGGACAGAATGAATTTTATAACATCTTTTGATGTTGTCCCTGCCAGGGGAGCTGCTTCTATCCACTTCGAGAAGTAGTCAATGGCCACAATTATAGTTTTACGCCCTCCTGACGCCACAGGGAGAGGCCCAACCAAGTCCAATCCCCATCGGGCAAAAGGGATGGGCTCAGAAATTGACTCCAAGGGAATGGCTGGTACATGAATTTCATTGCTGTACCTCTGGCATGGGTCACGCCTTCTTACCAGCTCCTTAGCATCTTTCATGATTGATGGCCAATAGTATCCAGAGAGTAACACTCTTCTTGTTAAAGCTCTGAACCCACAATGGGCTGATCCCTCACCATCATGCAATTCGGAGAGGACCACTTGTGACTCATGATCCCCTAAACAACGTAGGAGAGGTTTACTGTAGGATTTTTTGTACAATACTTCTCTCAACAGAATGAAACCACGAGCCTTGTGTTTTAATGTTCTGGCTTGTGACTTATCTGAAGGTATAATACCATCGGACAGATATTGTATGAGAGGAGACCTCCAGTCTTGAGGCCGGTTCACTTGTATTTCAAAAACTTCCTCTTTTCCACCCTCACTAAGTTGAATAGAAGGGCTTTCAAGCACATGGATCCATGGGTAGGACTCCGTATACGCTATTGTTGCCAATGAGTCTGCTAGTTCATTTTCTGCCCGGGGAATGTGCTCATAAACAACATCTTTAAACTTTAGCGCTTCATTTTTTAGGAGGAGTAAATATTTTACCAACTGCTCCTTTCTAACCTCAGACTGGCCTAAGGCATGGTGGACAAGCAACTGGGAGTCACTCAGAAGCTTGACCCTTTTAGCCCCACAGATGTGGGCCAATTTCAACCCAGCTATAGCTGCTTCGTATTCGGACTCGTTATTAGATGCCCTGAAAGCAAAACAAATAGCTTGGTACATGCTGTCCCCGTATGGCTGATGAGTCCGAATTCGGCATGCTCCCCGGAAGGGCAAATCAGCCTAAGTCTCTCCGAAAACCGGACAGGCTACAAGCACATAAATCGGACAGATCATTCGGACCGGACAGATCACTTCGAACACTGTAAACTTAAGACTGTTCGAACTATGACTAAAGTACTAAAAAACCTAAACACTTCCTGACTAAGCTACCTGCCCTCCTGCTTAGAACTCATGGGTCTTTAAACATGACCCGGGTCCATTAAACATGACCCGAAAGCCCATAAGGGCCCAAACATCATACTATAAATACCCAACCACCAGCATTAACTATGGGTAATGAAACTTAACTGCTACCAAGCTGCTTAATTATCTCTCCACCTTTAAACACCCACACACCACCGTTAAACACCCATATACCACCTTGAAACTCCACTTAAAATTACTAGCCTACCCTTAGGCGATTATTATCCACACCAATCATCAAACAATAAAATACATCGAAAAGTTTTAGTTAATTCATTACATTGATAAGTTTATCACGTGAAAAATTAACAAATTCATGTATTTTGGAAACACGACCAGTAACCAAGGAGAAACACTCATTCGAACCTAAAACATTTTATTGGTACAAGTGAGCTTAACTTTGATTTATTTTAGTAAGGTGCACTATTTAGCCAAGATGAAACATAGAACAAGTAAATAATTGTTTGAAAATAGTCACTTAATATTACAACACAGATATGGACACACGGTGTTCAACAAAATCAAAGATAGTATTCTGAACAATGTTTTAGAAATTATTTTGCAATCTTTAGAAATAGTTAGGAAGATTGAAGTAGGGTATATAAATTTTTCTTGTGCATTATGAGCTACGTACAATTTATCGTGTTGGCACGAGGATTATGAGTTATTAAAAAGATATTCCGGTAACTTTTGAATATTTGGACAATCTTGGAAAATGTTAAATGTAATGATAAATACAAATCTAAAGATAAATATCTTGAAACAAAATATGGATAAACGTGTTTAAGTTGTGATGGAAACCAACAACGAGGGATGCATATAACATATTTATAAGAAATAGTTTGAAATCGTTCTTCGGAAACATCTTCACTTTTGGAGCCTTTAGAGAAACAAAAACACCATGGTCCTCAACTAATAAAATATAAATTATTAGTCGTTTCTTCCACTAAATGAGATAAATCGCATTTTGGTCACGTTCTAGAATCGGAAAAAACAAGTACACATTCACTAGTTGCAACTATTAAAAAAATTTCGGTTAAAGTGCGAAGATGAGATAGAACTTTCCTCTTCATTTTCAAATACCATCATAAGCTAATAGAACTGTTTTTCTGCATGATGAACATTCAGTAGGTGGAACTTCTACAAAAGTGGTCAAAGTTCGTAAGCTGTCGGCATTGTCTAATGAAATGATTAGTTGTAATGAACCATTAATAATCGAATGAACGAGCTACTGTATTGGTTGGAAACCACGATTTAATGATATAAATGATACATATAACAATTTTAAGTGTACTATCAATCTGTTATAACTGTAGTTTATGATGTTAACCTCATTTATCATTGCAGGTTTTAGGAAATTTTGCATGACTTGTACGACCATTATGAAGAGTGAAAGATGGTTAAAATGTTTGTTTGCTGTGAAATTATGGATAGTCTTAAAGTTTATAACATGTATGTAGTGGTCTTGATGAGTTATTAAAGGTAATTCAAAGTCTTTGGCATGTGGACTATAGGTCGGTGCGTGTAATAACCTATACTATTTCAATCAAATAATATAATTTGGATAAAACCTAACAAAATACTATAAAAAAATAAATTCAAATGGAAAAAATATAAATTCAAATAAAAAATAAAACCCTAAAATATTATACCAACACGTGTACAGTGGGTACATCGATATGTAATGTATATGTATCAATGATACGAAGAAGTGTACCTACAAATGCGATGAACACAACCCGAGAACATAACCATAATCCTCAAACTGAAAAAATAATAATCAAGAAATCAATGAGAATTGTTTTTGTCAAAATGACCTTCAAAACAATTCATAATTCTAAATCTAACACACTTATAAACAAATAAAACTTATATATAATCAATTTAGGATAAACAAAGACCTTATACTGTGGTCTTTATCTAAGGATGGTAGTTTTAATGTTAAAGGTACTATGGATCATGTTAGAGCTAAGGGTAATGTGACCAGGCTCTATGCTATGACTTGGAATGCAGTGACTCCTAAAAAGTGTTCATTTTTGTTATGGAGAGTGCTGCACAAATGGTTACCTACTGATGATGTTATGCAATCAAAACATTTTCAACATGCTTCTAAATGTGTACATTGTAGAAATACTGAAACAACTAACCATGTTTTAGTGTATTGTCATCAGGCTTGGGCAGTTTGGAGGTACTTCAGTGATATCTTCAGGGTCCAGATCCATCCTTTCATGTCTGTTCCTCATATTGTCATGACATGGTACTGGGCTGCTCAGAAAAGATGCGATATCTTTTCTATCTTACCTGCAATCATAACCTGGGCAATTTGGTCAGGCCGTAACAAGAAGAAAATCAATAGCGAAATGACTAGTTCTGTGACTATAATCAACCACATTCTGTATATTTTAGCTAGTCTGGATCAGACAAGGATTTTAAACAGAAAGCACTGGGGTGGTTTTGGTCGTGAAGCTTCTAAAGTGGGCTGTGTTAATCATGTTAATTCATGGAACAAACCTCTATTTATTAAGTGGAAGAACCCTAAGTATGGTAGGTACAAGATTAATATAGACGGAGCCTGTACCTTTTCTGGTGAATCGGCTGGTGGCGCTCTCATTCAAGACTGGAATGGTAACATCCTGGTTGGCGTTGGTAGCTTGTATGGTAAGAGTTCTCCGTTGATAGCGGAATGTAGGGCTCTCTTTGAAGGTCTGAACTTATGTAACAGGTTGAAGCTGAACAAAGTCGATGTCGAAATCGATTCCCAGATTCTGGTTAATTTGCTTCTCTTTGGTAATTCTGTCTGGTACTTGGAGCCAATGCTGAAGTGTTGTAGGAAGCTTCTTAGGTCTGAAATGGTCATCACTCATGTTTACCGGGAGCAGAATCTTGGAGCGGATTGGATTGCAAAGGAGGTTCTGAGCTCTCAATTGGGTATGGAATTTGATGATAGTAATGCTCCTTTGAAATTGAAGGCTATTGTCTTTTTTGGAAAGTATCAGTGTTGGCTATTTGAGGATTATGGATTAGGGTTTCAATTTGTGGCTAAAATGGTGGATGGTTGCTGAGAAAGAGTTCGAGGAAGAAGACGACTTGTCTCTGTCCTTTTCAAATTTTCTGTAAAATTGCCTCAAAAGGCCTGTACTTCTTATCTTTTCAATATAAAGCCTTTTATCAAAAAAAAATTCTTTATCAACCAAAAAAAAATTAGGATAAACAAAAAAAATCAAGAACACTAAAAAGACAACTGAATAACAAGAAAATAAATAAAGAATACTTACTTATGAGTGTTGGATTTAGTTTTAGTCATTTAGAAAATGAGACACCGAAGTGAGTAAGCTTATCGGAAAGTCACCAAAGATGAAAAACAATATAAATTATAAAGAGGATTGCGAGATAAGAGTCTAGAAGGAAATAAGGTTCAGAGATAGGTTTAGGAAAATGAAATTGAGGTATACATAGTAATTAAATGCTAGTTTTATCTTTATTGATGGAAGAGAAAAATCATTTTTTTTAAAAAAGATTAACATTTGGAGAGGATAAAAAATTAAGAATATATAGACCCAATTAATATATCTTTCTAAAAATTGATTGCGTCTAAAATTTATAAAATATGAAAAAATAAAGTATAAATTTTGCGTAGAAAGATGTTTGAATTGTCAAACTAAATATATTTATGTTGAAGTTATGCTTTTTTTTAATTGGGTTTTTAGTTTTTATATTTGTATCGTTGTATTTGTTAAAAGGATTATTAGTTGGACCGTGATTCGGGTTTGGATATTGAATGAGTTACAACAAATCGTTTAGGCCAAATCTATCATATGACATATGTACTTATGTTAATTCATGGACTTTATGTACAACCGAGCTTATAAATATCACTATAAATTGATAGGGTCAGATTTTGTTGGAGGTTAAAAGGGTAAAGATGGTCAGATTTATGTTAGAGGGCAATTTAAACTTATAATAAAAACCATACTAAGTAAGTTGTGTGCCTAGTGATTCACTTGAGTGCCTGGTTCACTTATTCTTGGGCCGAAGGGCTCATGAAGTTGATTCATATGTATTAACCGACCTGGTTGGCCTATAGATTAAATTATCCTATAAATAGTTTGAAAAATAACATTTATAAGTTGGTTGATTTTCGCTCTCTACTAATTACAAACAAGCACCTCAATCCTTTATATACCTCATACCCAAAAATTAAATACCTTACCCACCGAATTACTTTTAGTATCCTTCAATCACAAATAACCATCACCATAAATAATTTATTTAATCTTATTTATACGGAAGATCATTCCTATTTCCTAAAGATATTATAAAACTTTAATATTAATTTCTCTTTCCAAATTACATATACATGTGAGTAACCGACCAGAAATATGAGCTTTATTAGTGGTTTTTTCTGTGGGATCAAATTGGTACTCAGATTTTTTGTAAAAAGAAACAATCGCGGTTACAAAATATGGTAACACAAACTTCAAGATCCTTAAATATATGAAATACTTAGTGAGGTCAAAGTTGTTACAGGGGTATGCATCCACTAATAAAGAATTAAAATCCTTCATAAATAAATATCTCTTTTAAAATAACTTGACGGTTTACGTCACTCCAAGTTGGTAAAACTAACCAATATTTAAGAGCTAATAAAAAATATGGGGCCAAAACCTATAGCCTTGAGGTCAGGAGTTAGGTAGGTGGATAATAAAACATGTGTGGGTTAGAACGTGATGGTATCTTAGAATTGCTTCACTATTTTTGTACATATCGAGATAATATATCTTCTAAGAAGGGTTGCCATGCTCAACATTGATGATACTCCCATTTCTTAAGTGAGGGTTTGACTTTAGATGAAACTCAGATTCATCCAACAATTAAGGTCATCGACATAGTAAATCTCATTCAATATGCCAAGTCTGGTCCTAGAGTCAATATCATCGAAGGACCCCTGCTCTTAGGATAGAAAAATAGGAGTGTTAGAACCTAGCTTTAAAAGTAGCTATACAACAGCCTCATCAACCTTTGCAACAACAACTGTTGCGACAACTTTGGACCCATTACCCAAACTCATAGTTAAATATAGGTTGTTATATGTGCTTAGAAGTCTGAAAGTTTTATTCAAATCGTATGGTCTGAGTATCTACGACTCAAACTTGTATGAACTCAATCCTCACCAACAAAACCAAAAGATATTTTAAGAGTCCAACCAAGATCCTAAATGTAACGACGTTGTCACAAGTCCTTTTTACCACCCAATGTATAATCTGGCTAGGTCACCTCTTGCCGTAAAAATCCTTGTAAGAGATATGTCATCGAATTTTAACCCATATAATATTGATAAGTATGATATATTAGGAACAAAAAATTTCACATCAAGAGATATAGGAATAAATGTTAGGTTTTGGAGGTGTCGATCAAATTATTTGTTAGTCATTTCCAATGATCTTAAGAGGGAGTGCACTGACTTGATTTAATCAACTTCCTCTGGAAATATTGGAAACCTTAAAATGATATGAACTATATTAAGAATCAGTTTATTATAAGTAAATTAAGCATGATTATCATTTTCTTACATATTAAATTGTAAAAAAAAAAGTCAAATAAGTATATGAGGGACTATACTAGGCATTTTATCCAATCCAATAATAGTTTAGGGGATTGCCGCCAGATAGTTGCATATGTTGCCTACCGGTAGGAGGTATGAGATCCCACTTGGTTTGTTGACCGTTGACATAGTGAACAAAAGTATATTGAATTTTAAAACACTCTTAGCCTAGGTAAACTCTCAAATAAAGATGAATTCGACGATACGCTTGAAAGTTATGTCAAACAATCATCATCCAAACCTCATAAATTGATTATTATTTCTATAATAATTCTCTACCAAACACCTCTCAGTCACAACAATCCTACTTTTCCTAGACATGAGTCCAGGTGACACTCTCACCCTTTAAAAAAAACTAAATCTTTAGGTTCTGATATTATAATTTTTTCATTCAGACTACAATGTTGAAAAGTAGTCTTAAATCCAGTTGCTCTAGCTCCAAATTTTATACAGACACAATTAACAAAATCACCTTTATAGATGTATGTTTGACCACATGAGAGAAAACCTAATGATGACCAATTACTTTTATTTGTGAGTACATTTTAACAAACAGTCTTGCCTTGTATATATGATTTTCAACCCCATAGATATCAAACTTTCTCTTAAGCATAAATTACATCAAATCATTTTTTTAAACTTTGGCCTTGTCAATCAATATTCATGTCTTATTACAAAAGCTACTTATTCTTCCATAACAGTCTTTCAAATTTTTCAATATTATGTTATTTTAGCCTCAATATAGGACTTTGGTTCTTCCAGCTCTAAACGTCAACAACATTTTAAACAAACAATATTATATCAATTTGGAAAAATCTAGAAGAATGCTTTGTGGTTATTCTCACCCTATCACGAGCTAATGCATAGTGATCCAATTGGGGTTCAACTTCACCAACGATCTCATGATTTTGATCAACAACTTGTTTTTCAAACTCCACACCGTCAACTTGTTTAGTATGATTTTGTGCATTAGTTTCTCCACCTTGATCAAATTAGTCTGCCATCTTTCGACTAAACTACCACTTGCTAAGTATGTATTTAACCATAAATGTGATGTATTATTTTAACCAACACAACTCGTTTCCTCCTTTGATGTATTTCATATTTGTTTTATAAAAACAAATATAATTCATAATTATATCTTGGCTTTTACATATTTTCTTTCATCGAATAACAATAGCTTATAACCTTTTACACCAAGATGATAACCTAAGTTTTCATTGATTAATATACACATAAAAAACAACCAAATAGTATTAAATGACCGTAAACATGTTTCAATCATGACCAAACATTTTTAGGGACCTTGAAATCTAGGAGTTGAGTGTGACATGTTTATCAAATAACAAGCATTTGTAGCTATTTATGTCTAAAAACATCTATACAAACCAAATTCTCCTTACTTTATTCATAATGGTCATACTTATGCGTCCAGTTATGCCATTTTGTTGAGTTCATGCACATGTGTTTGTCTAATAATACCACTCACAACCTTTTAGTTTTCTTTCCACTTTGTTTCTTTATCAATGTCTTTTATACCATAAAATTTCCACGTGCTTATGTTTAATCATGTGAAGCTAAATCCATACTTTCTTAGAGTAATCATCGTATATAAAACTTGACATTTAAAAAAGAAACTATGCATAATTAGTGATCTCTGAGTGAATTTAGTCGAAACTCCCTTTTGTTTGTGAGTTGTATTATCAAACTTCGATTTCTATGAGTTTTCCAAAGCACAATTTTCACAACAATCATGATGATAATTTTTTTTTTTTGGCATCAATTGATCATTGGTTGACTAGTTCTTATGGATCATTCCTGCCACACAGTCTACCCTTAGATTTTTGAGTTGAATAACCGTAACTCGTAATCTAGATTATTATTGTTACCGTTTCTTTTTCTTTTTAATTCTAAGAATTTACTTCTCTCCAAATTCATGTATGCTGAAAAAGAACATATTTAACTCCACCAAGATACTAACGTTTTTAGCTGTGTGTGCAGATTCCTAAACACAAAATAAATACACACCTAAAAGGCGTTTCTCAGATCCAAAAAAATAAAAGCACGCTATTATTTGTTTCATTACTTTTCTGATCTGCATCAGACATCACTACTGAAGTATCATTTAGTAATGCCTATATATACAAATTTTGTCTCTACTCTTTCGCTTAAGTTCACTCCTGTTTGGCCGGAAAGAAAACGAACAAGAAATGGAACCCGCACAAATTTTCTCTCTCATTTTTCTCCTGAGTTTGATTTTCTCACCAGGAAACTCCGACCCAGTTGAAGACAAGCAAGCATTGCTCGATTTTCTCGGGAATATCAGTCTCTCTCGCTATCTAAACTGGAACCAGAGCTCACCAGTGTGCAAGCACTGGACGGGAGTCACTTGCAACGAAGACGGTACTCGAATAACAGCAGTTAGATTACCCGGCGTCGGATTCAACGCCTCCATTCCTCCCAACACAATAAGCCGACTCTCGTCTCTTGAGGTTTTAAGTCTTAGATCTAATGGTATCAACGGTGACTTCCCTTTTGATGATTTCTCTAAGTTAAAGAACTTGTCTTATCTTTATCTTCAGTACAATGATTTTTCGGGTCCTTTACCGTTGAATTTCTCGGTTTGGAAGAATCTCACAGTTTTGAATTTGTCTAATAATAGATTCAACGGTAGTATTCTGCATCAGTTCTCGAGTTCAACTCGGCTTGTAAGTTTGAATCTCGCAAACAATTCGTTTTCGGGTAGAGTTCCTGATTTGGATCTGCCTAGTTTGCAGCGTATTAACTTGTCTAACAATAATCTCAGTGGTAGTATCCCTGAATCCCTTAGGAGGTTTCCGGTTTCATCCTTTTCCGGTAACAGCATTGCTTTTGGGTCTTCGTTTAAGTCCAAATCGAAACCGAAGACAGTGTGTGGTATTAACTATACTGTGTTCGTGTTGATTGTAATCTTGGGTTGTGCGTTAAGTGTCCTGGCATTAGCATCTTTGGTTTTGCTTTGCTGTTTGAAAAGAAAGTGGGGTGATGTGGTGGAGAAGAGAGAAATGTCATTGTCATTGGAAAAAGTTGTTTCTAGAACCGAAGAAGAATTGAACAACAGCTTGTTTTTCTTCGATGGTTGTAACTATGTTTTCAATTTAGAGGATTTGTTGAGAGCTTCTGCTGAGGTATTAGGGAAGGGGGTGTTCGGTACAGCGTATAAGGCTATTCTAGAGGAGGATGGAACAGCGGTGGTGGTGAAGAGATTGAAGGAGGTAGGAGTTGGGAAGAGGGATTTCGAGCAGAAAATGGAGATTATTGGAGGTATCAAGCATGAGAATGTCGTTGAGCTTATGGCTTATTATTATTCCAAAGACGAGAAGCTTATGGTCTATGACTATAACAAGCAGGGCAGTGTTGCTTCAATGCTTCATGGTATGTTGTTTGTTTGCTTTTTCATCTTAAAATCCTTATTTTATTGCTCTATAGTAAGCTAGCTTCTTTGCGCTTATAAACTAGGCACCCATAGCATTATTAAATAACTAAGACATTTGGCTAGAAGTTCTTGGGCCGCTTTAGTTGAATATTGCTTTACACTGACCCAAAAAATCAGCAAGAGTAGATTGCTGTGTAGCCCGTATTTGTTTTCCACTTGGTCAAGGTGTACTAGGAAGTAGGGGATATTCTCCTTGAAGTTACTATTCTAATGAACTTTTAAGCTTACGAGAGCACTAAATGATTGTAGATTTACGGTGGATTTTGTTAGCTTCATTTTCATATAACAAATTTTACACAGTACATGGTTGTTTAACTGAATTTACAATCAAGCAAGCAGACGATTCCACTATCTGCGAATTAAGAAATGCAAGGCATTTTATTTGCTAATGCAGTCAATTTGCAGGTGGCAGAGGAGAGAATAAAACAGCTCTGGATTGGGAAACCCGTAGCAGAATAGCAGTAGGTGCAGCTAGAGGCCTTGCTCGTATCCACACAGAGGATGATGGAAAGCTTGTTCACGGAAATGTCAAGTCTTCGAATATTTTTCTCAACTCCAAACAATATGGGTGTGTCTCCGATGTTGGCCTGTCAAGTATTACGAGGCCACTAACCTCACCAGTTTCCCGTGGTGCTGGTTACCGAGCCCCAGAAGTGTCGGACACGAGGAAATCATCACAATCTTGCGATGTGTACAGCTTTGGTGTGTTCATATTAGAACTTCTCACCGGGAAATCCCCAATTCACAGTAGTTCAGGTGAGGAGATTATCCATCTGGTGAGGTGGGTACATTCGGTTGTGAAAGAGGAGTGGACGGCTGAAGTATTCGACGCGGAGCTTTTGAGGTATCCTGGTATAGAGGAAGAGATGGTGGAGATGTTGCAGCTAGCATTGGCATGCGTGGCACGCTCACCTGATCAGAGACCAAAGATGCATGATGTTGTCAATATCATAGAAAATGTCCGCAAGTTTGACAATCAGAGCACAGAATATTCTAGGAATGAATCAGAAAGTTCAACGCCGGCTCCATAAATGGTGCTGTCCAACCAAGAATTTATCTTTCTAATGTTCCATTCCCCATTCTTTTTGTTTAGGGCAAGGTTGTGTTTGATGTGAGATCCTCCTCATATGGTGAGGTCAATCCTTCTTTCTGATGGCGATTTTTAGACTATGTCGAGCCTGATATCAATTATAATAGATAGCTGTAGAAGAACAATGTTAGGTAACCTTATGTCTCAGTAGATTTTAATTAGTGTCTCAGTTTACGTCGATGGCCTGCCACTAGCGCCAATGCTGGCCACTGGTGTCACATTGCTGGCCAGCAAAAAACCGGTCACCGGTGGCACGGTTCCGTTATTTTGTATGGATTTATCGGTTGTTCGAATGCGGATTTCTATATATGGATTAATTACCTACCGTGTTTAGCCGAAGTAAAACGTGGTCATATGAACCCTTTCGCTTTATATATATATATACAATATAATTTTACTCTCTGATACGAGTTCAGGATTTTTATTGCAATGACCAAGTTCGAGTCAAATATTATCTCTGATACGAGTCACTAGATCAACATGGACACCAGTATTACATTCTCTGCTTCATATCTTTTTTTTTTTTTTTTATTTTACTTCAAATTTACTTCCTCTCATTATTTTTTTAAAAAAGCAGCTCTATTTTATGCAAATTTTTTTGCGAACAACAAACAATTTGAAATTTTAAGAATTATAGAAACAAAATTCATTTGTTTTCTGCACGTTATTATAAAATTTGCAACATAAACGTTTAGGGATGTTATATTGAAATATTTTTCGGCCAATGTCTCATATGCTATCTTAAAACATTAGTAGGTCTCGTTTTAAATATGAACGTAGTTATATACAATTAGCGTGGTAAGCAGGTCACCCACCCACCCAATCCTTCAATAATTTTAAATAGGTTTCATGTTAATGTTCATGCAGGTAAACAGGTTTGTTAAGTTGTAAGTTTGCCATATTACAGATAGCATGGGTCAAAGTTGTAAGTTTGGCATATTACAGATAGCATGGGTCAGCTTTGCAGGTCTGACAAGAAAACTGATTTAAAGCATTATTTATCAAATATTTTATAATATTATTTAAAATTAATTTGTAAGAATTAATTAAGTCGAATTTTAATAATTAAAATATGTACAATATATATGAAATAATTATACTATTTATTGTATTTTAATTTAAATATTATATTATTTTAATCAAAGTTTTATATTCAAGGCAATTATATCATAAAAAATATAATTGTAATATGATTTTGATATTGTTTGATTATATGGGGAGTGAATTGAATCTAATGTATTTTAATGGGAAAATGGACTCTGTTCTCTCCAAGAACAGAGTATAGTGGTTATTCAACTTCTTTAATCTGAGTGATTGGTATCTTGGTTTCGAGCTTCTATCATGGAGGCTGATCTTGTAATTGGTTCATCTACTGAATTTCCTTTGCTGAGGAAAGATGATCAAGCGCGAAATGATAAACAGAGTTCGGAGAAAACAGGGGAATTGAATAGAAATTTTATCTTGAATCCGGTCTTTGAAGAAGATGATAAAGATAGTGACAAAGTTCAAAATGAAGTTATCAAGAAGGGTTTTTCATATGCTGATACTTTGAAAGAAAATAGTAATGATTTCGAACATTCAAATGTTAAAGTTTCTCTTCAAGATGATTACCCTGTTATAATGTTTGACGCTGAAGATAAAGAAAGGTTGTTAAGAATCTCTAAGCATACTCTTGTTGCCAAATTCGCTTCTGGGAAACCACCGATGGAGTCTTTTAGGAAGTTTCTGTCAAAGTTTAACTTCGTTGGCAGATTCAGTGTTTCTATCTGGGATTATAGGCACATATTTATTGAGTTTAATGAGTTCAGTGATTTCATGAGGTTATGGTCAAGAAATGTGTGGGTTCTGGGAAATAAAACCATGCGTCTGTTGAAATGGACGCCAGAGTTTGATCCCAATCTTGAATGCCCTTTCACTCCGGTTTGGATTTCTCTTCCTGGGTTACCTGAGTTTCTGTTTAATAAGTCCACAATTTCTGAGGTTGGTAAAGTGTTAGGAACTCCATTGAAGGTTTGGGTTCCATCTGTGAATCGTGCTAGGCAGAATTGTTGCAGGTTATGGGTCGAAATTGATGTGTCAAAGCCTTTGATTGATAAGATTCAATTAAAGTTTGGAGCTACTGAAGGCTACTGGATTAAGTTGGTTTATGACAATATTCCAAGATATTGCAGTTATTGTGCTCACATTGGGCATTCAAATGATAATTGCAAGAAGTTGATTCTTGCTGATAAGTTGACTGTGAATGCTCAGGAGAGAGATGTCTCTGACCATCTGTCTTGTTCTCACAAGGAAGATGAAAATCTTCAGAATACTAACTTGGATCAGGTGGTTTTGCCTGATGATGGTAAGACTCTTGTTGATCCAACTAATGTGGATAGGGTGACTTGTAAGTTAAAGTCTATAGTTGTGGATAAGTCTGCTGATTCATTTGATATGGAATCTGATAACTTTACTCTTAAAGAAGATGTCAATGGTAAGAAGAATGATTTGCCAGTCAATGAGGAGGATCTGATTGATGCTTTAAAGACCTTAGAAAGGAAAAATATGTTTGAAGTTTTGAGCAATGATGTTCATTCATCTCCAACGCATGATGGTAGTTTGGTTTCTTCTCCTGTTAAGGATAAGATTGATAAGGAAAGGGTTAGAAGACATGATAGCCTGAAGTCTAAAAAGGTTTCTAAGATTTGGAGTTCAAAAGGTCCAGTTTCATCTAAAATCCTGAAGCTCAAAAGAGCCCAGAGGCTGCCTTCTGATCAATGACAATTACAATGATCTGCTGGAATGTTAGAGGACTGGCTAACAAGGAGTCAGTTCAAAGATTGAAGTCTTTGGTTAGCTCTGAGAAAGCTAGTTTTGTTGCTATCCAGGAGCCTTTTGTGAGGGCTGATAAGATGAATCATATTGCTAGGAAATTGAAGTTAAATGGGTTCTGTGGAAATGTGAATAACAAGATTTGGGTCTTTTGGCATCTGGATTACAAGGTTGAGGTTATTTTGGATAGTGAGCAGTTGTTACATTTGAAAGTCTGCCATGTTTCATTGAGTAGAGAGTTTTATGTTTCTGTAGTATATGCTAAGTGTAGGGTGGATCAGAGGATGCTTCTGTGGGATTTGATTAGAAGTCTGGATGTGGGCAGCTGTGAATGGTTATTATTTGGTGATTTCAATATTATTTCTAACATTCATGAGCAGTTGGCTTGTTCAACTGTTAATCAAAGGGGAATGGATGACTTCAACAGCTTGATTATGGAATGTAGTTTCACTGATGCTGGCTTTTCTGGGTGTCCATATACCTGGTCTAATGGTTATAAGTGGAGGAGGCTTGATAGAGTTCTTTATAATTCTGCATGGTTGAATTATTTTGATTGTACTTCAGTCTATCATCTTGCAAGAAGTTGCTCTGATCACTGTCCATTGATTGTGAAGGTTGATTCTAGTCTTGAAAAACCGAAAGCTTCATTTAGGTTCTTAAACATGTGGGTTTCTCATCCTGATTTCATGAAGACTATTACTGATAGTTGGTCTGTTAATATTGATGGTGTTGTGAATAATCCTGTTATGATGTTTTGGCTTAAACAACAGAGGTTAAAGGGTGTTCTTAAGACTTGGAATAGGAGTATTTTTGGCAATCTTTTTGATGCTCTTAAAAAGTCTGAGGATAGTATTATTGCTAAGGAAGCTATTCTTCAAAGAGATTGTAGTGAAGAGAATAAAGCTGCTTTGGATGAGGTTAGGCAGAATCATCTTGTGTTGCTTGATAGAGAGGAGAGCTTTTGGAAGCAAAAGGCTCATGTGTCCTGGTTAAAGGACTCTGACAGAAACACTAAAGCCTATCACAATTATGTGAAAAAGAGAATTAAAAGGAATCGGATTAATAGAATTAAAGTTGGTGATCAATGGATTTCGTCTAAAGATGGTATTAATACTTCTGCTGTTGAATATTTTAAGTCCTTGTTAGCTCCAACTGATAGGGATGTATCTGATTCTGACTTGTTGGAGATTATTCCTTCATTGGTTTCTGTTGAAGACAATTTAAAGGTTGGTCAGGTGCCTTCTACTGAAGAGATTTTTGAAGTTGTTAAATCTTTAAGTTCTCAGTCTGCAGCTGGCCCTGATGGCTTTAATGGTGAATTTTATAAGAAATGTTGGTCTGTGGTGGGTTGTGATTTTTGCAGTGCTGTTAAGGGAGTTTTTAGTGGTTTTACAATTCCTAAGGGTGTTAAAGCTACACTGATTTGCTTGATTCCTAAAGTGGACAATCCAAACAGATGGAATGATTTTCGTCCCATTAGCCTAACCACTGTGTTCTCTAGAGTGGTTGGGAAGATCTTAAATAACAGATTGTCGTTGATTCTGCCAAAGCTCATCTCTATGGAGCAAGGTGGGTTTGTTAAAGGAAGGGATATTCAACACTCTATTCTTTTGGCTCAGGAATTGAGTTTGGACATTAATAAAAACAAGAAGTTTGGTAATGTTATAGTTAAAACTGATATGACCAAAGCTTTTGATAAGCTGAGTCATATGTTTTTGTTCAAAGTGTTGAGGCTATTTGGATTTGATTCTGGAGTAATTGGTCTTATTGGGAGATGCATTGGCAGGGTCTGTTCTTCTGTTTTGGTGAATGGAGAGCCTGTGGGTTACTTTGTTAATACTCAAGGCCTTAGACAAGGGGATCCACTGTCCCCTAGTCTATTTATTCTGGCTGAGGAGTACCTGATTCGTTCTATCAAGTTTATATCTAATGGTAATAGCTTGTTTAGATATAAGACTAGGAGTGATTACAATGTTGCTTGTCTTGCTTTCGCAGATGACTTTATGGTTTTTGCTAATGGAAGAATTGAAACCATGGAAGCTATGAAAAAAGTTATTCAGCATTATCAAGATGTCTCTGGGCAGGAGATCAATACAACCAAATCAAAGCTAATTGTCTCTGATAAAATGAGTCAAATTCAGATTAATGTCATTGAAGTTTTATGGAGCATTCAACATACTTATCTCCCTTTCAAATATCTTGGCTCTATTATTGCTACTAATACAAGACTTGTTCATTTTGAAAGTTTGATTTACAAGGTAAGAAGCAGAATATTGGAATGGGATAAGTTACATTTATCCTTTGCTGGAAGATTGTTGCTGATTCAAACGGTGTTGCTTGCTTTCCCTTTTTATCTTCTTCAGCATACTCTTTTGCCTGTCAGTATCATCAATAGACTTGAAATCTTGATGAATATGTTCCTGTGGGGAAGTAAAAGTGACAAAAGAGTTATAACCTGGGCCAGGTGGGATAGATTGTGTAAGCCTGTTAATGAGGGTGGTCTTAACATAAAGCAACTTAGGGATGTTCAGTTGGTCTATTCTATGAAACTGTGGTTTAACTTTAGACTGCAGAATTCTTTTTGGGCTACCTATCTGTTGTCTATCTATTGCAGCTCTAACATTCATCCTGTCTTGGCAATTTCTCCTAGTCAAAGATCTAAAGTATGGAAAAGAGTTATCAGTGCTAGAGATAAAGCTGAGGAGTTTATTTTCTGGGTTCCTGGTCAGGGCAATGTTAATTTCTGGTATGAAAGATGGTGTTCTATCAATCCGTTTATCAAAGTTACAAGAGATAGTGACAGAATGTTTCTTTGGGACTCTTCTAATGACTTGGTTAAAGACTTTTGGGCTGATGGTGCTTGGGATATTGATAAGCTTAATGGTAAAGTAACAGTTACTGAGATTGATAAGATCAAACAGGTATCCCTTTCTAATTCTAAAGACAGAATGCTCTGGTCTCTGTCAAAGGATGGAAAATTCAATTTCAAAGATACTTATAATCAAATCAGGATCAAAGGTACTGTCTCTAACATTTACACAAATACATGGAATCCTATTACTCCTAAGAAGTGCTCTTTTTTGGTTTGGAGAGTGCTTCATAAGTGGGTAGCTACTGATGACATTTTGCAGACTAGAAATGTGTCTTTGGCTTCTAAATGCATACATTGTAATGAAATAGAAACTACTAACCATGCTTTTGTGAAATGTCCTGTGGCCTGGGCTGTGTGGCTTCACTTCAGCACTATCTTTAAAGTTCATATCCAGAGTCATATGACCTTTTCGCATATTCTGATGAGATGGTATTGGTCTTCTAAGAGTTCTTGTGACATTTTCGTAATCCTGCCAGCCATTATTGCCTGGTCCATCTGGTCTGGAAGAAACAAAAGAAAGATTGCAAATGTTAATACTAATGCAAGAACAATTATTCAGCATATTATCTTTATTCTAACTAGTCTGGACAATGCTGGTGTCCTCAAAGCTAAGCATTGGAATATCTATGCTAAAGATGGTTATAATCTTGGTTGTGTTAATCAAACTAAAAGCCTTCGTAAGCCTCTCTTTCTCAAATGGAAAAATCCTAAGTTTGGAAGATATAAACTAAATGTAGATGGTGGCTGTACCTATGTTCAAGAATCTGCTGGAGGTGTTCTGATTCGCGATTGGAATGGTGGGATTGTCAAGGGCTGTGGCAAGCTTTACGGCAAAGGAACTCCTCTGATTGCTGAGTGTCGAGCGTTGCTAGATGGCTTGAAGCTTTGCAGAGATCTGGGGCTTCAGGATGTTGATGTGGAAGTCGATTCTAAAGTGCTGGTTCTTCTTCTCGCTTTTGGTAAGTCTCCTTGGTACCTTGCTCCATTGTTGAACTGTTGTAGGAGACTGCTCAGATCTGGGATGGTGGTGAGGCATATCTTCCGTGAGCAGAACCATGGTGCTGATTGGGTGGTGAAGGAAACAATGAGGCGTCGTTCGGAGTTTGATTTCGATAATAATAATGCTCCTCCAAAAATCAAAGCAATTTCATTCTTGGAAAGTCTGAATTTGGGCTATTTGAGAATGGTTGATTGATTTCTTGTTTATGATTTAGGGTTTTTCAGAGTTGGGTTTCTGGGTTGGGGAAGATGATGGCTTCCCGCCTATCTTTAGGGTTCAATTTGAAACATGGTGTAATTGCCTTTTGAGGCTTCTTTTCCTTTTATATTCAATACAAGTCCTTTACTAAAAAAAGATATTGTTTGATTATATTTAAATATTTAAGATATTTTATTTAATCTTAGATAGATATTATACATATTAGACATCTAATTGTATTTTGATTTTAAAATATTATATTATTAAAATTCATTTTATGATTATAAAATTAATAGTTTGTATGTCTTAAATAATTGAATTGAATAAAAGAAACAATTTCCATTTATATTATATCTAATTTTATAGTTAGATATTTTCGTTAAAATTATGTAGATATTAAATAATATATACCTATAGACATCTAATTGTAATTTGATTTTAAAATATTATATTATTTAAAATATTTATACCACTATAAATTTTTTTAAAATTCTATACTTAATATATATATATATATATATATATATATATATATATATATATATATATATATATATATATATATATATATATCGTAAACAAAATACTTGTAATATTATTTTGATATTGTGGAATGAACTTGTATCGAGAATCGACCTATCGAAACGATGAAGAATTATTGAAAATATTAAATTTAAGTATTAATATATATATAAATAATTATTTTTATATTATATATATATATATATATATATATAATTAGAAATAAATAATATATAAATGATTATATTAAATTTAATTTAATATATAGTTTTTTTTTAAGTTACCGATGACATCGGTGACTTCATCCATTCGGACCATCTCAACACTTAAGCCTGAATTAATAAATCAGGGATATAAATTGAGTAATCAATTTATTGGGTCATGGTTCCGGACACAAAGAAGTAATAAATGATGGGTTTTACAATGTTGGGCTTCATATTGTAAAGACTATAAGTAAATGACTTGGTTTAGAAATTTGATCATCCTAAACCCTAATTAGAAATACGACCGCTTCCTTCAGTGTCCGGAAACCTTTCATTTCTTCACTCATTTGATTATGCAGGTTTCTCAATTTCATAAACACAGTTTTTGAAGAACGCAAATGAACAAAGAAAATACTAGATAGAAAGTATGAGGCAAACCCGTAAGCATTCTTCTTTTAGTTTATTCATTAGGTGAATCCATAAAAGGGTTTCTATTTAAAATTCTCCGATTTGTTATATATTATTTGATGCGATTTCGAATAATATATAACATTTGGTATCAGAGCCAAGATAACCTTTTTTTATTCGGTAGAATAATCGAATTGTGTATTGATAGATAAAGATGCATGTTTTTTTCTTCATCGTAAAGAATTCATGCCATTGTGATTATGTGTTAACTGAGCTGGTTATGGCATGAATTTAGGGATTGTGTGAAAAACATGTGATTTATTCGTATTGAAAAGCATGTATATTTGTTTTCTCATGTTTTATATGGATAAATTGTAATTTTGATAGTTTGAGGATTTGCTTTGGTTAAATTAGGGTTGATTGATGTCTGGAATTTCTTCTATCGAAATTAGCATCAAATCAACCATAATATAACGAATAAAATCAAAACTATTGGGGTAGTGCCTCATCGACGACTTAAACCCTGATGTTAATGCTGATAGATAGTTGCCCGACGATGTTCACAATGGTCAGTGAACTATTGACGCTGTGGATGAACACCGCAACTTGCGAGGTAATTCGTAATCCACTCGACATGACAATAGTAGGAGTGTTGTGAATAATGTTTTTTTTGGAATATGAACAGTGTGTGAACAGTATTTTCGGAAGATGAAAAAACACTATTCAGCAAAAACGCTGGTCACCGAAAACACTATTCAGCAAAAACGCTGGTCACCGAAAACACTATTCATGAAACACTATTCATCGGGATATGAAATCTTTTCTTTTTCGGGTAGTGAACAATAATTTTCGGATGATGAATAATATTTTTTTCTAAAAATACTATTTATAAAAAAAATCGGTAGGTGAAACTAAGAATTGAATTTAATCGGCCCTCAGGAAGGTTAAAATCAATTTTCTTATGGATCGTAGGCTTCGAAAGTTTCGGGGATTAATTTAAATTCAAATATTACCGACCCTACGGATGGTTCACGTTTGGGTTTAAATTAATCATGAATGTGAGAAAATTACTGAAAATGGTCCTTGTGTTGATTTTATTTTTAAGTAGATGAAATCGGCCCTCCAGAAGTTTTCACGAGTACTTAAGAAAATAAAATTACGGTTCTTTTAATTTAAGTAAATGATATCGACCATCCGGAAGATCTCATTGGTACTTAGGAAATTAAAATAATGATCATTGTATTTTTTTTAAACTCATAAAATTACATGTTAGTATGATTTGCCCTCTGATATCTATTTTCAGGGAATTTTATGTTTTACATGTATTTCCCATGTTCATGCATATGTTTTCAGTTATATGTCAAGATGCTAAATATGGTTTAGTTGTTTGTTCTTATTATAGTATCCACTAGTTACAATCTATTGAGGAACCATCCACCCATGTTGGTTTTTCGGACTTCCAATTGTGAAAGGAAGATATATTGATTTTTTTATATGTGCATGATTATGACCATTTGTCAACTCCCAAACCATCCCCCTTAATCCAGAAAGTACACTGGAGGAAACTAAGGCCGATGAAAGGTGGGAGAAGTCAAATAAGTTATGCATGACGCTCTTGTTACAGGGGATATTAGTAGCATAACGTGGGGCTGTCCCTAAAGGTGTTACCACTGCCTCGGTCTTTCTCGCAGAGATCGAGAAGGCTTTTGCAAAAAATGAGAAGTTAGAGATGCAACGTCTGCTCATCGAGTTAGCTACCAAAAATTATAATGGCAAAGGTAAAATCCGAGAGCAGATTTTGGGAATGTCGATAATTGGCCAAAAGTTAAAGGCACGCAGTTCAGACTTACCTGAGGAATGCATAGTGGGTTTTACATTTAATTCGTTGCCAGACCTGTTTAAGTATTTTCAGTCCACCTATAACTGCATGCGGTAAAAGTGGAATATCAATGAGTTTCTTTCCAACATTGCACACGAGGAGGATAAACTTAAATGCACAATAACTGAGGTTAATGTGATTACATCTACAAAATGAGTAGGGCCTAAGTGGAACGCAAATGACAAATGACCGGGTCAAGAAGAAAAGCATGAGGCTCTAGACAAGTTCAAAGCTTTTAGGAACGAAGTTGAAAAATGACTCGGTAAGAGCATTAAGACCGTTTATATATGAATGTGGTAGTGACTACTATGGTAGATATGACGGATTGGGTGAACAACGTCTAGGACCCTTTGCACGGTACCTAGAGAAGTGTGGAATAGTCCCTCAATACAATATAACGGATATGGTTAAAAGCATGATAAATCACTAATCTCTTCCATTATCTCTGTGGGGGGAATCCGTCAAATGTACCTCTTATATACTCAATCGAGTACTCACCAAGGCTACTGTTAGGACCCTATATGAGCTTTGACGTAGATCCAATTTAAAGCAGATGCATGTGTAGGGTTGTCCAGCTGATGTGAGGCCTTACAAACCTCAAGAAAAGAAACTGGACCAAAAAAAAGTTAGCTTTTTCTTTATAGGTTATTCTGAATATTCCAGAGGGTTCAAGTTTTATGATTCTCTCACTCGTACAATATTTGAGACAGGAACGTCTAAGTTTCTAGAGGATGTTGAGTTTAGGGGGAAACATAAAGGAACATATGTTTATTTTGAGAAAGAATCCATAGAGATTCATGAAGGTTTTAATGGGGATACTCAGGTATCAGAAGATTGGGTTGTAATGCCAATCATTTTGCTCCCATTAGAATAAAGTAATCCTCAAATTAACAGTGACCCTCCACTTGAGGGTTCTAACCAAGATACGAATATGTTCCACGTTGAACAAGAAGAACCTCAAGATAATCTTCCACGAGGGAATCAAAATGACATAGTTCATAATGATCAAACTCTACCTCCTCAAGAAGTGCAACAAGAGGAAATAGTGCCCTTAAGAAGGTCCACGAGAGAAAGGAAGAGTACTATAAATCCAGAATTTATAGTATATCTTCAGGAGCATGATGAGTTATGTGATGGAACTATCGATGTTCCTTCATCATAAAAATAGGCCATGACTAGCTCTAACTCGCGGAAGTGGATTGACGCTATGAAGGAAGAGTATAAATCAATGCAGGACTATGCGGTATGGGATCTTGTCTCATTACCTGAACGTAAAAAGGCAATTGGTTGTAAATGGATTTACAAAACTAAACGCGATTCCCTGGGTAATGTGGAAAGATATAAAGCGTGTCTTGTAGCGAAAGGTTATACTCTGTGTGAATGGATTGATTTCAAAGAAACCTTCACTCCGGTATCGACAAAGGATTCCTTTAGAACAATCATGACATTACTTGTACATTTTTACCTTGAACTTAATCGGATGGATGTTAAGACCGTTTTTCTCAATGATAATATTGAGGAAACGATATATATGGATCAACTAAAACACTTTGTGGAAAGTAACTCAAAAGATCTGGTTGGAAGGCTTAAGCAATCCATCTATGGCTTAAACAAGCCTCTCGTCAATGGTATCACAAATTTTTTGAGGTGATAGTCGGTTATGACTTTGAGATCAACTCGGTTGAGGATTGTGTGCATCAGAAGTTCAGTGAGAGTAATTCCATATTTCTTATATTATATGTGGATGACATATTACTTGCCTCGAACAATAAGGAATTGTTACACACTACAAAAATATTTCTATCAGACAAGTCTGATATGAAGTATCTTGGTGATGCCAGTTTTGTGTTAGGAATCCAGATACATCGAGATCTCTCTCATGATATTCTTAGATTATCATAAAAGACATACATCGAAAGTGTGTTACAATGTTACGGATTAGCAAATTGCAAACCCCTAAGTACCCATATAGAAAATGGTAACGGACTTGGTGTAGGTCAATGTCCTACGTCAAAACTTGAGATTAAAGAAATTGAAACGATCCCTTATGCTTCGACAGTTGGGAGTTTAATGTATGCTCAAGTTTGTACTAGGTCGGGCATTTCCTTTTCTGTAAATATGTTGGAGAAATATGTTAGTAACCCAGGAATGGATCATTGGAAAGCAGTTAAAAGAGTACTTCAGTATCCGTAAGGAACAAATGGGTACATGTTGACATATGGGAAGTCGGGTAAACTAGAGATCATTGGGTATTCTGACTCGGTTTTTGGTGGATACGTAGACACACTAAAGAGCACGTCAGGAAACATATTCTTATTGGCTCGAGGTGTAATATTCTAGAAAAGTGTAAAGTAAACACTTATTTCATTGTCCACCATAGTGGAAGAATTTGTTGTGTGCTTTAAGGCATCGAACCGGTAATTGTGACTGTGATTTTCCGCAGTGAAATATACTAACAGTAATAAGAACTTGTCTAGTTCCAAACACATAGACATGAAGTTATTTTCTATTAAATTCATAGTTCAAATGGGTCAGATGAATATAGAGCACGTCAGCACAAACTCCATGATAGCTACGATCCTCTAACAAAGGTGGTTTTGCCTAAGGTTTTCCAAGGATATACTATTAATATGGGTGTAGTTGATTTAGAGGATTGTTAGTTTGGAGAGTTTGTAATAGGATATGCTGTTATATTTTACAATATTGTGCACATTAAAGTTTATTACAATATATATATATATATGCTTGGAAATTTTTATTGATATCTATACTGTATTGGATCTCCAAAGGTAGTGCTCATTTACAAGTAGATATGGACTATTATAAACCATATTACTCTTAGGCCACACTCCATAATTGGCCTAAGTAATTGATTGATAATGGTAATGTGATATTGTTGCACCTTATTGTTCACATTACGAGAAAGAAGTCTTTAGACCTATATTGTTATCAGTCATGTATGGGGTTGTACCGTTTGCTCATTGACAATATATATAGGGATCCCATTAGAGTTAAATATGTATTCTTGAGTAGAATGTGGCAGTCCAAGTAGAAGATTGTTGGAATATATTTATTTAATATATTTTTGGACCGAAAATAATTTGGACCGACATGCTAAATAAAAATATTCGATCATTTTCTTAAGGAAGTCTAAATTAAAATTAATCGAGTTAATTATTTAATTAGCTAAATTAGACATATGGGTGAAAAGGCGTTATGTGCTCAAGTGTGGTAACCAAGTTGATTTGGGAACTGTGATGAAGAAGACCCAAATCTCAACACTTAAGTTGGAATTAATAAATCATGAATATAAATTGAATTATTAATTTATCGGGTTATGGTCCCAGATACAAGGAAGTAATAAATGACGGGCTTCAAATTGTAAAGACTATAAATAAGGGGCTATGTTTAGGAATTTCATCATCATAAACCCCAATCAGAAATACAGTCGCTTCCTTCAGTGTCTGGAAACCTTTCCTCTCTTCACTAATTTGATTATGCAGGTTTCTCAATTTCATAAACAGAATTGTTGAAGAACGCAAAGGAACCAAAAAGAATACTAGATGGAAAGCAGCATGAAAAACCGTAAGCATTCTTCTTTTCGTTTTTTGATTAGGTGAATCTAAAAAGGGTATCTATTTATAATTTCACGATTTGTTATATATTATTTGATGCGATTTCGAATAATATATAACAGAAATATATATGCTAGCCGTTTTCGACTAGATTGTTAAGAGCCTTAAGGTTTATTTATTCTATCTTACCATAGCTGAATTGTCACCAGAGACGTCTACGATTAGATTCCTACTAAATTGTTCTTGCCTCATTAAAATCTTTCGTCGGTCAAAACTTCCATTGAGGATAAAAGATAAAAAAATTCGAAAGAAAATAGTACAACTAATAGTGAGTAGGCTGCTTAAATACTACTTTTTAAATCTTATTTTTAATACTTACTAGTTTCAGAATGCTTCAAATGTTTGCTGACCGTAGTTGAGTAGTCCCTTAGTCATTGATGAATGATGAAGGAATAACTGTCATATCATCTGAAGCGTTGTTATTCCTTTAATTTTTATTTTTCGTTATTGAAGATATGCTTAGCCGAGCTTATAATGAAGGATATTCTAATAACCTCTTATCCCTGGTGAAAGATGAGGAAACATGTTATTTTATATTAATAAATGGAAAACATTTTTTAAATAAGAAATATGCATATTTACTCTTTCGTGTGAAATAAAAAAGCTATTGAAGATGATTTTATCATGTCTATAACCTTTCCATATTTTTTATTATTATAAACATATAATTAATTATATAATATTTGATAAACATAGTAGTCTAAATATATAAAATATCAAAATATTATGGGTCTTAATCAAAATTATGAAAATGTGGTTTGGAATATTTAAGTATTTTAATTTTATTTTAAAAAATTTGATTATTTGATAAGACAAACAAAATTCAAAATTTTAATATCATTCGAAATCGATGAAGTTAAAAAATGCATTGTTACGAAGTTTTGACATATATTTCTATCCATGTGATATAAACCTAACGTTATAGGTATATTTAGTTTATATTGATAAAACAATTCATTTAATAATTTTTTTATATATTATATAGTGAACCACTATAAAACAAGTACATGAATAGTGGTATAATGCCAAAATTACTACTCTATTTGTAGTTACTATTTTTGACAAAAAAAAATATTATTTGACATATTTCACACGTATAAACTAATTTAAATTAATATATATATATATATATTATCACAACATGTTTTGAAACTGTCAATTTATGACATTTTGTGTGCGAGATTAACTAGAAACTGCCACATAGTGGTTCAAATAATATTTTTTTTCCAAACCTGATATTAATATTCTAACTTAACCCATATATCTTAACACAAACCCAAATCATTTAGTGAAGCCTATAACTTGTGCCATGTTATTTTTTTTATTTTTTTACCAAATTGTTTGCTAATGTTTTGCAACTGAGAAACCTGATATAATTTAATTTCAAAACTTATATAATTACAACTACAAAAACTCATATAGTTACATTTGTGAAGTATGATATATTTTTAATTGCAAAATATGATATAATTTTATTTTCAAAACCTGGTTTCAAAGCTGAATTTTATAAGATTCTTGCCAGAGCATTAAGCAACGAACACAAGAAAAATATACATTTGATTTGATGACTATGATTGCTCATATATAGAGTCTAAAACTAATTTTCGACACCAAACAACATTAATCTACCAAAAAAAAACAAACCTAAATTTATTTATGGGCTTGCTTATCGTTTTTTTTGTATTTAAGAAAGAGAAAGCAAAAAAACTTTACATATTATCTTGGATGTGGATTTGTTAAACTGATTTTTTTTGTATATTTAAAAACTTTTCATAATTGATGGTTTGTTAAACTGATTTAAAAACTTTTGAGTTCATAAATTTTATGAGTTTTCTAATTATAACCGTTAAGTATAGGCTCAGGGTGACTGGGCCAAGATTACTACCGAAGGCTTGACTTGGTGTAGAAGGTTGTAATTATGTGTTGAGGCTGTAACTTGGTACTAAATTTGTAACTTGGTACTAAAGTTGTAACTTGGTACTGAAGGTGTAACTTAGTGCTAAGTTGTATGTTTAAGATGAAACCAAGTGTTGGAACTGAAACTAGGTGTTGAAGCTGGAACTATGTATCAAAAGATGAAACTTAGTATTATAGTTAAAGAAATGTGATTCGTGTAGTTTAGTCGGACCTTAAGGGCTGATGGTGGGTAAGTCGAAGGTTAAAGAGTTAGAACTACTGAATATGTATATTGCTGGATGCTTAACATAATTAAGTGTAGAAGAAGACTACTTAAACCTAAGAGTTGAGCATAACCGAGGACAATCGTAATTTGAGTTACCGTTAGAGCTGAAAGTGCAGGTAACTAATTATGGGCCGAAGGTGTAGTAACTAATGGTCAAAGCTTGGATGTGTTTCTATATTATGGTGAGGAACATGATAACTTGTATGAGAAGATTCTGAATGGATGTAAGATCTATCTTATTGATTAATAATGGTTAATCTGGAACATAATTTTTGAAGATGACAAACATGCTCCCTAATGATAACATGCACCATGAAATACGCCACTACCCGACAGTGTGCCATGAAAAATTTCATTATTTGGCTGAGCAAGGTTTATACATGCTAAAACGCTATTTTAAGATCGATGTGCTTTGTTTTACATCTTTGAGTCTATATAAAGTAAAGTAAAAGATTAAAGCTTTGTGCCAGTATAAGAAAGAGTTATAGAATTTATGGTGAGAGAAAGTTATTTGGCTTGTCTTGGTTTATGGAGTGTAGTAAAATAGAATATTAACACTTGAAGATATACTCTAAGATTAATATTTACTTTTGTATATTAGTGAGTGTTTTATAGCAAAAACAAAGTGGTTGAGTGGTTAATGTTTAGTGTTTGAAGAATCTTCTTGTAACCTCCTATATGTTGTGTATGTTACCCTTGGTTGTAGGATTTCTTCACGATTTGTACCATGTTGGATATGTTGTTTGGTGTTTGATTTATTTTATGTTCTTTCTTGTTAATTTTGTGCTTGAAAAGGTAAAGATTCGAATATCTGATTACACCCTACAGCCTCTCGGCAACTGTTCACCAACTCTGTCAATTACCTCGGCTAAGGTGGCTATTTTTTTGTTAGGTTTGGCTTGAATATTTTTGATTTTTCTAACAATTAGTGTAGTGTGAGTGAAGATCTAAGAAAAAATTCATTTTTGGTGAAGAAGACAAAATAGAAAGACAAAGATCGTTTCAAATCTTAAGTGAAGTCAAACACAACGGTTAACGGGGAGATTAGCTGCCTTAAATAAATTTATCTCAAGGTCTTCAGACAGGTGTGCCCCTTTCTTTCAAACCTTGAAGGGTGCAAAGGGATTCAATTGGACTCCACAGTGTGATGAGGCTTTCAATGAGATCAAAAAGCACCTGTCCTCCCCCAAAACTTTGTTTAAGCTAGTTGATGGGGAGACACTCTTCGTATATTTGGCAGTTTCAAGTTGTGCCATTAGTGCTGTGTTGGTAAGAGAGGTTGAGGGATATCCCCATCCAGTGTACTACATCAGTAAAAGTTTGATAGATGCAGAAAGGCGTTACTTGAAACTCGAAAAGTTAGCATTGGCCCTGGTGATAGTTGCCAGGAAGATGAGGCCTTATTTCCAGGCTCATCCCATCATCGTCCGGACTTCTTTTCCCCTGAAGAATGTCCTCCAAAAGGCAGACATTTCAAGCAGGATGACTAAGTGGTCAGTAGAATTGGGGGACTTCGACATAGATTTTGCTCCCCGAACGGCAGTCAAGGCCCAAGCTGTGGCAGACTTTTTGGTTGAATTCCACTCCGACAGGGATTCGGAGCAAACTACTGATATAAAAGATAAAAAGATATGGGTCGTCCGAACAGATGGTGGGTCTAGCACTATGGGGTGTGGTGCAGGGGTGTGTTTGACTTCCCCGTATGGAGACAAAATGTACCAGGCTATTTGTTTTGCTTTTAGGGCATCTAATAATGAGTCCGAATACGAAGCAGCTATAGCTGGTTTAAAGTTAGCCTACATTTGTGGGGCTAAGAGGGTCAAGCTACTAAGTGACTCCCAACTTCTTATCCACCATGCCCAAGGCCAATCTGAGGCTAAGAAGGAGCAGCTTGTGAAATACTTACTCCTCCTTAAGAATGAAGCACTCAAGTTTAAAAGTGTTGTTTATGAGCACATTCCCGGGCAGAAAATGAGCTAGCAGACTCATTGGCAACCATAGCATATACGGAGTCGTATCCATGGATCCATGTGATAGAAAGCCCCTCCATTCAACTTAGTAAGGGTAAAGAAGAAGAAATTTTTGAAGCACAAGAGAAACTACCTCAAGACTGGAGGTTTCCTCTCTTGCAATATCTCTCCGATGGTGTTGTGCCTCCGAATAAGTCACTAGCCAGAACTTTGAAACACAAGGCTCGTGGTTTTATCATATTGAGAGACGTGTTGTACAAGAAATCTTACAGTAAACCTCTCCTGCGCTGTTTGGGGGATGAAGAGTCTCAAGTAGTCCTCTCTGAATTACATGATGGTGAGGGATCAGCCCATTGTGGGTTTAGAGCCTTAACAAGAAGAGTTTTACTCTCCGGTTACTATTGGCCATCAATCATGAAAGATGCTAAGGAATTGGTAAGAAGGTGTGACCCATGCCAGAGGTACAGCAATGAGATTCATGTCCCAGCCATTCCTTTGGAATCAATTTCTGAGCCTATTCCTTTTGCTCGATGGGGGTTGGATTTAGTAGGGCCTCTCCCTGTGGCGTCCGGAGGACGCAAAACTATAATTGTGGCCATAGACTACTTCTCGAAGTGGATTGAAGCAGCCCCTCTAGCAGGGACAACATCAAAAGCTGTTATAAAGTTCATTTTATCCAACATCTGTTGCAGATTTGGTGTCCCACAAAAGATAACAACAGACAATGGGCCACAGTTCGATAATAGGAAAATGGAGAGCTTCTGTGCCTCAAGGGGTATACAACATTGTTTTTCTTCACCTTTCCACCCACAAGAAAATGGGCAAGTTGAAGTGGCTAATAGGACTATACTGTCCGGTTTAAAGAAGAATTTGGAAGGGGCTGCTGGGAAGTGGCCTAGTTATCTACAAGAGGTCTTGTGGGCCTACCGGACAACACCTGGGGCTGCAACACAAGAGTCACCCTTTGCTTTGGTCTATGGGATGGATCCAGTAGCTCCCATAGAAGAAACTCTCCCCTCATTTCGTGTTCACAACTTCTCCGAACACGCTAACGAGGTGGAAATCAGAAGTCAACTTAATCTGATAGAAGAAAAACGAGTTAAAGCTCACCTTAGAGTTGCACACTATCAGAGTTTGATGAGAAGAAGGTTTGCTTCCAAAGTTAAAAGAAGAGATTTCCAACCAGGGGACAAGGTATTAAGGAAAGTCTTCTTACACACTAAAGAAAAGCTGTTCGGAAAGCTGGCCCCAACTTGGGAAGGTCCCTACATAGTTGTTGAAAGAATTAAACCTGGAACATATTGGTTGGAAGACAAAGATGGAAGGGTTTTGACTCATCCTTGGAATATTGAGCATCTCCGGATGTACTTGGAATAGTATTTGTGTAAATATTTACTTGTTTAAACATCCATGTAAATATTTGGGGGCATACTCTTTCCTCCCTGGTGGCACGGGGAGGTTTTAATGAGGTGTCCGGGCTTTTGAATGAAATTTGATGGCTTCTTAAAAAAATTTCTAAGTGTTTTAAGTTTTGTCTTTTGTCACACTATCCAAATTGAAATAACTAAGGGTTATTTAAACTCTAGCCGGAGAACTTAAACACTCTCACTATGAAATAATTAAAGGCTATTTAAACTCTAGCCATCGAAATTGGAACAAACGATGAAAGAAGATGCGATTTGTGCAAAACAGAAACATTCATTGAAATAACTTAAAGTGCCTTGGCCTTCCAAGGACTTTTGAATAGTCGAAGTAAGAACAAAAAACCTATCCGGTCAGATACCGGACGCAATTATAAAAAGAATGCCTTGGCCTTCCAAGGACTTTAGTTTGAATAAAAAGTAAACAAAGTAAATCATAAGTTAAGGTTGAGCCTTTGAAGATGGCTCACCTTCATCTACCTTCTTTCCCTTAGGATCGTCTTTCTCTTCGCCAATTTTCTCCCCGGAGTGTTCTTCATCATCTGAGGAATCACTAGAGTAGTCATACCTGTCGCCTTCGGCTATTGTGTGGTAGGGGAGGTCTTCAGGCTCAACATGAAGCCATAAGTCCTCTAGGTTCTTCTTCAGAAACTTTTCATGGAAAAGTAGAACCATGTCAGACCTCACCTTGGCAAGCAGTTGCTCTTCGCTTTTGATCATCTGGTTGGCATAAGCATCGATCTTGGCCTCCTGCTTCTGTAGCAAAGTGGTTTTCTCCTCAGCAGCCTTAGACACTGTATTCTCAAGAGCGATTTTGTCATTGGTCAGGTTGGTGATAATTTGATCATTGGCTTTGGATTCTCCCTTTGAGGTGTTAAGGTCTTTCTCCAGACCGGATAGCTTCTCCCGGAGATCTCTAATGGCTTCCTCTAAAGTGGCGAATTTTGTAGTGCTTGCCTTCTGGTCTCTCTTCAACTTCTCGTTTTCTTCCTTTAACATGTCAGCATTGGAAGTGGTAGTGCGAAGGTCGTCGGACAGCTTCTCTTTGTCAGACTTGAGATCTTTGATGATATCAGCCTGGCTCCGAACTTGTCTCTCCAACGCAAGTACAGGCTGCACATTGCTTAACAAGGAGTGGGCTATAACATCCCTTTCACTAGAAACGCTAAAAGTCTTACCATTAAAAGTGACCGTGTTGGAGGTGTTTGGAGGAAGGTAAGGCCCGGCAAAGTCATCTCTGGGGAGGTTGAGGAAGTATTCACCAAGCTCACCGAGACCGGTGATGTCTACTCCATCGATGTTGATACCTCCCCCCTCAACCTCATCGGTATGAAAGTCGCCCGGAATCTCCTCGGCATGCGTTGGGTCAGCAGGGTCAGCATGGACAGAAGGCTCCGGAGCCCGGAGAGAAAGCTCGTCTCCCTTAGAAGTTTTCTTCTTCTTGGCCTCCCGGTCTGTGCCTTCGCTTCCCTGTTTACGATTCCTCTTAGAAGCCCTTGGAGGGTTTGGGAGGTTCGCTTCTTGTTTCTCAGTCTCTTGCTCCACCACTTCCAGGAGAGCAGCATCAATTTGGCTCTGGGCTGCCCCCTCTGGATCTGTTGGAGCATCCTTCTCTGTATCAGGAGGGTTGGCATCACCCACCACCCTTTTGCCCTTCTTCTTCTTGCCCTTCATCTTGCTCGGGGCTTTGGCCCGGCCTGGCAAGAAGAGTGTCCCATCTGGTTCATGGGTCCTCTTAAGCACAACGTCCGAAGGAGGCTGGGTCGTGAGCTCCTCCCAGGTCAAGTCTCTCCGACCTGTGGTGTTCCACAGGTGAGACCTTGCCAAATTTCCACTGGTGAAAGCAGCGTGGAATCGGTTCTCCCATTTCTCAGCAGCCCAGGCATTAATCTTGCCACAAGTTATCTACCCGGCTTTCTGATAGTCACTGAACTCCTTGGGTAACACTGCCAAGGCAAAAGTGAGACCCATTAGTTCGAACTACGTTAGAAAAGAAAGGGAGAAACAAAAGAATAAAGTAGAAGACTTACGATCACTCCTCCACCTGCTTCTGAGGAGGCTTGGGTTCTCTCCGGATTTAATCTTCTTGCCGTTCTCCCAGGCACCACTGACAAATAGGAACTAGGTCCTCCAATTCCTCTCTGCCTCCAACAAATTATCCACCGCCTTGAAGTCATCCCCCATGTTAAAGTGGTAAAAGGGGATGTGGTGGTTCCTACACAGGCTGGCCACTGCAGCAAACTCCTCCATTGGTAGAGGGATCCCGGACAGCCTTGATGCCATGATACATGACATAAGGGTATACCAAGCGTTGGGGCTCAGCTGGCTCGGACAAAGTTTGATCAGATGGAAATATCTGACAATCTCTGGATCTAATGGGAACCTGAGCCCCTAGTTGAATAACTCCGTGAATATGACCACTTCGCTTAACTTGCAATCCATAGGAGTCTCCTGGTGTATAGGAATCCTGATCTTTAGGTTTTCTGGTATGCCCCACTTCGTACGCATCCTGCCCAGCTCAGCAGTGTGGATGAATGCGTAGTTGATTTTTTGTAAGGAGAGGAGGTAATTAACGCTGACCTTGTGAAAACAAGGCCTCACTTTTCCTTCTAGGCTCTCCGGCAAATCCGGATGCCTCAGGTACAATTTCTCCTTGCCCTTATCCTTCTTGGCAACTATCTCTTTGCTGGTCTGACCGGAGGGCTCAGACTCAAATGGGGCCTCTTCAACAGAGTCCTCCATCACTTCCTCCATAATTGTTGAAGGGATTTCAGCAGCTGTAGTGGGGGGAGGGTTCAAGTTTGATTCAGCCTTGTCTCCGGACTGATGGGCCTTAGTGCCCCTTTGATTTCTGCTCTCCGTCAGAGTATCTGGAACGGAAGTTTCTTGTTGAAGATTTGGATTGGAGCCCTCCGGTCCGGACAGCCTGTCCTTGGGGGCTCTAATAGGCACCTCTGATCCGGTGCTGCTGTCCTTTGCCCCTGACCTTGAGGGAGTGTTTTTAGACCCTTGGCCTTTAACCAACCGGCCTTTCCTCCTATCGACTAACTTCTCAGGAGAGTGCTCCGTATCCGATCCCATTGCAATGAAGGAAGAGGGTTTTTTAAGGCTAGTGGCTGTAACTCCTAGCTCGACAGCAGGCTCCGATTCCTGAACTGAGGAACCAGAGATTATGGAGGAGAGGTTGGTTTGAAATAGTTTTCTAGGCTTAGTGCCTTTGGAAGAAGAAGAGCCTCGGTCTGACTCGGTAGCAGAGGTGATTGGTCTATCAACAGGTGAGGTGGGTAACCCTGCTGCGATCCGTCTTTCTCTTTCGACTTTTTGAGCCTTCTCTAACTCAGAAAGGTTGAGCCACCCGCCTTTGACAAGAGCATTCCTCGCTGTAAACATAAACTATCAAACAAAGTTTTTGCTTTAGAGAGAGAAAGCTTTGAGAGATTTTGCAGAGTAAAATTTGAAGGAGATGGTAAAAGAGTAGAAAATGAGTTTGTATTTATAGTAAATCTGAAAAAGGAAGTTGATTCCTAGGAGAATTCGAAAAGTTTGGCAATGATTAAAAGACGACGCTGATGTCACCACCTTTAATTAAGAGGTTGCTTTTCGAAGAAGGTGGGTTCGAAATTCAAGGTGAAAAAACGACTGAACAACCAATCAGAGAACGACACGTGTCCCACGAACTCTGGAAAAAACCGTTTTGAATTCATGAAGCTTTATCTGTCCGAATAAACCCATAGCCCAAATTAACAAACATGTCCGGATAAAAACTACCCCTAATGTCGGACTGTTTTTCAGGTCTTTGGCAAGAGTGTTTGCACAAACACCTAAAAAAGGGGCTCCTGATGAGTCCGAATTCTGCATGCTCCCCGGACAAGGACAGTTCGGTCCAATGCCTCCGGACCGGACAGATCACTTCGAACACTCAGACCATAGGACTGTTCGAACTATGACAAAAGTACTAAAAAACCTAAACACTTCTTGACTAAGCTACTTGCTCTCTTACTTAAGAGCTCATGGGTCTTTGAACATGACCCGGGTCCATTAAACATGACCCGAAAGCCCATAAGGGCCCAACATCAGGGTATAAATACCCAACCACCTGCATTAAGTGTGGGTAATGAGAATTAACTGCTACTAGCCAACTTAATTATCTCTCTACTCTCTACACTAAATACATAACACCCACATACTACTGTTAAACACCAACCAAATTACAAGCCTACCCTCAGGCGATAATTATCCACACAAGATAGTTTAATAATTTCTTCTTGCAGGCAGAATGACAAGTGGGTTATCGATTCCGGAGCGTCGTGCCATATAACTTTAAACAATTATTGGTTTGAAAACATATTATTGTTTGAATGTGGTAAGGTCATGTTGGAGAATGATGTATGTTATATTATTATAAGGGAATGCGGAGTATTAAATTTAACTTTCGATGTGACTAGAGAAAGCTTTATCAAATGTGAGATATGTCCCCAAACATAAATATAATATTCTGTTTATGAGAATATTAAATGATGATGGGTTTAAGTGTAAAGTCGAAGATGACAGACTTAAGGTATTACAAGATTTACGTATTGCTATGGAGGCTAGCCAAACTGATAGTGTTTTAGTTCTAAATATGTTTATAGTGGAAGATGCTTCTAGTAGTGCTAATAGGTCTGCTGAAATACGACTAAAGGATTTTGATGGCTTACCAAAGCAGGTAGAGATCCAATCCATGAGATACATGAATAGGTTTAGAACTGAAAATATTATGGTATTTGATGAGTCCGAATCTAGGACATCTCCCCGAAAGGGCAGGTCAGTGTAAATTCTCTCCAAGTACCGGACAGATCATTTGGACCGGACAGATCATTTGGACCGGACAGATCACTTCGAGACAATGTGAGCCTAAGGCTGTTCAAACTATGACAAAAGTACTAAAAAACCTAAACACTTCCTGACTAAGCTACCTGTCCTCCTACTTAGAACTCATGGGTCTTTAAACATGACCCGAGTCCATTAAACTTGACCCGAAAGCCCATAAGGGCCCAAACATCACACTATAAATGCTCAACCACCAGCATTAACTTCTGAAAATGAAAATTAACTGCTACCAAGCTGCTTAATTATCTCTCCACCTTGAAACACCCTTACACCACCGTTAAACACCCTTACACCACCGTTAAACACCCCTGTACCACTTTGATACTCCACTTAAAATTACTAACCTACCCTCGGGCTATTTTTATCCACACCAAATTGGAGACCACAGTGGGAGGAGAGAGGTGCCTGAATCAAGCATTCAAAACCTGCCAATAAATTTTGTCCGAATGAATTCGGATAATCCAGAGCTTCCACCAGCTTTGCTCGAAGTGGTGGAAGAGAACGATGAGTATACTGTCCAAGAGCGTGACAGGTTGAAACTTGAGATAGAAGCTCTGAGGGCTGAAAAGGCCAAAATAGGCGTGAAAGAGAAATCCAAGGCATCGGTTGTTCATCACACCGACAACCCTAGAGAGCCCGAGGCTTCGAAAACTCATGTGAGTACCAGAAAGACACATGTTAGTTCTAAAAAGTCTCACCGGTCCAAGCCTATGGAGAGCTCTGACTCAAGTTCAGAATCTTCGGGCAGCTCTTCGGACAGTGAGGGAAATGAAAAATCCTTGTCCTCCAGCAGTGATGAGGGTCGAACCAAGAAAAAGCAAAAGCAGGTTAAGAAATATTCAAGAAAAAGAGATCACCATGGAAGAATGAAAAGGCATATTGGTAAGGGATCATCTCATAACCGGAGGCATGTGGACCGGATGCTGATGGATCCTTTCACTTTTCATGATGAACCAGGTATCTTTGCAACTCCCAATGAGGATACTGTGTTCATTCGTGGAAGAAACTGGAGGCAATCTCCATTGTCTTCTAAGATTCTGTCCGGGAACCTCCCTAAAAGGTTTGACAGCACCAAGATGGAGAAGTACGATGGCAGTACTGATCCGGACAATCATCTGGAGCAATTCAAGAACTTCATGATGAACTTTGATGATGATGATGATAAACTACTGTGTAGGGAATTCTCCCAATCTTTTACGGGGAGCGCTCTGAAATGGTACAACAGCCTGCCTCAAGGTTGTATTAAAGATTTTGATACTTTTTGGGTGGCCTTTCGAAGGAAATTTGTGGGGAGTAAGGAGCTGAAGGGTAATGGAGACACCATAATCCATTGCGCCCAGGAACCAAATGAATCATTAAAGGAGTACATAAGTCGTTTTGTGAACACAAAGAATGGGTTGGCTGATTGCTTCGAACAGGTGGCAATAGCATCCCTAAGACAAGGTTTGAACCCAGGCAACCTGGCTGATTCGGTGACCAGAAAGAAAGCCATGACCTGGGGAGGGTTGCTAAATCAAGTTGGCAAGCAAATAAACGTTGATGAAACAAAGAAGACCAGGATACACAGAGAGGTGAGGTTCACCCCGGTGGCACCAACTCCAAATCAAAACCAGTCCGGGAATAGAACAAGAGAAACCGGACAGGGGCATGGTAGAGGAAAAGCTCAGTCTCAGCCAGCTGCTCCTGCTCAAAGTCAACAATCCAGAAACAAAAGAGGACCATGGGTCCAACCGGAGTGGTTCGCAGAACTTAAAGAAAGCGTGGCCACCATTTTTGATAAAACAAAAGATGAGGTACACTACCGGAGACCGGCAACCTTGCAGTCTCCTAGAGAGCATCGTAACAACTCTTTTTGCCAATACCACAATGATATTGGCCATACCACTGATGATTGCATAGCATTGAAACAAGAGGTACAAAACTTGATTGAAAGGGGAAAGTTGGGTGCATACGTTAAAAGAAGAGGAGGCAACAGGCCTGACAACACTCACCGGGTTGGTCCAAGTAATGCTGCCCCGGAGGGGGCCATGGTAATAGTTGAAAGGTTTGATGTGGAATCTGAATACTTGGATCCAGATCCAACACGAAATAAGGTGGGTGCCATTGAGGAGTATTCCAAGACAGTCTCCGGGCTCATTAAATTCTTCGAGTCACTGACAATTTTCCTCATCCACATCCTACTGCTTCTTCAAGAAAGAGGCATGTTCATAATTTAGCCTCCCAGCTAGAAGGAGGCATGACATCCTATCAATCACCAAACTCATTCCCATTCATAGTCTTCGATGAGGATGATTTGAGAGATATTGCTGGTCCTCATGAGGATGCTGTTGTCATAGGAGCATCTATAGGGGGCAATGAGATAAGGCGAATTCTGGTGGATACTGGAAGCTCTGCCAATATCCTTTTTCTAAACACTTACAAGAAAATGAAAAATCCAGCTGTGATTCAGAAGTCGGACAGATCAATCGTGGGCTTCACGGGCAGCTCAGCTGATGTGATCGGGGAGTTTGAAGAAGAAGTGTTGTTGGGCAGGGGCCCTTTCAGGAAAATGGTTAGAATACTCTTCATTGTGGTGGATTGTCCCACTTGCTATAATGCTATTCTAGGGAGATCTTGGCTCTCTAGGATGCATGCAGTGGCTTCGACAGTCCATCAGTGTTTAAAGTATGCTGTTCAGGGACAGGTTGGGGTTGTCCAGAGCAGCCAAAAGATTGCTAGAGAGTGCTATGCCACTGCCTTGGCTCCACGAACGCTGGGGGCAGTCCGTATAAATAATCAATAGCAGTTTGAGGGCCTTTCTGGGGGTGAGGTGAAATTTATGACCCCAGAGAGACCCCTGGAGTGTTAATTCCGATTGAGGAGGTTGAAACGCACTGCTTGGAAGAAGGGAAAAGTGTCAAGATAGGGTCCAGGATGCCATCAAGGTTGAAAGAAGAGATGTTGAAATTCTTGAAAGACCATCAGCACGTTTTTGCTTGGTGCAATGCTGATGTTACTGGAGTTCCTTCAGATGTGATTTCCCATCACCTATCTGTCCGGAGGGATGTGGCACCTGTGGTACAAAAGAGGAGAGCTTTCTCAAAAGAAAAGGCTGATATCATAGTACAAGAGGTTGACAGACTCACAAAGATGGGGCATATTAAAGAATCTCAATACCCTTTGTGGACTGCCAATCCTGTCTTGGTGAAAAAGAAGAATGGAAAATGGCGCATGTGTATTGACTTCACAGACCTCAATAGAGCTTGCCCAAAAGATTTGTATCCTGTCCCCCGGATAGATCGTTTAGTAGACTCTACTTCTGGGAACAAGCTGCTCTCCTTCATGGATGCCTTCTCCGGGTACAATCAGATCCAAGTAGATCCAAAAGATCAATAGCACACCACGTTTGTTACTGATAGGGGTCTACATTGCTACAAGGTGATGCATTTTGGCTTAAAAAATGCTGGGGCTACTTATCAAAGGTTAGTTAACAAGGCATTCGCTAATCAGATTGGAAGAAATATGGAGGTTTATATTGACGATATGATGGTAAAAAGTGTGGATGAGCAGTTACACTTGTCCGACCTCCAAGAAACTTTTGCCAACTTAGCAAAGGTGAATTTAAAGTTAAACCCTGAAAAGTGTGTGTTCGGAGTACAGTCCTGGAAATTCTTAGGGTACATCATAAGTGAGCATGGAATACAGCCCGACCCGGACCAACTCAATGCCTTATTCCAGATGGAGCCTCCTCGAAACATTAAAGAAGTACAGCGACTAACGGGGAGATTGGCTGCCTTGAACAAATTCATCTCCAGGTCTTCGGACAGGTGTGCTCCATTCTTTCAAACCTTGAAGGGTGCAAAGGGGTTTGAATGGACACCATAGTGTGATGAAGCATTCAATGAAATCAAGAAACATCTTTCCTCTCCCAAAACTTTGTTCAAACCGGTTGATGGGGAGACTCTCTTTGTTTATCTGGCTGTTTTAAGTTGTGCCATCAGTGCAGTATTAGTAAGAGAGGTCGATGGGCATCCTCACCCAGTGTACTACATCAGCAAAAGCTTGATTGATGCTGAAAGGCGTTACTTGAAACTCGAAAAACTGGCATTAGCTTTGGTGATAGCTGCAAGGAAAATGAGGCCCTACTTTCAGGCTCATCCAATCGTCGTCCGGACATCTTTCCCTTTAAAGAATGTCCTTCAAAAAGCAGACATTTCAAGCAGAATGACAAAGTGGTCAGTAGAATTGGGGGACTTCGACATAGACTTTGCTCCCCGGACAACAGTAAAAGCCCAAGTTGTGGCTGATTTTCTGGTTGAGTTCCATTCTGATAGGGATTCAGAGCAACCTATTGATTCAAAAGACAAGAAAGTGTGGATTGTCCGAACAGACGGAGGATCTAGTACCATGGGATCTGGGGCAGGGATATGTCTCACTTCCCCCTACGGGGACAACATGTACCAAGCTATTTGTTTTGCTTTCAAGGCATCTAATAATGAGTCCGAGTACGAAGCAGCCATAGCTGGGTTAAAGTTGGCCTATATCTGTGGAGCTAAAAGGGTCAAGCTACTAAGTGACTCCCAGTTGCTTGTCCACCATGCTTTGGGCCTATCAGAGGCTAGAAAGGAGCAATTGGTCGAGTATTTACTCCTCCTCAAAAATGAAGCATTAAAGTTTAAGGCTGTTGTCTATGAACACATCCCCAGGGCAGAAAATGAACTAGCAGATTCATTGGCAACAATAGCATATACGGAGTCCTACCCATGGATCCATGTGCTTGAAATCCCTTCTATTGAACTTGGTGAGGGTGGAAAATAGGAAGTCTTTGAAATACAAGTGAGTCGGCCTCAAGACTGGAGGTCTCCTCTTATGCAGTATCTGTCCGATGGTATTGTGCCCTTAGATAAATCACAAGCCAGAATGTTGAAACACAGGGCTCGTGGTTTCATTATGTTAAGAGAAGTCTTGTACAAAAAGTCCTATAGCAAACCTCTCCTACGTTATTTAGGGGATCATGAGTCACAAATGGTTCTCTCCGAATTGCATGATGGTGAGGGATCAGCCCATTGTGGATTTAGAGCTTTAACAAGAAGAGTATTACTCTCCGGATACTATTGGCCATCAATCATGAAAGATGCTAAGGAGCTGGTAAAAAAGTGTGACCCATGCCAAAGGTACAACAATGAAATTCATGTGCCAGCCATCCCTTTGGAGTCAATTTCTGAGCCCATCCCTTTTGCTCGATGGGGATTGGACTTGGTTGGGCCTCTCCCTGTGGAGTCCGGAGGGCGTAAAACTATAATTGTGGCCATTGATTACTTCTCGAAGTGGATAGAAGCAGCTCCCCTGGCAGGGACAACTTCGAAAGCTGTCATAAAATTCATTTTGTCCAACATATGTTGCAGATTCGGTGTCCCACAGAAGATAACAACAGACAATGGGCCACAGTTTGACAACAGAGAAATGGAAAGCTTCTGTGCCTCAAGGGGTATTCAGCACTGTTTTTCTTCACCTTTCCACCCACAAGCCAATGGGCAAGTTGAAGTGGCTAATAGAACAATACTGTCCGGTTTAAAGAAAAATTTGGAAGGGGCTGCTGGGAAGTGGCCTAGTTATCTACAAGAAGTCTTGTGGGCCTACCGGACAACACCTGGGGCTGCAACACAAGAATCCCCCTTTGCCTTGGTCTATGGAATGGATGCAGTAGCCCCCATAGAGAAGACACTCCCCTCCTTTCGTGTTCATAACTTCTCCGGGCATGCTAATGAGATGGCAATTAGAAATCAGCTCGATTTGATCGAAGAAAGACGGGTTAAAGCTCATCTTAGAATTGCACACTATCAGGGCTTGATGAGAAGCAGGTTTGCTTCTAAAGTTAAAAGGAGAGATTTTCAACCAGGAGATAAAGTATTAAGGAAAGTTTTCTTGCATACTAAGGAAACGCTCTTCGGAAAGCTGGCCCCAACCTGGGAGGGTCCGTATACTGTGGTTGAAAGAATCAAGCCTGGGACTTATTGGTTGGAAGACAAAGATGGCAGGGTTTTAACTCACCCTTAGAATATTGAACACCTTCGAATGTACTTGGAATAACACTTGTGTAAATATTTACTTGTTTAAACATCCATGTAAATATTTGGAGGCATACCTTCCCCTCTCCGGTGGCGCGGAGAGCTTTCAATAAGATTTGGTGCCTTCTTCGAAATTCTCTAAGTGTTTTCAAAGTTTTATCTATTATCATACTACCCGGACTGAAAGATCTAAGGGCTATTTAAATTCTAGCCGGAGAGCCTTAATACTCTCACAATACAATAAAACTACTTAAACTCCAGCCATTTAAACAAATAATGAAAGAAGAGGATGGTTGAGCAAAATAAAAACATTCATTCAACAACTTAAAATTTCCTTGGCCTTCCAAGGACTTTTTGAACAAGTTTGGGCATAGTACAAAAAATCTGTCCGAATCATACGGACACCATCACAAAAAGAGTGTCTTGGCCTTCCAAGGACTTTAGTTCGAATAAAAGATAAACATAATAAATTATAAGTTAAGGTTGAGCCTTTGAAGATGGCTCGCCCTCATCTGCTTTCTTGCCCTTGATGTCGCTCTTCTCTTCGACTATCTTCTTGCCCTTGGGATCAATTTCTTCTTCACCTGGGATCTCTCCGGTTTCCTCTTCATTATTAGACGAGGACTCACTAGAATATCCCTCGTCAACCATAGTATAATAGGGAAGGTCGTCATCATCCACATAGCGCCATAAGCTGCCCAGTCTCCTCTTCGGGAATTTTTCGTGAAATAGGAGAACCATATCATACTTCACCCTTTGAATCATTAGCTCCTCGCTTTGTATCATCTCCTTGGCATAGGCGTTGATCTTGGCCTTGATTGTGGCCTCTTGGTCCCTCACCAAAACAGCCTTCTCTTCAGTAGCCTGAGTCACTGCATTCTCTAAAGCAATTTTGTCAGTGGTCAGGTTGGTGATGAGCTTCTCCTTGGCTGCAGTTTCTCCCCTTGAGATTGTCAGGTCCTTCTCCAGTCCGGACAGCTTAGCCCGGAGGTCTTTTATGGTCTCTTCCAAAGAAGCAACTTTTGTGTTGCTTTGATCTTGATTCTTCTTTAGCTGATCATTTGCCTCCTTAAGCAAATCAATCTTAGTAGCAGCAGTCTGGAGGTCATCGGACAGCTTCTCCTTCTCAGACTTGAGGTCTTTGATGGTGTCTGCCTGACTTCGGACTTGCCTTTCCAAAGTAAGCACTGGATGTACATTGCTAAGTAAAGAATGGGCTATGATGTCCTTCTCTCTAGAAACCATGAAAGTCTTACCGTTAAAATTGACCGTGTTGGAGCTGCTCGGAGGGACGTAGGGCCTTGCGAACTCGTCTCTGGGCAGGCCAAGAAAATATTCACCAAGTCCACCCAGACCGGTGATGTCCATTTCATCCAAGTTAAGCTCTCAGCCCTCAACTTCATCTGTATGGAATTCCTTTGGAATCTCTTCTTGAAAGTCCCTTGGGATCTCTTCGGCCAATGTTGGGTCAGTAGGGAAAGAGGGCTCCGGGTCCCGGAGAGCAATCTCATCTCCTTGGGAAGTCTTTTTCTTCTTGGCTTCCCTGTCAGCACCTTCACTTTCTTGCTTGCGAGTCCTCTTTGAAGCTCTTGAGGGTTTTGGGAGATTCACTTCCTGCTTTTCGCTCTCCTGTTCCACCACTTGTAAAAGGGTTGCATCAATTTGAACCTGGGCCAGTCCCTTTGGGCCTGTTGGGGCCTCCTTCTCAGTGTCACCTTCCGCCTTCCTGCCTTTCTTCTTCTTGCCTTTCATTTTGCTCGGGGCTTTGGCCCGGGCAGGCAGGTAGAGTGTCCCATCTAGCTCGTGGGACCTTCTCAGCACAATGTCTTCATCAGGCTGGGTGGCAAGCTCTTCCCAGGATAGGTCTCTCCGACCTGTTGTGTTCCACAGATGGGACCTTGCTAGGTTTCCATTGGTAAAGGCCTTGTGGAAACGGTTCTCCCAGTTCTCTGCAGCCCATGCGTTGATTTTGCCACAGGTAGTCTGTCCGGCCTTCAGGTAGTCCCCGAACTCCTTTGGCAGCTCTATTAAAACAAAAGAGAAATTGGTTAGTACAAAGAAGAAAAGAGAGATTCGAACAGAGACTTAAAATAAAAACTTACGGTCACTCCTCCATCTACTCCTGAGGAGGCTTGGATTCTCTTCGGCCTTGATTTTCTTGCCGTTTTCCCACGAGCCACTAACAAACAAGAATTGGCTCCTCCATTTGCTCTCCGACTCCAGGAGATCATCAACAGCTTTGAGATCATTCCCCATGTTGAAATGGTAGAAGGGGAACTGATGATGCTTGCACAAGTTGGCCACTGCAGCAAACTCTTCCATAGGAAGAGGGATCCCTGATAGCCTGGATGCCATGATGCATGACATCAAGGTGAACCAACCATTGGGGCTTAACTGTGATGGGCAGAGTTTGACCAAGTGAAAATAACGCACTATCTCCGGGTCCAGTGGGAACCTGAGTCCCCAGTTGAATAGCTCCGTAAAGAAGACTATCTCATTCTTTTTACAATCCATCGGGGTCTCCGGATCGATAGGAATCCTTATCTTTACGTTCTCAGGGATCCCCCACTTTGTGCGCAATCTACCCAGATCTGAAGTATGGATGAACACATACTTGGTCTTCAGCAAGGCCAAGAGGTATTTGAACTCAACTTTGTGGAAGCATGGCCCCACTCTCCCTTCAAGGCTCTCCGGCAGGTCCGTACGCCTCAGATTTAAGTTCTCTTTGCCCTTCTTGGCAACAACAATAGCAGTATCAGCCTGTCCGGAGGACTCGGACTCAAAACGGACCTCCTCAGTAGAGTCCTCCATCCTCTCCTCCATAATTGTTGGGGGAGCTTCTGTAGAAGTAGTCCGGGGAGGGTTGAAGCTTGGCATAGCTGACCCTCCGGACTGTTGACTGCCCGTATTTATTCGACTTCTCACCTCAATTTGAGTTTCAGAGGCAGAGGATTCTTTGGGGGGTAGTGGGCTGCTGGCCTCTAGTCCTTCCGGCCTCTCCCGGGGAGCTCTAATAGTTGCCCCAGACTCAGATTCACTGTTTTTTGCCCCCGATTTCGAGGGAGTGTTTTTAGAGGATAACCCTTTGACTAACCGGCTTGGCCTTTTGATGACTAACTTATCTGGGGAGTGGTCAGAGTCAGACCCCATGGCAATAAAAGACGATTTTTTCCTAACACTGGTAGCAGTAACTCCTGATTCAACAGCAGGGATTGACTCCTGAACTGAGGAGCCAGAAACTATGGGAGAAAGGGTGGATTGAAAGAGCTTTTTAGGCTTAGTACCTTTGGATGAAGATGAACCTCTATCAGATTCTGCGACGGAAGAGGCTGGTTTCTCAACAGGCGACGATGGTAGCCCTGCTGCAAGTCTTTTTTCCTTCTCAACCCTTTGTGCTTTCTCCAACTCCGAGAGGTTAAGCCAGCCGCCTTTGATCAGTGATGTTCTTGCTGTAAACATAAACAGCCAAGGAAGTTTCGAGTTCTAGAGAGATAAAGCTCTGGGTGAAATTGCAGAGTGAAATTTGAAAGAGATAATGAGACAGTGAAAAGTGAATGAGAATTTATAGTAAATGTGAAAAAAAGGAGTTGATTCCTAGGAGAATCCGAAAAGTCAGGTAATGATTAAAAGGCGGCACTGATGTCATTATTGGCAATTAAAGAGGTAACTTGTTAAAGAAGGTGGAGCGAAATTCAAGGTGAAAAAATGGCTGGAGTGACCAATCAGGGAGTGACACGTGTCCCATTAACTCTGGCAAAAACCGTTTGAAATTCGTAACGTTTGACCTGTCCGGGTATATCCATAACTCTCTCCGAATTAAGAACCACTTCCTGTAATCGGACAGTTTTTTAGATCTTTGACAAAGACACTTGCTCAAACACCTAAAAAAGGGGCTCCTGATGAGTCCGAATCCAGGACATCTCCCCGGAAGGGTAGGTCAGTGTAAATTCTCTCCAAGTACCGGACAGATCATTTGGACCGGACAGATCACTTCGAGACAATGTGAGCCTAAGGCTGTTCGAACTATGACAAAAGTACTAAAAAACCTAAACACTTCCTGACTAAGCTACCTGTCCTCCTGCTTAGAACTCATGGGTCTTTAAACATGACCCGGGTCCATTAAACTTGACCCGAAAGCCCATAAGGGCCCAAACATCACACTATAAATGCTCAACCACCAGCATTAACTTCTGAAAATGAAAATTAACTGCTACCAAGCTGCTTAATTATCTCTCCACCTTGAAACACCCTTACACCACCGTTAAACACCCTTACACCACCGTTAAACACCCCTGTACCACTTTGATACTCCACTTAAAATTACTAACCTACCCTCGGGCTATTTTTATCCACACCAGTATTAGTGAACAAACTATTCACTAACGTTTTTTCAACACTTGATATGTTTAGGCGCATAATCTTAAGAGTACCCCTAAGTATAAAATAAATGAAAAATTGAGCCAAACTTTATCGGGAGTAAAATGTATGCTTCTAATAGTTGGACAAAACAAGAGATTTGGTGAGAGAGCTGTAATGACAGCTGAAATCCTCATCAATAAATCCTATGGGCTTTCGACTATCAAGGAGATATAATAGGTATTGAAGGTAGAGCTGGAGTTGGGATGGAGTTTGAATATAAGGGTTAAGATGAGAATGCTTATACTAAAGTTTTTTTTTAAGTTGGGTTTATGTTAAGCCTTTGTAAGAGAAGTTTAACCATTAACGGCTTAAAATATTAAACGAAAGCTTAATAGTTCAAAGTTTTTAGATATTCATATTGTGGAGCAACAAAGAGTCTTTGAAAGTTGGCTATCAAATGTTACTTGATCTGATCTTGAGGTTGGTCCGATGGATATTACTAATGCCTTCTTAGATGAAACAAGTTATAAGATTGGTCTGTTTGTGATGATTACCTCAACAAAGTTCATAGGCTACATGAGAATTGATCACTCCAGACATGTAGGTGAATAATTTGTCTCTGATAAGTATTTAGAGCATCGGGGAAACGAATTTTGAAGTCAATGTTAGCCTAGATGAATAATTATTAAGTATATATACAAAATGATTGGGTCTAGATCACTGCCAAATGGTTGACTTGGTTCTGAAGGTTGTAACTTAGTTCCAAAGTCTGTAACTTGGTGTTGAAGTTGTAACTTAGTGCTGAAGTTATATGCCAAAGATGGAACTGCGTGTCGAAGGATGAAACTAAGGGTTGGAGCTGGTAATTAGTGCTAAAGCTGGAATTAAGCACCGAAGGTTGGAACTACGTATTATATTTAAAGAAATTTAATTGGTGCACTTCAACTATACCTGAAAGGTTGAAGGTAAGTTGAAGCTTAAGGAGCTGTAACTGCTGAACCAGTACTGAAAAGTTGAAGGTGTTGAAGAATACTACTAGAACCTAAGAGTTGAGCATAGCCAAAGAGAAAGATATTTTGAGTTACCGTTGAAGCCAAAGTTGCATGTATCTCCTATTAGGTTGAATGTGTAGTAACTAATGACCGAAGCTTCTGGATATCTACTATGTTCTTGGAAAGAGCAAGATTATTTGTATAAGAATATTCTGAATGAATGTAAGGTATACGTCATTGATTAACAATAGTTAATCTAAAACGTTAATGCTGAAGAGATAACAAAAAGGATAAGCATGATCTAGCTGACAACCTGCTCTAGAAAATGGGTCATTACTCGACAACCTACGTGTCAGTGTGCATAAAAACATTTCCTCATTTGGCTGTGAAAGTTGTATACTTTCTGAAATGTTATTGTGAGCCAAATGTTCTTTGTTCTTCATCCTTAAGTCTATATAAATTAAATGAGAAGATTAAAGTTTTGTGTCGGTATAAAAAAGAATTAAATTTCTCTTAGTGAGAGAGATTTCTAGTTTATCTTGTTTTGGAGAGTATAGTGAAGTATAATTTTAACATTTGAAGAGGTGCTTTGAAATCAATAGTTCCTTTTATAAGTTGTTAGTATTTTGTAACAAAATATGAGTGGTTAAGTATTTAATGTTTGAAGAGTGTTCTTATAATCTCCTTTTTATATATTGTGTTTGTTGCCCGTCGTTCTAGGATTTTTTCATTATCTGAACAACATTGAATATCTTATTGTGTGTTTGAGATTTATTCTGTATTTTTTTTGTTATTTTTTTGTTTAAAAATGTAAAAAACTGAAGCTTTGATTACCTATTGTAACCTCTCGAACGATGCTTACCAACTTTGGCCATTGCTTCTGCCGTGTTTAGTAAATAATAACACACCTTATAAATAGGCAAAAAGATAAAAATATTCAAAGTTTTTAATTCAATAACATTTTTATAGATAATGAAAACATTATTTTGTAAGTGTAACCACGAATAATAATAATACAATTATGGAGTTTTTAATATATAATTTATTTTTAATATATATTAAAAACCTTTTGTATTTGAACTTGATTTATATATTTAAAATCGTTCACGTTTGAATGTTTTTTTATTATTGGAATGGAAAAAAATATCCTCCAAAATAATGAGAAAAATGGAAGTATATTTTCATTCATAATATTCTTTTCATTATACATTTTGCTTCGTGGTAAACCTTATTTGATTGTCTTTGCATTCCGTGAATAAAATATTTTTGATATTTTTTATACATATTTTTATTGGTTTTTTCAAGATATATATGATTCGATGACCAAAAATTAATATATATATATATATATATATATATATATATATATATATAAACTTTAAAATCTATTTTCGACACCAAACAACAGTAATCTATCCAAAACAAATCCAAATTCGATTTATGATTTTGTTTATTATAACTAATTTTTTATGAGCTTAAAATTATAAAAAATGAAGAAACTTTGTACATTTATCTTAGAATTTAGTGTTGGATTTGGATTGTTGAATTGATTTTTTTACTAAAAAAATAAATATAGTCTCCCATGTATGGCAATAGTTGTGCAACAGTTCTCCATGTTTAATTTTGTATTTAACGAGTTTCTTATATTTAAAAAAGTTGCATTTTAGTCCTCGCACGTGGGATTTGTACATTTTAGTAATCACACGTTGGATTTAGGAGATTAAAAGTGCATTTTTTGAAATACGAAGATATATTTAATTAAAAAAATTAACTTAAATGATCCATTTAATATATAAGTGAAAATGATAGTTTCATTTAATACAAAATTGAATATGAGAGGGTTGGGCAAGAGATGATATACATGATAGATTATATTATTCTTAGCCAAATGAGTTATAGCTAAAAAAAATTGCATAATTAATGCTTTGTTAGATTAATTTTTTAAAAATTAATAAATTTCCTAAGTTATAATCATGTTTAGTAATTAGTGGCATATATAGTAAATAACTAAAAAACTAAAAAAAATCCAAAATTTTAATTAAACGACATTTTTGTAAATAATGCAACCTGTAACCATAAATAATAATAATATAACCACATTAAGAAAAAAATATTTATTATAGTGGTCCTGAGTATATAATTCATTTACGATCATGCAATTGTTTTAGTTTTATGTTGTAACCGGTATATAATTCATTTACAATCATGCAATTGTTTTAGTTTTATGTTGTAACATGTATATAATTCATTATGTAGCGAACACGATGACAAAAATCGCTAGATCTTAACAAATATAATGATTCGTTTTTAATAAATCTTAGCAAATATGGTGACGCAAATGTACTTAGATCTTAAAAAATATGATAACAAAATTTGTTAGGTATTAATTAGTTCTTAGCAAATATGGTGACCAAAGCTTGTGTAACTATTTTCCATAAAAAATGATAATTTATTGTAACTTTTCTTGGTTTGAATAGACATCTAATTCCATTACTAAAAAAGTATTTCGTATTTTTGTTTTAGCAACACTCAATGGGGTATTTAAACTACAGATTTTATGTTGCTTCGGTTCTTTAACACTTTGAAAATTACTAAAAAGTTGAAAATCACTAATTTGTTCTTACTTATATTCATAAAAACAAAACAAGAATTGTAAATTACAAAACAAACAAATAGCAAGCGTGCACTACAAATATATATACTTAAATATAGATGATTAACCCTTAATGTGAAATAATCAATTGGATGACAAGATTTGTTGAACAACCACATGGAATCAGCTTCAACTTATCCATATTTTTTATTTTCAAAATGGCATAATCGAAATTAGCGCCTCCATATACTAAATACTCTAATTGTAGCTTAATGGTGTTGTACTACATAAACCGAGCATAAATTCAATTACTTATAAAACTTAATCGTATTACAACTCAATTTTTTTGTAAAATTTTCTCTTTTTAAAATTTAAAATTTAAAAAATATCGTGGATGTAATCGAATTTCACCAAGTATGAGTGACAATTTTTGATAAATCGCTAATCATCAATGAAATATGTGACGAACTTTACTAGTTGTCCGCGAAATATATGATAAAGCTTGCCGGAATATAGCGAGTTCATAAAAAATCACAAACCTAATAATATCATTTTAAACAATCACGAAAAACGAATCATTACCTCCACCGTGTTATAGATTTTGAATACATAGTTCAAAATTCCAAAATATTCAAAAATCATGGGATTTAATGATTATTGGTTTTTATGAATTAGTATCACCGATTATGAGTAAAATAGTGATTATTGATTTTTATGGGTTAGTATCTTTGTTCACGAGTCAAAAATGTTTAAAAGACAAAAACATAACTTTGTGGTCAAAAATATTTTGAACTTAAAAGAGTAAATCTAACAACAAATTTAAAGACATATAGCCTATTGGAAAATTATATTCCTATATCTTAATAAAAACAGAACCATGTTTCCGCCCACCGGCGGATTTACTATGGGGCTAGGGGGGGCGCGAGCCCCCCCAAGCCTCAAGGAAGATTAGTATTGGGGAAATTTTTATTTTCGGAATTTTTAAAGAAGTTATGTTTAAAATGTTTGATCAATGGTCAAACGGTGTCGGTTTTGGCTGAAATTTGGACAGTATGTTTGGGACATATAAAGCTTCAATATGTCCAGTTGGATTGTTATTTGATGCTACGGTTTGGGAGAAATCATTTTTGGAATAGTGGAGTAGTTTTTGTAATATTATTCATTTTTGTTTCTTTTTTTGTTAGTTTATTATGTTTAAAATTGTTGGTGGGTTGTAGATATTTATTATATTGAATTGGATACTTTTACCTTCAACTTATCATAATAGTAGAAGTGTTTTTGGTGGAATCTTCATAAGTCTCGTGGTCTTTTACTCTTCAGAACGAAGTGGTCTTTTCATATAAATATTCTGGTTGTTGATTTATTTTACCGTTGATTTATTTTGTTAATAAATCGGTTGTTTTATTATTTGGTTGGTTGTTTTGAAGTTAATATCGCTTGTGGTTGATATACTATTATTTGGGTCTAATAGTTGGTATTAGAGCTCCATACCCAAACGAAAACGTGATATGGATGAAATTCTTGGATGTCGAAGATGATGAACCATCAGTCATGCTCATCAAACGGAGTGACTTTATTAGAGTGTATAAAGATAGTGTCACTTGATTAGTTGAAGTGACGCTAAGGAACTTCTAAGATGCTCTAATAAGAGTGAACAAATATATCCATTGTGAAACTTTATGACTTAGATATGAATCATGAAACAACCTAATTAGATGGAGCATTAGGTGAGTCAACTGAGGGGAGGTAAAATTGGTAGAATTTGTTATGTGCGACCAAATTTCCACGTCGGATAGGTATGAGAAGGATCAATGACAAGTAAGTAAGAACATATCTCAACTAGTATGAAGCCTTTTGATTTTATACGTAAATGATATCACTGGTACTAACTCATATATAAACATAAGATTATTTAGACATATGCCCCATAAATCAAATGTATAAAAAAATTATATATTTAATTTCAATAAATATTCATGATTTTTCTAATCAATAACAATGTCGGCATTAATTTTTTTTAATATTTCCAAACAAATTATCAAAAAATAAATTAAAAGTACGAGGTGAATGATTTTTTTTAAAACATGTCTAATTTATGTAATACTTCAGCCCCTCCTGACTTGGATTCCTGGTTCCGCCACTGTTTCCGCCCATAATATTCCGGTCTTTTTATAATATTCTTGTCCTTCTGTACATATTGCTTTGTCGGTCTTCTTCGATATGCTTAATTAATTAGACGATTTTTTTTCATCAATTTCACTAGTGTTGTAAATTACATTGTAAATTATAATGAATTGAGTTAGAACGTTATCGAATTCGAAGTGTGAAATACTCCACCGTTATAGACTTTTAATATTTCTGATAATTCTCCATTAAACTAGTTGCAAATAGAGTTTAATAGAGGTTTGAATATATTAGATGTATGAAATTTTTCTATCAAAATTGAAATTAATATTTTATTCAATAGTTTCCTATTATTTAATGAATTTTGAAAAACATTTAGCATTTAGTTATACTGGATATAGCTATTAAACACAAAAGCGACCCAAGCCCATAATATGTCAAACTTCAGGATCAGAATAAATTGGCATTGCTACACAAGGTCCTGACCCTTGAACATGGTACAATAATCATAAATGATGGAGAAATCTGCTTACTGGCTCAAACCCCTTAAACCCCATAAATCACCCAAATCTTTACATAGGAATTGAAAACTATATAAAATTGGTTCAAAACATTATTTACCTATTTTAGTTAACTTGACCATTGTTAGCTTAAGTGAAAGGTCCTTTAGAACTTAGGCTGGCCAGATAGAGGAAAGTCTTTGACATTTGTTTTCCAAGTTTACTGAAAGAGCATTTGCTTTTGCTTGTGATTGTTCCTAGATGTGCCTACTAGTACAAAACTCTGAATAGCTACATCTTCCCTTTCGTACGATATAAAAAATTAATCTAGCTGACCAAACGCCGCCTAACTCTTCCCAATTTCATATTCTTCGTGTACCCAATTCTTGTTTGGAGGTACAAGATTCTAGCTATTTTCTTACTATTAAAAAAATATCAACGGGCTAAGTGCTGTTTGGCCAACCATTATAGAGTTCTACCAGATAATACGAGCCGTGATGTAGCAGTCATTAAGCTACTTATTCTATAAAACTAATGTCTTCTCTGTATAGTAATTGCGCTATACTTAGTTGTTTGTTGACAGTATATATTACGAAAGCATGATGCTTAAGCCTCACTGCACAATCACAGGCGGTAAGATAAAGTCATCATGCAGTAATCTCAGGCTCCGATCCATGTCCGAACATAATCACTCCATGGAGAAACTTAGTTTAACACAATAACTAGCTTAATGACTGTCATCATATATGGCGTCCATCTAATGGAACTTTAATAACGCGCCACCAGTACAAATAAATCAAAATAGAATTCCTAGACTTAACATCCAAAGCATAAGAACATAACCTGACGGTAGAGACGGTGCAATCGTATTAAAAAGAAAAGATCAATAGTGCCTGGACTCAATTTTTTTACTCTTATCATAGTAGAAATTTTATACTCCTGGAAAGAAACTTTCTAGCCTCTCTATGAAAATATACAAACCATTATGGGTTGTAACCTACATGGATTCATATCATGAAAACAATACCAAGAATAAGGCTTGAGTTTTCTTGAATATGAAGAAAGATTATACATAGTTATCTAGTTATAATAGCTAAAAAGCCACATTATAAGAACAACATGATCCAATTACAGCTTTGGATTGGCTGCAGTCATATGAAATTGATTAGCACAGCCTAGGAGGACTATTTCATTAACCATGTACGAATCAACAGAAGAATCAAGCAATCATATCAAACTAATTTCACATATATGAAAATTATAGATCCATCAACACAAAACCCAGTTTTACCCTACCATATTCCCACTCCGAAAAAACACGACCTAATAACAATCCCTAGCATCTAGATTCGATTAAGTGTTTCGCGACAAGAGCATTAACAACATCAAAGCCAAATAGAAAGATCGATCAAGACGGTAAAGAGCGAAAGAGATCAAACAGGACTGAGAAGCTGGTAAAGCTGAGGTTTGGGCTCGGTGTTCATACCGATGATGATGATTAGAGGGATGAATCCATAATGAGTGATCACTTTAGCTTTCTTCAAACTCCAATTGGTCCATTCCTTGACGGATTGCATAGTCGATTTCTCCTTGGATCCTTTCGATCCCTTCCCTTTGGTCTTCAATGAAACCCTAGACGCCATTGTTTTTGTTTTTTCTCCCAAATTTGTATCACAGCAGACAATCGATTAGGTTAGGGTTTTATATGGACAGAGAGACGTGACGTGATATAAAGGGATGGCACGCGTCTGTCGGTCTGTTTTTAATGCGATCCAAAATTAGGCCTTGTAATTAATTTTCCAATTGCTTAAAACTTATATAGAGATTTTATTAACAAAACTGAAGTTTTATTAACAAAGAATAAAACTAAAATATGATTTGATGGACATATTTTGTATGGTTCAGTTTAGTCGAATCGGAAGTTCGAGTTAATTGGATATTTTTTTTTTTAAATAAAAAATTATGAGTAGATAGGTTCAAGTTAGACTAATTATATGGCTCTCTAAAGAAACTCTATTCTTGTGAAAGAACATAGGCTAATTTTTTTCCTTCAATCTTTGATTCTTTACTCGATTCTTTCTTTGGATTGCTTGTTGGAAAATGGATAACACTATTGAGATCGATTCGACGAAGGAATTTCCTACGCTTAGGAAATTGTCGAAATCTGAAGAACAGGAAATCAAGAAGAAGGGGATGGTGGTTACGGATTCTGTTAACAAAGATTGTAATATGGTATTGAATCCAGTCTTTGAAGAAACGTTTAAGGAAATGGAAGATAAGATTCAGAGACAATCTTACGCTAATTTGTTAAAATCGGGGAAAACAGAGTTTGTTCACTCAAACGTTTCTGTTTCGCTTTCAAATGAGATTCCGATAATCAAGTTTGACGTCGGTGACAAGGAGCAACTTTTAAAGGTTTCAAAACATACCTTAATAGCCAAGTTTGCTACTGGCAAGCCTTCGATGGAGGTTTTTAGAAAATTTATGGCTAAGTTCAATTTCATTGGAAATTTCAGTCTCTCTGTTTGGGACTTCAGGCATATATTTGTTGAATTCTCTGAGGTTGATGATTTAAAGAGATTATGGTCAAGAAACGTATGGGCTTTGGGAAACAAAACAATGCGGCTCTTAAAGTGGACGCCTGGCTTCGATCCTAGTCTTGAATGCCCATTTACTCCGATATGGGTTTCTCTTCCAAACATTCCTGAGTTCTTGTTTAATTATTCTACGATCAGCGAGGTTGCTAAGGTATTGGGTACTCCATTGAAGGTTTGGGTTCCTTCGGTTAACAGGGCAAGAAAGAATTGTTGTAGAGTTTGGGTGGAAGTAGATATCTCCAAGCCATTAATCCATAAGGTGCAGTTAAAGTTTGGGGAAGATGATTGCTACTGGATTGATTTGGTGTATGATAACATCCCGCAATATTGTAGTAACTGTGCTCATATCGACCATTCCAAAGATAAGTGCAAGAAACTGTTGATTGATGAAAAGACTTTAATGAATGATAAACTGAATATGGAGGGTCATGTTAGTTCAGGTGTGCCTGATCAATTGTCTTGTTCTCAGTATCTTGATAAGGTAAATGAAGTTAGTGTTAGAAAAGATGGGATTAGTGTTGAGGAACAAGTGGATAAAGATGGTTCTATAGAGAATAGAGCTAATGGTCGTTGGTTAAAATCTGTTGTGATTGATAAAGGGATTGGGAAGGCTGTGCAAAAGGAGGTGGAAGTTGATAGTAGTTCCTTTCATGAAGTGAATTCTGTGGAGGATAATGGTGATTCGTTTGCTCAGGTTAATGAGGGAGAAATGATAGAGGCTTTGAAGATGTTGGAAAAAAGAAATACGTTTGAAGTTCTTAGTGAAGAGGCTCATGACTCTCCTAAGCATGATGGAAGTCTGCCTATCTCTCCTGTTAAGAATAAAGGTGAAAAAGATAGACATGAGACTAAAAAGGTGAAGAATGTGTCAAAATTATGGACTTCAAAGGGTCCAGTGTCTTCAAAAATCATGAAGCTGAAAAAGCCCCATAAATCTGGTACTGATTTATGACTATAACTATGTTGAATTGGAATGCAAGGGGGCTTGCAAATAAAGAAACTGTTCAAAGATTAAAGTCAATGGTTAAATCTTTAAAGATTAGTTTTGTGGCTATTCAAGAGCCCTTGGTTAAGTCTGAGAAGATGAGTTTGATGGCTAAAAAGTTGAAGCTTAGTGGGTATGTTTGTAATGTGAACAACAAAATATGGGTTTTTTGGCATCAGGATTTCTGTGTGGACATGGTTTTGGATACTGAGCAGATGATTCATCTTAAGGTTGGTCATCCATCCTTGAATAAAGTGTTTGAAGTATCTGTCATTTATGCTAAGTGTGAGAAGGAGCAGAGAGTTGTGCTTTGGGATTCCATTAGAAGTCTGGATATTCAGCATGACTGGATTTTGTTTGGGGATTTCAATGTTATCTCAAGTATTCACGAGCAGTTGTGTTGTTTAACTATCAATCAAAAAGGTATGGATGATTTTAATGACCTTATTATGGATTGTAGTCTGTTGGATGCTGGTTTCAGTGGCTGTCCTTATACTTGGTCTAATGGTCAGAAATGGAGGAGGTTAGACCGTGTCCTTTATAACAATGCTTGGTTAGACTTCTTTGATTATACTTCTGTGACTCATCTTGCTCGTAATTGTTCTGATCATTGTCCAATTGTTATTAAGATTTCTTCTAAATTGGAAAGGTCTAAATCTTCTTTTAAATTCTTAAATATGTGGACTACTCATGCTGGTTTTTTGAAGGAAGTTAAAGTGAGTTGGTCTGGGAGTATTAATGAAGATATGAGGAATCCTATCATGCTTTTCTGGCTCAAGCAGCAAAGGTTGAAGGCTGTGTTAAGGACTTGGAATAAGAATGTTTTTGGTAACCTTTTTGATGCCATCAAGCAGTCTGAAGAAACTATTAATAACAGAGAAATTATTCTTCAGAATGAGGTTAATGAGGTTAATAAGTCTTTGTTAAATGAGGCCAGACAGAACCATTTGTTGTTGCTTGATAGGGAAGAAATTTTCTGGAGGCAGAAAGCTCACGCCTCATGGTTGAAAGACTCTGACAGGAACACTGCTGCTTATCATGGTTTTGTGAAGAAAATGTTGAAGAAAAGCAGGATTAATAGAATAAAGGTTGGGGATAGTTGGCTAACTGATAAGGACAGTATTAGTGCTTCTGCTGTGGATTATTTTAAAGGTCTGCTTTCTACTGACATAAGTGATGTGGATGAACAGAGTTTGAATAGAGTTATCCCTTCTTTAGTCACTGAGGAAGATAATAGATGTCTTGTTAGTGTCCCTGATGAGGATGAGATTTATAGGGTAGTGAAAGGTTTGAACTCTGAATCTGCTGCATGTCCTGATGGCTTCAATGGAGAGTTCTATAAGTATTGTTGGGATATTGTGGGAAGTGATTTGTGTAATGCAGTTAAAGGTTTCTTTGAGGGGTATGCTTTGCCTAAAGGAGTGAAATCTACAATGATTTGCTTAATTCCTAAGTTAGACAATCCTAACAGGTGGAAAGACTTTCGCCCTATAAGTCTAACCACTGTTTTCTCAAGAATTATGGGGAAGATTGTAAACAACAGACTATCAAGCATTCTTCCTAAATTGATTTCTGATGTGCAGGGGGGGTTTGTCAAAGGTAGATCCATTCAGCATTCGATTCTTCTTGTTCAGGAGCTTTGTTTTGATATTAACAGCAATAAGAAGGATGGCAATGTCATCATTAAAACTGACATGACCAAAGCTTTTGATAAGCTCAGACATGAGTTTCTGTTTAATGTTCTCAGGATGTTTGGTTTTAATAATGAGGTTATTGGCCTTGTTAATAGCTGCATTGGTAATGTTTCTTCTTCCATTTTGATTAATGGTGAGATGGCTGGTTATTTTTCAAATACTCAGGGGTTAAGACAAGGGGATCCCCTCTCCCCGAGTCTTTTTATCTTAGCTGAGGAGTACTTAATAAGAAGTATCAATCTGATCTCTAATGCTAATCACAGTTTTCGGTATAAGACAAGGAGCAATCAGAATATAGCTTGTTCTGCTTTTGCTGATGACTTTATGGTGTTTACTAATGGTAATGTGCATGCTATGGAGGCTATTAAAACTATGATGGACCATTATCAGAATGTTTCTGGACAGGAAATCAACACAGCTAAATCTAAACTCATCATTTCAAACAAGATACCAGTTCAACATGTTGCTATTATTGAAGATATCTGGAAAATCAGTCATTCTCATTTGCCTTTTAAATATCTGGGTACAATTATTGCAAACAATATCAGAATTGCAAACTATGAAAGTATTATTGACAAGGTTAGAAGCAGGATTATGGAGTGGGATAAGCTTTACTTATCATTTGTTGGTCGCCTGCAATTGATTCAGTCTGTCCTTGTTGCCTTTTCAAACTACTTTCTTCATCACACTTCTCTTCCAGTTGGTATTATTCAGAGGTTGGAGATCTTATTCAGCAAATTCCTGTGGGGGAAAAAGGAAGATAAGAATGTTATTAGCTGGGCTCGTTAGGACAGATTATGCAAGCCCTATAGCGAAGGTGGACTTAACCTTAGGAAGCTAAATGATGTGCAGCAGGTTTATGCTATGAAGTTATGGTTTGAATTCAGAATGCAGCACTCGTTATGGGCCAGATATATGATGTCTATTTATTGCAGTAACAATATTCATCCAATATTAGCTATTTCTCCTCACAGAAAATCTAAAGTGTGGTCCCGAATTCTTAATACTAGAGTGATAACTGAAGATTTTATGTTTTGGCAGCCTGGGTATGGTAACATTGGTTTTTGGTATGAAAAATGGTGCTCTGCTAGGCCTTTTATTAAGATTAATAATGATAGAGACAGAAGAACGTTGTGGGACAGTACTAATGACCTTGTGAAGGATTTCTGGTTGGGGAATTCCTGGGACATTGATAGGATCAGCACTAAGGTTACGACTACGGAGATTGACAAAATAAGAGAGGTCAGGCTTTCTAACAGTGAGAATGTTTTGCTATGGTCTCTTTCTAAGAATAGTAAGTTCAGTGTCAGAGATACTATAAATCAAATCAGGGCTAAGGGCAGCATTACTCGTCTATATGAGAAGACATGGAATGCTGTAACTCCCAGGAAATGTTCCTTCTTGTTGTGGAGGGTCCTTCATAATTGGTTACCCACTGATAGTGTTATGCAAAAGAAAGGTTTCATGCTAGCTTCGAAATGTGTTTTTTGCAATAACAGTGAGACTACTAATCATGTTATGGTGCAGTGTCAGAATGCTTGGTCTGTTTGGCAATATTTCAGCAGCATTTTCAGAGTTCAAATCCAACCTCACATGGCTGTTCCTCACATTGTTATGAGGTGGTATTGGGCTGGTAAGAAGTGCGATATATTCAGCATTCTTCCTGCTATTATTTTGTGGTCTATTTGGACAGGTCGAAACAAGAAAAAACTCAGTAATGAGAACATCAATTCAAGCTCTATAATCAACCATATTCTACTGATTTTATCCAGTCTTGACCATGCTAAAGTCTTAGAGAGAAAGCATTGGGGTAAATTTGTTAAAGAGGCTGCTGACATTGGCTGTGTCAACCAGATTAAGCTCTGGAATAAGCCTCTTTTTCTGAAATGGAAGAGTCCTAAGCATGGAAGATATAAGCTAAATGTTGATGGATCTTGTACCTTTAATGGCGAATCTGGGGGTGGAGCTCTGATCCGTGATAGTAGTGGGGACATTGTCGCCGGCATTGGTAGGCTGTATGGGAAGGGATTGCCGCTGATTGCAGAGAGTAGAGCTCTCCTTGATGGCCTGAGGTTGTGTGATAGGCTTGGGCTCAAAATGGTTGATGTTGAACTCGATTCAATGATTCTGGTGAATCTGATTCTTTATGGTAATGTTACGTGGTTTCTGGATCCTTTGCTTAAGTGTTGTAGAAAGTTCATCAAGCCTGGAATGGTGGTTCGACATGTTTTTCGGGAGCAAAATTTGGGAGCCGATTGGGTTGCTAAGGAAGCTCTTAAGCTTTAATTGGATATGGAGTTTAACAGTTTAAATGCTCCATCAAAATTGAAAGCTATTGTTCTTCTGGAAAAGATGAATTTTGGCTATTTGAGGTTAATTGACTAAGCTGAATTAGGGTTTTGTTTTGGGGAAGAAGGTGAGATTTGGGGATGAAGATGACTCTGTGTATAGGTTCGCGCTTTACTTTAAATTTTTGTAAAATTGCCTAATAAGGGCTTGCTCTTGCTGATTAATTCAATTGAAATCCTTCATTAAAAAAAAAGTTAGACTAATTATACTCTAATCAATTGTTCCGACATAAACGAAAGAAGACTAGTCTAGTGTTGTTTGAACTTTTTTTCTTGTTGGTTGAAGCCTTCTTTGATCTTTGCTTATGCATTTTTATGTTTATCCTTTGCATCTATATCTTTTTGTCGAGGCGTCATTTATCTTTTGAATGCTTTGCTTAAGTAATGCTATTTTTTTATCTTTTATCATTGCTTTAAATGCTTCATCTTATTGTTAATGATCTTTTATCTTTTCTTATATAGTTATGTATAACCCTATAGTCCTTCTTGAAGACTAAAGGTAAATGCTACACATCTCAAATAAATTCAGTGAACACAAATTCTCATTTTTAGTGAATTTGAAATATAACATGGGTGTTCTTAACATAGTGTGCGTTGTAAGCACTTTATCTTATTTCTAAGAAATTATACGTTTGGAGTTTATATATTTTTATACAGCCTCTTAATCATTCTCGAAATCAATTATACATTTGGAGTTTAATTTATTCTTTATCTTATTTTTCGCAAAAATTCTTTTTAGTTTGGCTAAAGATACTTACGAATATCATGTGTTGTTGAAAATATTCTCTCTATTATTATTTTTTTTGCTCATAGTAACTATACACTTAGGAGTAAAAAATTAATTTTAAACGCTTACTTATGCAAGTGGTTTATACGATTTGACATGTATAGATAACGTGTTTACCGTTGTGCGCATGTATGCGTTTGTTCTTCTTCAATCATTTTTTTCTTGTTTTTTATGCCCGCTATATTTTTTCTAACAAGATGTGAGTCGTTACTTTGATTAGAAAATCTAGAGTTATGATTTTACTTATTTTCCTCCGTGTTAAATACGTTTTCTTCTTCGTTCCGTTTTCTTTATCGTCTTCTCGCTTATTAATTTGTTATAACCGAATAATAAACTCATAAAATTCTTTAAAATTTTCTTATAAAAAGTAACAAGTTTTCTAAATCGATATTCATACTCTTCAATTATGACTTCCCGTTGTGTTGATGATATCATTAGCGATGTTTGTATGTCTTCCAATTTAGTTCCGAATGGTTTGAACGAAAAAAAAAATTGACTTTGTAATGCATTCTTATACATTTCTCTCAGAGGCTGGAGTTTTTTTTATAAATTTGACGATTGGTCCAATCCTTTTGACGTATGTATCCATTTTCCCAAACAAGGTAATGCTTCACTCGATGCTCGTAATGATGGGTCATGTTCTTCTTTTGTACTCTTGACTATGAGCTTTATTTTTTGTTAGATAGTGATATTGTTGAGATTTTTGCTTGAGCCAACTTTTCCTAAGCCAATTAACTCCTTAATTTTGGCTTTTGCTTTTGTCAACTATTATTTTATCAAGAAGGAATTTTGGACGTTTTTTCGTTAAATATGTTCTATAAATTATTATATTTGTAGGTCGTGAAGATAATCCTTTCTTCTAAATGTTCGTGTTTCCATTTTCTCAGATAATTACTGGCCTTCCCAAAATTACAGAAGATTAGAAGAATAGTTTTGTTTATGTTTATGGTGGATGTGCCACTAAAGTTGTAAACAAACATGACTCTATTAATATTTGTTGGAATGCCAATTGTAAATATAACCTTTTTAGAAGCGTTAGTATTTTGCTTTATTACTTCTCCATTTGCTAATACTGTCTCTTGTATTTTAGATTTTTTCATCGATTTCATTTTGATGAACGACTAATTAAATCTAGATATGAAAGGATCATGGAAAAGGTAAAGAGACTTTAATTTTCTTATGCTTCTATAATGGTGTCTGGAAACTTTATAAAAGCCGGACTATGGCGTAACAAATGAGTTTAAGGAAATTTTGAGACTATTTATTTTTGGAAAGGAGAGAGAAGTAGTAAAACTGCTAGTAGTAAAGGTAGAGGTGGCCCAACCAATACATATACTTTGACTATGACAACATCTGGTTTGCCTAATACTGCTTCTGAAGTGTCCATTTCTATTGCTTCGTTGGCAAAGTGGATGAGGATCATAATTAAGAGAAAGATTATGTTCTTATTTAAAGGCGTAAATACTCATGTATTTTTTTTGTCTTATCACGTATTCTTCAATTATTATTGATGAATTCAGATATTTCTTAGTTATTAATCTTGTTAAAACTATGTTCGTATGAGAATATCTGTCACATAAATGATAGTTTGTGGATAAGTATAGAGAGAGAAACTAAATGAGTAAAGAGAGAAAGAGACCAAAAGAATAAATGTAGCAATCATTGACTAATCATTGGACCATTTCTCCAAAAAGTAATGTCCTTTATATAGTACATGAGGTAAGTTCTGAATTTATATATTTATTCTCTCATAAATGGATCTTCTCACCTCACTCATTTACTATTTATAAACAAGTTTACTAGTGATTGCATATGACACTCTCAACCCTTATGTTTGCTTTAGTTTAGTCCTTGACACTTAATCACATCAATTTAAACCTTTTATTCATCATATTAAAGCTTATTCTCAACCATATTTTTCTCTCCTTGTCAATTATAACAAACATATATTTGTTTTTAAATTTATGTACCTTTGCCTGATGCAGTGAGTGCAAGGAATTCTCTTCCTCTTTAAGGAGCCCCTTCAACTCTTCAACTAGATCTTGATTTATCATTTCTACCGGTTGCAAGTAGCACTGATTATTCTTTCTCTTTCCCAGTGATTCTCCAAACATTTGATACATGTTTGATGGTTTTGTGTCATCCGACATAATAGTTTTTATGACTTGCATGGGAGTTAGAATTCAGACTTCTTCTTACCTTCCATGAGCTTTGAAGATCAGGTCAATATGCATGCTTTTGAATAATCTCTTCTTATTGATAATGAAGCTTTCACCTTAGCTTTGAGAGAAGCTGATGGTGAGGTTATCTTTAAGCTTTCGGATAAAACAGTGATAAAAGTGATTTTCTGTTGAAATTTCTCTTGCAAATTTTTTATCTTTGTCGGAGACTATTCTTCCATTAGTGTCAATGGTAATGTCACTTATAGTAAGGAAGGTTTTACGACTTTTTTGCAAATGCAAGATCTAAATCAAATGTTGCTTTTTTTATGTTGAAAGATTTGCACACAGGCTTGACTTTTTTATCAGCCGTGTATATTTTTAAACTTTCGATGTAGGTGTGCTACATATTTTATTTTTAATATTACTACCAAAAGATATTGACTTTTAATTCTGATTTTTTTTGTCATTATTGAGCAATGTGAAAGTCAAGTTGCTTCTAACTACTTTAAGGGTGGAGAAATGAGTGGTTTTCTTAAGGATACATACGAGGCAGGCTATACCTAATTAACCGATGATGTTTCTTCACAATATTTAGATGTTTTTTTAAACTTTGTATAGAATTATACTGTTATTTTCTTTCATTTTTAATTACCATTTCTGCAATATATTTGTGTAAGACGTTTTTTGCGAGATTTCTTATTTTTTTTATAAACAAGTTTTTGTGTCTATGATACATATTGTATTCTCTATTTATACTACTGATTGATCATGTGTAATAGGTCGAGAATTATTTTTTAGAACATCATGGTTATATACTTTTACTTTTTAGAATTTGTCAAGTATATTTAGGGTGCATGATTCCCTAGTAGGGATTTTCCTTTTTTTTAAGAAAATACATCTTTTTATTGGAGATTCACTCTTAGTTACCTGACTTTTTGTGATTATCATTTGGTAGGATTTGTGATACCTGATCATTATTTCTAATATCCATGTTAGGACTGATGATTATTTTACTATCTGAAGCGTATTAATTTTTATACAGACTTTTTATTCTTTCTCAAGTGTTTTTTATTATATAATCTTTTTATTGTGGGTTTGGCACTTCTTTGAAGTTTCATTTTACTTAAGATTTTATTTTTAGGGTATTTGTCATTTACGATATCAAATAAGAAATGAACCAAAGTTTTGGAAAGAAAAATATTCTATTAATATCGAATACCTCGTTAAAACCTTCTCGCACCATTGAGGGTGGAAAAAGTGCATCCCCATAGTTTAATAAATACGATTTACATGAGTAGTAAGGTACAAGGTCATTAGTCTGCATAACTATAATAAAACACTATATTCTAAGGGTGCGATACTTGGTTTTCATCACCATCTTGCAACGTGTACGTTAATGGTTTAACTTTTGTTTCCACCGTAAACGGTCATCACACGTTTCGTTTAACTTTCCAAGTTTTTTATTTTATGTATCCTGAAAGATTATTATTTTTACCTTGATTCAAAACTCATGAAACAAACTTTGGAGTTATGTTTTTTCCTCATTCATGTCTTGTAATGCTTTGATCGAAGGTGTGCATTGATCCTCATTTCCTCGACTTAGTTGAACGTCACTCTTTTGTTTTTCCATTTGCTTGAAGATGAAAAAATCGTTCAACATTGCAAAACATGAGGATCAATACCATATATCATAGAAAACGTGCCTTGTAATTAATCGATGTAATTATTTCTATTTATACTACCGCCTTCATACCAAATATCATAGAAAACAGTGTTTCTTTTATGAAAGTTCTTGGAACCGTTCGATATAATCATCGAACGTCCTGCAGGGTTTCTAAACAACTTCCTACTGGTTCATCCAATATTTTCTTCATGCATTTGATTATAGTTATGTTAGTCACTTCGACATTTCTATTTGCTTGAAGATGAAAATGATAATAAAATATGTTTAATTCCATTCTCAGCGCAACATTGTGTGACAAGATTGTTTTGGAACTATATTTCATTATCGGTGATGAAACCTCTCTGGGTTTTGTTCTTATATATATATTTACTCTTAAAAAGTAAATTACCTCTGTTTTTTGTATATATTACATCGTTTTTGCTTCTACCCATTTGAAGAAAAAAACCACAAGTATAATCATGTATTTTTTTCATCCCGAGGCCATCGGGAATGGTCCTATAATGTCCATACCCCAATATTTGGCATGTATCACATTAAAACCCTCAATTTGAAACCTCATATTTTGCTTCATTATTTGACATTGGGAATCTGAACCTTGATTGTTGTTTCCTCCGTCGGTTGTTAAGATCCATGTGTATTCTTTATCGTCGTTGATGGCGGCTAGTATTTCATATTGGAATTATGTTAGGAAATCAGCTAATACTTTGATCTTTATAGTTGTTTTAGGTTTGAATTTGATATCATAGTCCTATAATTATATTAATAACTTAGTTAATCTTCTTAAAACGTCTAGCTTTTACAATACAATTCTTAGGGGGAAAGAAGTTCACACAATTATAGTGCGTGTTTGAAAGTATGGTTTCATTTTTATTTTTGTTACTACCAATTCTATAACTAATTTGTTTAACTGCAGATATCAAGTTTCTGCTGATAGTAAAGATTTACTTATATAGTAGACAACTTTGGATTCATTTCCTTTATCCCCGATTAGCACTGTGCTGACTGTATGGTGTGATACTTCAAAGTATAAGTACAAGTTTTCTCTTGATTTGGTTTCTTTAAGACCTCCGGTAATGTAAATAAGTTTTTGATATTGTTGAATGCCTCATCACGCTTTGAATTTTATTGAGAACTTTCCTAATCTTTTCAGTATTTTGAAAAATGGTCGACATTTGTCTGAGGATCGCGAAATGAACCTGTATAAGGAAACTAATATTTTTGTTAAGATTTGGAATTACTTTATATTTATTTGTGCCTCCATTTATGCCAAATTGGTGAGTTGGGTTGGATATGCTTTGATTCATTTTTTGTTTACCATGTATCCCATGAATTTTTCTGATCGAATACTGAAGGTGCATTTTTTAGGATTGAGCTTCGTTTCACACGTTTGAGGTTGCCAAATATTTGACAAGGCCTATCAGATGGTCTTATTCATGTAATATTATGACTAACACGTCGTCGGTATAAGCCTGGATGTTTGTACCAATCTATGTTGCAAAGATAATGTTTACCAACCTTTGATAGGTTGCTCTGAAATTTTTTAATCTAAAGATCATTGATTTGTAAAAATATAGCCATCTTTCTTTTATGAATATCGTGTGCTATTGGCACTCTTCTTTCATTTGGATTTGATTGTATCTTGTGAAACAATCCATGAAATATAGCATTTTGCTGGTCAGTTAATGGTAGTAGAAATGAGTCTTTTATGCACGCTTTCTTTAAATCCGTAAAGTCCACGCACATTCTTCACTTCAAATTTTTATTTTTAACAAAGACATAATTTACGGTCCACATTAGGTAAAGAAATTCTCTTATGTGTCCTACGACGGTTAGTCTGTTTGTCATTTTTATTATTGCCTAAGGTTTTTTGTTGAGAAGAAGACCTCATTCTTTGTATTATCAGTCTAAAATTATTGTTGATATTTAACTGGTGACCTATGAACTCAGCTAGGAATCCTGTTACAAATCGTGTACTTTAGAGAACATATGTACGTTATTTTTTTTAAATCAAAATTTTATAAATGGGATCAATTGATATATTTCTGTCGATCTTCAGGATTTTTCCTTCCACCATTATGACTTCTTTTGCTTCTTCCCCCGATTGAATAAACCAAGGGCCTTCTATAAGGTGATCTAATTACTCAATGATGACCCATTCGTTCTTTGATTATTATGCTTTTAGAGAGAGAGAGAGAGAGATGATGCGCAACATTCTCTACTTGCCTTTTGGTTTTCTCTTATCATGGCTGCTTTACCATTTATACGTGATTTTATGCATTGATGAATTGTGGATACTATAACATGCATTTGTTCTAGCCATAATCGGCTCAAGATTATATTATAGAGGGATGGCGTGAGGCTATTGAACCACTGTATTATTTTTCTCTTAAGGTCATGGAAATTATCTGATACTTCATCCGACCATCATCTCCTTATTGCAGCATCTCGCTATTAAATTATTATAGGTGGTGTTCAAGATCTTCTTTGACATCATAATTGTTCATTTTGTGGTTATCGTAATACGGCAACATGACTTGATATAATATCTATGTGGCTAGTGGAGACTCACCGTATTATTAAGGCTCTTCATCATCATCGAAATCATATATAATATCCATCAATGGGTAAACATGTTGGAACCATGGCCTTTTTTATTTCACACTCTTTGGTTTAGTTTTGTTATTTAGTCCACCTCCTTGATTGTATAGGTTATGGTGTACGTATCCTGGTTGAAACAATGAAGTATCATGCGTCCATCTAGGCACATTGTATTTTTGTTACCCCTGGGAATGATACCATAGATTTCCTGACATGACTCCTTTTGCGCCATGGGGCATACCCGATTGAGTAGATTGACCTAGATAATTATACTCTACATAATTTGGGTATGGAGGATAACCTGATTGAGGCATAAAGCCTTGTGGCGACGGTGCATGTATTAGCACTACTCTCATAGTTGATGGCATATTGACATCCTTAATTAGTTGGATAATCGGATCTTTTTTTTGTCTCTACCCTTTGTTTCGATCTGATTATTTCCTTTTGAGAGCGAGTGGACGTCGAGATTCTTCTTCTCCTCCTGTTTATGTGGCACTTCTGTCACTTCCGAACCCTTTCATTGGATCATCGGTTAGGGCTTTCTCTTTCACTTTCGCGTGCCCTTCTCTTGTCCTTCTAATTTTATGAGCCTTTCTTTCATATATATCCTGCAATAACACAAGATAGATCATCTCTTTATTACTCCTCATTTTAGTCAAATTTTGGATCACGTACTTGACTTTTGTGAGTTTGAAATAATGGTTGCTCTTGAAAATGCAGAAAATCTCTTGCTTGTTCGTTTCTCAACTGTCGAGTCATACACTGAATCTCAGTTGGTGATAACAAATTTATTTCATTCTCGCCTGGTATGGCTTAAATCATATAGGTATTTGGTTGCTGATTCATGAGAAGTCCCATTTCAGTCTCATTGTGGATTGGCAGATCTGCATTTTCGACCACGTTCGATATTTTAGGTTTTGAATTGTTTTGCTCTTTATTGGAACAAAGATTCTCAATTTCCATAGACAACGCCAAGTTATAGAGATATTTTATGATCGCCTAGCTTGACCAAATTAGAGATTGATATGTGAGTTAATTGGATATTTTCTTAGAACCAAATAGAGTAAAAGTATAAAAAGAAAAATAAGAATATGTTATGTTTATTAAATAAAATTGGATCTTTATATATCAGTCGTATTACGATATATATATATATATATATATATATAACTAATAAGATATGTTAAGTATATCATTAACTTAATCTAAATAGATATTTACATGTTTAGTTAAGATTATGAGCCGGCGAATTTGAACCGTACTAATTACATCTTTATAATGACTCATATTGTCTTAACAAAATCTTAATTTTTATTATTTTTTTCATAATGATTAGAAATATTAGAAATAATTTAAAATGAATCAGAATAGTAAAAATAAACAATTAATTCTCTGATTTCCAATTAAATATCCCAAGATAATAATTCGGAAATTAGAGAGCGAGATTCAAATAACAATTTAAGGCATTATCCACAATAATCTTATAGTTAAACAAAATAGATATAAGAGATTGTTAGTAACTATACTTCTATTCATGATCCCAATTTGAATATTAAGAACAAAAGCTTCAATGTGAAATTTATTAGGATGATTTGTTTCAAAAATATTATGGTTTGTTATAAACTTCTATTATAATTAAGTTTATATATTTATATGTTTTAACATTATATAAATTAAGAATAATGCATTGTTGGATCTACTTACAACAAAAGTAATATTTAAATGTTGGGTTAGGTTATTTTTTATTTATTTCTCTCGTCAATTTTTTTTATCATTTAAAATATTTAATTTGATTTTTAGTTTTAAAATATATTTAACCACCTATTATTCTATTATTTTTAAAATATTATATAAAATAAATTATATAAATTAACAAAATAAATATTTATTATTGTATATCAAATAAAATTTACAATATTTTAGAATTTCGATGATATTGGTTTTTTTTGAGTCATAAGGTTTGTATGGATTTATTTTTGGGTCCAACTCTCAAAAGGTCTCAAGATAGTTGAAACACATTCTTACTTTATATATTAAAAATTATTTTACGTCTAAACGATGTGGGATGGATAAATAAAAATTTAATTTCACTCAAAAAAATAGATGATGTTGATATTGATGATAATTATTTTTATTATAGGGTTGAAAATCATGATGTAATGAAGAATAGAGTAAAAATAAACCGATCATGTCAAATTTTGTAATAGTTTGTTTTTTCTTATTGTTGTAGGTTTAATGATTTAGTCATTTATCTTATATCTGTGTTATTTTATAAAATTTAGGTAACTTACTAATATCCTGAAGTAGAAGAAGATTTTGTTCGCGTACTCATAATTTTAATGCGATTGAGATTTTTAAAGATTCAAAAAATTCTTTATTTTGAGACAAAATATTCTTGAACATATCGGCGACCAATGTTTTGGCACAAATTTGTTAATTGTTTTTACAAATGAATTAACAATATTTGTGTAAAACATTGTTACCTTTTAATGTATGACAACACATTTAAAAAATATCATAAAAACTTATACATTAACATTTGGAAAAAACGTCACCTTCATCGATGTTGAAGAGTTCAAACCTGAAGTTTTCTCTTGGAAATGCAGTCACATTTTTGTTAAGAAATGAAAAAACATCTGCATACAAAAATAAATTTTACAAAAAATCAATATGATTATTTTTGAGATTTTACGAGATTGAGATAATGAAGTGTGCAACTTCAAGATTCAATAAAAATGATTTGTACTTGAAATAATTAGGTAATAATTATATGTTAATTTTTTATGATAGTTTGTTTCAAGATTACTACGGCTTGCCTTTAAATTTCGACTCAGAATCGTGCTATAAGTTTATATATAACGTTTTAAATCAATATATGATATTTAGATTTTTAAATATTATGTAAATCAAACATAAAATATAGCTTGTTTCAATTACATAAAATTAATATTTAAATGTTGGATCATGTTATAAATAATATATTTTTATTATCTTTCTCATCTAAAACATTTGAAGTTTTTTTCATCTTTTAAAATATATAATTGTCTCTAGTTTTAAAATCTATTTACCATCTACGATTTTATCTATTTTTTACTTCTTAAATATTATATAAAATTAAATTAACAAAATAAACATTATTATTTATTATTATTATATAAAATTTCACAAATATATGAAATTAGTATCGTAATCGTAGAAATCATACAAAAATAATATACCAAATTAATACCCCAAATTAATATATAAATATTAAAATTAATATTTCAAAATGATATATTGACAATTACATTTTGAATATTATGTATACATGTTATAAATAATAGGTAAATTTTGTAAAGCTAAAACAATTACGGTTAAAAAGCTTTTAAAAATTAAGAATCGTGCAAATTCAGTATGATTCGTGCAAATTTCGATATATTTTTTAGTTTGCTCAAAATTTAAAGTTTAAAATAACAAAATAGAGTTTTAATTTACATATTTTTATTATTTTTAAATATATTAAAGCTGTTTAAAATATAACTTTACAACTTATTCTTTTTGTTTATTCGGAGCTCGTAAATAGTCCAAATTCTGAAAGTACTACGTAAATAACTCTTTTGGAAGATTATGGTTGACGAAGATAAAGTAGAAGACAATATCATCTACTTAAGCAGAGGCTAGACAAAATTATTCAGGATAACTATTTATCGAACGTTAATCGTATATTTAAATTGACGGTCTTGCAATGTATGAATTTAATATATTAAATTAGTCTACTTGCGAGAAGGTCACTCTAGAGTCTCAAGATGGTAAAAAATAATTAAAATTGACAGAAACAATAACATTAATATTAATGATATTGATCTTGAATATGTGGTTGAGCTCACGAGAATGATGATAACGATGAAAATAGTGAAAATAAAACCAAAGCATGTAAATCGATAAACGATGTTTTTTTAAGAATTTTATCATAATTTTAAAAATGAATTAACAATAATTTGATGTTATATTTTAATGTTTGACCATAAATTTTAAAAAAAAAGATCATAAAGGCTTACAAATTAACATTTGGTGAAATCTTAACCTTCACCGATGCTGCTAAAGAGTTTAATATGAACTTTGCTCTTGAAAATACGATTGCATTTTTGTTAAGAAATGAAAAAGCATCCACATAAAAAATAAAATTTGCAAAAAAACTCATATGATTATGTGTGATGAACGGTGTATAAAATCAAGATTCACGTTATCGAAGACCCAGTAAAATGATATTTAGTTGTAGTAATTATGTAAGAGTTAAGTAATAATCATCTTATAAGTCAATAAGGATGGTTTGTTTCTAGATTATTATGTTTTGCTTTAAGATTTTAGCTCATAATTTGTTGTAAAATTATATTAAACAATCTAAGTTATTATATGATATTTATATTTTTTTATTACCATTTAAATCAAACATAAGATATAATCCAATTCAGCTAAATTAAAATTCATATTTAAATGTTGGACTATGTTATAAATAATCTAATTTTTATTATTTCTCTTACCTAAAAATTCAGATTTTTTTTCATATTTTAAAATATCTATCTGTTCGCTTTAGCTTCAAATATGTTTACCACATACTAATCTACCTTTTGTTTTTCTCTAAACATTCCATGAGATCAAATTAACTAAACTAACATTTATTATTAATTTTATAAATTAAGTAAAACTCCCAATTTTCGAAGATATGTGATATCAATATCGCATTCGAATAATCGTGCAAAATACATACCAAATTTATATTCTAAAATAATAAATAAATGTTACAATTAATATTTTAAAATATGAACTATAACATATTAAAATTATGTTTGTAATTGTTTTATATATATATATATATATATATATATATATATATATATATATATATATATATATATATATTAAATACGATGTAATCTATTTGGGGAGGATACAATAATTTATTCACTATAACCATCTAGAGAACTTTGATATTATTCTTTTTGAATTTGATGGTTTCATAATGTATGATTTTAAGATACTAGATTGGTCTTGCGAGAAGGTCTCCATGTGTGTGTATGTATATATATATATATATATATATATATATATATATATATATATATTAAATACGATGTAATCTTTTGGGGAGGATGCAATAATTTATTCACTATAACCATCTAGAGAACTTTGATATTATTCGTTTTGAATTTGATGGTTTCATAATGTATGATTTTAAGATACCAGATTGGTCTTACGAGAAGGTCTCCATAGTCTCGGGTGGATAAAAAATAGGTGATGTTGTTAATGATGATAATTATTTTGAATATCAAATTAAAACTCGTGATGATGATAAAGAAAATGATGTAAATAAAATGAGAATAGGTAAAATTTGATCAAATTTGATTTTATTTTATTGTTATACACGTCTATGTTAAGTTTATATGTTTTTAAAATATAGACCACTCATCTAGATATATAATATAAATATTTATTTCAATTGCTTAGAATAATTTTGATGCAATCAAAATCTTTGAAGATTTAAAGAACTCTTATTTCAGAAAAAATTATTTGGTAACAAATCGATGAATGTTGTTTTGGTACATATTTGTTCATCTATTTTTCTTCTTACAAATGAATTAATAATAGTTATTCGAAGTATGTTTTGATTTTATCTTTTAATGTTTGATAATAATGCTTATAAATTAATGTTTGGCAAGAATCTAATCTTTATCAATGTTTTTAAAAAGTTTGAATTTGATTTTTCTATTGTATTTTTCTTTTCGTATATGTGGTAGAAAATAAAAAATACACGCATAAAATATATTTTATAAAAAAAATTAAATGATTATTATTTTGTTATTCGGAGAATAAGATAATTAAACAATACAATATCAAAATTCACAGCATAAAAAAGAAAAAAACAATTATATTCCGTTATAATGATCATCTGTTATCTTTTTGGGATGATTTGTTTTAATACATTATCATTTGATTTAAGTTATTCGCAAATAATATGTTCTAAACTTGTAGATGATTTGAATTAGTATAATATATTTATATTTTTTAATATCATAAAAATGAAACATAAGATTACAACAAAAATAATACTGAGAGAGTTACCGATAACTACCAAACTAGAAATTGAATTACGGATAACCACTTGAATTTTATATAATAATTTCTTCCAACAATATCACTCAATACACAAACATGTATAGCCTTCAATAATTGGTTATTTTTAACCTTCAAAACTCCATATCTTTCAAACCCTAATTCAAAAATATATATCACATAACACATATATTTTTATCTTTTAAAGACGAGCAAAATGAAATCCATGCTTAATGTTTTTAGATTTTTCTCTATTTTTCGCAACCAAATTACACGTAATTATGCAATTAGAACATAATTATTTTCTCTAGACTAATTTTGTACCCTAATTACACATATTTTTGTAACTGCAAAAAATTAGTTTTTCCACACCCAATTAATACCTTTTTTCACAACACGAGTTTGTATTTTATTTTTTCACATAATCAAACTTATTTAGCAACCAAAGTCTTAGTTTCTTCTTATTTTCGCAAGATATTTGTACGTAATTCTACAACTGAAACACAATTTCTTTTTCACAATAAAATTACACATAATTCCATAACTGGCACACAATTGTTTTTTTGCAACCAAGTTAAAAGTAATTCCCAACTAGAACACAAGTACTTTTAATAGACTATTTTTTTCCTAATTGCACGTATTTTCGCACATAGAATACAATCTATTTATAAAATAAATATTCAATGAATTTAATTTTATTCGTTTAAAAAAATTAAAACTAATGGTATTTTCAAATATTTGTTTGAATTTATGGTTCGAAAGATACGACCTTTAAAAAACAAAAGAGAGAAAAACGATTATGGGTATTTTCGGACTAATAGTTGATTATACGTAAATACTAGTTTATCACGAGGTGGTAATCATACTTCATCAAGTTTTGAATGATTATTGGTAATTTTTCATTTGGTCCACTTCCAAAAAACTTTATACTAGTTGATATATGTTCTTACTTATATACCATTTATCCTCTGATGCTTAGCCAATGTGGGAATTTGGTCTCACATAGAAAATTATCTTATAAAAAAATATTACCACTTTAGCCTCCTCTCAATTGACTTTCATCCCCTCATTCTAATCAGGTTTCTCCAAGGTTCCCCACTTAGAACGGTTTTACATGCTCACTTTTTTCAGACCATACTGCATGTTACTTAGTGCCACTCCAATCAAGTCACACAACTTGATAGACCACGAACACTATAAATTAGGTTATATTATTGATCTGTAGAGCAGATCAGTCACCTTGAGCATGACTCCTAGTTCAGCATGACTCCAAATTCGTCTTCCCCAGAACACTTCGATAGTCAGGTAACAAATCCCAGACCCAAGCTCTCCAGCAGAGCTATAGTACGCAGCTCATCCGGTGGATTAACGAATTGAAGACTTTTCTTATTGTTGAACACGTTTTTGGCGATCCAATCAGCACATTGATTTTGGATTCGAGAGATATGTCTGATCGACATCTTTGAGTGGATTAAGGATCTGCAAATATCCAACGAAGCTTGCAGGTACCATGCTTATTTTCTATTAGCAATTAGGTTTATCAGAATCAAGTTATCCGATTCCACATCTACTTCAATCCATTTATTTTGTCTGCATTTAATCAATCCCTCAATTAGGGCACTGATTTCGGCGAAAAGGCGATTTAATTTGCCCAGGAGAGTACCAGAACCCAGTAATATCGCCATCAGAGTTTCGAATCAAAACATAGTGCTTGCTTCTCCATATCTGTTGCACGAGCCATCAACATTTAGCTTTATTCTTCCAGGATTTGGGGCAATCCACTTGAGGTATCTTGGAACTTCTCTGCTATTTTTTACTGAGTTACAACCTAAGGATACACCAGCATGATAAGCATTAGTCCAAAGTTTGTATGATAACATATTATCTATGTCCATGCTCCTCATAATATAGGTGATTCTGTCAATAACTTTCTTGACAAAATCTGGAGAACCATAAAACTTTGACCATTTTCTGTTTCTCCAAATAACCCAACATATGACTTGAGGAATGATGTGAGCTATATGTCTTTTTCTTTTTGAGAACCAAAAGCTAGAGTGAAAAACATGAGAAATGACCATATGCCTCCCAATATTGATCTTGAAAAAGCAACTAAAGTAGTTCCAAAGTTGCCAAGCAAAGCAACATCTTACACATAGAGGGTTTTTCTCTTCGCAGTTGTTGCAGAATTGGCACTTTGAGGCCATATTGATGTGCCTTTTCATGATAATACTATCAATATGGATATAACCTTTTAAGAGTTTCCAGCATAAGAAAGAATATTTTTTAGGGATTGAAGGACTCCAAATTTTGTAGAAAAGGCCTGACTTGGTATAGGTGTTTCTAATACTTTCCCAAGTACACTTTGTTTCAAACTCCTGATTGTTAGAAAGTCTCCAAATGATTTTGTCAGGTTTATTAGTTTCAATTTTATATTTTGATATGTGACTAATTCTATCATTAGGCAATATATTATGTAAAACATTGTAATCCCAACTGTTGTTTTTCCAAAAATAATTTACACTAGCATTTAGATACCAGTTATAAGAGTTAGGATCACTTATCATTGGGGTTTTGTCATGCCAGTCTTCTAACCAAAAGTCCATGCATCCTTGTCTTAGCCTCCATTTAATATTTTTCTCAACAGAACTTTTGATTGTATAGAGCCTTTTCCATATAGTTGAGTCAGTGATTTTGCATTTAGCTTTTAGGGCATGAGATTCAGTGCAGTAGGTCTTGTGCATCATAGTAGCCCAAAGGCTATTGCTTTTCCTGAAAATAAACCACAGTTTGTGAGAAAATGTTAATTGAATATCATTTAGACATTTAATGTTTAAGCCACCCTCAGCAAATGGTTTGCAAAGATGTTTCCAGTTTTACCAGTGGGTGGCTTTGACATTATAGTTTGATCTCCACAGGAATTTGTTAAAGTAGGACTCTATTTTCTTGATGATATTATTAGGGACAATGGCGTTTTGCATCCAGTAGTAGATGATTGGCATTAAAACATAGGTGATTAAGGTTAACCTGCCCCTAAATGACAAGTTATTTAGGCCACATTCCACAATTTTATCTTGGATCTTGTCAAGAAAGGTAGAGAAATACTTCTCTCTATTGTTTCTAGCAATGGTTATCCCCAGGTAGTTGAATGGAAGAGTGTCTGTATTGAAGCCAGCATTGATCTTGATGTTGTTTGTAATTGACTGATTAGCTCTTCTGGATATAATCAACTTTGTTTTTTCCTTGTTAACAGCTTGGCCATAGATAAGTTGATACTTGTCCAAAAGGTGCTCAGCAGAACAATGGAATTAGGCTTGCAGTTTGTGAAGATCAAGACATCATCAGCAAAGGCCAGGCAGGGCACCAAAAAGTTTGATCTAGAAGCATAGTTGAGACTTTTATTATTATAGAAAAGATTGTAAATCCTTCGACAAAGGGTCACTTTGCCTAAGAAAAGTTATTATGGACTAAGTTACTTAGAATACACGTACATGGCTCATTTTTTGGATGAAATTATTAAGGTTATACATACACAGGGTATTCTCCGTAGATCAATATGACAAATTTGTTTTGCAGTATGTTGGTGGAACTGATAAAAAATCGTCATATATCTTAGGATGAACATGTAAAAGTAATAAAAAATTTAGGTGGATACCTGTAAAGGCCAAAAGACCATTGCGAATGAGTCGAATAATGTCTTGACAGTGCACCGTGCACGACGGTACAATTCTGTGTCATTGACAGTAAACTGTAATATAATGAATGGTTTTCTTATTAGTGTATATGAGCCCATTAGGCCCATTTTCTAGTAAATCTATTTAGTCCCTATAAATAGACTACTGGGACTACACAAAACACAATCTAAAACCTGTAACCCTTTTCTATCATAGTGAAACTCTTTTCTCTGGCGGCGCTCGTGGACGTAGACAGATGTCGAACCACGTTAAATCCCGCGTTCATTGCAGTCTGTCATTCGCAGATGTTCTGTGTTTGAGACAATTTGTGATAAATTGCATAGTGATTTAATAACAAAATTGGTATCAGAGCCACATGGTGAACTTAGGGCTTTTGAAATTAGGGTTTCACAATGGCGTCTACAACAACAAAATGCATGATTAAAATATCTGATGGGGGATCCAGCTTTGCGTTGTAGAAGATTAAACTGAAATCTTCATTGGTACTGTGGAAGGTTGTGGAAGGCTGTAGAGAATAAGTTACCATAAGAGACGAAAGAAGAGGAGAATCAAGATCTTCAAGAAAGGTATTTGTGTTGGATTTTAATGAGTGTGAAAGACAATGTGCTTCGCGATATTAATGGTGAGAAGACTGCTGTATGCGCATGGAAGAAGCTTGGAGATCTTTACTCAGAGAAATCAGTAGTATATCGATTATACTTGAAGAAGTGTTTGTACGATTTCAGATTGAAAGAAGGTATGTCCGTAACTGAGTACTTAGATAATTTTAAATCAATTATAATGGACTTGGAGAACATAAATATCAATATTGAGGATGAAGATCAAGCTTTGTTTGTATTGAGATTGTTACCAGCTCCCTATGAAAACTTTTTAGATACCATTATGTATGGTAATGATAAGTTATCGCTAGCAGATGTCAAAAAGGCACTGAAATCAAAAGAGATGAGATAATTGCAGCCAAACAATCAAGCTGAAAGGGAAGGTCTTATGACTAGGGGAAGATCTAAAAGCAACGCAAGTTCTTTAAAAAAGGAAGAACTGGAGGTCCAAGTCAAAGGTAAAGCACTCAAACTGTTATAAATGATGAGTCCGAATTCGAAGAGCTCCCCGGAAGGGTAGTCCAAAGTAAAACTCCCCGAAAATCGGACAGACTCCAAGACTATAATCCGAACAGGACTGATTGATCCGGACAGGTGATTTTGAACACTGCAAGCATAAGGCAGTTCGAACTATGACTAAAGTACTAAAAAACCTAAACACTATCTGACTAAGCTGTCTATTCACTTACTTAAAACTTGTGGGCCTTTAAACATGACCCGGGTCCACTAAACTTGACCCGAAAGCCCATAAGGGCCCAAATTTCACACTATAAATACCCAACCACCAGCATTAACTATGGGTAAGAAAAATTAACTGCTGCCAGGCTGCTTAATTCTCTCTCCACCCTTGAAACACTTTGTAACACCCTGAAATATCTCAAAACACCTTTAAACACCACCACACCACCGTGAAACACCCTTACGCTGCCTTAAAACTCTACTTAAAATTACCAGCCTACCCCTAGGCTACTTTTATCCACACCAAATTGGCGACCACAGTGGGAGGCGACGGTGCCTGAATCAAACATTCAAAACCAAGTAAAAGAATTCTGTCCGAATGAATCCGGATAATCCAGAGCTTCCACCAGCTTTGCTCGAAGTGGTGGAAGAGAACGATGAATATACTGTCCAAGAGCGTGACAGGTTGAGGGTTGAAATAGAAGCTCTGAGGGCTGAGAAGGCCAAGATGGGCATGAAGGAAAAGTCCAAAGCATCAGTTGCTCATCGCTCTGATAACCCTCGAGAGCATGAGGCTTCAAAGACTCATGTGAGCACTAAAAAGACACATGCTAGTTCTAAAAAGTCTCACCGGTCCAAGCCTGTGGAGAGTTCTGACTCAAGTTCAGAATCTTCGGACAGCTCTTCGGACAGTGAGGGGAATGAAAAGTCCTTGTCCTCCAGCAGTGACGAAGGGCGAACCAGGAAAAAACAAAAGCAAGTTAAAAAGTATTCCAGAAAAAGAGACCACCATGGAAGAATGAAAAGACACATTGGGAAAGGATCATCTCACAGCCGGAGGCATATAGACCGGTTGCTGATGGATCCATTTGCCTTCCATGATGAGCCAGGTATCTTTGCAACACCTAATGAGGATACCGTGTTCAGTCGTGGAAGGAATTGGAGGCAGTCTCCACTGTCTTCTAAAATCCTATCCGGGAACCTCCCCAAGAGGTTTGACAGCACAAAGATGGAGAAGTACGACGGCAGTACTGATCCGGACAATCATCTGGAGCAATTCAAGAACTTCATGATGAACTTTGATGATGATGATAAACTACTCTGCAGGGCATTCTCCCAATCCTTTACGGGGAGTGCTCTGAAGTGGTACAACAGCCTTCCTCAGGGTTGTATCAGAGACTTTGATACCTTTTGGGTGGCCTTTCGAAGGCAATTTGTGGGAAGTAAGGAGCTCAAGGGCAATGGAGATACCATAATCCATTGTGCCCACGAGCCAAATGAATCATTGAAAGAATACATAAGTCGTTTTGTGAATACAAAGAACGGGCTGGCTGATTGTTTTGAACAAGTGGCAATAGCATCCCTGAGACAGGGTTTGAACCCGGGCAACCTGGCCGATTCAGTAACAAGGAAGAAAGCCATGACCTGGGGTGGATTGCTAAATCAAGTCGGCAAGCAAATAAATGTTGATGAAACAAAAAAGACCAGGGTGCACAGGCAGGTGAGATCCACCCCGGTAACACCAACTCCCAATCCAAACCAGTCCGGCAACAAAGCTAGAGAAACCGGACAGGGACATGGAAGAGGAAAAGCTCAGTCTCAACCAGCTGCTCCTGCACAAAGTCAACAGTCTAGAAACAAAAGGGGGCCGTGGGTCCAACCGGAGTGGTTTGCAGAGCTCAAAGAAAGTGTGGCAACCATTTTCGAGAAAACTAAAGATGAAGTACACTACCGGAGACCGGCAACCTTGCAGTCCCCCAGAGAACATCGAAACAGTTCTTTTTGTCAATATCACAATGATATTGGCCATACTACTGATGATTGTATAGCCTTGAAGCAAGAGGTTCAGAACCTGATTGAAAGAGGGAAGTTGGGTGCGTATGTCAAAAGAAGAGGAGGCAACAGGCCTGATAACACTCACCGGGCTGGTCCGGTTAATGCTGCCCCAGAAGGGGCCATGGTAATTGTTGAAAGGTTTGATGTGGAATCAGAATACTTGGATCCTGATCCAACAAGGAACAGAGTGGGTGCAATAGAGGAACGTTCCAGGTCAGTCTCCGGGCTCATTAAATTCTTTGAGTCCTTGACAATTTTCGGAGGGGACACCGTAACGGCTCCTACCACTTCATCAAGAAAAAGGCATGTTCATAATTTGGCAACCCAACTAGAAGGGGGCATGACCTCTTATCAATCGTCAAATCTATTCCCATTCATTGTCTTTGATGGGGATGATTTGAGAGACATTGCTGGCCCTCATGAAGATGCTGTTGTCATAGGAGCATCGATAGGGGGCAATGAGATAAGGCGAATCCTGGTAGATACTGGGAGCTCTGCCAATATCCTTTTCCTAGATACTTACAAGAAAATGAAAAATCCAGCTGTGATTCAAAAGTCGGACCGATCGATTGTAGGCTTCACGGGCAGTTCAGCTGATGTAATTGGTGAGTTCGAAGAAGAAGTATTGTTGGGCAGAGGCCCTTTCAAGAAAACGGTCAGAATACTTTTCATTGTGGTGGACTGTCCCACTTGTTACAATGCTATTCTAGGGAGATCTTGGCTTTCTAGGATGCATGCAGTGGCCTCAACAGTTCATCAGTGTCTAAAATATGCTGTTCAGGGGCAGGTTGGGGTTGTCCGGAGCAGTCAAAAAGTTGCAAGAGAATGCTATGCCACTGCCTTGGCTCCACGAACGCTGGGGGCAGTCCGTATGAATGACCAATAGCAGTTTGAGGGCCTTTCTGGGGGTGAGGGTGAAATTGATGACCCCAGGGAGACCCCCGGAGTGTTGATCCCGGTTGAGGAGGTTGAGACACACTGCTTAGAAGAAGGGAAATCTGTCAAGATAGGGTCCAAAATGCCACAAGTATTGAAAGAAGAAATGTTAAAATTCTTAAAAGACCATCAGCATGTTTTTGCCTGGTGCAATGCTGATGTTACTGGAGTGCCGTCAGAAGTGATTTCCCATCACTTATCTGTCCGGAGAGACGTAGCACCAGTGGTGCAAAAAAGGAGAGCTTTCTCAAAAGAAAAGGCTGATGTCATTGTACAAGAGGTTGACAGACTCACAAAGATGGGGCACATTAAAGAAGCTCAGTATCCTTTGTGGACTGCCAATCCAGTCTTGGTAAAAAAGAAAAACGGTAAATGGCGAATGTGCATAGACTTCACGGATCTCAATCGAGCTTGCCCAAAAGACTTGTATCCGGTTCCCCGGATAGATCAGCTGGTAGATTCTACTTCTGGGAACAAGCTACTCTCCTTCATGGATGCTTTCTCCGGATATAATCAGATCCAGGTGGATCCAAGAGATCAAGAGCATACCACTTTTGTTACTGATAGAGGATTACACTGCTACAAGGTGATGCCTTTTGGTTTGAAGAATGCTGGGGCTACTTATCAAAGGTTAGTCAATAAAACCTTTGCTGATCAAATTGGAAGAAATATGGAGGTTTACATTGACGATATGATGGTGAAAAGTGTGGATGAGCAGCTACACTTGTCCGACCTCCAGGAGACTTTTGCCAACCTGGCCAAGGTGAATTTAAAGCTAAATCCTGAAAAATGTGTGTTCGGAGTGCAGTCCGGGAAGTTCTTAGGGTACATTATAAGTGAGCATGGAATCCAGCCCGACCCGGACCAACTCAATGCTTTGTTTCAAATGGAGCCTCCTCGAAATGTTAAAGAAGTGCAGCGGTTAACGGGGAGGTTAGCAGCTTTGAACAGGTTTATTTCTAGGTCTTCGGACAGATGTGCTCCTTTCTTTCAAACTTTGAAAGGTGCAAAGGGGTTTGAATGGACACCACAGTGTGATGAGGCGTTCAATGAAATTAAGAAGCATCTGTCCTCTCCGAAGACTTTATTCAAACCAATCGATGGGGAGACTCTATTTGTGTATCTGGCTGTTTCAAGTTGTGCCATCAGTGCTGTGTTAGTTAGAGAGGTTGATGGGTATCCTCACCCAGTATACTACATCAGCAAAAGCCTGATTGATGCTGAACGGCGCTACTTGAAACTTGAAAAATTAGCGTTGGCCTTGGTGATAGCTGCAAGAAAGATGAGGCCTTATTTTCAGGCTCATCCTATTATAGTCCGGACATCTTTCCCTTTAAAAAATGTCCTTCAGAAAGCGGATATTTCGAGCAGAATGACAAAGTGGTCAGTAGAGTTGGGAGACTTCGACATAGACTTTGCTCCTCGAACAGCAGTAAAGGCTCAAGCTGTGGCTGATTTTCTGGTCGAATTCCATTCTGATAGGGACTCAGAGCAACCTGCTGATTCAAAAGACAAAAAAGTGTGAATTGTCCGAACAGATGGAGGATCCAGTGCCATAGGATCTGGGGCAGGAATATGTCTTACTTCTCCTTATGGGGACAGCATGTTTCAAGCTATTTGTTTTGCTTTTAGGGCGTCCAATAACGAGTCCGAATACGAAGCAGCTATAGCTGGATTAAAATTGGCTTACATTTGTGGAGCAAAAAGGGTCAAGCTGTTAAGCGACTCCCAATTGCTTGTTCACCATGCCTTGGGCCTATCAGAAGCTAGAAAAGAACAGTTAATCAAGTATTTACTTCTCTTGAAAAATGAGGCAATGAAGTTTAAAGCTGTTGTCTATGAGCACATTCCCCGAGCAGAGAATGAACTGGCAGACTCATTGGCAACAATAGCATATACGGAGTCCTATCCATGGATCCATGTGCTTGAAAGTCCTTCTATTCAACTTGATGAAGGGGAGAAAGAGGAAGTTTTTGAAATAAAAGTAAATAAACCTCAAGATTGGAGGTCTCCACTTATACAATATCTGTCCGATGGCGTCGTACCCTTGGTTAAATCACAAGCCAGAACGTTAAAACACAAGGCTCATGGTTTCATCATGATTAGAGAGGTCTTGTACAAGAAATCCTACAGCAAACCTCTCCTACGCTGTTTAGGAGATCATGAGTCACAAATGGTTCTCTCCGAATTACATGATGGTGAGGGATCAGCCCATTGTGGATTTAGAGCGTTAACGAGAAGAGTGCTTCTCTCCGGATATTATTGGCCTTCAATAATGAAAGATGCCAAGGAACTGGTAAGAAGGTGTGACCCATGCCAAAGGTACAGCAATGAAATTCATGTACCAGCCATCCCTTTGGAATCAATTTCTGAGCCTATCCCTTTTGCTCGATGGGGATTGGACTTAGTTGGGCCTCTCCCTATGGCGTCCGGAGGGCGTAAAACCATAATTGTAGCCATCGACTACTTTTCGAAGTGGATAGAAGCAGCCCCCTTAGCAGGAACAACATCAAAGGCTGTTATAAAATTCATTCTATCCAACATATGTTGCAGATTTGGTGTCCCTCAGAGAATAACAACAGATAATGGGCCACAGTTTGACAACCGAGAAATAGAGAGCTTCTGTGCCTCAAGGGGTATTCAGCACTGCTTTTCTTCACCATTCCACCCACAAGCCAATGGGCAAGTTGAGGTGGCTAATAGAACAATACTGTCCGGCTTAAAGAAAAATCTGGAAGGGGCTGCTGGGAAGTGGCCTAGTTATTTACAAGAAGTCTTGTGGGCATACCGGACAACGCCTGGGGCTGCCACACAAGAATCACCTTTTGCCTTGGTCTATGGGATGGATGCAGTAGCTCCCATAGAGAAGACACTCCCCTCTTTTCGTGTTCATAACTTCTCCGGACAGGCTAATGAACTAGCAATCAGAAATCAGCTTGATTTGATTGAAGAAAGGCGAATAAAAGCTCATCTTAGAATGGCACACTATCAGGGCTTGATGAGAAGCAGGTTTGCTTCCAAGGTTAAAAGAAGGGACTTTCAACTAGGAGATAAAGTATTGAGGAAAGTTTTCTTGCACACCAAGGAAAAGCTCTTCGGAAAGCTGGCCCCAACCTGGGAGGGTCCGTATACTGTGGTTGAAAGAATCAAGCCTGGCACATACTGGCTGGAAGACAAAGATGGCAGGGTTTTAACTCACCCTTGGAACATTGAACACCTTCGAATGTATTTGGAATGAAACTTATGTAAATATTTACTTGTTTAAACATCCATGTAAATATTTGGGGGCATACCACTACCCCTCTCTGGCGCCACGGAGAGCTTTAAATGAAACTTGGAGCTTTTTTGAATAAATTTTCTAAGTTTTTGCAAAATTCTGTTGATTACCATGCTACCCGGACTGAAAGTTCTAAGGGCTATTTAAATCCTAGCCAGAGAAATTAAACACTCTCACAATACGAAATACTTAAACAAACTATGGAATAAGAGAAAGGTTGTGCAAAATAAAACATTCATTCAATAAACTTAAAGTTGCCTTGGCCTTCCAAGGACTTTTTAAACAAGTTTAAACACAATACAAAAATCTGTCCGGTCAAAACGGACAGCATCACAAAAAAGGTGCCTTGGCCTTCCAAGGACTTTGGTTCGAACAAAAAGTAAGCAGAATAAATTACCATCTAAGGGGAGCCTTTGAAGATGGCTCACCCTCATCTATTCCCTTGGTCTTGATATCACTTTGTTCCTCAATAACCTTCTTGCCTTTGGGGTCAGCCTCTTCTTCACCCGGACTCTCTCCGGTTTCCTCCTCGTCACCAGATGAGGATATATCAGTATACCCTTCATCAACCATGGTCCAATATGGAAGATCATCATCATCCACATAACGCCATAAGTCCCCAAGTCTCCTCTTCGGGAACTTCTCGTGAAATAGGAGGACCATGTCGGACTTCACCTTCTCAATCAATAATTCCTCACTCCGTAGCATCTCCTTGGCATAAGCATTGATTTTGGCCTTGATCATGGCCTCTTGATCCTTCACCAGGGCAGCTTTCTCACCAACAGCCTGAGTCACTGCATTCTCCAAAGTAAGTTTGTCAGTAGTCAGATTGGTGACAATCTTTTCTTTTGCTGCAGTCTCATCTTTTGAGGTTTTCAAGTCTTTCTCCAACTCGGACAGCTTAGCCCGGAGATCTTCTAGGGTTTTCTCCAAAGAGGCAACTTTTGTGTTGCTTTCATCTTTACTCCTCTTCAGCTGTTCGTTCGACTCCTTAAGCAAGTCAATCTGGGTAGTGGCACCCCGGAGGTCACCGGACAGTTTCTCCTTCTCAGACTTAAGCTCCTTAATGGTTTCTGCCTGACTCCGGACTTGCCTTTCCAGGGTGAGCACAGGTTGCACGTTGCTAAGGAGGGAGTGAGCTATAATGTCCCTTTCGCTGGAAACCAAGAAAGTCTTGCCATTAAAGTTCACTGTGTTGGAACTACTTGGAGGAACGTATGGCCCAGCAAACTCATCTCTTGACAGACCAAGAAAGTAATCACCTAGAGGACCCAGGCCGGTGACATCCACTTCGTCCATATTGATCTCTCCCCTTTCAATCTCATCAGTATGGAGCTCCCCTGGAATTCCTTCGTTAAGATTCTCTGGGATCGCTTCAGCCAACGTTGGGTCAATTGGGAAAGTGGGCTCCGGATCCCGGACAGCGAACTCTTCTTCTTGAGAAGTCTTCTTCTTTTTTACTTCTCTGTCAGCACTATCGCTTGCTTGCTTGCGAGTTCGTTTGGAGGCCCTTAGAGGTTTTGAGGGAGTCTCTCCGTGTTTCTTACTTTCCACTTCTACCACCTGTAGAAGGTTTGCATCAACTTGATCTGGGACTGGCACCTCTGTGTCAGTTGGAGTCTTTTTCTCTGTATCCGCTGCTGTTTTCCTCCCTTTCTTCTTTTGGCCCTTCATTTTACTCGGGGCTTTGGCCCGGAGAGGGAGGAAAAGGGTTCCATCTAGCTCATGAGACCTTCTCAGCACAACGTCATCATCAGGAGGGGTGGAAAACTCCTCCCAAGTTAAATCCCTTCGACCTGTGGTGTTCCACAGGTGAGATCTGGCTAAGTTTCCCGGAGTGAAAGCCTTGTGAAACCGGTTCTCCCAGTTCTCTGCGGCCCATGTGTTTATTTTGCCACAGGTAACCTGTCCGGCTTTCGCATAGTCTCCGAACTCTTTTGGCAGTTCTAGCAAAACAAAAGAATAATTAAGTTAGTGAAAGCTTAAAGAAGGGAAGATTCGAATAGAAACTTAAAGAAAGAACTTACGATCACTTCTCCATCTACTTCGAAGAAGGCTAGGATTCTCCCCAATCTTAATCTTCTTCCCATTCTCCCATGAGCCACTTATAAACAAGAACTGGCTCCTCCATTTATTCTCCGATTCCAGGAGATCGTCAACGGCTTTCAGATTGTTCCCCATATTAAAGTGATAAAAGGGGAACTGGTGATGTTTGCATAGACTTGCCACAGCAGCAAACTCTTCCATGGGAAGAGGGATTCCGGACAGCCTGGACGCCATTATGCATGACATCAAGGTGTACCATCCGTTGGGGCTCAGCTGCGATGGACATAGCTTGACCAAATGGAAATAGCGCACTATCTCCGGATCCAATGGGAACCTGAGTCCCCAATTAAACAGCTCTGTAAAAAAGACAATCTCATTTCTCTTGCAATCCATCGGGGTCTTGCGGGTCGATGGGAATTCGAATCTTTACATTTTCAGGGATCCCCCACTTAGTGCGAAGCCGTCCCAAATCCCTAGTGTGAATAAACATGTACTTGGTTTTTAACAAAGACAAAAGGTACTTAAATTCTACCTTGTGAAAGCAGGGACCAACTTTCCCTTCAAGGCTCTCCGGCAGATCCGGACGGCTCAGGTATAACTCCTCTTTGCCTTTCTTGGCAACAACTATGGCAGTGTCAGCTTGTCCGGAAGACTCGGACTCAAACCTAGCCTCCTCTATGGAGTCTTCCATCCTCTCCTCCATTACTGTTGGGGGAGCTTCTGCAGAAACAGCCCGGGGAGGGATGAAGCTTGGAACAGCTGATCCTCCGGACTGACGGCTCGTTGAATGTTTTTGGGTTTTCACCTCAGCTTGAGTCTCTGAGGTCGAAGTTTCCTTTGGAGGCAGTGGACTACTAGCCTCCGGACCGACCGGCCTCTCCCGGAGGGTCCTAACAGTTGTCCCGGACCCTGACTCACTAGTATTCTTTGAGGAGAGTCCTTTGACCAACCTGCTTGGTCTTTTCATGATCAGCTTGTCTGGGGAATGATCGGAGTCGGACCCCATGGCAATAAAAGTAGATTTCTTCTTGACACTCGTAACAGTAACCCCTGGTTCGACGACAGGAATTGACTCTTGAACTGAAGAGTCTGAAACGATGGGGGAGAGTGTCGTTCGAAAGAGTTTTCTAGGTTTTGTACCTTTCGAAGAAGATGAACCTCTATCAGATTCTTCGATTGAAGTGGCTGGTCTCTCAACTGGCGATGCTGGAAGCCCTGCTGCAATCCTTTTCTCTTTTTCAACTCTTTGAGCTCTCTCTAGTTCTGAAAGATTGAGCCAGCCACCCTTGATTAAAGCTGTTCTTGCTGTGAACATAAAACGATTAAGGAAATCTTAAGGTTTTAGAGAGATGAAGTTTTGAGTAAAATGGCAAAGTGAAAATGAGACTGTGAAAGATGAATAGTATTTATAGTAAATGTAAAAAAGGGGTTTGATTCCTAGGAGAATCCGAAAAGTTGGGCAATGATTAAAAGACGGCGCTGACGTCATCAAAACCATTTAAAGAAGTTACCTATTCAATAAAGTGGTGTAATTTTCGAGGTAGAAAAACGGTTGGAGTGGCCAACCAGAGGGTGACACGTGTCCCACTACTCCTGACAAAGAACCGTTTGGAATTCGTAACGGTTGGGCTGTCCGGGCCTGTCTCAACTCTCTTCGAATCGGAAAACCACTTCCGAAATCGGACTGTTTTTCAGTTCTTTAACAAGGACACTTGTTCAAATACGTAAAAAAGGGGCTCCTGATGAGTCCGAATTCGAAGAGCTCCCCGGAAGGGTAGTCCAAAGTAAAACTCCCCGAAAATCGGACAGACTCCAAGACTATAATCCGAACAGGACTGATTGATCTGGACAGGTGATTTTGAACACTGCAAGCATAAGGCAGTTCGAACTATGACTAAAGTACTAAAAAACCTAAACACTATCTGACTAAGCTGTCTATTCACTTACTTAAAACTTGTGGGCCTTTAAACATGACCCGGGTCCACTAAACTTGACCCGAAAGCCCATAAGGGCCCAAATTTCACACTATAAATACCCAACCACCAGCATTAACTATGGGTAAGAAAAATTAACTGCTGCCAGGCTGCTTAATTCTCTCTCCACCCTTGAAACACTTTGTAACACCCTGAAATATCTCAAAACACCTTTAAACACCACCACACCACCGTGAAACACCCTTACGCTGCCTTAAAACTCTACTTAAAATTACCAGCCTACCCCCAGGCTACTTTTATCCACACCAATAAATGTTGTGAGCAGGGTCATTATAGGATAGATTGTCCGAAACTGAATGGTAAGAAGGGAAGTCAAAAGAAAAATGCAGCAAACATTGTTGAAGGTGTGAACGATTCCAACGATAGTGAAAACAGTGATAGAGGAGATGTATTGTCCATGAGTTTAGACTTTGGGAAAAAATATTAGGTACTCGATATTGGCGCTACATATCACATGTGTCCGTTCAAGTAGTGGTTCGATACTTACAAGCCAATGCAGGAAACTGTCTATTTATGGAACAATCATTTGTTGACTGTTGGTGGTATCGGTAACGTCGAAATCAGAATGTTTGACGAGGTTGTTTGAATCTTGACGTGCTGGCATATTCCTGGGTTAAAGAGAAACCTGATTTCTCTTGGGACTCTAGACTCTCAGGGTTACAAGCACCATGTAGAAGACGGTGTAATCAAAGTGACAAAAGGCTCAATGGTATGTATGAAGAGCAGTTTGCAGAAGGGTCTTTAAATTCTCCAGGGGAGTGTTTTTATCAGCGATGCTGCAGTAGCATCATGAGGGAGTAATAGCCAAAGTAGGTAGGATTAAAATAAGTTGTGGCATTGGTGTCTTGGTCAATGAGTGACATAGGATTATCTGTTTTGGGGAATAAAGATTTATTAAAAGGGTATAAAGTAGAATCATTGAGGTTTTGTGAGCACTGTGTTTAGTAAACAAACTAGAGACAATGGACTACATTCACTCAGATCTTTGGGGTCCAAACAGAATTCCATCGAAGAGCAGAGCTAGATACTATATGAGTTTGATTGATGATTATTCAAGGATGGTGTGGGTTTACTTTCTGAAAACAAAAGATGAGGCATATTCAAAAGTCTTAGGACAGATAATGGGTTAAAATATTGCAATCGTGAGTTCAACGAGTTCTACGAAGCTGAGGGAATAGTGCGCCATCGCACTTGTTCTAGAACACCACAACAGAATGGAGTCGCAGAAATAATGAACATAACGCTTTATGACAAGACACGAAGTATGCTCTCGCATTCTGGCGTGGGAAAGTATTTTTGGGCTGAAGCTATCAATACAACGTGTTACTTGGTGAATCAGTCTCCATCAATGGCTATTGATTGTAAAAATCCTTTTGATATTTGGTCTGGCTTGTTGGCTGATTATAAACATTTGAGGGTATTTGGTTGTCCTGCGTATGCTCATGTGAGAGATGGAAAGCTTGAGCCGAGGGTAGAGAGGTGCATATTTCTAGGATATGCTATTAGAGTGAAGGGATATAGGTTATGATGTACCTCTCCAAAGTCTTCAGGTTTTCTCATCAGTAAGGACACTACTTTTAATGAGTTTGCTTCGATATAAAGTCAGAAGGAAGTAAGAGAAATGGTCAAATCAGGATCGGTTGTGAGTAAACAGGTGGAGCTTGAAGTAGAACCAGTTCCTAGCAGGTCCAATAATTCAAGTGGTTCTGAGGTGGATCCAGAATCAGGAGGTGAAGCGTCAGCATCGGATTATAGTGACGATGATGCGCCCGAACCAGAACAACAACTTTATAACATAGTATTGGGTAGAGAAAGAAGGTATGCAAATCAAGTTGCATATACTCTGTCAGTTGCAGAAGAAGTTGAGATGTAGAAACCTAGTAGCTACAGAGAAGCTATAGCGAGTTCAGAGGCAGATCGAAGGATTGGTGCTATGGGGAAAGATATTAAATCTCTTCATAAGAATCAAATATAGAAGCTTATTAACTTTCCTAAAGGACAGAAGATAATATACAGTAAATGGGTGTTCAAGAAAAATAAAGGTAATCCATGGGTTGAGGCATCTCGATTCAAGGAAAGACTGGTCGCTAAGGGTTTTACTCAAAGGGAAGGAATCGACTTCAATGAAGTGTTTTCTCCAGTGGTGAAGCATAGTTCGATTCAAGTTTTGTTAGCCGTAGTAGTTTTGCAAGATTTAGAGCTTGAGCAGTTGGATGTGAAGACTGCATTTCTACATGGTGAATTGGAGGAGCAAATCTAAATGCGGCAACCAAAGAGATTTACCGAACCTAATATGGAGGACAAAGTTTGTTTGCTGAAAAAGTCACTGTATGGTTTGAAACAATCGTTAATGGTACAAACGTTTTTATACATTTATGGTGTCAAAAGGGTTCATGAGGAGTCCATATGATAGTTGTGTGTATCATCAAAAGATGTCAGATGTTTCTTATGTTTACTTGTTGTTGTATGTGGATGATATGTTTATTGCTGCTTGTAGTATGTCACATATTGTGCATATAAGGAAGCAACTTAGTGCCGAGTTTGAGATGAAGAATCTGGGTAAAGCAAATAATATTCTTGGTATGGAGATTATCAGGAACATAAATGTAGGATCATTACACTTGTCTCAACGAAGCTATATTGTGAAAGTGTTACAACGATTCAACATGTTTGATGCTAAGGTAGTTAGCATTTCGTTTGCTACTCATTTCAAGTTGTCTGCAGTAGGAGCGACCAATGACGATACTGAGTTGGAACAAATGTCGAAGGTTCCACATGCAAGTGCAGTTGGTAGTATCATGTACGCTATGGTATGCACACCTCTTGATATTTCACATACGGTTAGTGTAGTTAGCAGGTACATGGGATGTCCTAGGAAAGAACATTTGCAGGCAGTGAAATGGATACTTCGGTATCTTAAGAATACTGTGAACGTTGGCTTAACCTTTAATAAAACCGATATTGGTGATTCGCCGAATGCTGTTGCAGGATCATTTGTTGGTTTTGTTGATTCTGATTTTGTAGGTGATATGGATAAAAGGAGATCTCTGATAGAATATGTATTTCACTAGCTGGGAGTGCGATCAGTTGGAAAGCGCAGTTGCAAGCTACTGTAGCTTTGTCTACAACACAGGTAGAGTACATGGCAGTAACATAAGCAATTAAAGAGGCAATATGGTTGCAAGGTTTGGTGGCAGATTTGGGCTTGGATAGGACTACTATAAAAGTGTGTTGTGACAGTCAAAGCGCCATACACCTTACAGATAACCAAATGTACCATGAGCGTACAAAGCACATAAATTTCAGGTATTATTTATTCGTGATATAATATCAAAGGGAATTGTTGATGTGAAGAAAGTGCCTACACACGATAATCCATTAGATATAATGACCAAGACGGTATCAGTTCGAAAGTTTAGGTAATGCCTAAACTAGATCAATGTTCGCAGTATAGAGTGAATACCTTAGGGGCATTTGGTGAGTCAGAAAAATAGAAGTTTCTTTGTTGATAGTGAAGAAAGGATATTCGCCTCAAGGGGAAGATTTGTTGTGAATAAGTTGAATAGTGCCTTGACAGTATACCGTGCCCGGCAATACAGTTTTGTATCATTGACAGTAAGCTGTAATACAATGGATGGTTTTCTTATTAGTGTATATCAGCCCATTAGGCCCATTGTCTAGTAATTCTATTTATTCCCTGTAAATAGACTACTAGGATTACACAAAACACAATCTGAAATCTGTAACCCTTTTCTATCACAGTGAAACTCTTTTCTCTAGCAGCGCCCGTGGACGTAGACAATTGTCGAACCACGTTAAATTATGTGTTCATTTCAGTATGTCATTCGCATATGTTCTGTGCTTGAGCCATTTTGTGATAAATTTCCTAGTGATTTAATAAGAAGCCAAAAGACCATTGTGCAATTAAATTTATGGAAGACATCTAAGAGTATGCAATGTGATAATGCTGATGCAAGTAATGTAATATTTGTGAATATTCTTGTAATTCTATGTTTCCAAATATGATAGACCGTGGAATAGAAACAAGTGCACCACAAGTGGTCTTGACTGGTGTTAGAGGTGATTTAGAAACTGACTGATTGTAGCATTGAGGGTCAATATGACTCTGGAATAGATAATTTGAGTTTCATTCTTAAGACATATTGGATGGAACAAGAGTAAGCGACTAATAATTTTGGTAAAATTAACAGCTTTCAAATTTCTTTAAGATCTATATTATAGTCAATCAAAAAAATTTAGGACCTGATATAACTTAATTTTGCCGAATCAAGCTTTCAAATTTCTTTAAGCAGATGGGGAATCGTCCAATACAAACTATTCATAGATTTGTCATAAATCGAGTGCATCGTTCCATTTAGTGACAGACACGTCACGTCACATCATATCTAAAATAGTCTTATCCTTACAGATTCACATCGTGGCAATGTTTTTACGAGTGATGTGACGTGTCATGACAGATTCACACTGTTACAGTGTCACACCGTTATCATGTCACACTGTTACCATTTTTTACTATTAGAAAATTACGTTATCTTTAACAGTTTATCATATTTTTAAATACGTATATTAAATAGTTTCAACGGCTAAGAAACTTCATTAGTCATTGGAGTTAGTCACTTGTTTCAAAATTGTCACTCAAGTTATATTTGTTTCACAATTGCCACTTAAGTTATATTCTTTTACATTTATGATCACTAGCGGTGACTAAAAATGAAAATAAAAGACCAACATTAGTGACCATCGGTGAAACAAAGTGACTGTTTTGATACAAAATTTAAATAAGTGGCACTTTTGAAACAAGTGACCAACTCCAGTGATTAACCATGATTTTTAGCCTAGTTTCAACTATATATATAAAGTTATTAATCTTTCGATCCTTTTAAATCTTTCAACTTTAGATATTTTAAATAGTTTATTAGATCGTTAAACTATATCTTTAAAGTTGTTGAATTTTTTAGATTTTTAGATCTTTCAACTCTTAGATATTTTTTATAGTTTATTATATTTTTCAACTATTAATTAATTAAATATTTAAATTATATTTTTAAAGGTTTTGGTATTTTTAGATATTTAGATCTTTGGACGGTTATATGTTTTAAATAGTTTATTAAATCTTTCAACTACTAGTTTATTAGATATTTAAAATATATCTTTAAAGTTGTTAGAATCATTAGATATTTCAACTATTAGATATTTTAAATAGTTTTCAACTAATAACAAATTAGATCTTTCAACTATATCTTTGGATGTTTTAATTATTAAATATTCAAACTCATAGTTTATTAGATATTTCAACTATATATTTAAAAATGTTAGATCTTTCACCGTCATTTTTTGGGCTTTTTAGACCTAACACTAAGAGCTATTAGAAATATAGACTGAGAAAAAAAATAAAGCATACCTTGAATTTTAGTAGTAGTTGAATAATTGTGTGGAAAATATGAAGAAGAAACATCCTATTTATAAGCAATTTTGAGTTTTAGTCGTTATGAAGCGAATATCCGTTTCTCAAACGACTATAGTTTTTTTTCAAAAGTTGGCCACAACAAATATTCGTTTTGGCCAACTTTTGAAACAAAATAGATTTCCGCTGGTAAAACAAATATCCGATTTTCCAAATCGGATATCCATTTGGCCAAAATAGTTTTTTATGATAAAAAAAATTCTGTTTTAGCAAAATAACTTCTATTTTGATCTTTTAAAAAAAATCATTAATTAAAACAAATAGCTAATTTGATAAGATTATTATTTTTTAGTTTATTCTCTATAAAGAGAGAATAAACTCCTCTATGCCTCATTCAGCTTTCAAACAATATTGTTCTTCTAAAAGCTATTAAATCGAATTATTACCATCATTATTATAATCTCTCAAACAAATACCTTCTTTTATAATTTTGTTCTACAATCTTCGATCAAAACTCATAATTGATCTACTCAATCGAGATTGTTTGACGATGGATGATAATTTGTGATTTCAATACGTAACATACTATTTATTTTCTTCTATTTGTGCAATTGTTTGACATTTGTTTCATTTAGTGTATTCGCTCACATAATATTCTTCTTCCAAAATATCTCAAACCCAACTACTATAATCTCTCAAGAAAAGTAGAATAAACTATGAAATCTAATGGATAAAGTTTACATTAATGACCACCAAATTGAAATTGACATTTTTGTTAACAAAACTATGTTGTATATCAGATAAGTCCCGAATATTAACTTATAATACACGTCGTAAATACATATCATCAAAATTATTAGTTTTTCTTTTCTTCTCCCAAATATACTGTGGTTTTTCTTGTGTTATACTATTAAGATGTTTGGATATGTGAGCCAAACTATGAGAATAAGATATGTTGGAGAAATGAACAGAGCAACCAACTCCTCTTCTCCCGAGAGATCCAACAGATTCATCGTGCCCATTTAACCAAAAAAAGAGTAATTGGTGTGTGTTACATATAAGTGTAGGGAAAATGAATCCCACAAATACGGAAATAGGATAAACAAGAGAAAAGAATTTAACGTGGTTCGCCTAATTTGCCTACGTCCACGGGAGAAAAATAAGTATCACTGTAACTTAAAATATTACAAAAATTGGAGTCTCACTCCATACACTCAAGAGTTATACACTCACTTTTCTCACCTCAAATATTATACCCCAAAGAGAATAATAATCTCACAGATCACTCAAATAAATTCTCTTAAACATTACCCGTATTTCTCTCACACTCAAAGTATTTCTCTCTAAAATATGTCACACACAATATTGCACTCTAGAATATTATTTTCAAGTGCTTCAAGTGATGCTCTCCAAGACCAACTCATGGACCTATTTATAGCAAGACAAAATCTTACAAAATAAGCCACTTAAGCTTCCAAATGAAGCTAATAGTTACTTGCCAGAAACCCACTAGCATCAAATGAAAGAAGGTTGCTTGTAAGTCACCCTTCATTTAATGTTTAGTTGTTTCTTATAAGAAACCAAAAGGTAGGTCCCACACTAATAAATATGAGAGATGTGAGCAGACCCTACAAATCTCCCCCGCATGCTTAGGAGGAGAGTGTTACTAGTCCTGCAACCTCTATGCACACATCAAGCTTTTGTTTTGGTAGTGATTTTGTCATCATATCTGATCCATTGTCATCGGTGTGGATCTTCTCAAAACTCAATTGCTTTGACTCTAAGGTTTCACGAATCCAATGGTACCGAACATCAATATGTTTCGATCTTGAATGCAAACTTGGATTTTTGCTAAGATGAATGACGCTTTGACTATCGCAGTGGAGAGTATAGTTTTTTTATTGAGGCCCAACTCTGTAAGAAACTTATTTAACCATAAAATTTCTTTACTAGCTTCAGTAATATCAATATATTCAGCCTCGGTAGTGGATAATGCAACACATTTTTGTAGTCTTGATTGCCACGAAATTTCTCCCCCTCAAAACGTCATCAAATATCCCGAAATAGATTTCCTACTATTAACATCACCAGTTATATCTGAATCCGTGTAGCCTTCAAGAATAGGTTTACCATTTCCAAAACATAAACATAATTGAGAGGTTCCTCAAAGATACGTGAATATCCATTTTACAACTTCCGAATGCTCTTTTCCAGGATTAGATAAAAATCAGCTGACTACTCCGACTACATGAGCAATATTAGGTATTGTACAAACCATGGCATACATCAAACTACCCACAGCTGAAGAGTATGGTATTTTATCCATTTCGTCCATGTCGCTCTCCTTTGTAGGTGATTGCTTGGAGGAAAATTTAAAATGCTCTGCAAGTGGAGAAGTAACAGGTTTCGCTTTACTCATGCTGAATCTTTCTAAAACCTTCTCAATATATATTTCTTGAGATAACCATAATTTGTTTTTTGCTCTATCTCGAGTGATCTTTATTCCAAGAATTTGTTTTGCGAGACCCAAATTCTTCATTGCGAAGGATTTGTTGAGCTCCATCTTAAACTTCTCTATCTTTCTAATATCACGACCAACAATCAGCATATCATCCACGTAAAGCATAAGGATGATAAAATTATTTTCAGAATATGTCTTGATGAAAACACAATAGTCAGATGAAGTCTTATTATACCTGTGTTCCACCATGAAGGAATCAAACCTTCTATACCACTACCATGGGGTTTGTTTGAGACCGTACAAACTCTTCTTTAGTTTGCACACCAAATGCTCTTTATCTTTAGTCTCAAACCCTTCAGGTTGTTTCATGTAAATTTCTTCTTCCAAATCACCATGGAGAAAAGCAGTTTTCACATCAAGTTGTTCAACTTCCAAATTTAAGCTAGCAGCTATTCCAAGAACAACACGAATAGATGACATTTTTACTACAGGTGAAAATATTTCATCAAAATCAATACCTTTTCTCTAACCAAATCCTTTGACAACCAGTCGCACCTTGTATCTTGGTTATGGATGTCCTTCTTCAGTCTTCAGCTTAAACACTCATTTATTGTTTAGTGCTTTCTTTCCTTTTGATAACTCTACCAAATCGTATATGTGGTTCTCATGCAATGACTTTATCTTTTCTTGCATGGCTTTCCACCACTCCCTCTTTTGAATGTGCACCACAACTTTTTCAAAACATTAAGGTTCTCCCACGCCAGTTGATAACACGTACTCATTTGTCGGGTATCCAGTCGAAGGTCGACTATCTCTAATGGATCTTCTCAAATGGGGTTCTTCAGTATGATTTTCTTCAACCTCAAGTGTTTCTTCATGGTTGGGAGATTTTCCATGATCCTCATACTCAACTGGAAATGGTGCATCCAGAACTAAGTCAATTTTAGTATTGACATCTGATTTTGTATTCTCAACGTTCTTCATATCTCCAAGAGTTTGGTCTTCGAAAAACACAACGTCTCTGCTTCGAACGAATTTTCTAATTCTTGGATTCCAAAGTCTATAACCAAACTCATCATGTCTGTAACCAAGAAATATGCATTCTTTAGTTTTCTCATCCAGCCTGGATATTTCATCTCAAGGGATATGTATGAATGCCTTACAACCAAATACCTTCAAGTGTTTGTAGCTTATGTCTTTCCCGGTCCATATTCTATCGGAATCGAACCATCCAAAGGAACTGAAGGAGATAAGTTGACAAGATCTACCGCCGTCATCAATGCTTCACCCCAGAAGGACTTTGACAATCTTGAATGGGAGAGCATGCACACGATCTTGTTACAAATAGTTCTATTCATTCTTTCGACAACACCATTATGCTGCGGGGTCTTGGGTACTGATCTCTCAAGCCTGATACCATGAACTCTGCAATATTCTTCAAATGGTCCAACGTATACACCACCATTTTCGGAGCGAATACATTTCAAAAGTATTCCCATTTTCCTTTCAACGTTGGCATGAAACTTCTTGAATATTTCTAACACCTGATCTTTGGTCTTCAAAGGATAAGCCCACACCTTTCTAGAATGATCGTTAATGAATGTGACAAAGTATAACGATCCACCGATACTTCTGTCACCCATAGAACATACATCTGTATGTATTAGATCAAGAATATTATTCTTTATGTGCGGTCGTCCTGCTCGAAATGCGACTTTGTGTTGTTTTCCTGCCAAACAATGAGTGCATTATTTTAAATGAATATTTGGAGGATTCGGTTGAAGATTTTCTTTCGTTAGAATTTGAAGTCCTTTCTCACTCATATGACCAAGTTTGGCGTGCCAAAAATTCGCCGAGTCTTCATGCTTGATTGCATTCGCTTATACTCCACTTGATTGTTTTGTTTGCATATAATACAAACGATCAATCTTCTTACCTCTGGCCACGACCATATTTCCTTTCTTAAGCTTCCAAACTCCATTTCCAAATGTGTTTTCGTATCCCATGTCATCAAGCTGACCAGTGGAGATCAAGCTGATACGAATATCTAGAACATGTCAAACATATTTTAATAACAGCTTGCAACCGCTGCTAGTTTCCAGTATTGCATCACCTCGACCAATAATTTCACATCTTGCTTCATTTCCCATCTTGACAAAGCCGAACTCACCATTTGTGTAAGTGGTCAAAAGACTTCTATCGGCTGTTACATGGAATGATGCTCCACACTAAAAAATATGAGAGAGATGTGAGCAGACCCTACAATAAGGAGGAAGAGGGTAAGTATATTGGTCAGAAAAATAAGGCAAAACTGATAAACACCTCTAATTCAGACTCCCAAGACTCTCATATTTCTACTGCCCCTCTAAGCGAACCAAACGACGAGCATACGGTCGAAGCAGTTATCGTGGCCGTAGATGAAACAAAAACAACGAAAAAGAACTGCGACTATCTCTTGCAGAAGTTGACGTAAGGAGCAGATCTATTTTAGCAAGACCTTCGGCTCCGGCTAGCAGCAAAAAATGTTGCAACGGAAACACTACGGTAAAGTTGAAAGGAGCTAAGAAGTTGCTCCATAAAATAGTCAAAAGAAAAAAACTTGCTACGGAACTCAATGAAATCGCTTAAATTGAAACAATAAAGAGATAGAAATCGGCTAAGGAACTTCATTAGTCACCGGAGTTAGTCACTTGTTTCAAAATTATCATTCAAGTTATATTTGTTTCAGAATTGTCACTCAAGTTATATTTTTTTTACATGTATAGTCACTAGCGGTGACTAAAAATGAAAATAAAAGACCAACATTAGTGACCACCGGTGAAACAAAGTGAATGTTTTGATACAAAAATTGAATAAGTGGCACTTTTGAAACAAGTGACCAACTCCAGTGACTAACCATGATTTTTAGCCACATTATGGCCGAAATCGAGGCCGTTGCAAAACTGCACCGAGATTAGAGATGGCAATGGGCCGTCCGCGGGCCGACCCGCATGAACCCGCTTTTTTGACATTTGAGCCTGAACCCGGCCCGACCCTGACGCATATTTTTAAACCCGAACCCGCCCGCTAATGTCCGTCGGTCAACTCGGTCTACCCGCGGACATTAATTTTAATATTTTTTAATATATTTTAAATATATTAATTTATTTTTTAATTATATTATTTTCATTATATATAGAAATAGTATTATTTTTATATATATTATGATTTTCGGACCGGAACGGACCGGACAAAAATTTGAAATCCGAACCCGACCCGGTTGCGGGTTACAATTTCTGTATCCAGACCCGACCCGTTTTAAGTTTGGGCCGGACAAAACCCGACCGGACCGGATCGGACCGGACCAGACAGCCGAATTGCCACCCCTAACCGAGAGTTCCCCTATTTTTATTTATTTAACTTTTGTTCTCCTATTTTTATTAATTTAACTTTTTAAAGGCTCAAGAATATAAAATATTATATCCGAATTTTCGGATATGTCGTGTGTAGCCACTATTTAAAGATCTGACTGAATGACAAACGTCATCCGTTTTTGCTGAATTTCAGAAGGCTTATTTAGAAGATCCAAGACTTCAATCCGACCGGTTGGATTGTGATTTGGTTCTATGATTATAATGAAATCGGTAATGGAACAGAACAACATTTTTACTTCCACGAGTAGGAGGAGACGACTCAGCCGGTGGACCTCTGCACCACATCCAATCGCCTACGGTACAATCTACATAACAGATCCAAAAACTACATATAAATCCGAAACTAGTGATACCACCCTTACTCCCTCCTTATTCTAACTTATCAGGACATTCCGACTCTCCAAATACTCCGGACCAGTTTAAGATTGTAAAAAATATCCGCCCACCAGTATCGAGATGCACAGCTGAAATTCATTGAGGGAAGCCGTGAGCGTCGGCTTCAGACCATCGCCACTAGCATGCCTCTTGTCTATAACCACCTGCAAAATCAGGGCACAATGGAATCATGAAAGATTCATTCCAAAATTTCCTACTTCTAAATTATCTGGGTTGGTGTAGTCGTTAACATCAAACATTATGCTTGTCCTCTGATAATTGGAGAAGAAAACAAAAGAATCAAATTGGGAAAGCAACACATGCAGATTATTTTCTCTTTAGTAGAACTCTGATTTAGCAGGGTTTTAAACGTTGTCGTACAACCCAAGTTATCCCACCCACGATCGGTCAGAAACTGGTGCTATTCTAGCAAATATTATCGTGTTACAATTTGCATAAAGAATAAAGCCATCGGCAGAACGATCTAGTACAAGGAACCGCAAACTCTTTCAGAGATGACAAATATTTACTGACAGAGAGCCCAACAAATTGTGTTCAAACAAGGTGTTGTCTGAACGAGACAGTAGGCATGAGGCAGATGACGACACTGCGGGTTTTGAAGATTGACACATCAATCCCAGGGTCCAGCAGATCGGATTCTTCACTATCACTGCGCTGCCGCAGCAACAATCGGATTGTTCTCAATATGTCCTGCCACCACTCAGTGGTTCTCCGGCAGGCCATGCTATATCCTGTTATGACCCGCGCAGCTTATCGACAATACAATAACCGCGCGTCATGTGTTGTCACACCCCTCTCGAACTCCCCCTTTACAAGTGCGAGATACAAGAAAAACAATGGAGGGGCATAAAGGCAAAAGGATCAGGGTATCCAGAACCCAAACCACGTCCAAAGCTACCAAAACTCAAGTGTGAACAATCAGCATAATGGACTTGCAGAGCAAGTCGCCCTTCAAGCCAAAATTCGGGTAATCTGAAATATGATGAGCAGAATCAGGTTCCTGAATCGTATGTGTTGCCACTGGAATTCAGGTGGATGTGTCCAGAGAACCAGCTGTGAACTTTCTCATTATCGGCCTCTCAATCGGCCTTGTCGCAATAGCAATTTTGAAGGCCACCGAAGGGCAGTCATCCGAATCAAGCTTTCGTCCAAACCGCAAAACAAATTTACACCAAAACAACATGAGCATGACGGGTGAAAGTATTTAGCAATAACATGTGGCTGCTAAGGAATATGAAGTCCAATAAAGATGGCGGAAAATTAGCAGATCGAACAGCTCAGACTTTTTATAAACCTTTGGATATCATACAGCCCCAACTGTCTCAAGCAGAGGTATGAACTACGCAGACCTAACAGAAGTTATCGATATTCTTGTTCGCAAGCCTGGCAATCAGAGCTGTTGTGCATGGGTCTGCTGCTAAAGGAGAGAAAGCCAATTGCACTAACATCACGAATCCCTTAAAATCTGTATACTGCCTATTTTCGTTCATCTCTCTCACCGCGAACTTCAACTTAAAATCACACTTTAACATTATACACGTTTTCGTGCCTTTATATCAAAATGCCCGTGTCCTTGGAAAAACAAAACCGGAACATGCCAGCAAAAGGATCCACTAAAAAATCAACTACGGAGTTAGATAATTTACAAGCAACATACAATTCGTCTTGACTCACCAAGGAAGGAAATGCACAAATGCATGTGGCTCCTGCCTCCTGCCCTCGTTTTATATATATATATATATATATATATATATATATATATATATACCTCCTGCCCTCGTTTTATATATATATATATATATATATATATATATTATAGTCCCGATATTTAAAATAAAGATGTGTTTGAATTTTACTAAAAAGGAAAGGAACTAAAATTAAAGGATAAGTTTATGCAAATTTCAAAATATAAATATCATTTCACACTAGAACGGCGGTCCAAAAAGTTTTTTATATAGAAAATAAAAGATAACTACCAACTATTAATTTTCTTAACTTCCATAACGTGTCAAACTTAATATTCTACCCATCTCTCCCTTTAAGTTTGATTTTGGTCGAGATCTTTTACTCCTCTCACAATTCTGCAAATTTAAATCTTGTTAGAGCTTTGATGAGAATATCACTACGTTGCTCTCGGTGCAAACGAATTCCACGACTATCTGGTGTTTTTCGACACATTCGCTGATGAAGTGGAAACGAGTGTCTATGTGTTTGCTTCGTTCGTAAAATACTAGATCATGAATGCAATTACAGACTTATTGTCAACATACAATGTGATTGGCTTTGGTTTCATTTTAGTCACTTCGCTTAACAAGTTTCTTAGCCATAATGTTTGACATGACGCTGCAGTTGCTGCCATAAATTTAGCCTCAAAAGAAAACAACGCCACAGTTCGTTGCTTCTGAGATCGCCAAGTGATCAAATTACCATTGAGATAAAATGTCATTCCTCTAGTGATTTTTCTATCTTCGGTGTCTCCAGCTAAATCACTATCGGTAAAACCAACTAGATCGTCAGATCCTTTCCCTTTTTTCATATTTCAATCCATAGGTTATTGACCCTTTTACGTCGCGAAGAATGTGTTTGACTGCTTGATGATGAATCATAGTAGGTTTTTCCATGTACCCACTCATGAGTCCGACAACATATGATAAATCTAGACGTGTATGAATTAAGTACCTTAGATATCCGATGATGCGCCTATACAGAGTGAGATCTACCAACTATCCTTTAGTGTCTTTCCCTATCTCTAGCTTTGCTTCTATGAGATACTTTGTAGGATTACAATCATCCATCTTGAATTAACGTAATATTGTCTTTGCATATGCTGTATGTCTGAGTGTTATGTAACCTTTCTTCTGCTCAACCTCAATCCCACGGTGGTAAGAGAGTAACCCAAGATCACTCATCTCAAACTCTACCATCATTTGTTTTTTGAATGTTTTAATTCCCTCCATACTTGAACGGGTGACAATCAAATCGTCAACACACACACCCACTATCAAAGCTTTTGTACCACTAATTCTTGTATAAACTGTTTGTTCTTGTGAGCACTTTACAAATCCAAGAATTTTAAAACTCTTGTCGAGGCAAATATTCCACGCCATCGGTGCCTGTCGTAAACCATAAAGTTCCTTCGACAACTTGTATACTTTATGTTGTTCGTTCTTGATTACAAAACCTTCTGGCTGGACAACATATACTTCTTTTTGGAGGTCGTCGTTTAAAAATGCTGATTTTATATCCAAGTGATGAATCTCTCATCCATGTTGGGCTGCAAGGGAAAAAATCCATCTCACAGTATCGAGTCTAACTACATGTACAAAAACTTCATCAAAATCAACTCCTTGTTGTTGAACATATCCTTTCGTTACGAGCTTTGCTTTGTGTTTGGTAACATTTCCTTTACTGTGTTTTTTTTTAATTTAAACATCCACTTCAAACCTATGGGCTTTTGACTAGGGGGTAAGTTGGTGAGTTTCTACGTCTTATTTTTTTATTGATGACCTCAAGTTCATTTTTCATAGCCTCATGCCATGCCTTCTCAGTTACGGCCTCACTATAATTTTTCGGCTCGTCAACAACAAGGAATACTTAATCGTCAGGATGCAACTCATCTTCGGGTGCATCATAATAAATTTCAGTTAGAGAGTTGAATTGTTTTGTACAATCATTTATTGTGGACCATGTTGTACTTCCAATTGAGTTTTCTATTTTAGGAAAGTTCCTCACATCATCTTATGTAACCGATGACGTCATGTGTGGGCTTGTTGGTGTAGTCGTATCAACACAATCCAAACCTTTATAGTATTCATTGTTTTCTAAAATTGTAAACTTCGAACTAATATGTTTGTTATCATCGTTGATACACCAATTCCATTTCTTATCTTCTTCAAATACAACATCTCTACTAACATAATTTTTCTCACGTCTTGGATCATACAATCTGTGTGCCTTGGTTACGTTTGCTACACCAAATTACACCATCTTTTGACTTCTATCATCAAGTTCATATGTTGTACAACTAAAAATTCTTAGGTGCTCAAAATGGGGGTTCTTACGAAACCACATTTCATAAGGGGTATGACTTCTTAAAATCTTTGTTGGCAAACAATGTAACATATATATTGTATGTCGTAAAACCTCACCCCAAAAGACTGCCGAAACTAACATAATTTTACGATAATCCTTACAGTATTCATTACAGTGTGGTTTCTGCGTCCGACAACGCTATTCTGTTGTGGAGTGTATGGTGCTGTGAGATGACGTTGGATACCTTCCTCTTCGCAAAAATCTGAAAACTTCTTAGACAAGAACTCACCACCTCGATAAGTACACAAGGTTGTTATCTTATAATCAGATCCATTTTCAAAAAGTATTTTGAATTTTCTAAACACATCAAATGCCCCTCTTTTTTCTTTTATCATATACACCCACATCCAATGACTATAATCGTCAACAAGTAAAAGAAAGCATTTATTATCAGTAATTGATGTTGGACTAATCGGACCACATAAATCTGCATGGATGAGTTGCAATGGTCTCTTGGCATGAAAATTTGATTGATCCGGAAATGGTAACCTCGCTTGCTTAGACACTAGGAAATTTTCACATAATTGGTTTGGGTGTATAATTTTGGGCAGCCCGAAACCCATCTTTTTCTCCCCCACCATCTTGAGTGCATGAAAGTTCACGTGTCCAAGTCTTGCATGCCATAACCAAGCCAAATCTTCTAGTTTTGTCAATAGAGACGTGAGTTGGCTAGTTTCCAAAACTATTTTGTATTGGAGATTTTGTGATCTTTTAACCTTCATTAAAAGATCTCCAATTCTATCGATTATCTTGAAAAGCGATCCAACTAACTCCACTCTACTTTTTTCTTCTGTCATTTGACCAAGACTAATAATATTATTTTCAAACTGGGAATGTAATATACCTTGGTTAGTAAGAGTGTATCTTCGTTCTTACACCGAAACAAGATCGATCCTTTGCATTGGATCACTGCCAATGAGCCACCTTCAAATTTCACGTTTTCTAAGAATTTTTCATCAAGTTCTTGGAACTTTTTTTGATCTCCAGTCGTATGGTCGCTTGCTCCATTATCCAAGTACCAAATGTTACTCTCCACTTGGTTCTCTCCATCCAAGAGAGTGTCGGTCATAACTTTATTTTTGTTCGGAGTTTTTTGGCTATCATCAATGCATGCCTTCATAATTTGTGCATGTCAAATGTACTTCATCATCTTGTTTTTTTAATGCGACACTCGGACGCATAATGGCCTAATTTTCTACAAGAGTAACACTTAATCTCGTTCTTACCCTTACAATGGTTTACAACATTATGTGGTTGTGTATTGTAATCACGGATTTCTCTGCCACCACGTCTACGAACTTTACCCCAACTATGTCCACGACCTCCGTTGTAACCATTCCCCATGTTGTAACCATTACGTTCACTGTTATAATAATTACATCTTTCAGAAGGAAAATTATTCTCACTAGTATTCCATTTCGACCTTATTAACCATTCTCTATGAGTAAGCAAACTATGTTTTTCTTCATCTTTATCGACATAACCACAAAGTCTTTCTTCATAGACTTTCAGGCGATCAATAGACATATTTTTTAGATAATCAAATTGCTCGATTGAAGTAAAAATTTGTATGAATCTCAGGGGAACTGCTCGAAAGAACTATAAGGATAGTCAATCGCATGGCGAATTCATCCACAAACTCTTCTTGTTTCATGATTTCAGCCTCAAAATCACTTTTTAATGTCTGTATTTTGCCTCTCCTACTCGTTCCGCACCCATGTTCATTGTCTGCAACGTATCTCATGCTTATTTTGCCGATTTTTTCTCAGCTAGCATTAGAAGAACATATTCAGAGATTGCTTGATAAATGACCGCCAAAGCCATTCTATCGTTTTGTACTGCAACATTTTCTGAATTTTCTATCGCGTCCCACGCACCATGCACCTGTAAATTTACGCGCATTTCTAATGCCCGTGTTGCATAATTACTCTAGTGAGTAATAGACAGTGAAGTGTTACATTTCGCTCTTTTTCTGAATTTTGTTTTGACATTTTCTAAACTCTTATATCAAAAGTTCGTTTCAATACTAAAATAAATTATTCAAAATTTGATTTGTTTAGTTGAGATGGACGATTGTTGAACTTATTTTCTCTAAAAATTATGAGTAGGATAAATTAAACATAAATCCAAACATATTACAAAAATGCAAAGTAAGACAGAGTTTTACTTCTTAAAAACGCAGATAACCCATCCTAAAAGTATAATTTATAGGATATAGTAAACAAAAGCAAAAGGGAAAATACTAGGTAAGGGTTTATAAGCACATTACACGTTTGTTTTACCTTCCTATTTTATAACTCTTGTAATTTAAACTTTATAGTTGGGAACATGTTAGTAGCACAAGACGTGCCATGCATTTATGGATCAATGAACACCTTCCACCTATCACATTATGCTCCTACTTTTAACAAAAACAATTATTGACAATTAACATATATTTAATACGGACACTAATCTTTAGTTTCATACATCATAAACAATACTAAAAGACTAACTGATTATTACATTGGATAAACAATACTATTAGACCTAATTACAAAGATGATGCCTTTATAAAAGCGTTTGGCTAAACATTTGAATTCGAACTATAGGTTTTGTTTATAGAGAAACGGAATTTTCCTTTGTTCTCTTAGTCTTTTTATCATTTTATTTCGCGTGGCTATTTTAGTTGAGATTTAATTTTTTTTTAGAAAAACTTAATAAAAATAATAATTTATTTTGAAAATATAAAATTCGATACAAATTAATTATAAATAAATAGTTGATTTTAGTCGTTTCTTTCAAATAAAAAACTTATTTTAAACAAAAATATATTGATGCCAAAAAATATACTAAAGATTTTTATATAAAAAAATATTAAATGAAAAATAACAAATTTATTGATGAAAATGAAATCCAAAAACGAAAATATTAAACCGAACGCATTAATAGCCAAACTTAGTAAATTTTTACATTTTTTAAAAATACTTTTCACAATATATCGATAGTACGGGACACTGGCATCCAAGTATCATCAGGTTTTCGTGCGCGCCGAAAGAAACATCGATTTGCATCTTAGTCCACCGACGTTATTATTAAGTCAACACCGTTTGTATTGACGCACTATACTTATGGTGCCAGTAACCCATTGGGGGTATCTCATCCGACATATTTTTTAAATTTTGATTTGATTTTTTAACAATTTGGAGGAGGTTAATGATACTAATAGGATGCCAGAGAATTGTGATATCTATTATAATGATTGTTTACTAAAAAAATCTATCATACGCAACAACAATTGATTAATTAGGTTACGGTTACCGCGAAATACTACCGTTTTGAAGTTGTATTAAGGTATTGCGAAGATGCAAAAAATAAGAAAACTCATTGACTACTATTTGAATGCAAGAGATTTGGATCGTATGCGAAGTTAGTAGATCCAAATAATCTTTAAAGGAAATTTACCTGAATAATGAAATGCACATGCACTTTCAAGCTTAAAGGAAATATGGTGACTCTTGACGAATAATCCTAAGAGACCATTTGTGAAGTTCACTATCATGAAAATTCAAACGCCAATGAAAGTCATTCATACTTGAGATTCTTTTCTAAAAAATAGTTTGAAATTGTAATTAGTTCTATCATAATAGAAACTCGTCCTGGTAAAATTTTGGGCAGAGTGAAAAAGTTTGATTATAAGAATTTGTCGTCAATGCGCATTGTATACAATACTCAACCAAAACAACAGATATCAAGAAATGCGGTCGCTTATTGTTGCAATATTTCTTAAGCAAACTCAAAGTGTTATATTATTACGAATGACATCGATCGGGCGGATAATATCATCACTGAACTTTCCTTTACACATCCGATTAGGTTGGATTTGTTCTGGACGTTTCCAAATGTGCTAATAATGGATAACACCTACAAGGTAATAAGGTACATGATGTATTTGTTTAAGGTCATCGGGGCCACTTGTATACCCGAGGACAAAGTTGACAACTACTAGTGGGTATTGGAATATTTACAGTTGTTGGTAGTAACTAACTCATCCAAAAAACTATCTATTGCTTTTACGGATAAAGAATTAGCGTTAGGGAAATCTCTCGAACAAATGTTCCCTAATGCAACCCACATGCTATGCCGATGACACATTACTATGAATATCCTTGCAAAATCGAAATAAATCATGAGTGATAAAATAGCTCAAATGTGTTTTTTACGTTTGTGCAATCAGATGATGTTGTCGGAGATAGAACTGGCGTTCAATAATCATCGGTTGAAATGCTCTGTGAGTTCAAAGATTATCTGAGAGCAATAAAATACACCGAAATTTGATTAGGTCCTAACGGTGATAAATTTCTCACGTGGCAAACTAACAAACTCATAAATTTTTGTAACCATACCATTAACCGTGTGAAAACCGGTCATTCCACCTTGAAATGTTTCATTGGTACGAGCAAAGGTAACTTCGAGTCATTTTAGGGTAAGGTGTAGTACTTGCTAGAAGTTCAACATGGAGAAATTAGAGCATCATTTTAAAAAGGTGACTTATAGCCCAATATAAATTTGTAGATAAGGTCTAAACCGAGCTTGGAGGGAATGTTTCTCACATTACTTTGGAAATTTTATTAGATAGAGTAGAATGCGCCCAAAATATGAAATTTGCGGATACATATTGCATTTGTGCTATACGTACTATACAATGTATGTCATGTTTGCACGATATTTACAAATTTTTAAGAATAGACATATCTGCACTTTTAGACTCTTTCAACAATCATTAAAATGGCTTGATATAGTTGTTTGTATTAATATAATAAAGACATATCTATTAGAATAAAAACATAATAGATAAACTTGTTAATTTTGCTATGGAAACCAAAGATGAAGCATGCATAGAGTATGTGTACAAGAAATGGTTTGAGAAAGTTTACATGTAAACATCTTCTCTTTTAGAGCCTTCTAGAAAAACTAAAACAACGTGGTCGTCTAGTTGCAAAACATAAATTATTTATCGTTGCATTGTCCACTAAATGATATATATCATATGAACGACCAATAAATGTGCATGACCTCATCATCCGCCTCGAAGGTGGAAATCATGTGCATAAAATAGAGATGAAATAATCTAGTTGAAGCTATCAAAAGCACATATACTACTACTAGTAGTAGTATGAGGATATTGATTGAACGTGATATGTTGTAGGAAATATATGGAATACAAAGTCAAATGAAGGACACCATTCAACGATTGAGTTTGCAATATCAAGTGTACCCAGTCAATTTTCAAGAGTTTTGTTCTAATAATTACAGACATCATTATCTTAAAAACTTCTAATTATTTTAGTGTACGGCTAAAACAACCCGGGTTTTATAATCAATGGTTTGATGAATATCTGAATGCTTATCTCCCCAAACACTTACCAACGGCACTAGACCTTCACCCACGTGGAAGATTCCTTTAACAACAACTGATAATAATAAAATAAACAATGATGAATATTTAGTACTGGAATTAGACCGAAAGATGATGATAATGTGTGAATGTTAAAAAAAATTCTTATTTAGTTGATCATAATATAATTTCATTTATATTTTCGTTGTATCTTATATTTCAAGTATTTTGTTTATGATAAATCTTAATGTTTTCTCGTCTGGTAAATTTACTCATAAAAATTAGTTTTTAAAACACATATTTGAAGATCTAATAAAGTATTAAAAAAATTGAAATAAAATAAAATAATTAAAATACGTTAAATCAATCATGATGGGACTAAAAAAATACCAAACCAATTAACTCAATCACAGCTTGACAATGTTATGGTGGGACTATGTCACGATACGAATTTAGTTACCGTAGAATTGGGTTGAAGTAGGATTAGGTCATGGCGAGACTGATTTAAACAGGATGGGACATGATCAGTTTTAAACAAGAATTTAGTTATAGATGTGTTTGTCATGTTTGCCACCTCTGGTAGCCCACACAGTCTTTGAAAACGTATTGAGGGGAGGAATATGTTGAGAAGAAGAGGTTGTTCCTCATAATCTGATGCATCTATAGCATATATGAGTTTTGTTGTGTCTAGTTTAGTGATGACAAACCATATGAGGGAAAGTAGCCTACCAACCGGATTGACTTGGAGAGTTAGTGATTGCTCGGGTGGGTTGGTCAATTTTATTGAATTGTTTGTCGGTAAGTCGAGCTTACCGATTATAAGATTAATCATTTGAGAAATGATTTTACAAAATATGACTTATTTATTATCTTGTTTTATATATCTTAGAGGTCTGAGCCTTAATAGTTATGAAGATATCTGATATTCTCGATTGTTTGTGTATTAATAGTTGCATTTCTTAAGCATTTATCATAACTACAATATGGTATGAGAAATCATGATTGTTTATGCGGTGCTAGAATTCCTAAAGCACATTGGCATATGTCTTTCTAGATTTTTCTAATTAGGAATTATTAAAAGTAGGATAAAAATATCAAGGTCTACCCATATAAGATGGTCTATTTCTTTATTTCTAACTTTGCTTCACTTTTTTTCAAAGAAAAACCCATTTATTTATAAATTAATTCATACTCTCCCTCATGAATCCTTTTTCGGTGAAGGTTATGTCACTACCTCTATCACCAATTACACTTTGTTGATCTTTTTGGTTATATGCACATGATTGAGCCTTCCGGGAATTCATACTCTTCTGCTAATTGGCTTTCTCAGACTCACTCGTAGTTCAGGGTATACATTTTTTAGTACTTATAATAATCATTTATGGGAAAAGGTAAGGATGTTAATAATATTATGCATTTCTATAATCTTGGAAAGGTAGTTGTTTTCTTAGACTCCTCGACATAGGACCTTGATACTATTAATTCTCATATGGAAGAAAAAGATGAATAAGGTGGACATCTAGTTAGTTACTATAAAAAATCTCTCTGATTTAAAACGACCTTACCACTATTAAGATTAACATAAGAGCTAAACCTCATTAGGACCTAGTTCTAAATTTTGTTCGTCCAAGTCATGTAGATTCGAAGATCATATCCCTCAATGAATTATATTTCTTATCGTCGACCCATTCAATGTCCCATTAGCATAAGGACAACATGACGAGTCTATTACACCAGCCTCAAACCTCCTAGATTTTAGAAAGAAAAAAATTCAAAACAAGCCCAATCTAGCTCAAGACACCGTGAATCTAATCCTACCATCATAATAAACATAAGTTGAGCTTTTAAGGATACGTTGATGGATGTCAAGTAGTTTTCCTCTGACCCTGGTTTTCTTCCCAATTTAAGACTATATATGGAATCTCTTCAACTTTTATTATTTAGCTACCTATTACCAACAAAACCCATACTTTGACTAAAATAGATGAGGTTGTGAACTATTAATATCTCTTGAAGTGGGGATTACGGCTACCATGCACCGCCAACTAGTAAGGTCATTTGGTTTCTGAACATTTACTTTATTCATCTAATATAGAATGTACATAAGAATGTAATGACAATTATAATAGCCTTCAGACCCGCCAAAACTCCCTTCCATGTTGAAGATTTGTATCAGAGAGTCATATAAGCATGTCTATTTTTTTCCATTCTACCATCTAACAGTCATGAATGAGTTGCAAGATTGTGATTGATTTTTCTGATTCGAACAAGTTTTGGAAGAAAAAGTTTGTTTTTGTATGTCTTGCTCTACTTCTGTATGCTTTAATTTACTTTTACACTAGGTTATATGTTTGTTCAATCAAAGAAATTATCATAAGATTAACTTGGTTTATGATACATAGTAGATTGTTATTTCTTCGGAGGAAAATTTCAAAGAGGAGAATGGCCTTAAGAGTGCGTACGCATCCGAAATTTAGGAGAAAATATTCCACAAATTATTCACGGCTAAGAATTTAATTCAATACAAATTTTGTCCATAGACAATATGTGAGGCTTCGAGAATACCCCCCTCATCTGAATCAGTAAATGGCTCAGATTTTTGCGGGCATGACTCTACCCTCAGCCAAACTATACCCTTCGTCCAATACTAGACACCAAAAACACTCGACGATTGTCAAGGCTACTCCAGCCCTGAATCGCCCAAAGATTGAGTGATCCAATGGTAAAAAAAATCTAGGAATAATGAGAGGATCTAGTAGGGACTCACTTTAATACTAGTGAAGAGGATCTCATTATGAGAATAACTCTCTTTGTCAAATAGGTCTTACTTGAGGCCTCTGACAGTGTCGGGGAGAAAAATCTTGTTGGAGTAATGAAAGTCTCATGGTTTAGTCCACGGGTTTTGGAAGGAGCCAGGAACAGAAATGCACCCTAAGATTGGGCATATATGGCCATATGGTCGTTCGGTATAGACAGGCCTCCAAGAGGCTTAATTTTGCACCTATTGAGAGAGATCTAATTGAAACTTTTATCTTGCAAGTCTCTTTAATATTCAAGGTAATTTGTTTCAGCGTTTTATTTTTGGTTGAGTTAAAATAAGATCAAAACATTTAAATTTTGTTTTGCAGATGATGAGCAATATGTTTGGGGTCATTTGAATTATTGCCATGATCAACCATGTGGTCCTTACTGGCTTTACTAGCCTGTTGAAGGCCCATTTGAAAAATGTTAAATACATGTGTGAGACTAATGCCAAACTTACAATAATTAGGATTTATGAACTGATAGCAAACTAGGAGGCAAGAGTTAACAGAGGCTGCAACAAGATCTTGAAGACGTGAAACGGTCAAAATTTTGGAAGACGAGAAACATCGATTGCAGGATGAGGTTACCCTTTTAAAGAAGAAGTTGAAGTATGCTAATGAGTCTACAAGAAAGGTTGTCAACGAGGCCTATGACTTCACCATGAATATAACTCTCGATCAAGCTATGAAGATTAAGAAACAAATGGTTATCGACTTTAATAATGTGTTTTCTGACTAAAAATTTAGACATTTTTGGAGTATAGTTCTTAATGTGGCTCGGCGGGAGGGGTTCTAGTAGACTATCAGGAAGACGAGAAGATAGAGGAGGTCGAGGACCATGAGACAAAGATTCATATTGATTATTAGGTGAACCCCCTAGACATTTTCGCTTTGTCACTCCAAAAAGAAGAGCTTTGACGTTTGGAGCATTGATGGCTCAGTTTGAAGATCAGATTAAAGTCGAAGAATCGACCACGGTCCGAGGTAGACCAGTTAATGCTCCAAAGAATTCAGTCCATGGAGGGCATAACCAAGGGAAATCTTCGACTGCCAATCAGCAGGCACGTCCGAGGAATAATAATTCACCTTCTCGAAACGGGGGATATTCGAATCAAGCCCCATCTTACAACTACATCAGACCGAGTCCAAATCAATGGATAAGGCCAGAGTATTATGCAGACTTAACCAGAGAGTGTGGCTGCATTTTTTGACAAAAATAAGAGCTTCGTGAATTTCAGGAAGCCAGCTCCAATTAACAGGCCAAAGGAAGAGCGGAACAATTGTTTTCGCAGATATCACAATGACATTGGTCATGATACCAATTATTGCATTGCTGTAAAGAAAGAGTTTCAAATTTTGATCGAAAATGGGAAGTTTTTAACTTATGCGAAGTCACAGAAAAATGCATCAAAGGCTCCAACATCGAATTCACAGCCGGCTAATCAAAATGCACAAGCTGAGAATTTGATGATTCTAGATTCAAAATCTGATGAGTTTGATGTTGCTTCAGAATACTTGGATAAGGATCTTGATAGGCTATTTTGATGATTGTTGAAGAGCCAGTAAAGAAAGGATATGTTTGAAGTCTCGGTGAATGTTTTGAGAAACTGGCCATTTTCGGAGGCGATTCAATGGCTGGCAATACTAATAGTTCAAGGAAGAGATATGACGTTAACTTGACAACTCAGATAGAAGGGAGAATGTCCACTCATTTGTATGGGAAGAAGGACATTCCTTTTATCTTGTTCGATGAGGACGATTTGAGAGGTACTATGGGGCCGCATGAAGATGTTGTAATTATTGGGGCATAGGTTGTTGGTGTTAAAATCAGACGCATGCTTATAGACACTGGGAGTTCTGCCAATGTCCTTCTCAAAGAAACGTATGACAGGATGCGTAATCCTCCTCAAACGATCATTGGATTCACCGGTGTGACAGCACGGGTGATAGGAGAATTTGAGGGGGAAGTGATTCTAGGGAAGGGACCTTTCTAAAAGAAAGTTCGGGTGTTCTTTCTGGTGGTGGACTGTCCCACAAGTTACAACGCTATTTTTGGAAATTCTTGGCTTTCCGGGACGTATAGAGTTGTGTCGACAGTGCACCAGTTTTTTAAATACGTGGTCGGAGATCGTGTGGGATCGTTCGGAGTGACCAGAAAGATGTAAGAGAATTCTATGCCACTACACTTCGGATTCGAGGATCCAACAGTGCAAATATGATAAAAGAATAGCAGTCAGAAGGGTTGACCTCAGATTTTTATGAAAGGGTTGACGATCCAAAGGAAACCCCAGAGTCCTTAACAGTAAGTGAAGAAATTGAGGAGTATACTTTTTCTGAGGGAAAAGCATTTCGGATAGGAACCTTATTGACTCCAATTCTACGTCAACGATTGATAGAATTTTTGTCTTATAATTTGGATGTTTTCGTTTGGAAAATAGAGGATGTGATTGGTGTGCCGATCAAAATAATATGCCATAGTTTATATGTTAACTCAAAGTGAAGCTGGTAATTCAAAAAAGAAGGGAATTTTCATCAGAGAAAGCTAAAGAAATTATTTCCGAAGTGGATCGTTTATTCCGGGTTGGACATATAAGGGAGTCGCAGTATCCCTTATGAACGGCGAATCCAGTTGTGGTCAAGAATAAGAAGAACGAAAAGTGGAGAATGTGTGTGAACTTTACAGACTTAAATCGAGCATGTCCTAAAGACCCATTTCATGTTCCTTGAATAGACCAGTTGATTGATTCTACTTCGGGAAATAAAATATTAACTATTATGGATGCTTTTGTATGATATAACCAGATCAAAATGGATACGAAGGATCAAGAATGCATTACTGGATTCCCTTTGGATTGAAAAACACCGGAGCTACTTATCAAAGGTTAATGAATAAAGAATTTTCCACTCAGATCAGAAGAGATATGGAGGTGTATATCGATGATATGGTGGTAAAAATCTTGGTGGACGATGCACATCTGGAGGATTTAGAGGAGACACTCTTAAATCTAAGAGCAATCAGGCTAAAGCTTAATCCTAAAAATGTACTTTCGGAGTTCGATCGGGGAAGTTCTTGGAATATGTTATCAGTGAAAGAGAAATAGAAGCTAACCTAGAATAGTTAAACGTTGTAATAGCAATGAATTCACCTCGAACGGTTAAATAAGTGAAAGTTTTGACATGAAGGTTAGCAGCACTTCGGATTGTGAAACAGCGTTCACAAGCATTAAAAACCAATTATCATCACGAGAAATATTATCAAATCCTCAAAGTGGAGAAATTAGTTTTGTGTACATTGCGGTTTTGGATTCTGCAGTAAGTGCAGTAGTGATAAGCGAAGATTTAGGAATTCCGAAGCTGGTGTACTATGTCAGCAAAAGCCTTGTGGCAACAGAGAAGAGGTATTTGAAGCTTGAGAGATTAGCATTATCGTTGGTGGTGGCTGCTAGAAAGATGCGCCCTTATTTCCAAGCTCATACTATTGAAGTTCGAACTTCATTTCCCTTGAAAAATGTTTTGTAACGTCCTGATATTTCGGGGAGAATTACTAAATGATCAGTAGAGCTGGGAGATTATGGTATCTTATTCACACTTCGAACTGTAATTAAAGCTCAAGCTTTGGGAGATTTTCTTGCTGAATAGGAAGATGCTTCGGTTGGTTTGAGACTTGTGAAAATATGTGGAGCAACTTAAGTACGACTGGAAATAGATTCTCAATTAGTAGCACATCAAGTATCTGGAAACTCTGAAGCAAAAAATGATCGTTTAATTTTGTATCTTCGAGAGCTTTGAAATTTGATGTTATTATTTGATCATGTTTTTGTGGAACATATTAGCCGATGAAGTAACATGGTGGCTGATTCTGGAAAATATCGCTTACAATGAAGAGTATCCTTGGATTTTATTGCACGATAATCCATTAATTCTAACCCAGTCAGACCAGTGTGATTATATGGAAGAACTGTTTATCACTACAGATGTAGTCTCAGGCGATTGGCGAACTGATATTTTGAGTTTTTTTTATGCGAGGAGAGTTACCTAACGATGCAAAATTGTCCAAAAGGTTGCGAGGCAGAGCTTTTGGATACATTGTTTTGGATGGAGTATTATATAAGAAAGCGTTGAGTAGATCATTATTACGATGTTTAAATAAGCAAGAATCACATAAAGTTTTATCAGAGTTGCATGATGGAGAAGGATCAGCTCATTGTGGGTTTAAAGCTTTATCTCGTTGAGTTTTGCTTGTAGGGTTCTATTGGCCTTCGATCATGAACGATGCTAAAAATTTGGTTCGAAATTGTGATACCTGTCAAAGGTTTGCTAATTCTATTTATAAGTAAACTGTTCTACTTATTTCTATCACCAAGGCTATACCGTTTGATAGATGGGGAATTGATTTAGTGGGGTCTTGGCCGATGGCATCTTGAGGGCGGAAAATGATAATTGTAGCGGTGGATTATTTTACAAAGTGGGCTGAAGCATAACCGTTATCTGTAACGAAAGCAAAAGATGTAATTAAATTCATGATATATAATATTTGTTGTCGTTTTGTAGTACCTCAGATGATTACCACGGATAATGGCCCTCAGTTTAACAATAAAGAAATGACTTTATTATGTACTTCGAAAGGAATTCAACAATGTTTTTCAACACTTATTCATCCTCAAGCAAATGGACAAGTCAAGGTGACAAACATATCTATTTTACATGGTTTGAAAAAGAATTTGAAAGGGGAAGCAGAGAAATTTCTAAATTATTTGCACGAAGTGTTTTGGGCTTATCGAACAACTCCTAGAGAAACAACTAAAGAAACTCCTTTTTCTTTAGCATATAGAATGGATGTTGCCAGCCCTGTGGAATCTACAATGCCATCTTTTAGAATAACCCAATATTCTGAAGAATCCAATGATGAAGCTAAAAGAGCAAATTTAGATCTGACTGATGAAAAAAGAGTTCGAGCTCATCTAAACGTAATACATTATCAAACTCTTATGAGGAATCGATAAAACTCGAGGGTAAAAAGAAGGGAGTTTAAAATAGGTGATAAAGTCTTGAGAAAGGTATTTCTGCATACTAAGTAGAAGAGCCTTGGAAAAATTTCCCCAAATTAGGAAGGACCTTATGAGGTTACTGAAAGGATAAATCCATGGTCTTATCGAATTTTTGATAATCAGGGGGGGTGCTTCAACACCTATGGAACATACAACATCTGAAATTATACTGGGAATAGTTATGTTGTATTTTGAGTTTGTTTATTTTTGTGGAATAGCGCACTCTTTCCTACCCTGTTGGTCCATGAAGGTTTTAACGTGGCGCTATGTACATATTCAACATTATCAATAAAATGAATTTTTGGCCAATGGTTGTTTACAAGTGTTTATTCAAACTATATTGATAATTGATCAAAGACTGATCATCTTTGAGGTTGATCAAGAGTCGAATGTTCAGAAGTGTTTACTACACTTTTTGAAGAAACAACCATATTTGAAGTGCTACGTTCAATAAATTCACTGTGAGATTCGAAGTGCTACGTTCAATAAATGCACTTTGATATTCAAAGTGTTGTGTTCAATAACTGTAATATTCGAAGTGCTAGTTTCAATAAATACACTGATATTCGAAGTGATACCTTCAATAAATGCACTATGATTTTCGATAAGCCACATTCGTTTAATACACTATAATATTCAAGGTATTATATTTTGTAAACATAATTTAAAGCTTATTATGTTTTAAATTCGAATAGTTAATACAAATAAAGGATCACAAAACTTGATGATAAATATGAAATATAAACAAAAACCTTTGTCAATTAGAATAATTCGATGAGTACAATGGATATGGTACTAATATGACAAATACAAAAAAATACAGCACAAGGATAGTAAAATCATTCAGATGAATCCTTTTCGGATGATTCTTTTTCTGATGATGAGCTTGGGATAGGATCGAAGGCTTCGTTTGGGCGCCGTTCGGCAGGATTGTCATTCCAGAAGCTAGAAAGGTTTGTTTTTGGATATGTTGCATTAAATTCTCAAAAGAGGGTGATAGCATCCTCTTCTTTACCATTTTTTATAGCTGCCAGCATGTCATGGGTGCATTCAACTTCTGCGGCAGAGACATCAAGTTTTTTTTCCTTCTCAGAACTGGTCTTCAGTGTGGCCATCTCATCTGTCAGGTTTTTATTTTCTGATTCGCTTTGGTAAGAGAAGTTTAAATCTTATTGAAATTTTCTTCTCAACATCTAACTCATCAAGGTGTTTAGCCTTGAGTTGATCTATCTCTTCTTGATGAGAAGTATTAATATTTTCTTTCTCAATTCGATGTTGCTCTCGCAAATGCCCTTTAACAAAAAATATTCCTTTGATAAGCTCAGACCTTACCATTTCAAATCCATGAAATTGATCTATTACATGAGTTTGAAATTTTTCCCTCAACTGTTTCTCAGCTTCAGTAGTTCCTTTGTAGAGAACCATATCTTTGGCAAGTCGTTTAAGATGACTTTACGAAGCTTCGATTTCCTGTGCAAGCATGTTCCCTGCAGTTTTGAGATCTGAGAATGGTTGAATTGCAACAAGGACGTCTGGATCTGGTGCAGCGGGAGGGAAAACTGTTGGACTAGGGCGAGGAATGAGGTCCAAAGAAGTTGTAGGAACAGTAGGAACAGTGATTTTAGGCGATGCTTCCGAGGAAGAGGTTATAGACCTTCTACCAAAATTGTGTAGACAAGTTTGATCTTCTTGAATGGCGGGATCTTCTTCTCCGATGAGTTCTTGTGACTCATTAAAATTTATAAAACTATCGAGATCGAAGTGGTCGTCATCTTGATTATTTTCTTTAGTTGTCGCAGCATCCTCACCAGTTGTTTCCTTTTCCTTTTGAGAACTTTGTTGAATCTCATCAACTATAACCTCATTACCATCAGATACTATGTCTTCGATGGTCGCATTTGTTTTCTTCTTCTTTTTCTTCTGGGGACTGATAGAATTTTTATTTTTTGAGGGTGTAGTAGTTTTCTTCTTTTTTGGAGAAGGTTCCCTTTCTGATCTTTCTTCGATGGTCGAAAGCGTGTTTTTCTTTGTTTTTCTCTTTAAGTGTTTGGGCTTCGAATTTTTTGAAGGGCTAGCACCAGATGTACTAGCTTACTTTTTGTCTTTTTTGCCTTTTTATTTTGAGGTAGGTGACTATCTGATCTGTTGTGAATGGGTAGGAATACCTTACAATCAGAATGGACTAATGTTTTTCAAGCTTGATGAGGGTTGGGCTATTCCATCAAATTTTCAAGAGGAAAGGCTCCAGGTGTGATCGGAAATAGATGGCCATTGAGAAAATTGATTGGTTCGTAAGCTATACCGAAAGCATTGTTCCACTCTGCTTCAGCCCAAGAGGTAAACTTAATGAATATTTCTTTAGCTCTTGCTCGACGAATGGTGTAGCGTTTCGGAATTTCTGAAAGGAACATATAAGTAGACATTGAATAAGGGTAACAACAGTTATAATATTTTGTTTAAGAAGACTACTACTTATGGCTGCTTCTCCAAATAAGGTTCAATTTTGACGGGTTGGGTCGGATATTTCTTTACCGTTTTCACATGCTCCTGAGATGAAAATTTCCAAAACTTGTCCGCTTCCAGAAGGTCATCGATGATTTTTAGATGATCATCTATGGTGAGGTAGTAAAATGGAACCTTTGTCCCTTGGACAATTTTGTCAAAGATATGAAATCTTTAATGCTGATCAGAATCTTATACAAGCGAGAGGACATGATTACAGACATAAGTGTAAACCATTGATTCGGTGTCACTTGAGTTGGGCACAGATTTAGAAGTTTGGAGTACTCAACTATCATAGGATTTGACCCAATTGATGATTTCGGGGTAGACTACCAGCTCGTTGTCTTTACAGTCTAAGAGTGTTTCCCTCTTTTTGGGTAGTCGAAGGGTGATGTTGTCTCTCAACCCATATTGTTTCTTCAGATCTGATGCTTGACTTTCTCGATAGTATATATATGAAACTCTTTTCAATTCAACAATATAATCAACGTCGAGATATCTCAAGATTTTACCAACTTTTGCTCTTTCTTCATCCGATATAGTAATCTGAGCTTTCTTTTTCCTTGTCTTGCGGATTTTTTTCTCTGTAGTATTATCTGATTCTTTTGATCTTTCTTCATCAGAATAAGCTTTATTGTCTGATTAAGTAGCATCAGAATCAACTTCCTCTACTTTTGAAGTCTCGTCTCTTAGTTGTGGAAGATTATTTGAGGGATTTTGTTGAGGTAATGAGGCTTCCTCAATAATCTCCCTCGGGGGAAGAGATTTAGTAAAACGGCTTGGTGTAGCATCGGTATCATCTCTCATGGCTATAAAAGTTCTTTTTTTAGGAGTTCGTGGGAGATAAGATGAGGAAGGGGTTGTTTCGATTGTTTCGAAACATATTTGATTGGTTCACCACTAATTCGAGGCGATGATTTAATATGGGAAGTGGAAGTTCGAGGTGTTCTAGGTGTTCGAATTTCGGAAGATTGACTCTCTTCTCTGACAGGTGAAGGTGAAAATACATGAGTTTTAGAGGGATCAAAGTTACCGTAATAAATGGTCTTGGTAGAAGTTTCGAGGGGAGTGTTGTTTATCAACCTAGCAGCTCTATATTTGTCTGCTCTTTCGCTAATGCAAAAGTAATCGTAATCCCCAAAGACGAATTTGTTGTCAACTGTTGGGGATTTGGGTTTTTCCGAAATTTTAGCTTTAGATCTTCTGGACCTTTGGTGTTTTCTCATAAACAGATTAAAGATTGATCAGAAAGTATGAACTTTCCGGTGGAAATAGCCAAAAACTTTGAAGAAATCGTTGAAGGTAACAAAGGTTGGAAGTTTTTCTCTGGTTCTCTCTCAAGGATTTTGGTTTGTGAAACAAAAAGTGAGTTACTAAGGAATTTATTGGAAAAAAGACGTGTGCAGAAGTGGAAAAGGTTTTGTGATTGATTTGGACGAATTGTTTCCGGTTGCGTATTTATGGGATCGAGATATGTTATGCTAGGAGCTTAGCTGTAGGTCTAACCCCTAGGGGGCTATGATGAGTTTGAAACAGATCTGACGTTTGATTTGCTTGATTTTTCTTCGAATTTAACTTGAAGTATATTTGTTTAAGGGAATATTTCGGTATAACAGAATGATTGGCTTGCGTCAAATTATAAAAGAGGAGATCATTATTGCTTCTACTTAAATTTGAAGTTATTTAGTTAGTTCTCGTTCATTTACTCACTTGAGAACTAAGGGAGATACTGATAAGTAAATATAAATTTTGGGACTAAATTTTAAATAATAAAAGTATCATGTAGCACTTAGTAAAGTAAGAGGAGGATTTTGTAACTATATCTCTTAAGCAAGGACCAAAAGTGTAATTTACCCTTTTTATGTAAGTGTTTTCAGTTGTAAGTCAAGTCTTTGCACCTCTATATAAAGGCCAAAGCTAAACTAATAAAGGGTTTGATTTTCTGAGATCAGATCATTTGTGTACTCTCATTTTATCTCTCTAAAATCTATTTCTCTCTCTCGAATACTTATTTTCTTGTTTACTAAAGCAATCTTAAATAACCAAACTCACCATAACTAGCATCATTGTAAATCAATAGCAACTTTTACACTTAAAAGCAATGCATGTTTTTTGGGGCAAGTACTTTTATGTTTCAGTGGTTTATGCAAAGTGTATAAGGGAACAAAAGAAATATTTATGGGACAACTTAAGATAAGGGACTAATTATTCTAGAGAGTGCATAGTTATGGGTGATTTCAACACAATCGCCAACTCTCAAGAGCAATTATCCTTCTTAAATATTTATTTAAGGAGCATTAAGGACTTTAATAACACCATCAATGATTGTCACCTAGTAGATGCAGGTTTCAATGGCTTAAAATATACTTGGACAAACAATCGCAAATTGAAGCGATTGGATAGAGTGTTATATAACACAGCATGGACTACATACTTTGAAAACACATATGACAAACATTTGTTTAGAACATAATCTAACCATACCCTCTTGTGCATTACTCTTAGATTTAAAACCACATTTAAATTTCAGAACATAGACACTCCACCCTCAATCTTAAACTTTGTTGAGCAAATCTGGAATGAATACCTTTTAAGGTTACCTATTTAAGTTTTTTGGCATAAAATTAAAAAATTGAATATTAAACTTAAAAGATGGAATAAAGAAGTCTTTGGAAATGTGTTTGATGTCATTTCTTAATCAGAGGAGGAAGTAAAGTTCTTAAAAACTTTTTAGAAGAACCTGAGAGTATAGAGTACAATATCAAGTTGTCTAAAGCACAAGTCATACATTTCCAGGTGTTAGCTAGAGAAGAATCATATTGAGAACATAAATCTTGGACTAATTGGATAAGAAATGAGGATAAGAACATTGCAAGCTTTCATAAATTTGTAAAAAAAAAGAAAAAAAGTAAAATTCACAACATATTAGAAATAAATAATTTGATTGAAGATCATCATGCTTTAGGTAAATATGATGAGGAGCATTTTAAGTTACTTTTATTTGAGCAACCTAATCTTAAGAAACCAGAAGATGTTCACAAAAATTATACCAAATATCATTACTAAATTAGATAACAAGAATCTAGTGGTCTTACCTTCAGAAGATGATATATTAAACTCTGTCAAACCATTGAACTCCAATAGTATTGCGAAAGTCGATGCTTTCAATACCAATTTCTTTCAGTATTTTTGGGCTATAATTGCTAAGGGAATTTGTACTGCAATTATGGATTTCTTTAATGTTCATAATGTTCCTCGTAGTATATACACAACATCAATGGAACGATTTTTTACCTATAATTTTATGTAATGTCTTCAACATAATTATATCCAAAATTTTGAATGAAAGATTATCGACTATTCTTCCCAATATTATATCATAAAAAACATAGTGATTTTTTCAAAGGAAGTAATATCTATGGAAATTTCTTTAGACTCAAGAGATAGCTCATGATTTAAATAGGAAATGAAGAGGAAGTAACTTGATGATTAAAATTAATATGACAAAATTCCATTCACCTTTATACTATGAATATAGCCTTTGGCTTTGACAAAAGGTTTATAAAGAGAATTAAGATTTCTATTAATGTAGTATGGTTTTCTGTCATTGTTAATGGTGATCTTAGAGGCTATTTCAAGTCCTCAAATGATGTTAAACAATGGAATTTTATTTCCCCAAATTTGTTTATCATTGTGGAGGAATACATTATAAAAGTTATTAAAAATATATTTAAAGACAATTGAGGTATGAGATTTCAAGCTAAAATTTCTTTGTTGGTACCTTGTTTGGCATTTGCTGATGATTTCATTATCTTCGCAAATAGTTCATCTTCAAGTATTAACAAAATCTATAAGTTCCTCCAACAATATCAAGAAAGATCAGTTCAAGTCATTAACAAGGAAAAAACCATCTTCATAACATCTACAAGAACCAAATCAGTTGACCAGTCTCAAGCATGGAGATCTACCTATTAAATATATTGGTATTGTTATACATACAAGAAATAAAACATGCTATTTTGAAGAAATAGTAAACAAAATTACATCAAAGATTTTAAGAGTGCGATAACAAACTAATTTCATTTGGAGAGTATTAAGTCTTATTCAATCTATCATATTGGCTAAACCAACTTATCATTTGCAAAGTTTTACACTACCTAAAGTAGTTCTTATAAGAATATAAAATCTTTGTAGTAGATTTATTTGGGATAATTCTTAAAAAAATAACGCAATACCATGGTCCAATTGGTGTAATTTATGTAACCCTTATGAATAATGGGGTTTAAATATAAGAAGGCTTGATGAAATTCAAACTACATTCTCTTGCGAGCTCTGGTATAAGTTTAGAGAACATAAAATATTATAGTCCAAATATATGCACTCTATATACTACTCTTCCTATTATCCTTTACAAGTTCAAGATATAATTAAAAGCTCAAAAACCTAGAAAAGGTTACTGAATATTAGGCACATTGCAGAAGAATTTACATTTTGGAAGCTACACATATGTGAAATAGAATTGTGGTTAGAAAAATACTGTAACATTAAGCCATTTATTATTCAAAATGATTATAGAAGTGACAATTGGTATGATAAAGAAAACGCCAACAGTTTCTGACTTCAAAGTATATGGAATATTGACAAATTACCAATAGTTGTTTTGCCCTCTAAGATTGAAAAATTTAAGATTTTTTCAATCAAAGAAACAAAATATTATACAATTATATGGTCTATATCTACAAATGGGGAACAGAACACCAAAGAAACATATAATAACATGGGATAAAAAAACTATAAATCCAATCTATCAAAGAGAATTTGGAACAACACTACTCATACGAAGTATTCATTGCTTCATTGTAGACTGTTGAATAATTGGATTGTTGTAGATACAGTTTTACAAAAAAAAATTATATTTAGCTTCCAAATGTTAGTTTTGTGAAGATAGTGAATCATTAATCCACTTATTTGTTCAATGCAATACTTCATGGGAAGTATAGAAATATTTTGGTGGTTTATTTGGCTTGATAATTTTCAGACATATGACCTTAAACCATATGATTATGAGTTGGTATTAGTCACCTAACAAGGAATTCCACGTTTGAACTATCTTTCCTCTTATTATATGTTGGGTTATCTAGTTCTCAAGAAAAAAAATAAAACATCAAGAGAAGAGTACATCTGTTAACGTTATTATTGAGCACATTAAGAATATTACTCTAAGTTTAGATTATGGTAACTTACTTAAGATGAATCATTAGAATTAAGACCTTGATGTAGCCTATGAACTATAATATTTCAATCACCTAAATAATTCTAGAAAGAGTATTGTCATTAAGTGGAAACCTACTTCCGGAAATAAAATAAAGCTTTATATTTATGGTTCATGTTCACTACTTGCAAAACCAAGTAGTTTCTAGTGTTTAAGAGTAGTTTCTAGTGTTTAAGAGTAAGAAATGAGATATTCTTGCAGTATATAATAGGATTTATGATAATATTGATGTGGGAGAAAGGACCAAGTTTACACTTAACATAAAGGATCCTCATTCGTAGCCATAGAAATAGCTCAAACTTCAACAACGATTTAAGGATAAATTTTTGAAGATAAAGAAGTTGATCAATAAAGACAATAAATTTCAAAAAGAAAAAAGAAAAAAGAAAAAAACAATCAAATGAACTTTTGTTATATATGAAAATCAACTAAAGATATCTATACTCTTTATAGTTGATGAATTAAATAAGTGTAGCTTAGCTAGATAATTAACTAAAAGACCAAAGAAGACCTTCATCTACGTCTTCAAAAATATTCACAATGTCAATCAATATTTTTTTATGAAGATATTATATCATATTGACAATATTGATTTTATTTTGTTAGATGAAAAAACTTGGGTTGGAAATCCAACTAGATTTGCATCGAAAATGACAAACTTATTTTGTCAAATGCTCGAAAATAAGCCAAAAAATATTAAAATACCGATTTTTTAAATTAATTTAAATTTGAAGCTTCAATTTTGGATTCTAATTTATATTAAATCCTACCCATGTCCACTTTAGTATGGACTTTGACGGTATACTTTTGATTTTCATAAAATTGTTTTCTTGCTAAAAAAAATAGGTACTAGCGAAAAAAAAAATATTGATTTTGTCACACTCATGCTACTTATGATAATTAACAATTATAAATACTGATTTATAACTATAATAATAGTAAAAAACAACTATTAATTTTGAATTTTGATGGTTTTCAAAGTTTATTTATATAATATTACTCTTTAATTGTTTTGAACCGAATCGAGTTAAAATTGTACCATCCCGACCAAAGCGGAAAGAGATCAGCCCAAATCAAACCTATTTTTATCGGTTTTAATTTGATTTTGTATTTCAAAACCAAAATTTTATCACTTTGATTCCGTCCGATTTGAACGGTTAATCTTATCGATTCGATTGTGTTAATAAAACCAAATCGTACGCATACCCATAGCATAACCGCCCTAATTCTGCCTTCTTCTATGAGGTTCAACCTAACTTACTATTTTTTATTATATTCAGCCAAAATCTCAACTCCTCTAAAAAATTGCGGTAGTTGTGTATCGTATAACGACATGCTTCCACGTACAACTTTTGATTTTAAGATTAAATCACGAAACTATATTCAACGGCGTCGTGTACTCAAATGAATAAACGAGGAAAATTTTTGCGGGAAAACATGATTATATAATGACATTGACACCACCAAGAGGAAGTTGATTCATTATTTTCAACGATCAAACCAAAACTGAATACCAAAAAAAGAAAACAAAACGTTTTCTCAATCAAGATCCAGTTGTTACAACTCCAGAAACAAAAACCCGGGTGATTCAAAGACCTCCATGTTCATTTAGGTGCTTTCACCTCCACTTTGGTTGCTCAAAGGTCAGCTTTTCTAATTTCTATGCTTCTTTTTTGTTTCTCTTGACTATGTTATTGTTCGCTTTTGTTGTATAAATTTGAAATTAGAAAGCTATTTCTTATTAGATCTGAGAAACTAGAGCTGGGTTTGGTTTGGGATAGTAGAAGATTCAACTGAAACCAGCTCGGATCATATTTTTTTGATCATTTCTTGACTTTTTCTACTTTCTTACTTATCTAAATAGTTTTTAAAATTTGTTACTTTCTAAACCATTAGTTTAAGGTTTTACGGATAAACTTTAAAAGCTTTGACAAGTAACTGGCTCTAGACTCTCAATTTATGGACAGATAATTTTTAGAATTTTGAACTGGCTCTATACTCTCAATTAAAATTCTGTTAGTAATTGAGTATGGTGATAGATAATTTTTAGATTCTCAAAATTCTGTTAGTAATCGAGTATCGTGATGTTTATGGATTTTCAAAAGTTCATTTCCTGTACTATCCGGTGGACTATCCGGTTTGGATAAAGTTAATCATCTTACATGTTTATTAGGAGAGGTTTGGATAAAGTTAATCATTTTACATGTTTATTAAAACAACTTCGTTTATAAAAAATAGATAGTACAATAACTAACTATACTAAAAATAAATAGTTTAGAAATTATCTGTCACAAAAATTGATAATCATAACACATAAGAAGATAAACCAAAAACGATTAACAAATAAGGTACCGGTTACTGTTTAAAGCCAAACCTAAAATGTAATTAGACTTATATTATTTTGATGCTTTTGCACTAGCAGAGCACAGTTCAATTTTAGTCTATTTGCCGAACCTTTTAAATTTAGGTTTTGAAAAGTAATTAGTTCATTGATTATCTATTTAGTTATTTTTATTAAAAAATGTTTAGTTTTAGTCAAAAATTTAGGTTTTGAAAAGTAATAGGTTCATTGATTATCTATTTAGTTATTTTTATTAAAAAATGTTTGGTTTTAGTATAAACATCTATTTAGTAATTTTCATTGTATAATTCTGACTAGAAATCCTCCCGTTTAGTTTTTATTTATAAGTTTAGTTTTTATTTATAAGAAGATTAACATTATCGAAAATGTTTAAGTATCCGTCAGGAAAGTGGATATTCACCGTTTATGAAAGCACGATGAATTCTGAAATCTCATTAGACAATTTCATATTTAAAATTTTAAAATGATTATCCAAAAATTCAAACCCGATAAAATCAGAATATCAAAAAAAGCAAACAATATCTTTTTTTGTGTTTATTTTTGAACCACCCTTGATTATATTGACCAAACTGTTCAACCTGTTATATGCCCGAATCATAACTATGCAGTCCGCATTTTCCCGACTTATTCGATGACACAGTATAATCCAATTACACTAAAATATCTTAAAATTGTATATCACGCTACCGTAATAGTAGAATGATTTTTAGATTCGACTATGGTCTCACTGAACTAATGCCACAATAGTTAAAAAGCAAGTGATGGTTTAGTATACTGCTGTGTTTTTCTTGTTGTCTGAGTACTTTATGACGTAAATCATCTCGATACAGATCTCTCTGTGGTTTAGCTGATCGAATTTCGTCCGACGATGGAGCAGTTTAGACAGATTGGGGAGGTTCTAGGAAGTTTAAACGCACTAATGGTAATGCAAGATGATATACTGATCAATCAGCGACAATGCATTTTACTTGTCGACGTATTCAGTTTAGCTTTCAACACAATTGGTGAAGAAATCAGACAGAATCTTAAACTCGAAGAGAAGAACACAAAGTGGAAAGCTTTAGAACAGCCTTTAAAAGAGCTTTATAGAGTTTTCAAAGAAGGCGAACTTTATATAAAGTATTGTCTGGACAACAAAGATTGGTTAAGTAAAGTGGTGATTCTTCATCACAACAGAGATTGTGTCGAATTCCATGTCCATAACTTGCTTTCTCACTTCCCAGCTGTTATCGAAGCTATCGAGACTGCTAGTGAAATATCTGGGTTTGATTCGTTAGAGATGCAGAGGAGAAAGACTGTGTTTTCGAGGAAATATGATAGAGAATGGGATGACCCTAAAATTTTCCAATGGAAATACGGAAAACAGTACTTAATACCAAGAGAAATCTGTAGCCGGTTCGAGCAATCTTGGAGGGAAGATAGATGGAATGTGATTGAGGCGTTGCGCGCAAAGAAAAGTGTACGAGTGGACGACTTGACGAAAAATGATAAGTGTCTTGTGGATTTACTGTTGAGGAAAATAACAGGTTTTGATCAGTTTGATGCGAAACTTTTTCCAAGTTCAGTTTTGGTGGGGGCTAAAGATTACCAGGTTAAGCGTCGACTAGGAGGAGGAAGCGAAAGTAAAGAGATCCAATGGTTAGGAGAGAGTTTTGCGCTGAGGCATTTTTTCGGTGACATCCAACCGTTGAGTGGTGAAATATCAACTCTTCTATCGCTTTCTCATCCGAACATCTTGCCTTACTTTTGCGGGTTCTATGATGAGGATAGGAAAGAGTGTTTTCTTGTTACAGAGTTGATGCAGAAGGATCTTTCAAACTACGCCAAAGAAAATAGCGGGGCGAGAAGGAGGTTTGTGTTTTCTATTGCTGTTGTTGTCGATCTCATGTTGCAGATAGCACGAGGAATGGAATATCTTCACTCGAAACAACTCTATCATGGAGAGTTGCAACCTTCGAATGTCTTCTTGAAAGAGAGAAATCAGACGGAAGGTTACTTGCGTGCCAAGATATCTTTCGGGTTAGGTGCTAAAACAACTCAGGCAAAACAGAATGAACCGAACCCTTTCATATGGTACGCGCCGGAGGTTCTTGCTCAGCTAGAAGAAAGCCCGGAAAAGATTCCGGACTCAAAACAGACAGAGAAAGCAGATGTATATAGCTTTTCGATGATTTGCTTCGAGCTTTTAACAGGAAAAGTTCCATTTGAAGATAGCCATCTTCAAGGACAGAAGATGGCGACGAACATAAGAACAGGTGGACGCCCTCTTTTCCCTTTTCTCTCACAGAAATATCTGGTAAGCTTGACTAAAAGGTGCTGGAACGCAGACCCGAGTCAGCGTCCGAGTTTTTCTGCAATCTGCAGAATCTTACGTTACGTAAAGAAATTCTTGAATGTGATCCCTGATAATACTAATCAACCGGAACTACAAAACCCGCTAGCTGACTGTTGTGATATAGAAATTCTGTTTAGCAAAAAGTTCACAGGTGAAGAGAATTCCGAGGTGACTCAAATTCCGTTTCAGATGTTTTCTTACAGAGTTGCAGAGAAAGAGAAGATTAGTAGTCCAAATGGCGAAGCGGAATCAGATAATAGCATCCCGGCTCTGGAGGATTCCACAAAGTCATTGAGTTTGGATCCGTGTTCAGAGTTGAACAAAGGCAGTCATAGGGTGCTTAAGAAAAGTACCAGTACAGGTTAGTGTACATTGTTCATTTCATTTCATTTCATTTCATTTCTGCTTATAGCACTGACCTCAGAAGTCTACTTAGAGCCGTCAGTTTTTAACCTGAGAGAAAGTCTTAGGTTTATCGTAAGAATTGTATGATCCGATGATTTAAGTTCGACACAGTGCAATAGGAAAACATATCAGTTTTGACTTAAGAATAAAACACGAACTAATAATAAAAACACCAAATTTAACTTTGGATTGGATGAATAAAATTTAATCTTACATGGTGTCGAGATCAGTATATTTTCTAATTTCTCGGGTTTAGCAAGCCTTTAGTTCTTCAGCTAACTTGTTACCTAATCCAAAACCATACTAAACTGGCAGCTATAAGTCTACTTTAATTGCTGATCAATAGATTGAATGTGGTTATGTAGTGACATTGAAACTTCGATCACCGGGGGCCTCACCCATAAAAACAAGAGTCACACCTAAAGCATCTCCCCCGGGTACATTCAGTAAACAGAGTTCATTCAGTAGCAGTTTACGGACAAAGAGGGACAGTCGCTTACCCTCGACTCCTTCAACTCCATTGCGTTCTGGCAACCGAAGACAATCTGGTCATGCCTCAGATTCAGAACTGCAATGACAATTGCCATCTTCTATGGTCTTAAGAACTGAGAAGTGATGTATTACTTCTTTACATTTTGTATTGTCCATGTCACAAATGAGAAATTTTTTCAGTTTGATTTTTCCTTCCTAGACACTCTTCTTACCTTAAACGATTTAAAGCAAACAAGTAGAGAATTGTCTATACAAGATTTATCAACAACATTCAGTTCGAGCATCTAAACAATGATAAATTTCCAGATGTTGCATTGGTGTATGACATGTAAATATAGCGGCTATATAGGCAATACAATATACAGTCTGATTATATTGGCGAGTAACACAAAGTCACAAACTACATATAAATAACAACAGGGCAAACAGCTCTTTTGACAACCCCAACACTATCATGTACAAGGAAACCCGAACAACACTACATCCTAGTTTGGAAACATTTAAAGCGAGACCTCTAAAACTAGAAAAATAAGGACCACCGCACTCTGAGCAAATGCAAACATGAAACATATTTCCAGACCCGACACTGTTTTCGGAAGTTTTACCAGTTTTGTTCGGTTGATCATAAAAAGTTATATATAGAATTATAAGCTCTTACATTGGGGCACCACACCTCGGTCTTTTTTACGCAGATATTAGGAACAATAACTAAAAGTTCCTTGCTTCCGTTCATCGGTATAGCCTTAGTTAGTGCGCAAGATGCATTTTCTCCTAGCAAAATTTATAGCTTCTGGTAAGAAGCCTCTACCAAAGAAAATGCTCATGCTGTTAAGTTGATGCAAAGCAATTCGACATTCTTTAAACCATCTGCAGGACTTTAATACACCCACTTGAACTGGCAGCAATAACCATATCCGATTTCCCGCGCCAGCAGACATTTGAAACAAATAACCCATTATCGTCATCAGTTTCTTTACCGGAAATAGGATCGATGGAGCCAAACGTGTAGGAAGTTATAGGCATAGAGAAAGATCGATGATAAGCATACACCTAAGAATAGGAGTCACCAAACCAATATTAAATTAAATTGGTAGAGAATAAAGGAACAGTACACATGCTTTGGTCCATTTAAAGCATACCTCATTGGTTTCTGAACCACATGCTATGTAATCGTCCCATGTAGATAAACCGACAAAATTCTGGACAAAGCGAGAGAAAGTCAAATGAAAGAAACTGGCAATACATACTTCTATTACATTAATAATCATTGGTGAAAAAGAGAAGGTAAAGCACAGTTCCTGACTTGGACTACTAATAGAATTGATAACAGAAACTAATAGGGTTTTTGGATGATGTAAAAAAGTGACCCCAGTATACATAATGCAGAGCCAAGACGGCCATCCAATATACTTTTGCTTTTCCAGGAAACAATAGACTCAGATTATTTGGTTCTATAGACCAAGAAGCCACCTTATCCTGAGTAGGACTTGCCTTTATGTTTTGGTTGAATCTTTCGATTTTTGGAAACCAACTCGAATAGTCAGTTGCCTTAAATTTAAAATCAGACCAATATGTTCTAGACCCAATATTCAAAGAAAATCAATTGACAAAATTTTCATCAGCCAAATAAAAAAGACATTATAGGATATAGAGGTGAACCTTTTCGTTTGTGTGCCCACTCAGGGTCAAGCTGCAAGCACTAGTAGAGAGGCCACAGTTAGTAGTTTTGTTGAGATCCCAAAGCTTTAATGAGTTGTCAGTTGAGGCAGTCACGAGAGTTTCCTTGTCCAAAAATTTCACATAGCTTACAGCTTTTTCGTGTCCAGCTAGTACGCACCAAGGGGATCTTGTATTTCTAAGATCATAACAGTAGGTTTTGTAATCCGCTGACCCAAAGGCCAGTAAATGAGTAGAGTGAGCAGAGAATTGAACAGAGCAGACATTTGCTTTACTCCTGATTGTTCCTAAGCAGTTTTTCTGCACATGCACAAAGCACGCAAAGTAAAGACTAAAGACCAGAAGATATCTTATCATGTACTTCAGGATGAAGCAAGTGAACCGACCTTTAAAAATCTCCAAGCTAGAATGAACAGAAGTTAAAAATATAATGAAACAACAAAGCAAATAAAGATACAATGACATCTTAATTTAACAAGTACAAGAGCATCTGAAAAGCCTGCCGCACAATTTTTATAAATATAAATATATTTGTATATATATATATATATCACATCTGACATTAACAAAGTTGTTCTACTTTTGACAAAAAAGATGTTGTAATACAGATACACAGTTTTTTTCAACATAATCTCGGCTTCCTATGTCAATATAGAAAAGGAAAACAGATCAACAAAATATGCGATTGATAGATTGCAAAAGGGGTCAAAATGAAAAGAGTTCTTACCTCATGAATGTTCCACAGTTTTACAGTGTAGTCATCACCTCCACTTGCTAATATTGTTGGATTTACTGGAGAAAAGTCAACGGACCAAGCCCTCTTCTCATGCTCTCTGAACTGCGAAATTGTTTGACCGGTACTCACATCCCACAACTGTCCCATCATACCAAACCAACATTCAGCATAAAACGAGCAGTTATTACCATAAGAACTTACATAGTAAGACTCATGAGGATGCATATACATATTTTTATACAAAGCCACATGCATAGAAAGAGAGTTATTCCTATCAGTTCGAACCTAGAGTAACAACCGCCAGTCCATGTGATCACAAACCTTTGTATGGAAATCAACTGCTAATAGCTAAGATAGATAACTAAAACGAATATTGGGACCGACATTCAGGGAAGGGCATTATTCCAGTCAGGATTATGTCAGTAACACTACTCAAAGATCTTAATTGTGACTTACAATATAGAGTAATGATCTAAGATATCCGGCAAGATAATATATGATTTTCAAAGGATTGGCGAAAATGGTTCCAAGGATGTCTAAGTAATGCTACCGACCAAGACTTGGTCAATAGCTTACAGACTTGATCAACTTATACAATTATAAAAGAAACAAAGGCCGGCAAAAACTATAAAATTAGCTTGTGCCATACTATTCTTCTTTTTTTTGGTAGAAACCATACTGTTCTTCAAGTTAGGTTTAATAGAAAAAACAAGAGACAATGCCTTATCCAAATGCAAAGAATAAAGACTGGGACACTAGACGAAAAAGTTTTTAATTAGATTACAGTGAAGCATGACTTGATACCACAAAGTATCCAACTTTAAGGAGACAGATTATGATGTTTACTTTTTCCTTGCCAGTGAAGAAAACTACACGAAATTCTAGATTTCCTGAATCACACGACGGAGACATTAATTCGTTCAAACAGGTTAACCAATATACTCTTCTCTGAACACATTGGTTTCAAATTACTGAAGCTATTCCAATGCGACAGATTCATATGATTAATTCATTAGAGGTTGGATTTGCTTCAGGAAGCTGACTTTAAGGATCTTAATGGGATTATTTATCTTTAAAGAACGGAACATCCAATTTGAGAAACAATTTTTATGTAACACCATGATGTGGTCCATGTGATGTTTCCAGTTAGTTCACTTTGCCTTGGACATTCACCCAATATGCTGATGCAGAGCAATAAAAACAATGATCTATGCACAGACAGAGTGGTGTTTCTTACCCCACATAGTTTTGTTGTTAGACATTCATTTGTTATAAAGGATCTTAACCGTCCTTTTACCAACAGAGAAAATTGAAGACACAAGGTTAGACAGACAACCAGAAAACCTACTTACATACCTTCACTGTCCCATCATAATCAGATGAAGCTAGATAGTTCTTGACATAGTTATTCCAGCATACGCAGCTCAGCTTTGATCTGTTTGGCATTTCGGTGACGGGATATTGAACATCCACAGAGGGATTAAAGATGGCCTCAAACTCATATATCTTTATCTTTTTTGATACACCAGCAGTAGCAAAATAGTCCTCATCTCGGTCAAAACTCATAGAGCATATTACATTAGCAGAACTGTTGAACTCCACATTTTTCAGTACTCCACGGACTTCAAACTTATTATAACGAGCATACTTACACAAACCGTCAAAGAAAGCTCCAACATGGTCAGTTTGATCTTCTATTTTTTTATTCTTTTGTATTACATTACACTTATCCCTGCTTTTTAGCAACCCCCTATCAGTACGTAGATTATTATTGGTCTCAGGGAGAAGGCTTTTGGATCTCATGGAGTAGTAAGCTTTTTCTAGCTGATTGATATTTCTGATTAAGCTTGTTTCATTTGTAACTGAAACTGGGGGTAACTGAGAAACTAGCTCTGAAGTCGAAGTATTTGTACAAGAAAGAGGTAAGGGTTTTGTACCAGAATGCCTTCTCTTAACCTCTTCAATATCAGTTTCTAAGCAATTTATATCTTCAGCTAACTTATAGGCTTGCTTCTGTCTCCCCTCTTGCAATATAACAAGAAAATGCTGTAGTAGTTCGGATTCTGCATCTTGTTCCTCAATTGACAAGGACAACTCCTTGGTGAAAACCTCCGGGGATCCACTAATTACTTCAGACTGTATAATTTCCCTGTCAAAACCCACAATTAAAAAAATAAATAATAATTGAAGGCGCATGTAACTAAGTAAAGACATGCGTTGACAAACTCTAACTATCATGTGAACTTAAAAGGATTTATAATCCGACTACTGTGAAAACAAGATGTTGATTTTATCAGCTGGATGGTATATGACATACACCTATAGCACTTGAGAAAATAAAGCTTATTACCATCCAGATGTACGTGACAAATGTGAGCTCCAAAGTTAATTGAACCCATAACTTCTAACTCTACGACTGACAGATCTCTCTTGGACAACTAGCCCCATAGCAGTCAAGGGACTGTGCCTAAAAATCTCTTAAGAGGATTATACTTAACATGCTGTTTATCACTAAATTCAAATTTCTTCTTCCCACATAAACTATCTTCTGAATAGTTCATCTGACATGCTAGTGACAATGTATGAAGTTTTCTTGATACTCCATTATGCTAAAAATATTTTTTGGAAAGAGATATAGTTGTTAATGTGGCAATACGTATCGCTGGTATCGCGATACGTATCAGATTTTGAACCCCAGCGATACGTATCTTGATGTATGTAGCTGCGGTTAGGTTATGGGACAATAATTACCCTTATCGTCCGATAAGATAGGTATAGTAATATAAAAAAAAAATCGTTCCATAGAAGAATTACAAAGAATTAAAGAAGAGTTTTAATGCTTTTTCCTTCTCAAATGTGAGATACTCGGTTTTCTGATGATGGATACTCTGTTTTCTGATACATATCAGTAATAACAGTAACTTACGGTTTAAAATTAAATTTAAATTTTCAAACTTAACCAACTACAATGCTACTAAAACCAACTATAACTATAAGAAACTCATTTTAAACCAACTAAATTTTCAAACTTATGTTTAGTTTAAATTCAAATTCAAGCTTAACGGGACAAATGCAAAGACTCATTTTAACATGACAAATAATAAGACATATTGTACTCTGGCATATCACAACATCAAGTTAAATGGATTATCGTATAAAATAATCTTTTATATAATATATATAATATTTTTTAATAGATCACCGTATCTTTACGATACGATACGATTCGCGATACATGATATGAAAAAAGCAAAATCGATACACGATACGATACATGACACTATACACGATTTGACAACTATGGAAAGAGAATAATGGTTTTATTGAAAGTACATTAAATTCATTGGCCCCGTAGCGGAAACGATTTAGATATCATTACCGTAATATAATTTAGATATCATGACGGTAATATATGTAAGTTCACCTGGTTGTTGGACGCGATAAAGGTTCAGGATGCAGTAGCCAAATACAAAATCCAGCTTCTTTCGGATTTTCTGAAAGAAACTTTGGAGGAAGAATCCTGTGTTGGATATTCAGCATGGCAGCAGCATGTGCCATTTCAGAGTCAAAACGACCTAACAACTGTTCGCAAAATCCGACTCAGAATACATTCAAAAAGTACTCCATACCATAGCTAAGTAAAAAATAGACTAGATCAGACTAGCTTATATGACTACTATGAGATTTAAGTGGAAAGAGAATAATTGAGTAATAGATATAGATACGCAAAAGAAGTCTGACCAAATAAAAAATAATGTAAAAGATTGAGTACAATTAACTGCAGATATAATATGGTGTTGCACCTCAAATAGTAGAACACCCAGACTATAGATATTTGATGTAATTGTAAAGACTCCCTCAGGACTTGAGTACCAATTTTCTTCTACTTGTTCATTCACGGAGCTGATCCGATCTGCAGCCATACTAGATGTATGAAGGCTGTGGGATTTCATACCCGAACGATATTCTACATGTGACTGATGCTCATTGGATTCTCTCTCCATATATTGTGTACCAGCTGCATTTATATTATCACGATTAACAGACTCAATTTTGATGCCAGGTCGTTGGAATAGAGGCCACCTACTAATATTTGCATTGTCATTCACCTTCTGCTTCTTTGCAGACAGACCAAAAGACACAGATCTCCCCTGCTCCACTGGCCCTCTCTTAAGAGGGGGATTTTGTAAGTCGGAAATGTTTCTATCTGTTGTATTGCCGAAAGATTCTCGTTTAATAACTGAGCCAATATATCTAACTTGATAGGAGTGAAGCAGCTTGAAACAAGACGGCCATAAGTGACGCAGGGCAACTCCTTGAGAATGATAATCATCTACAACTTGAACAATTTGGCTGAAGACATGCAGGCACTGAGCTTTAGTTGCTAAATGTTGTTCACCTTTCAGCCACTTTCTCAAACTAACTCCCTCATCCTCACAACCATGAGACCCCATAGCAGCAATATCACAAGAAGAGGAACTACCAGGTTCAACCATTGGACTTGGTGCAGCATTACCAGTCAGTACGGGTCTACCAGCAGCCTCTAATAAAACCTTAGAAGCCACCACAGGTCCACTTTCAGCTCTTACATTATACTGGTCCTGATCCTGATGGTCAGTTCTAAATCGATTGTGAGGTAAACCTTTATATGTGACCCCTTTACCTTTCAATGTACGTTTGACAAAAAACTCGGAAAACCCCACCTTTGAGAGAATTTTCGTCTTTATACCTTGAGGTAGCATGCCACTTGAAACCCGGTCATGTTCACTACTTAAGGATTTCTCATTATTTTCATCGTCATCACCATTTGATGGGTTTGCAACATCCTCCCTTGCATTTGCCATTGTCTGATTGTTATCCCCATTTCCATGAGAACCCCTGCTTCCTGATCCACCCCCAGACTGATGATATATATGCAAACGCTTCTGATTGCTTACTAATGTATCTCTCTTGTTAGATGCACCAACTATAGCCGAGTTAGAGTTATCATAGTTTCTAACAGTCAACTCCTCCACCATGACACCACCTTCATCACCTACACCACGATGGCTAGTAGAGGTTGGTTCCGATGCATCAAAACTGTCTTTGTTTTTACCTTCCAGCATGTCTGCTAGTAAATGAAATGAGCTCTTGGGAGAAACTGGTTTCTCCTGGGCAACCACTTCTACAGATTCCAACAACGTTTCGGGTTTATGTGAATGCTCATTGTCTTTTCTGTGGAGGTGAACCCCTTCAGTTGATTCGATCTTACCCATCATCCGACCCACTTCTTCATCCATACTGTCCATGTAAAGCTCACCAGATCATCTGTTGCACTAAATCCAAGAAAAAAACAATTTACCAAGGTTACAATCATAGAATATACTTAATCATATAGAATATATACTACTCGTGATTACTAATAAATACATACAAACACGAGCCTATAAAAAGGGAAAGCAGCTACCATATCAATTACTTAACAATAAGCAACTTGTCAATTGAATAGGACTAAAAGAAGCTAAAAAGTTCAATCTACAAACTCATTGCAAATAAAAGCATTGTAAACTAACATAGAGATTCTGCTACCTACCATGAATTGCAAACCAGCTCAAAACCCAAACTACTTCAAATCAAGTTCTTTAACACAATACAATCGAACATAGTAAACTCATAACCTATATAGTAACAAAATCAACACAATCTTATCTGAAATCCAAAGCATCCGGATACAATAAAGAAATGAAATCCCACAAAATAAAAATGAACAAATAAAATCAAGTTACTTGGATCAACTACACCGACGACGAAAAATTGAACTTACCGACTAGAAATTGAACTTATTTTTGGATTATGGATGCTGATAACCCTAGAATCCAAGACTACCACCGAAGAAAAGAAGAAAAAGGAAGGGACAACAATATCCTGCCGAAACAGAGAGAAATAATAAAATATCTATAAAATAATGTACAGAGAGAAGAAGATGGGGAGGGGAATAAAAGTGCTTTTTATATTTATTTTTTTATTACCCAATTAATTTGCTACTACATATAGTAGTAGTACTCTTAGTCGGTTTTTTCTTTTGGCGTGTCTTCTTTGATGTGTCAATTTCAAAACTATGCAATTAAGGGTACCATCTCTTCATTATTATTTTTTTACTGCTGTCTCATCTAACACCAATAGAAAATCATATGGATTTTTTTGGTATAAAAACTTTGAAAAGAAATTGAAAAGATATTTGTTAGGTACTTAATCTGTATATGAAAAAAGATTGCAATACAAGTATAGCACAAAATATTACAAAACAACGAATATGTAACACATTTTTATCCAAAACATGATGGAATAATTAAAGTCATGAATCGGAAAAAGAGATAGACAAAAAGTATGATTTTTTTAGTAGGATTTTTGAAATAGATAATATCGTACAGTACAATAACTGTTAAAAAAAATATTTTCCAAAATTTTGTAATTTTAGTTCAAGAAAAAAAAAACTTTACAAATATATACAAAGTATAAAATATAAACTTCCAACTGGTAGCCGAGTTGGTTGAGTAAGGCATTCTTTTGATCAAAGGTTATTAGTTTGAGTCCCTCTACATACGCTTTTTCGGCTGAATCTATCACCTTGTGTGGTTTATCTTCTGACGTTGGTTTGCAGGCTATTGCGTCTGACTGAGGGTTTACCATGTACACATTCATTGCACTCTGAGTAGCGGTTGTGGGTTTACCATGGGGGTACGCAAGCTCACCTCCTTCGATTTTGACCTCGAATCATAAAAGTTCGTCATCCATTTATGGCGTACAGCAAATTGATATGTCCATCTCACACAAGCTCAATGATGACCAACCGGTGACCCTAGTTGATACTGTCATGTCAAGCTTCATGAGTAAGGATGGCAATGGGCTGTCCGCGGGCCGGGTTTGGGCCGGCCCGCTTGAACCCAGATTTTTTTATATCAACTCGAACCCGGCCCGGCCCGCTTTTGGGTTAGGATTTTTGAACCCGGACCCGGTCCGAACCCGATTGTAGATTTGTCCGGTCCGACCCGTTTACGTCCGCAGATTATCCGGCCCGTCCGGACCCGCATGTGTCCGTAAACAGTCTGGCCCATCCGGACCCGACCCGACCCGCTTCTAATACTTTTAATTTTTTAAAATAATAATAATATAAAAGATGTAAATTTTAAAACAACAACCATACCAAAATAAACATAAAGCAGTATTTTACAAAGTTACAAAACCATCCGCTTGAAATATCTAACATTTAGTGAAATGAAACATTAAAATAAAACAAAACATTCTTGAATTTTTTTTAGTTTCCAATGGTGACATCATCTTCACCACTTATGACAATGCTTTCATCTTCATCTCCATCATCAAACTCATCAAGAAAGCTTTGAAATGTGGCTTCCAAATGCGCCATACCTTTTGGTGAAGAACCTAACACATAACATCATATTAGAATAACTATTAGTAAACTTACAAAAATAATAATCAACAAATAGAATTTAAGTAAATAAATTCCTTTGATCTCATTCCAAATCCAATTTTGGGTACACATTAATGCTTCCAAAGTTTTAGAAGCAAGTTTACTACGATGCGGACTTAGTAGCCGACCGCTTGTACTAAAAGCAGATTCTGAAGCAACCGTTGATACCGAAATCGCTAGAACATCTCTTGCACTTTTTTGTAAAGTATGATATTTCGGACCATTCACTTTCCACCAATATAAAACATCAAAATCATCGGATGTTGGTAAGACATCATCCTCCAAATAAAAGTCTAATTCCAACTTTGCGCTTCCAACAACATCTTTTTTCCTACTACTAACAAACTTATCAAACTTTGAAGAATGTTTCTTCATCGAACTTTGAGTGACCGACAACGTATTCGAAGCACTAGATTCATGACCAATACTATCATTTCCATATTCTTTAACCAACTCATAACACATATCTCTTACTTTTTTTTATCTCTTGATCTGCCTCGGAACCATAAATCTAATTGAAATAAAACAACACAGCAACCATCTTATATTTAGGATCCAAAACAGCAGCAACACCTATTATTCTATTAATTATTTTCCAATGATTACTAAATTTTTCAAACATACGACACGCCATTGTTTTAATCATTCAAGAACTTGTAGTTATATACCATTCTCCTAATGTTATTCGTATCTCACAGATTTTATTGAAATAAATATTAGCAGTTGGATATCGAGTACTTGAAAACAACTCCGTAGCATTGTGAAACAACTCCAACTTTTCACATATATCTTGAGCTCTTCCCATTCTCTATCACTTGGATTACACTCGTATGTAGAATCTCGTTGTTTTAATCTGAAAAAAACATCTTTGTATTCCAAAGTTGTAGCTAACATATAATATGTAGAATTCCAACGTGTTTTACAATCAAGAGCCAACTCTTTTCTACATGGCATAAAATTTTATTCTATTCAACAAAAACAACCATGGAAGCCTCGGTTTCCTCAAATATAGAGTTTGGGAGACAATATCTAATATTAAAGTACTCCTTATCTTATTATGCAGACAACTAATTAACAGCGTCTGAGCTCAAATATAGAGCCTGGGAACAAAATCTAGTCTTTGCATTATAGAATTACTATCATATGCTTAAAGCAAATCACAAAGCCGTGATTCATGATAAAGTTCTAATATAAATGTACTTATATATATGTTGCCTTGCTTACTGGGTCTGGCTAGTTTTGTTTCTCATGCTATCTGCCAAAAGAGAAACATACGATTACAACTATGATGTATAACTAATCATAGGACCAGAAATAACTTAAATAAAGAAAAGAAGAACTATTATAGCACAATGATCAAATTAACATTTGTAAGTGTAAGTTTGAGATTTTATACAGACATTCTGGACTTTAACTTCAGAATTGGTTGTTGCAGTCTATGAATAAGCGAACATGTACGTCTATGAATAAGTAGACATGTACCATAAACTTCATTAAAATGTGGATATATGACATATATGGTCGGATTAGGGGAGAAGATGAAGTATTTGCCTCCTGGTCAGTTCTAGCACCTAGCACCTTCGTGCATGATTTATAGGACTTATCGTTAATAGGTAGTTTGCCTCCAATATCGCCAAGGAAACAAAAGTTTGAAGCAAATTAACAACTTTCAAATAAATTTGAGAGACATCCGTTTGTTGAAAGGATTGTACATGCCCCATAATATGGAGTGATTTAGAGGAAGAACATGACTAAGTGAAATTGAGTAAATGCACAAGTGCCTACAAGTTTCGATCGATTAACAGGTTTCCTATTATAGCTCTCGAGAAGTTGCACCATTGGAGGAAGTGTATCCATTGTTCACATATCATGTCAGAAGAGAACAATACTGAAGAAGATAAATGAGAGAGGTACAGAGAAGTGATGAAGAAAATTTCATTAGTAGATGCAAGAGTTACAAGGACAAATGTTTACAGAGAGGGAAGGGAATAACCTAAGAGAATTACCTGGGCAGAAGATAATGTAAATAATCATGATTTAATCTAATAAACACTGCTGAGAATGAATTTGATGTATGAGGTACAGTTAATATGGAGCCCGACGTAGCTAAGATCAAGTTTTCTTACTGAAGTGTATGCACAACCTGCAGTTTTCTGAGAAGAGAGCCTAAAATATTTGAGTAAATGGAGAATACATATGTGAAACAAACAGGAGGATATAAGATAACTTATTCTGAATAAGGGAGAGGAATATAAGGTTTCAAAGCTGACAAAAGCAATGTATAAGATCCATTTACTGGTCAGATCTATCTCTCTTTTCCTAGTATTTGTTTCCTGGTCACTTCTATCTCTCTTTTCTCCATTTACGTTAGCATGATTTAGTGGCTAAACTTTCAAGTAACTAACTGGAAAAAACTACAAAAGAACTAGATCTATTTACTTCAGTTCTAGATCTATTTTCATGACCTAGAAACTCCTATAAACAGAGAAACTAACTGGAAAAAACTACGAATTTAACTACGAATTTCAGTAAACAACTCTTAAACCTCATAACTTATCCAAGAATCAAAGCATCGTACCTGGAAGTTTTTCTCAATCACTCCATTTGATCTAAGATTCACTAAACGAAAGAGTCGATTTTGCTGGTGTCGATGGTTTTTTCCCAAAAGAAATTAGTGTTCACTCACTGCAACTTGTAATGAACGGCTGTAACTTGAAGAGAGGAGAAAAAAATGCAGGAAAGGAAAGAATCAAGTTTTTAGGGTTTCCTCTGTTTAAAATTTTAATTATTTAATTATTTTTTATATATAATTATTAAATAAATTTAATTATTTAATTTACGAGGCGGTTCGGGCCAGACAAATGTTAATACCTGAACCCGGCCCGGCCCGTCTACGGACATGATTTTAAAAACCCGAACCCGACCCGTTATTAGTTCGGGCTGGACAAAACCCGGTCTGGTCGGGCTGGACAAGACTAAAATTGCCACCCCTATTCATGAGGCAGGTTTTATCAATCCAGGTTGTTGGTGAAGTTGAGCATCTTGAATGTGCAAGACGGGTGAAGAATCAAATGTGCAGCTGTGTGATTATCACATGTACACGGTTCAGCAAGATACTTGAAGTTGTAAGTATCTATTACATTCATATGTCTCATATGAGAAATTATTTACAGAATGTTAGGGCTTCTTGACTTCGCTTGATAAAAATATGGAACCTAAGTCTTATAAACATGATGTTAAGTCTATGGAATGACGATAAGTGACGTCTAAGGAAATTACAGTTTTGAAGGCAAATAATACATAGAATATAGTTCATTTTCCTTTAAACAATAAATCCTTAATGTGCAAGTGGGTATATCGGATTAAATGTTGCTCCGGTGGACAAATAGAAAGGTTAAAATCACGACTTATCATCATGGAAAATAAACAACTAGAGGGTAAAAATTGTAGTAAAACATTTGATCCAGTTGTCAAGCTCATTGCAGTTCCTGTACTTCTCTCTATTATAACTATTACAAAAGACCGAATGTAATATATGAAGAGACTGAATATTATTGTAGATTATTATAGGAGACTTGAATAGAATAATATGTAATTATTATAAGATACGGTAACTATTAAAGAAGACTAAAAATTATATATATATATATATATATATATGTGTATTTGGCCATTATAAATATAACTTTAGAATTCAATATACCAGTTTACAAATTCTTTAAACGTATTTTTCTCTATCGGCAAAGGTTTCATCGACTCAATTTTTTTTATCAATCTTGGTTTTTAAAATGGAACCAAAAATCTAAAAAATAAAATTTAGCTCGATCACGATCTATATTTTACTAATCCAATTTATGGTACCCTAACCCACTAATTTCCCTAGTAACTTTCAAAAGCCTACAAATAACCGTGACTTGTTATACTATTCAAACTAAATCTTAAGCCTGACTCACATCTTACCGTTAAACATATATAGAAAAAATATGATATTTATGGTTAAAAATCTACAAGACAAATATGACATTCGTAACAATCAGACGATGAAGTTCGTACAAACAACCAATAATACCTTATACCAAATCAGATATCAAAATCACCTAAACCCCAAAGATAGAAAACAAAATCACCATGAAAAAAATATAACATATCAGTTATCGTTTAATAGTATTAATTTTAATATTTATTTTGTTAATGCGAAAATCACAATATTTTTAAGTTTTAACTACTAGTTGAGACTTTTTCCGGTGGTAAAAAAATCATGTAAATGTGAGATGAAACTGATGAGTCCGGATTCCGTCATCTCTTCGGACAGGGGCAGTTCAGACACCATCTACCTAACCGGACAGGGGCAGTTCGGACACCTCATCCATTGGACTGTTCGAACAGAACTAAAGTACTTAAAACCTAATAACTTCTTGATTAAGCTGATTGCTCTCCTACTAAGAGCTCATGGGTCCTTGAACTTGACCCGGGTCCATTAAACATGACCCGAAAGCCCATAAAGCCCAAATGTAAGGGTATAAATACCCAACCACCAACATTAACTGAGGGTAATGAAAATTAAATACAACCAGGATGCTTAATTCTCCCTCTACTCTCTACTCAAATATTAAATACTCTCAAACTTCCACACAGTTCTAAACAAAAATTACAAACTTACCCTCAGACGAAAATAAACCACACCAAATTGGCGACTACAGTGGGAGGACGACGGTGCCTGAATCAAGCATTCGAAACCAATAAAAAAAATCAGTCTGAATGAATCCAGACGCCCCGGAAGTACCACCAGCTTTGCTTGAAGTGGTGAGTGAAAATGATGAATATACTATCGAGGAGCGTGATGGATTAAAGGGCGAGATAGAAGCTCTGAGGGCAGAGAAGGTAAAGATGGGCACGAAAGAGAAGTCAAAAGCATCTGTTGCTCATCATACTGACAACCATAGAGAGCATGAGCCTTCAAAGACCCATGTGAGTACCAAGAAGACTCGTGCTAGCTCCAAAAAATCTCACCGGTCTAAGCCAGTGGAGAGTTCTGACTCAGACTCAGAGTCTTCTAGTAGCTCCTCGGACGAGGATGGAGTTGAAGAGTCCTTATCCTCCAACAGTGACGAGGGCCGATCTAAAGAGAAACAAAAATTGATTAAAAAGTATTCAAGAAAAATGGATAGACATGGGAAATTAAAGAGGAATATAGGCAAAGGATCATCTCACAACCGGAGGCATGTAGACCGGATGCTGGTGGATCCTTTTTCCTTCCACGATGAACCAGGTATCTTTACAACTCCCAATGAGGATATTGTTTTCAGTCGTGGCCGGAATTAGAGACAATCTCCATTGTCTTCCAAGATTCTGTCCAGAAACCTCCCTAAGAGGTTCGATAGTACAAAAATGGAGAAATACGATGGCAGCAAAGATCCGGACAACCACTTGGAATAATTTAAAAAATTTATGATGAATTTCGATGATGACGGCAAGTTACTCTGTAGATAATTCTCCCAATCCTTCACGGGGAGTGCTCTGAAGTGGTATAATAGCCTACCACAAGGCTGCATCAGAAATTTCGATACCTTTTGGGTGGATTTTTGAAGGCAGTTTGTTGGGAGTAAAGAATTGAAGGGCAATAGGCAATAGGGACACAATAATCGATTGTGCCCAAGAACCAAATGAATCACTGAAAGAATACATAAGTCGTTTTGTGAACACCAAAAACGGGTTGGCTGATTGCTTCGAGCAAGTAGCCATAACATCTTTGAGGCAGGGCTTAAACCCTGGAAATTTAGCTGATTCAGTGACCAGAAAGAAACCCATGACTTGGGGGGGGGGGGGGGTCTACTGAATCAGGTTGGAAAATAAATCAACGTTGATGAAACAAAGAAAACTAGGGGCACATGCAGGTGAGGTCTTCCCCGGTTGCACCCAACCCCAACCCAAATCAGTCCGAGAACAAGGCAAGGGAGACCGGACAGGGACATAACAGGGCTAAAGCTCAATCTCAGCCAGCTGCGCCTGCCCAGAGTCAACAATCTAGAAATAAGAGAGGGCCTTGGGTTCAACCAGAGTGGTTTGCAGATTTAAAAGAAAGTGTGGCCACCATTTATGACAAAACAAAGGAAGAAGTACACTATAGAAGGTCGGCCGCACTGCAATCTCCTAGGGAACATCGTAACAATTCCTTCTGTCAGTACCATAATAAAACTGGCCATATCACTGACGATTTTATAGCTTTGAAACAGGAAGTTCAGAATTTAATCGAAAGAGGAAAGCTGGGGGCATATGTCAAAAGAAGAAGAGGAAATATACCTGATAATGCCCATCGGGCTGGTCCGAGCAATGCTGCTCCGGAGGGAGCTATGGTTATAATCGAAAGATTTGATGTAGAGTCAGAGTACTTGGACCCTGATCTGACTCGAAATAGAGTGGGTGCCATTGAGGAACGTTGCAAAACAGTGTCCGGGCTTATTAAGTTTTTTGAGTCACTCACAATTTTCAGAGGGGATACTATGATAGCTCATACTGCTTCTTCAAGGAAGAGGCACGTTCATACTTTAGCTACCCAGCTAGAAGGAGGCATGACCTTCTATCAATCACAAATTCCATTGCCCTTCATTGTTTTCAATGAAGATGACTTAAGAGATATAGCTGGCCCTCATGAAGTTGTTATTGTCATAAGAGAATCCATTGGGGGCAATGACATAAGACGAATCTTGGTGGATACTGGGAGCTCAGCCAATATCCTCTTTTTAACCACTTACAAAAAGATGAAAAATCCAGCCGTAATTCAGCGTTCGGACAGATCAATTGTGGGTTTCACTGGAAGCTCAGCAGATGTGATCGTTCGAAGAGGAAGTTTTGTTGGGAAAGGGCCCTTTTAAGAAGATGGTCATGATACTTTTTATTGTGGTGGATTATCCCACTTGTTATAATACTATTTTAGGGAGGTCTTGACTCTCCAGGATTCATGCAGTGGCCTCAACAGTCCACCAATGTTTGAAATATGCTGTTCAAGGACAAGTGGGAGTTATTCGGAGCAGTCAAAAGGTTGCAAGAGAGTGTTATGCCACAGCATTGGCTCCACGAACGATTGGGGCAGTTCGTATCAACGAAGAATAGTAGTTTGAGGGGCTTTCTGGGGGTGAGGGTGAAATTGATGCACCCAGAGAGACCCCTGGAGTTTTGATACCGATTGAAGAAGTTGAAACACATTCTTTGGAAGAAGGAAAAAGTCTTAAGATATGGTCCAAAATTCGATCCGAATTGAAGAGTAAAATGTTGAAGTTTCTAAAAGACCATCAGCATGTTTTTGCTTGGTGCAATGATGATGTTACTGGGGTTCCACCAGATATTATATCACACCACCTATCCATTCGGAGAGACATAACACCTGTGGTACAGAAGAAAAGGGCTTTTTCCAAGGAAAAGGTTGATGTTATTGTCCAAGAAGTTGACAGGCTCACTAAAATGGGGCATATAAAGGAGTCTCAGTATTCTTTATGGACAGCCAATCCGATCTTGGTAAAAAAGAAAAATGGCAAGTGGCGTATGTGCATTGATTTCACAGATCTCAATAGGGCTTGCCCAAAATATTTATACCCAGTCCCCCGGATTGATCAGCTGGTGGATTCCACTTCTGGGAATAAGCTACTATCTTTTATGGATGCCTTCTCCGGGTACAATCAGATTCAGGTAGACCCGAGGGATCAGGAGCATACCATATTTGTCACTGATAGGGGTCTTCATTGCTACAAGGTGATGCCATTTGGGTTGAAAAATGTTGGGGCTACTTATCAGAGATTGGTGAACAAAGCCTTTGCTAATCAAATTGGAAGAAATATGGAGGTACACATTGATGACATCATGGTAAAAAGTGTGGACGAACAACTACACATGACAGACCTCCAAGAAACTTTTGCTAACTTAGTAAAATTAAATTTGAAATTAAATCCAGAAAAGTGTGTGTTCGGAGTGCAGTCCGTAAAATTCCAGGGATATATAATAAGTGAGCAAGGGATACAGCCCGATCCAGACCAACTTAATGCCTTGTTCCAAATGGAGCCTCCTCGGAATATTAAAGAAGTACAACGGTTGACTGGGAGGTTGGCTGCTTTGAATCGATTCATCTCGAGGTCTTCGGACATATGTGCCCCGTTTTTTCAAACTTTAAAGGGTGCAAAGGGATTTGACTGGACTTCACAGTGTGATGAGGCCTTCAATGAGATTAAGAAACATCTGCCCTCCCCCAAGACTTTATTTAAACCTGTTGATGGAGAGACACTCTTCGTATACTTGGCAGTTTCCAGTTGTGCCCTTAGTGCTGTGTTGGTAAGAGAGGTGGATAATTACCCCCATCCAGTGTACTACATCAGCAAGAGCTTGATAGATGCAGAAAAACACTATTTAAAGCTTGAAAAATTAGCATTAGCCTTGGTAATTGCTGTAAGGAAGATGAGGCCTTATTTTCAGGCCCATCCTATTATCATCCGCACATCTTTTCCCCTGAAGAATGCTCTTCAAAAGGCAGACATTTCAAGTAGAATAACTAAGTGGTCAGTGGAGTTGGAGGATTTCGATATTGATTTTGCTCCTCGAACAGCAGTCAAAGCCCAAGCTGTGGCTGATTTTTTAGTTGAATTCCACTCTGATAGGGATACAGAGCAAACTACTGAGATGAAAGACAAAAAGGTCTGGATCGTCCGGACAGATGGTGGATCAAGTACTATGGGATGTGGTGCAGGGGTGTGCTTGACTTCTCCATATGGTGACAAAATGTATCAGGCTATATGTTTTGCTTTTAGGGCTTCCAACAATGAGTCCGAATACGAAGCAGCTATAGCTGGTTTAAAGTTGGCTTATATTTGTGGGGCTAAGAGGGTCAAGCTGATGAGTGATTCCCAGCTTCTTATCCACCATGCACAAGGTCAATCTGAGGCAAAAAATGAGCAACTAGTGAAGTATTTACTTCTTCTTAAAAATGAGGCACTTAAGTTCAAAAGCATTGTTTATGAGCATATACCCCGAACAGAGAATGAATTAGCAGATTCCTTGGCAACCATAGCATACACTGAGTCATATCCTTGGATCCATGTGCTGGAGTGCCCTTCCATTCAACTCAATGTGGGTAAAAAGGAAGAAATTTTCGATGTACAGATGAAACAACCTCAAGATTGGAGATTTCCTCTCATGCAGTATCTCTCCGATGGCATATTGCCTCCGGATAAATCACTAGCAAGAAAAATGAAGCACAAGGCTCGTGGTTTTATCATACTAAGAGATGTTCTGTATAATAAGTCTTACAGTAAACCTCTTTTGCGATGTTTGGGAGATGATGAGTCTCAAGTAGTCCTCTCCGAATTACATGATGGTGAAGGATCAACTCACTGTGGATTCAGGGCTCTAACAAGAAGAGTTTTACTAGCTGGCTATTATTGGCCCTCTATAATGCAAGATGCTGAGGAGCTGGTGAAAAGGTGTGACCCATGCCAGAGATATAGCAATGAGATTCATGTCCCAGCCATCCCTTTAGAGTCAATTTCTAAGCCTATACCTTTTGCTCGATGGGGGTTGGATTTGGTGGGACCTCTTCCCATGGCATCCGGAGGACGCAGGACGATAATTGTTGCAATTGATTATTTCTCGAAGTGGATTGAAGCAGCCCCACTAGCAGGAACAACATCAAAAGCCGTCATAAAATTCATTTTATCTAATATCTGTTGCAGATTTGGTGTTCCACAGAAGATAACAACAGACAATGGGCCACAGTTCGACAACAAGGAAATGGAGAGTTTCTGTGCCTCTAGGGGTATACAACATTGTTTCTCTTCACCTTTCCATCCACAAGCAAACGATCAAGTTGAGGTGGCCAACAGAACTATATTGTCCGGTTTGAAGAAAAATTTAGAAGGGGCTGCTGGAAAATGGCCTAGTTATTTACAAGAGGTTTTGTGGGCCTACCGGACTACTCCTGGGGCTGCAACACAAGAATCACATTTTGCCTTGGTCTATGGGATGGATGCCATAGCTCCCATAGAGGCAACTCTCCCTTCTTTTCGAGTTCACAATTTCTCCGAACACGCTAACGAAGTGGCAGTCAGGGGTCAGCTTGACCTAATAGAGGAAAGACGAGTTAAGGCTCACCTTAGAGCTGCACACTATCAGGGTTTGATGAGAAGCAGGTTTGCTTCTAGAGTTAAAAGAAGAGATTTTCAGCCGAGGGACAAGGTGTTAAGGAAGGTCTTTTTACATACTAAAGAGAAGCTGCTCGGTAAACTAGCCCCAATTTGGGAAGGACCGTATATGGTCATTGAAAGGCTCAAACCTGGAACATACTGGCTAGAAGACAAAGATGGAAGGGTTTTGAATCACCCTTGGAATATTGAACATCTCCGGATGTACTTAAAGTAGGAACAATGTAAATATTTACTTGTTTAAAAATCGATGTAAATATTTGGGGGCATACTCTTTCCTACCCTGGTGGCGCGGGGAGGTTTTGATGAGGTGTCCGGGCTTTTTTATAATATTTGATGCCTTCTTAAAAAATTCGAAGTGTTCTTACTTTGTTTTTTTCACACCATCCGGATTGAATTAAAGGAATGATGACTACTTAAATATTTGTCATCGGAGAGTTTAAACACTCTCGCTTTAGAATATTTATGAAATAACTAAGGGCTATTTAAACACTAGCCACCAAAATAGCAACGAACTATGAAAGAATGCAAGAGTTGTGCAAAACAAAGATATTCATTGTAATAACCTAAGTGCCTTGGCCTTCCAAGGACTTTTAAATTGTCAGACGAAACAAAAGATCTATCCGGTCAAATACCGGACACAATTACAAAAATGCCTTGGCCTTCCAAGGACTTTAGTTCTGATAACATAAAAGATGAAAAGATAATTCATAATCTAAGACTGAGCCTTTGAAGATGGCTCAGCCTCACTTGTCTTCTTCTTCTTCTTGGGATCGTCCTCCTCCTCATTTGGGCTCTCCCCGGTGTTCTATTCTTCATCAGATGAGGAAGCACTAGAGTAATCATGCAAGTCTCCATCAACCATAGTATGGAAGGGAAGGTCTTTGTACTCTACATGAAGCCACAAATCTCCCAGGTTCCTCTTCGGGAACTTCTCATGAAAGAGCAAGACCATGTCCGACCTCACCTTGGCATACATTTGCTCTTGAGTATCTATTACGTTGTTGGCATAAGCATCGATCTTGGCCTGAATTTTGGCCTATTGCTCCCTTAGCAGATCTGCTTTCTTCTCTGCAGCCTTGGACATTGTGTTCTCGAGCGCAATCTTGTCATTTGTCAAGTTGTGGATGATTTGATCCTTGGCATTTGCCTCCTCTTTTGAAGAGGTGCGATCTTTCTCTAATCCGGGCAGCTTCTCCCGGAGCTCTTTGATAGTATCTTCTAAAGTGGCAACCTTTATAGTCCACCCCTCTTGGCTCTTCTTTAGCTCCTCGTTTTCTCCCTTCAGAATGTCAGCATTTTGAGTGGCAGTGAGGAGATTGTTGGACAGTTTCTCCTTGTCAGATTTGAGATCTTTGATAATATCTGCCTGACCTCGAACTTGTTTCTCCAGAACAAGCACTGGCTGAACATTACTTAATATGGAGTGAGTTATAGTATCCATTTCACTTGAAACATTAAAAGTCTTACCATTAAAAGTAACGGTGTTCGAAGTGCTTGGAGGGAGGTAAGGCCCAGCAAAGTCGTCTCTGGGAAGGTTTGCAAAGTAGTCACCAAGTCCATCAAGCCCTGTGATGTCAACACCATCAATGCTAAGGTCTCCTCCTCCAGCCTCGTTAGTTTGAAAGTCACCATGGATCTCCTCTGCTCTTGTCGAATCAGTAGGGTCTATAGGGGGGAGAGGCTCCGGAGGCCGGAGAGAAAGTTCATCACCCCTGGAGGTCTTTTTCTTTTTGGCCTCCCTCTCCTTGTTCTCTGCTCCATGTTTTCGGTCTCTCTTGGGAGCCCTTGGAGGTTTGGGAGATCCTACCTCTTCCTTAGAATTCTCCTGCTCCACCACTTCTAGGAGAGTAGCATCAATCTGGCTTGGGGCTGCCCCCTCTGGGTTTGTTGGAGCAGCCTCCTCCACCTCGGCATGTTTAGCCTCACTTGCAGCCTTCTTGCCCTTCCCTTTCTTGCCTTTCATTTTACTCGGGGCCTTGGCTCGACCTAGCAAGTACAATGTCCCGTCCGGTTCATGTGTTCTCTTCAGGACTATATCCGGAGGGGGTGGAGTGGTGAGTTCTTCCCAGGTCAAGTCCCTGCGACCAGTAGTGTTCTAGAGGTGAGACCTTGCAAGATTTCTTCCGGTAAAGGCATCATTGAAACGGTTCCCCCACTTTTCAGCAGCCCAAGTGTTAATCTTGGTGCAAGTGGCCTGCCCAGCCTTTAGATAGTCGTTAAAGTCTTTGGGCAGCACTATAAAAAAAAGGACAAAACCAGCCAGTTAAATAGATTTGATAAAAATGAAAATGAGAAGTGTAAGGTAGGATTCTTACAATCACTTCTCCATCTGCTGGTAAGAAGACTTGGGTTGACTCCAGCTTTGATCTTCCTTCCATTTTCTCAAGCACCACTCACGAACAAGAAGTGAGTCCTCCAATTCCTCTCTGCTTCGAGCAGGTCATCCACTGTCTTATAGTTATCACCCATGTTGAAGTGATAGAAGGGGATATGAGGGTTTCTGCAAAGACCAGCCACAACAGCGAATTCCTCCATCGGGAGAGGAATTCTGGAGAGCCTGGAGGCCATGATACAGGCCATGAGAGTGTACCAGGCATTAGGGCTTAGTTGGCTTGGACAAAGCTTGATCAGATGGAGGTACCTAACTTTCCGGAGGCTTCAGACTCGAATGGAGCCTCTTCGACAGAATCCTCCATAACTTCCTCCATTACCGAGGAGGGGTTTTTCAGTTGTCTTTGGGAGGGGGGAGTTAGGAGTTGGCTCAGTCTGACCTTCGGACTGTTGAGCTTTGATACTTTCCTGAGATCTGACCTCTGGTTGGGGCTCAGATGGGGTGGTTTCTCTTCGGTGGCTTGAACTAGTGGTCTCCGGACCGGACAACCTATCCTTAGGTACTTTAATGGGTGCCTCTGACCCTGTATTGTTGTCTCTGGCCCCTAATTTTGAAGGGGTTCCTTGGAAGCCTGCCCTTTAACCAGCCGACCTCTTCTCCGGTCCAACAGTTTGTTGGGAGAGATATCTGCGTCTGACCCCATGGCAATAAATGGGGAAGGCTTTTTGAAGCTGGTAACTGCTAACCCAGGTTCAACAGTGGGTTCTGATTCTTGGATCGATGAACCTGAGACAAGAGGAGAAAGGTTGGTCTGAAATAATCTCCTCAGTTTGACACTTTTTGTTGAGGAGGAACCCTGGTCAGGCTCTGTGTTTGAGGTTACTGGTTTGTCGATGGAGGAAGTAGGTAGGCCTGCTGCAATGCGCCTTTCCCTTTCAACTTTTTGTGCCTTTTCTAGTTCTGATAGATTGAGCCACCCACCTCTAATTAAAGCGTTCCTAGACGTGAACATAAACAACTAAAATGAAGAACTTGTGTTTGAGAGCGAAAGCTCTGAAAATTAGTAAAGTGAATATGTAGATGATGATAAAACAATGGAAAAGTGTTTAATTTATAGTAAACCCCAAAAAGGTGTTTTGATTCCTAGGAGAATTCAATAGGATTAGCAATGATTAAGAAACGGCGCTGATGTCACCTTCATTTAATGAAGAGGTTGTTTTTCAGAGAAGGTAGGAGTGAAAATCAAGGTGAAAAAACGGCTGAAGTGACGAACCAGAGAGAGACATGTGTCCCACGAACTCTGGCAAAAAACCGTTTAGATTCAAAGAACCTTTTTCAGTCCGGATAAAACTATAACACGATTCAGAGGACCTGTCCGGATGTAACTGTCACTGGCAACAGACTGTTTTTTAGGTCTTGCCAAAAGTTTTTTAACACCACCTAAAAAAGGGGCTACTGATGAGTCTGGATTCCGTCATATCTTCGGACATGGGCAGTTCGGACACCATCTACCTAACCGGACATGAGCAGTTTGGACACCTCATCCATTGAACTGTTCGAACAGAACTAAAGTACTTAAAACCTAATCATTTCTTGACTAAGCTGTCTGCTCTCCTACTAAGAGCTCATGGGTCCTTGAACTTGACCCGGGTCCATTAAACATGACCCGAAAGCCCATAAAGCCCAAATGTAAGAGTATAAATACCCAACCACCAACATTAAACGAGGGTAATGAAAATTAAATACAACCAGGCTGCTTAATTCTCCCTCTACTCTCTACTAAAATATTAAATACTCTCAAACTTCCACACAGTTCTAAACAAAAATTACAAACTTACCCTCAGACGAAAATAAACCACACGAGAAGTAATATAAATTCATATCTTTACTTAAAAATAAAAAAGTTAACAAAACAAACATGAAATATAATATCAAAATCACAACACAAAATTTAACGTGGTTCGAATTGTGAGAAAATCTTACATCAATGGGAAACAAAACGTTGATTTTATTAGAGGAAATATTATAAAAAAATTAACATAATTAACACAACATGTCAACACTATGTTCAAAATTTTCTCCAAACAGAGTACACATAAGAAACTCTAGGCTTATAGTGTTTCTGTGATAATTTTTTTGTCTTTTATTTGTTCTCTAAAACCCAATAATTCTCTCGCCTTCACGTTTACTCAACTTCATACTTATTCATCGATATATATACACCAAATATAAGAAATAAAGAACTTTAGGCTCACAATAACAGATCAAATATTGCTATAACAAAAATCTAACAGCTAGTGTAATCAATCATCTAATATTCATATTGCTTGTACTATGTGTGATAGGTAGTGACACCAAACCTCTGACATCTGTATCGCTTGTGATATTATTGACAACCTTAAACAATGCTCAGATCAAACATGTTTTGGTCAATGAAGAAAGTTATTTTATCTTTACAGATTCATCATATAATATAAAAACTTAGTTTTATATAAAAGCAATAAAGTATCTTGAAACATCCAAAACTTATGCTCATAAGCTCTAGTAGCAAAGTTCATACACTTCAATTCCATTAGTAAAGTCTCTCCACCTAGGTTCCAACAAAAATTATCCATATAAATTTTGGAAGAGCTCATATCTTTAAGTTTCAACAAAATTTTATGCACCAATGTCACGACAGAGCTCCTACATTTGTCACGTTGAGCCTATATTAATAATTCTTCACTTAGGCTTACAATGGTTCTAGTATTAATCAGCTCAATGCTCTAAATAATTACCAAAAACATCTAGTCCACCTGCATCTCAGGCTTTATCAAGTCTAATTCTATACATGAACTTTGTTTAAGCCAATTTCCCTAACAAATCAGTCTTTTCACCTTATTCATGTAATAAGTTAGTATTAACATTCATATTAATGAGGTTGGATTTCTTTGACACTGACTATTGTATATATCTGAAGGACAGTTCTGACATATCTAGTACCATGCCCCACCGAACAGTACAACAAGTGGACTGTGACTAAACTGGTTGCTAGTCATTTCCTATATTGGGCTAATGGGCTTTTAAACTTGACCAAATCCCATCATCCGACCCAGAAGTCCCGCAAGTCATTAAACAAGTATAAACACCCAATTACTGTCATATATGAGGATGATAAATATTTATTGCTAGTACACACCTCATTCATCTCTCTACTTCTCACTCAAAATATTAAATTCATGAAACTTTTTCCCAACACGCCCTTTAATAAAAAATAAACCACACCAAATTGGCGACCATAGTAGGAGGCGACGATGCCTGAATTGCAATTTCAAAACCAATAATATAAAACCAATTTGAATGGATCCGAATGCACATGATACTCCACTTCCAGAGGTGGAATGGATGAAAGAAAATAATTAGTACATTATCGAGGAGTGTGATCAATTGAGGGCTGAAATTGAGGTGTTGAGGACATTGAAACAAGCAGAATAAGAGTCAACGAAAAATCTAGTGCATCAATGCTCTATCATACTTATAATCCTGGTGAAAATGAGCAGTCGCTGAAGACTCATCTCAGCTCCAAGAAAACACATCGATCCAAACGAATGGAGAGCTCCACGTCGGAATCTTCCAACAGTTCCTCTAATGATGTAGAGCTTGAAAATTTAGTCTCATCTAACAGTGATGAAGGACGGTTGAAGAAGAAAATAAAGCTGACCAAGAAGCATTCAAGAAAAAGGGACAAACATGGCCAACTTAAAAAATATCAAGGGAAAATAAAGGGTTTAACTGATCAGCATATTTACCATTTGCTAATTGATCCCTTTGCTTTCCAATCCGAACCATGAATTTTTGTTACTCCAAATGAGGATACCGTGTTTAGTCGTAGCCAAAATTGGAGACAATTACCTTTGTCCTAAAAAATACTCTCCAGATATATTTCTAAGAGATTCGATAGTTCCAAAATGGAAGAGTACGATGAAAGTAAAGATCTGCACAATCATCTTGAGCAATTTAAGAACTTTATGATGAACTTTGACGATGATGACAGACTGCTGTGTATAGATTTCTCTTAAACGTTTAAAGGAAGTTCCCTCAAGTGTTATAACAGTCTCCCCAAGGATGTATAAATATTTTTGATATTTTTTGGGTTACTTTCCGAAGAAAATTTATTGGAAGCAAGGAGCTGAAAGGTAATGGTGATATAATTATCCATTATGCTCAGGAACCGAATGAATCGTTAAAAGAATAGATTAACAGGTTTGTAAATACGAAGAATAGCCTGGCTGATTTCTTTGAACAAGTGGAAATTACATCTCTTAGGTAGGGGTTGAATCAATGTAACTTGGCTGATTCTGTGACCCAGAAAAAAACTATAACCTTTGGAGGATTGTTAAATCAAGTTGGGAAACAAATTAATGTTGAAGAAACTAAGAAATCCAGAGTAACTCGTCAGATCAAGTCCACAACTACAACATCAGCACCTCAAACAACTAACCAGTCCGGTTATAAATCGAAGAAAACTGGACAAGGATCTCATCGGCCCAGGCAGAATCAGTCCAACCAGAACCAGAACCAGCAAGTTAAAAATAAAAAAGGACATTGGGTTCAACCTGAGTGTTTTGCTGAGTTGGGCGAAAGTGTGGCTACGATGTATGAAAAAACTAAAAATGAAGTACATTTTAGAAAGCCAGCCGTATTACAATCTCTAGAGAAAACCGGAGTACCCATTTCTATAAATATCATAATGAGATTGGGCATGATACCCATGATTGCATAGCCTTGAAGCAAGAGGTGCAAAATCTCATTGAAAGGGGTAAATTGGAGGCCTATGTTAAAAAATAAGGGAGAAACAAGCCGGATAATACAACATCCAGTGTCAATACTCACCGAACGACTCCTTTGGTTCTTCCCCGAACAGCTAGATATGACGATGCTATGGTGATTATTGAAAGATTTGATGTGGATTCTGAATACATGGATCCGGATCCAACTCAGGATCAGGTAGGGGTGATAATGGAAAATACTCTAGTTTTTTCTGATCTGGTTAAATATTTTGAGTCATTCACCATATTCTGAGGGGACACCATGACATCACCCTCAAATTGCTCAAGAAAAGGCATGATAATAGCTTGATTGCTCAATTAGATGGGAAAATGTCCACACATTTATACCGAACTCCTATTCATTTCAAAGTTTTTGATGAGGATTATCTAAGGGATATTGTTGGGCCTCATGAAGACGTTGTGGTTATAGAGGCTTCAATATGAAGAGATGATGTACGCTGAATCCTGATTGATACAGGTCGTTCGATGAACATGTTATTTTTGAATACCTATAAACAGATGAAAAATCCATCATTTATCCAACGATCGAACATAACTATTGTGGGGTTCAATGGGAGTTCGAAATACGTCATCATATAATTTAAGGAAGAGGTATTGCTGGTCAGATGGCCTTTTAAGAAAACCATAAAGGTATTGTTTCTTGTGGTTGATTGCCCAACCTCTTATAATGCTATATTTTGGAGATCTTGGCTCTCCAGAATGTATGTTGTAGCCTCTACTATCCATCATTGGTTGAAATATGATGTGGGGGGACAAGTGGATATTGTCCGAAGCAGTAAAAAAATAGCGAGAGAATTCTATATAACAGCTTTTTCCTTAAAATATTTGGAGGCAGTTAAAGTTAACAAAGAATAGTAACTATTGGAGTCTTCCCCCGATTAAAATGAAATTGATGATCCAAGGGAGGCTCCTAGTGCTATAATACTTATAGAAGAAGTTGAGATCCATTCCCTGCCCAATGGTAAGAGTGTTAAAATTGGTACTCAGTTTCCACCATGTTTGAAACAAATGCTATTATCTTTCTTATCGGATAACTTACATATATTTGCATGGTGTAATGATGATGTAACCAGAGTGCCTGCTGAAGTGATTTTCCATAAGTTGTCAGTACGAACTGGTGTTGGACCGGTTGTATAAAAAAAGGTTTTTCTCTAAAGAAAATGTAGATGTGATTGTCAAAGAAGTTGATTGGTTGACCAAAATGGGCGACATTAAAGAATCTCAGTACTCATTATGGACTGCCAATCCTGTTTTGGTCAAGAAAAAGAATGGCAAGTGGCGCATGTGTATTGACTTCACTGATCTTAATAGGGCATGTCCCAAAGATCCTTATCTTGTTCCTCGGATAGATCAGTTAGTAGACTCTACCTTTGAGAACAAGCTATTGTCTTTCTTGGATATATTTTCAGGGTACAATCAAATAGAAATAGATTCAAATGATCAAGATCACACTACTTTTATTACGGATATAGGACTTATTTATTATAAAGTGATGCCATTTGGATTGAAAAATGTTGGGGCCACCTATCAGAGGTTAGTGAATAAAGCCTTTGTTAGTCAAATTGGCAGAAATATGGAAGTTTATATAGATGACATGATGATGAAGAGCCTTGAAGAAGATGCACACATATCCGATCTTCAAAAACGTTTTCTAACTTAGAGTTTATCGATTTGAAATTAAACCCTGAGAAATACATTTTTAGGGTCCAATCTGGAAAGTTCTTCGGTTATGTTATAAACGAAAATGGGATTCAGCCTGACTCTGATGAACTGAATGCTCTATTAGCTATGGACCCTCCTCGAAGCACTAAAGAAGTCTAAAGATTAACTGGACGCTTGGCTGCGTTGAACAAGTTTATTTCAAGATCATCAGACAAGTGTGCTCAATTTTTCCAAGTATTGAAGAATGCCAAAAACTTTAATTGGTCTTCGCAATGTGATCACGCATTTCTTGAAATCAAGAAGCATTTAATTTCGCATAAAACACTGTTTAAACCTATTCAAGGGGAGAAAATTTATATATATTTAGTTGTATCAGAGTATGCATTAAGTGTTGTGCTAGTAAGAGAGGTGGATAATTACCCCCGCTTGGTTTTTTATATCAGCAAAAGTTTGTTGGATGCTGAAAGAAGATATTTGAAGTTAGAAAAATTGACTTGGGCTTTGGTAATAGCAGCTAAAAAATGAGGCCATAATTCCAAGCTCATTCAATTTTCGTCTAAACATCTTTTCCTTTGAAGAATGTTCTCCAAAAGGATGATATATCAAGTAGGATGACCAAGTGGTCGGTTGAGTTAGGTGATTATGATATTGACTTTGCCCTCTGAATGGCGGTCAAAGCCCAATCAGTGGCAGATTTTTTAGTTGAGTTTCATGCTGATAGACCCGAGCAGGTGCAAAGGAACTAGTATAAAAACGAATGGCTAGTCCGAACTAATGGTGGATCTAGTACCATGTGATGTGAGGCCGAAATTCGTTTAACTTCTCCTTATGGTGATACTATGTATCAAGCTATATATTTTGGTTTCAGGGCCTTCACCAATGAATCTGAATATGAAGCAGCTATAACAGGTCTCAGATTAGCCCTTATACGTGGAGCAAAAAGATTCCCATTGATGATTGACTCTCAACTACTTATTCACCACGCTAAGGGGCATTCTGAGGCAAAAAAGGAACAGTTGATAAAATATTTGCTCATATTGAGAGAAGTTACTGCAAATTTTAAAGATATCCAATATGAACATGCCCCTAGATCGGATAATACTGTGGCTAACTCTTTAGCAACTATAACCTATTTAGAATCTTACCCATGGATTCTGATGTTAGAGTGTCCATCAATAGATTTAAGCCAAGAAAAGAGTTAAGAGAATAAAAAAAGTATGAATATATTTTCCATTCAACCCAAAGACTGGAGGTATGATATTTTCCAGTTTATATCCGATAGAATTTTACCTCTGGATAAATTCCTAGCTAAGAAAATAAAATATAAAGCTCGTGGTTTCCTGGTATTAAAAGAAGTTATTTATAAGAAATCCTTTAGCAGACCCCTTTTGCGTTGCTTAGGATTTGAAGAATCCAAAAATGTTTTATCTGAACTGTACGATGGAGAAGGCTTTGTACATTGTGTCTATAAGGCCTTAACCAGAATAGTCTTATTAGAAGGGTACTACTGGCAACAATAATGGTAGATGCGAAAGATATGGTCAAGAGGTGTGATCCTTGCCAGAAATATGAAAATGAAATCCATATGCCAGGTATTGGTTCAGAGTTGGACTTCATAGGAAATCCATATGCCAGGATTTCCTATGAAGTCCAACTCTGAACCAATACCTTTTGATAGATAGGGGTTGGATTTGGTTGGGTCTCTGCCATGGCGTCCGGTGGATATCGAATGATAATAGTGGCAATTGACTACTTCTATAACTGGATAGAAGCAGCTCCCTTAGGTGGAACCACTTCTAAAGCGGTTATAAAGTTCATTATATCCAATATATGTTGCAGATTTGGAGTTCATCGGAAGATCACTATAGATAATAGGCCACAATTTGATAATAAAGACATGGAGATATTCTGCACTTCAAGAGGGATTCAACACTGTCTTTCTTCTCCATTCCACACTCAAGATAATGGGAAAGTTGAAGTTTCTAATAGAACGATCTTGTCCGATTTGAAAAATAATTTGGAATGAGCTGCAGGGAAGTGGCCAAGTTATTTGCAGGAAGTAATGTGGGCTTATCGAACTACTCCCCGGATTGCTACACAAGAATCTCCTTTTGCTCTCGTATATGGAATGGATGCAATCACTAATCAAATTAATGACTATCACTATCTTGAATTGGAATGCCAGGGGTCTTGGCAACAAGCAGACTATTCAAAGGCTTAAGTCATTGGTCAAATCTACCAAAGCTAGTTTTGTTGCTATACAAGAACCTTTTATTAATTTTAATAAGATTGAGTCTGTTGCTAGGAAGTTGAATTTCAGTGGCTATTGTGGCAATCTCAATAATATAATTTGGGTTTTCTGGCAATAAAATTACAATGTGGAGATTGTCGTTGATGGGGAGCAGATTCTTCATCTCATGGTTCATCACCCTTACTTGGATAAAGACTTCATTGTGTCTATGATTTATGCGAAGTGTAAGAGACACAAAAGTTTTTCTCTATGGGATACTCTCAGAGTGCTTGATAATCCTACAAAATAATGGATTATTTTTGGTGACTTTAACATCATTTATAACATTCAAGAGTAGCTATCTTGTTCTACAATCAACCAACGAGGCATGTATGATTTCAACAATCTTATAATGGACAGTGGCTTACATGATACTGGTTATACCGGGTGTAGCTTTACTTGGTCTAATGATCAGAATTGGAAACGTCTGGATCATGTTTTATTCAACAATTCTTGGTTGAACTACTTTGAGACCACTTTTGTTTCTCATCATGCTAGAAACTGTTCAGACCATTGCTCTCTTTCTATTAATATATCTTCTAGTCTGGAGAGGGTTAAAACTTCTTTTAAGTTTTTAAACATGCGGGTTACTCATCATGGGTTTATGAAGCTGGTGGATGAAAGTTGGTCTGCTAATGTGGTTGGGGCTGAGGTGGATCCTATAATGATCTTCTGGCTTAAACAAAAAAGGCTGAAAGCTGCGTTAAAAGAATGGAACAAAGAAGTATTTGGGAACATTTTCGATGCTACTAGGAATTCTGAGGATCTCATAAAGCTTAGAGAATCTCTCTTGCAAGGTGATGCTACTGAAGATAACATAATCTCTCTTCAGGAGGCTAAGCATAATCACTTAATGCTTCTGGACAGGGAAGAGCTTTATTGGAAGCAAAAAGCTCATGCAACCTGGCTTAATGATAGTTAAAAAATACGGCTGCCTATCATAGTTTCGTGAAGAAAAGATTAAAAAGAACAGAATTGTTAGATTCAAAGATGAGAATGAATGGCTCACTTTAAGGGAGGCTATTAGCAACTCAGCTATCAAGTATTTCCAAGCTTTGCTGGCTCCTACTCTAAATGAAGATAGGGAGGTTGATATGATGGATGTTATTCCTAAAATGGTCACTGATGCAGACAATAATAGTCTGACTACTTTGCCTGATACTAATGAGATATTTTGTACGATTAATTCTTTAAGTTCAGTGTCTGCTGCAGGGCCAGATGGTTTCAACGATGAGTTTTATAAAAAAAATCTGGCCTATTATTGGCCCTGATCTTTGTAAGGCTATCCAATAGTTCTTCAATGGGTATAACCTTCCTTATGGGATGAAAGCTATAGCTATTTGCCTAATTCCTAAAGTTGAGCATCCTAACAAATGGCATGACTATCGTCCTATCAGCCTAACTACTATGATTTCCAAAATCATTGGGAAAATCAACAACAATAGACTCTCCAAGATATTACCTAATCTAATATTTGATGAGCAAGGTTCCTTCGTGAAGGGGAGAAGCATCCATGATATCATTCTTATTGCCCAGGAAATGTGATATGATCTAAATTATAAATGCAAATGAGGAAATGTCATCATCAAGACTGACATGACTAAGGCTTTTGACAAGCTCAACCATAGGTTTATCTTCAAGATCCTTTAATTATTTGGCTTTAATACTAATGCGGTTATACTTCTTAGCAATTGTATCAACAATGTGTATTCATCCATCCTTATCAATGGTGAATTGAAGGGGTTCTTTCTCAACACACAATGTCTGAGACAAGGAGATCCGCTTTCTCTAAGTCTCTTTATCTTGGTTGAAGAGTATCTCATAAGAAGTATCGAACAGATCTCTCTTGACAACTCTATAATAAGGTTTAAAAGCAGAAGTGACATGAACATCTCATGTCTTGCGTTTGCAGACGATTTCATGATTTTTAGTAATGGTGGGTCTGACTCTATGCATACTATCAAGACTTTCCTTGATCATTATCAACAAGTCTCAGACTAGGAAATAAACACAACCAAATTCAAGGTTATTGTTTCTAACAATATGAAGACTCAGCATTCTTCTACTATTGAGAACATTTTAAACATTAAGCATACAAGGAGGCTTATCAAATATCTAGGTTCAACTATTGTTATCTCCAATAGGATAGCCAACTTTGAGGATTTGATAAATAAAACCAGGAATAAAATTCTGGACTGGGACAAGTTGGACCTTTCCTTTTCTGGCCGCCTTCTGCTAATTCAATCGGTTTTAACAGCTTTTCCTACTTATCTTCTTCAACACACGGTTCTGCCTAGTAATGTCATCAACATACTGGAGCTTCTCTTCAACAAATTCCTGTGGGGAAATAAGGAAATAAACAGGCCATAAACTGGTCAAGATGGGATAGATTATGCAAGACTTATAATGAAGGTGGACTTAATCTAAGAAAGCTAAAAGATGTTCAACTAGTTTACTCGATGAAGCTTTGGTTTAATTTCAGGTTGCAAAATTCTCTTTGGGCCAGATACATGACATCTATTTATTGCAGGGATAACATCCACCCAATCCTAGCTATATCTCCTGTCAAGAAATCCAAAACTTGGGCTCGTATTATCAATGTCAGAGAGCTGTCTGAGGACCATATTTTCTACTTGCCGGGTTATGGTAACATGGACTTCTGGCTTGACAGATGGTGTTCTGAAAAGCCATTCATCCAGTTTAGAGACAACACTAACCGAAGACTTCTTTGGGATGTTAGTTGCGATGCTGTTAAAAGGTTTTGGATTAATGGCAACTGAGATTTTGACAGAATTAGAACTATGGTGACTAAAACTGAGGTAAACAAAATTAAAGAAATCACTCTAGCTGATAAGGCTGACAAGATGTTATGGTCTCTCTATAAAAACGGTGAATTCAACAACAAAGACACTATGAATCATATCAGGCAGAAAGGTAATATATCAAATATTTATGCTAAGACTTGGAATGCAGTTACACCTAAGAGATGCTCGTTTCTCTTGTGGAGAGCATTACACAACTGAATTCCTAGTGATGATGTTTTGCAAAACAAGAATTTTCAGCTTGCCTCAAAGTGTACCTTCTGTAACAATATAGAAACCACTCACCATGCTTTAGTTCATTGTTCTCAAGTCTGGAAAGTCTGGATATACTTCAGTTCTATCTTCAAGATTCAGATTCAGTCTCACATGACTATTGCGCACATTATCAGAATGTGGTATTGGGCATCTCAAAAGAATTGTGACATTCTCTTTATTCTTCCTGCAATCATAGTCTGATCTATTTGGTCTGGTTGAAATAAGAGAAAACACAGTGACTATAAAACTAGCTCTACCACCATTATCAAGCACATTCTGTACATCCTCTCAAGTCTTGATTTTGCAAATATTTTGAAGAAAAAACACCGGAGTAGATTCACGAAGGAGGCTGCTATTCTAGGTTGTGTAAATCAGACGAAAAACTCTTCCAAAGCTCTTTTTCTAAGATGGAAAAATCCTAAAGAAAATAGATTCAAACTCAATGTCGACGGATCTTGCGCCTTCAACAACAAAACTGGAGGTGGAATTATTGTTCGAAACAGTAAAGGCAGCGTCATTATCGGTTTGGACAGGCTATATGGTAAAGGTAACCCCCTCATTGCAGAGTGCAGGGCTCTTCTTGATGGTTTGAAGCTCTGCCATTTTCTCAAAATTGATATGGTGGACATTGACATTGATTCAAAAGTTCTCGTTAACCTCTTGCTTTATGGCAACTCGGTATGGTACTTGGAGCCAATTCTAAGCTGCTGCATGAAGCTTATCAAGTCTTCTATGGTTATTAATCATGTTTTCCGGGAGCAAAACTATGGTGCGGATTGGATCGCAAAAGAAGGGTTAAGAGAAGGAAACCGAATGGATTTCAATGAGGCAAATGTTCCTCCTGAGCTGAAAGCTATTACATTTTTGGAAAATCTTAGTTTAGGCTATCTTTGAATTTCAAATGACGATTTTTAGGGTTTATGATTTTGATTTAGGGTTGATGCTTTGAGTAAGATGACCAGTAATGTCTATTTTTTCAAATTTTTGTAATATTGCACAATGACTTTTATATTTTCATTATTATCAATGGAATCCAATTTGGAATAAAAAAGAAAACTAGACCCAGTATCCATAGACGTATTAAAATTGGGAACGCGAAGGGTAATAAGTAATATAATACATAGGCACATTAATCAGACTATCACATTTCTTGTTTCCTGATCTAAAATGCTCTAAATTCCTTTCCTCTTCACACAATCTAGATCGCCATTTATGTTTCTTTCCCAGGTAACTCTCTATTTCTATACCTACCCGTATCACTATCAGCATTCGTTTTCCAATTTCTTATCTTTATGTTTGGTTGATGAGAAAATGCATGTTAAAAAATGGTGAAATAAACGAATTCAATCTTCATCGTTTACCTACCGATGAAGCATTCTTCCTACTGTTCACGTATTGTCTTCGAAGAAAACATATTGTTGGGTTCGTTCAGAAGAACTCGATATCCTTCCATTTTTAGTTTATGTTTGATGAATTTTCGACATGTCTCGGAAAATTACTACAGTTGGATGTTATCCATTTAAAGACTGTTTTTTTATTTTATCTTTTATATTTCATTTCAAAGTATTGATTCAGCTTTTGAGAATGAGAGACAATGTTTTGATCTTTATTCTTCTGGATAAAGATTGAAGTTCCATTACAAATGACTTCAACTTTGTCAGGAGTAGATAGTAATCCCAACTGAATTATTACTTATTCAACAGTTACAATTCTAGGACAAGTATATTTTTTCATCAGCTCTATCTCTAAGTCATTTTCAAGTTGGAACATATGTCTTTTTAGGTCTGATGTGAAATGTTTTAACTCTTTACTATTAAATTAGCCCTTGAATGATCATCGTTGATAATGTATCTAATAGTCTTTAGGCTTATATGATTGGTCATATAAGAGTTTGTACCTTATGATTTTTGTGTTCATAGTTTACCTTTCTTCTGTAGTGATCATAGTAATGCATGTCCTTGTTAATAGTAGGACTATTGAGTCATTAGGTCCATTATCTCGAAAACCATTATATGTTGTCTAAGGGTTATAGCGACTCTAAGGCTTAATTTTTTTTTCCGTAACTTCTTCTATCATAATGAAACACTTTATTCTGTGGAAGATATTTTTAATTGTTGAACGATGTTAAATACTGGCTTTTTTCTATTTGATTTTCTTTATTCTGTTCTGTGTATGAACCATTTGTGATATATATTATATTGTGATTTCTAACAATCATGATTTGGATTTTGGTCACCGCTAATTTTCTGGCAAATATCAATTGTATACATTATACTAGACTTTCATGCGTGCCATCTATAGTTTCAAAGTTATAAACAATAGTAAAAAGCTCTATTTTGTAACTTTTGGACTCATGATTTTTGATTGTCTTGTACTCTTTGGGCTAATGATAGTTTGCTGGAATTTGCAAGACAAAGACTGCAGATCATCTTGAGTGCTTGAATTGTTCTGCAAATCAACCTGTTATAACAGATGGAAGAAGCTAAAACAGGTAAGATATATATATATATATATATATATATTAAATGTCCCTTTCCTTTTGATTCCACATGATCCATTGCATTTACAGATATGAGAAAGAGAATTACTAAGATGTTGAAGTTTATCCGAAATGATGACAAGATCCCGAGAAACTCAAAGAGAGAGCTTCTAGGATTCGTTACCCTCCTCAACGAACAGTACGAGTCCCTACATTCACTTTACGAAGAAGTCAAAAAATCTCAAAGCAGAAATAAAGACATGATGAGTTCTGCTCCGAGCTCAGACTCAGATGAGTATTACTCCCCAGAGGAAATGGATACTAGAAACATCAAAACCGACAGCCTCAAGAAAGAGACAGACTTAGTAAACCAAGAACTTGACGAGCTAAAACGTAAAGTAGCTAACATAACAAAAGAGAAGGACATTTTTAACTCCTGGTATATGACAGCTTTGAGGAAGCTTCATGAATCGGAGACTATAACTAAACATTTGAGGGATGAGGTAAGTGACAAAGAAAAACAGATTACTAGTCTTAAGACGAAAGAAAATGAAAGAAACAAAGGTCTTACACTAAAGATAGTCGAACTTGAATCAGTATCAAAAGACAAGGAGAAAAAACTAACGTCAAGAATAGAAGATTTGTTGGCTCTTGTAAGAAATCTGCAGCATGAAGTCAGCTTATTACGAACTCGGAATGTTGAACTACAAGGAAGTAAGTCTGGTGATAAAAAGGACGAATTCGAGTTTGAGATCGAAAGGGACAAACATGAATGCTTCCAAAATCTTGATCAGAAGATAAAGTTATCCAAAAAGGTTGGAAACGAAAGCAAAAACTGTAAGGACCAAGAAAAAATAATCATCAACAAGGTAAGGATGTATACTAAAGCTCAAGTTTTTACTTTTTTTTTTCTCACTTTTATGTGTTTTTGAAGTTTCTAAATCGGCCAGGGAACCGAGAAGGAGCATAAGCTAGTGAAAAGCTGGTCTTTTGGGTTGAAGGACTCGAAGATAAACACGAGTTTCTTAGAGAGAAAAATGGAAGATTTGGCTGAGAATTTCCGCATGAGAATGGAAGATCACATCCGGATATTACATCGGAGGATCCATGTTGTTGAGCAAATACAAGCTGAAAGAAAAAACAATTACCGGAAAAAAGATTGGGAAAGTACTTCGAGTTTCAAGAAGATTAAATTCGAGACGGCAATGAGTAAGCTGGACGAAAGTGAGAATTTGTCAGACCGGATTGGCAAAGTCTCAAAGGACATCCTTATTGTTAAATCTTCGGTTTCTGAGAAAAACAAACAACACCTCAAAGAAGCACAAGAGTTAGAAGCAGAGTTGGGTGAGGAAGTAAGTCGGAAGTTAAATCTTGAAAAATGTTTACAAAAACTCGAGATAAAAGTGACTGATTTGGAAAGGGAGATAAAAGAGAAAGATGAAGAATTTATTGTCCTTGCGGAGGAGAAAAGAGAGGCAATTAGGCAACTATGTATCTTGATTGATTATCATGTTAGCAGATATTATCATTTAAAGAGATCAGTAGCAATGGTAAATGCTAACTAGAGTGTCAATGTCTGAAATTTTGTCTTGTTAACATGTTTGTTTCCATGTCATGATCTCTACCACTTTATTCGGGTGGCATTATAGGGTTCCAAATGTATTAAGGGCCTAGGATAGCCGGTCGCCATGACAATGACCAGAAGATTACTGCAGAAATCTAGCTGAGTGCCAATATCTGTAAATCATAGGACATTGCATCTAGAAACTCTGGATCAGATTTTATTTGCTAATTAAAATACTTTTCTAATATATTAAAAACTCGAAAATCACAAAAATAAACCTTTTAGGTCCTTAAACAGTGGAATTTAGAGGCTTTCTTAACTACGTCATTCTTCCCTGGTCGAAAAGAATTAGCCCTAAAACTCACATCATCATTGCCACCGTAAAAGTCATCGACAAAACTGCGATGATGTTCATGAACAATTTCATTTACAAGTATTTCGCTCTCACTAGCCGGTTCTGATTTGAAAGTGAGAAGGTAAGCGAGTACGGGCATAATGCAGACAGTGAAGCTGACGAGAAGTGATCCAACGGTCGAAGTTATAGGGCCGAAAAATGAAAAAATTGATAGCAAAAAACCAAATGGGAAGCACAACAGGCAATTTGGCTGCTTCTATTTTGCATAAACTCTTGCATTCCTATTGCTTTCTCCTACACAAAATACAGAGGTGTACAAGCGAATCCAACTGGTGCATAAGCATGAGAAGGACAGCTAAGCATGAGAAGGACAGCGATATCTCTGAAGTTAGATTTGGGGAGGAGAGAAAAGACGACGCAAGTCTCCAAAAGCTCAGTATGCTGCTGAAGCAGACAGAAGAGTCAGTGTCAACACATATGCTGTTACCACCAAGTATATTGCTTTGAAATGATGGGGTTTCCACATTGCATGTATTATCTCGACAATAACAGCATGACCTTCAAATGTGCAAAGTATGTTTGTGGCTCCTGTGAAGTAGAGTGCCAACTTGGTTAGTCCTGTATGTTTAACTCCCACCACAATCCTCCAATGTTTACTAAGTAGTCCATCAAGAACTTCAAACCACTTAATGACATGGTTCATGAAATCAATTTTTACTCTTTGTCTTCTTGTTCTGTATTCTATATAGAGAACACTAATTAAATAAGCTGCCCAATGACCCATTAAACCATAAAACATATGAAATCGAATTCGAGATAACATCCCAAGTTGAGAAAATGAGTATGGAAAAGTGAGTAACACTTGTTCCACCTGAGCCACATTAGGTATATCACAGTGATATTATCACTCCCACGTTCCTGCTTACTAACCAACCAAAGAACCTTAAAGTTACCTCGGGTTTACTACGTGACTCATTTGACTACAACACAAACGAAACAAAATTTGGAGTTTATCTAATCAAGAACATATTGCAGAATGAATCTAAATTAGATTCCATATCACATGAGCCGTCAAGGAGATTGATATTTTGACTGACCCAAAGAGAAGGATGTAAAACTTGGTCGTTGTATACCAAGTCAGATACATCACTAAAAGGATCTACCCATTTGGGAGGAGGAATAGATTTGACAGTGAAAAACCATATACGGTTTGATGCTGAAGTTGACAAATTTTGAGGGAGTTTCTTTTCTCTTCAGACAGAACCAATCTTCAACCTTCCTGTTTCAACAAGATCGTTTTTACTGGTACCGAGCATTCATAGAAGGGAGCATTCAATCGGAAACTGAATTACCAGTGAAGATTCCAAGTAAAATTCTCTATAACAAAGGACACAGATCTTTCATAGTCACAATTGTAGCTTGGTAGTCCACTATCTGCAGGATAAAAAAAACTAAGCTTATGTTCAGCTGCTCCAAGTCAACGATAGGAATCTCATACCTATCGGTCCCAAAAGTGTCCTTTGGGCCTGCAATCAAATAATATAGTGGTTGGAAAACAAACACAAAATAGACCAACACTAAGATCAAACCAACAAATTTTTAACGAATTCAGCAAATACGGACCTATTGCAGATTTTATTAAAAATGCCTCTATGATTAACTCTACTTAGTTGAGTCATAATGACTCAATAAATTAAATATTCTTTTCGAATCTAAAACGACTTCAACTCTCTTTAATGAAGTTAACTCTTCTTAATCAGTCATTTATGACTTACTAAATTACTTCACTAGTATTTTCGAATTAAAATTTCGTCAACTCTCTTTAATGAGTATAACAATCTCCCACTTGAAGACTCGTTTCAACCTATATTTACACCTTGATCTATGTAGCAGATCTTTCTGGTTTTGTTGCTCTCGCAGACCAACTGAAGTTAAACACAACTTCAATTTTTCTAATGGCTACTGTCTTTGTTAACATATCCGTTAGGTTCTTGCTTCTTTGAATATTTTCCAGTTACAATACCTCATCTTCTAATAAAGATCTGATTAAATGATGACGAAGACCGATATGCTTGGTTCTCGAATGAAATGTTGAATTATTCGCCAAATGAATTGCACTCTGACTATCACTATGCAGAACGTTTTTCTTATGATTGAATCTCAGCTTGGTTAACAAACCTTGAAGCAATATCATCTTTTTACTCGCTTCAGTCACTACTACATACTAACCTCTGTAGTTGATGGAGTGACAATTTTCTGTAACTTTGACATCCAACTAACAGCTGTAGTTCCAACAGTAAATATATAATCATTGGTGGTTTTTCGGTGATCGACTTCACCTCCAAAATCTGCATCTACGTAGCATTGTACCTTTAGCTCACCCTTACCAAAGTACAAACACTTTCTTATGATACCTAGTAGATACCTCAATATCCAATTGATAACTGCTCAATGAATATTCCAGGGGTTTGACATAAACCTACTCACAACTCTCATTGCAAGACTAATGTATGGTCTCGTATAAACCATTGCATACATCAAACTCCCAAGAGCCGAGGCATAAGGTTCCTTAGCCATGAAGTCTTTCTTTTCCTCCGTCTGAGGGGATTAATCCTTGGATAAACGAAAGTGACCTGTCAATGGTGTACTAACTGGCTTTGCATCACCCATGTTAAATCTCTTCAAAACACAATCGATGTACTCTGACTGAGATAAATATAAAACCTTTATATTCTTAGCTCTTGTGATTTGTATTCCAATGATCTTCTTCCCCGGACCCAAATCTTTCATATCAAACTATTTTGACAATTGTTGCTTCAATCTTCTAATTTCATTTATATATGAACCTGTTACCAACATATCATCAACATAGAGTAGCAAAATGATATAACTCAACTTACTTCTTTTAAAATAGCAACAATGGTCCGCACTACACTTATGAAAGCTCTATTTGTGCATAAAACCGTCAAATTTCTTGTACCACTGTCTTGGAGCTTGTTTTAAACCATACAAACTTTTCTTGAGTCTGCATACCATGTTTTCTTTCCTTTTTTTAAGAAAACTTTTGGTTGATACATGTATATCTCCTCATCTATGTCCTCATGAAGAAATTCAGTCTTCACGTCTAACTGTTCAAGATAAAGGTGTTCAATGCCAACAATACTCAACACTGATCTAATAGTATTGAGCTTCACAACTAGAGCAAAAATATTGGTGTAACTAATTCCTTCATTTTGCTGGAACCCTTTGACAACTAGTAAGGCTTTGTATCTCTTAGAGCTATCATGCTCATATTTCACCTGATACACCCATTTGTTATGAATTACCTTCTTACCTATGGGTAACTCAACTAGTTCCCATACCCCATTTGATATTAAAGACTCTATCTCATCTTTCATGGAAAGTTCCCACTTTCTAGCATCACTGGTATGACAAGCTTCATCATAGCATTTGGGCTCCCCCTATCGACCAATATTAGATAGTTTAAGTATCTCATGTTAGGCACATGGGGTCAGGAAGATCTTTTCAAAACACGATCAGCCTCAGACGACTCTAGGGTGTCGAACTGCTGCTGATCAGTCTGTCCAACTGACTCTCCTTGCTGAGGGTTTAATCTGATCAGCTTTGTTTCTTGACTATCTGGGACCCCCTCGACATCTGCAAATACTGACCCGTACGACTTTGAGTTATTTGCTCCGGTTTTATGCATGTCCTTGTACATAATTGTTTCATTGAAGATCACATCTCTGATTTGTATCATCTTCCTGTTTTTCTCATCCCAAACACAATACCCGAACTCATCTTCACCATAGACGATTAAGAAATATTTCTTCGATTTGGGTTCAAGAGTGTTCCTGCCTTGATCAGTAATATGAACATAAACCGTACAAACAAAAACTCTTAGATGTGATAATTTTATCTCCTTACCACTCCACACCTCCTCGAGTATTCTATGCTCTAAGGAAACTGATGGGCCTCGGTTAACCATGTAAGTTGATGTGTTGAATGCTTCTGCCCATAAATACTTCGGTAGACCTGACTGTATACGAATGCTTTTGGATTTTTCTATCAGCAATCAGTTCATACACATGGCAATACCATTGTGCTAAGGCGTACCCGACATGATTCTATCCATCATGATACCGTTCTCATATCAAAATTTCTTAAATATGGTGTCCTCATATTCACCGTCATTATCTAAATATGGTGTCCTCATATTCACCGTCAATATCTGTTACGAACTTTTTAATCTTCAGACGTGTATCATTCTCAACTATATATTTCCATCTCTTAAAAACATCAAATACTTCAGATTTATGCTTTAGAAAATAAACCCATACCTTTGGAGAATGATCATCGATAAAAGTCACGATTTAGTGTTTCCCTCCTATAGATAAAACAGTTATTGGCCCCCATACGTCAAAGTAAACAAGTTCTAGCCATTGTTTCTTTGGGGTTCTTCCACTTGTCTGAAACTAACCCTTTTTTATTTTCCAAGTATGTAATATTTGCACATGTCTATATCGATTGACTGAACACGTGGAAGCTTCCTCTTCAAGTACATAATTTTGATACCTTTCTCACTCATGTGGCCAAGCCTTTGGTGCCACACATTTGGATTTTGGTTTCCTGCTACTATTGCAATTGAACAACTCACCTATGCTGTCTTGTAAAGAGTACCACTATTCTTTCACGAGAAACTTTCATTCTACTTTTGAAATATTCTAATTTTCCCATGGAAGATCGTAGTGTAGCCTTCGGTAGCCAACTACCATACTAAGATTAAGTTCTTTCTCAAATCCATGATGGTAGCGTCAAGCTACGAGATGGAACAGGTGGCTGAAAAGTCAGAGAAAGAAGACGAACAATAGAAGATGGATAGCTCTAACCCTAGGTCAGAGTAGAAGAGACTTTAAAGAAAAATAAAATTCTATTAAAAAAAGTTTGAGGCAAAACTAGGGTTTGAGAGCCTTTTATAGAATTGCTCGAAACCCTAGCCCAAAATTACAGATTTTTTCCTTATGCAATAAAACAAAGTCTAGCCCAATTTCAAAGCGATTGGAGCTGGTTAAGTATTTTAATAAAATCCAACAAAAATAGGAAAATATAGAAAATTTACTAAAACAACAAAACGAGGGTTTAAACGACTAAATTTAGGGCCTGGACTTCATCACGTTGTGATGCTTTCGAAAATCATTGGGCTTCTCGACGCGTTCGATTTGAGTGGTCGCATCGCCTAATTCTGATATCTGGGCCCCAAATAAAGCCTGTTTCCGTTTGTCCAAAAGGGCCATATAGTCATGAGCTTGTGCAACTACATCATCCTCCCCTTCTTCGGAAGAATTCGCCCACGAATTCTCAGCTTCATCATCCTCAACAGCAGCGGTAAATGGCACAAGGTTCTTCACGTTGAAAACGTTATGGGTCTTCATGTGGCTGGGTAGTTTCAACCTGTATGCATTGGGATTAATCTTTTCAATAATTTCAAACGGACCCACCTTCCTTGCAGCCAACCTGTTGTACTCGTGTGCAGGATAGCGATCCCTGGTCAAAACAGGCCATAAAAAGTCTCCCACTGCAAACTCCACCAGGTGGCGCTTCTTATCGGCGGAAATATTGTACTTCTGTGTTGTTTCGTCCAGGTGTTTGTGGGTGTTCTCATGGATCTCCCATAGATCAGCAATGGCGTTCTCGACCTTAGCTGGAACCTTATCAAGCGTTGGGAAAGCTAAGTCCATAGGACCCCGTGGGTTATAACCATAGACTACCATGAAAGGACTATACCCAGTACCGCGCTTGTGGTGCCTGTTGTAGGCGAACTCAACATGATAAAGGCGGGAATCTCATTCTTTCAAGTTCCCAGAGACCTCTGTGCGTAACATGTTGCCTAACGTTCGATTAGTTACCTCGGTTTGGCCGTCTGTCTGCGGGTGATATGCGCTGCTAAAACTCAGCTTCGTGTTTGTGAAGCGCCACAAAATCCTCCAAAAATGCCCCACAAACCGCGCATCACGATCATAAACGATATTTAATGGTAGACCATGTAAGCGGTAGACCTCACGAAAGTATAAATGAGCAACGTTCACAACATCTGTGGTTTTCTTGCAGGCAATGAAGTGGGCCATCTTAGAAAACCTGTCAACCACTACAAAAATAGAATCGTTACCTCTCTGTGTTCTTGGTAGCCCAGAGATGAAATCCAAGCTGACGCTTTGCCACGGTCCTTCCGGTATTGGGAGTGGTAGGTATAGACCTGCGTTGGAGGATGTACCTTTTGCCACCTGGCAAACCCGACAACCAGCTACAAAACGGATAACATCTCGCCTCAAATGCGGCCAGAAGAACTAACTGGATACAGAGTGAAGGGTTTGATCTCTACCCCCATGCCCCTCGTTGTGTCTCTCCTTTACAATCAGTAACCTCAAACTACCCTCAGGAACACAAAGTAAATTACCTTTGAAGAGGTAACCGTTGCTCACTGCAAAATCTTTTCTCAAACCTGCGCTGACGTCCTCTAGAATAGGACCAAAATATGGATCGATAGCCATCAAATCCTTCATCATCTCGAATCCCACAACTTCTCCTTCCATACGAATCATCATACTGCATCGGCTCAGTGCGTCAGCTACGCGGTTAACTGTCCCCGAAGTATGCTTAATGGAAAAGGTAAATTGTTGAGTAAATGCTGCCCAACGTGCATGGCGGGAAGAGAGTTTCTCCTGAATCTGCAGATGCTTTAAGGCATCATGATCGGTGTACAAGACAAAGTCATTGTAGGCCAAATAGGAACTCCAGTGCTTCAAAGCTCGTACAACTGCATAGAACTCCTTGTCATAGGTGTTGTAGTTAAGTTTAGCTTAACTTAACTTTTCGCTGAAGTATGCTACAGGGCGACCTCGTTGGCTGAGTACATCGCCAATGCCCAATCCAGATGCATCACAATGCAATTCAAGTCCTGTAGAAAATTCAGGTAAAACCAGAATCGGTGCAGTGGTCAGTCTTACCTTGATTTCCTCAAACGCCTTAGCTGCTTCAGGGGTCCAGCATAATGTCTTTCCCTTCACACACTCTGTAATAGGAGCCATAACAGTGCTGAAGTTATGTATGAACCGTCTGTAAAAGGAGACCAATCCGTGAAAAGAGCGGACTTCAATGATGGAAGTAGGAATAGGCCAGTCTCGCACAGCTGCCACTTTCGACCGATCCACTGAAAGCCCATCTTTTTAACACGACATACCCCTAGAAGACGACCGAATCTGTCATAAAACAACACTTATCGAGTCCTCCATAAAACTCCTCTCGTCTCAAAACAACCAACACCTCGCGTAAGTGCTGGAGATGCAGCTCTTCCGTGGTACTATTGATAAGAATGTCATCAAAGTACACAACAAAAAAATTTCCGATGAACGGGCGAAATACTTGTTTCATAAACCGCATGAACGTGCTAGGAGCGTTAGAAAGACCGAATGGAATTACCATCCATTCAAACAGACCTTCTCGGGTCTTGAAGGCTGTTTTCCACTCATCCCCCATACGAATACGAATCTAGTGATATCCGCTCTTCAAATCCAGCTTCGTAAACACAGTAGCACCATTCAATTGATCCAGTAAATCATCAAGGCGAGGAATAGGAAACCGATACCTGACTGTAATTTTGTTGATAGCCCGATTATCGACACACATTCTCATTGAGCCATCCTTCTTTGGTGTTAACAGTGCAGGAACCGCACAAAGACTAAGACTCTCCCGGATGTGGCTTTTCGTCAACAGTTCTTCCACCTTTCTGCGGAGCTCTTCGTGCTCTTTTGGGCTCATCCGATAATGCGGTCAGTTTGGTAGGCTAGCACTCAGTACAAGGTCAATCTGGTGTTGGATATCTCTCAATGGAGGAAGACCTGTAGGTAATGTATCGGGAAAGACAGCACAAAATTCTGCTAATAGCGGCCGAACTCGCTTAGGTATACCAGCAAATGGATCAGTACTAAATTCTTTAACCACCAAAAGATAGACAATCCCTGTTTCATGAGCATGTTCTATAAACGCCTTTCGAGCTAGAAAGTTCTTACCCGACTCCTTTGATACTACAAGGGCAGGTTTTGGGGAAACCTCTTTAGTTGGTGTTAATATGAACTTGACATTATTCCATATAAAACTGTAGCGGTTCCTCCTACCATCATATGTGACACTTCTATCATATCGCCAGGGTCGGCCTAGCAACAAGTGACATGCATCCATCCCAATGACATCACACCATGCTTTATCCCTATAGTTACCAACAGAGAAAGATACAAGACATCTTCTAGAGATATTTACCTCACTACCTTTCTTTAACCAGGCAAGCTTGTAGGGGTTTGGGTGGTCTTCTGTTTTCAGGGCCAGTTTCTGGACAGCTTCTTCAGAGATAACATTTTCGCAGCTCCCCGAATCAATAACGAATTTGCATACCTTTCCCCCAATAGTACAAGTCTATTGGAAAATATTGTTCCGTAGCCAATCATCCCCATCACTTTTGGCTTTCGGCGTCAGACAGATACGCCTTAAAACCAATGCCTGACCAATATCTCCTCTTGTAACCTGGTCCTCTGGAACCTCATCAACAACATCCTCTGGTTCTTCATCAAACCGTGGGTCACCCTCCAGGTAAAAATCAGCAGTGTCAGCGAACAGACCCCTCGATTGTTGTGGCTGTTGTCGTAATTTTGCACACTATAAAGAAACGTACCCTAGTTCATGACAATGGTAGCACCGAACCTGTGAGGAAGTAACTGTGCAACTAGGGACCTGCAAATTAGCACCTGTACGCATAGGAGAAACAGTTGGTACTCTTGGGTTAGGGCTTGGAACCGCCCTTTTTGGGAATGCCAATGGAGTTGTTTTGGAAGTATCTCCTCCATAAGGCCTTCTTGAAAGGGCTTTCTCCAAATGCAGTGCACGCTGATGTGCTTCAGACACATTCACATGGTCGAATATGTTCAGCTTGTCCTGAAACTGTTGTCGCATCCCCCCTATATAGCGAGATACTAGCTGATCTGCTGAATCAGCAATATCGACACGGTTTTGTAGCTTGAAAAAATCGTTAGTGTACTCGTCAACAATCGTTGACCCTTGTTTAAGGTTTTGGAACTGCTGATACATGATGCGGGAATAGTTATAAAGCAAAAACGCAGCCCTCAGGTGCTTCACAAACTTAGCCCAAGTTGTTATTTTTGGCTTACCGTGCCTTGATCTGGTATGCTTGAGCTGTTGCCACCAGGATGCAACTCGGCCTCGGAACTTAGTTGTAGCCAACTGTACCCGCTTTGCATCTGGAACCTCCTTGAAATCAAGGACTTCTTCAACTGAGGCGATCCAATCTAAAACTCCTCCGGTTCGAGACCCCCTTGGAACTCTGGGATCTCCAGTCTGAATCCAGATTCCCACCGGTTGTTGGCGTTCAGATTAGAATCTCTCGGTGGCGGCTGCTCAAAGACTTGGTCACGACAGTCTTGTGGTGTGTATTGAACCGTAACTTGTTCTCGCTGAGGAGCAAACGGATTCTGCTCGCGGCCGATCTCTCTCTCTCTCAGATCCAGACGGTTGGTTGCTCGAACCTGGAGCTCGAAAGGTGTTGGTTTGGTTGTTCAACAGCATGTGTAGTGCTTCTTGTACGTCTCTCAAATGATTTCCCAACGAGTGCATCTGTTCACCAACCTGGGATTGGAATTGACCGAATTCATCACGGTCGACCGATTCGGTGATCGGAATAGTGGACTTCCCCCGAAAAGATCGCTTTGGCGGCATACCGTCATTACCCACGCCGTAGGAACTCTGAATCTGATACCAATATGGTAGTGTCAAGCTACGAGATGGAACAGGTGGCTGAAAAGTCAGAGAAAGAAGACGAACAATAGAAGATGGATAGCTCTAACCCTAGGTTAGAGTAGAAGAGACTTTAAAGAAAAATCAAATTTTATTCAAAAAAGTCTGAGGCAAAACTAGGGTTTGAGAGCCTTTTATAGAAGTGCTCGAAACCGTAGCCTAAAATTACATCTTTTTTACTTATGCAATAAAACAAAGCCAAGCCCAATTTCAAAGCGATTGGAGCTGGTTAAGTATTTTAATAAAATCCAACAAAAATAGGAAAATGCAGAAAATTTACTAAAACAGCAAAACGAGAGTTTAAACGACTAAATTTAGGGCCGGGACTTCAGCACGTTGTGATGCTTTCGGAGATCGTTGGGCTTCTCGACGCGTTCGATTTGAGTGGTCGCATCGCCTAATTCTGATATCTGGGCCCCAAATGAAGCCTGTTTCCGTTTGTCCAAAAGGGCCATATAGTCATGGGCTTGTGCAACTACATCACTGGATATGCCTGACATCTTTCAGTTCCCAGACCCATTCAACTTAATCTTCACATTACATTTACTAATAATATCGCAAGGTTGATCATCACTAAGATATACATTTCCAAGGTTACGAGGGACATACCTCTCGAATAATTCGTTATTCGAAGTAGCGTGAAGCGATGCTCCAAAGTCTAACATTCAAGACTCTTCCCTGCTTTTTAAGGAGCATATTAAAACATCGTCTCCTTCTGAAGTGTCATTTTCCCATATCTTCTTCTCCTGGTCATTTGGTTCTCTCTTGCACTAATATTTATAATGCGGCCCCTCTCTGTAAAAAAAACCAAAATGCAGAAAAAAGACTTTTTCAAAAAGCCTTCGCCCTCTTATTCTACGGGACTATGAGAGAAGCAATCTTCCCTTAATTCCAAGATTTGATGTTTTTCAACCCCTGAGAATTTTTAAGACTCCTGGACTTGGACCTCCAGTCTCTAGATCTACCTCGGTAGTTTGATTTACCACGTCTATACCCTCTGGCTGGATTTCTTCCTCTTGACTCTGTATTTAAGACTGAGGAGATTGATGACTCACACGATTCTCTCATTCGAATCTCTTCACTAAGAAATAGGTCACAAACATCATCAAATTTCAATTTATTACTTCCGGACGAGCTACTTACCGCTGTGACAGTAGCATTCCAACTATCTGGTAGTGAAGATAAGAGTATGAATGCTCGTACTTCTTCATCAAAATAAATCTCAACTAAACTAAACTGGGTTGTAATTGTATCGAGTTCATTGAGATGTTGATCTACCGACGCGCCTTCCGTCATTCGTAAATTGAATAAACGTCTTATCAATTAAACTTTGTTGGACGTCGATGGCTTCTCATACATACTAGAGAGAGCCATCATAAGACCCGCAATGGTTTTTTCCCTTACGATGTTGAAAACAACAATGGAGGATAACATCAACCGGATGACTCCAAGGGCTTGTATGCCAAGAAGGGTCTATTTCATCATCTTCAAACTCTTTGCCTTCTTTTCCGAGAGGGGTTGATAAAGTTTTTTCTGGTATAAATAATATTCAATCTGCATTTTCCGGAACCCAAAGTCTACACCATCGAACTTTTTGAGTCTCACCTTTTCTTTGTCTGTAGCCATCGCTCCCACTAAAATCTCACCTCCTTTGAATCTCTACCAAACTTGATGCTCTGATACTAGTTGTTGGGGATCTTACGAAAAAGATCCTGTAATCAGATTAGTGAAAGACAAATAATAACAATATGTAGTTTGGAAACACAATAAACTAAAATAAGATCAAACAAAAAATAAACAACAGTACGATCAAACACACAAATTGTTAACGAATTTCAGCAAATTGTTCCTACGTCTCCGGACTTGCTGCAGATCAATTTTATTATAAAAGACTTTGTGACTTTTTTTATATATGCATAAACCTAACTATTGGGTTTATATGGATTTAAATACAAAAGAGAAGAATAAACGATTAAAATGGTAATTAAGTCTCCTTAATCATCAATTTATGACTCACTAAATTACTTCAACAGTATTTTCAAATTTAAAACGTCTTCAACTCTCCTTAATCAAATTAACTCTCCTTAATGAGCCATTTATGACTCACTAAATTACTCTCCTTAAAAATTTATCAACTCTCATTAATGAGTCTAACACCCGGGTTCTCCAAGATTCCTACAGGATACCATATTATTTTTTTGCTACCGTCAACTGCTCCCTGACAGCAATGATTGTATCCTTCCGCTTTTAGATTTTCATCTGATTGTTGTAGCTCTCTTTCGTCTCAGTACTCGTCAGCCTTGCAGGTTTCACCTTATCTGTTACTTCAGTAACAAAACTGATTTTCAAAATTTTATTATTCTTCTTTTCGGTCTCCTCAATAGTATAAATTAAAAGTTCATTCAAATGAGATTTGTCAACTTCATCGGTCTCACCTACAATCTCATCAACAAGGTCTTTTTTAATCTCGTAAATAGTTTATTTTTTACTTATAAAATCCTCATTTTGGTAATCATTATTATATTCATTATAGAGTGGCTTGTTGCATGTTCAAAGATATTTTCATCATAATCTGACTAGTTTAGTACAGGCATATATACACTTTTAATGTCGAAACTACGGTCATTAATTGGTGGAGTATGATTATGAAACTTCCTAATATGGGTGGTGACTATGAAGACACTACTATAGATATAACCAATAAAATCTTGCATTTATTCATTATAAAACTATGTCGATTCGTCCTACCATCATGAATACAACCTCTATCAAACTTCCATGGACGCTTTAACAATAGATGACAAGTGTCCATAGTAACTACATTAGACCATGCTTTATTTTTGTAACTACTAACCAAACAACATCTGGAAACTATTATATCTTGTCGTACTTCAACCTGGCTAGTTTGTAAAGGCTTGGAAGAGCTTCAATATTTAATGCCAATTTCTGAAAAGCAACTTAAAAAGTCAGATTCTCACAAATACCCGAATTGACTACATTACAAAGTTGTAAATATTTTTTCTAATAGTGCACGTAGACTGAAAGATGAGATACCGAATTCTCGATACCAACTCATGCAATTCTGAATTTAAGTAAGGAAAATTAATTTATTAAAAAAACATATCTTAAGATTATGGTGTAAATGCTTTATATAAGGAATATCTGAAACTCTAATTAAATATTCTAGAAATAAATTAAAGATATTAAAACACAATCCAAGCGACTTTAAATGCTATCGTTTTTATTTTCTAATTAAAATACTTCCATAATATATTAAAAAATATAAAAAATAAAAATAAACCTTTTGGGTCCATGAGCATTAGAATTTAGGATCCAAACTTCATGATTTGACCTTTCAAACTATATCAAAATGCATCCGTATTTAATAATTGTCCATCATCGCGAGCGAAATTACTTACCGCGAAAAATACTACCAAATATGTGCCATAAGGTTTGAACTTTCATCTTATAAAGATTTTTCTAAAATATGACAAGCTTTGTTGGAGTTCATTGAAACCTGTAAATATTTAGAAGATTGAGATAGTAAAAATCTCAACTAATAATTTTTAAAAGCTTTTCAAACTAGTTTCAACCTCTCTCCCATTTATTAAAATGTTTGGTCTTATATTTATTGTATATAAGTGTAAGCAAAAAAAATGATGAATTTAAAAAACAAATATATATTTAATATGTCTCTCACCTCTATCATTCTAAAATGAAGAATTTTTTATATTTTGATCGAAGACTAATGGCTAAAATTTTATAAGTTTTTTATATATTGTCCTTATTTATTAACATTAACAACTGTATACTATCGTTTCTAAAAATTACGGCGATGTCTACTATAAACCAAAACTTGGTATGATTGGATTGATTTGTTGGAAAAAAATTCACATTATTATAAAACAAATTGATATTTTTACTAACGATACTAAAAATGTATTGCATTATTGATGCGAAGTGAAAGACACTTCAGAATCTAAGTGAAGTAAATACAATTGAAAAATAGAAAAGCGGAAGACGATTTAATATATCGAGTAAAGACTATTAAAACATTTTTCGATAGTTTGTTTGATCTTTATACAAGTGAGAATTCAACACAATAGAACACATTTGAGAATAAATAAAAAACAAAAAAGAATATGCTAAAAATTCATTATACAAGTATTTTGATTATAAGTTCTTAATTATAAAATATATTTTCTCCCACAAATAGATAAAATTTAAGTAATAATATGAAAACTCGTGCTTGTAAATATAACACTTTTAGGAATATTCTAAGTCAGGGAAAGTAGCGTAAAAATTATTCTATTCTTAGAAGAATTACCAAAAAGGATTTTTCATAAATCCAAAGAGTATACTATAAGATAAATTTAGAAATACTAAAGGCTAAAATTAAAATATGTGTTCGTGATAACGTAGAGGAATAATCCAAGATGCAAAATTTTAGAAGTTATCTTATAAAAGATTCTGATACCAAGAACAAGAGTACTTAATTTTTTTAGAGGAAATTGTTTTGTTGTGTAAAAGTTGGTCATTATGCATGATGGTTTAACATTAAAAAAAAAGTGAGAACATGATTGTCATGGACCAGAAATATTTTGCCTATGGTAACATAATTTAATGTTATATAAAGCAAAGCCTTAGGATGGTGATACGAAACTTGTATATCTGTGCACGTTGCTTATGATAAAAATTTATTCAAGTTGATTGGAGAAATAATATTATACAAGATATGTAAAACAATGAGTATAAAAATGTGAAAATGTCAAGTTAATGTTCATAAGTTGTGTAATAATAATTTGCACAAAAGTTTTGTATGTTTATGATATAAATAGGAATTTAGTTTCTAGGGATCTTTTAATTAATGCGGGACTTGTTTGGTGTATGAATCCAACAAACTAGTTGTATGAAAGAATGATATCTTTGTTGGTAATTGATACTCTTTGATTATTTAGTATGACATGAGATACTTGCGCATATAAAATACAGTATGATTAAGAAAATAGTTAAAACAAGACTTATAAATTGTGATATAGGTTTATACAAAAAATATGGACTGTATATAAAATTGAAACATTATTTAAACACTTTATACGAATGATAAAAGATGCATAGACAATATATTGATTTATTTGAGTTAAATCATGTCCTAACACATATGTCTTAAATATTATTTATAACATTAATAAATGATTGCTTTATATACATTTATTTTTATTACCCATAAATAATAATATTTTAATACATTAATTTTTCAAAGGTGAGAAAACCAATATAGATATTTAAAAAGTATTTCATACTGATATACGAGAAGAGTACACGTAAAATAGGATTCCTCAATGTTTAATATCTTTTATGCGTCAATAAAATAGATCGACTGAGCGTAAAAGTGAAACCATAGGTGATATGTTTAGTGTCATGCTAGGTCATTCAAGTTTGTATATTAATTTTTTAGGATGCTATTGTATTAACAACGTTCCATATAATAAATCGTGTGTCATCTAAAAAATTTAACCATATAAGTTATGGAAGGAAAATAAGCCAAATGTTGATTACTTCAAAGTACTTAGTATTTTTTCAATATACAAATCTAAAATGGCTAAAATTTGGTCTAAAATCTATAATATGTGTTTTTTGTTCGATACACAACAAATAACAAAGCTTAAATATTGGTAGACTTAGATTCCAACGTGGTTATTGAATCTAGATCATCATAAATATTTGGGTTCAAACTATATGACGATAATATGACTCAAATGACTGTTGAAAATGAGAAAGTAAACCGTGCAAAAATCATATTTGGTTGTTAGAACGATATTGTGAGCTTCGTAAGAGTCAAGCGAAGAAAAAACTTGAAAATTTAAGAATTAGATGAAATAGATATTCAAAGGATTTATCTATATTTGGTGATAAGTTGTGCTACTAGCATAACTAATAATAAGTTGACTACGTGATGAGATAATCTTAAGTTTGACAAAATATAATATCATCTAGAGATTCTATATTCTGGCAAGAGGTCATGCATGATGAGATGAATTCGATAATGCTTAATTTGAGTATATGTTATTTTACCTTTGCGTTTAAAGATAATTAATTGTAGATGGACGTTTTAAAATAATGTCACACAAATGGTACCATTTAAGCATTCAAGTGCAGATTTGTAGCAAATGTTTTAAATAAGACGAAAGAATTAATCATTTTAAAATATATACTCTGATTTTGAGAACCACAAGCATACAAAATGTTTTTTTTTGAAATTATATCAATATGCAATATTAATTTTTTTTTAAATGGATGTTCATTCGATATTCTTAATTTGATATCTCGACGAGAAGGTTTATAGCGTAATCTGATGGATTTGTGCTCCCGAATAATGAACTAAATGTGTATAGGCTTGTAAAATCATTATATAGTCTTAAGTAAATACCTAAGAAATAACATAAAAAGCTTTATCATGTTGTAGTATCCAACAGGTTTAAGAACAATACGACAGATAAGTGTTTATACATAAAACATTGCAATACGTTTTGGCTTACACCGTGACTATATGTAGATGAATTACTTATATTGAGTAATACTATGAGATAAATTTAGTAATACTACAATTTAGATTAACTCAATTTAGTAATACTACAACTAAAAAATATTAAAAATCTACTCGGAAGGTTATTAGTTAATTGAAAAATACTAGTGACATATATCTTAAAATTCGAATTTTCTTAGGTACTTGAATACATAGATGAAAGTTAACTACTAACCTAATTAAGGCTTTGAACATGAATTATTCCATTTACCCATTTATATAACTAAAACCTAGCCCCTATTAAACATCCAACCCAAACCCAACAAATCCATTAAACATCCAACCCAAACCCAACAAAATCTATTAAAACTCAACTCTTACTCTATATCATCTTGTTCTTCGTGTTCCTCTCCCTGTCCATCTAATATATTCATTTTTTTTATCTATTTCCAAAGAAACTTTTTCTTTGTTTTTATTCTCTAATCTATCTCTCTATTTGATTGTGCTGTAACTATCCTAACATTACTTACATATTTGTTTTGATAAATTCAGTCTAAATATGGTTATCAATGGAGCAACGGTTAACTTAGGGTTATATGATACTACATCTAAAATCTTCTATTAACATTATTATTATCCATGGTCTTCTCTTTTGGTCTGAAATTAATTTGTTTTTTTTCGGGAACATGACAAGAGTTATGGTGGAGCAGATATTTTTATATTTGTATTCTCTCGTATTAGCAAAGCTAATTACGAGAATTTTTCCAAAAAGGTGAGAGAAACATTTATTGATTTTTATTCTATTTTTGTGTTTCAAATCGTTGATCCATATAAATACCTTGCTTGGATTCTTTTCCACTGGATTTTGGAGTTGAAACATGATGCCCCCAATTGTTCTTGTTGGATAGAAGCTTGGTGAGCCTACTTTTTATTTGCTTATTACTCTACTACTCTCATATATTTTTTATTTTCTACGCTTTTTTTAGGTGAAAGAAAGATATATATGAATAAGAAAAACAAAGAAAGAGTTTGTTTGGAAATGAAGAAAAAAATGAATAGATCTGATGAAAAGGAAAGAAACACGAAGAAGAAGACGAGATAGAGTAAGGGTTGGGTTTTGTTGGGTTTGGGCTAGATGTATAATGGATTTGGGCCAGGTTTCAGTTATATAAATGAGTAAATAAGAAAAATGTAAAAATAAAACGTAAAAAAAATGTTTTTTAACTGTGTCCACATCTGCGTCCTATGTGGACGCTGATGTGGAACGTCAAAGGGAAACAAAGGAATAAAATATGAGTTGTGGTAAAAAATGACTAGTTTGTTTTTTTAAAATATTGAGGATCTATTTATTACACAAATAAATGATGGAGACTTACGTGAGACAAGTCGTAAACACAGGGGACTTGCCATGTATTTTACCCTCAAAACATCCTTTATATAGACCATGATAAATCGTTGCCAAACTGTCATCGTTATTTACACCAACCATTTGAAATATATAATTTTTTCTTTCAAAAAGTCAAACAAATTTGTTACCTCTCCATCCTATGCATTCTTTCATATCTTGGCTATATAGGTAACAATAATCACATTTTTTTTTTCAAAATGCTCGATTTAGAATTTATCACATCTATATTAGTGAGACAAATATGTTCTATTTAAACATAGACATTTGCATCGGTTTTCATTAAATCCATATAAGCATGCGAAATGTTTAATAGGAAAAACCTAAGATGTTTTTTTATCTCGAACGTAATCACCTGGATAGTCTTCCAAAGTTCATAATATATTAAGTCCTAAGCTCCTTTATATTTTTTATTAATTTATAATTTTTATTTTCTCATTTTTCGTTTATAAACCACTAACTTGTTGTAGAGAACATCATTTATGTATTATGTATACCCAGGGGCGGATCCAGGATTAGAATTTAGGGTGTGCCAAAAATATCACTGAACTAAAAAAAAGTCCAAGTAATATATAGTCAAAATATATTAATGTACTATTACAACTAAATATGAAAATCTATTTCTAGTCTAAACGTAATTGCATTCTTATCTTACTCATGCCTTGAAAGCGCTTGATAATATCTCGATCATCGATTGTAGCAAATACTTCTTTCTCCACAAATGTCACTAAGCTATCATTAAGCCATGGATTGGACATTCGATTTCTCAACTCATTCTTCACATATTTCATACTAGAAAATACTCGTTCAACACTTGCGGTGGCCACCGGTAATGACAAAGCTAGCTTTAAAAGCTTGTACACAAATCCAAACGTTTTGTGCTTTTTTGTACGCACAAGAGTCCTACATAGATCCGAGATACTCTTCAAATCGGAAAAATTATCGTCTATCTTCATACACTCAATATAAGTCTCAAGTTGGCTAGACAACTCTTTATCACTAACATCCACAATGTCATTTGGGTATAATCTTGCCAACCTCACAAGTGAGTTAGTGTCAAAACCTTGAAATGAAGAACAAGAATTCAAACATGCCACACAATTCAACAACTCAACATTTTCGGGTGTAAATCGATCATTCAACTCTTGCATTACACAATCTATGACATGTAAAAAACAATCATTCTTGAAATGATTGTGATTTTTCAAAAACGTAGCAAGTCTTTTGGATTTATTACCTTGCACATACCTTGACTCCATGTCGGGCACATCAACTTCAAGATTACCACAAGAACCCACAACTTTTTTTTCCTATCCACTATCTCTCTGATTTTCAAAAGCAGTGAAATTCTCTTTCTAAATCAAAAGATTTTTCATGATTCTTGTTAAGTCAATTAGATAAATAAATTAAACAATTCTAAAATTATAAATCAATTTATCAAATTGATTTCTTAACATACTTTGCAGGAAATACTAAAAGCACATTAACATACCCGATTCTCAAATGATTTCTTAACATTGTAGAAAATACTAAAAGCACATTGACATACCTAAACTCAAAGGATTCCGCTGGTTCAATGCTGCGTTTTTTATGTTTGTAAGAGAAAATAGATGATTTTGATTGAGGATGAGAGGGTCTAGGAGGCTGATGCGTTTGAGGAGAAAGAAAGAGAGAAGCGGATTACACTGTTTCAGTGCTGCGTTTTTTATGTTTGTAAAAGAAAATATGTGATTTTGATTGAGGAGGAGAGGGTAGAGGAGACTGTTGCGTTTGAGGAGAGAGAAAGAGAGAAGCGGTTGCGTTTGGAAAGAGAGAAGCGGTTGCGTTTGGAGGGAGATAGAGATATGAGTTGCTGCGTTTGGGGAGAGAGAAAAAATAGGGCTACTGCGTATTTTATATTTGTGTAGATTTAGGGTTTAGTTGGGAGAAATAAGGAAGGAAAAGAAAAAAAATAAAAAAAATTAAGAAAAAAAAGAAGGAAGAAAAATAAAAAAATAAAAGATTTTTTATATTTGTGTAGATTTTGGGTTTAGTTGGGGAAAAATAAGAAAGGAAAAAAAAGAACAATTTAGGGTGGTCCAAGGTTTGAACTCTTGACCTCAAGGTTAAAAACTAAACACTCTTAACACTACACTAAACTTATTTTTAGAATTAAGGGTGGTCCCTGGCATACATGGCCACCCCCTCGATTCGCCCCTGTGTATACCTAAGTCTCGTTAAGGATGATTATAAATACATATGAACTCATATGATGTCCTCATATATGATGCATCATCATATATAATATATGACCTCATATAGACTTTTTTGTGATCTGTAATATCTAGTATAAAAATCATTACAAAGGTTAAAAAAAACGTTCTAATTTTTTTTACACCATAATCTCTCTAAATTGTGCGAATGCAAGATACTAGAGTAAAAAAATAGTTTTGATAAAAAAAAACATTGTTAGATTGATATTTTTAAGTATCATTTCATATGTTGAATAAATAATATAATATTTTAATTTTGATCACACTAAATCCTTATCTTTTTAAGTCGTTTCTGGAGGCCATATGTTATAACAACTTGAGATAATTTTTTTTATTAATACATTATATCAAACAGGTGATAAATATCATTTATAAATCAATAATATAACCACAAAAATACAATACGTAACATGAAAGAATAGTTTTTATGTTTATCGTGCAATAAAAAATAAATACATTTCAAAATATAATAAATATAAAGAATGAATGATCGTTTATTTAATAATTATTTACAACCGTCGAGATTTTTGAATATATATTGCATTTTCACTTATAAACTTGGTATGAAATGTTTTGGTAGATCTAAATATTAAATCGATATAAAAAGATTAATAAAAAATGAATAAAGTATAATAATATTGGGCATGCTATTGAAAAGATGTGTTATATATAAAAGTGATCTTTTATAGCAACCAAATACATGTTACCGAAAGTAAAATATCACACAAGTGTATATAATTTTCCACTAATTCTTCTCAATATTTTGAGGACATGATTTTTATATGTTAGATTACTTATTATCTTCAAGTCATAAGTCAATGACCTTCATTCTCTAGTGACCGGGTAATTCATATATATATATATATATATAAAATTATTATTATTATCAGTAGTCTCTTTAGTCATTGCGAGAACGTCAATGAATAACTAGAATTTGTAATATTTTAGAGGCTTTTATTTTTATTTTCAGGTATTATCGGATCCTGATCATACAGATATTGTCCAAAGCTGATTGGCCATGTCATTTGTCTTGATGTCGAATAGTACCATAGCCTACTTATTTCCAAACTCATAGACTCAATTTAGTATAGCCGAACAAACCTCAAAGATGTATCCAGGTTAGCTCTTGATAAACATGTTCCTGATCCAATAAAATCCATTTTTTTGTCCATAACCTCCCTTGATATTTATATAAAAATATTTTCTGAACGTAAAATGAGTGAAACTAAATGTTGCTAGAGCCATCAGAACATATTTTCGAATTGAAAAAACTTCAATTTTTTAGGTTGTTTCAGATTTATTCTAGGAATATGAGAATATCCTTTTTAGTCATTTTGAATGATGAAAGAATGACTAACAAATATGCTTGATACAATATGTAAAAAAGTTTAAAGATGAAAGTCCGAATAGACAAGATATTGTATCAACTAAATTTAATTGAGCTGAAGGTAACCTTTTGAATGTTGTTTGTTGGTAGAAACTTGGTAGATGTATACAAATAAGTTACTCGAAGTTATGTGTTTATGAAACATGACTTGGCTGAAGCTAAAGTATTTGCCTAAAGTGAATGATGAAGAACAATTAATGCAAAAATGTTTTTGGGAAGAGAGTTAATATATCGAAAGGTGAGAAAAACATATGTGTTGGTTTTAACTTCATACGTACGCAAATTTTTCCTTTTCAGTCATCTACGTGTTAAAATTCAAACCTTCAATCTCTAAATAGATTTAAACCATTAATAAATAATTTGAAAGGTAATAATTGAAACATCTAATACTATATATATATATATATATATATATATATATATATATATATTTCTCATTTATTACTTTCCACATTTACACTCTTTATCACTATTGCTTTTGCAAGTATTGATTTTTCTATGTATTGAGGATTTTTATTAGTTGGAGTCATATTTGTAGTATTTGGGTCTTTTGAAAAAAGTTTACTCCAATCATATTGATTTCATTTTTTTAAGAATAAATTGCAAGAAAAAGAAGCATAAACCTTAGGTTGGCCATAAAAGTGATAATTATGACAGTCATAACCTTGCACGAGTGCACCATTTAGGGTCCTATCACCCACACACTCAGATGATAATGAATCAAATCATGTTTCATAGAGAATACAACAAAAGATCCACCAGTAAGGGATCCTTATGCTATTTTTCGTGTAATTGTAGTGATGCATATTAGGTCTCATACTTCCGCAATATTGGTATTTTTTGAATCTTATTGATAATCAACATGTGATACACGTCGAGAATATAGTGATTTAGCCAAATAGAGTAGAAAAATTGATGAATGTGTGGTTCCAACAAACATATAGATTAAGTTCTCACCATCCACCAAACTCATTTAGATGCTTATACTGACGAGGTTGCATTTTTCACATACATCATTACGATGGGTCTTCAGTTTTCCTTAAGCAAAGACTTGTTAAAGTTATTTGAAGATATTCTGATCTGTCTTAACCATCTTGTGCAGGACTCATGGAGAATTTTAATGAAAACTATCATTCTGTCCGAAAATATGTATAATCACGTATGAGTTATAAAATTTTTACTGATGAATTTAATTCTTGGGAAAAGTCTTAGTTTATACTTCTATATCACCATAAAAATGAAAACAATATCATTCAAGACCTTCCAGATTGCAACAAGATTTGTAAATGAGAGTTTTGTATATGCTTTAAACAACTAGGAGATCGAAATAAACGATAATAGATGGCTTTGCTCTCGTTCATAAATATAAAAAAGATAGTATCAACTTTTCTTCTTTGTTTAATTATGATTATTCATTGGACATGGTTTTATATTTAATTAGATTTCTTGTGAGTTATGTCAAATTTCTAGAAGAATATTTCTCAAGAAAGTTTTATTCACAGAATGACATTATGTTAGACGGATGAGTGAAGCTGCACAATGATATTATGTTACTTTTACAGATTTTTTATGGTGCATGCAAATTTTGTTTCCGGTGGCATATGATCCTATATTTATATCATTGGTCAGATTTCACTAACAAATACCAAACGGATGCCAAGTCATGTGATGAAAGAACTTCCCCTACACATATATCAAAGGTTCTTGTTGCCTCTAAAACTGAAAGAATAGATGATTCATATGTAAGGATGGGTTTGATCAAACGTTCTCTAGCTAGGAAGGATGATTTGAAACCTACTGAGTTGAAAGTAAAATTTATTGAAAATGTTAATTTGAAGTTAACAAAAAGTAGATTTAACAAGTGCAATAGAAGAGAAAAAGTAGAAACTCTAGAAAATGATACATCACCTACAAGTATGCTAGGACCTCAACTACTATATCTGAAAAATTGTGCTTTCTCTGAGGCCTCACTAGTAATTATTTTAGAGGCGAACTCCCATAGTTTGATAACATGTTTGGCTAAATGAACCGAGACTTATTGCGTAATCAAAATTGATTGAATGGGTAGAGTTGTGGGTACCTTGATTATGTGGGCTTGGAAGTACCTTCTTAGTTTTTAGATGACCATTACAGAAAATAACATGGTTTTCTCCGAGGTGGAGTAATTTATTTTTTCCTCTAAGAGGGGCTTGGTAATGTAATAGATGGGACACTGAACTTATCCTTTTTCTACTACCAGGGTGGCGTTCATGGTGCGTGTAGATACCCCGAGGTATACAATCCGGGTTTCTCTTTTAATGGAGATTACCAATGGATTGGGTCGAGGTAAGTTTTAACTCCTTAAACAGGTAAGTTTTAGCTCCTTAAACGCAACACTGCATTCTTTGTTCCATTTAAGTTTTCCATCCTCACACAAAGTTTTGAAGAAAGATATGTAATTTTTCGGTGCTCTCGAGATGAATCTATTGGATGCAGCTACTCTTCAATTCAACTTTTAGACCACTTTTATGGTTTGAGAATGGTTCATCTTGTTTAGTTTTGTGATTTAATTTGGATCAGTATTGATTCATTCTTGGTGAATGATGGACCTTAATTTGTCTGTGAACATCTTGTTCACCATCCTTTGGTAAGTAGAACCCACGTTTTTAGCCTAATAAACATTACCGCATAATAATACAGCCTATGGTTCATGATAAAAGAGGTATTCTCTTGATCAAAGGGGTTAATTTTGATATGGTTATACACGGAGTAGACGTCCATGAACGATAACATCTCGTGACCCGCGGTGGCGTCCACGAGTTGATCTATCCATGGCAGGGGAAATGGTCGTTCGGGCATGCTTGGTTGAGGCTTGTGAAATCAATATACATTCACCATTTTTGTTCTTTTTTTACAAGCACAGGGTGTGGTACGCATTCAGGGTAGTTGACTTCTCTGATTTTACTCATGGACAACATACGTTCGGCCTCTTCCTCCACTGTCTTCAGTTGCTTTGGTGCCAAGTACCTCTTCTTTTGTTGCACCGGTCTTGTCTGTGGGTCTATCACGAGTTTATGGGTAGAAAATAATATAGGTATACCTGTTACCGAGGTGCTATCCCATGCGAATATATCATTGTGCTCCCTTTGTAAGAAGTATTAAGTTTGTCTCTATTTTCTTCCCCAAAATTGTTTCGATGCTAACTACTCGGTTAATTCCCCTTATGCACACCTCCCACGTTTCCCGAAACTCGGGTTGGTGCTCCCTCAAATCTTCTATGGTGAGGCGATTATCTGAGGTCTCATGCTGGCACATTCCTGCTCGGGCTAACGTTTGTAACAGACGGGTTAGTGTAAGCCCCACGAATATTTTTGAGCGTCTCTGTAACTTACCCAGTGGTATCCCCTAATTACCCATACTTCATCCCCTACCGCATATTTTATACATTGATGATAATGGGAGGGGGCGACATCGAAGTTAAGAAGTCAAGGTTTTCCTAGAATGAGGTTGTAAGGGACGGTGGATCAAGTACCAATTTTTTATTATCTTGATCTTGGTCCATCTCCCGATCCATATTGACATTTACAACATTGTTTTATCCAAGGGGGCGACAAATTTTTGGTCGTCTCCCATTATTAAGTTGGGGGTAACGTATAGAACGATGTTAAAAGGAAGTCTACATTTGGGAGGGATGAAAAGAAAGTCTGATGCTGGCCAATGGTCTACATAAACTTTCGATATATCACATTTTTCTACCCAGACTCTTATTAGTAGACGCCACAACGAGGGTTGGTTACTCTCTTCAAGTCCATCTAAGTAAAATAAACATTGGGCTATTCTATCCTCTTTTTGTAAATTACATTGCATCCTCTTAGAGGTATTTTTCCGATGACTCGCCAACACTGACGTTTCTTTTTGGTTGAACCCTGCCTCCATTGCTTGTAGAAGGGTCCAATGGTGCGCCTTCTTGGAGAGGGGGACTCTATGTGTATTATTGTCTAGTCGGTTATGATATGTGGCTGTGTCGTTTCCCGATAACGGAACCAAAATGGTGAGGCAAAAATCATCATAACTTAATGAACTAAAATGGTTCTAAATAAAGAAAGATCTTTGATAAAATACATATGAACTTGAAATAACGAAATGAAAAACATTCGTATATTATTTGTAGTATGGATTACAAAGTAGAATATCTTGTTGTTCCTACTGTTTTTCTCTTTGGCTTTTACCTTACCTTACAAATGAGATATTATCTTCTTATATAATAGTATTGGTTTGGGAGGGGTCTTTGGTTGTTTCTTCCTCATTAATACATCATTTTCTGGCTCTCTAGATGCTTTATCAGACGTAGGTACGTCCTTGGAGATTGTTTTATCGTACAATATCAGACACAACTTCTCTACGTTATCAGAGACGGTTTCGGTATACTTTAATGACACTCGGGAGATGAGGAATTATAGTGACTAAGTGTTTGTTGATTAACGGTCATGGGATACCAAGTATAAGCTCGTTGTGAATTAGTTATTGGGTCGAAAGAAGATCCCTCCTTGTATTGGTAATTTTTGCTAGGTTGTCCTCGAGTGACCAGCCGATCGCTTATGATTATCGGACAAGTCTTTACCATCGCTGCTCTTAAGCGACCAGTTGGTTGCTTAAGGCTATTTGGCCAAGTTGGCCAGCCTTGGTCTTGAGTGATCATGTGATTATTTAAAGACGTTAAGCATACGTGTTTAATCATGTCTCGCTCCTAAGTGAAGTTAGTTGTGTTGGAGTTGAGTTAACTCACTTCTAACTTATTTTTGTTGTATCAGCTATGATACATTAAACTATATGTTTATGGTAAGATGAGTTATGAGATTCAAAATTAAACATCCGTATCCATATATAATTCGAACTCGATTCATCGGATAATATCAAACAGATAACAACTAATTTTAAAATAAACATATTGTTTATAATATTGTTTATAAGAACTTAATTCTTTTAATTATTTATAAAAAATCATAAAAATATATATTACTATCGGTTGGCGTTCGAATTTGGATAAGAAAAATAGTAACGGATTCTGATTTAGATATATCGAATTGGGATTAAAGAAATAAAAACGGATTCTGACTTGGATATATCGCTGTCAGCGTAAATCATTACCATCACTGAGTGTGGATTGTTTTCGGATAAGGTAGATCACATTTCTATGAAATTAATTTAGACCCTAACAACAAAGTGTATTTGTCAATTTTTCAATTTTCAGTTTGATCCCTTCTTTTTAAATTATTTAGTAATAGTATCTCGAATAACAAGAAACAGAACAACTTTTGTTTGTAGTCCCAAAATCAACTACTACCAACTTCATATAAATCGTCATAATAACAAACACACACCCCCACACGTATTCCTCCAACGACCACTGTTTTACCAGATTGACTCTCACTTCCCTAATGACGCAACCTTCTCCTTCTCCACCCGACACGCCACCGGAAACCGGTCCACAATCCGATGCCGGAGCTCTCTTCGTTCTCGAATCCAAAGGTACAAAAACAAACTCCCTTCATTCTTTTTAAGACTCGTAATCCCATACATACATACATACACTAATTTTCTTAGATCTATCTTCTATGTTTGTATATTGATGGCGAATCGATGATACAGGAAAATGGTGGCACGCCGGTTTTCATCTGACGACGGCGATAGTAGGACCGACGATACTGACGTTGCCCTACGCGTTTGCCGGATTGGGCTGGGGAATTGGATTTCTCTGCTTAACGGCCATGGGAGTCGTTACGTTCTACTCGTATAATCTGTTATCCAAGGTTCTCGATCACTGCGAAAAATCCGGTCGTCGGCATATCAGATTCCGGGAACTCGCCGCTGATATATTGGGTAATTTTACGATTCGGGTTCGTTCTTTTTATAGACTTATATTATGGAAATCTTCTGGATTAAAACGACGAAATAATTGGAGTTTGATTCGGATCCTTGTCTCTCTCTGTTTTGTTCCTCAAATATCGGGCAGAAAATAAAAACTGCACTGGTTCTTCGTTTTGAAATTGAAACCCAAACCCAAATTCGAATTCAAATTGACGCCCGACACTTTTGGTATCAAGAATAATTGTTATTTTGACAATTTCAGCCCTCTTTATTACTAATTTAATACTTCTTCCTAACTAGATCGAGCATATTGTTGTTTTTAAATTAATTTTTCATCACGATAGTTTAGAGTAATGATTCATACATACTCTTTGTGAACGGTAGTGGTACACAAAATACTAAAAAAAATTCAGCTTAGAATATAGTCTCTTTTTTTATAAAAACTATCTACGGTCAATTGACATTTAATGTAAGTTGGTCAATGTCATTGTCTTTAAGTCTACTGACATTAACCATATATAAATACCTGAAATTTTAGATTATTGGTAGAAGAAGTAAGTTATTATTGCAAAATCCGAATTAGTTTTTCACTACTAATTAAAATCCATAAAATATTAAAATAATAATTATATATATCTTGGTGTTTTTTTATATATATCAATATATTCAGCATTAAAATTGTAAATATTTAGTGTTTATGTTTTATTATCATTTCTCTATTTTCATAAGGGTATGTTTTAATTTAATCTGGTAAAAGAATAATCAGCTCCAAATTTTTATTAAATTTAAAAAATGTTACTTTATTTTCTGCCCGATGAATTTTTTACCAAATTTAGCGAAAGCTCTGTCGTAAGATGTACTATTGATCGATTTTTTTTTACACAAGTAGATAGAGCCATTTTAAGGCATTAAATAACATATTCGGCCTTTGTCAATAATAAAATCCCCTTAGAGCATAAAGATTTATTCTTAATGACTTTTAAATAAATAATTAAGAAACTTCATAGTTACACTTCAATTTTACAACCTTCAAGATGCTGTTGAACAATATTTAAACACTACTGATTCTATTATGCCAGTTGATGGAGTTGGTGTCTTGATTCCTTTTATAGATATATGATTCTATTATGCCACTTGATGGAGATGTATGTGCCTTAAAAAATATATTTATATATTTCATTTCTAGTAATCTTTTGAGTATAATGTCTCCTTTTGCTTACAGTAAAATCCTATTTTTCTTAAACATTTCAAACGTTTTAGAAAGAACAGAAGATTATTTGGATTGAAAAGTAAAGCTCTGAGTTTGAATACAACATAATGATTTAAGCAAAATATCTTTTAATAAATAATCTGGATGGGATATATTTAAGCAATTTCAAGTATTTTTGTTCGAGACCAGGCCGGTGTGTCTAAAATGCGACATTGTTTAGACATTGAAATGATTAACTATTTTTTGGAAACGTACTGAATCCTAGTAGAAATAAGAACATATCTCAACTAGTACAAATGCGCTTGAAAGTTGATAAAAAATATAGAAGCATTGGGGCGATATTCTGCTTAATTGAACACATGTTTATGCAGGATCTGGATGGATGTACTATATTGTGATATTTATTCAAACAGCTATCAACACTGGTATCGGCATTGGAGCGATCCTGCTTGCAGGGCAATGTCTTCAGGTATCTGATCATGACATTTATATGTAATACCTTCTATTGTTGCTTCAGTTTTGCACACTTGTATAGATTCATTAGAAACATTAATCTAACTAGTCTTTCTTTATTTGTTTACGATCCGTTAAGATCATGTATTCGAGCGTTTTTCCCAACGGGGCTTTGAAACTTTACGAGTTCATAGCAATGGTGACAGTGGTAATGAGTGTTCTGTCTCAACTTCCAACCTTTCACTCTCTCAGACACATCAACCTTGCTTCTCTGCTTCTCAGTTTGGGCTATACTTTCTTGGTGGTTGGTGCATGTCTCTATGTAGGTAAGGACTCCTCAAAATCTCTTATCTCGCTTTAAGTAAGATTACTTTTAGTAGTAGGTAAACTCTTGAACATTACTCAGAAATTCTTATTGTTGTTTTAGGTCTCTCAAAAAATGCTCCTCCAAGAGCATATTCACTAGAAAGTTCAAGTTCGGGAAGGGTGTTTAGCGCCTTCACTTCCATCTCCATAATAGCCGCTATCTTTGGGAACGGAATTCTACCTGAGATACAGGTACTAATACCTGTGTTGGCTCAGCTTCTGTTCTGTATTCTAGTATATAAGATCATATTATTAATCTTATTTTCCATTTTGGTATTATGTAAATTCTCTAATTTTCGGCACATAAAAAAATAGGCAACTCTTGCTCCGCCTGTTACCGGGAAGATGTTTAAAGGTCTGGTGATGTGTTACTCGGTGATTGTCGTCACCTTCTACTCGGCTGCGGTTGCAGGGTATTGGGTGTTCGGTACAAATTCAAATTCAAACATTCTGAAGAATCTAATGCCAGATGAAGGACCTTCTTTGGTTCCAGTTGCTGTTTCTGGCCTTGCTGTTATATTTGTTCTTCTTCAGCTCTTCGCTATTGGCTTGGTACGATCTTCTATCAAATCTTGTCTCGTGGTAGATTCAATCATGTCCGAACTCCTTCATGTGGCAAACTCTTCCCTTTTTCAGGTTTATTCTCAAGTGGCATACGAGATAATAGAAACGAAATCAGCAGACACAAAGCAAGGAATCTTCTCGAAAAGAAACTTAATTCCTCGGATTATACTGCGTACGCTCTATATGATTTTCTGTGGATTTATGGCGGCGATGCTTCCATTTTTTGGTGACATAAACGCAGTAGTTGGAGCAATCGGATTCATCCCTCTAGATTTTATACTCCCGATGCTTCTTTACAATATGACGCACAAGCCGTCGAGATCATCCTTCACTTATTGGATCAACATTTCCATAATGTTTGTGTTTTCTTGTGTTGGACTTCTTGGTGCTTTCGCCTCGTTTAGGAAACTCGTTCTTGATGCGAACAAGTTCAAGCTCTTTAGCAGTGAAGTGGTCGATTAGATTTTCACATGTTAATAGATACATGTGGAAGTTAATTTGACTAGTTAAGCATTACACTCCCTTAAGAAAACCAAGGAGATCAGCCATTGTGTAAAAGTAAAAGTAAGTCTATACGTATTGGGCATGGCTGTCAATGTCATTACTTACTGAATTGTATCTAGGTAACATAGCAGAACTTCTAATAAAAGGTGTACTTTTTTCCAATCTTTCAACATTACAGACATAAAAAATCTCGGCTATGTACATTCGTGCCAATCATAGTTTCTTTTTCTTCTTCTATCTTATCTGGTAAGAAGGGATGGATTTAGCTATATCCGCGATCTGTTACCATCCTTATATTAAAAGCTATATTTCGAAAAATAGTGATAGTATAGAATCTATTTTATTTTGAACTCATCAAACAATGTCGTTTTAGTTTTCATTTTTGGTGATTGATATATTTCTTTAAATAAAGAAATCGTAAGAAAATAGATTAATTGAATTTAAATAAAAAAAGAAATTATTACTAAACAAAATACTAAAATAAAGATATAATATTTTATGTTTATTATAATACCCAAACCATTCTTAAATTTTAGTTATTTAAATAATTTATATTTTCATTAGGGGTTCGACTCTTGAAATGCTAGATTTTTATTTGAATAATATATAAAGTAACTCAAAAGTACAGTTGTAGTCCGATTTTTATTATTTAAGATGAAATATTTATTTCGCAAATTGTTTCATATTATGTCTATCGTGAAACACTATTTATGTGGTGTGAAATATTATTTTTGTTTGCGTATATAAAATATTTTAAAAATATACGAACAAAATCGTTATCTAATGACAAATTTTATATTTATCAATATTATAACAAACAAGATAATTATGAAAATAGCTTTTGTTTTTTAAATTTGGTCTCTAAACAAATAAAACAATAATAACAATGTTTAGATTATTGTGATTCAGGACTAATTTGGTAAGAAATAAATGATAATAAAAAAAGATCTATTTAATTTTATATACTATAAGAATAGTATAAAAATAAATACTTTGTTATAACAAATATTAAAATTATTAAAAGGGTAATTATATTTTTGTTTTATAAATTGGGTTTTAGTTAACCCAATAATAATTATGTTTAATAAATGATATTTTTATTTTTAATGTAATTGTATTTTCATAATTTTGGTCTTTTTATATTTTTGCTATTTATAGTGGTATTAAAAAATATTTTTTTACAATTCACCGTCGACACATTTCACATTATCAATCAAATTATTAAACATAGTTACCCAACTTCAAATAAAAAAAATATAAATTATCTTCATTCTTCTTTTTAAAATTTGGTTCAACATTCAAAACATTATTTATTCAACAAATCACCACCGACCCTTAATTTTAAGACCATATATACAAAGCTTTTTTGCTTTCTATATCTTAAACACATTTTTTTTAATGAAAACCATAAATCAAATTTGGTTTGTTTTTTTGGTAGGTTTTAAAGTATATTTATATTGCTGGATATCAGGAATGAATTTTAGACTCTATACGCTGGGGTTTCAATCATTGAATCAGATGACTATATAGCTCGTGTTCGCCGGTAGAGGTCCGAAGAAGAATATGACAAATTCGTCAAGCGTAATAAAAAGCTGAAAAATCCCGTAAAGTTCTAAAGAAAACCCTAAAAAATTTAATAGAGGTATAAAGAGACACCCATTAGTATTATATATAATAAGTTTATTATATTATTATATATAATCGACGTACCCGAATTCCGAACTCAGGTATATGAGATTGAATAAGTACCAAAATTCAGAATATTAACAAACTTTTTGAGTTTCAAATAAAATAAAATAAAAATTATAATACGTAATGAAAATAAATATTTACTATAAAAATTCTATCTAAAATCTATGGTGAACTAAATGTCGTGGCCCAGTCCAATTTAGACTTACTTATATAATTTAAGGTTTATTACTCAAAGGTCATGTATCGGGTAAGAAGTTAGGAAAGATACATAAAACTAAAGAAGAAAGATATATTTCGGTTTTTAGATATGTTATGTGCAAACACAATCAAAAGATCCGACCTAGGGACAAAGAATGTCTATTCTTGCTGAATTGTGGATAACGTGTCCGAGGGATCTTTAATATAGATGATTGGATTGTGATTTTATGTTATGGTTAAGGAGACATCACAAAAATAAAGTTTTTTTGGAAATATTATCCACATGAAGATACATTAGTTATTGTAGTAGAAATTGATGGAGATGAGATACGAAGAATTTTGATTGATACTGGCAGGTCTATTAATATAATGTTCATGACTGCTTAAAACAAGATAATGAACCCTTTAGTAATTCTTCGGTCAGATTGAATGATTGTAAGGTTTACTTAGGTAACAACTGAAGTGGTTGGAGAATTTGAAGGAAGAGTAGAACTAGGTCGGGGATCATTTAAAAAGGTAGTGACAATTTTGTTTATTGTGCTAAATGCTTTAACGTCTTAAAATGTAATTTTTGGAAGGTCTTAGATATCTAGAATGCATACAGTGGCATCGGTCATTCACCAATGCTTGAAATATATGGTGAGAAACAATATTGGAACAACTATGAGTAGTAAAAAAATGGCAAGAGAGTGTTACCAGACCGATTTGGCCCCAAAGCAGATCAATGGAGGGGGGAGGGAAAATCGAGCAAGACATAACAGTTAGTGGGGTCTTCCTCAAAGTCCAATCCCATATATGATCTGAAGGAGACCCTCATTTTCTTAGTCCATGAATAAAGTTTTGCGGATCATATTTTCTCAAGAGGAAATAGATTAAAAATCGTTATAAAGTTATCTCCAAAAAAAATAGAGAAGTTAATTTTATTTTGTCAACAAAGTTGAGTATGTTTGCGTGGTGCACAAAAGATGAGATGAGGGTGCCAACGGAAATTTTCTCTCACAGACTGGCTATTCGAAGTAAAGTACATCATATCGTCCAAAAACGAAGGTTTTTTTCTCAAAACAAATCCGAGACAATCATGACAGCTTTGACTAGATATATATCTCGATCATCAGATAAATATGCTCCATTTTTTTCAAGTATTGAGGCAGGCCAATTTTTTTAACTGGACCCAGGAATGTATTGAAGTGTTTTATCAGATTAAAGAGTATTTAGCCTCACCAAAAGTTTTGATAAAGCCTAATTCGCCGGAAAAACAATATTTTAAATTAGAAAAACTGACCCTTGCATTGGTAACTGCTACTCGGAAAATGAGACCTTATTTTCAGGCTCACTCTATTATTGTACGAACATCTTTTCCATTGAAAAGTATGTTGCAATGACATGATGTGTCAAGAAGAATGAACAAATGGTCACTTGAATTGAGATATTTTAACATTAAGTTTGAACTGATGACTACAATTAAAGCACAAACCTTAGCAGATTTCTTAGTTGAATTTCATTCCGAACGATCAGATATGAAAGTAGATAAAGAAAATTTTGAGTCAGAATGGACAGTTCAAACATATGGGGGTTCAAGCGCATCAGGATGTGGGGCAGCGGTGCAATTTATTTCTCTAGATGGAATTACAATGTATCAAGTTTTCCATTTTGGACTTAAAACATCAAATAATGAGGCACCGTACGAAACTACTTTGGAAAGTTTAAGACTTTCTCAGCTCTGTAGGGCTAAAAACGTTAGACTGATAAGCGACTCGTAACTTCTTATAAATCACGTGTTTAGCCAATCTAAGGCTATAAAAGATTATTTAGTGAAATATTTGAACATTAGCCTTTGAAAGCGTCAGGTATGAACATTTTCATATAACATTGAATTCTGTGGTTGATTCTCTAGCTATTACTTCATATTTCGAATAGTCACCTTGGATTATCACACAAGAAAATCCTTCGATAACAAAGGGGTCCAAGCTAGTGGAAGGGTCAGTTGAGGCTTTTTAGATTTCTACAAGTACAAAAAAGATTTGAGGAATAAAATCAAAGAATTTTGGTAAATGATGTTTTGGCCTTTGCTAAGTAATGGTAAAGATAATACGGTTTAAAGCATATGGTTACTTGGTCGTCAGAGATATCTTATACAAACAATCTTCTAGTAGGCATTTGCTTCGATGCCTTAAAGAAAATGAATCTTAAATGATATTGTTAGAATTACATGATGAGGAATGATCCACACATTATGGGTATAAAACTTGGATACAAAGAGTTCTTTTGGCATGATATTATTGGTCCACAATCGCTTCGGGGGCCATTAAATTGGTCAAGAGATGTGATACTTGTCAAATATTTGCTAATACAATTCATGCACAAGGAGTACCTCTTGTGTCTATATTAGAGTCATTACCTTTTGGCCGATAGGGTATTTATTTAGTGAGGCCTTTGCCGATGGCATATGGGGGACGAAAGACAATAATTGTCGCGGTAGACTATTTCTCTAAGTGGGTGGAAGCTGAACCATTGGTAGGAAAAAAAGGTAAAGACGTGATCAAATTCATATTTTCTAATATTTGTTTTCGTTTTGGTCTTCCGAGGAGAATGATGATGTATAATGGGCCATAGTTCGGCAATAAAGAGATGAAGGATTTTTATTCTGCTAAAGGTATAAAATAATGCTTCTCGGCACATTTCCATCCACAAGAAAATAACCAACTCAAGGTTACTAATCGAACAATTCTTGACGGACGAAGAAAGAATTTGGAAGACAAGGCTAGAAAATGACCTGATTATTTACAAGAAGTTTTGTGGGCATGAATAACTACTCCCCGAATAGCAACATAAGAGTTTCTATTTGCGTTAGTCTATGAAATAGATGCTTTTGTGTCATCTGAAGAAATATTATCCTCATATCGAGTCAGTGAGTATTCCGAAGAGGCCAATGATAAGGAGAAGCTTACAAAGCTAGACTTAATAGAAGAAAAAAGAAGAAGAGCACAACTGAATTCTCTATATTACCAAAATTTGATGATAATCCGGTATGCTTCTAAAGTTAGACGACAAGAGTTTATAATAGGGGACAAGGTTTTGAGAAACATATTTCTTCATACAAAAGAAAAACAGCTTGGTAAGCGAGGACCTAATTGGGAGGGCCCATTCTTAGTAACCGAGAAGGTGAAACCTGGTACATATCAACTTAAAAATAAAGAATGAAAAGATATTCACCACCCAATGAATATTGAGCATCTCAAACTATATTTGGAATGAACGTAAACGTTTGTACATATTTTTGAAAAAAATTACGCGAGGAACAATGGTATACTCTTTCCTATCTTGGTGGCGCATGAAAGTCTTAACGAGGTGCTCTTCTAACCGACTTATATATAATATTTCTTTGCCATCTAAGAACAATTTGTGCCATTTATTTTTTATCTTTTGGACCATAGTGGTCTTCCAACGAATTTTTGTTAATAATTTTTATCTTTTGGACCGGAAGGGTCTTCCAACGAATGTTGGTCAACAATTTTTATCTTTTGCCGTGGAAAGGTCTTCTAATAGAAGTTAATGAATAATGATATTTCCATATAAAAAAGTTTGGTGGAAAAGTACTAATCGAAGAACACTATTATTTATTAAAGTTCCCATAGTACAAAATGCCTCGAAAGAGTACGAGAACTTAATAAAAAGTGCCTGAGGCATAGTTGGTTCACAACGGTTTACATAAAAACAATAGAAGCAAGAACTAGCAAAATAATTTTGTTTTACCCCGAAAAGGTACTTTCATTGTCATCTTCCGACGAGATGTCCATGGAGGAACTGTTTGACTCTTTCAATCCGCTAGATGATTCTTAATCTACTAAATAAACTCCCTCTGGATGGTGCTTTTCATCAACGCACTCCCAAAGACTTCCTAACTTCAAATTGGTAAAATGCTCGTGAAATTCTACCACCAAAGAAAATTTGATCATGAAGTCTCTCTTTTCCAAACGAGAAACACACTTAGCAACATATTCTTCACGGAAAGTATTCTTATATTTTTAGCATCGTCCTTAAGAGATTTCTTCTTAGCAGTAAGTTTCTCGATTTCATTGACAATATTCTCGAAATATATCTTAGTGTGGACACAACCATCAGTGAAACCTTCAATAAGTGTATCCCGATCGATATATCTAGCAATAAATCGCTCTCGCTTATCGACATATTGTTCTTTCTCTTTTTTCAGTTGAGCTTCCAACGCCTCAATCCTCATCAAACACTCTGTAGCAATCTTATTGTAGTTGACAAGCTCTCCTTCTAAATTTTTCATGTCGACCTTCTTTTGAATAACTTCAGTTTTTAGTGATCTTTTCGGTTGGATTTTTTCTTAAGAAGAGCAGTAGCATGAAGTAATCTTTTAAGCTCGTTGGCTACGAAGTCATTCTCGTAGACATCAAAGTATGCCAAAGCAGCAGATGTAGCTTCAACAATCTCTAGAACTTCTTCTTCGTTCTCTAGACCTTTTAGGTTGTCATTCGTCTTGCTCATTTGAAAATAGACTATCGTATTGAATTTCAAGCAGATTTTGAATCTACGATGACGAATTTTTTACGAGCAGGCATGTACGGAGCTGTTGTATTATCATCATCTTCTTCTTTAATAATTTTTTTCTTACCTTTATCTTTGGATGTGTATCTCTTCGGTGTCCTCTTGGAACCACCCTCCATGGTAGGATTAACTTCCCCAGTTCAACATCAACTTTATTTCCCTCCTCGGCTTTAGTCCCAACGTTGATATTCTCTTCTTCATTCGTATCGTTTTTGGGATCCCGATGACTTGGAGCCCTAACTCTCGCCGGAAGAAAGACAAGGTTGTCTAATACTTCGAATCACCAGACTACATTCATCTTGTGTATGATGTACCCCGAGTTCCTCTATAGATTTTAGCTTAGTTAGGCCGGCCGTACAAATATGGCTCTTGGCTAGATTGAATAGAGTGAATCACCTATGGAATTCATTGGACCAAGAAGAGTTAGCCCAATAACTCAATTGTACAAAGATCTGACTAGCTTCTTTATCTTGATCCTCGAATCGTTTGGAGACTCCCTTTATTATTGCCCACAAGGAAAAGTTTGGTAAAACAGATAAAATAAATAAGATAAATAAATATTGAAAGTTAGTACCTCGATTGGTCCATCTCAATGTGAGTCGATGGGATATCTCAGCATAGTGTTCAAAACCCATCTCCCACAATCCGGAGATGAAGAAAAATCTATGTTTTCATTTCTTATCGGCTTCTAAAAGTTCATATACTATCTTGTCTTTCCTCATAATGGTTAATGAGTAGAAGGGCAAGTGAGAGTTCTTGGTAACACCGGTGATGCCAACGAATTGCTCCATTGCAAATCCGATTTAAGAAATCCAAAAAGTCATTATATAGGCCATCAATGTGAACCATATGTTGGGACCGACTTGTGTCGAACACAAATTTATCAAGTCAAAGTATTTCACCTAAGCTGGGTCTAGTTGAAATCGAAGACCCCAATTCCGGATCTCCAAGTAAACAATTAATTCGTTGTCTCAAACAAATAATTAAGTCTTCCCAACCTCATGAAATCGAATCTGAATGGAGCCCGAAATTCCTCATCAGTCATTGAGTTTGACCTCTTCAGACGGTTGATAATATTTATACTTAATCTTATGCAATGCCAAGAGATGTTTTTCTTCAACCTTTCGAAGATTATTTTCCTAGATTACCTCAAGGTTCGAGAGCAGTTCAAGGTCAATGTTTTTTCTAGGAAGTTATATTCTTCTCTGGCACATTTTTCTGATGGACAAGAGAACATTTTTCATCTTCGGGAGGAGTTAATATTTGATTAGGTATAAAAGGTTTGACTTGAGGAGCCAGTACATGGAAACTGCTGATGGGTTGAGCATCTACAACAATTACATATTTTCCTTGATCATCATCTGATTAATCAATTAAACGTTTTTTTGTACCTCTGATATGGATTCGAAGGGTGGAAAAATAGCCTCCTCCGCTAACACAGGTTTTGATGAAGCTTTTCGAGGAGTGACCTCGGGAGGTGTTTGTGGAGTATCCTGTGGGTTATTTTGAGGGGTAGGAATGGTAAAATAAAGTTTAATTTTAGTATGATTTTTTGCCACGGGCTTTAAATACTTCTTTCTTTTCAGACGATTGTCCTTATTTTTTAGTTTTTTGGCGTCAGTCACTCATCGAAATGAATGTGAAAGTATTACCTGGGTTTGGTGAAGGATTGGGGTCACCTTTTTCAAGCCTCAAACAAATACGATCCAAGGGCTATATAGTAGGAGGGTTGGATGAAGTGTTGGTACCTGAAGTCCCTGTCGCCTCCAAATGTTTATTGATAGGAGACCATTGACCGTAGTAAGTAGTTTGAAGAATTTGCAGCGATATGGGCTCCTCTTCAATGCCAACAACCTTTCTTTCTTGAGCTCTTTTGCCGATGTTGAACACTCCCAAATTTTGTATATCTTTAGACCGTCAAACCTTTTAGGTATAAAAGGTAGAAAAAACATTTATCTCTCTAAACAAGGGTTTTTCTCATTATTTCTCTAGAATATGTAAAAGTGGATAACTTTAAACTAATGATTGAGTTGAAGTATTTATAGGAGGCGATATGGGATTCCAACGGTTATGAAGGCCCAAGTAGGCAAATCGTTGTTTCTTAATTAACGAGAAGTATTTTGGAAGATAAATCCATAGCTATGATTTGAAGTACACACATAATAAGAAGTGTAAGAGTTTTCTGACACACCTGTTCACCCACAAGTCATTTTGGAAGGCATGCATATTTGTCTCATGAAATGATTGACACGTGAATAAAAATAAACGCATATATCATCAGTCGAAAATTATTTTAACACGTGGAATAGATGCAGTACTTATGCCACCTGTTAGAGATCATATTAGTACATGGCCTAAAATACACGACACACGGATATGAAGCCATGATTCGTTTTAGTTAGGGCGTGAATCCGAGGGGACAATTATGAAAGAACAATCCTAGGAGACATTATAGAAGAACAATCTGAGGAGGCACTTATGGAAGAATACTCCGAGGAGACATATAAGGATGAAAAATACGATTCTACAGATCAGTCATTGCTCGAATATCTTCACAAGGACTAAGGAGGCTACTCATAAGGGAAATATATATACTGGGAATAATAAGCTAAATTGGATAAATAAATGAGTTAATTTGGTTTAATAAAATATTGTGTAAGAAACCCAACAAATATGTAATATTGATGGTGCTTTGTGTAATAATTAACACTTATGGTCAGGATTAGTAAAGTAATGGGGTGTGAAATATTTATATGAAGGTGGTAATTATGTATTTTATGGACGCACTACTTGTACCATATAAAGCATCATATGTTTTTAGGAAAATGCTGAATCATTAATCAATTTTTTCCTTTATAATTCTATTTGTTTATTTCTTTGTCTACTTATCTCGTTTATCTCTCTAAAACACTCTCTTACGAACATTGTTGTGACAAATAACCCTACTAAGAAATCTTTGAAACTATCAAAAACAAAATAATGTAATTTTTTTTACATGGTGATTTACATGAGAAAATTTACATGGAGCAACCTTAACGTTTTGAAGAGAATGCGATTTTTTTGTGAGCTATAGAAGAATATTTATATCTTAAACAAGAGTGAAGGCAATTATATCGGAAATTCGACTCATTTATAACAAATAATGATCATAAACGAACTCATGCCAATCTTTGTGTATATTTCAGAAAATTCTATGGAGGAACGTTTATTATACTTATTCTATTTATAGATGATATATTGATGGTTGGACAATATATTGAGATGATTATTAGTTTGAAGAAAGACTTAACCAAATCATTTGACATGAAAGATTTGGATCTAATAAAATAAATCTTGAACATGAAGATTGCTCGTGCTAGGAAACTTGGAAAGTCATGGCTATCACATGATAAATATAGAACATGTAATTGAAAAGTTTAATATGAAGAATGTCAAGCCAATTAATATACCATTAGCTACACACTTCCAGCTAACAAATTTCATATATTTTGGTCAACAATCTTCGAGCAAATTTTATGTTCGATCTACTCTAGTTTACATGGTGGTGGTGGATCATTGGTGATTATAAGTGCTTGTTATACTTTTCTATTCTTCTATTTTTGTTAGTGTGTGGTTAGTTTCATTTATTAGTTGTTTTTATATATTTATAAAATTCTTTTAATGATATAAAAAAAAGCGACAAAATGTCCGAAATTCGGCTAATCGGGACCTAAATTCTTATAATTTTAATAATAAATAAATATATATATGCATGATCTTTTAGTTATTGGTCTAACAAGATAATTTCTTCTTTAGAGTATTACAAAAGTGATAAAACTAGAATTTATCAAGATGAATGATAAATGTGATATTATTCATTAAAGAATGAACCCCTTTTATAATGAATGGACCTTCAGATTTATAAATAATTTATTCCTACTTATGTAGAATGGAGGACATGTGTACCTTTTGACATGTGTCAACCATTTTTTATATAAATTATTATTTTACCCTTTAAGTATTATCGTTAGTCTAGTAATATGTTACATTTATTTTGAGTCCTCTATCATCTTTAAATTCATTCTATCATCCTTTTGTTTTTTTTCCATGAGGCATCGGCGAAAAATCACATCTCATTTTAGCGGCACTTCTGTCTTTAACCAATATCATCCGCTACCAACTTTGTCGATGTCTTATTCTATATGTTGATCAATACATTTATTTTGTCGATGCATTCTCAAGACATTCGTAAGACGCTTCATCTTATAATATGAATCTTTACCTTTTCCAAAAGAGGGTAATGGCTTATCAACACCATATAATCTTATTAGGAATTCTCATAGTCCTTAAACATATTTACTATTTTTAAAGAATAATATGAAAACAGGAAAGGTAAGATTCATATAATATTTATATTTTTCTCTTCAAATAAATTACTATTCACCGTATATTTTGCCGATACTCTTTCACATCAGTCATAATATATTATTAGTTAACCCGACACTTTGATTACAACTTGTTAATGATGTCACTTATTCGTTTATTTTAAAAAAAATTAATAAAAAATTGATTAAAATTTATGAGGGAGTATAAATGATAGTAACATTATTTCTTTAAATTAAAAATCGATAGTAAATGTATTTGGATGCTCAAATTTTATAACCTATGCATATATACTGTTAGTATAACAATCATTTTGTTAAGATAAAGATATTTCTATAACTTGTAAATTAACATGTATTATATATCAATAAATGTATTACATTTTGTTTATGAAACTCTTGTTATCGCATCGTAACCATTCATCTCCTTTTAAACAACAACTATCATATTTATCATATATAAATTACCACTATTTTTAATTTTTAATTTTATAATTTTCAACATTTACAATATTATCTAACTTATTTCTATAATTACTTTAAACGGCCATCGACTTTGCTCATTCTCATCGCGTATCTAAAGTAAAGTATTGTCATTCTCGATTCTATTACAGATTAATTATCATAACTAGAATTTTATAAATTTATTAGTATGAGATCACTGTCTTCTATCCTTATATTTTTTAATATCCATCCATCACGTAGAATATTAATAACTAAGAATGACCATCAAAATGGTCAATTTAACTATAATATAATGTTACAAAAGATTGACAACTAAAAATTAATATATTTACCTTAGACCCATATGACATCCTAACCAGTGCTCACTAATATACTTGCTACATTTACCTTCTAAAAATGTTTTTTAAAATGTCCAGAATCTGCATGAATATAAATTTATCAAAATATATCGTTTCCTTTTTACTTTTAAATGTTTTAATATTTTGATTAAATGTTCATAATATATAGTTATTGTAAAATTTATTTGATTTTTTAGAAATTAAAATACTCTCCGTCCCAAACAAATCTTGTGTTTCTACTCAATAAATTTTGAGGAAAATTAATTTCATAACCTTTCCCTATGAAAAAAACCTATTACACTTCTTATTCCATCCAACAATTTGTTTTTATTCTTCTGACAATTTGCTGGTACAATGGATCTGAAAAATTGAAATTTTTTATTGGAGAAGAATCTGAATGAGATATTAAACTGAATATTCCTAATCAACAAGGAATTGAAAAAATGAAAAAAAAGACACGAATAATTATAATAAAAATAACGCGGTGTTACCCATGGTATCTCTTGCAAAAACAACAAAACATATCGACACTCTTTCCTCAAATACCACTACTCTTCCAAATCAAGAAATAACCTAAAAATTATCCAAAACTTTGCTTCCCACTGGTCTAAGCAATCCTTTTATCCTAAACATTTTCAGTATTTATTCCAACTGAATTAGTTATATATATTTATGTTATTTTTATTAATAAAAAAAATCTTCATTATCAACTACATTTGCAGATGATTTATCAATATTAAATCTACTATCATTTGTTGATCTCTTAGATCCTTATAACCCTAAACATTATTCTTGATATCTTTCCGACGTACAACTTCTCCAACGTCAAATAGAACTTCAAATAGAGGTATAAAGTTTTTGTAACGTATTTTTAATATCTATTTGTTAATAATCCTTAATTATAATTATTTTCTAAAATATATTGTATAGCTCGCTCAATTCTATCATATTTATCGATAGACAATTTTTATTCGATGGATTAATGGTTTTGAATAAAAAATTATCCCCTCTCCACTTTGGAAAAGATCGCTAATGGTAAAAAAATAAGTTATTGGTCGAGATAATCTTCTGGATAGAAATGAAAGCAAATGAAAAATGATTGGATAAAAGATAAATCAATTCTCAACAATATTTATCATTAAATGATGAAGAAAATAATAAACTCCTCAAACTCTAAATAAGATAATTAAAGATGAAATGAAAAATATTAAAAGGAAAAGGCTACCATTATTGAAAAGATTAAAAAGAGTTTGACTAATATATTTTGGAGGAGGCAATGAAAGTTTTAAAAGAACAACGCATATCAATATTAATATAAATTATTAATCGCAATAAACCTTAGACAAACTTCATAGCACTTTATTGGAACTATCTTGTGTCGCAAATATACTTATCTTTCCAGTCATTCCGCCGCAATTTATTTTAGAACTGATGTTATTACCAGTAATCAAGATGACACCACTACTAAAGGAAACTAAAATAAAGCAAAAACTATTAAAGACGTAACCGAAGAATTACATAAATCACCAGACTTTCCTTCATACTCTCACATTCATGAAAATCCTAGAATTTTATAAAATGTTGTTTAATAGTCTAGCTGCTTAGAACTTTTATCGGCTAACATTCGGTTATTGTATTTTTTCATACTCAAACGTTTTACTAAACTATCATTCAGTCTGCATTTAATCTCATACTTATCATTTAGTCTTTTTCCTTTGAATGCTTATGCATTTTTAATGCAAATTTATTTTACCATTTACAAATACACTATTTACATTATGTTATTTTAAAATCTTAATTCTAATGTTATTTTTGTAAATAAAAATACACATATACATTATTATTATATAAATAATTTATATTCATTACTTCATCCTCTAACATATTATAAAAATATAACTAGTCGTACATACACTGATTTACTATTACGACCTATGATATATGATGACTTATCATCTTATTTGAAAAGTATTTTGACCTCTTATAGTTTTCAACATGGGTTGACTTATAGTCATGTTCACTTTGATTAAGGTACGTGGTTGTTTACGCTTTATTAGCTAGCCTTGGCTTATAGCCATGATTGCAACTTAAGAAATTTACAACCTTAGAATGATTGCAACTTAAGGAATTGACAACCCTAGTGTAGCCTTTTACGCTTTACTTTACAGCTAGACTTGACTTATAACCATATTCCATTTAATCGGATGCGAAACCTCTTAAACCTTTCAGACGAGTTTGACTTACTTCTATATACACTTATTACTTATAACTATGTTATAATTTTATGACTCAAGCTTTACCCTTTTATGAGCAATGAAATGTTGTCGGACGTCCATAATTCAATAAAGTTATCAATTCGGAAAATTGTTCAACCAAGCTAGTGCGATCCTTTTATATGTCATTGAAAAAGCCTGAGATATTAAAGTGTCATATGGATTGAATCCTAACATAATATTTCAAAACTGCTCAAGATGATGCTCCAGATCTGTTGTTCCATCTTACTTTTCCATCTTGTAATAGTCAAATTTATTTGGTAATTTCCCTTTTAAATTCCTTTGCACTAACAAAGCTTCAGCCAAATTGTACATAACCAATTTTGGTCTTATATCTTCATATATTTTTCCTTTACTTTACTTTTATTCACTTTTAGCGATGCTTCATTACTTGACTCAACAATTATACTACCACATTCTTATTCTTTAAAATAATTTTTCTTTCCATGAGCTAATTCATCCTTATCCATATTTTCAACTGGATTTACCTCATCTCTCAAAGTAAATTTTTCAGTAATTAGTTGTAGAGTTTTGGTCATTAAATCAAACCGATTATGACTTTCTTTATTTTGTTGGTTTTACAATAAATTCAACTTACATTGCTCCAGCCTCAACTCATTCATTTGAAGTTCTAAAGTATAAATAATAGAAATTGATTGATTAACTTCGGAATCCGTTGGAAAATTTTGAACATTCATAACATATGTTTCTATGACTGGTTGCGGTAGTGCAATTATCGTTAGACTAGGCATCACAATAAATAATATTCCTTGCATAGTATTGTTTTCTTAAATTGGAGGTTTTTTTAATAATCTTATAGTCTACCCATCAAAGTTCCTTGCATAATGATGTTCATACAAGTTGTCAAATCAACATTTTGAGAATTACTACAAGAGATCCGTGAGCGTATCCTCCAAGTGATCCTTTATCCACTCATATTCTCGTCAACATCATTTGGTGAAATTAATAATTTTTTAAAGAAACAATTCTCACATATGCTGCCAAAAATGATGAAGTTTTTTTTAGAGTACTACCAAAGAGATACTACTAGAATTGATCAAGAACAATGATAAATGTAGTATTTATAATAAAAGAATCAATATTTTTATCATAACTGGACCTTTTATTAATAACTATTTTATTTCTACATATTTTGTATATATTACACATGTACCTTTTGACATGTGGCAACCATTTATTATATAAATTATTATTCTATCATTTAATCATCGTAGGTATTCTAGTAATATGTTACATTTATTTTGAGCCATTTATCATTTTAAAGTTTTTTCCATCATCTCATTTCTTTTTCTTTAGGTGTCGGTTGACAACCACATCTCAGTTTACCGATACTTTTGTCTTTAACCAATATCATCTGCTACCAACTTTAGTGATGCCTTCTTGCATCTACTGATCAATACTTTATTTTCCGGATTCCTTCAAAAGATATTCATCTAACACTTCATCTTATAATATGAATCTTTACTTTTCCCAAAAAGTATAATGACATCTCAATGACATATAAGTTTATCACGATCTAGGAAATCTGGTGGCGATAATATAAGAGATAGAATAGACGGCTGCAAAACACAATAAAGAAGAAGATGAAATAAAGAATAAATAAACCATAACCCTAGGTTAGTGTATAAGATACTTAGAGAAAAAACTAAAATTTTATTCAAAAAGTCTGACGATAAAAATAGATTTTGAGAGCCTTTTATAGAGGTGCTCGAAACCCTACACCAAAATTACAGGTTGTTACTCACGAAATTAAATAAAGCTCAACCCAATTTTAAAACGATTAAAGTTGGTTAAGTATTTTAAATAAATCTAATAAATATAGAAAAATGCATAAAATTAACTCTAACGGCAAAAAAAGACGTAAACAATTAATTTTGGGCCTAAACTTCATCATAAGGCTTCGCCTTTCTGATGCTTCTGAATTTTTTTGGGCTTCTCGACGCATTCGATTTGAATGGTCGCAGCGTCTAATTCGGATAAAGAAGCTCCAAATAAAGCCTGTTTCTGTTTTTCCAAAATGGCCATATAGTCATTGAATTGTGTAACTACATCATCCTCTCCTTTTTCTAAATGATTTCAAACAGCGCCACCTTTCTTACAGCTAGTTTGTTGTACTCGTGTGCAAGATAACGATCAATGGTAAAAAATGCCCATACAAAGTCCCCTACTCAGAACTCCACCAGTCGGTGCTTCTTATCTACGAAAACCTTGTACTTCTGAGTCGTTTCCTCCAAGTGTTTGCGTGTATTCTTATGGATCTCCTATAGATCAGCGATGGCGGTCTCGATCGTAGCTGGAAACTTTTTAAGTGTTGGGAAAGCCAAATCTGTAAGACCCCGTGGGTTATAACCATAGACTACCATGCAAGGACTGTACATAGTACTGCGCTTGTGGTGCTTGTTGTAGGAAAACTTAACCTGATAAAGGCGGGAAACCCATGCTTTCAAGTTTCCAGAGACCTTTGTACGCAACATATTTCTTAAAATTCGATATGTTACCTCAGTTTGGTCGTCTGTCTGAGGGTGATACGCTCTGCTAAAACTCAGATTTGTGTTTGTAAAGCGCCACAAACTCCTCCAAAAGTGACTAAAAATCACGTATCGCGATCATAAACGATATTCAGGGGTAGGCCATGTAAGCAGTAGACCTCTCGGAAGTATAAATTAGCAACATTAACAATATCTTTGGTTTTCTTACTGGTAATAAAGTGGGCCATCTTAGAAAACCTGTCAACCACCACAAAAATAGAATCGTTACATCTCTGTGTTCTCGGCAGGCCATAGACGAAATCCATGTTGAAACTTCGCCAAGGTCCCTCCGGTACTGGGAGTGGTAGATATATACGTTTGTTGGAGGATGTGGCTTTTGCCATCTGGCAAACTCAATAACCAGCTACAAAACAGATAACATCTCTCCTCAATTACGGTCAGAAGAACTGACTGAATATAGAGTGAAGGGGTTGATATCTACTATCACGCCCAACTAACTCGATATAGAGTGAAGGGGTTGATCCCTACTATCATGCCCCTCGTTGTGTCTCTCTTATACAATTAGTAACCTCAAATTGTCCTCAGGAATACAGAGTAAGTTACCTTTGAAGAGGTAGTCGTTGCTCACTGCAAAACCTTTTCTCAAACCTGCCATGATGTCCTCTAGAATATGACAAAAATATGGATCAATAGCCAATAGATCATTCATCATCTCGAATCCCATAAGCTCTTCTTCCATACGAATCATCATACTGCGTTGGCTCAGTGCATCAACTATGCGGTTAACTGCCCTCGAAGTATGCTTGATAGAAAAGGTAAATTGTTGAGTAAACGATGCTCAACACACATTACATGAAGAAAACTTTTCATGAATATGCAGATGTTTCAAGGAATTATGATTGGTGTACAATACAAAGTTCTTATAGGAAAAGTAGGAACTCCAATGCTTCAAACCCACACCACTACATAAAGCTCCTTGTCATATGTGTTGTAATTGAGTTTTGCTCTACTTAACTTCTCACTTAAGTAGGCTACAAGTCAGCTTCGTTTGCTGAGTACAACTCCAATGCCCAGTCCAGACGCATCACAATGAAGTTTAAACCATGTAGAAAAATCAGATAGAACCATAATAGGTGTAATTGTGAGTTTTACCGTAATCTCTTCAAACATAGTATTTGCCTCATGGGTCCTGCAAAACGTCTTGCCCATCATACAATATGTAATATGGGTATGACAATACTGAAGTTATAGATGAACCTCTTGTAGAATGAAGCCGGTCTATGAAAAGAACGAACTTCTGTGATAGAAATAGGTGTATGCCAGTCTCGCACTGCTGCTACCTTTGACTTATCCACTGACAAACCATCCTTTGAAACACTATACCCGAAGAATAGAACTGAATTCTGTCATATATGAACACTTGTCGATTCTCGCATAAATATCCTCTCGCCTCAAAACAACCAATACTTCCCGTAAGTGCTAGAGGTGCAACTCCTCCATAGTATTATATCAAAATATCATCAAAGTATTAAACTAATTTTTTTTAATGAAAAAAAAACCTAGAGCATAACTATTACGGTCTAATGCGATCCGACTTTTTACCAAACTGGACCGGACCACTAAGCTTGTCGGTTCGAACCGACAAGAATTCCGCTCCGTAAAACAAATCCAATCGCTCCAGAGGACCAACAAGAACCAAATAAATACTAATATTTTAAATTAATTTGAAAAAAGACAAAAAAAAAAAAATATATGTCTCTATTCAGTTGTTCCCCTGCCTTTTGTTTATATACTGATGTCTCATTTATCTTTTATCTCTCACTTTTGATGTAGGATAGTTAGATTTTAATTTAATCAAAACTGTATTTTATATCTTCGTTTCTTTGTATTTATTTTGTTTTTCTTGATGTGCGATACTTGTTTCTTGACAAAATATTCATTAAACCCACTATTTTACAAATAATCCAATAAACAAGCAGGCTCGAGCTATCTCTATCAACACTTTTCAGCCAAATGATATTATTCATCTACTGCTATATTAAAAATATTTTCTAAACTTTTTTATTCTACTTTTAATTCTATATGCAGTTTGCTTAATCTAAAGGTTGTTTATTATATATGTAAGATTTATATTAAAAAGAAATAAACTGATTAACATATATTTTTATTTATAACGTTTATTATTTATTTATTATTAATATATATATATATATATATTATTTATTAGTATTTTTTAGCAAAAAACTAAAAAATACATTTTCTAAGAAATTATTTATATATAAATAGTTTGTACATTTCTTTTACTTTTGATGATATGGGATAAGTACCACGTCGGTCATTTTGGTTTATCGGGTTGGTTTTGAATCGGTTTTGTCATTTTGGTTTGTTATCGGTTTTAGTTTTTAAAATAAAACTGCGAACCAGACCGTTAAAGTTCGATCCGGTTCTTACCGATTCAGTTCCGGTCCGGTTCTTACCGATTCAGTTACGGTCCGGTTCCCGATTCTTTACAACCATTAACATCCATATTCATAACCCTCATAAACGTGCTAGGACCATTGCAAATGCCGAATGATATAACCATCAACTCAAACAGATCTTCTTTGATTTTAAAGGTTGTCTTCCACTCATATCTATACGAATACGAATCTGATGATATCCGCTCTTCAAATGCAGTTTCTTAAAGACTATAGCACCACTCAACTGATCCAGTAAATCATCAAGTTGAAGGTTAGGAAACCGATACCTGATTATAATTTTGTTGATAGCCCGACTATCCACACATATATTCATTGGGCCATCTTTTTTTGGTGTTAGTAATGCTGGAACTTCACAAGGACTGAGGCTCTCACGGATATGACCTTTACTCAATAATTCTTCCACCTGTTTGCGAAGCTCCTCATGCTTAGTTGGACTCATTTGGTAACGTGGTTGGTTTGGCAGACTAGCACCCGATACTAGGTCAATCTGTTGTTGGATGTCTTTTAATTGAGGAAGAACAGTAGGCAGAGTTTTGGGAAACACAATAACAAATTCGACTAATAGCAGACGAACACGCTTAGGAATCACAGCAAACGAATCCCGGGAATGTCTATAATTCTTTTACGAGTTAAAAAGTTCTTACTTGACTCATGTGATACAACAAGTGCAGGTTTTCGAGCTACCTCTTTAGATGGTGATAATATAAAACTATAGCGGTTCTTCCTACCATCGTGCATGACACTTCTATCGTATTGCCATGGTCAGCTTAACAATAAGTGACAAACATCCATAGCAATACACCCCATGGTTGCTCTTTATAGTTACCGACATAAAAAGACACAAAACATCTTATAGAGATTGTTACCTCACTACCTTTCTTTGACCAAGTAAGTTTATAAGGTTTGGGATGTTCTTCTTTTTCTAGGGCCAGCTTTTGCACAGCTTCTTAGAAAATCACGTTTTTGGAGCTCCCTGAATCAATAGCGAATTTACATACATTTTTTCGATAGTACAATTCGACTGAAAGATATTGTTTCACAACCAATCATCCCTTTCACCTCTCGCCTTAGGCGTGAAGCAAACACATCTTAAAATTAATACCTGTCTAACATCTCATCCAGTAATCTGGTCCATCTGAATGTGATCAACAATATCCTTCAGTGCCTCATCAAACTGTGGTTCACCTTCTAGATCGAAATCAACAGCTCTAATAAACAAACCCCTCATTTGTTGTGGCTTTTGTCTTAATTTCGGACATTGCAAAAGCAACGTGCCTTAGTTTGTAACAATGGTAGCACCAGACCTATGACTTACCACATGCATATATAGGGGCACAGTTACTGATGAGCTGGGACCCAAAGATGTGTTTTTTGAAACGTCATTGGCGCTGTCTTGGCATTATCTCATCCATAAGCCTTCGCGAAAAGGATTTCTCCATATGCATTGCACGTTAGTGTGCTTCAAACACATTCATAGGGTCGAACATATTCAGTTGGTCCTGAAAGTGCTGTCTCATCCCACCTATGTTGCGATAGACTAATTGATCTGATGAATCAACAATATCCACTCGGTTTTATAGCTTGAAAAATTCGTTATTGTATTCATCAATAGTCATTGACCCTTGTTTAAGGTTTTGAAGGCGCTGGTACACTATATGCCCATCATTATACAGACAATCGCAGCCCTCGGGTGTTTCAAAAACTTGGGTCATGTTATTATTTTTGGTTTACCTTGCTTCGATCTACTCTGTTTTGGCTGCTGCCTGCAGCTCAACTTTGGGACTTCGTTGCGGCCAATTGTACCCGTTTTGCATATGGAACCTCATTGAAATCAATGAATTCTTCAACTGATGTGATCTAATCGAGAAACTCTTCCAGTTTGAGACCTCCATGGAACTCTAGGATCTCAAGTCTGAATCCAGATTCCCACCGGTTGTTGGCGTTTTGATTGGAATCTCTCACTGGCGACTGCTCAAAGATATGTTCATGACAGTCTTGGGGGTAATACCGACCTCTGCCTTGTTCCCTTCGAAGATTAAACAGGTTTTGTTCTTGGCCGGTCTCTCTCTCAGATCTCGACGGTTGATTGCTCGAACCAGGAGCTCGAAATTAGTTGGTTTGGTTATTCAACAGCCTCTGTATTGCTTCTTGTACGTCCCTCATCTGGTTTCTCAACGAATGCATATATTCACCCACCTCGCTAAAATCAGTTTTTGAACTCCTCCCGATTGACCAGTTCTGCGATTGGAAGAGTGGACTTCCCGCGCAAGGATCTCTTACGAGACATACCTTTTTAACCCACGTTGTAGGAGCTCTGTCGCTCTGATACCAATATGGTGGCGGTAATATAAGAGATAGAACAGACGTCTATAAAATACAAAAAAGAAAAATACGAAACATAGAACAAATAAAGCATAACCCTAGGTTAGAGTGTAAAAGACTTACTGAAAAAACTCAAATTTGATTCAAAAAGTCTCCCGACAAAAAATAGGGTTTGAGAGCCTTTTATAGAATTGCTCAAAACCCTACGTAAAAGTTACAGATTGTTCGTCACGGGATAAAATAAAGCCCAGCCCAATTTCAAAGTGATTGGAGGTGGTTAAGTTTTTTAATTAAATCTAATAAAAATAGAAAAATGTAAAAAATTAACAAAAACGGGAAAAAGGGCCTAAACGATATATTTTCAGGCCCAAACTCCGTCATAAGGCATTTTTTATGCTTTCAAAAATTGTTGAGCTTCTCAACGCGTTCGATTTTAGTGGTCGCATCACTTAGTTCGGATAAACGAGCCCCATATAAATCATGTTTCTGTTTTTCTAAAATGGTCAAATAACCTTAGACTTGTGCAACTACATCAAAATCCAACCATCGAAACTGATTCTTCCATGCTAGCAGTCATCCCGGTAGCTGTGGTCTGAAGTCTAGTTAGAAAACATATTGGGCCTTTGACCACTTTCTTGAGAAACATGAAAATGATATAGCTATGTGTAAAAAATATAGAAAATAATAAAACTATCGATGCAAAAATAAATTACGCCATCAAGGGTATGATGGGGCGTTTAGCTAAAGAACATGGAATTGAAGATCCTTATAAAATTCTTAAAGATAAATCAAATTATAGATATGAATATTGGTAATGTATTTATTTTCAATGAAAATACATATGAGGATGAAACTATAAAATTTTCCATTGGTAGTGCACATCCTATTGGTTTTGCCGATTTATTGAGATATGATAGTTGGACGGAGAAAGGGGTCAACCCAAGAGCCAAACGCAACCCTCGTAGCTCTATGAGATCAAGAGTTATGAAATATTTTAAAAACAAAAAAAATAAATCATTAAGGATACAGTAAATTTACCATTTTTTTGTTATAACAACAATATATCAACATTTATTGAATTTGAGGTTATATGTGTTACTCGAAAGAAAAATTATATATTTTTGTTTGATTGGCAAGAACATTGTTATGTCAATTTCTTTTTGTATTGCAACTCAGAACAGTGCAACTATTGAAATAGTTAAAACTGATTGCAACTTGGATTTTATTAAAATGTTTCATAGTAGATGGGTTTATGTTGTATAATTGAATTGGTTTTAAAATATAAAATACGTGCTATATTTACTGATTTTATCAATCCTATTAAAAAGCGGTCTTACTATGGTCGACTTTGGGTCTTAGATGACAAGATTTGAAAAATATTGTTTTGGCTAGTGAAAAAATAGATAGACAATTAGTTTAAATGTCAAAACTAGATGAAACTGTACATATGATCTTCTTGCACTATAAGTATAAGAAAGGGATCATTGAGCTTTATATAAATATAATATTATATATCCTCTTATTGAATTCAAATTGGCTATAATGAGGTGAATTGTTACGTTTCCTGTGACCTTTTGAACATACAACTAAACATTTTCTACGCAATATAATTCTAACATTCATTTGACCCTTCTTAATATTACTAATCTTGTCCCGCATATAAATATATATAGAGATGCGAGTGGACGTTGCAAAATGGTTTATGGTATTGAAGCAAAATTTGAAAAGTATTTTCATCCCATCCGAGATGCTTATGCTATCAATACATTTTTTTACCTTTCTAGAAAATTGACAGGGGTTATCGATTTGGTTTTGCTATTTTCTAAAATATTAGACTTGTTAATGGACCATTTGATAATACAAGATATCTTCAAGAAATTAACTCTTATTTGTATGAAATGTATAATAAATATATATATACGAGAACTATACATGCTAGCTTCAAATGTAGTGTGTAGTAGTGGTAATAGGAGGAGAAGAAAAAATTATAGTGACTACGTGGAAACTGCAGTGCTAAGTAGAACGACAACAAGAATAGCTCCTCACGTTGTTAATGAAGTGAACACATAGTTGCACATTGTGAATGTTTAACTATATATGATGAAAAAAACCCCTCTTGGTATCTTAAGGTAGGAAGTCCAAAGAATATTGGTTTTCTATTGTTTCTACGTTAGACAATGAGCTTTTTTTTATGTACACATGTCTAAAGTGGAAAATGAAGCTGTTTTAGTCAACTCATGATGCAATACACGACCAAATGAATAAAACTGACTAGTGATACACTTGAAGTATATGTTGCAATGAATGACAAGTAAAAATTTATAAAATAGAAGAGAATCAAAACGACATCTTCGATGAATTGCTGATATTGAATAAGATATTTTAAATCAAATGGTTGAGGAGTGTGAGGATGAATAACTGGTTGAATTAGAAGACAATTTTCCGGATGAAAAATATTTGTAATAATTCATTAGTGAATTTGTAATGGGCTAGTTTAATTTGAAACTATTTGTACAACTCCTAGCCCGCTAGAGTATAAACTATGAAAATTTTAAATCAATAAAAATTGTTTTTATCCTTCATAATGTAACAACTCATCACATATTTTTACGACTTATAAAATAAACAAACTATAACAAGTTATACAATTATCAAACTATAACATTTATTTTATCACTAATGCAATAATAATCAAGTATAATAATAAACTATAATAATAATAAAAGTCTAGCAATAAAAATTTAATAACTTTATATTATTTTTAAATTATAATATACAAATGATTTAATCAAACAATAAATTTTATAATAATATGTTTATCAAACAAAAACAATACTTGTAATATATGTTACAAAAATAATAGAACTCAATTTTTTTGTTGAAATATTACCAACTCGACTCTTAAAAATTCATCATATTATAAGACATGACAAATAATTTTTTTTATGAATCTTGAAAACATATCATTTTTTTCGTGTTACGGAGACATTATCGTTATCTTGATAGTGATAAGTTCAGATATTTTTGGAAGTACCTCTATGCCAGCTCTGAAAGGGTAGTTCGGGTATTATCTACATTAGACTTTTACATGAACAGTAAACATGAGTGGATCATGACTCAACTATTTGCTGAATGCTGACACATATTTAGTATTGGGCTTTAAAACCTGACTCGGATCCAAAGTTTGACTCTGATGGCCCATGGGTCACAAAACCACTATAAATACCCTAACCAACCTCATTTAATAGGTTAGATTTTTTCTAAAGATATTAAATACAAGCATACACCGCTCTTATCTTTCTACTCACTACTTAAAAGTTAAAACTCAATTAAAAAACTACCCAAAATACCCCAACGTCTATAAATTATCCACACCATATTGGCGACCACAATGGGAGACGACAATGCCTGAATTTCAGATTCAAAACCAGTGCACAAAGTAGTTCGGATGGATCCTAATGTACAAGATGTTTCACCTCCAGAAGTTGAAGGGGTGAAAGAAAATAATGAGCACACTACTGTGTCTCGTGTTAATCACAATGGTAATGAAAAATAATCCATGCAAGAAGAACGTGATCAGTTAAGGGCTAATAAACAAGCTAGAAAAAGAAATTAAAGAGAATTCTAGTGCATCAACACTCCACCATACTGATAATCCTGGTGAGAATGAGCAGTCCATAAAGACTCATCTTAGCTCCAAGAAAATGCATCGGTCCAAACGAGTTGTGAGTTCTACATCAGAGTCTTCTAATAGTTCATTTAGCAATTTGGAATTTGAAGAATCAGTCTTATCCAGCAGTGATGAAGGCCGTTTAAAGAAGAAATTAAGGCTGACCAAGAAGCATTCAAGAAAAATGGATCTACATGGTAGAATTAAAAAGTATCAGGGGAAAATAAAGGGCTTGGTTGATCAACACATTGATCGTTTGTTGAACGATCCATTTGATTTTCAATCCAAACTGGGTATTTTTGCTACTCCCAGTGAGGATACTGTGTTCAGCCATAGCCAAAATTGGAGACAATCACCATTGTCGTAAAAAATACTCTTCGGGCATCTTTCCAAATGGTTTGACAGTTCTAAAATGGAGAAGTATGATCGAAGCAAAGATCCAGACAATCATCTCAAACAGTTTAAAACTTTTATGATGAACTTTAATGATGGGGACAAGCTGTTGTGCAGGGTTTTCTCACAAACTTTAAAGGACGTGCCTTCAAATGGTACAATACTCTCCCTCGGGGATCTATAAAGAATTTTGATATATTATGGATTGCGTTCCGAAGGAAAGTTGTTGGAAGCAATGGTGATACGATTATTCATTTTTTCCAAGAACCAAACGAGTCATTAAAGGAATATATTAATAGTTTTGTAAACACAAAGAATGGGCTGGCTGATTGTTTTAAACAAGTAGCAATCGCCTCTTTAAGACAAGGCTTAAGTCCGAGTAATTTGGCCAACTCAGTGACTCAGAAAAAAAAGCAATGAATATTGGAGGGCTGTTAAACCAAGTGGGTAAGAAAATTATTGTTGAAGAAACTAAAAATTCTAGAGTGCCTCGTTATAATAGACCCACAGTGTCAACTCCACAAATAACAACTCAGTCCGGTTACAGATCAAAGGAAACCGGATAGGGGTCACATCGGCCCAAGCAGATTCAATCCAATCAAAACCAACAAGTTAGAAGTAGAAGAGGTCTTTGGGTACATCCTGAATGGTTTGCTGAGTTACGAGAACATGTAGCAACAATCTTTGACACAACTCACAATAGTGTACACTTTAGAAGGCCAACCCCACTACAGTCTCCTAGAGAAACCTGAAGTACCCGTTTATAAAAATATCATAACGACGTGGGGCATGCCACCCATGATTGTATAGCATTATAGCAAGTAGTGCAGAATCTCATTGAGAGAGGAAAACTATGCGCTTTTGTTAAGAAACAAGGGGGCAGCATACCAGATAATACACCATCCAATGCAAATACCTTCCGAACGACTCATTCGACAGCCCCTGGAACATCCAGACAGGAGGATACCATGATAATTGTTGAAAAATTTGATGTGGACTCTGAATACCTAGATCCAGATCCAGATCAGAATCAAGTATGGGTGATAGTGGATAAGTCTGCTACAGCTTCTGATCTATTAAATATTTTGAGTCCTTAACCATATTTGAGGGAGACATTGTGACAACACCTTCAAGTTGCTCAATAAAAATTCATGTCAACAGCTTGACAAATCAGTTGGAAGGAAGAATGTCTACACATTTATACCAAACCCAAGCTCCTTTCATAGCCTTTAATAAAGATGACTTAAGAGACATAGCATGGTCGCATGAAGACGTTGTGGTAATGGGTGCATCAATTGGGGGAAATGACATACGTCAGATCCTGATTGACACAGGTAGTTCGACAAAAGCGTTGTTTCTAAATACTTATAAACAGATAAGAAATCCTCTGGTTATTAAACGATCAAATAGAAATATTGTGGGATTTACTGGGATTTTGACAGATATTATTGGTGATTTTGAAGAAGAAGTTCTGTTATGAAGAGGAACTTTTAAGAAAACCGTGAAGATATTGTTTGTTGTGGTTGACTGCCCAACATTTTACAATGCCATCTTCGGAAGATCTTGGCTTTCCAGGATGTATGTTGTGGCTTCTATTGTCCATCAATGTTTAAAATATGTTGTGGGTGTTATCCGAAGCAGTCAGAAGGTGGCTAGAGAGTGATATGTAAAATCTCTTGCCTCAAAATTCTTAGAGATAGGCAAAGCTAACCAAGAATAAAAACTACTGGAGCCTTCTAGCGATAGAATTAAATTGATGATACAAGGGAGGCTCATAGTATTATAATTCCTATAGAAAACGTTGAAGTCCATTTCCTAAAAGAAGGCAAAAGTGTTAAGATTGGCACTAAATTGTCAATAAGCTTGAAACAAAAGCTATTGATTTTTTTGTCGGACAACTTACATGTGCTTGCATGGTGCAATGATGATGTAACCGGGGTACCCACTGAAGTAATTTGCTGGACCAGTAGTTCAAAGAAGAAGGTCCTATTCTAAAGAAAAAATCGATATGATAGTACAAGAAGTGGATCGGTTGACCAAGATGGGTCATATAATAGAGTCTCAATACCCGTTGTGGACTGCTAACCCTGTTTTAGTAAAAAAGAGAATGGTAAATAGCACATTTGTATTGACTTCACTGATCTTAACAGAGCATGTCCTAAAGATCATTTTCCAGCGCCTCAGATAGATCAGTTGGTAGACTCCATATCAGGGAACAAGTTGTTGCCCTTCATGGATGCCTTTTCAGGGTACAATCAGATACAAGTAGATCGGAACGATCAAGATCATACCACATTTATCACGGAAAGAGGGAGTCACAGTTATAAGGTGATGCCATTTGGGTTGAAGAACGTTTGAGTTACTTATCAGAGATCAGTAAATAAAACATTTGCTAGCCAGATTGGCGTAAACATGGAAGTATATACATAGATGATATGATGGTGAAGAGCCTCGAAGATAAAGAACAGAAATATGATCTTCAAGAGACCTTTTTTTAAACTTGGAAGCCATCAACCTAAAGTTCAACCTGGAAAAATGTATTTTTGGGGTCCGATCTGGCAAGTTTTCGGATTAGTTAAATGCCTTGTTGTCTATGTATCCTCCTTATAGTACCAAAGAAGTCCAGAGGCTAACCGGGCGGTTAGCTGCGTTGAATATATTTATTTCAAGATCATCACACAAGTGTGCTTAATTTTTTCAAGTTTTAAGAAATGCTAAAGACTTCAATTGGTCTCCGCAATGTGATAAGACCTTTCTTGAAATCAATTCAAGGGGAGAAACTTTTTATGTATTTGGTTGTATCGGATAATACCGTGAGCGCTATTCTGGTAAGAGAAGTGGATAATACCCCCGTCCAGTTTATTATGTGAGCAAGAGTTTGTTGGAAGCAAAAAGTAGGTATTTAAAGTTAGAAAAAATAGCTTTAGAATTGGTAATAGTAGCTATAAAAATGAGGCCATACATCACATTCGATTACGATTCAAACATCTTTCTCCTTAGAGAATGTTCTAAAACAAAATGACATATCTGGAAGGATGACTAAGTAATCAGTTGAGCTTGGAGATTATGATATTGATTTTGCGCCTCAGACCGCGATCAAGGCTCAAGCTATAGCTGACTTCTTGGTAGAATTTCATACTGAAAGAGTGGTTAATCCAAACAGACGGTGGGTCTAGTACGATGTGATGTGGGGCTTGAATTTTTTTAACTTCCCCTTATGGTGATACTATGTATCAGGCTATATGCTTTGGTTTCAAGGCATCCAACAATGAATCAGAATATGAAGCAGCTATTGCTGGGTTAAGACTAGCTCATATATGTGGAGCAAAGAGGGTCCGGTTAGTAAATGACTCCTAGTTACTTATTAATCAAGCTCAAGGGCTATCTGAAACTAAAAAAGATCAGTTAAGAAAGTATCTGTAACTACTAAGGGAAGTTTCTATAAGTTTTAAAAGCATCTGGTATGAGCATGTCCTTAGATCGGAGAATACTATGGGAGATTCTTTAGCCACCATAGCCTATTCTGAAGCCTACCCATGGATTCTTATGCAAGAATGCCCATCTATAAATTCAATTCAAGAGAAAAATGGTGAATTTGAATAAAGTTTGAGTGTATCTGGCACATAATCCAAAGATTGGAGGTTTGAGATACATAAGTTTATTTCCGATGGAGTTTTGCTATCATATAAAGTCTTAGCTAAATAGATCAAATACCAAGCTCGTGGTTTCTTGGTGTTAAGGGAAATTATTTATAAAAAATATTTCAACATGCCTCTCTTCCGTTTTTTAGGGTTTGAGGAATCTCAAAGTATCTTATCCAAATTACACGATGTAGAGGGATCAACACATTATGGCTATAAGGCCTTAACCATGAGAGGTTTTCTAGGAGAATACTATTGGCCTACTATAATGGAAGATACCAAAAATATGGTCTAGAGGTGTGATCCTTGCCAAAGATATGGGAATGAAATCCACATGCCGACAGTATATATGGAGTCAGTATTCGAGCCCATACCGTTTGCTAGATGGGGTTTGGACTTAGTTGGACCTCTCCCTATGTCATCCGGAGGTTATCAAACAATAAAAGTGGCAATAGAATATTTCTCTAAATAGATAGAAGCTGCCTCGGATTTCAGTTCCTCTTTCTCTTTACCTAAAGTCTCCACCTTCTGCTGTTTGGATGAAAGAGAATTCTGTAATTTTTTATTTTCAGTACCAAGAGAAACTATGTCATTAGCCCGAATCTTTACTTGTCTTTCTAAATCAACAATTGGCCTGATATGGCCCAGGAGTCTGTGGCCCAAAGTATCCTGATCATTTGATACTGCAAAAGACTCTCCTTCATAAATCACAACATTAGTCATGGTGGTCGTACCGGGAAAAGTTCGTTCAAAATCCTCATTGTCAAATTCATTAATATACATGTTACCTAAGTCATCAAGGTTAACATCGCCCTCGGTAGGATGTGAATCAACCATAGAACACTCCATAGAAGGAGGGTCAACATATACCTCTTTTTGAGGAGGAATATCAGTTGGGAGTGTGTGAGGAATTTTTGTAGGACGGAGTGTGATTTCTGATCCTATGGCATATTTTTTATTTTTTCTAGCCTTTCGATCACCCTATTATTTGCACCTTTTATGAATCTTTTTCTTGAGTTGGTGTGATAGATCTGATCCCGCACCCTCACGAATTTTTGTAGAAACTACCTCTAACAAGACAACATTGATTCTTTCAGGATTATCTGAACTGGCTGCTTCGGGAAACTGTTGAGATGGGTTGACTTCATTTGTTTCTTCCTCTTATTTTTCTTCAACGTTTCCATGTGGCTGGGAGCTTTAGATCGGGTTGGTAAGTAGAGTTTTCCATCCTTCACCTCAGTTCTTTTTAGGTAGACATCTGATGGAGGAGGAGTGGTTAGATGTTCCCAAGAGATATCTCTGCTTCCAGTGATATTCCACAAGTGAACCATCAACATATTTATAGAAGTAAAATAGTTGTGAAAACCCAGTCCCCTATTATCCGATGCCTATTGGTTTAACTTGGCAAATGTAGTATTTGCACCTTCCAAATTCTCTTAGAACATTTTTGAAAACAGTACAAAGAGACGCAATGATAGTTCGGTATATCAACATAGAATCTACATGCTAATAAAAATCCAAACAAGAATTACCTGAAGTTTTCCAATATTTAGTCAGTTGGCTTGGATCTGACTCATAGTTTATATTCTTCCCATTTTCCCAAGCTCCACTTACAAAAAGAAACTGAGTCCTCCATGGTTTCTTAGCCTCCAACAAATCATTCACTAGTTTTTAGTCGTTTCCCATGTTGTAGTGATAAAAAGGGATTTGATGGTTTCTACAAAACTAGCCACAACAACAAACTGCTCCATATGCATTGGGATTTTTGACAGTCTGGAAGCAATGATGCTGGCTATCAGGGTATACAAGACGTTCGGGCTCAATTGGCTTGAGAAGAGTTTGATTAGGTGAAAATATTTAACTATTTCAGGGTATAAATGGAAACAAAGACCCTAGTTCAGCACCTCAGTGTATACCATCAACTCATTGACTTTACAATCCATAGGGGATTCCGGAGTGATATGATTTTTTACCTTAACAAAATCCGGAAAGCTCCGTTTAGTTCTGATCCGATCTAACTCAACAGCGTGAGTATACACGTAAGAAATTCTTTGAAGGGCATGTAAAAATTTCACACTAACCTTGTGAAAGTTGGGCCTAACATTCCCTTCCAAGCACTCCAAAAGTGACCCGTTAATTGGCAGTCTTACTTTTCCTCTACCAGCACGATCTGTTGTAATAATCCCTATCTGTCCGGATGTTTCTAATGGAGCTTTTTCCCAACTATCCGCCATACGTTCTTTCATTACGATGGGCGGCTGTTCGGGTAGCTTATCTCTATTAGTTTCTTGCCCAATCTGAGCAGCCTCATTAAGAGAAAGTGATGGAATCGGATCCACCCGAAATCGGGCATGAGTTTTTATTGCTCATGAATTAGTACCTTTTGAAATGGGAGGGGTACTCTTAGCTTGGGAGAGTCGAGTGACTCTTCAGGGTGTACTGTTCTCGGTATCAGAACCCATAGCGATGGAAGACGAGGGTTTCTTTACGATTTGAGTTTTCTTAACTTTAGATAAGAGCTTTATGGGTGGTTGAACAGAAGACTCAGAGTCTAAGGTCGGTAAAGTTGGAGAGAAAGAAGTTTTTCTAATTCTTGGGGTTTTGGATGAGGAAGAACTCTTGTCTAGCTCCGGTGTTGTTTGACTGATTACCCCACCAGAAGAGGCAGGAATGTCATCAACGTCTTTTGCTTTCTTTCTTGCCTTTTCCAAATTAGACAGATTTAACCAACCTCATTTGATCAAAGCGGTTCTTGCTGTGAACATATAAAACTTTCAAAAACTTAAAACAAAATTTAGCTTCAAAGCTTTCTCTCTCTAAAAATTTGTTTCTGTTCTAAGGAAATGAAACAGTGAAACAAGGTTAAATAGAGGTGAAAAGCACTTGAGTGATATACCTAGGGGAGATAAAATGTTCAAGTAATGATTAGGGGCTATTAAGTACACCCTACTTAATTTTTGAAAAGGTAAGCACAAGTACCAAAGGGAAAAAACGACTAAATTGTTAAATCAGTATAGGACACGTGTCTTTTTAAAACATCTGACCTTTGGCTAATCCATCTATGAAAAGGAAAACACTTCGGATCCAACCAGGATCTATTCCTTGTGAACTAATTCTATAACAAAGCTCACACTTCGAAGATGGTCCAAATTATTTTTCATTCAATAATTTAGCTCTTCCAAAATATTATTTGGAAGACCTAAAAAGGGCTACTGATAGGGTCAGATATTTTTGGAAGTACCTCTGTGCCAGTTCCGAAGGGGTAGTTTGGGTATTATCTAAATTATACTTTAACCACTATAAATACCCCAACCAACCTCATTTAATATGTTGGATTTTTTCTAAGAGATATTAAATACAAGTTTACACCTCTTTTATCTCTCAATTCACTACTTAAAAGTTAATACTCAATTCACAAACTACCCAAAATACCCTCCGACTATAAATTATCCGCACGAGACAAGATGACTATACATATCGTTATCGTTAATTTACTAATAACCATCCATGATTTGATAAAGTACAGATATCCACTTGGTGATAAATGAGTATTTACAGAGAACAACTCGGTAGTCTAAAATATCCATAATCCTTTTTCTTCCTTCTATTTTTTTGTTTTTTATTTAGAAATTTTTTCATATTTTTCAAGTCATAGATCCAAAGAAATATTCAAAAATATCATTGGTTTTATTTTTTTAAGACAAACAAAACTAGATCCATAAAATATATATTTTGATATTTTTTTAATTATTTTTAATTTACGTAATTATATGTAATTTGATTACAAAATCAATGTTAAAAATATAATTATGCTCCAGTTGTGGAATTTGGTTACCCATAACCACCTAGGAAAAATTAAAATTACCGATAACCACATGGATTTGAAGTTTACCAAAAAACATATGCAATATAGATGGCTACAATAATATCCGTGAACATAGAAAACACATACAACTTCAACAATGAGTTATTTTTAACATCAGATTTTATTAATGAAATAGAGTATATGAAGAAACATAATATAAAAGTTTATTGATTCTATTCTTGATTGTTTGTACATATATTAGGCTAGAACTTATACTAACTAACTCAACAATCAATTAGTTAGCTAGTTGAATAGTGTTGAAATAATTCCTTAAATTCCCTAGTTTAGTTTAATGAACAAAGGGTCTTCTGTCTGAAGCATAAAGTAGGTATATGCACGACTACTTTATGAATGCATGACCTTCATCACTCTACACCCCCTTCAAGACAAAGCTTTAAAAAGTCGTAAAGATTCGTCTTGGACACGTGAGAATGGAATAAGCATGAAAATAGAGCCTTAATGAATATACAACAAGTTATAAATTGGTAGCTAATGACGACTAGTCTTGAAATAGAGTCGCCAGCTATAGAAATAAAAAGGAAATAAATGAAAGAGTAGATATATAAACTCGAATTCTAGGTTAGAGTGAAAATGAGACTCGGAGAAAATTCTCAATTTCTATTCATCAAATTCTAAAAACAAAAGTAGGGTTTGAGGCGCCTTAAAAATGAATCGCTCAAATCTCTAATACAAAATATGAAAACAAAAATAAACATAATAAAATAATATCCTATTAAATCTGAACGTAATCAAATTTAATTTGCTATCTTAAATAAATGCTTAAAATATATAAAAAAACTAAAACTAAAACTAAAACATTTAAATAGATTTTTATTGAGGCTTTCCGCCTATATCAATAAGTATGTGGGAAAGTTTGATAAAGCCTTGCAGGTACTAGATTCTGACGATATGAAAATCAATATCGGTATGATTTATCCGTTCCTAGAAAAAAAAGATTAGATGTTATACGAATGGCTGTCATATTATCATAATGTAAAATAATTGGTAAATAGCAAAAAACATGTAATTCAATAAGTACATATGATAACCGTTGAATTTTGCAGACTGTAGAAGCCATGACCTGATATTATGCTTCCGTGGAGCTTCTACTTAAAGTAGTCTGTTTAATTGTTTTCCAAGAAACTAAGAGTTATCCAAGAAGAGATAGAAACCCGTGCCTGATTTTCTCGTAATTGTACAAGATCTCCAATCAGCACCACAATAGGCTCGAACGATTAAAGGAGAATGAGATGTAAAACCCAGTCTTTGAGATATAAATATCTTTATCTACTTCAATAGATGAATTAAGTAACTCCAGTGTATAGCTTGTGTTTGATGAACAAACTGACTAAGCTGTTGAACAATAAATATAATGTATGGTCTGGTAAAATCGAAGTATAGAAACATACCAATCAACCTTTTGTAGCTTTTTCATTTTCAATCAATTCAGAATCAATTTTAGTCAAATCTACACTAGCAACTATAGATGTCTTGGTAGGCTTGCATCCTAGGAGACTAACTTCTGTCACCATATCCAAAATGTATTTACGTTGGTTTAAGAAAATACATTCATTTTATTGTAAAACCCCAATGCCAATGAGGAATTTAGCCACATCGAGATCTTTCACATGAAAACAATTGACCAAATTCATCTTGAATTTAGAAACTTGAGTAAAAGAAACATTGATGAAAAAAATATCATCTAGATATACAAGTAAAAAAGTCTCAATCTTATGTTGTCTGAAAACAAAAGAATAATTGTCTGATAAGGCCATACATTCAACAACTAGCCATGCATGAAGTTGCGTTGAATTTGGGAACTATGATGAAGAGGGCCCAAATCTGAACACGTAAGTCTGAATTAATAAATGAATGATATAAATTGAATTATTAATTTATCGGGTTATGGTCCCGGACACAAAGAAGTAATAAAGGTGGGTTTTACAATGTTGGGTTTCACATTGTAAAGACTATAAGTAAAGGGCTATGTTTAAGAATTTCATCATCCTAAAACCTAATTAAACAGACAGTCAATTCCTTCAGTATCTGGAAATCTTTCCTTTGTACTAACTCGTTCTGTAGGTTTCTCAAGGCAATATACAGAATCGCTAAATAACGAAAAAGAATAAAACAAATACTAGATGGGAGACAATAGGAAAATCCGTAAGTGTTCTTGGTTTTCTGTTTATTCATTAGATGAATCCACAAAATAGTTTCTATTTAAAATTCCACGCCTTGTTATATAATAATTTGATGTTATTTCGAATAATATATAACAAAAATATATATCCATAATTTCAAATTTATTTTTATTACTTTCAAATAATTTTTCTTTAAAACATATTTAGATCGCAAAAAATGGGAGAAGTTAATCTTTAATTAAATGGATGGATGAGATGGGTTTCTTTCTCTCTAAGAAACTAGATGAATTGTTGATAGCAATGACAGCCAACAACAACAACATAGATGCTAATTTGTTATCTTATGCTGATGTCGTCAAGAAGAGTACATTCAACAATGAAAAACTTGAATTCGAGCTAGAAACATCAACTGTAAAATATGATCATCTATCGATTCAGTACAACAAAGATATTCTTGAGCATTTGAAATCTCAATCTAAGCACTCAATTGTGGGAAAATTTACTCATGGTTTACCAAAAAGAAATCTGCTACTTCAATTTCTTGAATCATTCAAGTTTCAATCAGCATATAGATATAATGTGTAGGACTCCAGACATGTTATATTTGAATTAGACTCTAAAAAATATTTGTGCAAGATGTGGCATCATTCGGTGTGATCTCGTATCTGAATAATTCACAATATTGTACTCATTGTTAATATCTGGGCCACTGCAAAGAACAATGCAAGAAAATTCAAAAAGAACATTCAGGTGATTTAGCTGCTGGAGTTAATAAAATTAAATCAGTTGTTATCAATGAGGAAACAGATGTTCAAAAAAAAGGACCAATAACAGAATGAAAATTTGGTTGGATTCAAGACTCCTGATCAAGGTGAAATTATTGAAGCTCTCCAAGCTCTTTCGTACGGAGCCAATGCTGCTAATACTGATTATGATAATCTGGATTCTGATTCTACACCTAAGGCTGACAATATAGGAGGTCTTCAAAACTCTCCAAGAATCAATCATGAAAATTGGAAGCCTCAATCCCTAAAATTCTATAGAGAGGAGCAAGATACCAATTGCAGGAATTCTTTTGAAAAATAGAACATGAAACAGAAGAAATATGTGAGGAGTCTGCTAATCACATAGAGAATTCGTAAAAATCTCCAAAAGAACCAGAAAAGTATGATAAAGATGAAAATGTAGGAAGTTTCAGGGAAAATTTTGATAAGAAATTAAAGGTTGCTAAAGGAAAGAAGAGAACTAGAAGTAAAATCATCAAAGCTCTGCAATTCAACGGAACAAGTAAATCTAAATCTTCTAATTCTCTTAATGATTAACATAATTAACTGGAATATAAGAGGAATTAAAGATAAAGCTTCTCTTAGAAGACTCAACTATCTCATTAAAAAGAATAATGCTAAGTTTATTGCAGTTCAGGAACCTTTAATCAATGATGATAATATTGACATCATTGTTGGTAAAATTTACAAACTCTGCTCGTAACATTACTAATAAGATTTGGATCTTATGGCATGATGATCTTTCTGTTGTGATTCTTAATGATCTAAATCAATGCAAAATTGTCAAAATAAACCGGAAGAATGATACCAATTCAATTATGCTCATTGTAGTTTACGCTAAGTGCCAGAGGCTTAACAGAATTGAGCTTTGGAACTTTTTAAAAAGCATTGCTACTGCTGAATTTGGTTGGATGATTTGTGGTGATTTTAATTTTGTTTGTTCAGTTGATGAGCAGTGAGGTTGCAGCACTTTCTTTCTTAACAACACTAATGATTTCAATGAAATGATAATTCAATGTACAATAGAAGATGTTAGTTACACAGGCTCCAAGTACACTTGGTCTAATGGCTCCAAGTGGAAGCAATTAGACATAGTTTTTATCAACAACAAATGGACTGATACCTTTTCTAATACTAAGATTTATCATCAAGCTAGGACATGTTCAGATCATATGCCTATTATTATTTCAATTTTTAATGAGTTTACTAGAGTTAAATCTAGTTTTAATTTTCTGGAAATGTGGACTTTGGATGAGAACTTTCTGTCTTTTGTGGAAAACAATTGCCACCAGGAGTTGATTGGTGATCCTTTGTTCATCTTATGGAATAAATTAAAGCGTCTTTGGAAAGGTCTCAGCAACTGGAATAGAACGCACATTGGTAACATTTTCAACAAAGTTCATAGCTTAGAAAAAGAGGCATTGACAATGGAGATCAATCATCAGGCTCAGCAAAGCAATGAAGCTAAGCATAATCTTGCAAAAGCTAATGTTTTTCTCATTAAGGCCCAAAGGATGGAAGAAGTTTTTCGGGAGAAAACAATGTTTCTCTAAGTGGACCATTGAGGGTGACAAAAATACGAAGTTCTTCTACAATTTTTTTTAAAAAGAAACGAAAAATAAATAACATTAATGGGATTAAGAGTGGTGATACCTGGATAACTGGTAAGAAGGCTATTGGTCTCTCTTCTGTGGAACTTTTTGAGAAAGCTCTCACTGAATATCCTTATGACAACCAAGAATATAAGGAGATCTGCATGACTGATGCTTTGATCAACAATATTCCCACCATTATAACTGAGGAGGACAACAAAAATCTTCTTAAGCCTCCTGATGAAACTGAAGTATGGGAGATCATCAAGACCATGAATCCTACGAGTGCACCAGGTATGGATGGTTACACTCACTGTTTTTATAAATGTTGTTCGCATATAATTAAAAATGACATGGTTAGCGTTATGAAGGATTTTATTCTTGGTAAGAACATTCCCAGTGGCATCTTTGCCACTAGTATCTGTTTCATTCCTAAGCATACTAACCCTTTGAGATGGAAATATTATAGACTGATAAGTCTATTCTCCCTCCTTAACCGTATCATGTCCAAAATTTTAGCTAAAATGATCTCTGATATTCTGCCTAAGGTTATCTCTCCTAATCAAGGTGGCTTTGTCCCTGGTAAGTGTATTCAGGAAAACATTCTAATTTCAAAGGAGCTGATTTAGGTATGGGCATTCGGTTCTTTGGTTCAGTTCGGTTTAGTTCTTTCGGTTCTTTAAAACTAGTACCCATTTAGGAACCGATTAAAATTTGGTTCGGTTCGGTTCTCGGTTCTCGGTTCTTTCGGTTCTTTCGGTTCTTTAAAAGTAGTACCCATTTAGGAACTGATTGAAATTCAGTTCGGTTTGGTTCTTCTCGGTTCGGTTCAGTACATTCGGGTTTGGGTTCCAAATGGTTACTTTCGAACCAAATGGTTACTTTCGAACCAAATGGTTACTTTGTAACCAGAAGAACCGTTTGGAACCGAACCCGAAAGGAACAAAATGGTTATTTTCTAACCAAATGGTTACTTTCTAACCAAAAAATCTGTTTGGAACTGAACCCGAAAAGAACCAAATGGTTATTTTCTAACCAAAAGAACTGTTTGGAACTGAACCCGAAAAGAACCAAATGGTTACTTTGTAGCCAAAAGAACCGTTTCGAACCGAACATAACCATGGATATTCAAAGGTACTATTGCTTATTCGGTTCTTTATGGGTACTATTCGGTTCTCGGTTCCAAACCGAACCGAACCGAGAACCGTGGGTATTTAAGATAAGGAACCGTATGGGTATTTATAAGGAAACAGAACCAAACCGAATCCGTTATTTCGGTTCGGTTCTTCGGTTCCATACCCATATGCCCATGCCTAAGCTGATTTATGATCTTAACAGGATGGTAAAGGATAATAACATTTCGATCAAGCTTGACATGTCTAAAGCTTTTGACAAGCTAGCTCACTGTTTTATCTTTAAAGTCCTCAAGAATTTTGGCTTCTCTAACAGATTTGTTTGTCTTGTCAAAAATATTATCTTTGCTATTAATGTGTCTATGTTAGTTAATGGTGAACTCTCTGGTTACTTCAAAATTAAGAAGAACTTGAGACAATGAGATCCCATCTCTCCTTATCTCTTTATCATTGTTGAAGAGGTGCTGCTCAAGGTAATTAACTCTTTAATTTCTCTTAATAAGTCTATGCACTACAGAAGTAGAAGCACCATGCACATCAACAGCCTTGCTTTTGCAGATGATATTATGTTTTTTACCAATTGCAAGGAATCTACTATTGATAACCTTTGCAAATTTCTTAAAAGATATCAAACCATATCTGGTCAGGTAATAAATAAAGAAAAAACTAAGATTGTTATGGCTGGTGAGATTAACTACTCTAGAATTAATGTTATCACTAACAATTCTGGCTTTTCTTCTAGCTATCTGCCAACTGACTATTTAGATGTGACTATCAGCACTAGCAACGGGATCAACAATTACTATAATCTAATTTGTAAAATCAACAACAAAATCAACGAATGGGATGCTGCTCATCTTTCTTTCGCTGGAAAAATTACGTTAATTAAGTCTGTTTTATGAATAACATCCTTTACTGGATGCAAAGTAATGTCTTGCCTAAAGGAATTGTTAAAAATATTTAAACTATCTTCAATAGGTTCCTTTGGGGATCCAACAAATTTTATAGCAAAATTCATTGGTGCAGATGCAAAAGTATTTGTAAAACCTTCCAAGAGGGAGGTTTAAATGCCAGAAATCTTGATGATATTCAAGTATCTATCTGTTATAATCTCTGGGCTACTTTCAGAGAAAATAATACTTACTGGTCTAAATTATGCACAATATATACTGCAATGTTCTTCACCCTTTACAGATTAGCTCTTCTAAAGCTGACTCTATGATTTGGAAAAGAATGATAAAAATTAGAGAAGCTACTAAGATGCATATTTTATGGAGATTGGGCAAAGGTCAAGTTGATTTTTGGCTTGATAATTTGACTAATAGTCAGCATATTCTGAAGCTTAATGATGATAACAACCTTTGGTTTACTGGTGAAAAGGTCAGTAAGTATTGGTATAATAATTGCTGGGATTTGTCTAGTGTTTGTAAATTTATTCAGCCTGATGTTATAGAAAGAATCAAAGATCTTTCTATCAAGGTTGATAAGGATGATTGTATAATATAGAAACTTCCCAAAAATGATAATTGCAATATGAAAGAAACTTGGGATAAAATCAGAACTAAATATAGCTCTTCTTCTATCTATAAAACTATATGGAATAATCTAACTCCTACCAAGTGTTCTTTCATGCACTGGAAAATTATTCGCAATTACATTTCTATTATTACTCTTATTCAGAAGAGAAGAATCTCCTTCGCATCTAAATGCCAATTCTGTAACAATATTGAGTCCCCTAAGCATATCTTTGTTTCTTGTTATTTTGCTTGGTCCATTTGGTCGTATTATGCAGATATTTTTAACATTTATATTTCGCGACATATGAATGTTATTCACATCACTAGAGTGTGGTACTGGTCGACTGCTAAGAAAGTTCAGGTCAGACATATCTTACCCTCTATCAATCTTCATAGCATCTGGAAAGCTAGGAATTTATCTAAAATTAAAGGTGTTAATACCTCCTTCAAGGTTGTTATTAATCAGATTAATAATGTTATGCATACTCTCGATCAAAGCATGTTGTTAAACAAGTCTCACTGGATCGGTAATATGCAAAATGTTAATATTTTGGGTTGCTATAACCATTACCTTTGTTCTTAGAACAGACCTATGTACCTCAAATGGATCCTTCCTCAAACTGGCAGACTGAAGCTGAAATCTGATGCTGCTTGCCTTGGCAATGGAGAATCCAGTGGCTCTATTATTATTAGAGATAGTACTGGCAACCTGATAATTGGATCCAACTCTCTATATGGCAAGCTGAGCCCTCTTCTTGCTGAAGTTAGGGCTCTGTTAGATGGTCTGTTCTTATGTAGAGCCAATAATTGGTCGATGGTTGATATTGAATCTGATGCTTTGATTCTTGTCAACCTGTTGGCCCATTAGAGTAAGAATATTCCTTGGTATCTTAGGCCTGTTATTGAGTGCATTAGAAAGTTTCTTCATCCTTGTATGTCCTTAAATCATATCTTTAGAGAACAAAATCGGGCAGCTGATTGGCTTGCCCATTGGTCTCTGAAATGCAAGGAAAATATAAGTATTAATCCTAATAGCATTCCTAACAATCTGAAAGCTATTATTATTTTGGAAGCTCTAGGTTTGGGTTATATCTCTAATTAGCAATTTCAGGATTGATTTGTATATTGGTTGGTTATTCGTACCTTGAAAGGTTAGGTCGCTAGTGATCTCTGCCAATTTTTGCAGGCCATCAAACTAGTTTATGAGCTTTTGACTTTCTCAAGGATACTTAGTTGGATCTTGAAATATAAAAAACGTGTCTAGTCAGTGCAGAGAATTGGCAAGCTTTCAAGTGTAGATTCGATGATGGAGCTACGTCTTGCTTGTTCAAGTGTAGACTTCATTCCTGAAGTTAATTCAGAGTATCAGCAGAATCAGAAAGCTAGTTTATTTGCCTTTGTTTTGCTCAAGGAAGTTCTCAGTTGGATCTTGAATTGAAAAAAGCGTATCAAATCAAAAATCAGCAAGCTTTTCGAGTGTTGATTTCGATGCTGGAGCTATGTCTTGCCGGCGAAAAGTGATGTTAAGGATGGTGCTTGAGCTTCATTGTTGATAACAGAAAGATAGCAGGAGTATTGAAATGTTTGTCTTATGTTTAAGCTGTAATTTTGTTCGGTTTAGGCCCTGTTTTTGACGCAAAATTTGAATGTTTTGGGCAAAAATTTGGCGCCAAATTGTAACCTCTATTGTTAATCAAAGTTTCATTTTTTTAATTAAATGGATGATCGTAAACGATGATTATTGGATGTAAAATACGGTTTATATGAAGTGAATTTTAAAAGAGAAATTACACATAAGGTACCTACTAAACTATTTTATTGTCATCTAGTACCCAAGGTTTGATCAATTATCTCTTAATACTCATCTCAACTACCGAATTACCACATAATACTTAACATTATTTTAATACCCTAACTACCCTCACCATTCATGAACAACCACGTAACCAAAATTTCTCTTTCCTAGTTTTTCTTTTTATTTTATTTTAAAAAGATCTGTATATTTCAAACCGGATCTCGAATAAAATAAATGAAAGTACCATCACTTTTGTTTTTTTAAAATGAACAAAACTAGATCCATTGATGATATTTTTTGATTTTTTAAAAAAATAAAATTTCACCAGTAACAACTTTCAGGATATCCTGAAAGTTGTTTAGGAAATCACGAGTTGCAAACAATTCTTATGATATCCTGAGAGTTGTTCAGGAAATCCTGAGTTGCAAACAATTCTCATGATATCCTGAGAGTTGTTTACGAAATCATGAGTTGCAAACAATTCTCATGATATCGTTAGAATTGCAAACACCTCGAAATACAAGCGGATGTATTTGGTCGGGGATATTTTTGTCAAAATTTCAATTCGAAATACCAAGTTACCCTATCCAAAAAGCAGGTACTACTGGATAATTAAATAGTTGAGAAAGTATTTACTAGTACTTTTCTCATTTTAAAAAGCATAAATAAAATTTTAATAGATTTCAAATTTATTTACGCGGCTGGAGTTAGTTAGGAAGTATGAAACGTATAAACGTCTTAATTAAACAAATCTAGCAGTCTACCATTTTGTATTTCTATAATATTTTTCTTTTTGTCTAACCATCTTTGAGCTAGCCTGACTAATGCAGATTCGAACTAATATATATAGTTAAGCTTCACCATCTTATCTAGACATCTGGTATTCGATCGAATTAGAAATCTTAGTTAAGCTTCACAATCATATTAACACATGTGGTACGTATATTTAGCTATGGCCATGGCTTCTGTTTGCCGTTTTAAGTACATGTCACTAGTCTATTCTACGGTTAGGAGTGGATGTATATATTTTATTTCATGTTTGTTTTTAAATAATTTCGAAATGAAATTTATCTCTTTAATTATGTGTTACGTTTTTGTTTCACATCCGTTTTTAGATGGTATTTAATATAATAAAAAATTCACTTTTAGTATTTTAATATATATATTAACCATCTTCTGATGTATCTTTACTAATGAGGATGACATACAACCAATACATGAAAAGATGGCAGACTACAAATTTGATTTTACTTTTTTTTTTATATTTTAAAATGTGATATATTATTTCAAAATATATGTTACGTATTTACTTATAAATAGTTTAATATGAAATATTTATTTGTATGTTGTGCATTTGATTTTTAATAATTTTAATTATAAAAGATGTATATATTTTCGTAATTATTATTTTTAAGTGATGTTTCACATCTAATTAACATTTATTTTTGTAAAAAAAATAGTATTTGTTTTTTTATATATAATTTGATTTGTTTTGCAACCAAACATTTTATTTATACGATCATTTTCTTTTTGTTATTTTTACAACGCGTTTGCACATAATTACGCAACTGTAAATAGTAATATTATTTTTATCTTAATTCAAGATGCTATTTTGTTAATTTTTAAGAGTTATGTTGGATTTTCGTTCTATCACTAATTAATATAGGAAAATATTTACTTTCATTTTAGTAAAATCATGTCTTAGTTTTAGTTTCATGTACGATATATTCTTCCATATTACAACGACATGATTTTGTTTTGTTATGTGATTTTATTTTTATTCCAGAATTTGTTGCAATAATAATTTAATATATGTTTTATATTTCACATTTTAAGTCTAACAACTTCTAACTCATTAAATGCATGTTTCATATTTTATATTCATTTTTTGTGTATGTTTTACACTTCGCATTTGGTAGCTTCAAATTGTGTTTTATATATGTTTCGTATTTTGAAAATAATATAGGAAAACATGGTCATCTTTGGTCTATCTTCATATCAAGATTAAATTTCCTAACTAAAATTATGAAAGTGGATGAAAAAAAAACACACACTTGAAAGTAGCTAGTAGACGTTTGACTTGAGAAAAAATAAACATGAACCTAGAACTTAGTGAGACTTAATTGTAGCAATAATTAAGACGTACGATAGTGATAGAGTTGTGTCAATGTTCATTAAGCAAAAAATGTAAATAATTTGTATAGAATAAAGTAAGGTAAATAAATAATGTCATTTATGATGAGAATATTCCAATCTAAGTATCCGAAAGAGGAAGAATAATCAAGAATAATAAAAACATATTTCTTGGAATCGGTTTAACGACCAAAGGTGCTACAAATAACGAATAAAAAACTGAAGGTATGTATTTTGCAATTCATTTCCTACAAATTTCATATTATGTAACCATTTAATATATATTTTTCATTTCACAATTGATTATTATATGCTTCGCATTTAGCAACTCATCTACTTTATGTTTGGAAATTCACTAACTACATGTTTTTTTTAATTCACTAACTACATGTTTTTCTTAATACTTTTTTCCCTAGGTATTAATAATAAAAATTTCCAAAACTGGAAGTGAAAAACTTATAACTGATGTAACTATATTAATGATCATATTATCATGCTCGATGCTGTTCTTCATAATATTTCATGATTACATGGTTTTGATGTTGATTTACTATACCAAAAACATAAACATAATTAACAGCTGATTGAACATAAGATATTAGGGGAAAACTTATAAATTCCATAACAAATTATTACAACAACAGTCCTAAAATAATTGTATGATACGTTGCTATGTTGGCGGTTAGTATCTTACTATATTGCTCAACACATAAATATAGGTATACAACTTATTAAACACGACACCATTTATTATAGAACGCGCAAAAATTGGAGCAAAAGCAATCTAAGAAAGTCTGATGCCACAATGCTTGAAATGGCTTGGTAATAAAAGAAATGAAGTGTTGGTTTTAAATTCACATTTTATAGTTCACAATTGTGTTGAGATAAATTTCGTATTTTGTAATTGTGTTGATTAATTCTTCATAATTTACAATGATAATTTATTGAGTATTTCATATTTTGCAACTTGTAACTAGATAATTTAGTGCATGTTTTGTATATCATAACTTGCAATTAGATAATTTAATACACGTGTTACATTTCGCAACTCATAAATATTTTAATGTAGATTATTGATGTTTATATCTATTGTGTGTTTTCTAAAAATGAATTTTATATACTCTTCACTAATCATGAGAGAACCTTAATAAGACATGCTAAATCAATAGCCATTTATGGACATACAAGAATAAATTTTATTGTTATTATTTTAACATCTATGAATTATAAACATATTATCAATACTAAAAATCCTCGCAACGTCGACATCCATCAATAGAGAAAAATATGTTGAACGAATTCTTGGAAAAGTCTATTGCAAAAAAGATTTTGGGATATGATGTAGCCCAGAAAGTCCAAACAAAAACTTTATTTTATTTTATTTTATTTTATTCAAATATCTTATATATTCAAATCTAATTGTATAAAGATTTGATTTTATTTTATTTTAAAACATTTATTTTATTTTCTTGTATTTAAATTTAGGGTTTTGAGCCGCTCTTATATAAAGCCTCATATGCCTTAAGTTTTAAATAAGTTTTTGGAATAATATATCTTTTATATCTGAAAATTTCAGTCTTTGTTACTATTAGGGTTTCGTCATGTTACCCCTAAATTAGAGTTTCATATATCGTTGCTTCTTCTTCTATTTCTGTCGCGTCATCAGTTTGGTATCAGAGCCTCACTTCTTGCTACGGGACAACCATTTTCTGAATTCTAATTTCATCTGATTCAAGGTCTAAAGGAAAGAACAACATCTATAATCATGAAGATCTCGAAGATCGTTTGGTATGTAAGGACACAACAGGCGTTTCGATAACGATCGTATTGGATATTGGAGGAGTTTAAATTGGCTACCAGTCGTTGGATTAAGGTAAAACTTGCTTATCGAGATGTTGTCTCAGGCTACGAAGAGGTTTTCGAAACCAATGTTTTTCATCAACTGGACATGGGGTGTTGTTTTGAGGCTATGAAAAGGCTTTCGAAACCAATTTTTTCATCAATTGGATGGCTTTGTGACTTCGAATAAGGAACACTTGAGAAGAAATTAACTTATTCCGATAAGGTCAACAATTATAATTCTCAATGTAACAATTGAAAAAATAAAATAAAATAATTTTGGTTGTTGATGGTGATGGTGATGTGAATTCGAGGACAAATTCTTGTCAACCACGGGAGGATGATGTAGCCTAGAAAGTCCAAACAAAAACTTATTTTATTTTATTTTATTCAAATATCTTATATTATTCAAATCTAATTGTATTAAGATTTTATTTTATTTTATTTTCTTGTATTTAAATTTAGGATTTTGAGAAGCTCTTATATAAAGCCTTATATGCCTTAAGTTTTAAATAAGTTTTTTGAATAATATATTTTTTATATCTGGAAATTTGAGTCTTTGTTACCCTTCGATTAGGGTTTCGTCATATCACCCCTGATTAGGGTTTCATTTATCGTTGCTTTTTATCTATTTTCATCGCGTCATCAGGATACCATATTTTTCATCATTCTAATATGCACGGAAACACCAAAATATGAAGATTATGTGCCCCCAGAGATATCGCACTATGAAAAATAAAAATTTCCAACTATGAGGTATTGATATGTAAGTATGCTAAATATTTTATTATAAATAAAAAAAATCAGTAGCCCTTGTGATGAAAAAAATGATACCGTAAAATAGTTGAGATATTTGATCATATACCGGTAGCAATTCATTTATTAGTAGTAAAATTAAACAAAGAGATTTAAAATAGTTATTTTCTATATTACATTTTTCCGTAACTGAATTTTTTTACTGTTTCGTAATTCATAACCCAAGTTTCAACCCATATTTCACATTACGTTATACTTGGCTGCATGATTTGTATTTCACATTTGATTTTATGCATGTTTCATATTTTATATTTGATTTTATTCTTGTATCTCATCTCATAATTATTTATATATATCAGCACTCAAAATTCATAGCAAGTCATGTTTTGATGCGTATTTTAAAATTTGTAATACATATTTAATCAGTGTTTTACATTTTAATGTTGTATTGAACACATGTTCGGAAATTCATATGTAAGACATTTCACAATTCAAATTGATATATTAAAACTTAAAGAACAACTTAAAAAAAAATTATTAATACAAAATATCAAGTTACATAGATTCTATAGGACTTTTTTATATGACCATCTATTATAAGTGACTTTCCCACATATTATACTTTATCTTTTGGATGATGATTTCTCCTCGAGATCTCATACTTTTTTATTATTTTATATTCTTTTTTCTCAAATTTGGTATAAGAATAACTCACGATTTAGTAGATCCACACGTTTCTTCCAAAGTACATAAAAAGTATGTTATTTGAATAAGTTTCATTATAAGATTTAGTAATAATATGACTCCACGTATGTGGAAGGAGTTTGCTGAATATTAAATAGGAAATCCGGAATATAAGAGCGTAAAACATTAAGTTTGCAACATTTTACAATATAACTATTATGAGATAAACTACCATAACAAATTCAAAAAAAATCATTTAATACTAATGAAAATAAAAGAATTAGCCGTGAACGACCTAACTCGATATTGACCTTAAGTATTTTATCAAATTCAGAACATAATTCAGTACTCCAACCTAGAAATTCTACATACCGTCTTGATATTTGACCCATAAGTAAAATTATAATATTATCAAATATTTAAAGCTATAAAACTCTTTAATTTAATGATTAAACGACTACGTTAGACTAGAGGTCATAAAACTATATCATTTACATTTGAAACATGCATATGTATATCTTTTAGGGTGCAAATTTAAAGAAACAAAACTAACAATTTTTTAAATCCTTTGTTCAATTAATTATTCCATATATAATTTTAACATGTCCTGAGTAGGTCTATAAACACGTTTTTCAAAAAAATTAACCATTTTGTCCTAAATTTTTTGGTTGTACAAATAAATGCATAATTCAAGTTCCTAGTTAGATTATATAAATATTACGCATGATAACACACGTGAAGTAAATAGAAACAATTAACTATACCTAGATAAAATTCTGAAATAAATCTGATTGGGAGATTCAACAAATGATGTTTTAATAAATCAAGAATACTAGCCAATTATTACCATCTTCACACCAAATTATGTAGGTTTCATAATTAATAAAAACTTGTTGTTTCGCAGTTTTAAAATAAGGTATGTTTTGTAGTTCCAAAATAAGACATTTTTTACAAATAAAAGATATCAATGCAAGCTGTGTTTCAAATTTATATATATTATAAATTGTGTAATTTAATAACGATGCATGTTTTGCAAATGATAGTTGATAATGTATTTCGTAATTACAATGCAAGTTATATTTCACAAATAAATTATATATAAGTTTCGTTATTCAACAAAAATGTATGTTTTACATATGAGAGTTGCTAATGTATTTCAAAATTACAATACATGTCATGTTTTACAATTCAAATTTAAAAAATAAATAATTTTTTAAACTTTGCAACTAAAAAAAGACATGCTTCATTATTTCTTTTTAAAAATTTATTATGCATCAACTCGGAGAATAAAATCCACAATTGTTACAATTATTAGCTATAACATAGAACAATATCCCTATGTCTTTCCTTGTAAAAAAGGTTGCATCGATGAATAACATTGGACAACAAGAATGGAAACCTTGGAACGAGACTCAAATACTACAAAACAATTTTCGCAGAAGTTATTTTTGAATATATATATATATATCTACGATTGAGTAATCACTTGTAATATCAAGACTCTTCAATTATATGAAGCATCATTTCAATAGATCAAAATTTAAAAACTATCTTCGTAAACGTGCGTTCTAGCTTTCTTTAAACCAGTCCATGAAAGAAGATACGAGATTTCTAAGCCATAATCGTATTGAACCATACATCGTATACTTTTTTATTTCACATCATGTTTGGATCTACTATATTCAATAATTTATTTAACAATCAAGTCCAATTTGATATGCTTCTTATTTTCTTTCAAAAAACAGTCCCACATAAATTTAGTGGTGTTATCACCTATTGCATAAAGTTTCCCAGGCGTTCATTTTAGACTTTATTCTCGCAATGAGCACTTAATTTTGATATTGTATTATGCATATATTTAAAGAAAAAAACAAATTTCGACCAAAAAGCAAGATAAAAAAAATCTTAAAAATGTAATCATTTTCTTGAAAACTTGTCCAACACCTCTAATTCTATCTATCCAATTAATAATATAAAGTACTTTTTTCTTAAGGCAGTTTTTTTAAAACCATAAATAGTTCTCCACTAATTAAATTATCATTCACAAGTTCAAGTAAACTTAGAGCGACGCTTTTAAAAATGTTACTTGATGATCTTTAATTATTTCGTGTTTCACATTTTGCATTTTATACCCAATTTGTAATACACTTCTTTTGCAATTTACAAAATCCATCTTTCAATTTTTTACTATATATATAGATACAAACTTTCAAAAAGATTTTCCAATTTTTTTATAAACAATTCCATTAACGCGTGGTTCGAATCGAAATACATTTCAATGTCTGATTTGAAAATTATTTCGCTAAACATAAAACACATTAGTGCATAAAAAATTAGCTTATAAATTTGAAAAACATAATGACTCATAGATTTGGAAAATCCGTAGCTCATCATTTAATGAAAAACATTAACAATTCAATTGTACAACAACCTATAAAAAATTACATAAATTAAGGTTTGAAAACAGCTTATGATTTAGATCGATATTAAGTTTTAAAATAGAGGTTTGAAAAAGAGAAACAAAATGAAAACAAATAAAAAAATAATTTTTTTTTATATATTTAAATAAACAATATTAAAGATATTTTAAAAACTAGATATTAAACAATAATATCAACTATTTTAAAATTAAAGGAGTGTGGATAATTTTTACATAATTAGATTTAGTTTAAATGTTAAATAGTATTTTATATTAAATATATATTATATTATTAAAAATACTAATATATGTAAAAAATATTCATTAATGAAGTATTTATTTATTTAAATATTAGTATACTTTATATTATAAAAATATACTACCCATTTAATACACCGATACATTAATTTAAATACTCATAAAAAATTTATATAAAAACTAGGATGTATAACGTGACAAAATACGGCGGGATGCATAACACAACGAGGTTAAAATGAAGAAGGGAACCCGCAGCCGCTACTCAATGAGTGCGCACAGGGTAAACTCTCAGTCTGACGCGATGGCCTGCAAACCAACGCCATAAAGTAAACCACACAAGGTGACCGACTTAGCCAAGAAAGCGTATGTAGAGAGACTCAAACTCATGATCTTTGGTTACAACGAGATTCACGTCTCGTTCTATTACGATAATATCGTAACGTTACAGTAACATGAAAAAAATTGATATTTTTTTATTCGTCCAAAACTTAAGATAATTTTAATTTTATATTTTTGATAATGTGGTGAATTTGTAAACGGTAAGTATTTAATATTAAGTAAAATTTAACTATTTTTCAATTTTATTATTTTTGTAACAAAAAGTGTTGTTGTTTGATCAACATATTGTTATTGACTTGATAGTTTTATTATATAATATGTATATCATAATTTAAAAATAATATAAGGTTATTATAGGTTTAATATTATAATTTGATTAATATTATGGTTTGATCGTACGTTCTACAAGCGTTGTTATATTTTGATCATTACCTAGTAATAAAATAATTCTTATAGTTTGATTATAGTATCACTTGTTATAGTTTGTTTATCTTATAAGTGGTAAAAAAATTGTGATAAGTTGTTAAATAATGAGATTCAATGATATATATTTTTATTGATTTAAGCCCTTTACAGTTTATATTTTTGTGGGTCAGGAGTTGTACAAATATTCACAAGTTGAACTAGCTTATCACAAACTCACTAATAAATTTCTATTATAACTAAGGTTCATCATAAAACAATCCGTCTTCTGATTCAAACTATCTTCTTCAACATCTTATAATTCATCGAGAATATGTCCCATTGATTCTCTTCCATTTCATAGTCGTGGTCTTGCATCCTATATTACGCCACAATCCACTATTTGATTTCAATAAATACTTTAAGTGATTCGTTAGTCAATCTTGATCGTTTAGTCGCGTATTTCATCTTGCTATGATTAAACACACATTCACTTGTCATTGTAAACATAGGTATTGAAAAAATCTTCGCAACTAATCTACAAAGAATATGAAACTGGTATTTTTTAGAATTCCACCACCTTAAGATATCAAGAGGGTTTTTAGCATACTAATCTAACTCAAATGTAGTGTTCAAATACTTGGCCACTTTATAATAAACTTTTTAATCTTCTCTTATCACCCCTCTATTTAGTATTGAAATTTCCACATAGCTAGTAGGGTTACAATTTCTGACACTCCCTTTAATACTATCACCCCCATATTTGAAGATCTAGCATTTCTATTTCTCCAATATTTTTCAACATATGTATTATATGTTGTATAAAGAAAAACATCAATTCCTTGAATATATTCTTGATAATTATAGGTTATATTACCAAGTTTTATACTTTTATGGTAATACTCACCTAAAAAGATAAAACTCGGTCGATTTTCAAAATGAATAAATATACACCCAATAACAAAAACATACGAGACTAGATGAAAATACTGTATAAATTTCGCTTTCATATCGAGCACCATTTCGACACATACACTATGATCTATACATGTATTTATATGCATGCCAAGATTAATAATGTTATAAATGACGAAATGAATGTTAGGATTATATTGCATATAAAAAGTTTTAGTTACATCTTTAAACAACTTCAAGAAACATAACACTGAAGCAGAATAATCCTAATGTTGATCATCAAGAGGATCATTAGGTGTGCGTCTATTACAAAGCTCAGTAATTCATGTTTATTTGTATAAGCACGTATAAGAAGATAATATGTATAGTTCCATCTAGTTTCAACATCTAGAATTAATTCTTTGTATTTGTTTCTACTAGTCTTAACAAAAAAATATCAATTTGTTTCTATGACCTGAGCTCGTGCATAGTAGGACTCCGATTTTAATACGATCGATATAATCATCAAATATAATACTTACTTCATATTTTACAACCAATTTAAGTATATGACATAAACATATAGTTTGAAATATTTGAGAAATCATATCTATAATTATTTCTAACAAACTCAATAGTTAAACCGTTCGCAAATGTATCATCAAACGAAATTAACATAATTCATTTTTAAAAATAATAATTTATACACTCTAACAAATTATCTCTAATTACACAGCAATATGTTTGCCAATAGAACGGAAATATGATATTCTTATTTGGACTATCCATTCAAAATCTATCCAATGTAAAATAACACGTATAATATCAAAACCATCAAATATTGTTATATCACAAGTCAAAGAATATTTCTATGGAAAAGTTGATATTGTAATATGAATGATTCTTTTTGTTCTTAAAAATGTTAAACATATATCATTCTCATAAAGGTAATTGGGATACGTGTGGATCTTGGGTTAATCATTTCACACATCCAAGAAACATATCTCCAAGAGTCACCAAAACTAAATGGTTGTGAAGTACCAATAACATATTTCATGGTTTATTCCTTATATGTATTTTGATTAAAAATAAATGCATTCCCGGTTTGAGTATATATGGTTATATTCCATTTATAAAAAAATTAGAAGGATAAAACAAGTTGTGTTTAGCTAAATGTCTCATCATACATAGGTGCCATTATTTGTTTTTCCACCCTTATAGTTATATAATTTTCACAAACATCACACATAGTTGTACTATCTTCAGGATTCAAAGTAAAATGGTCACATACCTAAGATATTTCCTTCATAAACTTTGAATCATTGCCAGTACTAGCGACAATACCAATGGAAAGAATGTATTTTGAAGATCAGGGTTTCTAGACCAATATATGGGATCACACTTATTAAAATTATAATCAAAACAATTCGGGTCTGGATTAACCCTTTGTTGAATTGGGAAATTTGATCGTTTTGGGGATATTTAAAGATTTTTTTAACAATATGAAAAAACTAGTAAATAAAACGTATCAAACAACTGCACAAATAAAAAATAAATTATATATTGAACACTTAAATCACCACTGATTCTCCACCGTCAAGAAAACTTGATTTTAGTAGATAAATTATGAATTTTAATCAAATATTGTAGAAAAATATGTTGGGTTGAGATATTATGGTAGTAATTTTAGTAATTGGGCTTGAGAGATTTTGGAAGAACAATATTGCCCAAAATATTATTTGAGAGATGAATAAGAAATTGAGGAGTTTCTTTATATATATATATAGAGAAGAAACTCCAAAAACAATATTGTCTTTGCCGGAAAATGGATATCCATCTAGACAAAATAAATATTCATTTTGATTAATTTTTTTTATAAATGATAAAAAAATACCTGTTTTAGAAAATAGATATTTATTTTAGCCATTTTTTTTCAAAAAAGTAGTCATTGGGGAAACATATATTTGTTTCCTTAGCGGGTAGAAATCTAAAATGATTATAAATATAATGTTTTATCTTCATAGGTCTCACGCAATCATTGTACTACTACTAAACTTCAAATTATACTCCAGATATTATTTTCTGAATTCATAATCCAAACGGATCTGAGGAAAATAAAATAAAATAAAAACTAAAAATTCTTCTGAATGATCCACATCGAGGAAAATAAGAGTCGAGATGGATTCACCGCCACTGGAAGATGTATCGAAGAGTATTCAAGAAGGCTCAAAAATCAAAGTTCACGCTCTTAACGAGCTCGTACTGAGGTAAAATTACTATAAAATTGAGTATGTTCTTAGACAATGATGACCTTCACGATGACATGTGTATGAAAATATTTTTTGATCATCTTAGTGATGTGATGGGTTGGTTTTACTTGGCCAAATTTAGTTACAACTCGTATATAGAAATAACACATCAGTTTTGTTCGATTGCAAGTATAATTTTACATGATGGATCTAATTTGGAGATGAGATGCATAATTAATAATATGCCTTATAGATTTTTTGAAACTAAACTAGCACAATAATTTATGTTTCCAAGTCATGAAATTTATAGAAATCCTTTAGGTTCCTTAAGTTATCCTTGTAATAATTGATATGTTGATTGAACTATAACATTAAATGAAGTACTAACAACATTGAATAATGGCAGAAATCAACCAATTATTCACGGTAAACTTAAAACTAATAGATCTAATCATGATGGAATTCAGAAATTAGCTTTGAAATTAGTTAATACTTGTTTTGTTCATAATAATAATAATTCAAAGTTGTTGAACCGTCAAGTATTTGTAACCGTTGTTATAGCATTGGAACGTGAAATAAATTTACCTAGTTTTATCATTAGGCATACGGGTCCCATACGTGGTACTAAAATGCACCTTATGGGATGATAATAAGTCAGTTTCTTATGAAAAGGTAGGTAAATGTTACATGGCGACCTATTTGGCGGGGTTCCGATATATGAACGACGTCCTCATGAAACCAAGAGATATATTCTTGAAATGAACAACTTCGGTCAAAATTACGGATCTTTTTAATTTTTGTGTATAGATTGGAGAAAATGTGGCAGTTGAATCGATGTACCACACCAACTAATCCGCAAAAAAATAGCGCGATTCAAATCGAGCACGTTGGAATGCAAGAGCCGAGTGAACCGACCACTTCAATGCCGATAGTTCTTCTCATACACCTAAAATGATATTACCCAACTAGATATATATGGAATGAATGCTTACCCAGTACATGAAAAATTAGAATAGAATTGAGACTGCAAACATGAATAATTAGAATAAAGTCGAGACTCAACTTGGTTAATTACGCAACACCCAAATGTGTCATGACGAGTCCATACGATAATGTTAGAAAAGTTGTTGTTGGATTCGTTTAATCAAAAAATATATGTTGATCTTCATCGTCCTTTATATCTTTAAGCAATAAGACATTTTTACAATGAAGAAATATATCATCCAGCATTACCGCAGTTATGATAACTTAGCTTTTTTATATTGTATTAAACATTTTTTTTACTTTGTTATGTTTTTCTAGTTATTGTATTAAACATCGTTTTTTTATCAGTTAATCTATTGTTAATTAAGTATCTTCTAAATTTCATTTTGTTATTTATGGTTGTATAAATAGTGTACGTATATATATAGACGGTTCCAACCACTTTAAATTGTTGTATATATATAACATTACAACAAATTTAAATATATAGTTAAAAATATTTAATAAACTATTTAAAATTTTAAAAAATATAGTTAAGAGTTCTAATAAATTGTGAGTTGAAAATTTTAATAAACTATTTAAAATATTTAATAATTGAAGGATCTAAAAGTACGAACAACTTTAAAAATATAGTTGAAAAATCTAATATATTAATAGGTGCAAGATGAAATAAATTATTAATTTTTTTTAAATATGTTGTTCTTTTAACAAATTTTTTTATTAATGGAAATAAGCCAAAAGGCTTTAAAATATAAAGCAAAGTTTAAATATAGACTCAATTTATGAAAGATATACACATTTTAAGCAATTCCTTAAAATTACAAGTTGAGGCCAAATTTCAATATGTAAAGTTTTTTTTATCTTTCCTCATAAATCATGTGCAAAATTCTTGAGACTATGATATTTGATCTTCTACCAAGTACGGTAATTGAATCATGACCCATTTCAAAACTGGCTATGATGAAAATTGCAATCTTTCACAAGGCAAAGATTCAATAAACATAGATCAACCTCCATCTTCTACTCATCCTTAACTATCATGCCTGGCATTTCATACCATATTTTATTAACAACAAACATTTCTTTTAAATGTTGAAGCATCTCCTGATCCATTTTTTTGAAGTCACTCCACCAATTTTAGAGATTATCTCATTCCTGCAATATAAGAAGAATTTGGTCAGGATAATCCTAGGGCAGTTGTTAGTGCATAGAAATATAAGATATGCAATTAATCCCATTATTTTGATAACATAGGATAGCCCAGATTGATAATTTTCATGAAGATCATGACACTCAAATGAGCAAGGGAACTGAAAGAAGTAAATTCACAATAAGCTTTGGAAATGAAAGCTCATTCGGCTACCTAATCCACATCAAGATTTTCATCCATATAAATATGTCTAATAGTCATTTGAGAATAAATTAGTTACACATGAAGATTAATGGACAAAGGAACCAAGGTGCTTGCCATAACTTAACATTTCAAAAAGGATTAGAGAGTCAATTCAATATCTAAATTATTGTAGTCTTTAGGTTTACAAAAAAATAAGATCCTCAAGTAGAGCCCTTGTTTCTGTAATTAAGAGAGTATTTTTATCAAAAAATTTACCAATTGCATACATCAAATCACTTTTAATATCTATAATGACAAATCCACTACTGGATTCCCCATTTATCAAACAAGAGCCATCGCAGTTGATCTTAATTCTATTAGCAACAAGAGGGTGCCATTTAACATATGAGAATGGATTAAATTCTAGAAGATGACAAAACAACCAATTGAATAGGTTGTTTTCAGATCTCCAAACCAATGATTAGATTTTAATAGATTTGCACTATCCATGTTGGTGATGATCGTGATAACTTTGTTACTTATACTTTGAGAGGATGACTTAATGTTTTTATGTTTTGATTTATTTCTAGCATTGCAAATGGCCCAACATATGATGAAGGGAATAATGAATCTTATATGATTGTTTTTGTTGGTTGGCATGAACCAAATATTGTTTATATGGTTGACAGTCACATAGTTACCAACTAGAGTGCCAAAAAGACTTACAAAATATTGCTAGACTTTCCAGACATTATTACAAGCCATAAATACGTGATTAATATTTTATAAATTGTCATAGAATTGACATTTTGATGCAAGACTAAATTTTCTCGTATATAATATTGAATCAACATAAATATATCCACTCAGAATCCTCCCAATAGTGAATGAGCACTTCTTTGGAGATGCACTATTCTAGAGCTTTTATATAATAAGGATCTATTGTTTTGTCTATCATTTTCCAAGTATATTTTAAAGAAAAAACAACCATGAGAAGATACATTCCAAATAATAATATCTTTAGATTATTCATTTAGCTTCAGTTTTGTAAATATGATAATATTCGATTGCAAGACATTATCTTTAAGTTTATTAACATTACATGATCTATTTTGCCAAAATTAATTGATTTTAGTTGAATGGTACTATGAGTTACCATTATTATTAGAAAAAGAGATGAAAATAAGAGAATGGTTCTATATGTCAAGACAAAAGTCTATTTATCACTTCCAATCTTCCAACATATAAATTTTGAGCTATATCTTATTTTGATTAGTCTTTTCCGCACTTCAGAGTGGATGATTCAACTTCAGCTTGAAGACAGAAAGACAATATATAGAGTGCATGAGCTTGAACCATAAAGATTTTTGTTCTCTAAAACATCCAAAATTATATAAAAAGGAAAGTTGAATGTCCTCAAATTTTTTACAATTTAAGTCATTTTCACAAAAGGTTTACAAATATTAAATAAAAAGGACAAAAAAATAGTTTTTTTTTTTTTTTTTACAACTCCATAAAAATTTGTTAATAAACTATTTATTTTAGTAATACTAGTTTTTTTTAAAATATTGTTATAAATATATTTTTATAATATGTATATATTTTATTTTATTTTATTTTATTCGAATAAATTAGTGTATATAAATTAATTTCTAATAAATACATTAAAAATTGGATACACGTCTAAAATGATGAGACCAGACAAACCAGACGAGACTGGAACTAGCGTGAAATTGTTTTAAAATGTGAATACCGGTTAGACACCCCTACATAAAACTACAAAAGCCACTAAACTTTCTTATCAAATTCTAGGCCAAAATGTAACTTTTTACGTCTTAGTTAGGACCAAAAAAGCTTACGCCTGGTCATATAATGTGGTTACTACTCTATAAGACCATTCATTCTAAAACACGTCTCATATCATAACACCAATAACTTTTGTCCAGAAGTACACGGAAATACAACTATTTAATGTCTTCTGTTGAATAATCTATTCACCAATTTGAGCTCTCCTACATTTATTTTCGGAATACCAACCTTCATATAAATATTAATCTCTTCTTTTCCAAACCAAAAGCCAGAACAGAAAATGGAGATCCAAACTCAAGAAATGATTGGAAACCGAGTTCTCCACCAAACAGATCTTAAAGCACCACAACCAAAACATAGCCAACCACAAAAACCTGAAAGACCGAAACAGAAAACAGAAGAACTGAAATGGAGTGACACCCAACAACAAAATGGAAACAGAAAAAAATACAAAGATGAAACACAAGTACCAAAACTAAACCAAACCCTACAAAAGCTGAGTAGTCTGTCACTGGAAAAGTCCAAAAATACAATGGAAGGGCTCAAAAAGAGCATAACCCCAGAAGCCAAACGAAGAATTGAAGAACAAAAAAGAAAGCCAAAACCAGGAAATGAAAACCGAAACCAAAAGAGAGAATGGAATGGTCAAGTATTTGACAGTGGTAGCTCCCTCTACGACTCCTCCGATCTCAAGTCGTTTAACCGCCAACTAGACTCGTTAATATCTGCCTCTTCAAGAAGCTTGTCCATGTCACACTTACCAGATCGCACAACTCTTCCTCTATCTCCTCTGGTTTCCAAGAAACACACAAATAAATTCTCGGGGCTAAAGTTGTTGAAACTGTTGATATCAGTGTTTAAATCAAAACAAGGGCCGGGCTCTGGACTAAAGCTGGACGGGTGTAGCAGTGAATTGTACGCCGGTCATGACAAGTTGGGTCCCCTTGCAACGATTTACGAATCACGTGAGAGTCCTTTTCTTGGTGGATCGGAGGTTAGAAGAACTAGATCGGAGAGATTCACATCTAAGCGTGGTATTGATATTTCATGCTGATAATGTTTATTATCAGTGGTTTGGTTAATGATTTATGTTTATATTGTTTTGTATATTTTATGTTTTTTTAGTTGTCGGTTGTTTCATGTTACGCATTTGTAAATTTTATATGAACTTGATTATCAATATTTTATAAAGATATCGATTATAGGTAATACTATTGTATACTGAGTTAATGAGTCACCTAAGTTTTTCCGACTATCTTTCATATTAATAACATATCACCATATTAGATAAGTTATTCATTTGTGACGATATCGGATGACTTTACATCTCTTTCCTTTAAATACTGGTCTATCCTTCAAGTACTTGTATATAGTATTGTTAATTGTTCCTGAAAATAAAAAACCTCAAACCTCGTTGGAAGTAAAAATTGGTTTAAGAGCTGTACCGAAATTTAATAATTTGATTTAGCGGTTTATTTTAAAAATCAAAATCGATTCGAATTAACCAAAACGATTTTACAGATAAATCAATAAAATTGATTTGGAATCGAATTAATAGAACTAATTAATTGGTAAATCCATTCGAACCGGTCAGATAAAATTGTCGTAAGATCATATTGTTTTTAATTAATATAAATTTTATATATTATATGGTTGTCAAAATTATTAGGTATAGGGGCGGATTTAGATGGAAAATAGGTATGCCCAGGACAACCCTAAGTCAAAAGAATAAATCTAGTATAGTGGTTAAATGTTCTAGTAGTATATTTGAGGTCTTGAGTTCAATACCTTGCCGATACCTAAATATTCTAATTTATTTTAAATCTTTTTTATCTAAATGTTTTCAAGTTTTCTAGTAATATACTTGAGGTCATGAGTTCAAGACCTAACAGATACCTAAATATTTTAATTTATTTCACTTCTTTTTTATCTAAATGTTTTCCAGTTTTCTAGTAATATACTTGAGGTCATGAGTTCAAGACCTAGTGGATACCTAAATGTTTTAATTTATTTCACTTCTTTTTTACATTCTTTTATTTTTAATTTTTACTCTATTTTCTCCTAATTGTACCCCTCTCTTTTCCCAACTTCTTCTCTTTAGGAAAAACAACATAAAACCACCAAAATCAAGTAAGTAATATTATTATTTACTATACTAATTTAAAGTGTTTGATTGAACAAATTACTACTATTTTGACATTTTTGCATATTTTATACTAATGAATTTGTAATATTTTGTTTGGAAACAATATTTTGTATGTAAGCAAAATTATTGTAGTGATTTTTTTATTCAAATTATTGTCTTAAATGTATTTATTCAAATTATTGTAATGATTTTTTTATCTCAATGAATATTTTGTACCGAATATTCCAATAGAAAGTATTATTTTGTATACGAAAATAATTAAGCAAATTACTGATTCTGTAGCATATTTTATATCGATGTATTTGAAATGCCTTATTTTTTAGCATATTTTGTATTGATGAATTTGTAATATTTTTATACTATATTTTTATTTTTAGATTTATAATTTATTAACCACAAACTATGGTTATTAACTATTTGGTACTTTTTTTTACTAACACGATGTAGTTCATCATTTCAAAACTTTAATTTTCCTTTTAATTTTTATTCATTGATTTATAATTTATGGACCGCAAAATTGTGTTGCTCATTTTAATATTTTTACACTAAATCACTTGTGAGGTTGACAAAATTCTATCCAAATGACTTTGGATATATTAGTGATAAGGAGTTGTATAGCCAACTCGAGACGTATACTGCATGTGTCGAGATAGTTGATAACATTTCTATTTTGAAAAATATCTCGGATCTATGTAAGAATCTTGTTCGTACCAAAAAGTACAAGATATGTAGATTTGTGTACACACTTTGGAAGTTAGCTTTGTCCTTACCGGTTGCTACCGCAAGTATTGAGTGAATTTTTTCTCGTTTGAAATATGTGAATAATGAGTTGAGAAATCGAATGGTTAATTCATAGCTTAATGATTATTTAGTGACATTTGTGGAGAAATAAGTGTTTTCTACATTGATGATCTAGATATTTTTGGGCATACCTTAAATTTTAGTTCTGGATCCGCCACTGGGTAGGAAGCCGTTAGAAAAAGTTAAAGTTTAACAAGGATCATATGTTTGTGTAACATCGTTTTTTAAGTCTATAATTTGTTTAATATAAGATCTATATTTTTCTATATTCCATATTATTCATGTTTTATATTTGTTATGAAGAATATGAATTCGAGAAGAAATCTATCCAAAATCAATCTTGAAGATGAAGATATTTGTTTAATAGAAAGTGGGACGAAAAATACACAATTCCAAAATAATAAGTAATTTACTATCTTGAAAGGATGTAAAGAAAAATAAAAACTATATATTGTTCAACAAATATAATATATGGTTCTAGAAGGGCCAATATTATCTTATCGGGAGGTACAATATTAAAAATAAATGATACATTATATTATCCTAAATCTTTGAGAAATCTGTCGAGTTTAAAAGCTATTCATAAAAATAGATATCATCATGAGACAATGAATAAAGGTAATACATACTACTTATGTATCACTTCATCTAATATGGGCTGGAAACCTATTATACAGAATTTTGTAGCTATTTTCACTAGTTTGTACCTTACGTTTGTCAAAGCTATTGGATCTCATAATGTCATAGACCAGAATTTTAATAATCCATCAATATCCAATCTAGATCTACAATAATAAGTAGAACTGTACAAAATTCTCGGCTTCATCATTTGCAAAATCAGAAGTTTCTGTAAACAATAGATTTTAATTGTATTGCATGCTATATGGGAAAATTGATAGCTAAGCCTTCATTAGCCAAAATTATTCTTGAATATCCGATTTTTATCCAAAGGTTTAAGGAGACATACGTGGTCTTATAGACCTGTAATGTGGACCCTTTGGATATTTTATGATCCTTGTTGATGCATCATGCATATGGTCACATGTTTTTATTTTATCCACATGAAATTAGTCGGCTCTAGCACAAATAATTAAACTACATGCACATTTCATAGAGTTCTCCAGAAAGTTTATTTGACTAGATATATTCTCACAAATATTTTATGCATATTGTATTTCTGTTGATATTGATATTGAAAATCATGTAACTCATGTTCATAGCTAAATGGCTGAATCATTTATTAAACATCTGCAGTTAATATCTTGACCCATGTTAATGAAAATAAGATTACATGTGTTGTATGTGGTCATGCTATTTTACATGCCTTAACCTTAATTTAACTTTGGCCTACTACATATCATCAATACTCACCCTAACAACTTATTCTGAGCCATGACCTAATGCTACCCATGTGCGTATTTTTGGTTGTTGTAAATATTTATTTGTATCACCTTATATAAAATTTATCCCACAACGTAGGAAAAGCATATATGTCAAATTTGAATCACTTCCATTATAAGCTATCTTGAGCCTTTAATAGGTGATATATTCACAACTCGTATTACTAATTGTCACTTTTATAAGACAATTTTCCCACCATTAGAGGATAAATTAATCCGCCATAAGATTGGAGTAAAATTTCTTGGTTGGTACCAACTTTATATCATCTTGATCCATGTACAAATCAATAAAAAATTGAAGTAAATAAGATTATCCATCTTTAGAATATAACTGGTTAAACGGATGTATTTGTGGGTACAACGAAAATATATAAATCTTGCATACCTTCTAAAAATATCCCATGACATATTAATATCATAGTTGGACAATGCATGAATTTCCCAACAAATGAGTCGTCTAAAGTATGCCAAGTTCAAGTGGACTATGTTTTACTATAGAAGAACCAACCATCATTTATAAAGATAATAATTCATTTATCTTACAGATAAATGAAGGTTATATCAACGGTGACTGAACAGATTTGTTCACCAAATCTTTGCCAACAACAACATTTAAAAAACTAGTCTATGGGAATTGAATATGACATACGTACCACCAATGATCTTACCAGAAGTTTGATCACATGAGTTATCCTTGGTTTAACACGATGTACCCTTATTCCTTTTGTCAATTTTTTTACCCAATGGGTTTTTATTTTTCAATAATTTGAACGAGTCAACATATGCGTTAGTTTTAGAATTCCACTCTCTTTTTTCGTTCAGATTTTGCTCCTTTGACTTTACCAGCAAGATTTTAATGAAACAATATTATATGAACGTTAAATCATCCATAAAGGAGTGTTATATATTATTCGGCTGACTCACTAACATGCTTCTCATACTAGCTTGCATGTTCACCAATTGTTACCATATTAGATGAGTTATTCATCTTAGTTGGTACCTAGTTGACGGATCTTCATATTATTCCTCTAAATACTCGTGTAATCCATGAAATCGAGAAATAACCAAAACTCAACAATGATAAAGGGAAGAAATATTGGGAAGAATAAGTTAAATTAAGTAAATTAGGGAATTAATTTGGTTCAATAAAATATTTTGTAAGAAACCCAACAAGTATGTGATATTGAGGATGCATTGTGTAATAGATAACAATTATGATTAAGGTTAGTAAAGAAGTGGGGTGAGGTATCCATAAAAGAGGGTAAACTTGCAAATTATGAACCCACCACTTGTACTATATAAAGCAAACCCCCTTTTTGGAAAAAGGGGCAATCATTACTCAATCATTGGTGATTATTCCTTTTGTCATTTTCTCTCTACTTATTATCTTATTTATCTCTCTAATATTCACTTACGAACATTGTTGTAACCGATAACCTCATAGGAAATATTTGGAACTATCATTGGCACCGTCTGTGGGAAAACGAAAACCATAGTCTTATTTTCAAAAAGTTGTGAGAATAATAGATACAGAAATTCTAGGAGAGGTGATGTCTTGCATAAAGAACTGTATGGTAGGAGAATCATCTGGAAATATCATGATCGAGGAAAAAATATTGAATGAAATAAATGACAATGACGACATGTCGAGGAGTTGTTAGAAGAATCTGCCGTAGTAGCTCGGCGGAAAGAACTTTTGGAAGATATTGAAAGATTGAATGCTGAGAAGGAAGCGATATTGAGTTCACGAAGGCTTAAATCGGAGGTCCATAGAGAATACATAATTGAAAAAGATCATATGAAATATGTTCCTCGGACCGACAAAAGTCATAAAATACAAAGTCGTTATTATTCAAAGAGAAGAGTAAAATCTAGATTTCGTTACGAGCCAACTGAATCTAGCAAATATTCATCATATAGTTCAAATGAATTTGTCATGAAATGGATAATCGACGTCTACAAAATTACAAGAAAAAATATTTGAAGTGGTGAAGAGATAGTCCTCATGCATCTCATAAAGCTAAAGGTTTGAAGAAAGAATATAGTGAACATGAGAAAAAGAGGCTCAAGTTAGAAGAGCAAAAGAGGGTTGTGAATATAGCTAGACAAGACCAATCAATTCACATACCCAACGAGGAAGATTTATACACTGCACTTAATGAAGCACCCGAGGTAGTATTTATAAGATTGTACACAATTGTAGATCATCTCATCTCTCGCCGTAAATTATTTAGGCCATTTGCCTAAATGGTTTGATATTTCAAAGCTGGAAAAGTTCGATAAAATACAAGATCTGAAAATCCATATTGAGTAATGAAAAACATTTATGATCAACTACAGATATGATGATAAATTGATGTGTAGATACTTCTTCCAAATATTCAAAGATGCAGCTTTAAAATGGTATAATCGTTTTCCAGAGGGTTGTATTAAATGTTTTGATATGTTCTAGAATATGTTTCGTCAACATTTCTTGGGAAGCAAAAAGTTCTGCGCAAATGCTGATACGATTATTTACTGTAGACATAAAGTGTGAGAAAGCCTTAAGGATTATACAAATATTTTTTATCAAGGCTAAAATGGACATGGAAAGTTGTAAAGATAAGTGGCTTTAACAGATTTTCAAATGGGACTTCGCCCCGATATAATGAAATGTAATGTTGTACAGAGGCAAGCCATGGAATTTGGGGCCTTGCTGGATCAAGTGAAGAAAATAATTTTGGTGGAGGAAATACAAGCATTAGAGATGGACTCTTCGGCTCAGTTTGAGAAAAATCAATTCCATCAGACTCTGATTGTAGCACATAACAATTCATATCCAGCAATTGTTTTACGAGCTCATGCAATAACTCAAACACCAACCCAAGTACCTTCCAATCTAGAGGTGAATACACAAGCTGTGAACACACAACAATATTTTTTACCCATATCTAACAAATGGATCCGACCAGCACATTGCACCGAGCTGATAGAGTGTGTAACACAAATGTTTGACAGAGCATGTCCACTCATACAGTTTTGCAAGCCGCTTTTGATACAAACTCTGAAGGACAGCGCAAGAAACATGTACTGCAAGTATCATGCGGACATTAGGCATGACACAAAGGATTGTGTGGAATTAAAAAAAAAGAAATACAGGCCTTGAGAGAATATGGAAAGCTAACAACATTTGTCAAGAAATACTCTCTTACAACTCCAAAACAATAAAACACTATGATGAACTCATAACCTATTGATGCATTTGACATTTCCACGGAGTATTTATATCTGAAATGAGATATGAACATCATCTTAATGGTGGAAGAATCAATTATAAGTAGGAAAGGTTAGTGAAGTATGTGTTTTCTTTGAATCACTAACAATTTTTGGAGGGGCTACTATTATAGGGACATCAAATTATTCTCGAAAGAGACATATCGTCAGCTTAGGGACTCAATTAGAAACAGGTTCTTCACCATACTTGTACAGAAATCCATCTCTAATACTTTATTTTAAAGATGATAATATAAATGATGTAACTGGTCCACATAAAAATGCGGTAGTTATTGTAGCAGATATTGTCAAGGATGAGATACGAAGAATCTTGATTGATATTGGTAGTTATTCTAACATTATGTTCATGACTACTTATAACAAGATACTGGGGTAACAGCTGAAATGGTATGATAATTTAAAAGAATAGTGGAACTATGTCATGGGCTATTTAAAAACATAGTGACCATTTTGTTTATTGTGGTAGATGCTCGAACGTCTTATAATTAAATATTTGGATAGTCTTGACTATCTAGAATGCATGCTACGGCATCAACAGTTCACCAATATTTGAAATATGTTGTTGGAAACAATGTTAGAATAGTTAGAAGTAGTCAAAAGATGGCAAAACATGTTATCGAACGACTCTGGCCCCAAAGCAAATAAACGGGCGAGTCAAATAAAGCATAACAATTAGTGGGGTCTCCCACGGGGTCCGATCCTATGGATGATCCGAGGGAGACCCCCAGGTTTATGATCCCAGACATAATTTTTTAGGATATTCTTATCAAGAAAATTACATATATCTCTATTATGTACGGAAGACGTGACAAGGGTTTCCTGCGGATATTATTTATGATAGATTAGCAATTTGAAGCATTGTGCGTCCGAAATAAAAGATCTTTTTCTTAAGAAAAATCGGAGACCATCATGCCTGAAGTAGATCACTTATCCAAGGTTAGGAACATACGAGAACCACAACACCCTCTATGGACTGCTAATCTGGTTTTAGTGAAAAATAAAAATGCTAAGTGGCAGATGTTTGTAGAATTTACTGATCTAAATAAAGCTTATCCAAAAGATCTATCTCGGTTCCTCGGATAGATCAGTTAGTGGATTCAACCTCTCGAAACCAATTATGATCATTTATGGATGCGTATGCTGGCTTCGATCATATCCAAATAGATCCAAAGGATAAAAAAAACACATCGTTTATCACTGGAAGAGGTTTATATTGTTATAAGGTTATGCCTTTTGGGTTGAAAAACGCCGGAGAAACTTAGCAATGCTTAATAGACAAAGCTTTTGAGACTAAAATTGGATGAAATATAGAAGTTTATATCTATGCCATGTTAGTGAAAATTACGAGGGATGAGGACCACTTTGCAGATTTAGAGGAGACTTTTGCCAACTTGGCAAAGATAGTTTTGAAATTAAATCCAAAAGTATATTCAGAGTATAATCCGTGAAATTTCTTGGGTACATAGTTAGTGAGCATGAAATAGAAGCTGATCACGTACAGTTAAATGCATTGAAGACTATGGAACCACCTCGAACGACTAAAGAAGTACAAATTTTGATGGGAAGTTGTGAGCATTGAATCAAGTTATATCTCGATCATGGGACAAATGTGCTCTTTTTTCCAAGTGTTGAGACAAGCAAATTGTTTTAACTGGACCCAAGAATGTTCCGAAGTGTTTCACAAATTAAAGAATATCTATCTTCGCCGGAAATCTTGATAAATCCAAATTCGAGGAAAAGTTATATGTTTATATAACAGTGTCGAATTATGTTGTGAGTGTTGTTTTGATTTGAGAAGAAGATAATTTCCCAAGACCAGTGTATAATGTTAGTCAAAGTATTTTGGATGTTGAGAAACGGTATTTGAAGTTAGAAAAATTGGCCCTTGCATTAGTAACTGCTGCTCGGAAAACGAGGCCTTACTTTCAGGCTCATTCTATTATTGTACGAACATATTTTCCATTGAAAAATAAGTTGCAAAAGCCTGATATATCAGGAAGAATGACCAAGTGGTCAGCTGAATTGTGAGATTTTGATATTGAATTTGAACCTAATACTACAATCAAATCACAAGTTTTAGCAGACTTCCTAGTTAAATTTCATTCTGGACGATCAGATATTGAGGTAGAGGAATAAACCTTCGAGTCATAGTGGACAGTCATAACATATGTGGGTTCAAGCGCATCAAGATGCAGAGCTGGGGTGCAGTTGATTTCTCCAAATGGTATTGAAATGTATGAAGTTATCTATTTCGGGTTTAAAGCATCAAATCATGAGACCGTGTATGAAAATGTTTTGCCAGGTTTGAGATTTTCTCAGATCTCTAGGGCTAAAAAATTTAGGTTGATAAGCGACTCGCAACTTCTTATAAATCATTCTTCTAGCCAGGTCAAGGCTAGAAACGATCATTTAGTGAAGTATTTAAGAGCGCTAAAGGCTTTAAAAATAGTTTCCGCAGTAGTCGGATACAAATTCTTCTCGGTACATTTCTATCCACAAGAAAATGACCAAGTCTAGGTTACTAATCCTACAATTCTTGATGGGCTGAGAAAGAAATTTGAAGGCAAGGCTGTAAGAAAACATTAGATAGAAGACATCAACGATAAAGGAAAGCGTCCATAATTAGATTTAATAAAAGAAGAAAAAAGCGCGCAATTGAATTCTTTGCACCACCAAACTTTGATGAGAAGGCGGTATGCTTCCAGAGTTAGACGACGAGAGTTTAAAATAGGGTACAAGGTTCTGAGGAAATTATTTCTTCATACAAAATAAAAGCGATTTGGCAAGATAGGACCTAATTGGGAGGGCCAATACATGGTAAATAAGAAGGTGAAACCGGGCCATATCGACTAAAGATAAAAAAGGAAGAGACCTGCATCATTCGTGGAATATTGAAAATCTTAAATTGTAGTTAGACTGAATATAATGTTTTTATATATTTTTGAAAACTTGTGAAAGGATCGGTAGCATATTTTTTTCCTACCCTGCAAGAAGGTTTTAACGAGGTACCTATATAGTCGACTTATATATAATCTTTCTCTCTCATCTTAAAATAATTTTTTTATCTTTGGGACCGAAAGGGTCTCCTAACGAGTGTTTGTCAACAATTTTTATCTTTTAGACCCAGAGAGCCTTTCAACAAATGTTGCTCAATATTTTTTTATCTTTTGGACCGAAAGGGTCTTCTAACAAATGTTGGTCAACAATTTTTATTTTTTGGACCGATGAGGTTTTTTATAATAAAAGTTAATGGATAATAATGTTTTGATATGAATTGTTTTGGTGGAAAAAAAATAACCTAAGAACATTCCTATTCATAAGAGTTTGCATAGTACAAAGTACCTCGAGAGAATACGATGACTTAACAAAGAGGTACCCAAAGCAAAATTGGTTTACAAAGGATTACATGAAAACGATATAAACAAAAACAAGTAAAATACTCTTTACCCCAAAGGGGTACCTTCCTCATCAGCTTCCAACGAGCTATTCAATGAGGAATTATTTGATTCCGCATATTCACTAGATGAATCTGAATCTACTAAAGAGCAGGTTGTTTGAGGATTTCAGGCGCTTAAGAACACTCTCTTGGGCGCGAGGCTCCATCAACTCTCTTGGGCTTAAGAAATACCAGGTTGTTTGAGGATTCCAAGCGCTTAAGAACACTCTCTTGGGTGCGAGGCACCATCAACTCCTCTATGGAAACTTCTTTCGTCAAATCGGTCTTCCAAAGATAACTTAGAACTACATTCGAAGGAGTGAAACACCTGTGGAATTCGCTGGACCAAGAGGTGTTGGCCCAGGATCTCAATTGTGAGAATATCTGAATTCCTTCATTGTTATTCTTCACAAATGATTTAGAGATCCCTTTCATTTCTATCCTCACGAAAAGGCTTATTAAAACAGATCAAGCTGGATAAAGTAAAGTAAAAATTAAATAAGTACCTCGACTAGTCCACTTAAATGAGAGTCGATTGAGAATATCACCAGAATCTTCAAAGTCGGTCTCCTACAACTTGGAAATGAAAACAAATCTTTACTTCTATTTCTTATCATATTCTAAGAGATCGTCAACTATCTTGAACTTTTCCTAAGGGTTAAGTGGTAGAAGAGGAAGTAAGGGTTCTTGGCAACGCTAGTTAGCCTAAAAAATTGTTCCATTAAGAATCCAAACTTGGAGATCCGAGAAGCCAGGATATAATCCATTAATGTGAACCATATGTTAGGGTTAGCATGAGTCGGACACGAGTCTATCAACTAGACATATTTGACCAAAGAAGGTTCTAGTGGGTCTCGAAGGCCCCAGTTGAGAATGAAAGTACTCGTATTTAATTTTATGTAGCACCAAAATATGTTTAGCTTTAACTCCCGTAGGTTATTTTCTAAAATATCCTATATATTCGAGGGAAATTCTATGATATCCTTCTTTTTGTTCTTTGTTTTAGCTATCTGATGAATATAAAATTGGTAATAGTTTCATCTTGGGGGGATAATATTTGAGCTTCTAGAGAGAGTCCAACATAGGAAATAGGCGCAACAATATCTCATATATCTTGAGCATTAATAACAATAATATTTTTTATTGATTGTCCTCGAGTTCATCGACCAATTGCCTTTCTATCATCTCCATGATGAATCTGAAGGTTTGTTTCCTTATTGATTTCTTTCTCAAAGTGACACTTTCTTCTGACGATAACTGAGAGGCTGTTGATATAGATTTTTATGAAGTCTTTCGAGGAGTAAACTTGGAAGTCGTCAAAGGATTAAGCTAGGTTTTTTTAAGAGTAACAACAATGGATGTGATCTTAATTTTGGTCTACCTTTTGGTCATCGCCTCATAAAATTAATTCCTCTTCAAGCGATCGGTCTTGGTTTTTTCAGTCCCCTTATGTTTGTCTCCCATCGGAATAAATATAGAAGTGGTACTTGGTTTCTTAGAAAGGCTAAGGTCACCCTTGTCAATCCCCAGACAAGTTTGACTGGGAGGTTGTATTGTAGGAGGATCGGATGGAGCGATGGTACCTGAAGTCCTTGTTGCCTCAAAGTGATGTTTTATAGGAGGCCATTGATCGTAGTAAGTTTTCTGAAGAATTTGTAGTTGTCTAGCTTCCTCTTCAAACCTTTTAGCGATATTAAACCGCTCCCAAATTTTATACCTCTCAAGACCCTGGGTTTTTTAGACATGAACAGTGGAAGAAAACATTTAAAGAAAAAAAAAGTTTCTATCTCCAACCAAAGACTTTGTCTTTATCTCTCTATAAACTATGAAAATAAGTATCTTTGAAATTGTAAACGAGTTGAAGTATTCATAGGAGGGAAGGTGGGCTTCCAAAGGTTTTAAAGGCCCAAGTAGGTGAAAAACATTTCTTAGATAATAAGTGCCTAGGAAAATATGAAGAGTCTTTTGGAAGATAGGTAAAGATTTGAAATACATGTGTATTGAGAAGTGTAAGATTTTTCTGACATACCTTTTCTTCTTACAAGTCATTTTTAAAGGCATGCATATTAGTGTTAGGAAATAATTGACATGTGGATAAAAGATGTCATCAATCAAAATATGTTTTGGTACGTGAACTGGACGCAATACGTGTGCCACCTATTAGAAACACCTTAATACATGGCTTTAAAATACACAATGCATGAATATGAATTCATCACTACCTTAAATGAGGTCATGAATCCGATGAAGCACAGAGAAAACACTTATGGATGGATAGTCCAGGGAGGCACTTATGGAAGAATAGTATGAAGGGATGAATGAGAGAAGATTTTGATGAAGAACAATGTGTGTTTGGGAGGTCAGCTCGTAAGCTGCTAACGTGTGCTTGGGAGGTAAACTCACTCATCATTAATCTTATATATAGTGAAGAAGGGGTATGAAATTGTTGTCGCGCCATTGAGAGCATTCGCTAGAGATAAAAAGTCCCATGTTTTTCTGATTATAGAGAGGGTCAATGTAGAAGATAAACACGGAGAAAAACATTAAGATTCATAGTTTATTTTGGAAGGTAAAGCTTTGTAACAATATAAGAGTGGTTGTGTTAGTTGTCTTTAAGAAAATTTCTTGTAAACTTGTTTTATATAAACTGTGTGTTCATTTCTCGTGGATGTAAAATTTATTGACAATCCAACCACGTTAAACTTGTCTTATGTGAGTGGTTATATGTTTATCTTTATATATTTTATGTTGGAAAGTTCAAAGGATCGTTGCTCAATTTATTTTTTTAACACACTTGCAAAGAGTTGATCAATTGAGGCCTAAATCTTGACCTAATATCGAATCATATAACTTTAGTCTTGTGGTCTTGGATAACACCTTTTGGACCTAATATTGTGATTATCACACAAGTTTATTGTCTGAACAAAGAATCTTCTGTGTTGTTTATACCCCAACAAGTGATGTAGTGATTATGGATAATCTGTAACAATATTATTTTATAGGTGATTACACAAAAGAAAGATGAAGATCACTTTATATCTTGAGTTTAAAGATTAAAGTCTTACTAGTAAACCCAGGTAAGTCAGTGAGATAAGTTCCATGAAGTTCAATCTGGAAAATATCAATAGAAAGAATGATTTTAGACTCTTGAGAATTAAGATTCAGGCTTTCCTAATACCCAAGGGGTGTATTTTGCCATTGAGGAGAATATCAAAAAAACGGTTGAAGTTGAAGTATTTTCCAAGACCTATTTTGCTCTGATATGAAACTTGGAGGACGAGTTGCTTCGAGAGGTATATGGAAACCTGATGGAATTAATGAATGAAATGGCTGGAAGTTATTTGCATGAAGAAGTTCTTAGTGAACATATTGTATCTAAGAATATATATGTATATGCTGACAATAGATAACAAAAAGGAAATCCAAAGACACCTCGATGATTTTAATAGAATCATTCCACTTCTTTCTCTCTAGAAATAACAACATACGAACATTTTCGTCACATATATCCTCATACGAACAAATTCAGGATATAAAACTCCACTATGAAATCTTTGGACTTATCAGAATGTAATTAAAGTCAAGGTTAAATATGATGATCAAGCAATAATCTTCTTTATTTCTCTTTTAAAATTTTATGACCAACCGTGATCTACGATAAAGATTCTCTTATGATGGCTAAAGTGAAAGTGATTTAAACTCAAAAGATGTTCAACGGAGGACAATTTTGAAGAGAGACTATGAAAGGCTCAGACTGAGCGTGAGGGGAAAACCTAGAAGAATATATTTAAATAAGAAAAGAGTTAACTACCGGTCCAAAATAAGGTGATTTATGAGTGGCTTTAAATTAAGATGTTGGTTTTACAAAAAAGAATGTCATATGAGTAGTAAATGACTAGACATAAGAAAGAGTGATTACTACCAAAGTAGGATGTCGTAGATGTTGCAATGGGTTCGGATGGCTATGAATAATTAATGTCTTAATAGATTATACTTGCAAGTGCAATAACAAATGATTGTTTGACTCGAAGATTAATTCTACATTACTTTTGAGAAACATTGGCTTGAAAATATGATATTGTTTTGCGTAGCAATGTCATCAGCGGAGATGATGAATTGTGTACTAAATGAGATTGGGAACTTTCAGTTTAACTGGTTTACATGATTTGATATATTAATTTATAAATGTGAGGTATGAACCCGATATTACAAAAAACTTAGCTCGATTGGCATGTTAGATGAGAGATAATTCACATATAAGAGTGTATATGGCAGAATTAGGGTTGTGCAAGGCTCACTAGTTGTTACGAAAGTCTATGAGACTAATGATGTATTAGTTTTTGAAGGGTCTGTACTGGCCAAGGGTGTGTCTAGTATAGATAGATATTCAATCATGTTATGCCATCCGAGCTTAGGGCATGTTAGTGAGAAAGGTCTTATTGGTAATGCAATTCAAAGTTAAACTTTTGTAAATCTGTGTGCAACGTAAAAGCAAGCATGTTAAGTTCTTACCTAGTAATCATATAACCATTGATGTTCTTGAATATGTTCATTTAGATATTTGGGTCTGACATGACAACCCATCATGGGTGATGCAAGGTAATTTATATATTTAATTTATACTTTTTACAAAACATCATGAGTTATACTTTAAAATACCAATGATGAAGCATTTGACACTTTTACAAACAAGAAAAGGTTGATAAAGAATCAAACTAGAAATGTGTTGAAGAACTTGTGAACTGACAACACATGGAATATGTAAATGAAGAATATATACTCAAAAGAAATTAAATCATTGCATAAATATGAGGCTGACTGAGAGTTTGAAATTCTAGAGTCTTCACATGATCAGACTTGAGAGAAACATGATCTTGACAGTTATTAGTTGGTGAAAAATTGAGCATAGAGACCTTGTAAATGCATACAAAGGTACAATGTTTTGTTGACATTATATGTTATGATTTCTCGATTAAAATTCAGAAGATGTTCATTAACCTGAGAGTTATCATGATGTTATAAAGAGAAGTGATAACTAAAAATAGTTGAACGCCATGTGGGAAGAACTTAAGTTTTTCAATAATATATACACCTAGATTCTTTTAAAAAAATCAAAGCATCAGAAGCTTGTGGAGAGTAAATATATACTCAAAATGAATTAAATAATTTTAGAGTTGTTTTATCAAGATATAAATCTAGGCGTGTGGTTAAGTGATTTACGCAAACGGAGGGTGTTGATTTCAATGAGATATTATGACTAGTTGTGAAAACTACCTTAATAAGGGTTATACTGTCAATTATTTCGATATTTGATATTGAGGTAAATCAAATTGATGTGATTACCGTTTTTCTGCATGGATAATTGGTAGAGACCATCTACACGTGTCAGTCAAAATATTTTGAAGAATAGAAGGAATAAGATGTGTGTTTGTTGAAGAGAGTTCTATAGGGGATAAAATAGTCGTCGAGGTCATGCAATATAAGATTTGATTATTTTATGAGGTCCATCAAGTACGTGAGAAATTACTATAAAAAATGTATTTATTTTAAAAACAAAACACACATAAAAAAAATCATATTACTAATGTATAGTGATGACATATTATGTAGCCATAAAAGACATGAGAATGATTAAAAATGTTAAGACATAATTGAAGGGAGAGTATGAAATGAATAATATGAGAGAGACTAAGATTATACTTGGTAGTAAGATCAAGAGAAACATACCGAGAAGGTATTTAATCTTATCTCAGCAATAATAAATACAAAAGAAATAAATAAGATGTTCATGCAAAAGATACCTTATAGAGACATCATTCAAAGCATAATGTATGCAATGATTTGCACGAGACCTGGTCTTATCTACTTAATTACTATTGAGTAGACTTATGTCAAATCTGGGAAACCACACTAACAAGCTCTCAAGTGGCTCATAATGTAATTGAAGGGTTTGGATGAAGTTGAGTTGTGTTATAATTAGAAGTATGCGATTGACTAAAGTTTGAGGGGTTATTTAGACTTTGATTATGCATGATACACTCACATAATGAAGTCAACTTCGGGTTATCTATTTAATATTCATGGATGAGTGGTTAGCTGGAAATCATATCTTCAAAGGGTCGTTTCCTTTTCATCTACAAAATCTGAATATATGGCTACTACTGAACCAACTAAGAAATCATGTGGCTGAAAGGATTTTTAAATGAGACCATAGATATTGAACAATATGTGAATATGTTATGTGATAATATTAATGCTCTTCATTTAATGAATAATCCTAACTTCCATGAGATAACTAAGTGACTATATATCAAGATACACTTTATCTGAGATGTGTTGGAAAATAAACAAGTGAGGGTGGAAAATATTGCAAGTGCCAAAACCATCAAGATGCTCTAACCAAGGTATTTATCGATTTCAAAATTCATGAACTACTTGAGACTTGTGCAAGTCTTAGAGATATGTAAAATGGATGTCTCAAAAGAGTAGTTGGAACATCATGGAAATGGATAATGGAGTCAATACAATACTAGGTGGAGAATTGTTGGGTATATGTTAAAAATGAATGTTGAAACTCATATGAATACTTAATGAGGAATACTTAATGGGGTATTTATCAAAATCTGGTTATGTTATTGAAAATCTATGATTTCGGACGATTCACTGTGAAAAATGTAAAACGTTGGATAATAAACTGAGAAAAATGGTTATCCCCTACCATTTTTTATATTTTCCCTCCAAATTTCTTATCCATTGGAATAAAATTTTAGTCATTCCCTCTCACTTTTAATTTATAATTTATGACATTAGTCATTATTTTTATTTTTTAACTTTTTTTCTACATTATTTTTCTTTTTCTTTTGAAAAAAAACACAAAACTACTTATATTTTTTCTTGATAATACGACAAAACCACTAATAATTAAAAATTTGAGATCTCTGTCGAAAGTTGGTGTATCTATCCTAAGAAAAAAATGTCTGTAACGGAACACTATCGATATGAAGTTTATCCTCACGAAAAGCATAGTCTGTAAGTTTTTCTTTCTCTAATAAACTAGGAAGATTTAGAGTCATTTTATTTTAACTCTGACAAAAAAATCCGTTTAAAACTAATCTTATTTTTTTTTACAGTAGTATCTTAATAAATCTAGTGACAACATTATTTTACAGTCATTTTATCGTAACAATACAAATGTTGTCTAGGTTTGTTTATCGACCCTTTTTAATATACTTATTAAATATTAATTTTATTTGTTAAAAAATAGGTAGATGTTGTCAACACAATAAAAATAGATTTACCGACATGGATGATCAAGGTTATGTGATACTTGGTCAACGGGGTTCAATAGGCCAACAAACTAGAATCTTGGAGGCTAAGGCTACGAGTCACGCAATTCGTTATTGTGGATGTAAATTTTTTCTGAAAGGGATATCTCCAATATATATATATATATATATATATATATATATATATATATATATATATATAACTAGCATGACATGCACAACAATGCTAAAAACTTGGTTAAAAAGTGAGACAATTATGAGTGATGGTCTAAATCCCAGCATCAGCCATAGGTTGAGCTCACATCAATACTCTGGGTATGTTTGTTCAATTGGTGGGGGCTAGAATTAGTATGACTCCTACCTCCTCGGCCGAGCAATATCAGGTTCGTAATCGTATTCAGAGACTACTTCACGAAATGAGTGGAGGTTAAAGCTCTAAACCAGAAAAGGGGGATAAATCATGAAGGTCATAAATGAAGCACATAGTATATCGGTTTGTTATTCCCGAAATCCTCATCTTTCATAACGCACTACAATTTGACAATGAAGAAATAAAATAACTTTAACTTGAACACGAGATACATTGCCATTTATCTTCGCCCTACCACCTGTAGGAGAACATGCACGTACAGGTTAATAATCGAACGATCATGGATAATCTAAATATAGTGTGGCAAAGGAAAAAATAATTTGGCCAAAAATCTTATAAAAAATATTCTGTAAATAGCAAACGACGTCACGGGGTTCAATGGGTGAGACATCAATTCAGCTCACCTATGGAGCGGAGGCTATAATACCAATACAAATTGGGGATCCAACCATCTGCATCATACGGTATGGCAAATATACCAACAAACTAGGAAAATGAATTTATTTAGACTTGATAGAAGAACTTCGAGACAAGGCACATCCAAAGAAATTTTATATGAACAAAAATATTGAGGGACGTCATAATACAAGGCTAAAGTTCTGCCTCATCATGGTTTGGGAACTCGTACTTAGGTGTGTCTTCCAGTATACGCGAGAACCCAAATCAGGAAAATTAGCGCCCACATGGGGAGGACCTTAGAGAGTTTTTGAATACAACCGACCAAGGATGTACTGGTTGGAAGACATGAATGGAAACAAGGTTCACAAACCATAGAACAATGAGCATCTGTGTTTGTACTATATTCAAATATTGGTGTCTAACTATGTTTGCTTATTTTGAAAATTTGCTTACATATATATTGCTGCATTCAAAGCACATCATGAGCCACTCATTTACAGAAGTTCACGCCCAAACTCAGTGTATGGCTAACAATGGGTATAAGCTAGACTTGTAACTTGCATGATACTTAAATTTACAAATCGGTAGAACAAAGGAAAGCTTACACCAAAGAGAAAAGGAAAGTCACGAGATTGAGGGTCTAAATAGTAAGTGGTTTAAAACCTATGAGTCGGTCCAATAAACCCACACTCTTGCTAGCAAGTAGATGAATTAATAAAAATCGAGAGGCTAGCTTAAGGAACAAGGCATGATGACCTATGAAGAAAACAAAGGTTAGCCTTAGGTTTACCTCACTTGGCCTAACTCGATATTAGCTTGGCCTCAAGCTCGGTGTCATCATGGTCTCATCCAACCTCAATTTGACAATGACTTGGTCTCACTAAGGAAGAACTCCCTCGAAAAAAATGAAAAAATAAATAAATTTGAGAGAGCTCACTCCAGAACCTCTCACTTAGCAAAGCCCAAACATAACACGACCTTAACTTGGAGGTCAAGGGCCACCAATTACTTCAATTACTTGCAAGCAAACAAATTATTATTTTAGTTTAAACAAAAAAATATTTTAATACAATCCGAGTACAAATTGCACACTTCAATATTAACAAAATTAATGAATTTTCGGATGATGTTCTCTAAAAGTCGATATTATGAAAACATTATGTAGAGTACAACTTGAAGAGTTTGGGTTGTCGTATGTTATATTATAATATTAATCGGTAAAATAAAATTAAAATATTTTTAACAATCATATAAAAAATAAGTTAAAGTTGATAGGTTGTAACTTTAAGAAAATCCTTATAAGATTGAGCAATTGCCTCATCAATCAACCATAATTTTCAAAGATATAATATCCTTTAGTTTTCAGATGAACTTAATATAATATTACTGATATCCTAATTTTAACGAGAGTATTCATATAAAGTGGTGTATGCCAACTATATTTTTATTTTGATATTTATACTAACATGTTGCATTCTTTTTCAAGGTGGTTGATAACTATCTTTGAAAATAGTCACGCGTTCACGTTTTCATGATAATCATTGCAGCTATGAAACAAGTGACTTCGTTTGTAGTTGGCATTGTGGTGGTTGAATATAATGTTGTTTAAACAATTTGTTGGGTGGTGGATCTGTGAAAGCAAAAAAAATTGAAAATCAATTCTTTTTGTGCTCAAATCATGATAGCTAATATCTTGGTCAGAGATAGATCTTACGATAACCATATTTTCTTCCTCTTCAATGTTTGTCCAAGCGCATCTAACTTAGGTTGTAGGACCGTTCTGTTATCAATTGCATACATACTAGCGGATTTTTCCTAAAAAAATTAAATAACAAAACTAAATTAAAAATAAAAATAAAAATAAAAATAAAATAAAAATTATTCAGTATAAAAATATATCTAACAAACGGATATAAAAATAAACTAAAATCAAATGAAATCATATATTAACTAAAACGATAGATATAAATCAAATCAAATAAAAATAAAAGTAAAATAACATTAAAATTAAAAACTAATTAGCACACAAATATATCAAACTAATAGCTATAAAAAATAATGTTTTTTTATTCCCCGGCAAGTGTACGATATTTGTTGTAGTTTTAGGGTATTTAAGACTTGAATATCAAACCAAGGAGAATAAATCTATTTTTAAATCTACAATCTAATATAAATATAAACTCATTAATAAACAAAAATAAAAGTTTAAATGTAAAAATAAAAAATAAAATGAAACTAATAAATATTAAAAATTATTCCAGAGTTAATAAACATGTATCAACAACTTATAATGTATTTTATATAATCAAATTAACCTAACTTTTGCAATTATTTTTTAAAACCGAATCACAACTAACCCTTTTGTATGGCTAGTTATATCTCTAATCCCCTACCTCCTACTATTTGGTCATAAGTTCTAAGAACCTATTTCACACTTCACTGGATCGTGGCTGTAGTAAACTACTCATTCAACCTAATGGTACTGATATACTTCAGAAGTAGATATTACCTCTCGGTTTCAACCTAAATCTATGATCAATCAATTAATCCTATAGAAAATCGAAAGCATTAGGATTAATATCAATACTAACTAATAAAAGAAAAAGTAAATTAATAAAAAAAATATACTACATTAAAAATTGTAACTACGTTGGTTTAATAACCCTAGAACAAAAAGGTTTAGCTCCTCGTGAGAATAACCCTAATAAGAAAAACAAAATAAAAAGAAAGAAAGAAAAGTAGATTGTTGACGACCTTCGTTAGGGTTTTATTTATAGGAAGAGTTATGGGTTTCTATTAACCATAATATCCTAAAAATAGAACACATAAGATAGTATAATTATAATATTTATTAAATAAAATAAAAGAATTAATTTATTTTTAATAGAATATTATTACTTACGTAGAAGAAAAGATATTATAATTTATTTTTTAAGAAACTAAAATATTAAGATGGTGGTCTTCAATTAATTTCTTATCTTTTAGTCTTTCTTTCAGTCTTTCTCTAATTATCTTCACGTCCTTAGCTTTTATCTTCTTCTTTAATTATATAGCTTCTATGTCCAAGCTTAACTACTTTTTGCTCATTTTGCTCCAATTTCACTGAGAAATAAAAATAACCAAATGAAAGTATTTGTATTCATAAATAATTAAAACTAACAATTAAATTAGTATAAAATTAATATAAAATCAAGGATTAATATCCTTTGATCACATGCCCTGAAGATATTTTTGTTGAAATACTTAAATACAAAAAATATAGGTTAGACGTTGTATATCTTATTAATTTTGATTCATGAGGATTGTTTTTTATGTACTCTTAAGTTGTCATAAAAATACACATTACAAGAATGTTGTAATATTATAGTATGGGTAACAAAAACCTATTTGAGATAAAATGAGATAAGCTCTTTATCACTCATTATCTCAAGATTGATTTGGAAATTCAAAAAATACAAAAGAGTTCATATGCTTTATTAGTTGGAAGTTAATATTCATAACATTCCTAACATGGACTTAAAATAAATATGTTAATATTTTAAATAATGACTAATATATAGCACGATGTAGCCTTTTGATCTTAAAAAATAACAAAATATCGTATCTTAATATAAGAAAAGTTAAATTTTAAAAAGTCATTGATGCATTATAATTTTATAGGTTGTAAAGGTGTTTGAACAATTTGTGAAATCTAAGTTATATATTATATTACAATAAATTTGTACCATATTTGAAACTATTAAATTGACATCTATAATCGTAAAAAAAATAATAGTCTAAAACGACGTAAAATTAAAAACTAGACTAAAATTTTGAAATCCGCACATATTAATCAATAAATATTTAAGATAAGTGATTTATCACTATTCATGCAAATATTTTTTTTAAAGAAAATATACATTTTTCTATTTTTCCTATCATATTGATCCACATTTAAATCTTAAAACAAAAAACATTGATTTTTTCGTATCTATTTTTAATTTTTTTTATAAAACTTACTTTTATTTTCAATCACCAAATGAAAATTTAAAAAATTTATTACATATACAATTTATTTCTTATCGAAAATCTTAAAATTTTAAACTTTATAAACTTAAAAAAATATAATACCTCATATAAATACGACTATGATTTGCACGAAATTAATATTTTTTGTAATTATTTGTCTTTTATGATGGTTTGCTAATTATAATTTTTTTATCAAAACCAACTATTTATTAATAGAATCAAAAGGGTCTATAAGCTTTTTACATAAACAAGGGTCAAGATGGATTGAAAGATCCTATCTGATTTGGCGACAACGCATTAACCCTAAGATCCAAATTAGAAAACGTATCTCCTCCTCTTCAATCAAACCCCTCTTCACCAAAATCTTCTCACGAGCAACTAACCTCCCTTGAAAAAACCATAAATCTTTGAAGCATATAAAATCGAGAATCTTTCATCAACCATCTTCATCTCTCATGCAAAAACCCTTGCACCTTGAAGAACCACCACTAAACGAACCCAACCTTTTTCGAACAAACCCTAAGCTGATGAGACCAGCAAGATGACTGAATTAAACCCTTTCTTCAAGCTTCAATTCGAGAACAAATTACTCAGGTTTGTTCTTCAGAGTTTTGAAACTCACTCTCTTCTTATGTAACCGATTCTCAAACTCTCTAGAAATGTGATAGCCGTAAGAGCATTTGAGGCTTAATTTCTGCTAAAATCCATATCATAAGTGGATTTTAAGCTCTCTTTGGCAACCCAGTTAGCAGCTTCATTCTGCTCTCTGAATATATGAATTAAATTTGTATGCCTAGAGATGAGCTTCCTACAACATGACATAATAGGGACTAGAAACCACGGGGTTCCACCTCTCGAAATCATTTCAATTAATAGAGATGAATCAGTCTCTATGTCAAAATTCAAAATGCCATTCTCGTGACATAAGATCAACCCATGTAATAGAGCCCTGTGCTACAATTGGGGAACTCTTACAATACAATCTTCCATAGCCAAAAATAATAAGCCCATTGTTGTCTCTGACAATACCCCCTCCACTACCTTCATTTAATAGACTACAAGCTCCATCAGTATTGAGCTTGTATCTATTTGATTTAGGATTAATCCACCAAAGGGACATAGCAATTCTAGATTTTTTAAGATGCTTTAGGCAACTGATGACGAGGCGGAAATTAAACAAGAAGCAACGATAGATGAAACCCTAATTCAAGAGTAACATGATGAAACCCTAATCTAAGGGTAACAAAGATTGAAATTTTCAGAGATAAAAAATATATTATTCCAAAAACTTAAAATAACTTAAGGAATATAAGGCTTTATATAATAGCTTCTCAAAACCCTAAATTAGAATACAAGGAAATAAAATAAATACATTAAAATAAAATAAAATCAAATCTTAATATAATTAGATTTCATTTAAACAATATAAGATATTTGAATAAAATAAAATAAAATAAAAGAAGTTTGTGTTTGGACTTTCGATGTTGCATCATCTTTCCCTGGTTGACAAGAATTCATCCTCGAATTTACAGCACCATCACCATCAACAACCAAAATTATTTTATTTTATTTTTTCAATTATTACATTGGGAATTATAATTGTTGACCTTATCGGAATAAGATAAATTCTTCTTGAGTGATCCTTATTCGTAGTCACATTGAAGCCATCCAATTGATGAAAACATTGGTTTCGAAAACTTTTTCATCGCCTGAAGACAATATCCCCATGTCGAGTGGATGGAAAAAATGGTTTTGAAAACCTCTTCGTAGCCTGAGACAGCATCTCGATAAGCAATTTTTAACTTGATTCGAAGATTGGTAGCCAATTTAAACTCTTTTAGTAACCGGTCAATACAATCGTCATTGAAACGGATGGTATGTCCCGTCATACTCAAACGATCTTCCCGATCTTCATGACCATATGTGTTGTTCTCTTCTTTAAACCTTGAATCAGAATAGTGAGGCTTTAGAAACATGCTTCCCCATAGTAGGAACTGATGCTCTGATACCAAACAGGATGACACAACGGAAATACAAGAAGAACCAACGATAGATGAAACCCTAATTGAAGAGTAACATGATGAAATCCTAATCTAAGGGTAACAAAGATTGAAATTTTCAGAGATAAAAAATATATCATTCCAAAAACTTAAAATAAATTAAGGCATATAAGCTTTATATAATAGCTTCTCAAAACCCTAAATTAGAATACAAGGAAATAAAATAAATGCATTAAAATAAAATAAAAGAAAATCTTAATATGATTAGATTTGATTTAAACAATATAAGATATTTGAATAAAATAAAATAAAATAAAAAAGTTTGTGTTTGGACTTTCTGGGCTACATCAGCAACCCAGTAAAGGACCAATTGAACTAAATTTACCCTAATGTTTCCTTTTAAGTAGAAAATATCTATCCAAATCCTCGAGATTGAACAAAACATGATCAAACATATTCTTAGAGCTAATGCTCTGATTATCATGTTTTTTTTATTCCTCGAGTTCCATAATACCTAAGTAATCATAGGAGGAATGATCGAACAAATATGAACATTATTGTTAGAACTTTAGAACCAATTTCTTACCATATGAGGAAAATACATAGCTTCGTTGATTCGAATATTGAAGAAACCAACAAAAAATACCCAAACTTCCCAAGCAGACTCACATTTAACAAAAGTATGCCTAATAGTTTCAATTGAGTCACATTTTTTACACTTTGAAGCTAACAAAATTTTCCTTTTTTGCATGACATAATCAATGGGCAACCAACCATTCAGAGTTGTCCATAAGTAAAAGGAGTATTTCAAAGGAGTTACAACATTCCAGTTTTTACCAAACAGATAAGAATTGTTGTCTTTGTTTCTGATTTCTTCCCAAGTTTGTTTAGTACCGAATTGGCCATTTAGAGAAAGATTTCAACTAGGAAAGTCTTTTTTTATTGGAAATACAGACTTTATTGATATTAGTATAGTTGATCTCAGATAAGCTAGAATTCCTCACTACAGAATTTTAACTACAATTCCCAAAAATCCCTCACCAAGTTGTACCCAAACCTTGACCTGTCTTCACCATCTTCAAACGTAACAAAGGGTTGCGAGGAGCATCACCTATCAATCCTGAAGTTCATCAACCCTTCACATGTATGCCAAAGAATAAACTTATCATCCATATCCCTGACTTTCAGCAGCCTATCCCAGATTTTAGAACATTCAGCACCCTTTGAAACAATCGAAGGGTGCTTCCCATTACAGTAAGTGGAATATAACAATTTAGACCACATAGAGCTTTGCTTCCTGAAATTCCACCAAAACTTATATGAGAATACCTCTTGAAGATCCTTTAAACTCCTCAAGTTCAGACCACCTACCCCATAACTTCTACAAACCTTGCTCCATTTAGACCAAATTACTGCTTTTTTTATAATCTTTAGATCCCCAAAAGAAATTACTATATAATCTCTAAATTCTTTGCATAACACTTTTAGGGATAACAGAATTCTGCAAAGTGTAAATAGGGTAAGTAGAAATTACAGATTGAATTAAGACCAGCCTACCTCTAAAGGACAAAACAGACTTGCCCCTTCAAAAAAATTTGATTGATTTTGGAAACCAAATCATCAATATTGCTAACTTTATTTCTTCTATTGATGGTTATCCCCATGTACTTGAAGGGAAAATGACTATGCTTGAAACCAGTTAACTCACCCAGGTAGGAAATTCCTAGTTGAAGCCATCTTATTTGATACAATTAGTTTAGACTTTTCTCTATTAACTAATTGACCAGATTTTTCTTCGTAGTGAGCCAGGACAGTACTAATCAGGGAAAAGGAATCTGAAGACCCGTTACAGAAGATAAGCAGAACATCTGCATATGCAGACAAGGTATCTTCATACTTCTCCTATTCTTGTAGATAGTTTTAGGGAAATCCATAGTTAACTTCTTTAGACCTCTGACTAGATACTCTTCAGCTAATATGAAGAGACTGGGAGATAAAGGGTCTCCTTGTCTCATACCTTTGTTAAACTTAAAATAACCTTTAGCCTCCCCATTAATTATGATAGAAAAATAGATGTTAGTGATACACCTTTCGATTAGCTGAATAAAACCATACCCAAAGGAAAAACTAGCAAGAATACTCAACAAAAAAGTATGATCGAACCTATCAAAGGTCTTGGTCATATCTAACTTCATAATGATATTGCTTCAACTAGATTTAAGATTCAAATCATATGATAGTTACTGGGCTATCATTACATTCTCATTAACGTTTCTGCCTCTTAAAAAAGCCCATTGTTCCTCGGATAGTAGCAGATGAAGAATATCATTAATTATGTTATTAATGACCTTAAAAATTATCTTATTGAACATAGTCGTAAGACTAATTGGCCTAAAATCTTTCCAGGAGTTAGGAACTTTAACCTTAAGGATGGGATACACAGCAGTAACAAAGACACCATTAGAAATAGGCTGATTTTTGAAAACCCCACCAATAACTTCACATAAATCTTTAAAACATTTGCCATTAAAAACATTAGATCCAGGAGCAGCATTAGGATTAAGATTAGATATGATGTTCGTAGACATAGATTTTTAGACATAGATTTTTAGACATCAATTTTGAACCATATTAACTCAAAGGAGAACCTATTAAAACCAATAATTATATATATATAGACATTGTGATTTTATTAGGCGTTTGGTTATGATTCATCTGAATTTTAATTTTTTATTGTTATAGTTAAATTGAGTATTTAATAACCTACGTATTATAATTTTTAAAAATTAAAATATGTTGTTTTAACGAAACGTGATACGCAATGTAAGATGATTAAAAATGAACATGTAAGATAAGTACTCTGTTTAGAAAGGAAAAAGTAATAAACTATATTGTGGTTAGAAGATAAATGCTTACACCGAAACGAATCTTCGTAAGCATTTGTTTAATAATGGTCAATGACTTGACTTGACAGAAAATATTAAATATGTTTGATTAGTATCTTTCTATACGCGTTACAAGATATCGTGGTTAGAGTTGATTAACCAATTTTAAAATTGTATATTATTACACTTACTTCCTAACAATTTTTCCACATGACCCTACTAATCCAGATTATTTAAAACCAAAAATATATATCATAAACATTTCTTTTATCAACTTTTATGCTAAAATTCCAAAGGAGAATTTTAACGTCTCGTTAAGCCTTTAAGAAAACGGTGGTTGATGGATCCTTTTCCTAACGATTATATTTTAATTTATTTACTTTATATTAGTTATTTAATAACAGTTTAAAAATACACTTTAAAATATTAATACCATACCTACGTTTATTTTCCTAACAAATACACTTTAAAATAAATTATATTTTATTATACTTACACAAAATACATGTTTATACAAAAATTAAAAATTAAAAAAAAACCTACTATAAATATAATATATTTTATTATTTATTCGGAATAGTTACCTCAGATATTGGTTTAGTTATTCGAATAATGTTCTCACGTTAAAATATTAAATAAAAGTGTAATTAAACTAAGTCATGAGTGTAAATTTGATATATATTTTTCCATCGGCGATGCCAGTGGTAGTGTTATTATTAGAAATAGTGATGGAAAGTTGATATGTATACACAACCAACATTATGGCAAGCTCTCTCCTCTCCCCGCTGAAGCTTGAGCGCTTCTTGATGGGCTTATCATTTGCAATCAAAATGGCCTATTTGATGTGGATGTCGAAACTAACGACGAATTGATAGTCACGTTGTTAGCCTTTGGTTTGTGCTCTAATGCTCTTAGCAGAATCATCTCTTGCATTCGTAAATTCATCTCGCCTTCCATGGTCCTTAAGCACATTAGTAAAGCTCTAAACAATGTTGCTGACTGGTTGGTTAAATGGACCAACAAATGTAAGATGAAACTCCTACTCAACTCCAGCAATGCTCCTCCTTTTCTTCAATCAATCATTGAGCTGGAGAAACAAAAAATACCTTACATAAGGGACAATTCCTAGCACTCTCTTTGATTTCAATTAACTTCTCTTAGTTTTCTTAATTTTCTTTTGTTTTTTCAGATCCTTTTTTAAGCTCCAACTGATCCTCCATTAGTGTTTTTGTGACGTTGAAGATTTGAAGCTTTGAGGACGGTAGAACTGGGTTATATCTTGCGCTATCTGGAATGGGAATCCTGATTGAGAAGAGTCCAAGTTTGATTTCAAGAAGAAATCCTCCATCAATGGAAGCTTCGCCTGTTTGCTTTATTTTAGGGATTCTTTTTTGAACGTAAGGATCTTTTAATTTCTAAAAGGCTCTTCTTATATACTTTGTATTACTCTTTTGCCCAACTTGGGACTTTTATATTATATTCTATTTTAGCCAAAAAAGATTAAGTCTTGTGAGTGGAAAATCAATACCCATTTCTAAATCAAAGGATAACATTTATATCAAATCTTTTATTTTTTTAATTTAAAATTTAAAATATTATATATTAGACTTAATATTTTAAGTTCACGATAACATATATATATTTCCAAATTATAAATTTAAACTTCGTTATTATTAACATCTCTCAGTAATTAATATTTATATTTATTAAAATTTGATTAATTTACATATTCATCGATTGTGTGCATTATCCAAGATTTTGTGAACGAAGTGGGGAAATAGTATAAGTTTAGGCTTGATATTCTTTGTAACGGTGAATTGCGATTTTCAAGACCATTACTCTAATTTTGGATTTTTGGTTCATAGCATTGACATGGTTAAACTCTATTTATAACGTAAAAAAGTTTAGTTGAAGTATGTAATATGGAGATTGTTTGAAGTGAAAACTTGAACTTCAGAGGTTTTTCATAACTAAATAGTCGTTCTTTTAATATTTTTTGATTTTTTAACTAATATGGTCGAATTTATGGGTTTCAATTTCAGGATATGTCTAAGCCTTCTGTTATTTATGCTTTTTTTTATTGTCCATCTTGTCTGGCCCATTCATTTTTAGCCAAACTGACTTGAATTCAGAAAGTTTGTTTTCATATTCCCTATACACCTGACTTGTTAAAACCACCATCGACCAAAACCTCCATTAAAGAAAAAGCTCTATTTGTTCCAAAGAAAAAAGAGTGCATGAGCAACTAGTAGGTTGCTAGTGTAACTAGTGTATTTTTTTAAATAAAAAAAGTTGATTTGGTATTTTTTACCGAGATGGACAATCCAATTGTACTTAAAGAGTAATATTAGTTATGAAATAAAACTATAAAAGACTAAGATACGTAAAATTATTATTTTTCTAATGCCAAAGTCAGATGTGAATTTTGAGAGTATTCCAAACCCTTAAAGTGAGGTGAAGAAGCTTATAGGATCAGATGAATCACGCATGTAATAATTATACATATGTGAGAGGAAAATGTTCATGCTTAAACGGAATGTTGGGATGAATATGTTGGGATATATGTCACATCATAATATAACATATTTAACTTATTTATTGTTACTTTTTGACATTTATGTCAACTATTAGATCATCATTTCTTAGAAGATTGTGATAAAACATTTTCATTTTTTTTATAAATATCAAAGATGACTCTCCTTTTAAACATTTCCCCTTATTTTTTTATTCTAAACTCTTGTTCTCTTTATGAATTCCTTAAAACTCATGTTCATTTTATTTTCTTTCATGTTTTAAAAATGTCTCGTAATCATTCAATCAGAGTTTGAAGAATAATATTATGAAAATTGGTTCCCAACTAGGGTTGAGAATTCTCACACCATGGTGGATCAGATTTTTCTATGAGTTATTGTTGCGGGTCCGATTTTAATTGTAGTGCTCATCGATCTGGATTTCCCATTCGATTATAAATTATCATGGAGTTTGGATCTCAGAATTTTGGTTCAATATTGGTGATTGTAGTGATAATAATGTTTGCATAGGTTTTGGTGTGGACACAGATATTTACATTTTATAAGGAAATATTTACCTTTTTTATTCTTATAAAGTATTTAAATAATATTGTTTTTGCTTATTTTTAAAAGAGTATTTTAGCTTTGTCGTTTTCTTAAGCTATTCTCTTTTAAAAAAAATAAAATAATATAAAATAATAATGCCATGCTTGGTTTGTTTTTACATATTTTCACAAAAGGATAAGTAATAGTAAACCTTTTGTAGATAATAAAATCTGAATGCATAGGTTTGGTGCTCAGGCTCGGGTCCTAATGTATTTTGGTGTTATGACTCGGAAGTCTATTGCACATTGGTGCTCATGATCTCACGTTTTATTACACATTTAAAGTTCTACTATAACCCACCCAAATACAAATCAAGTCTCACCTAAACTTACAAATTAAACGAGAGAATAATAAAATCCCTTTAACAAAGTTTGGCCTAAACTTGGAATCATTTTCTCTCATCTTTCAAAAACTCTAAATCGCTTTTAACTCTCGTCTCTGATTTTGTCTTCCGAAATTTAATCCGTGTGAACTAATATTACCAAATTAAACCCCTCATAAATCTGATTCTTCCTCTCAGATGAGAACCACAAGGAAAGATGTTACAACTATTGAGTTCACTCCTCAAAGATTATATATTTACATAACCTAGCCTCATTATCTCAAGCTAAAACTCAAGCTTCCATCATCTTAGCCAATGATTTCTGAAATTAAATCACAAGTAACACTTTCAAGGTCAGTTATATATTCATCATGCGTATAGACATTTTTTTAATGTTTCATATTGATGAGAATATACGAATTAAAATTTTATAATATATTATTGATAATAATATATACATCATAATAATTTGGAGAATAATGTATAGAGTTTGGAGAATAGTATATAATGTTGTTTCATCTAGCATTTCCGGTGTGATGTGCGGTAGATGTGTTGCCATAGTTAAATCGGTCTTGTCCACTGACGAACAAGCCGGATCCTTCATTGTTAATATGTTCACAAAGACAACTGCAGTAAAGTTAAAACTAGAGATGGCGACGAATAATGACATGTAGATGGTTAATGATGTCGGCGAGAGCTTGGCCAATAGACTGACATAATATGCTTTGAGGCAAAATAAAGGGTTACATGAGTCAGAGTTGCTGAGAATGTGAAGAGCTAGAAGGAGATAATGAAAAAGAAATATGAGATGATTATTAAGATTAGGAACCGAGTAGCTTTTGCTTGGATTTTTGTTGCGGCTCTCATCCTCTGCACATATTATATTCTATGAGAATTCAATTTATCCCATGTTAGATATATAATAGTAAGGAATAACCTGTTACACCAAAAGATGTGGTCAATACACCAAAACCACACATGTAACCCAATCAGTGGTTAGAGTATTGCTTTCACACGGCGGGAGTCCATAGGTCAAATCAAATATGTAATTATTGGAATAATTGTTGGAGACTTAAATGGTGGGTATGCGAACATGAAAACTTATATGTTGTTTTATATCTCCATGAATCTAGGAACTTTTGCTTGCATTGTATCATTTGGTCTACGTACCCATTTTTTAGTGTTTTGTAGAGGCTTTATTAAGTTTTTTAAACTTGATATTTTACTGTTTGACATATGAAGATTTAGGGAAATACTTTATAACTCGTACTTGAAGGGAGGACTCACATTAGGTGTATTTCTTGTGGACCAAGACTATGTACTTCTATTGCTATATATTTTTTAGAATTTTATTTCTTTTTGAGTTGGTACTTGAGGATTAGTATTCAAATGTAAACATGTCTAATTTTGTTTTAGTTGCCATGTTCTTGATGTTTTAACTTTGTTGAAGTGTTGAACCAGAAAAGATTTATCTCGTAATGATATTTATATCATGCTCTAACCGTAACAATAATGTCTTCCATGATATATAATAGTAATTTTGGAACTTTCTTAAAGTTTGTTCTTTGATGCTGGAAATGACTATGATGCAGACTTGTTATTTGATGGGATAAGAGAATTTGGGAAAAGATCACCAAATATGAACTCTATAGATGGATTTGGGTATGTTGCTGCATTTTCATTAGTGCGGTGGGCTTTATGCCTAACACAGTTATATTTCATTCCAATAGGATGATATTACTCTAAAGTTATGATATTTGTTTTTGGTTTTTTGGCATGTAGAAATGTCGCTTCTTAATTGAGGACTTCACTGGGATGCATAATTCTTTGATGAACTTGTGAGTTGTTTTTCTTTGACTCTGTTTATATTCAAAAATAGTTTTGGTTTCCAAGCCATAAATATGTTTTAAAATCTTTTCATAATAACGATTTTTTAATTGGGATGGACTTGTAATTTTTAAACTTAGCCTATATGTATTTCCTTCATATTTTTTTTGATATGTCAATATTGAAAATTTCTGACATAAGTATCTTGTTTTTAGCATGTTGGTCATAATTTTTGGCTTTGTGCTTCTTAGTCGGTCTTTCGAAGAAAAGCTAAACTTATAGTATCAAGTGATATGAATGAAATGTTGGTAAGTGAAAGAGCATTATTCTGGTGTTGGAAGGATTATCATACATATTTTTCCTCTTATGGTCTTTTTAGCCGTGATATTCAAAGTATGGGTCAACTACAATATTTTGTATGCTTTGTATTTTTTTAAGCTCCAATATTACTGGCGGAAGTATTATATTTCAACTACAATATTTTGTTGAGTTTTCCTTTTACTTTCACATTATATTTTAGGACATCAACATAATTTTTACTTAAAGTGTCATTGAGTGATCACAAATTGGGTGAAAAAGATATCATACACATTTAATGTTCATCTTGAGATAAAGATTTGATAACTCGTTAACATTTCATAAGTTGTATAAATTTGTTTTTATATCATAAATATACGAAAATTCTAATTGAGTTGAATTTTTATATGTGCAAATTAATTTATTAAAATAATTAAACATGAAGGGTAAAAAACACCACAGATCCCCCATGTTTGTCATTTGTAACACATTAGTCCTTATTCTTTGTCTCTGTAATAAACCGGTCCTCTATGTTTTAAAAATGTAATAAACAGATCCTTTTTTGTAATAAATACGTCCTTCATACATGTAATAAACAGGTTGCCTCACGTTTTCAATTTGTAATAAACAAGTCCCTCATATTTTCAGAAAAGGATCTGTTTACTACATTTTTAAAACATAGAGGACCGGTTTATTACAGAGACAAAGAATAGGGACTGATGTGTTACAAGTGACAAACGTGGAGGACCTGTGGTGTTTTTAACCCAAACATGAATTAACGTTTAAATTGGGGTAAAAAACACCAGTCGTCCTTCACGTTTACCACTTGTAACAAGTTGGTCCCTTTCCTTTGAGGTTGTAATAAAGTGATCCCTCATGTTTTGGAAACCATAATAAAACCATCTTTTTTTACCTCAGCCTGACTTTTGTACCCTTAATACCCTTTGACCAACCATATCAGCCTTCCATCTAGGACGTTGATGTGGCAACAGTAAATCTCATTTCCTTCTCCTCTCTCATTTGCTCGAAATCTTCCCGCTGATTGAAAAGTACATCCCGATAGAAATGAAGAGATAATTTTTTGTAAACTTCTAAATTTGAAAAAAGCTTGATGTGGATTATTTTTTAACCCGATTTATCTATAGTTTTTTATTAAAATTAGAAATAAATAAAAGAAAGTTAGGTTATAGTACTAGTAGTACTAACAAAGTGGATGGGAATGAGATAAGGCTTACCATTCAATTTGCGTTTTCTTTATATATTAGTACCATCCAATCCATCATTAATGCTTATCTTCTTCTGATTCTTAATTTAAAGAAAACATCACCCACGTCTCAATAAATATATATATATATATATATATATATATATATATATATATATATTACCTATTATTCTTTCCTTTTTCACTCACCAAAAAGACTTTTTAGATGGAGAAACTCAGATCGAAGAACAAACATCGACAATCTTATTAGATTTACTCTGCTTTTCCTTTTTTAATTCTAGTTCTAATTGTAAGGTATCGTATTATCATGTGACTCGCGCGTTATAACGCATAGATATATGATGGATTTGAAATCCGATTCAATGATCGGTGGTCAGAGAAACTATGGACGCGAGGAGGATGAGGAAGAAGAGGATGTATGCAGCAGCTCTTCATCCACGTTTTTGATCGGAAGGAACAACGACGAGGAAGAGGATAGATCATCAGAAAGCAAAGAACATGAGATTCATAATATATCGATTAGATATGAGAGAGAAGAAGGAAATGGGATTTAGGGTTAGATTTCTGGTTTATGTTGGAATGAGATATGAGAAGGAGATGGAATTTAGGGTTAGATTTTGGGTTCGGGTTGGAATGAGAAAGGGAAAGGCTGTGTGACTGCGTCGATCTAAGGTTAGAAGTTGGGTTGGATTAGATTAATTGGGCTAACCGGGTTATTTTGTTTAATTGGGCCGGTTTTTTGTTTCAAATTAGGGTTAAAATGGTGGGTAAAAGTAAATTGTATTTTTACTATTTTTTACAGTTACCACATTAGCGTCCTACGTGGAAGGCTGAATTGGCTGGTCAAAGGGTATTAAGGGTACAAAAGTTGGGCTGAGGTAAAAAAGGATGGTTTTATTCCGGTTTTTGAAACATGAGGGACCACTTTATTACAACCTCAAAGGAAAGGGACCAACTTGTTACAAGTGGTAAACGTGAAGGACGACTAATGTTTTTTACCTGTTTAAATTGCATATGAACTTGTTGCTTCTCCTATGTATTATTGCAGTTGAGTTGTGTAAGGATGCTTTCAGGCGAACATGTCCTTACTACCGCTCATAATAGAAAAATAAAGATGCGGAATGTTCGAACTAATATGTGTGTCACAACAGTTGGTGTTGCAATAGTGCAGTACTGTGCATGGAGTATGATGACTTCACTAAATCTTGGCTGTTGCTGGAAGAGATTGACATATTCTTCAAGCTTGCATTTAGTTCATGTTTCTGCATGTCTTAAAATTTACTTTCTTTCCTTCTTAAGAGAATACGAAATTTACGTATTCTTAAATTTTTGTATTAGAAACATTTCGGACATACGTGCTGGCAGTAAGATGTATAAGCACCACTTAATCTTTTTTTATTCAAAAAACAGTTTTATGAACATAGTGTGTCATCTAGATATGCCTATAGTAAACTTTTCTTAGCAATTAAACTCACTTGGACCTGAGAACTTATATATGTTTTCTTATACAATATGTTTGCTCTCACGTTAATCTTTTTTATATAATACAAACCGATAATCATTTTAGTTTAATCTCATGGTGTCTTTATTGTTCTTTTTGTGGTTCTAGTTATCATCATAGATTTTATGTTGAATGCGTGAGGTATATGATGTCTGAAGAATATGACAATTCATAATTCTGCTATATTATATGTTAGAATATATAGCTGATGGAGCAACTAGGAGACACACTTTTGCAAGGAGAAAAAACACTTAGTGTTAGAATATTCAGTATATTAAGTTTCTTTGTATAGGCCTTTAAGTTCTCTATATATTGAGTGTCTTACTTGGGTTTGCATTATAATATAAAAAAAAGATTCTCTAATAAACACAAAACCCTAGCCGCTTCCTGGCGGCTACTTCTCTCTTTGTTTTTAACAAAGACAACAACTGAGATGCTACGTAGAACATGTGCATGTTTACATGGTATCAAAGCACGTGTGATTCTGGGAATTCTGAACATCCTCAACGAAAATGGCTGGCAATGAAGTCGTTGCCAGTCAAATCCTTGATGAATTAACAATACAGATCGCTGCCATTCTGAGAAATGGTCTCGGAACACAACAACAAACAACTAACCCCGAGAATTTATCCCTAAGGATTAAACTCGGTGGTAACAACTATGACCTATGGGAAAACCTGATGAAGAAAGCAATTGGGGGAAGGGGGAGAGGCTCTCACATTACATGGGAGCCGACACCTCCATCCAAAACTAACAAAACATATACAAGGTGGGAACAAGATGATCAATGTGTTTTCACATGGATTATCCAGAATCTTGAATTCAGCTTGGTGAATAATGTCTCGCAATATCCCACTGCAAAATCCCTCTGGGATGGGTTAGCCACCACATACAGTTCTGGTACAGATTCGTTACAGGTGTTTGACCTTCATAAGAGGGCTAATTCATTAAGTCAAGGGTCTGATACACTAGAAGACTTGTGGAACAAAATGCAGGACATCTGGATGTCTATAGATAGGCGAGATCTGAACCCTATGAAAGACCCAGAAGACATTCAGATCTACAATAAGAAGACTCGAGAACAAAGACTCTATCAATTGCTAATGACGATTAATGACAAGCTGGAACCAGTCAAGAGAGATATCCTAAAAAAGGATCATCTTCCTTCCGTGGAAACAGCATATGCTACAATACAAAGGGAAGTGGACAGGCTTAATATACTAAAATCAAGTTCTTCTGATAGTGACTCAATTGAAATTGGAATGGGTTTGGCTGCTAAAGATTCTGCACAGAGGTTTAAATTCTGATCCAAAGAGAAAGAAGATAAATCCAAGTTGTCTTTTACTCATTGTGGGATGAAGATACACACTAAAGAGACATGTTTCCAGCTGGTTGGCTATCCAGAATGGTGGGAGGACGGTCATAAAGAGAAAAATAATCCGTGTTTCAGATCTAATGTCAAACGGGCTTCGTCTACAAGTGACGGTGAAGATCCGACTAAAAATGAGCAAGGAAGTGGTACTGGTTTTGTAGGAATGGCGGCGAACTCCTATGAAAAACTTGGAGGTAAAGGGTTTAAGAAATCAATGAATTGGATCTTTGATTGCGGGGCTACGGACACCATGTCTTATGATCCTAAAGACTTTGGTGACATGTCATCTCCAAAGAAATCCCATATTGAGACTGCTAGTGGAGAAATTTGTGAAGTCAAAAGGGGAGGTTCAATTATTTTTTCGGAAAAAATGGAAATTAAAAACTGCCTCTACATTCCTTCACTATCCTTAAAGTTATTATCTGTTAGTCAAGTGACAAAACAACTCAACTGTGTGGTTCTTATGTATCCATTTTTTTGCATTTTACATGACATTCGTACGAAGGAGATCATTGGGTGTGGTACTGAATAATGAGGTCTCTATTATGTTGATGAGGTAGTTCATAAGGGACATGCCATACTTGCTCACGGAACAACCGAAAGGCAACTTTGGTTATGGCACCGGCGACTTGGTCATCCTTCTTTTAGCTATCTTAAGAGTTTGTTTCCTAGTCTTTGTCTGAATAATTCCATTCATGAGAAATGTGAAACCTGAATTCTTGCAAAAAATCGTAGGGTCTCATTTAATCAAAGTAATACTAGAGTTGATTATGCTTTTTCGCTAATCCATTCTGATGTTTGGGGTCCAGCACCAAATTCCACTAACAATCAAATCATATACTTTGTTTTATTTGTGGATGATTTCTCAAGAATGACTTGTATATACTTCATGAAACATAAATCGGAAGTACCAGAAATATTTGTTTGTTTTTACAAAATGATTTTGACTCAGTTTAAAAAAAATACAGATTCTCTGTTCTGATAATGGAACAGAGTTTGTCAACAAAACAATGCATAATTTTTTCAAAACAAATGGTTTTATCCATCAAACCATTTGTCCAAACACACCTCAACAAAACGGTACTTCAGAACGAAAAAATCATACTTTACTTGAAAAAACCCGTGCTATTATGATTGAATCTAGAGTTCCTCATTCTCTTTGGCCAGAAGCTCTTGCTACAACTACGTATCTTGCAAATCGTCTACCAACCCGATGTCTAGGAAATAAAACTCCATTACAAGTGCTTGCCACCCAAGTTACAATTCCATCTGTTATGACCTTACCACCTCGTGTCTTTGGTTGTTTGGTGTTTGTTCATATCCCTAAAACTAGTCGAAACAAACTTAATCCTTGTGCTGAAAAGTGTGTATTCGTTGGATATGGTGTTCATCAAATGGGATATTGGTGTTACAATCCGGTTACTCGTTGAATCCATGTTACCATGGACTGTGACTTCTTAGAATCCGATTATTTTTTTTACCACCAATCTCGTGCTCAGGGGGAGAAAGTAAGTGAATCACTCGACTGGTTGTTATATGAAAGCTACTTTGAGGATGTGCCGCCAGAGTCGGTAGATGGCGCCACCGAACACGCCTCTTCCAACATAAAGGAGACTGACGAGGCAGTTCTTATCACCAATAATTCTCCCGAAGACAATGTCCATCAAAAAATATATGCAATGGATACTACCAGCGAATCAGCCGAAGACAATGTCCATCAAGAGGTAAACAATTTACAATGTCATAATTCACAAAATTCTATTGACTATGACATTTCAGGAAGTTCATTTGTTGAAACTCAAACTTCAGTTCTTCCCCCACGAAAAAATAGAAGGGTTCCTCCTTACCGGTATTCACCGGAACACGTTCCTCGTGCTTCTACATATCCGGTAAAAACAGACAAGAAAGGAATGACAAAGATTGCAAAGGCGTTTTCAGCTACTATTCTCTCTGAACAAATCCCTAAAACAGCTCAAGAAGCTAAGAAGATGACTGAATGGCATGAGGCAATGAATACCGAAATGGAAGCTTTAAAAAGGAATGGTACATGAGAGAACTGTGTGTTACCACAAGGGAAGAAAGCAGTCGGGTGTAGATGGGTGTTTAATATAAAATATAAATCTGATGGCACCATTGAGCGACACAAGGCAAGATTGGTTGCCAAAGGATATACACAAACATATGGTATAGACTACTCTGAAACGTTCTCTCTGGTTGCAAAAAGATTGACACTATTAGAGTTTTACTTTCAATAGACGCGAATAAAGATTGGCCTTTTCATCAATTTGATGTAAAGAATGTTTTCTTACATGGAGACTTGGAAGAAGAGGTATATATGGAACCCCCACCAGGGTTCTCTAATGGTTTTCAAGAAAATGAGGTTTGTAAACTGAAAAAGGCATTATATGGGCTCAAACAGTCTCCTCGTGCTTGGTTTGGGAGATTTACAACGGCAATGAAGCAGTATAGCTACAAACAGAGTAATGGGGATCATACCTTGTTTTACAAAAAGAGAGGAGAATTAGTCACTTGTCTTATAATATATGTCGACGATATGATTATAACGGGGAATGACGAAGAAGAAATTAGCTCTCTTAGGAAAAACCTCTTCAAGGAGTTCAAAATGAAAGACCTTGGGGGATTGAAGTATTTCCTAGGAATCGAGGTTCTTAGGTCAAGAGGAGGGATTTATATCTCCCAACGAATAATATATTGTATTTATTAGCTGAAGTTGGCATGGTGGATTGCAAAACAAATGACACTCATATGGTTGTGAATCACAAACTAAAGATAATTGAAGGGGCCAGACCAGCGAGTAAAGAAAGGTACCAAAGGTTGGTGGGAAAATTGATTTACCTGGCTCACACTCGACCCGACATTGCATACGCGGTGGGAGTAGTTAACCAGTTCATGCATCATCCTCAGGAACACCATATGGAGGCAGTAATGAGGATTATTCGATATCTCAAAGACACACCAGGAAGAGGCATAATGTTTAAGAAAAATGGACACCTTGATGTTGAAGTATTCACAGATGCTGATTGGGGAGGGAATCCTAACGACAAGCGATCAACTGCTGGCTACTTTACTCTTCTTGGAGGTAACTTGGAGGAGTAAGAAACAAAAAGTAGTATCACTGTCAAGTGCTGAATCAGAATTTAGAGGAATCGTTAAAGAAAATACCGAGATACTTTGGTTAAAGAAGATAATGAAAGAAATCAGATCCCCTCTGAAGTGTCCAACTCAGTTAATGTGCGGTAATAAAGCTGCGATTAAGATTTCAGAGAACCCGGTACAACACGATATAACAAAGCACGTTGAAATAGATAGACACTTCATAAAAGAAAAGATTGAAGATGAGACAGTCGAACTTCCGTTTGTTAGATCCGAAGACCAACTGGCAGACATCCTGACAAAAGTGGTTGCTACAAGAACATTCGAATCAGTTTTATCCAAGTTGGGTATTGGTGATCCCACTACACAACTTGAGGGGGAGTGTTAGAATATATAGCTGATGGAGCAACTAGGATACACACTTTTGCAAGGAGAAAAAACACTTAGTGTTAGAATATTCAATATATTAAGTTTCCTTGTATAGGCCTTTAAGTTCTCTATATATTGAGTGTCTTACTTGGGTTTGCATTATAATAATAAAAAAAATATTCTCTAATAAACGCAAAACCCTAGCCCCTTCCTAGCGGCTACTTCTCTCTTTATTTTTAACAAAGACAACAACTCAGATGCTACGTAGAACATGTGCATGTTAACATTATATCATATTTTTTTTATATTCAAATCATGAAACAAAGATGTATAGCTATGCTCCCCCCGTATAGTTGTGCATTTTTTTCCATCAAATTTAACAACGAGCTTGCAACGGTATTGTACAACATGATGAACGACGATAGTAACAGCATACAGGTCAATACATAACCGTTTGATTGAAATATTACAATGAACTTGTAATGATCTGGTTTCATCGAGATCAAATTTTACAACGCATTCCGGTTGCACTTGAGTTTATCTAATATAACTGAAAGTTTTTGTCGTAGATCTATTGCAACAATGTTAGCCCAACTATTTAACGATAATTTTTATTATTTTTATCTATTATAAAAAATAGTTTCTCCAGTAATAATAATATACGCACTTAACCAAAAATTACAAATGTTTAAAATTATTGAATACATAAAAATATTTATCGTAAAAACACCATCAATACTTGTATTTTTGTATAAAAGTTCGGACTTAGTCTTATAATACTAATAGTCGTTCATTGATCTATAATTAAAATCTGGACCCAGTTTTATAAAAGTAAAAATAATTATAGTATAAAATGTTTTTTCAGCTAAAGTCTTATAAAATATAAATAAAATTAAATATAAAAGTTGTGGAGATTAGTGGGTCGCTGCCTAAGTACTGGAAATTAATTGAATAAAAGGGGTTGGGAGAGTCGATGAATTGACTTCCTCTTCTACTGAACGCACAGTTTATGGTAGGATGATCCAGCCCCATAATAAAGTCCACTGCCCAGAGGTTGCTGGGATTAGCAGCAACGGCTTAACGCTGGCCTTAGACACGGTGGTTGGAAATGCCTAACGTGGTTAGAAAGTATCGGTACTCTATAAAACACGTCTCATAATGATAAGACCAATCATTTTTTATGTAAATAAATACAAATTCAATACACGTAAATAAAAGTATTTAATGCCTTCTTTGAATACACATGGGACATACCCTTAATATATTCAACAATTTGAAATTTTCTGCATTTATTTTTCAGCTAGCTACCCAATCTCTCTCTCATAATCATATTCATATATTTATATATATCTTTGTATTAATCTCTTCTCTTCCAAACCAAAAGTCAGAGCAAAAAATGGAGATCCAAACTAGACAAGAAGACCTCAAAGCAGGAGAACCAAAACACAGCCAACCAGAAAAACCAGAAAGACAAGAACCGAAAACAGATGATTCAAAATGCAAAGATGAAACACAAGTACCAAAACAAAACAAAACCCAAACCCTACAAAACAAAGCCAAAGATGATAAAAAAGTTGATGAACAAAAGCCAAGTGGTGGTCGGTCACTGGAAAATTCTAAACATGCCACGGAAGAGCTGAAAAAGAACATAACCCAAGATGCCAAACGAAGAACTGAAGAACCAAAAAGAAAGCCAAAACCAGAAGAGAGAAAATCGAATCGTCAAGTATATGACTGTGGTAGCTCCCTCTACGACTCCTACGATCTCAAGTCGTTTAATCGCCAACTCGACTCGTATATATCTGCCTCTTCAAGAAGCTTCTCCATGTCTCACTTACCAGATCGCACAGCTCTTCCTATTTCTCCCCCGCTTACCAAGAAACCCACCAATAAATTCTCTAGGTCTATTAAGAAACTCTTGAAATCAGTCTTTAGGTCAAAACATGGTTCGGGTTCAAAGGTGGACGGGAATAGCAGTGAATTCTACCCGGTTCATGACAAGTTGGGTCCTCTTACTACGATCCGCGAATCACGTGAGACTCCTAGCTTTGGTGGATCGGCGAGATTCACTCGTATTTCATGTGGCTAATAATGATTATTACAGTGGTTTGGTTTGTGAGTTATTTTAATCTTTTGTATTTTATATTTTGAGTTGTTCGGGTTGTTGATTGTTTAATGCTAAGACTTAAAGAATATAAATGCATCTGTAAATTTCACAAAGACTTCTGACTTCTTAGTTTTAATATGTGATAAAGTACTTATTACATAATAACTCATAAAATATCTCTAACTTGAATCTAACAACTCAACTATATATGCTGTTGTACCAACTAAATTAGTTACTTTGAGACTCTTTTGGTTGATCATTGGGAGCTCACCAGATTCCAGCTAAAAAAAAATAAATGGCACATAAGTATTATTATATATCTAAACTAGTGCTAGGTTTTCTGAAAGTCAAATAAGACCAAAACGGACAACATCAGATCTAAGATCTAAGTTGCATACACGAAATATAAATATATATATATATATATATATATATATATATATATATATATATATATATATATAATAATGGTCATTTAGTTTCTAACATTTAAAACATTAGGTAACTTCAAACTCGAGCTAAGTGGGAACTTGAGTAATTTTCAGAGTATAATTTCAAAGTATATAAAAGTTTTATTTCTGATTTTTCTCACACATTTACATTCTCTTCTTGCAGGTATATATACAAAACTATGGTGAAGGTATCCAATGTGGGTTGTTACATTGGAAGCATTCTTTGACGAATATTCTTCTGTTAGTAGTGGCTGTACGATTTTCTGTTTGTTGTAACAGAGAGAGAAAGATAGAGATAGAGAGATAGGTGAGAGGTAGAACCATGCTGTAATAATACTTGGGTTTTACAGGCCTTTTAATTCGATTTGGGTTTTGTTAAGTCTTGTGAATTGTTTCCGGTTTGTTGGACTCGATGTTGGGCTCAGGTCTTTTGATAGTTGGCCCAATGTATAAGGTACTTAGGGACTAAACCCTAAGTACTTCTCCCTTTGTTTGAAACACTCAGACTTGCTTATTTTCGAACCTTCACAGTGGAGTCACACAGTTCCACTGGTTCTTCTCATCCTCCATTCTCTTGTAAACCTTTGCCTCCACCTTGTATCATGTTTCTGGTTCTCATATCCCCCCTCAAACGAAGGGTTGATTCAGTAAATCCGAGTTTGTCACGAAGAAATAGAAATCGATTCTGAGGAAGAGGTTTTCGTGAGCAGATCAGCAATCTGGTCATGAGACGAAACGTATCGGATGTTAAGAGCCCCACAAAGAACTTGATCCCTGACGAAGTGTACGTCGAGTTCAACGTGCTTTGTTCATGCATGGAAGACAAGGTTGCATGCAAGAGAGCTAGCTCACAAGTTGTCACACCAAATCACCGGTGACCGAGAAATTGGGAAGTTAAGCTCTGTCAAGAATGATACCAGCCAAATCAGTTCAGCAGATAAGTTTGCAAGTGCTCGGTATTCGGATTTTGTACTGGATCGTGCCATGACATGCTTTTTCTTGGAGGACCAGGAGACAAGAGTGTCCCCAAAGAAGACACAGTAGCCATTCATCGAGCGTCTATCATCAATTGGAGAAGCCCAGTCCGCATTAGTGAAGCATCGCAGTTGCAACTCAGGGTTGGGTTTAATGTGGAGTCCTAGTGAGACAGTCCCAGATAAGTACTGACACACTCGTTTAACACCATGTAGATGAGTAGTTGTAGGATTCTGTTGAAATTAATTGTTTATTGACTGTATAGGCAATGTCTGCTCTTGTGTGCAGTAGATATTGTAGAGATTCTAAGATGCTTATGTATTGTGTAGGTTGCTGGAGTGGAGTTCCATCACTAAGAGACAGAGGAGAAGTGGCACGCATTGGAGTGGAGCATGCATTTGCACTAGTAAGTCCCATTGTATGTAGTAGATTTATAATGTACTGTTTTTGAGAAAGGTAGAACCCCGTAGATTCTCTGACTACTTCTATCCTCAGAAAGTAGTGTAGATCACCTAGGTCTTTAAGAGAAAACGTAGAGTTTAGCTTATTGATGAACCTTTGAAGGTGACTAGCTTGGTTACCTGTAATTATAATGGCGTCCACATAGACAAGTAAGATGATAATGAGTTGACTAGACTTATAAAAGAACATAGATACACCTGCCTTAGAATTCTTGAACCCCCACTGAATTGAAATGTCTTTTAGCTTAGAGTACCAAGCCTTTGGGGCTTGTTTCAGTCCATATAAAGCCTTATGAAGATGACGGACATGAGAAGGTCTCTAAGTGTCTTTAAAACCTTCTGGTTGCTTCATAAACACAGTCTCTGTAAGCTCACCATTTAGGAATATGTTGTTAACGTCAAGTTTTTTGACCACCAAGTCCTTTGACACTGCTATAGTTAACACAAACCTGATGGTTGATGCCTTAATCACTGGGTTGAATGTCTCAGTGAAATCCACACCAGGGGTTTGATGAAACCCTTTTGCCACTAGGCTGGCTTTGTAACGCTGAAATGTCCCATCATCATTATGTTTTACCTTGTAGATCCACTTGTTCCCAACTAGGTTCATAGTAGGAGTCCAGGGCACCAGAAACCAGATCCTGTTTTGAATTAGGGCATTGTATTCATCCTGCATAGCCTTATACCAAAAAGGGTTAGTAATAGCAGTGAGAAAACCTAGAAACATACGTTTAGGTTTACTGATCCCATTTTTGGATCTTGTTGTCAAGGGATGTATGTTTGAGGGCTCTGATGGTCTAGTTTCTAGGATGTGTGGCTTAGGTAAGGATTCTGGAGTAGGTGGTCTATTAGGTGATGTTGTAAGTGTTTGATCAGAGGAGAGGGTGACTGGTGTGGGATGGCGAGTGGTAGGTTTGAGTGATGGTAAGATAGATTCAGTATTTTCAAGAGTGTTAGGAGAGCTGGGTAGTGTGTTTGTATATATGTTAGTTGGTGACTGTGATATAGTGGGTGTAGGCAGTGTGTTTGGTAGTGAGCTGGTAGAGATAGGGTACCTTAAGGGTAACACTCTAAGCATAGGAGCTGAGATAGACTGACCAGATATAGCAGGACTAGGATTAAAACTAGTTACACACTGCGACTCTGATTGTTTAAGATGTAGAAAACCAGTGTTAAAAGGGAATTGAAGTTCATTAAACACTATATGTCTAGAGATATAGACTCTTCCCATTGAGCTAAGGCACTTGTACCCTTTATGTGAGTCACTGTAACATAGCAAAACACACTTAGATGAGTGAAATAAAACTTGTGAGTTTGATAGGGTCTTAGACATGGAAAGCAAGAACAACCAAAAACGTTTAAGAAAGAGTAGTTTGGTTTTGTGTGAAATAGTTTTTCAAAGGTGATATATCTCCTAGGATAGGTGTAGGTAGTCTGTTGATTAGGTATACTGCAGTGAGGAAAGCCTCTAGCCACTATGAAAAGGGAACTTTAGACTGAGCCAACAAGGTTAGCCCTATCCCAACCAGATGCATGTGCTTCCTCTCAGCTCTGCCATTTTGGGCAGAGGTGTGGGGACAGGCGGTCCTAAGGTGAATACCACATTCTTTTGCAATAGGTACAAAAGACCTAAATTCTTCACCCCATTCAGATTAAAAGGCTTTAATTTTTCTACTGAACTGATTTTCAACAAATGTTTTGAAAGTTTTGAAAACATTGAGAGCTTCTCCTTTTTGTTTGAGTGGATATACCCAACTAAACCTTGAGTAGTCATCTACAAATAAAATGTAGTACTTGAAACCATTTTTAGAAATAGTGGGAGATGGACCCCATAGGTCTGAATGAATTAGGTTTAGGACATGTTTAGAGTGAGATTCAGATATGTTGAAAGGTAAAGAGTGAGATTTCCTAGGTTGACAAGAATCACAAAACAAGCTTTCATTTCTTTAAGTGGTAGATAGATTACATCGTTTCAAAACAAGACCTAAAGTTCTATCTGAAGGATGGCCTAACCTCTTGTGCCATCTTTCTTTTAGGGAAACATAGAGACTTGACTCAGACTAACCCTCATGTAGACTAGAAACATTAAAAACTTTTGGAAACTGACAGAGACCTTTGACACTAGGCTTGCTATTCCTAGTGAGTGTGTCCAGTTGATAGAGGCCTTGATTAGTTGTCCCTGTAAGCAACACCTTCCCTGTTGTCTTGTCCTTAATAAAACAACATTTTTTATGAAATTCAACATAGACAGGATTGTATAAAGTAAGATGATGAACATATAGAAGGTTTTTTTAATTAATTTTTGGCATATGTAGTATGTTTTGTAGAGAAATTAGGCTATTGTTAGATGTTTTTAGGTCAATTTTGCCTATGTGATGTATACTAAGTCGTTATCGACTGCCAACAACAATGGACTTCTTACCAGAGTACTCAGTTTTCAGAGTTATTAGATGTGGAGACTCTGTCACATGACAGTTTGCTCCACTGTCCAGGAACCATGCATTTTCTTCAGTTGAGTCTTCAGTAGTTAAGTAGGCACCCTGCTCTTGAGTCTGCTTGTCTTGAGGTGTAGGTATAGTTCCCATAACACTGTGATCATCTCTATAGTAGCAATATGGACATGTATGTCCAGAACGACCAAATATATCTGACATATTGGTCTGCTTGGAGTGGTGTATCTTCCACTTCTGCCTCCCTTGTAGGTAGATCTACCACGCTAATAGTTGTATTCCTCGCTTTTTCACCTGCCTTGGCCTCTGTATGAGTTTTGCCCTCTTTAGTTATTAGCATTGCTGTTATAGTTGTTTTGTTTATTCTCACCTCTGTAGTTTGTCATTGCTACATTTAGACTTGCCAGGCTCTGAGTGGTATTGTTGAGTTGGATCAGTCTATTCTCAAACGTTAAGAGACTAGACTGCAAATCCAACCAGTTGTACACTTTTCTCTCTGCCAGACTGACAGCAATGGGAGTGTACTCTGAATCTAATCCAGCCAATATGTGAGATACAAGATGATCAATGGGAAGAGGATATCTTGCTAAAGCAATATTGTCAACTAGGTTCTTCATCTTGTTCAGGTAATCCTCCATAGAGCTTCCCTCCTTTCGAGTCTTTTGAAACTCAGATCTGAGAAGCATTATTCTCGATCTTGTTTGTGAGCCAGTTAGTCTCACAACAACATCCCATAGACCTTTTGAAGTTTCCTCTGTCATCAGATGAGAGGAAACTTCTAGGGTTATAGTGTTGAACAACCAACCCATAAGAAGTTGGTATTTGTTTATCCAGATTTTGTATACTGTATTTCTGGTGACATTTCCATCTATGTCAGTAATGTTTTGGGGTGGACATTGTTCTTCACCAGTGATAAAGTCTCCCAAGTCATTTCTTCTTATCACTGGTAAGACCATAGTCTTCCATAGCATAAAGTTGTTTTTATCTAACCTGATAGAAGTAAAGGATGCCATTTTGTTCATTTTCAGGTGGTTGCCTCCATCGTTGAGGATATCGTCGGAGTAGGGAGCTGTGATAAAAGTTTTAGTGGAGGATGGTGAGTCATTGTTTGCCATTCTTTAGGAAGTGAAAACATGCTATGATACCAAGTCAGAACTTGAGTAATTGAGAGAGAGAGAGAGAGGGCTGTAATAATAGTTGGGCTTTACATGCCTTTTAATTCGATTTGGGTTTTGTTAAGTCTTGTGAATTGTTTCTGATTTGTTGGACTCAGGTCTTTTGATAGTTGGCCCAAGGTATAAGGTATTTAAGGACTAAATCCTAAGTACTTCTCCCTTTGTTTGAAACACTCAGACTTGCTTCTTCTGGAACCTTCACAGTGGATTCACTCAGCTCCACTGGTTCTTCTCCTCCTTCATTCTCTTGTAAACCTTTGCCTCCATCTTGTATCACGAATCTGGTTCTCATAAGCTATACTCTAGAGAAACATGTAAGATCGACTTGTCAAAGAACAATGTCCATATAATTTATATCTCGAAATGTATTTAGTATTTTTCTAAAAGACAGTTTATACATTGCTGCAGCAATCCTATAGTTCATATGAAAGAAGTCAATAAATTGGATGGCTTTAGGGTCACGTGAACTGTATGAACTAGTAAACCACTTGGAGACACATTGACAAATAAAGGTAAGCTGGATTGACAATGGGTGAACAAATTTTGGTTTCAAATCATGGTTGATACATTTGTGCTGAAGCCGAAACAATATATAAGTATATGAATCAAAATTTGTGTTATAGATCCAAGAAGTATGATGTGGTATTTTGACTTCTATTATGATTCGTTGTCTTGGTATGTATCTGACATCCCTACGTAGGATTTACACTATATTTTAATAATGCAAACTCATATACCAAAAATCTAGTTGCAATTTAGTTTGGGGTGAAAGAATAACGATAGGCTTTGAAGCACAGACGAGCAAGAGGAAAACAATAAAAAATAACTTTCTTATTTTATTACAACTTTTCTGTTTTTATATGGGCCAAACACTAAAACAAACAAAAAATATATTCGGCCTATTTTTCTAAAGACATATTATACGGCCTCCTTTAACCGTAGATCAGGTCAAAACCCATAAAAAATAGATATGGCACCCAACTTCTAACAATTAGGTTAGAAGCTTTTTAATATAAATAATAATTAAATAATTTTATATATTTTTATTTATCTTTCTATCACATTATTTATCAGTCTCACTAATAGTATATTTTAACGATAATAGATAGTTAATATTTATTAAGATATTTAATAACAATATTAGTACATATTTCAACGGCTCATGTTCGATCTTTAGTGATATAATATTAATATCATAATTATTTTTATTTTTAATTTAATTATTTAAAAAAAATCACCCATTAACACTCCAATAAAGTTTTCTAACATAAATATAATAAAACGAAACGAGTCGATCAGAACTGAGCATAATTAAAAATAAAATATGGTATTGTATTTTTGTAAAATTTTAAGTTACAACTGAATTTTCATATAACAACATTCACTTCCCATATCATATATTTTAAGAGTATGTGTAATTTTAATCGAAGTATTCCTAGCTTTCTTCTTTAAATATTTTAAACGAGCTAGACGCTTTTCAACATTGAGGATTTCAAGATTGAAGCATTTTATCTTATCATTCTTATGAATATAGATGATTTCTCTTAAGGCTAACATTATGTCTTTGCACTCAGTAACGTGATACATGAATCCATACTATATGATATAGGTTATAGGAGCAAGTTTTACTTTCATTGAATAAAAAAAGTTGTTTTCATATTACAAAGTTGTTTGGGCAGATGTTGTAACTCATTACGATTCATTAACACACAAAATCTATATCGTCCGGATTCAGTTCTTCTTAAGAATCAGTATGTTTTTTTAACTTCATTAGTTTCCTCCATATTCGCTAATAATCTCTTAGCAATTCTCGAATATAAGCATAAGAAAAATGAAGAGGATTGATGAGAACATAGTATAACTAGAAACATAATATGGTATTGTACTTCTGTAAAACTTCAAGTTACAACTGGACTTTCATATGATATATGTATACCTGTTTCATCTACCTAACTATTTTAACTAATTAATCAAGAATTACAATTAGTTACAATTGGTTAGTTATTTGATAGTTCTTCACATCCAATATCAGCTTTATTTACCAATAACAATTTAAGGTTTGATAAAATACGGATTGATGAGTCCGAATTCAGAATACTCCCCGGAAGGGCAGATCAGTGTAATTCTCTCCGAAAATCCGGACAGAACTTTTGGACCGGACAGAATGCTGCCAAGCTGCTTAATTCTCTCTCCACATTAAAACACTTGGAAACACCCTCAAAACACCCTCACACCACCGTAAAACACCCTTACGTCGTCTTAAAACTCCACTTGAAATCACTTGCCTACCCCTAGGCCATTTTTATCCACACCAAATTGGCGACCACAGTGGGAGGCGACGGTGCCTGAATCAAGTATTCGAAACCAAGCAAAGAATTTCTGTCCGAATGAATTCGGATAATCCGGAGCTTCCACCAGCTTTGCTCGAAGTGGTGGAGGAGAACGATGAGTATACTGTCTAAGAGCGCGACAGGTTAAAGCTTGAGATAGAGGCTCTGAGGGCTGAAAAGGCCAAGATGGGCATGAAAGAGAAATCCAAAGCGTCAGCTGCTCATCACACTGACAACCCTCGAGAGCCTGAGGCTTCGAAAACTCGTGTGAGCACTAAAAAGACACATGCCAGCTCTAAAAAGTCTCACCGGTCCAAGCCTGTGGAGAGCTCTGACTCAAGTTCAGAATCTTCGGGCAGCTCTTCGGACAGTGAGGGAAACGAAAAATCCTTGCCCTCTAGCAGTGATGAGGGTCGAACCAAGAAGAAACAAAAGCAAGTTAAGAAGTATTCGAGAAAAAGAGATCACCATGGAAGAATGAAAAGGCATATTGGAAAGGGGTCATCTCACCACCGGAGGTATACGGACAAGATGTTGATGGATCCTTTTGCTTTCCACGATGAACCAGGTATCTTTGCAACTCCCAATGAGGATACTGTGTTCAGTCGTGGAAGAAATTGGAGGCAGTCTCCACTGTCTTCTAAAATCTTGTCCGGAAACCTCCCCAAGAGGTTTGACAGTACCAAGATGGAGAAGTACGATGGCAGTACTGATCCGGACAATCATCTGGAGCAATTCAAAAACTTCATGATGAATTTTGATGATGATGATAAACTACTCTGTAGGGCATTATCCCAATCTTTTACGGGGAGTGCTCTGAAATGGTACAACAGCCTGCCTCAGGGTTGTATTAAAGACTTTGATACTTTTTGGGTGGCCTTTCGAAGGCAGTTTGTGGGGAGTAAGGAGCTGAAGGGCAATGAAGACACAATAATCCATTGTGCCCAAGAGCCAAATGAGTCGTTAAAGGAGTACATAAGTCGTTTTGTAAACACAAAGAATGGGTTGGCTGATTGCTTCGAACAGGTGGCAATAGCATCCCTAAGACAAGGTTTGAACCCAGGCAACCTGGCTGATTCGGTGACCAGGAAGAAAGCCATGACCTGGGGAGGATTGCTGAATCAAGTTGGCAAGCAAATAAACGTTAATGAAACAAAAAATACCAGGGTGCACAGACAGGTGAGATCCACCCCGGTGGCACCAACTCCAAATCAAAACCAGTCCGGGAATAGAGCAAGAAAAACCGGACAGGGGCATGGTAGGGGAAAAGCTCAGTCCCAGCCAGCTGCTCCTGCACAAAGTCAGCAATCCAGAAACAAAAGAGGGCCATGGGTCCAACCAGAGTGGTTCGCAGAACTTAAAGAAAGCGTGGCCACCATTTTTGATAAAACAAAAGATGAGGTACACTACGGGAGACCGGCAACCTTGCAATCTCCCAGAGAGCATCGTAACAACTCCTTTTGCCAATACCACAATGATATTGGCTATACCACTGATGATTGCATAGCGTTGAAACAAGAGGTACAAAATTTGATTGAAAGGGGGAAGTTGGGTGCGTACGTTAAAAGAAAAGGAGGCAACAGGCCTGACAACACTCACCGGGCTGGTCCGGTTAATGCTGCCCCGGAGGGGGCTATGGTAATAGTTGAAAGGTTTGATGTGGAATCTGAATACTTGGATCCTGATCCAACAAGAAACAGAGTGGGTGCTATAGAGGAACGTTCTAGATCGGTTTCCGGGCTCATTAAACTCTTCGAGTCACTGACAATTTTCGGAGGGGACACTGTGACAGCTCCTACTACTTCATCAAGAAAAAGGCATGTTCATAATTTGGCTTCCCAGCTAGAAGGGGGCATGACCTCTTATCAATCATCAAATTCATTCCCATTCATTGTCTTTGATGGGGATGATTTAAGAGACATTGCTGGCCCTCATGAGGATGATGTTGTTATAGGAGCATCAGTAGGGGGCAATGAGATAAGGCGAATTCTGGTAGATACTGGAAGCTCTGCCAATATCCTTTTCCTAGATACTTACAAGAAAATGAAAAATCCAGATGTGATTCAAAAGTCAGACAGGTCAATCGTGGGCTTCACGGGCAGCTCAGTCGATGTGATTGGGGAGTTTGAAGAAGAGGTGTTGTTGGGCAGGGGCCCTTTCAAGAAAACGGTCAGAATACTCTTCACTGTGGTGGATTGTCCCACCTGCTACAATGCTATTCTAGGGAGATCTTGGCTCTCTAGGATGCATGCAGTGGCTTCGACAGTCCATCAGTGTCTAAAGTATGTTGTTCATGGGCAGGTTGGGGTTGTCTGGAGCAGCCAAAAGGTTGCAAGAGAATGCTATGCCACTGCCTTGGCTCCACGAACGCTGGGGGCAGTCCGTATAAATAATCAATAGCAGTTCGAGGGCCTTTCTGGGGGTGAGGGTGAAATTGATGACCCCAGAGAGACCCCTGGAGTATTGATTCCAATTGAAGAGGTTGAAACACACTGCTTGGAAGAAGGAAAAAGCGTCAAGATAGGATCCAAAATGCCACCAATGCTGAAAGAAGGAATGTTGAAATTTTTGAAAGACCATGAGCATGTTTTTGCTTGGTGCAACACTGATGTTACTGGAGTTGCATCAGAGGTGATTTCCCATCGCCTGTCTGTCCGGAGAGATGTGGCACCAGTAGTACAAAAGAGGAGAGCTTTCTCAAAAGAAAAAGCTGATGTCATTGTACAAGAGGTTGATAGACTCACAAAGATGGGGCACATTAAAGAATCTCAATACCCTTTGTGGACTGCCAATCCTGTCTTAGTAAAAAAGAAGAATGGCAAATGGCGTATGTGCATTGACTTCACAGATCTCAATCGAGCTTGTCCAAAAGATTTGTATCCGGTCCCCCGGATAGATCAGTTAGTAGACTCTACTTCTGGGAACAAGCTTCTCTCCTTCATGGATGCCTTCTCCGGGTACAATCAGATCCAAGTAGATCCAAAAGATCAAGAGCATACTACATTTGTCACTGATAGGGGTCTACATTGCTACAAGGTGATGCCCTTTGGCTTGAAAAATGCTGGGGCTACTTATCAAAGGTTAGTCAACAAGGCATTTGCTGATCAAATTGGAAGAAATATGGAGGTTTACATTGACTATATGATGGTAAAAAGCGTGGATGAGCAGTTGCACTTGTCCGACCTCCATGAGACTTTTGCCAACTTGGCCAAAGTAAATTTGAAACTAAACCCTGAAAAGTGTGTGTTCGGAGTGCAGTCCGGGAAGTTCTTAGGGTATATCATAAGTGAGCATGGAATACAGCCCGACCCGGACCAACTCAATGCATTGTTCCAGATGGAGCCTCCCCGAAACATTAAAGAAGTACAGCGATTGACGGGGAGATTGGCTGCTTTAAACAGATTCGTCTCCAGGTCTTCGGACAGGTGTGCTCCTTTCTTTCAAACCTTGAAGGGTGCAAAGGGGTTTGAATGGACACCACAGTGTAATGAAGCATTTAATGAAATCAAGAAACATCTTTCCGCTCCCAAGACTTTGTTCAAACCGGTTGATGGGGAGACTCTCTTTGTATATCTGGCTGTTTCAAGTTGTGCCATCAGTGTTGTGCTAGTAAGGGAGGTTGATGGGTATCCTCACCCAGTGTACTACATCAGTAAAAGCTTGATTGATGCTGAGAGGCGTTACTTGAAACTCGAAAAACTGGCGTTGGCCTTGGTAATAGCTGCAAGGAAAATGAGGCCCTACTTTCAGGCTCATCCTATCGTTGTCCGGACTTCTTTCCCTTTAAAGAATGTCCTTCAAAAAGCAGACATTTCGAGCAGAATGACAAAGTGGTCAGTAGAGTTGGGGGACTTCGACATAGACTTTGCTCCCCGAACAGCGGTAAAAGCTCAAGCTGTGGCTGACTTTCTGGTTGAATTCCATTCTGATAGGGATTCCGAACAACCTACTGATTCAAAAGACAAGAAAGTGTGGATTGTCCGAACAGACGGAGGATCCAGTACCATGGGATCTGGGGCAGGAATATGTCTCACTTCCCCATACGGGGACAACATGTTCCAAGCTATTTGTTTTGCTTTCAGGGCATCCAATAATGAGTCCGAATACGAAGCAGCTATAGCTGGGTTAAAATTGGCCTACATTTGTGGAGCTAAAAGAGTCAAGCTACTAAGTGACTCCCAGTTGCTAGTCCACCATGCCTTGGGCCTATCAGAAGCTAGAAAGGAACAGTTGGTCAAGTATTTACTCCTCCTAAGAAATGAAGCGTTGAAATTTAAAGCTGTTATCTATGAGCACATCCCCCGGACAGAAAATGAGCTAGCAGACTCACTAGCAACGATAGCATATACGGAGTCCTACCCATGGATCCATGTGCTTGAAATCCCTTCTATTCAACTCAATGAAGGTATAAAAGAGGAAGTCTTTGAAGTACAAGTAAATCGGCCTCAAGACTGGAGGTCTCCTCTTATACAATATCTGTCCGATGGCATTGTGCCCTTGGATAAATCACAAGCCAGAACATTGAAACACAGGGCTCATGGTTTCATTATGATTAGAGAAGTCTTGTACAAAAAGTCTTACAGCAAACCTCTCCTACGTTGTTTAGGGGATCATGAGTCACAAATGGTTCTCTCTGAATTGCATGATGGTGAGGGATCAGCCCATTGTGGATTTAGAGCTTTGACAAGAAGAGTATTACTCTCCGGATACTATTGGCCATCAATTATGAAAGATGCTAAGGAGCTGGTAAGAAGGTGTGACCCATGCCAGAGATACAGCAATGAAATTCATGTACCAGCCATTCCTTTGGAATCGATTTCTGAGCCCGTCCCTTTTGCTCGATGGGGATTGGACTTAGTTGGGCCTCTCCCTGTGGCGTCCGGAGGGCGTAAAACCATAATTGTAGCCATTGACTACTTCTCGAAGTGGATAGAAGCAGCCCCCTTGGCAGGGACAACCTCAAAAGCTGTTATAAAATTCATTATATCCAACATATGTTGCAGATTTGGTGTCCCCCAGAAAATAACAACAGACAATGGGCCACAGTTTGACAACAGAGAAATGGAAAGCTTATGTGCCTCAAGGGGTATTCAGCACTGCTTTTCTTCACCTTTCCACCCTCAAGCCAATGGCCAAGTTGAAGTGGCTAACAGAACGATACTGTCCGGTTTAAAGAAGAATTTAGAAGGGGCTGCTGGGAAGTGGCCTAGTTATCTACAAGAAGTCTTGTGGGCCTACCGAACAACACCTGGGGCTGCAACACAAGAATCCCCTTTTGCCTTGGTCTATGGAATGGATGCAGTAGCCCCCATAGAGAAGACACTCCCCTCATTTCGTGTTCATAACTTCTCCGGACAGGCTAATGAGATGGCAATTAGAAATCAACTTGATTTGATCGAAGAAAGACGGGTGAAAGCTCATCTTAGAATGGCACACTATCAGGGCTTGATGAGAAGTAGGTTTGCTTCTAAAGTTAAAAGAAGAGATTTTCAACCAGGAGATAAAGTATTAAGGAAAGTTTTCTTGCATACTAAGGAAAAGCTCTTCGGAAAACTGGCTCCGACTTGGGAGGGTCCGTACACTGTGGTTGAAAGAATCAAGCCTGGAACATACTGGTTGGAAGACAAAGATGGCAGGGTTTTAACTCACCCTTGGAATATTGAACACCTTCGAATGTACTTGGAATAAAACTTATGTAAATATTTACTTGTTTAAACATCCATGTAAATATTTGGGGGCATACCTTCCTCTCTTCGGTGGCACAGAGAGTTTTCAATGAAATTTGGTGCCTTCTTCAAAATTCTCTAAGTATTTTTAAACATTTTGTCTCTTATCATACTACCCGGGTTAAAAGATCTAAGGGCTACTTAAATTCTAGCCGGAAAGTCTTAATACTCTCACAATACAATAAAACTATTTAAACTCCAGCTATTTAAACAAACAATGAAAGAAGAGGATGGTTGAGCAAAATAAGATATTCATTCAAAAATTTAAAACTGCCTTGGCCTTCCAAAGACTTTTTGAGTAAGTTTGGGCACAGTACAAAAATCTGTCCGAATAATACGGACAACATCACAAAAAAAAGTGTCTTGGCCTTCCAAGGACTTTAGTTCGAACAAAAGATAAACAAAATAAATTTTTGGTTAAGGTTGAGCCTTTGAAGATGGCTCACCCTCATTTGCTTTCTTGCCCTTGATATCGCTTTTCTCTTCGACTATCTTTTTACCCTTGGGGTCAATCTCTTCCTCACCTGGGCTCTCTCCGGTTTCCTCTTCTTCACCGGACGAAGACTCACCAGAGTACCCCTCATCAACCATGGTCCAGTATGGGAGATCATCATCATCCACATAGCGCCACAATTCCCCTAGTCTCCTCTTCGGGAATTTCTCATGAAACAGGAGGACCATATCAGACTTTACCTTTTGAATCATTAGCTCCTCGCTTTGGATCATCTCCCTGGCATAGGCGTTGATCTTGGCCTTGATCATGGCCTCTTGATCCCTCACCAAAGCAGCTTTCTCTTCAATAGCCTGAGTCACTGCATTCTCTAAAGCAAGTTTGTCAGTGGTCAGGTTGATGACAAGCTTCTCCTTTGCTGCAGTTTCTCCTCTTGAGGCTGTCAGGTCCTTCTCCAGTCCGGACAGCTTAGCCCGGAGATCTTTTACGGTCTCTTCTAAGGAAGCAGCTTTTGTGTTGCTTTCATCTTGATTCTTCTTTAGCTGATCATTTGCCTCCTTGAGCAAATCAACCTTATTTGCAGCAATCCGGAGGTCTTCGGACAGTTTTTCCTTCTCCGACTTGAGGTCTTTGATGGTGTCTGCCTGACTTCGGACTTGCCTTTCCAAAGTAAGTATTGGTTGCACGTTGCTAAGGATAGAATGGGCTATAACATCCCTCTCACTGGAAACCATAAAAGTCTTACCGTTGAAATTAACTGTGTTGGAGCTGCTTGGAGGGACATAGGGCCCTGCAAACTCGTCTCTGGGCAGCCCAAGAAAATATTCACCAAGTCCACCCAGACCGGTGATGTCCATTTCATCTAAGTTGAGCTCTCCCCCCTCAACTTCATCTGTAGTAAACTCCCTTTGAATCTCTCCCTGCAAGTCCCTTGGGATCTCTTCAGCCAATGTTGGGTCAGTAGGGAAAGAGGGCTCCGGGTCCCGGAGAGCAACTTCATCTCCTTGGGAAGACTTCTTCTTCTTGGCCTCCCTGTCAGCGCTCTCACTTGATTGCTTGCAAGTCCTCTTAGAGGCCCTTGTAGGCTTAGGGGGGTTCACTTCCTGCTTCTCGCTCTCCTGTTCCACCACCTGTAGAAGGGCTGCATCAATCTGAGCCTGTGCCAGTCCTTCTGTGTCTGTTGGGGCCTCCTTCTCATCGTCACCTGCTACCCTCTTGCCTTTCTTCTTCTTGCCCTTCATTTTACTTGGGGATTTGGCCCGGGCAGGAAGGAAGAGAGTCCCATCCAGTTCGTGAGACCTTCTCAGCACGATGTCTTCATCAGGTTGGGTGGAGAACTCCTCCCAAGTTAGGTCTCTTCGACCTGTGGTGTTCCACAGGTGAGACCTTGCTAAGTTCCCAGCAGTGAAGGCTTTATGGAACCGGTTCTCCCAGTTCTCTGCGGCCCAAGCGTTGATTTTGCCACAAGTGACCTGTCCGGCCTTCAGGTAGTCTCCGAACTCCTTAGGTAGCTCTGATAAAACAAAAGAGAAACTAATTAGCATAAACTTAAAAGAAAAGAGAAATTCGAACAGAGACTTAAGATGAGAATCTTACGGTCACTCCTCCATCTACTCCTGAGGAGGCTTGGATTCTCTCCGGTCTTAATTTTCTTGCCATTCTCCCATGAGCCACTAACAAATAAGAATTGGCTCCTCCATTTGCTCTCCGACTCCAGGAGATCATCAACAGCTTTAAGATCGTTCCCCATGTTGAAATGATAGAAGGGGAACTGATGGTGTTTGCACAGGTTGGCCACAGCTGCAAATTCTTCCATAGGAAGAGGGATTCCAGATAACCTAGACGCCATAATACACGACATCAAGGTGAACCAGCCATTGGGTCTTAACTGTGATGGGCAGAGTTTGATCAAGTGAAAATAGCGCACCATCTCCGGGTCCAGTGGGAACCTGAGTCCCCAATTGAATAGCTCCGTAAAGAAGACTATCTCATTCCTTTTGCAATCCATCGGGGTCTCCGGATCGATGTGAATCCTTATCTTTACGTTCTCAGGGATTCCCCACTTTGTGCGCAATCTACCCAGGTCTGAAGTATGGATGAACGCGTACTTGGGTTTCAACAAAGCCAAAAGATACTTGAACACCACTTTATGAAAGCATGGCCCCACTCTCCCTTCAAGGCTCTCCGGCAGGTCCGGACGCCTCAGATACAAGTCCTCTTTGCCCTTCTTGGCAACAACGATAGCAGTTTCAGCCTGTCCGGAGGACTCGGACTCAAATCTAACCTCCTCAGTGGAGTCCTCCATCCTCTCCTCCATAATCGTTGGGGGAGCTTCAGTAGAAATAGTCCGGGGAGGATTAAGGCTTGGCAGAGCTGATCCTCCGGACTGTTGGCTGTCCGTATTTACTCGACTTCTCACCTCAATTTGAGTTTCTGAGGTAGAAGATTCCTTGGGGGGTAGTGGGCTGCTGGCCTCTAGTCCTGACAGCCTCTCCCGGGGAGCCCTTATAGTTGCCCCAGACCCTGATACACTATCTTTTTCCCCCGATTTCGAGGGTGTGTTTTTAGAAGAAAGCCCTTTGACCAACCGACTTGGCCTTTTCATGATTAGCTTGTCCGGGGAATGGTCAGAGTCAGACCCCATAGCAATGAAAGAAGATTTTTTCCTAACACTTGTGACAGTAATTCCCGGTTCAACAGCAGGGATCGACTCCTGAACTGAGGATCCAGATACTATGGGAGAGAGCGTTGATTGAAAAAGCCTTTTTGGCTTGGTACCTTTAGAAGAAGATGAGCCTCTGTCAGATTCTTCGATTGAAGGGGCTGGTTTCTCAACAGGCGACGATGGTAACCCTGCTGCAAGTCTTTTTTCCTTCTCAACTCTTTGAGCTTTCTCCAATTCCGAGAGATTAAGCCAGCCGCCCTTGATCAGTGCTGTTCTTGCTGTAAACATAAACAGCCAAGAGATAAAGGAGTTTGAAGATTCTAGAGAGATAAAGCTCTGAGTAAAAATGGCAGAGTGAAATTTGAAAAAGATAATGAGATAGTGAAAAGTGAATTAGAATTTATAGTAAAAATGAAAAAAGGAGTTGATTCCTAGGAGAATCCGAAAAGTTGGGCAATGATTAGAAGGCGGCGCTGATGTCATTAATGGCATTTAAAAGAGGTAACTTGTTCGAGAAAGTGGTGCGAAGTTCAAGGTGAAAAAACGGCTAAAGTGACCAATCAGGGAATGACACGTGTCCCATTAACCCTGGCAAGAACCGTTTAGAATTCGTAACGTTCGGTCTGTCCGGGTTTATCCACAACTCTCTCCGGATTGAAAAACCACTTCCTATAATCGGACTGTTTTTCAGTTCTTTGACAAGGACACTTGTTCAAACATCTAAAAAAGGGGCTCCTGATGAGTCCGAATTCAGAATACTCCCCGGAAGGGCAGATCAGTGTAATTCTCTCAGAAAATCCGGACAGAACTTTTGGACCGGACAGATCACTTCGAACCAGTGTGAGCCTAAGGCTGTTCGAACTATGACAAAAGTACTAAAAAACCTAAACACTTCTTGACTAAGCTACCTGTCCTCCTGCTTAGAACTCATGGGTCTTTAAACATGACCCGGGTCCATTGAACTTGACCCGAAAGCCCATAAGGGCCCAAATTTCACACTATAAATACCCAACCACCAGCATTAACTATGGGTAAGAAAAATTAACTGCTGCCAAGCTGCTTAATTCTCTCTCCACATTAAAACACTTGGAAACACCCTCAAAACACCCTCACACCACCGTAAAACACCCTTACGCCGTCTTAAAACTCCACTTGAAATCACTTGCCTACCCCTAGGCCATTTTTATCCACACCACGGATAACCTCCTCATAATGTATTAGTATTTACATATAACCAATACACAAAACTATTTTTTTCTCATATCTTTTTTAAATGTCATATTTTTCAAACCATACGATTGGTTTTATGCTTTAAAGATTAATAATACTAGATCTTATGAAATAATTTTTTGATTCTTTTAGTTGTAAAATTACATGTACATTGGTTATAAAAAAAATAAGTTTTGTCTAGTTACAAAATTACATGTAATTTGGTTGCGAAACATAATTGTTGTTTAGTTGGGAAAATACGTCCATATGTGTTCCGGAAATAAGAATAAAATAGTTACAAAAATAAGACTTTTATTGGTAAATAATACCGATTGTGTGAAAAAAATACAAACTTGTTTGGTGAAAAATAAGTGCTAATTGGGTTTGAAACAACTAATTTTTTTAGTTTTGAAAATATGTGTACTTTTGTGATCAATAAACTTTTTTAAAAAATTGGCTTCCGGAGTTACGTGCAATTTGGTTGTGAAATAAGTCTCAAAAAGAAAATATTGTTGATTTGCGGAATTATATGTAATTTTGTTACAAAAAACGACAACTTTTATTTAGTTGCTAAATTAGAAACAATTTGGTTGCAAATTTGGCCTTGGAAAAACAATCTCTAAACATATCACTCATAGATTTCATTTTGTTCGGCTATAAAAATAAAAAATATATGTGTTTTTTTATATCTTAATTTTTTAAAATTAAAGTTTCAAAGATATGGAGTTTTGAAAGTTAAAAATAACTAATAATTATAAGTTTTACGTTTTTGTGATTGTAGATGTATTGTTAGAAAAATATATACTTTAAATGATTTTTAATAAACTTTAAATTCAAAATGATTAAGGATAATTTAAAACTTATCCAATAATTAATTATCGATAATTTACCATAATTTCAGTATCAACTACTCATACATTTTTTTCTAATCATAAATCATTATTACTTTTATGTAATGGTGGCATCCCGTACAACATGTCCCGGCACACCACACATTTAACAGTTGTTGGCGTGTCATGGCGTGACGTTACACATTTCACAATGTTACAACGTTTCTACTGTGTTTTAGCGTGACATTACATATTTCACGTTGTTATAACATTTCAACCGTGTTGTAACGTGATGTTACAGATTCACGTTGTTACAGTGTCATGTGTGGCAGACTATCACGCCTGACAGTTTCTTACCGCGTTACACATAACACATCATCCTACCATATTTTATACATTTATTGAATATTAATTTGTATGTGTTAATTTATTCAAATTTCGATAAATTAAGATATGTATATGATAAATGAAATCTTTTTAAATATTTTTTGTAATTATATTTAGATATTTTAAATAATTTATTAGATCTCTTAATATATAGTTTATTGAAGTTGTTGAATTTTTTAGATTCAACTATAATATATTTTTAATAGTTTTTTAGATCTTTCAACTAATAGTTTATTAAATGTTTCAAGTCTCAAGTATATATATTTAGATGTTTCAAAAAAATTGTTAGATATTTCAATTATATATTTAAAGTTTTAGAATTATATATATATATATATATAACGGTAAATAACAATTAGTATATATATATATAGTTCATTAGATTTTTCACCTATATTAGATCTTTTAAATATACATTTAATGTTGTCCGAATCATTAAATATTTATATTTTTCAAATATTAGATATTTTAAATAATTTATTAGATCTTTCAACAAATAGTTTATTAAAATTTTAAACTATATTTTTGAAGTTGTTAGAACTTTTAGATAATTTATATCTTTTAAATATTAGAAATTTATATCAAATCAAATATCTAATTTGTAAGGGCTGTTGTTTTTTAAAATATTGCAAGTCAGATATCCGATTTGATCAAGTTTTTCTTTAAAACGAATAGTCGTTGATCAAATCAGATATCCGATTTGATGTGATTTTGTTTTAGTTCATTCTCTATAAATATAGAATAAATTTATTAAATTTATCATTCATCTCTCATATCATCTCTCCAATAATATTGTTCTTGCAAAATCTCTAAAAGCCAATTACTACTATAATTTCTCAAACCAAATTCGTATTCTATATTATTCTTCTACAATCTCCGATTATTTAACTTACTCTTTCATTTCCTTTTTTTGTGCAACTGTTTCATATGTGTTTCATTTATTAGATTTTTCATACTATAATCTCTTAAATGAAAGATAACAAACCATGAAGTCTAATTGATAAAGTTTACACTGATGACCACCAAATTGAAATTGACATTCTTGTTAACAACACTATGTCATTATTTTGGATAAATCATGATATTAACGTATAATAAACACTGTAAGAAAAATATATATCATCAAAATTATTATTATTATTCTCTTAGAATGTGTATTATAGCTAATATCAAATATTTCTCTGAAATACGACATAGTTTCATGAACAATAGTTTCAATTTCAATTTGGTGGTCATTAGTGTAAATTGTATCCATTAGGCTACATAGTTTGTTTTACTTAATATGAGGGATTATAATAATTAGTTTTAGCACTAGATGAAATCCAATCTTCAACAAACTTAAAAATCAGAGATCTAGTGGTTTCTTAGCGTCAAAATCACTAAATAGTTCCAGATAGAAAAAGGTTTGTCATGAGAAACAGATAAAAATCTCAAGAAGTAGATGTATTCGAGAAGCCATAACTCAATGTATTACAGCTCATGGAGATGAGAAATTCATGTGACTAATCATGCATGATCTATTTTTCGGACAGAGATCTAGTGGTTTCTTAGCGTCAAAATCACTAATCCTGCAAATCTTTCCGGAATTATTTTTCCTTGAATATCTCCAACTCCAATGGTCACTAAATTAATAATGCATATTCTCTCAAAATCCTTTATAGCTGAGTCATTTTTTTGTTCATGGAAGTCAAAGATATACATGTGACCCATAGGATCCACATACAATAAATCAGTAATGAGAAATTCTTCCCTCGAATTATTAAGATTATCTTGAAAACAATGTGTCAAGATTTTCTACTATTGTCATTGCTGTCAAATGTTTCCCATACTTATCTATTTAATGTTATTTTTCTCACTTCTCGAACAGAATTCTTCACCGATGATAATGTATCAGATATGATGACAAAATCATTACCGAAACAAAAGTTTGATGTGTGCATAGAGGTTGCATGACTGGTAACACTCTCTTCTTGAGCAGGCTTGGGAGATTTGTAGGGTCTTCTCACATTCTCTCTCTCATTTATTAGAGTGGGCCATCTCTTTTGGTTTATTACAAGAAACCACAAGCCATTAACTGAAAGGTAACTTAGAAGCAACACCCTTTTATTTGATGTTAGTGTGTTTCTTGCAAGTTACACATTAACTTCCTTTGGAAGCTCAAGTGGCTTTTTTGTAAGACTTAGTTTGTTATAAATAGCACCTTAGGTTGGTCTTAGAGAAAAAAACTTGAAACATAATTGAAATAAATATTAGAGAGAAATATGGGTAGTGTTTTAGAGAAAGTTGTGAGCTTTGTGTGAGAGAGTTTGTATGAGTGATATATGAGATTATTATTCTCTCTTGGGTATAATATTTGGGAGTGAGGAGAGTGAGCTCTTAAGTTTATGGAGTGAGACTCTAACTTTTTTATTTTTTTGAGTTATATTAATACTTGTTTTTCTCCCGTGGACGTAGGGAAATTAGCTGAACCACGTTAAATTCGTTTCTTTTGTTTGATCATATTTCCGCATTCCTGGGATTATTTTTCCTAACAATTGGTATCAGATCACTAGTTGCAGTTCCATATCCTTCTTCGTCGTACAATAATATAGGAACGTACGAACACCGATGGAAGTTCCATGATCGTACTCACGGAAATAAACTATTCCATTTGGAAAACTATAATGGAAGATTTGTTTTACTATAAAGACTTGTTTGATCCTATGGAACTAAAATGAGTCAAACAAGGTGCAACAAGTGAAGCAGATTGGAAGAAACTCAACCATAAAGTTGTTAGTGTGATTCGAAAGTAGGTTGAAACAAGAGCTATTCGCGACACCGCAAAAGAACCAGATGCTTTCAAATTATGGCAGCATTTGGAAGAAATGTATGAGCCCAAAATTCTCAAAATAAAGCTTTTATCATAAGAAGACTTGTGAACCTGAAACTTTATAATAGGAAAAGTGTATCTAATCACTTGGCAAAATTTGACGAAATTCTCGATAATTTGACGAACATGGAGCTAGCCATAGCTGAAGAAATTCAAGTGTTAATTTTGTTAAGTTCTTTACCGGATAGTTGGGAAACACTTGTGGTAGCTCTTAGAAATTCAACACCACAAGGAAAGGTGACGTTAAGCATGCTAAAAGAAAGTATCAATAGAGAAGGCAAAAGAAGAGCGGAGCAAAGCTCTTTCAGTCACCCTCAAGAACAAGCACTAGTCACTGAGAGAGGAAGAAGTAGAAGCAAACACTTCTCCAGAGAAAAGAGAAATAAAAACAAGTTAAGAGGCATATCAAAATCAAGAGGGGACTTCACTTCCAACTACTTCCATAAACCTAGACACTTCAAGAAGGATTGTTGGAAGCTGAGAGAAAAGAAGAATAAGGAAAATACTGAAGCCAATAGAGAAAATGTAGCTATCATGTGAAACATACCTAATTTTTAACAATGGACGTGTCAACCTCGCCTTCCAAGACACATGGATGATTGATTCTAAATCATCATTCCATGTAACAACCGATAGAAGTCTTTTAACCACTTACACAAGTGGTGAGTTTGGTTTTGTCAAGACGGGAAATGAAGCAAGATGCGAATTTTTTTGTTCAGGTGATGGAACACTAGAAACTAGGAGTGGTTGCAAGCTATTGTTAAAGGATGCTCGACATGTTCCAGATATCCGTACCAATTTGATCTCTACTAGTCAGCTTGATGGCATGGGATACAAAAATATCTTTAGAAATGGAGTTTGGAAGCTTAAGAAAAGAAATATGGTCATGGCAAGAGGTAAGAAGATTGATCGTTTGGATTATATTCAAACAAAACAATCAAGTGAAATATAAGCCAATGTGATCAAGTATGAAGACTCGACAAATTTGTGGCACGACAGACTTGGTCATATGAGTGAGAAGGGACTTAAAATTCTCACGAAATAAAATCTTCTACCGAATTTTCCAAATATTCTTTTAAAACAATGCACTCAGTGTTTGGCAGAAAAATAACACAGAGTCGCATTTTAAGCATGATGATCACACAGAAATAATAATACTTTTGATCTAATACATACAGGTGTATGCTCAATGGGTAACAAAATTTTTGGTAGATCGTTATACTTTATCACATTCATTGACGATCATTCCAGAAATGTGTGGGCTTATCCTTTAAAGACCAAAGATCATGTGTTAAAAGTATTCAAGAAGTTGTATGCCAATGTTGAAAGGAAAACTGGAAAACTTTTGAAATGTATCTGCTCCGATAATGGTGGTTAATACATTAGACCATTTAAAGAATATTTTAGAATTCACGGTATCATACTTGAGAAATCAGTACCCAAGACCCTGCAAGATAATTGTGTTGCAGAAAGATGAATTGAACTATTTGTAACAAGATCGTATGTATGATCTCTCATTCAAGATTGTCCAATTCCTTATGGGGAGAAGTATTGATGACGGCGGTAGATCTTATCAACTTATCTCCTTCAATTTCTTTAGATGGTGCGATTCTTGAAAGAATATGGACCAGAGAAGACATAAGCTACAAACGTTTGAAGGTGTTTGGTTGTAAGGTGTTGGTACATGTCTCCCGAGTTGAAAAATCCAAGCTGGATGAGAAAACCAAAGAATTCACATATCTTGGTTATGGACATGATGAGTTTGGTTATAGAATTTGGAATCCGATAAGTAGAAAATTCATTTGAAGCAGAGACGTTGTGTTTTTCGAAGACCAAACTCTTGGAGATATGAAGAAAATTGAGAATACAAAATCAAACGTCAATGCTAAAATTGACTTAGTTCCGGATGCACCATTTCAAATTGAGTATGAGGGTCATGTGAGGCTCCTGATCATGAAGAAACAACAGTTGAAGTTGAAGGAAATCATACTGAAGAACCACATTTGATAAGATCCATAAGAGATCGTCGACATTCGACTAAATACACAATAAATGAGTACGTGTTACTAACTGACGAGGGAGAACCTGAATGTTTTAAAGAAGTTGTGTTGCAGATTCAAGAAGGGAGAGTGATGGAAGGCCATGCAAGAAGAGATGAAGCCATTACATGAGAACCACACATATGATTTTGGTTGATTTACCATTTTGGATATTTAACTTCAACTTTATTTAATTTTCATCTTAGCACGTTTATTGGAGTAGAGATTTAAATTACTTACACCTCATCTAGCTTCCATTTTATCTTAATTTTGGAGTAGATTTTTTAGTGTTTTAACTAAACATCAAATTAATAGGTTAATTGCATCTCCAATTCTCCAACCACCGTCCTCTTTTTAGGAGAAGCATCCCATACCATTGAGCCCATCTAACTTCATCTTAACTAGGCTGTTATCGGTCCGGTTCGGTCCGGGTTTTGAAGGAACCGGACTGCTAAGCTTATCGGTTCGGACCAGACCGGACCGTTAAACTTTCGGTTCTAATTTTTGGAACCGAACCGAATTGCTAAGCTTTCGGTTCGGTCCGGTCCGATTCGGTTCCGGTTCCGGTTCGGTCCGAGTTCGGTTCGGGTCCGAGTTTAGTCCGTTTCGGTTCGATCCGGTTTTGGTCCGGTTCGGTCCACTTAAAGAAAATTAATTAAAAATTAATTTTTAATTTTTTTATTGAAGTAAATGATATAAAAACTAAAGTTTATAAGTTAATCTTTGATTTTGTTAAAAAATTGGTAATTAACTATTAATTTTGGTACTATAAAAGAATAAATAATAAATAATAAATAATCAGTTGTAGCGGTTTTATTGGTCCGATTTCCTATCGGTTCTACCGGTTTATCGGTTCTATCGGTTCGATTCCGTATCGGTTCTATCGGTTTATCGGTTTTATCGGTTCGGTTCCATATCGGTCCTATCGGTTTATCGGTTTTATCGGCTTGGTTCCATTCGGTCCTATCGGTTTTATCGGTTCGGTTCCTATCCGGTTTTTGTTTCGTTTCCTTATCGGTTTTCGGTTTTTTGAATGGAACCGCGAACAAGACCGTTAAGGGTCCGATTCTCGATCCGGTCCTTATCGGTTTGGTCCCGGTCCGGTTCACGGTTCTGGAGAACCGTTGACAGCCCTAATCTTAACACGTTCATTTGACTACTAGATTTTTTAGTGTTTTGAATAAAAATCAAATTAACTTATGGTTTAACGCGTCCGCTTTTTTTTCGGAGGGAACCCGCAGCCGCTACTCAGAGTGCAATGAGTGCGCACAAGGTAAACCACGCAAAGTGACAGGCTCAGCCGAGAAAGCATATGTAGAGAGATTCGAACTCATGACCTTTGATCACAAGCATGTCATACTCAACCAACTCGGCTACACCTTAGGAGCTCCCGTTGTACCTCTTCTAGTGAGAGCTTTAGGTTAATTGTCTCTCCAATTCTCCAACCACAGTCCTCTTTTCAGGAGGAGCATCCCATACCATTGAGCACATGGGTTCTGGCCCTAATCAGCCTAGTTTGGAAAAAAAAATCAGTTGATATACAAGTACAAGCCAACCACATGGGCTGTGGCCCTAATCAGCCAACCATATCTTGTGAGTGGGTCAGCTACGTGTAGAAGCCAACCATATCTTTTATACATGCGGGTACCACTGCAGCAAATAGATAACAAAGTATTAAGAGCCTTGTATTGTGCTAGACATCATTTGCTGAGAAATAGAATTGGAGAATCGAAGTGCGAATGGAGAGCAGAGGTTGCAATGTGTGCGTTACTGGAGGTTCAGGTTACATAGGTTCTTTGCTTGTCAAGAAGCTCCTTCAAAAAGGCTACACTGTCCATGCAACCCTTAGAGACCTTGGTACCTACTCAAACAACCTTCTTATAAAGTTGATCACTCATACAAGACAAATTGAGAATCCATTCCGTTTGTTAATTGTGTTAAATGAACTGCGACCAAACTCATTGTGCTCTAACTTTTGCCATCGTTTATTTTGATCTACAGGGAACTTATCAAAGGTTGAACTACTAAAGTCATTTCCTAATGCTGAGTCCAATTTAGTATTATTTGAAGCAGATATATATAACCCTAATGAGTTCGATAAAGCAATTCATGGATGTCAATATGTCTTCCATGTGGCTACCCCTATGCTTCATAACACAAGCAACACTCAGGTCATCCTCTAGATCGACACTGTTCAAACCTTTTACAAATCATTTCTTTTCATGTTTTGAAGATCCTCCGAATCCATTATAACTATCTTTTACTTTTATATATAGCTCAACAATACAACTGAAGCCGCAGTTGTGGGCGTGCAGACGATTATCGACGGATGTATTCGTTCTAAAACTGTCAAGCGACTTATATATACAGCTAGTGTGATGGCCTCTTCGTATTTGGCTGAAGAAGGATTGATATCCAAATCCTGCGTAGACGAGTCATGTTGGACACCTATTAATCGTTCATATCCTCATGCTAATGAGTTTGTCATGGTAAACTATACATCTAAAATATTAATCTTACAATCTGGTTATGGTTTTTGTTTTGCAATATGTCTGATGGTTTTGTTTCGGATATTAGGACTACATAAGATCCAAGACTCTTGCAGAAAAAGAGGTACTGAGTTATAAAAGTGCTGATGAACTAGAAGTTGTAACACTTGCTTGTGGACTAGTTGGAGGAGATGCTCTGTTTCCCCACTTACCAGGAAGCGTAGCGACAATATTGGCACCACTTAGAGGAGATGTACCTTCTTTTGAACATCTCAAGTTACTTCAACACTTGTTGGGTTCACTTCCGTTGGTGCATGTGGATGATGTTTGTGAGGCGCATATTTTTTGTATAGAAAAAGAGTTAATCCAAGGCAGATTCCTATGTGTTGTGAACACCAAAAGTCTGAGAAGTCTTATAACCTATTGTCAAGAAAACTATCCTCAGTATTCGACATCAAACCTGTAAGTTTACTTCCAACATCCTTTTTATTTTCCTTTTCGAGATATTTTATTTATATAGATCAACCAATAATCTCCCGCAATATTTTGGAAATAAAAAATATTAAAAAACATATTTATGTCGGATTTTTAATAAAAAAAAATCATTAGAATTGATTTGTTGACGGTGAAGACTATCAAAGTTGGAAAAAGAAGCCAAAAGTAAAATAAATAAAAATTTGGATGGAATTTTTAATCAAATTTTTTTAAAAAAAATTGTTCGGCACATCAATGAAAAAAATTGGTCCAAAGAACTAAACCGCACAAATATGTAATAATTACATGTTTTCGCTGCAACAACCAAAATGTTGGTCATGACGAAAGGATATCAAGTAGAGAAATTATTTGTCTTGTCGCGACAAAAATTTTCAAAAAAACTCACCGTAAATTTTAGGCAAATTTGCTATAAGACCAAACAATAATGGTTGCGGGAAGGGCAGGGGTTTGAAGTTTTTGGAAAAAAAATTATATAGTTAAGTTTGAACTTCGTGGACGTCGGGGTTTGAAGTTTTTGGAAAAACATTATATAGTTAAGTTTGAATTTCGTCGCGGAAAAATAAGATTTTTGGTGACGAAATAGTTCAAATTTTAAATAGTAACTAAAAAACACCTCGTGGTCACGGTGTGGTAAGCTTAGATTTGAGTTTTAGAAAATTTATATTTTTTTTTAAAAGAATTACTTCTCGGAACGGTATCACTCCACCTAAAGTTTTATAAAAATCTATAATTTTGCATGAAGGTTTGTCACTCCTATATATAACATTCACAAATCTCCAAAATCGTTTTTTGAAGCATATCTCTCTCATTTATCAAACTTTGTCATCTTTGATCTTAGAATTTTAGTTTCTTATATCAAAGATTATAAAGCGAATTTTAGTTTTTTGTATCAAGATTATAAAGCTTGTTCTATCGTGAAATAAATCTCATTTGAGGATCAAAGCAATAGAGTGATCAGAATAAGTCTTTTTGGAAAGTGTATCTAATATATGTCTCACGCTTCCATACTTTCCAGTGAAGAGTTCATCGTATATTCTGCAAGTTTATTATTTATGATTCTATTCGATAACAATAAAAAAATAGTATCATGGTAACGAAACAACCATGGCTACCATTTAAGTGATGAACTAAGACTTTGTTCGATTAGAACGTTCTGAGGGTTCAAATTTTATATGTTGGCAAGATAAGATAACATTTTTATTGACTATCATCAAAGTACACTACATTCGTGATCCAAACTTGGAAAAACTTACTGATAAAGATATGAAAAATTAAAGAAGAAAATACACAAGGCAGAAGAGGACAATCTTATTCGGAGTCATATCTTGAACGATCTTTTGAATCGTCTATATAATCTTTACACAAGTGAGCCTTCAGCATTGAAGATATGGAATCAACTTGATAAAAATTATAAAACAAAAGAATAAGGTAAAAATAAATTCTTATTATTTTAATATTTGTTCTAAAATATGTTGATGGAAAATTACTTCTCATCCAAGATCATGAGTTACAAATCAAAGTCAATAAACTCGTGTCTGCCAAAGTAGTAATTCCAAAGATATTTCAAGTACAATCATTCGTAGCAAAGTTTCCTCAATCTTCGAAAAATTACTGGATGAAGATACTTCATAAATCTGATGAGTATACTTTGAAAAAAAATATTAAAATACTTGAGGATTGAGGAAGATTTATGTATTAGTTGTGCGCAAAAAAAAATCCATTGTGGGACCTTTTAGAAATGTGAATGCAATAGAACCAAACCCAAGAGATAGAAATTCAGGCATAAAACATCTGGCAACAAGAACAAAAATACCTTTAATAGTGTGAAAGGAAGTTAATTCATGTGTGGGAAAGCGGGTCATTTTTCTTAGAGTTGCAACCTTAAGAAAATTGATGATATCATAAATTATTTATGGGAAAACATTGTTGCAATGGCGACGAAGGTCAATGTCATTGAAGACAAGACTTTGGATTTGTGGTACGATATTTGCGCATCTGTTCATGTCTCCTATGATAAATACTTGTTCAAGACAATAGAAAAAATTAATAGCACAAAAGAGGTGTAGATAGGAAACACAAATAAGTCCAAAATAGAAGGATGCAAAAATGTAGAGTTAGTATTTACAAACGCTAAAACGATAACTTTTACAAATATATTGTATGTTCCGGAGATGAACAACTTTTTGGTCTTTGATGATCTATTAGCTAAGGCTAGAATTTAGTTCGTGTAATCGTGACAATCTTGTTTTTTCCAAGGGTGGAACTTTCGTAGAAAAATGAAATTCTTCTAACAACATGGTTAAACATATGCTATTATTAATGAAGTGAATAATTCTAATTATTCTTTATCTCGTAATGTTTATTTGTTATGACATGATAGAGTTTATCATATATGACATAACAGGATGAATAAAATTATTAAAACCGTACTTATAAAATGTGTAAAGGTACTTATAAAATGTGAATTTTGTGTAGAACCCAAAATGATTAATAAGCTTTATAAATTTATAAACATATGTCTGAAATTGTTATACTTAATACACATTGATATATGTGAGTTAAACGGTATCTTGGAAATATGGGGTAAGAGATACTTTATAATTTTCATTGATAATTAACATTTATTTACTCATATTTATCTGCATAAACAGAAGGATGAAACCTTTAGCATGTTTAACATCTTCAAAAGCAGAAGTACAAAATCAGTTAGATACTAGTATTAAAATCTTGCGTAATGATAAAGGTGGGTAATGTGTCTCAGGAGAGTTCTTCAATTTATGTAAACTACACGAGATAATTCATCAATGTTCGACGCCTTATATGCTGGAACAAAATGGATTATTTGAGCGTAAAAATATAACTTTAGTAGAGATGACCAATGTTATGCTAGTTAATTCAAATGTGCATATTAATTTATGAGGTGAAGTTATTTAGATGCATGGCATATAAGTAATTATATCCACTTAAGAGAGCCAATACATATCTGTATGAGTTATGAAAAGTGTCAAAACCAAATATTTAATATATCAAAGTGTGAGGATGTTTAGCATTATAAACAAATATGGATCTACAAAAAATAAAATTAGGTAATAAAGATACAAGATGCGTGTTTATTGGATATGCGACCAATATTAAGGCTTGTATGCTATTAGACTTAGAGACTAATATGGTGTTTGAATCAAGAGAAGTATAGTATTTTTAGTCCACATTATTAAACGATAATATGATTAATGTCCCATTGGAAAACGAGGTAAGAACTTCGTAAAAAAGTCTTTGGTTGAATAACAACCACGTGAACCTCGTAGGAGTCAACGTGAGAAAATATATAAAGATCTAGATTCTGATGAGATATATTTTCAAATTATTTCTTTCGATTTAGTGGAAAGAAATTGTGAAAAAAAATCACCTGATAAATTCTGGTAGTGCTTTTTTTGGAAGACGACCTTAAATCTTGTAAGGAAGCAACAACGCCTCAAGAGAGTTGAGACTAAAACTCTTAAAATGATATTTTGGAAATAATGGTACCCAATTCGAACATAAAAATCATATATATCAAATTTTTAATTGATAACAACCGGTTATTTTTAAGAGGCTCAACATACATAAAAACAAAGTTTCATTTGTGATATGTGTGTTACATTTTGATTTATATCCTGAAAGAATAAGTTTGAGAAAACTTCAATATATATATAATATTATAAAATCAAAGTAAAAGATTTTATATTTAGATTAGAATCATAATCACTATTTTGTTTTATTTATGTATGATAGGTTCGGATGTTTTTAAAAGGGCACCACTGCCTTATCCAGAGGATTGTTCGAGTATATTTTACACCAAGCATATCGTAAACAGTCTGATCAAGTCAATCGTGACTCAGCTGTATGCTAATACTATTTAGGTTTTGGGCTTCAAAGATTGACCTGAATCCAGGGTCAAACCCTGAAGGCCCATAGGTCACAAAATTAGTATAAATACCCCAACCAACTTCATTTAATGAGTTATACTTTTTCAAGAACATTAAATACAAGCATACACCTCTCTTATCTCACTACTCACTACTTAGAAATTAATATTCAACTTACAAACTCCCCAAAATACTCCCCGATTGAAAATTATCTTCACCAAATTGGCGACCACAGTGGGAGGCGACGGTGCCTGAATTTCAGATTAAAAACCAGTGAAAAAACCAGTTCTGATGGATTTGAATGTACAAAACGCTCCACCTCCAGAGGTAGAGGGGGAAAAGAAAATAATAAGTACACTATTATGTTTCATGTGACTCATGATGGTAATAAAAAAAATCCATGCAAGAAGAAGTGATCAACTAAGGGGTAAAATTGAGGCTTTAAGGGCTAAAAACAAGCAGAAAATGGAATTAAAGAAAAATCTGGTGCATCAGCATTCCACCCTATTGATAATCCTAGTGAGAATGAGTAGTCTATAAAGAGTCATCTCAGCTCCAAGAAAACATATCGGTACAAACAAGTGGAGAGTTTCACATCTGAATCTTCTAGTAATTCATCTAATGATTTGAAGCTTGAAGAATCAGTCTCATCCAGTAATGATGAAGGTCGGTTGAAAAATAAATTAAGTCTGACCAAGAAGCGTTCAAGAAAAAGGGATAGGCATAGTAGACTCAAAAATTATTAGGGAAAAATAAAGGGTTCAGTTCATCAACATATTGATCGTTTGTTGATCGATCCATTCGCCTTCTAGTCGGAACCAAGTATTTTTGTTACTCCTAATGAAGACACCGTGTTTAGTTGGAGCCAAAATTGAAGGGAATCACCTTTTTCATCAAAAATACTCTCTGGGCATCTTCCTAAAAGGTTTGATAGTTCTAAGATGGAAAATTATGATGGAAGTTCAGATCTGGACAATTATCTCGAACAATTTAAGAATTTTATGATGAAATTTGATGACGATGACAAGCAACTATGCATGGCTTTCTCATAAACCTTTGAAGGAAGTGACCTCAAATGGTACAATAGTCTTCCTCAAAGTTCTATAAATAATTTTGATATATTATGGGTTACGTTCCGAAGGCAATTTGTTGGAAACAATGAGCTTAAAGGTAATGATGACACAATTATCCATTGTGCCCAAGAACCAAATGAATCATTGAAAAAATATATTAGCAGGTTTTTAAATATGAAGAATGGGTTGGCTGACTGTTTTGAACAAGTTGCAATTGTCTCTCTGAGACAAGATTTAAGTCCGGGTAATTTGGATGATTCAGTAACCCGGAAGAAAGCTATGACTTTTGGAGGACTGTTGAATCAAGTTGGGAAATAGATTAATATTGAAGAAACTAAGAAATCTAGAGTGCCTCGTCATAAAATATCTACTACCATACTGTCAACTTCTCAAACAATAACAACTCAGTCCGGTTACAAACCAAAGGAAATCGGGCAGGGTCCGCATCAGCCCAAGCAGAATCAATCCAACCAAAACCAACAGGTTAGAAGTAAAAGGGGACCTTGGGTTCAACCTAAATGGTTGGCTGAGCTGGGGGAAAGTGTAGAAACAATATACACTTAAACTAAAAATGATGTATACTTTAGAAGGTCATCCCCACTACAGTCTCCTCGAGAAACCCGAAGTACCCGTTTCTGTAAATATCATAACGATATCGAGAATGATACCCATGATTGCATAGCCCTGAAACAAGAGGTGTAGAATCTTATTGAAATAGATAAATTGGGTGCTTGATACCGATGCTCTCCGAATGACTTCTTCGGTAGCCTCTGAAACATCCAAACAAGAGAATGCCGTGGTGATTGTTGAAAGTTTTGATATGGATTTTGAATACCTTGATTCAGACCTGGATCGGAATCATATAGGGGTGATAGTGTATAAGACTGCTATTGTTTCCGATCTGGTAAAATATTTTGAATCCTTAACCATACTTGAGGGAGATAGTGTGACAGTACCGTCAAATTGTTCAAGAAAAAGGCATGTCAATAGTTTGACTACTCAATTGGATGGGAGGATATCCACACATCTATACCAAACTTTAGCTTATTTCATTTTATTTGATGAGGATGACCTAAGATATATTGAGGGGTCATATGAGGATATCGTGATGATAGGGGCATCAATTGAAGGAAATGATATACGATGAATCCTGATTGACACATGCAGTTTGGCAAACATATTATTTATGGATTCTTACAAACTGATGAAAATCCATTAGTTATTCAATGGTCAAACAGAACTATTGTGTGATTTACTGGGAGTTCGACAAATTTCATTGGTGAGTTTGAAGAGGATGTAATATTGGTCAAAGGACCTTTTAAGAAGACAGTGAAGGTGTTGTTTGTTGTGGTTGCATGCGCAACATCTTACAATGCTATTTTGGGAGATCTTAGCTTTCCAAGATGCATGTTGTGGCCTCTATTTTCCATCAATGTTTGAAATATATTGTGTGTATACAGGTTGGTGTTGTATGAAGCAGTTACAATGTAGCTAGAGAATGATATGTAACAGCTTTTTCCTCAAAGTCTTTGGAGTCAGTCAAAGTGAACAAGGAATAGCAGCTATTGGAGCCTTCCACCGAGGAGAATGAAATTAATTATCCAAGAGAGGCTCCTAGTGTTATAATACCTATAGAAGAAGTTGAAATTCATTGCCTAACAAAAGGAAAAAGTGTTAATATTTGTACTAAGTTGCTAATAAGTTTGAAACAAAAGCTATTGTCTTTTTTTTTTCAGACAATTTACATGTGTTTTCATGGTGAAATGATTATGTAATTGGGGTAACTGCTGAAGTAATTTGCCACAAATTGTAAGTCCGATAGTTCAAAGAAGAAGGTCCTTTTCCAAAGAAAAAACCGATGTGATAGTACAAGAAGTGGATTAGTTGACCAAGATGGGTCACATCAAATAATCTCAATACCCGTTGTGGATTTTGAACCCTGCGTTAGTCAAGAAAAATAATGGTAAATGGAGCATGTGTATTGAATTTACTAATCTTAACCGGGCATGTCATAAAGAATATTTTCATGCACCTTGAATAGATCAGTGAGCAGACTCCACATTAGGGAACACGTTGTTGTCGTTCATGGATGCTTTTTCAGGATACTATTAGATCCAAACGATCAGGATCATACTACTTTTTACACTCATAGGGGGCTTCATTGTTATAAAGTGATGCCTTTTGGGTTGAAGAACGCTGGAGCTACTTATCAGCGATTGGTAAATAAAATATTTGCCGGCCAGATTGGTAGAAACATAGAAGTATATATAGATGAATAGATGGTAAAGAGCCTCGAAGAGGAAAAACACATATCTGATCTTCAAGAGACCTTTTATAACTTGAAAACTATCAACCTGAATTTAAACCCGAAAAAAATGTATTTTTTGGGTCCAATCTGGCAAGTTTTTGGGATATGTCATAAGTTAGAAAGAGATTCAAGCCAATCTGGATCAGTTAAACGCTTTACTGGCTATGGATCCTCCTCGTAGTACTAAATAAGTCAGAGATTAACCGAGCGGTTGGCGGCGTTGAACAGATTTATTTCAAGTTCATTGGACAAGTGTGCTCAATTTTTTCATGTTTTGAGGCATGTTAAAGACTTTAATTGGTCTACATATTGTGATCAAGCTCCTTTTAAATCAAAAAACATTTTTCTTCACCCAAGATGTTGTTCAAACTTATTCAAGGGGAAAAACGTTTCATGTATTTGCCTGTATTAGACTATGCTGTAAGTATCTTTGTGGTAAGGGAAGTGGATAATTACCCCCACCCAATTTATTACGTGAGCAGGACTTTGCTAGAAGCAGAAAAAAGGTATTTAAAGTTAGAAAAATTAGCATTAGCATTAGTAATAGCAACCATGAAAATGAGGTCATACTTTCAAGCATATTCAATTACGGTTCGAACATCTTTACCCTTAAAGAATGTTCTCCAAAAAGCTGACATATCAGGAAAAATGACTAAGTGGTCAGTTAAGCTTGAAGATTATGATATTTATTTTGCACCTTGGACTGCGATGAAGGCTCAATCTATAGCTGATTTCTTGTTAAAATTTCATACTAAAAGGTCTCTCGAGAAAGAACAGGAGAACAAGTCTGAGAAAAAATGGTTAATCCAAACAGATGGCGGATCCAGTACAATATGATGTGGGGCTGGAATTGTTTAACCTCCATTTATGGTGATACCATGCATCATGTTGTATGTTTTGGCTTCAGCGCATCTAATAACGAAATTAGAATATGAAGCGGCCATTGCTGGGTTTAGATTAACTCAAATATGTGGAGCAAAGAGATTCTGGTTAGTAAGCGACTCCCAGTTTCTTATTAACCAGGCTCAAGGGCCATCTGAAACCAGTTGAGAAAGTATCTGTAAGTACTAAGGAAAGCTGGGGGCTTAAAAGCATCTGATATGAACATATCCTTAGATTGGAGAACATTATGGAAGATTCTTTGGCCACCATAGCTTATTCTGAATCTTACCCATGAATTGTTATGCAATAATTCCCCCTATAAGTTCAATTCAAGGGAAATTCAGTGAATTTGAAGAGAGTTTGATTATATCTGCCACACAATCCAAATATTGGAGGTTTGAAATACATCAATTTATTTCTGATGGAGTTTTACCTCCAGACAGAGCCTTAGCTAAAAAGATCAAGTATAAGGCTCATGGTTTCTTAGTATTAAGGGAAGTTTTTTACAAAAAAATCTTTCAGCAGACCACTCCTCCGATGTTTAGGGTTTGAAGAGTCTCAAAGTTTCCTATCTGAGTTGCATGATGGAGAAAGATCCACACATTGTGGCTACAAAGCCTTAACCAGAAGAGTTTTGCTAGCAGGATACTATTGCCTACCATCATGGCAGATGAAAAAGATATGGTTCGGAGGTGTGACCCTTACCAAAGATATGGGAATTAAATCCATGTGTCATCAGTACCTATGGAGTAATTATTTGAACCCATGTCGTTTGATAGATGGGGGTTTGGACTTAGTTGGACCTCTCCATATGGCATCCGGAGGGTACCAAATGATAATAGTGGCAATAGATTATTTCTCCAAATGGATAGAAGCTGCCTCACTAGTTGGAACCACTTCTAAGACATTCATAAAAAAAATTATGTCCAATATATGCTGTCGATTTGGAATTTCCTACCGAATTACAACGGACAATGGGCCATAATTTGATAATAAATATATGAAGGCATTTTGCACTTTCAGAGGAATTCAACACTGCTTCTCTTCCCCTTTCTACCCTCAGGCTAATGGGCAGGTTGAAGTTGCTAATCGGACAATTTTAACAGGGTTGAAGAAGAATCTAGAAAAAGCTGCTCGAAAGTGGACGAGTTACTTGCAAGAAGTATTATGGACCTACCGAGCTACTCCACGGGTGGCCACCCAAGAGTCTCTTTTTGACCTTGTTTATAGGATGGATGCAATCACACCCACATAAGCTATTTTTCCATTATTTAGGATTCAAATAAATTCCGACCAGCCTAATGATATGTCAGTTAGGAATCAGTTGGATTTGATTGAAGAAAAAAGAATGAATGCATATTTAAGAACATCGCACTATAAAGATTTAATGAGAAGTAGATTTGCATCAAAAGTAAAGAGAATATGTTTTTACCTAGGAGATCAAGTATTAAGAAAATTATTTTTACACGCTAAAGAAAAATAATTCATGAAGTTGGCTCCGAATTGGGAAGGCCCCTATATGGTGTATGAAAAAATCAAGCCAGGGACATATAGACTTCAAGACAAATAGGGAAAAGTTTTGAAGCATCCATGGAACATTGAGCATCTCAGGTTGTATTTAGAATAAAACTATCTTGTAAAAATTTACCTTCTCATACTTCAATGTAAATATTAGGGGGCATACTATTTCCTACCCTCGTGGTATGGTAAAGTTTTAATGAGGTGTCCGATTTTCAATCAATGGTATATTATGCCTTTTAAAAAAACATTGTTATGAGTATGCGGAGATCAAATAAATTGAATACTTATTAAACACCCCGGCCCTCAAATGAAGTATTTTGAGGTGATTGGATTCATTAAACACATGATTGGATCTATTAAACACATTGTCAGATTCATTAAACACACGATCGGATTTATTAAACACGTAATCGAAGGATTATTGAAGTGATTCGATGAATTAAATGTTTATTAAATAAGTCGGAGGAATTAAATACTATTTAAAGATCAATCATGAGAAGAAAAAGAATTCCACATAAAAGGAAAAATTAATATTACATCATGATCGGTGCATACCCACTATCACAAAATGACTTGGTCATCCAAGGACTTTGGTTCACAAAATATTTATTGAAAAAGATAACAAAATTCCTTAGTCTTCCAAGAACTTTAGTTTTGAACATAGAAGTAAATGTTATAACCTTAGGGTTTTGTCCCCTCGGTTCTTTCCTTACCTACATCGCCCTTGGGATTCTTAGTATCAGCACTTGAGCTTTCATCAGTTCCTTCGTTAGAATCATTTCACTTGAATAACCATGTTTATCACCATCCAACATGGTGTGAAAAGGTATATCCTCGTATGGTATATATTTATACAAAGTTCCAAGGGTCCTCTTTGGAAAGATCTCGTGGAATAGCATAACCATATCCGACTTAACGCACTCATCTTTTTTTTAAGGAATCCACAACACCGGCAGCATACTTCTATATCACTGATGCTATCTCTTGAGCTTGATTCGTAGGGATATTTTCTTCTTTCTTCTCTTTTAGAAGCTTTGTTAAATTTTCTTTCTCTCCGGATAAAGTGTTGCTGGTGCTAGAGTTGGTGATTTGTTATTCCTACAAAGACTTGATCTTAGTAGAAGTGGTAGTTTCTAGGTTTTATAATTTGGTTTGAAGATTTTCTTGGGCAGTTTTAGCCTTTTGTAACTCGGATTTCAGTTCCTCTTTATCTTTACTTAAAGTTTCCACTTTCAGTTGTTCGGATGAAAGAGAGTCTCTCAAGTTTTAATTTTATGTGGTAAGAGAGTCGATGTTCCCATCCTGTTCCCTAACCTACCTTTCTAGATCCATTATTGGCCTAATGAAGCCCAAAACTGCATGGTCTAGGGTATCTTGCTCGCTTGATACCTCAAAATATTCACCATTGTAAGTGACAGTGTTGGCAATTGTGGTCTGAGAAAGGACCCAACAAAGTCATCATTGTCAATATTGTTAAAATACATATTGCGAAACTCATCAAGGTTGACCTCTCCTTCAATAGATGGTTGGTTAGCTGTAGGAAACGCTTCAGAAGGAGGGTCATTTGGTGGATTTACCTGTGGAGAAACATCAGTTGGAAGAGAAGGATTGTCGACCGGAGGGCAAAGAATTACCTCTGACCTAGATGACTATTTTCCTTTTTCTGGCCATTCGTTTGTCACATTCCTTGAGCCTATTGTGACCTTTTATCTTAGCATGAAGCGACTGAGCCGATTCCCCGAACGCCCTAACTATTGCGGCCACTGGTTCTAACAAAATAACATATATCCCTTCAAGATTCTTCGGACTGGCTCCTTCGGTATTCGACTGAGATGGGTCGATTTCAGTTTTTTTCTTCTTCTTCTTCTTCATCTTGTCTAGATGGCTAAGAGCTTTACTCCGGGCTGGTAAGTAAAGCTTTCCATCATTTTCCTCTGTCCTTTTAAGTATAACATCCACTGAAGGGGGGTGGTCAGATGTTCCCAGGTGAGGTCTCTACTTCCGGTAATGCTACATAGGTGGGCCCTCACCATGTTTCCCGAAGTGAAACAATTATGAAAACAAAGCCCCCACTTCTCTGATGCCCATTGATTTAATTTGGCTAAGGTAGCTTTTCCTGCCTCCAAATGCTCAGAAAACATCTTTGAAACTAGTGCAAAAAAACACAATAGTCAGTTCGGTTTAAGCAACATAGAATTTTAATATAAGTGAAGATCATAGCAAGTATTACCTGAGCTTCTCCAATACCTAGTCAGTTGACTCAAATTTGTTTGGTAGTTTATCTTTGTACTGTTTTCCCAGGCTCCACTTATGAATAGAAACTGAGTCCTCTAAGGTTTCTCATCCTCCAACAAATCGTTCACTACTTTGTAATCGTTTTCCAGGTTGTACTGATAAAAGAGGATCAGATGATTCCTATATAAACCAATCACATCAGCAAATTGGTCAATGGGCATTGGGATGTTTGATAACCTGGAAGAAATGATGCTAGCTTGTAAGGTATATCAGGCGTTCGGACTCAACTGGCTTGGGAAAAGCTTGATTAGAGGAAAGTATCGAACGATTTCCGGATCCAACGGGAAATGAAGTCCCCAGTTTAGCACTTCGGTGTATACCACCAGTTCATTTTCCTTGCAATCCAAAGGAGTCGTCGGTGTAACTTGAATCCTAACCTTACTAGACTATGGGAAGCCCCACTTTATTCTTATTTGATCTAATTCGGCGGTGTGTGTATACATGTAGGCAATTTTTTTGAAGAGCCAACAAATATTTCACGTTGACCTTGTAAAACTTTGGCCCAAATTCCCCTTCTAAACACTCCGGGAGTGATTCGGTGTTTTGCAGTCCTACTTTTTCCCTTTTGGACTGATCTAGAATAATATTTTTAGTCTGTCCGGATGTCTCCAGTGGGGTATCCTCTCCACTGTTCTCCATATTTTCTTCCATTATGGTCAACTGTTGTTCGGTCGATTTAGCATTTATGGCCACTTTTTCAGTTTGGGTGGCCTCATTATGGGGAGGCATGATGTCCGGATTTGCAAGGGATTGTGCAGTAGAGTTTGATACTTCCAAACTAACATTATTAGAAGAAGAAGGGGTGCGCATGGACTTGGAGAGTCGAGTGAATCTCCGGGGTGTGACATCTTTAGTGTATGATCTTATGGCTAGGAACGGTGAGGGTTTCTTACTACTATAAACTACTTTTTTCTTTGGAGAAGAATCTAAGGATACTAGAAATGAAGGTTCAGATTCTAACGAAGATAAGGTCGGGATAAAAAACGATTTTCGAGTTACTGATGTTCTTGATGATGATGTTCTCTTATTCGGTTCTGATACTACTTGGCTAACTACTCCACCAAGAGAAGCAGGGAGTTTGACTGCGATCCTCACCTCTTGTCTTACCTTTTTCTTGTTTTTTCCAAATCAGATAGGTTTAGCCAACCCCTTTTGATCAAACCGTTTCTGGCTGTGAACATATAATTTCCTATGTATAGAGCAAGAGCACAAACTCAATCTTTCTCTCTCTACAAACTCAAACTTTCTTCGTCTAAAAAGTTATTCTGATTATAAAAAAACAAACAATAAAATGAGTTTATCTAGAAATGAAAACTACTTGAGTGTTTATTTTAGGGGAGATGAAACGATTCAAATAATGATTAGGGTCTATTAAGCATACTTTAATTACTTTTTGAAAAATAAGTGCAAGTCCCAAGGAAGAAAAACCGGTGAGAGGTCAAATCAAAGTATGACACGTGTTAAATTTCAAAATTTTGACCGTTGGCTTTTCATCTATAAAAGAGAACCACTTCGGATCTGATCAGGGTCCTTTTTCTTAATAACCAACCCTTTAAAAAGACACTTCAGACACGATCCATATCTTTTCATGAGTAAGTTAGCTCTTCCAAAATATTTTTGAAAGAACTAAAGGGGTTACTAATAGGTTTGGATATTTTTGGAAAGGCACCACTGCCTTATCCGAAGGGTTGTTCGGGTATATGTTACACCAATTATATCGTAAACAGTCTGATCAAGTCAATCGTGACTCAGTTGTATGCTAATACTATTTAGGGTTTGGGCTTTAAAGATTGACCTGAATCTAGGGCCCGACCCTGAAGGCCCATGGGTCACAAAATCAGTATAAATACACCAACCAACTTCATCTAATAGGTTAGATTTTTTCAAGAACATTAAATACAAGCACACGTCTATTTTATCTCACTACTCATAAATTATTATTCAACTTACGAACTCTCTAAAACATCCCCTGATTATAAATTATCCTTACCGATGTATATATAATATATATTTACATAATTATTAGCTACATCTATGTTGCAGACACAATGACCCTGACCATCCTACATATCTCGAGTATTTTCAAATTTCATATAACATTTTTCTAGATATTTATTTATTTTAAATATATTCCAAAAGACGAATTTCTCATATTTTCATATTAGTGCATTATTCATACTCATTGTAATATGTGTACATATGTTTTAACATAAGAAAATGAGCATTGTTGTATTTGATTATAGGTTTATTGAAGACGTCCAAGAAAAAGAGGCAGAAAATATTGGATTCGATAATTCAAAATTAATGAAAATGGGATTCAAATACAATAACGACATAAAGAATATCATATGCGACAGTGTTAAATTTGGAAAACGACTCGGTGCTATATAATTTGAATAATGACATGATGAAAAATGTAATATTAACATATATGTATATAATATTAAACATTAATTATTTATAATTCATCGTATGATAGATACAATATTAATTTAAAAGTAATTTGAATACCTTTTATAAATAAAATGTCTAAATGTTTTGAACATACACTAACATAAAAAAAATTCAATATAACTTAGGTACCTCGTCACAAAAAAAGTTTAAAAATTAATCATCATTATCATCATCATCATCAGTTGTTGGTTTTTTTTGGTATTGTACATAACATTTTTCAAGTAATTATGACGATATCTAATTTTACGTCTTGCACTACTACTAAATAAATTTGGGGATGTACTACGATTATTTTTCTCTCATTTCTCAGCATAAAAAATATACAACTTATTCAAATAAGATTCAATATTATCACCATATTTCTTGCAATTACAATTATATTATAGGCCTATATATCAAGAATATACGTAACACTTGACTATATCGTGCAACACTTTAAATATGTTTAGGAAATATATCAATTCATGACAATATATCAAATTTTGATATGTGAAAGGTTGTTATTAACAGTTATTCTTAGTCTTATGTAGCTCATAAAAACATGCAACACCATCCTTAAACAAATAAACACGTATATGAGGATCCGAAGTAGAATTTCATCTAGTATCGACATTTATAAGTAATTTGTTGAATTTATTTCCTTTGGTGTGGATAATTACTGTCTGAGGGTAGGCTAGTAATTTCAACTGGAGTTTTAAAGTGGTGTATGGGTGTTTAACGGTGGTGTGTGGGTGTTTAACGGTGGTGTGTGGGTGTTTAACGGTGGTGTGTGGGTGTTTAACGGTTAGAGTATAGAGTAGAGAGATGATTAAGCAGCTTGGCAGCAGTTAATTCTCATTACCCATAGTTAATGCTGGTGGTTGGGTATTTATAGTATGATGTTTGGGCCCTTATGGGCTTTCGGGTCATGTTTAATGGACCCGGGTCATGATTAAAGACCCATGAGCTCTAAGCAGGAGAGCAAGTAGCTTAATCAGGAAGTGTTTAGGTTTTTTAGTACTTTAGTCATAGTTCAAACAGTCTTAAGTTTATAGTGTCCATAGTAATCTGTCCGGAAGTGATCTGTTCGATTTATGTCCTTGTAGCCTGTCCGGTTTTCGGAGAGACTTAGACTAATTTACCCTTCCGGGGAGCATGTTGAATTCGGACTCATCAGGAGCCCCTTTTTTAGGTGTTTGAGCAAGTGTTCTTATCAAAGAACTGAAAAACAGTCCGATGTATGAAGTGGTTCTCAATTTGGACAGAACTGTGGGTATACCCGGACAGGTTAAGCTTTACGAATTCCAAACGGTTTTTGCCAGAGTTAGTGGGACACGTGTCGCTCTCTGATTGGCCACTCCAGCCGTTTTTTCACCTTGAATTTCGCACCACCTTCTTCAACAAGTAACTTCTTTAATCACTAATAATGACATCAGCGCCGTCTTTTAATCATTGCCCAACTTTTCGGATTCTCCTAGGAATCAACTCCTTTTTTTCAAATCTACTATAAATTCACATTCATTTTCCACTGTTTTACCATCTCTTTCAAATTTCACTCTGCAAATTTACTCAGAGCTTTCTCTCTCTAAAACAAAAAATTTCCTTGGTTGTTTATGTTTACAGCAAGAACAGCATTGATCAAAGGTGGTTGGCTCAACCTTTCGGAGTTGGAGAAAGCGCAAAAGGTCGAGAAAGAAAGGCGAATAGCAGCGGGGCTACCATCATCACCTATTGAGAGACCAGTTGCTTCTGTTACAGAGTCGGATCGAGGCTTATCCTCCTCCAAAGGTACCAAGCCCAAAAAACTCTTTCAATCCACCCTCTCACCTATAGTCTCTGGTTCTTCAGTCCAGGAGTCAATACCTGCTGTTGAGCCAGGAGTCACAGCTACAAGCGTTAGGAAACCCTCCCCTTTTATAGCTATGGGATCTGATTCTGACCACTCTCCAGAAGAAGCTAGTTATTAAGAGGCCAAGCCGGTTAGTTAAGGGACTAACCTCTAAGAATACTCCCCGGGAGAGGCCAACCCGTCCGGAGGCCAGCAGCCCGGTACCTCCAAGAGAGACTTCTGCCTCCGAGCCCCAATCTGAGGTGAGAAGTCAGAAAAATACAGACAGTCAGCAATCCGGAGGCCAGGCTGTGCCAAGCTTCAACCCTCCCCAGATCACTACCACAGAAGCTCCCCCAACGGTTATGGAGGAGAGAATGGAGGACTCTGCTGAAGAGGTCCCTTTTGAGTCCGAGTCCTCCGGACAGGCTGATACTACTGCTGTTGTTGCCAAGAAAGGCAAGGAGAATCTGTACTTGAGGCATCCGGACCTGCCGGAGTGCCTTGAGGGGAGAGTGGGGCCGTGCTTTCACAAAGTTGAGCTCAAGTACCTCTTGGCCTTGCAGAAGACCAAGTATGCATTCATCCATACTTCAGACCTGGGTCGAATGCGCACAAAATGGGGGATCCCCAAAAATGTAAAGATAAGGATCCCCATTGATCCGGAGACCCCTATAGACTGTAAACGAAATGAAATAGTCTTCTTTACAGAACTATTTAATTGGGGACTCAGGTTACCACTGGACCCGGAGATCGTACGGTACTTCCATCTGGTCAAGCTATGCCCAACTCAGCTGAGTCCCAATGGCTGGTTCACTTTGATGTCATGTATCATGGCATCTAGGTTGTCTGGGATCCCTCTTCCTATGGAAGAGTTTGCAGCAGTGGCCAACCTTTGCAAGCACCACCAATTCCCCTTCTATCATTTCAATATGGGGAACGATCTCAAGGCTGTTGATGACCTCTTGGAGTCAGAGAGAAAATGGAGGAGCCAATTTCTGTTTGTCAGTGGCGCTTGGGAAAATGGCAAAAAGATCAAGGTCGATGAGAACCCAAGCCTCCTCGGGAGTAGGTGGAGGAGTGACCGTAAGTTCCTTACTTTAAATCTCTGTCCGTTTCTTTTTTTTTAAAGTTAACTTAAAATGACCAGTTTCTCTTTTGTTCTAGCAGAGCTGCCAAAGAAGTTCGGGGAATATCTGAAGGCCGGACAGACTTCCTGTGGCAAAATCAACGCTTGGGCCGCAGAGAACTGGGAGAATCGATTCCACAAGTCCTTCACCCCTGGAAATTTAGCAAGGTCTCACCTGTGGAACACCACAGGCCGGAGAGACCTAACTTGGGAGGAGCTCACCACCCAGCCTGATGAAGACACTGTGCTTAGAAGGTCCCACGAACTAGATGGGACACTCTACCTGCCTGCCCGGGCTAAAGCCCCAAGCAAAATGAAAGGCAGGAGAAAAGGCAAAAAGGTGGTGAGCGATGCTGAGAAGGATGCCCCAACAGACGCGGAGGGGCCGGCCCAAGTTCAAATTGATGCAGCCCTCTTGCAGGTAGTGGAGCAGGAGACCGAAAGGCAGGAAGTTGACCTCCCAAAACCTCCAAGGGCTCCCAAGAGGACTCGCAAGCAAGCAGGTGAAAGCGCTGACCGGGAAGCCAAGAAGAAAAAGACTTCCCAAGGAGATGAGCTCGCTCTCCGGGATCCGGAGCCTTCCTTCCCCACTGACCCCTCCGACCCAACTCTGGCCGAAGAGATTCCAAGAGACTTTCACACTGATGAGGTAGAAGGGGGAGATCTCAATCTCGATGGAATGGACATCACAGGTCTAGCTGGGCTTGGCGAGTATTTCCTTGGCCTCCCCAGAGATGAATTCGTAGGGCCCTATGTTCCTCCAAGTAGCTCCAATACAGTCAATTTCAATGGTAAGACTTTCATGATTTCTAGTGAAAAAGACATCATAGCCCATTCCTTGCTTAGTAATGTGCAGCCAGTTCTTACATTGGAGAGGCAAGTCCGGAGTCAGGCAGACACCATCAAAGACCTCAAGTCTGAGAAGGAAAAGCTGTCCGAAGACCTCCGCACTGCTACTACCAATGCTGACTTGCTTAAGGAAGCAAATGAAGAGCTGAAGAGGAAGCAAGATGAAAACAACACAAAAGTTGCCACCTTAGAAGAAACCATCAAAGATCTTCAGGGGAAGCTCTCCGGGATGGAGAAGGACCTTACGGCCTCAAGGGGAGAGACTGCTGCAAATGAGAAGATTATCACCAACTTGACCACTGATAAGATTGCTCTAGAAAACGCAGTGACCCATGCTGCTGAGGATAAAAATGCTTTGCTAAGGGACCAAGAGGCCACAATCAAGGCCAAGATCAACGCCTATGCCAGGGAGATGATAAAAAGCGAAGAGTTAATGGTTCAAAGAGTGAAGTCTGATATTGTTCTCGTTTTTCATGAAAAATTCCCGAAGAGGACCCTGGGGGACTTATGGTACTATGTGGATGATGATGACCTTCCATTTTATACAATGTTTGATGAGGAGGGAATTTCCAGTGGGTCTTCCTCTGATAATGAAGAGAAGACCGGAGAGAGCCCTGGCGAAGAGGAGAATGATTCCAAAGGCAAGAAAGTGGTCGATGGGGGGAGCGACATCAAGGGCAAGAAGGTAGATGAGGGTGAGCCATCTTCAAAGGCTCAACCTTAATTTATGGTGTACTTTGTTTATCTTTTACTCAAACTAAAGTCCTTGGAAGGCCAAGGTACTCTTTTTGTTGTGGTGTCCGGTATTATTCGGACAGATTTTTTGTGTTGTACCCTAACTTGTTCGAAAGTCCTTGGAAGGCCAATGCAATTTTAAGTTGTTGAATGAATGTTTTTATTTTGCACAACCATCATCTTCTTTCATTATTTGTTTTAGCTTAGATAGCTAGAGTTTAAGTAGCTTTTAGTTATTGCATTGTGAGAGTGTTGAGATTCTCCGGCTAGAGTTTAAATAGCCCTTAGATCTTTCAGTCCGGGTAGTATGGCAAGAGATAGAACTTTGAAAATACTTAGAAAAATTTTGAAGAAGGCATCGAATTTTATTCAACCATCCGGACACCTCACTAAAACCTCCCCGTGCCACCAGGGAGGAAAGAGTATGCCCCCAAATATTTACATGGAAGTTCAAACAAGTAAATATTTTACATAAGTGTTACTCCAAGTACATCCGAAGATGCTCTATATTCCAAGGATGGGTTAAAACCCTGCCATCTTTGTCTTCCAACCAATAAGTTCCAGGCTTGATTCTTTCAATCACAATATACGGACCCTCCCAGGTAGGGGCCAGCTTTCCGAAGAGCTTTTCTTTAGTGTGTAAGAAGACCTTCCTTAATACTTGGTCTTCTGGTTGGAAATCTCTTCTTTTAACTTTAGAAGCAAACCTGCTTCTCATCAAGCCCTGATAGTGTGCCACTCTTAGGCAGGCTTTAACCCGTCTTTCTTCTATTAAATCAAGTTGATTTCTGATGGCCATCTCATTAGCGTGTCCGGAGAAGTTGTGAACACGAAAGGAAGGGAGTGTTTTCTCTATGGGGGCTACTGCATCCATTCCATAGACCAAGGAAAAGGGAGACTCTTGTGTTGCAGCCCCAGTGTTGTCCGGTAGGCCCACAACACTTCTTGTAGATAACTAGGCCACTTCCCAGCAGCCCCTTCTAGATTCTTCCTTAAACCGGACAGTATGGTCCTATTAGCCACTTCAACTTTCCCATTAGCTTGTGGGTGGAAAAGCGAAGAAAAACAATGTCGTATACCCCTTGAGGCACAGAAGCTCTCCATTTCTCTATTGTCAAACTGTGGCCCATTGTCTGTGGTTATTTTCTGTGGGACACCAAATCTGCAACATATGTTGGACATAATGAACTTTATGACAGCTTTTGATGTTGTCCCTGCCAGGGGAGCTGCTTCTATCCATTTTGAGAAGTAGTCAATGGCCACAATTATAGTTCTACGCCCTCCGGACGCCACAGGGAGAGGCCCTACTAAATCCAACCCCCATCGAGCAAAAGGGATGGGCTCAGAAATTGACTCCAAAGGAATGGCTGGTACATGAATTTCATTGTTGTACCTTTGGCATGGGTCACACCTCCTCACCAATTCCTTAGCATCTTTCATAATCGATGGCCAATAATATCCAGAGAGTAATACTCTTCTTGTTAAAGCTCTAAACCCACAATGGGCTGATCCCTCACCATCATGCAATTCGGAGAGGACCACTTGTGACTCATCATCCCCTAAACAACGTAAGAGAGGTTTACTATAGGATTTTTTGTACAACACTTCTCTCAACATAATAAAACCACGAGCCTTTTGTTTCAATGTTCTGGCTTGTGATTTATCTGAAGGCACAATACCATCGGACATATATTGTATGAGAAGAGATCTCCAGTCTTGAAGCCGATTCACTTGTATTTCAAAAACTTCCTCTTTTTCACCCTTACTAAGTTGAATAGAAGGGCTTTCAAGCACATGGATCCATGGGTAGGACTCTGTATATGCTATTGTTGCCAACGAGTCTGCTAGCTCATTTTCTGCCCGGGGAGTGTGTTCGTAGGCAACAGCTTTAAATTTTTGTGCTTCATTCTTAAGGAGGAGTAAATATTTCACAAGTTGCTCCTTTCTAGCCTCAGATTGGCCTAGGGCATGGTGGATAAGCAATTGGGAGTCACTTAGTAGTTTGACCCTCTTAGCCCCACAGATGTAGGCTAACTTTAACCCAGCTATAGCTGCTTCGTATTCGGACTCGTTATTAGATGCCCTGAAAGCAAAACAAATAGCCTGGTACATACTATCTCCATAAGGGGAAGTTAAACATATTCCTGCACCACAGCCCATAGTGCTAGATCCACCATCTGTTCGGACGATCCAGACTTTCTTGTCTTTTGTATCAGTAGCTTGCTCCAAATCCCTATCGGAGTGGAACTCAACCAAGAAATCAGCCACAGCTTGGGCTTTTACTGCTGTCCGGGGAGCAAAGTCTATGTCAAAGTCCCCCAATTCTACTGACCACTTAGTCATTCTGCTTGAAATGTCTGCTTTTTTAAGGACATTCTTTAAAGGAAAAGATGTCCGGACGATGATACGATGAGCCTGAAAATAAGGCCTCATCTTTCTTGCAGCTATCACCAGGGCTAATGCCAATTTTTCGAGTTTCAAGTAACGCCTCTCAGCATCAATCAAGCTTTTGCTGATGTAGTACACTGGGTGGGGATACCTATCGACCTCCCTTACCAGCACAGCATTGATGGCACAACTTGAAACTGCCAAATATACAAAGAGAGTCTCCCCATCAACTGGTTTGAACAAAGTTTTGGGCGAGGACAGGTGCTTCTTGATTTCATTGAAAGCTTCATCACACTGTGGGGTCCACTCAAAACCCTTTGCACCCTTCAAGGTTTGAAAGAAAGTAGCACACATGTCCGAAGACCTGGAGATAAATCTGTTTAAAGCTGCTAATCTCCCCGTTAACCGTTGTACTTCTTTGACGTTTCGAGGAGGTTCCATCTGGAAAAGAGCATTCAGCTGGTCCGGATCGGGCTGTATTCCATGCTCACTTATGATATAACCCAAAAACTTCCCGGATTGCACTCCGAAGACACATTTCTCAGGGTTTAACTTTAAATTTACTTTTACCAAGTTGGCAAAAGTTTCTTGAAGATCGGACAAGTGTAACTGCTCATCCACACTCTTCACCATCATATCATCAATGTAAACCTCCATATTTCTTCCAATTTGATCAGCAAATTCCTTATTGACTAGCCTCTGATAAGTAGCCCCATCATTTTTCAAACCAAATGGCATCACCTTGTAGCAATGCAGACCCCTGTCAGTGACAAATATGGTATGCTTTTGATCTTTTGGATCCACTCGAATCTGATTGTACCCGGAGAAGGCATCCATAAAGGAAAGCAGCTTGTTCCCAGAAGTAGAGTCTACCAACTGATCTATCCGGGGGACCGGGTACAAATCTTTTGGGCAAGCTCTATTGAGGTCCATGAAATCAATGCACATGCGCCACTTACCGTTTTTCTTTTTCACCAGGACAGGATTGGCAGTCCACAAAGGATACTGAGATTCTTTAATGTGTCCCATCTTAGTGAGTCTGTCAACCTCTTCTACTATGACATCAGCCTTTTCTTTTGAGAAAGCTCTTCTCTTTTGAACCACTGGTGCTACATCTCTCCGGACAGATAGGTGATGGGATATCACTTCTGATGGAACTCCAGTAACATCAGCATTGCACCAAGCAAAAACATGCTGATGGTCTTTCAAAAATTTCAACATCTCTTCTTTCAACATTGGTGGCATCTTGGACCCTATCTTGACACTCTTGCCCTCTTCCAAACAGTGCGTTTCAACCTCTTCAATTGGAATCAACACTCCAGGGGTCTCTCTGGGGTCATCAATTTCACCCTCACCCCCAGAAAGGCCCTCAAACTGCTATTGATCATTTATTCGGACTGCCCCCAGTGTTCGAGGAGCCAAGGCAGTGGCATAGCATTCTCTTGCAATCTTTTGGCTGCTCCGGACAACCCCAACCTGTCCCTTAACAGCATACTTTAAGCACTGGTGGACTGTTGGAGCCACTGCATGCATCCTAGAGAGCCAAGATCTCCCCAGAATAGCATTATAGCAAGTGGGACAATCCACCACGATGAAGAGTATTCTAACCATTTTCTTAAAAGGGCCCCTGCCCAATAACACTTCTTCTTCAAATTCTCCGATCACATCGGCTGAGCTGCCCGTGAAGCCCACGATTGACCTGTCCGACTTTTGAATCACAGCTAGATTTTTCATTTTCTTATAAGTGGTTAGGAATAGGATATTGGCTGAGCTTCCAGTATCCACCAGAATTCGCCTTATTTCATTGCCTCCTATAGATGCTCCTATGACAACAACATCCTTATGAGGGCCGGCAATGTCTCTCAAATCATCCTCATCAAAGACAATGAAGGGGAATGAGTTTGGTGACTGATAAGATGTCATGCCTCCTTCTAGCTAGGAGGCCAAATTATGAACATGCCTCTTTCTCGAAGAAGTAGGAGCTGTCATAGTGTCCCCTCCGAAAATTGTAAGTGACTCAAAGAATTTAATGAGCCCGGAGACCGACCTAGCACATTCCTCTATAGCACCCACCCTGTTTCGAGTTGGATCAGGATCCAAGTACTCAGAATCCACATCAAATCTTTCAACTATAACCATGGCCCCCTCCGGGGCAGCATTACTTGGACCAACCCGGTGAGTGTTGTCAGGCCTGTTGCCTCCTCTTCTTTTAACGTATGCTCCCAACTTTCCTCTTTCAATCAAGTTCTGAACCTCTTGCTTCAACGCTATGCAATCATCAGTGGTATGACCAATATCATTGTGATATTGGCAAAAGGAGTTGTTACGATGCTCTCTGGGAGACTGCAAGGTTGCCAGTCTCCGGTAATGCACCTCATCTTTTGTTTTATCAAAAATGGTGGCCACACTTTCTTTGAGCTCTGCGAACCACTCCAGTTGGACCCATGGCCCTCTTTTGTTTCTGGATTGTTGACTTTGAGCAGGAGCAGCTGGCTGAGACTGAGCTTTTGCCCTACCATGCCCCTGTCCGGTTTCTCTTACTTTGTTCCCGGACTGGTTTTGATTTGGAGTTGGTGCCACCGGGGTGGATCTCACCTGTCTGTGCACCCTGGTTTTCTTTGTTTCATCAACGTTTATTTGCTTGCCAACTTGATTTAGCAATCCTCCCCATGTCATAGCCTTCTTTCAGGTCACCGAATCAGCCAGATTGCCTGGGTTCAAACCTTGCCTTAGGGATGATATTGCCACCTGTTCGAAGCAATCAGCCAACCCATTCTTTGTGTTCACAAAACGACTTATGTACTCCTTCAAGGACTCATTTGGCTCCTGGGCACAATGGATTATTGTGTCTCCATTGCCCTTCAACTCCTTACTCCCTACAAACTGCCTTCAAAAGGCCACCCAAAACGTATCAAAATCTTTAATACAACCCTGAGGCAGGCTGTTGTACCACTTCATAGCACTCCCCGTAAAAGATTGGGAGAATGCCCTACACAGTAGTTTATCATCATCATCAAAGTTCATCATGAAGTTCTTGAATTGCTCCAGATGATTGTCCGGATCAGTACTGTCATCATACTTCTCCATTTTAGTACTGTCAAACCTCTTGGGGAGGTTTCCGGACAGGATCTTAGAAGACAGTGGAGACTGCCTCCAATTCCTTCCACGACTGAACACAGTATCCTCATTGGGAGTTGCAAAGATACCTGGTTCATCGTGGAAGGCAAAGGGATCCATCAGCATCTTGTCCGTATACCTCCGGTGGTGAGATGACCCCTTTCCAATATGCCTTTTCATTCTTCCATGGTGGTCTCTTTTTCTTAAATATTTCTTAACCTGCTTTTGCTTTTTCTTGGTTTGACCCTCATCGCTGCTAGAGGACAAGGACTTTTCATTTCCCTCACTGTCCGAAGAGCTACCCGAAGATTCTAAGCTCGAGTCAGAACTCTCCACAGGCTTGGACCGGTGAGACTTTTTAGAACTAGCATGAGTTTTTTTGGTGCTCACTTGAGTTTTGGAAGCCTCATGCTCTCTGGGGTTATCAGTGTGATGAACAAGTGAGGCCTTGGATTTTTCTTTCACGCCCATCTTGGCCTTTTCAGCCCTCAGAGCTTCTATCTCAAGCTTTAAGCTGTCGCGCTCTTGGACAGTGTACTCATCGTTTTCTTCCACCACTTCGAGCAAAGCTGGTGGAAGCTCTGGATTATCCGGATTCATACGGACAGAATTTCTTAGCAGGTTTTGAATGCTTGATTCAGGTACCTCTCTCCTCCCACTGTGGTCGCCAATTTGGTGTGGATAATTACTGTCTTAGGGTAGGCTAGTAATTTCAACTGGAGTTTTAAAGTGGTGTGTGGGTGTTTAACGGTGGTGTGTAGGTGTTTAACGGTGGTGTGTGGGTGTTTAACGGTTAGAGTAGAGAGTAGAGAGATGATTAAGCAGCTTGGTAGCAGTTAATTCTCATTACCCATAGTTAATTCTGGTGGTTGGGTATTTATAGTATGATGTTTGGGCCCTTATGGGCTTTCGGGTCATGTTTAATGGACCCGGGTCATGATTAAAGACCCATGAGCTCTAAGCAGGAGAGCAAGTAGCTTAGTCAGGAAGTGTTTAGGTTTTTTAGTACTTTAGTCATAGTTCGAACAGTCTTAAGTTTATAGTGTCCAAAGTAATCTGTCCGGAAGTGATCTGTTCGATTTATGTCCTTGTAGCATGTCCGGTTTTCGGAGAGACTTAGACTAATTTACCCTTCCGGGGAGCATGCTGAATTCGGACTCATCATCCTTAACCATAACTATTTATTTATATTGATGTTTTTATGATTCGAGTTAATGATTAGTAGAACCTTTCTTTTAATAGGTTGAATAAATTGAAAAGATATTTTTAAAATTCCATCATTTATAACCAGTTGAAGTTTACGACATAAATTTTTAGCATGAAATTTTTTCTCAAATTTTATACGGCATACAATTTTAAGTTTATCAATACTTGCGGTATTAGCGGATGCATTATGTAAAGTGACTCACATAATATCAAACTCAACAAATGTTTTTATATCACTAGTCAAGCAGACTTTTCATAGAATGTGTACAATCATAGACTAATACATGTTTTTTAATATTACAATGCATAATTTTCTCATAAAGGTTCGTGGGATGTGATCGTCTCTAAGATTGACCGTTTCGTTAATCTATTTCTTATACTCTCTATGCGTCGATAAAATTAAAAGGAAATAAACTAACAAGAGTAAATTTCAACTTCTTCATCTTATATTAAATTTTATAGAAAAATAATATATTGCTAGATTTCATATATATGGTTGTTTGGTCCCCCATCTCATCTTCGAATTTTGATTTATTTATAATTTAGTATTTTTTTAATAAATTTCTTCTCATGTCGTCGGTTCTAATATTATTTTCTCTCGGCTTATAAGAATGAAATTTCGTACGATGCTTATACTTAACTTTATCAATATTCGTATCATCAATAATATGTTCCCATATCCAAAATATTTTCTTTCTAGTATTCAAACTAGTGGTAGCGGTAGAGCTAACTTGGGAAGAATTTATTTGGGGGTGATATTTTGTTGACTACCATCTAAAAGAACATGAATCTTCATGAGTTCCCCAATATTAAAATAATCGCCTAGGTTTACAGGTTGGGAAGAGTTAGTTTGGTCATAAGTATTAACATATCGTGGATTCTTTATTGACCTTAGCAAATTAATGTAATAGATTTTTTTTACGTTATTAAAACAATCAGTTGTATGGAATAAATTATATAAAAGAATAAAATAATTAAAATAATATATAAATTATACCAAGATATTAATCACCAATAATCTACCATCAAGCAAACCTGTCAGCAAAATTATCAAGTATATGATTGCATTGATCGAATTTGAAACTTTGGTCGAATTTGAAACTTTGATAAAATTTTGGATAAAAATGAGGTAATTTCAAATATTATTAAGAAAAAATTTGGTTTAACGGATAACGGATGAGTAGTGAAGAATAGAGTTTATTTATATGAAAGAGAATGACTAGAAAAAAAATAGAAGTTGGCCTTAGTTGGGTAGCCTGATAAGGCCAATAAGTAGTTTTTTTAACTAGTTGCCTTAGCCAGGTACTCGACTAAGACAAGGGCTAATGTTTTCTAACCGTTGGCCTTCATCAGCTAGCTAGTCGGATACTCGGCTAAGGTCAACTCCTATATTTTTATAATCATTTTCTTCCCAATAAATACATCATCTACTATTCATCCTTCATCTCTTAAATTTTTTATATCTCAAAGTTCTCTCAAAATAACTACTCTCACTCATCCAGTACTCATCATCATCTCTCAAAAAAAATTATAGTCCTTATTTTAACCATATTCCATAATCTTCAAAGTTCATATATACTTTAGACACTTTTTAAAATGGTTTCAAAAGAGGCAAAAAATACTAGTCGATAAACAGACTTTTATAATCCACCATCTAATATGTTGCTAATAGATATCAATAGTAACGGGTTTATAAAAAAATTGTAACACAACTTATTTTGACACGTGAAGTCAAATTCGGATTGGTTATTGCAATGAACTTGCAACGGATGTAATATTTTGTTACAAAATATGTCATGCTTCAAAAAGATTAACAACATATATATTTTAGTAACGTATTTACAACCAATAGGTCGATGAAAAAATTAACCCGTTAATTTTACTCGTAGCTCCTCTATTCTATATAGCCTTAAAAAACACTAAACATTCCTCCTATTCTTTATTTCCATTACCGCTGAACACTTTCTCATTTCTCTTTCCATACTAAGTTTATATCCTCATCATCGTATTCTTTTCTTCAACTCATTTTAAACTAGTTGACTCTCTTTTTATTTGAACTCTCCAATACAAGGGATACTAATTCATTATTTTCGAGTCAAAACCTCATCCAATACACTTTAGCTTATTTCTTTCTCTCAAGATTAACATTGGGGTTGTTGTTTACAAAACTTATGGTGATATTTCAATTTACTTTACTTAATATTAATGTAGATTTGTTTGTTATATATTGATACATGGATAACCGTGTTTGATGGTATCATGTTGCAGATAAATAAAAGTGTGTGGTACGTTATTGATGAACTTCGTTTTATAGGGAAAGGAGAAGTATTGAAAATGTACTTTAAATTATTTGTATCATTTCTATTATCACATATGTTGATTTGATTTCTTTTATTTTAGGTTGAAGTCTTTGGTTGATGCAATGAATAAGGGATTGGCTTCTCGTGGTTGGCTTTCAAAGAGATTTGGACGTTTGTTATGTTGGCTATTGTGTCAACTGTAATTATTTGGCTCGAGGTTTGGTATATGACGAGTATTATAATTCTCATCGGTCACCTTGACAATATTATTATTGTTTTTGGTTCTCTTTCTAGTTGGTCAATATATCATATGTTATTATATTTCTATGTAGGAAAATTTGACCGAAAGTTTCCCTTTTTATTATAAAATCGATAACTATATGTACAAATACAATTATGGAAACAATTAATAGTGTTCAAATTATTATGTAGTCTTTATTTTAATCTTGAATTTTACGTTTTGAAACGGCTAACAGCCATCATGAAATTTCAGTGCATTTATATCGTGTTCAAGGAGAATGATGATCTTAAAATTTAATATATAATAATTTATTCTTTTATAGTTTTGAAAAATCGATGAGGCACAATGTGTTTTATTAGATTGTGAAAGACGAAAAATAACTTTATCTAACTTTTACTTGCCAATAGACGGATATATATATATATATATATATATATATATGTTAGTGCCAGTATTTTGACACAGATTACCCTTTATATTTAATCATATATATTATCCATTCAAATATTTCGTATATAAAGTGTTGTGTGTGGCATTAACTTTAATATTTTTTGAATTTGTTTGTTTTCAACATGAATCTTAATGGATGATAAGAAATACTATTTATTGGAATCAATATTATCTTAAGGTATAAAATCTAACCTAGAGAAATATAAATATTCAGACGAAGATAAATGTATATGTAGTATTTAGTATTTCAATATCAAACATTTGTACTATCGAACATTTGGTTTAAATTCAAGTTTATAGATGAATTAGTTAGAACAACGGATATCATTTTTGTTATATAGAATATTTGTAAAGTTGTCAATATTTTCCATGAAGATATGGTGTAATACTTGAAGTATTCGTACGGATTTCTTTAGATACTTAACCACTTGAGAGCAACTCAAATAAAAACACAATGTATTATCATAAGAGAAAATGAGCACTTTTAGTTTTTATATTTTCTTATTCAATGGTGAACACAAAACTATATGAAATAACAATCTCTTTACTATTTTTCTCTCTTCACATTTATCATCTCTTTTGTGTTGAAAAAAGTGGAGTTCTTTGGATTCCTACTTTCTTTTACAAGTTGTGTTTCTATTTATTTGGATTTTTGTTCTTACCATCAAATGGAGTCCTTTCTACTACATTTCTTGTTCAGAACTCTTTTACTAGTAGTAATATATGTTGTTTTTCTGTTTTTCTAACTAATTTTTTTTCTTTCACTATAAGAGCATAACAAAAATATATATGTTAATAGTCTACGGTTGGATGTTCTTTAAAGAATATATGTAACTAAAGAATAAGACTTAAACTTCCATATAAGACTGAAACTCATATATTTATTTTTGTCTTTGACCATTGTAAACACAACTTTCAAATTCATTATATCACTCTAGAAATTATTTAAATGTTTATTTCTCTATCATGGTATAGAGTCCTAACTTTTTTTTTCTTTTCTTATGGAGAATTATGATGGTGAAAGTAAGGAATACTAATTATATATATATATATATATATATATATATATATATATATATATATATATATATATATATCATGATGACTCATATTGGTGACGGTAAGGAGCCCATATCAATCAGAAACACAACAGTTGATGGTGATGATGGGGTCCATGTTGGTTACATTACAACGGCATACATGTTTTCTTTACAATTTGTTCGCCAATGACAATCCTAGTTTAGTGATTACTCAAGTAATCTTAAAAAATAATAAGTATGACGAATTGGTACGAGCGTTGCGTACGGCCCTTCGAGCCCAGAACAAATTTAGTTTCATCGATGGTTTCATTCTTATGAAACTGGATGATTCAATAGATCTTGAAGATTGGTGGACAAATAATTCATTGTTAGTTTTGTGGATCGAGAGCATTGTTGAACATTCTCTACGGACTAAAGTTTTTACACATGGAGATGGTTAGTGAACTATGGGAAGACATGAAGGCTCAAAATTTCAGTTTTTAATAGATCGTGCATCCAGTAACTCGAACAAGAATTAACAGCATGTCACATATGAGGGTTAAGTATTACGGGTATATTACAAAAAATTGAAAAATATTTGGGATGATATGAATAATATTGATCCATATCCCATATGTACGTGTAGAAAGTACACATGTGTTATCACTAAAAAATTAGAGAAGAAATGGGATGAAGAAAAAGTTCAGCAGTTCTTCATTGATTTGGATGAAGCTTTATATGAACATCTACGCTTTACCTTGTTATCCCATGAGCCTTTCCCCACCACGCGATGTTTCTATCATGTCCTATCTCAAGGTGAAATGGCAAAACCTACTATTGTTCAATGAGCAAACAATCATGTGCCTAAAGTTCATGTTCTAGTCATGCACGCTGGAGAAAAACCTCATGGAAAGCCTATAATATGTTCCTCTAGTAAGAATCTAGTTCACGACGAGGACTCTTCTTATCAACTTGATCGCTAACCAAACGGATATTTTGATCTGCCTCTAAGAAGTGTAGTCGTAATTTGTGGTCGTGCAAAATTGATCGTGATATAGGTAGTTTTAGTTAAGAGTGTGGTAGACTGCAACATGCTACCCATGCTTCTGCCTCAGGTATTGTGCACGATGAATACAAGTAAGAGGAGTCATTGGTACCCTCTCTCACAAAAAAAATCTTGTTTATGTGAAAGATGGTTCATTTGAATAACTCTCAGGTTCATCAGGAACGAAAAATTATATGACAAGTAATTTGAACTGTTTGAATAATATTCGTGATATTCTGGATTGTTGGATTCGTCTGTCGAATGAGAAACTGGTTGGTGTTGTAAAAATGAGATTCATACAATTGAATGATACTCTGAGTTTATATTATATTTTATGTGTGCCAGATTTGAATCATGATATGCTTTCAATATCTCAATTATTGTGAATTGTTCAAAAAATATATGCATTATTCATGTACAAACAACGAGGAAGGTGACTGGTGCGGGTATGTCGTATGGTGGACTTTTCTACTTAAAACATGCAGATATATGCAGTGTGCATGTCTTCTCTCCTGAAATTTTGTTTGAAATATTGTATAAGATACTGGGCCATCCATCTCATAAAGTATTCTTTTTCTTTCGTGTATCAAGAATTCAAAAATATAGTAGTTTGAAAAATAATGCTTGTGATATTTTTTTTTGAGCTAAACATATTCGTAGTAGTTTTCCTTTAAGTTCAAATAAGAGTACTCTTGTTCTCCAACTTATTCATATTGATGTTTGGGGGCCTTACCATACACCCATTTTGGATGGTTTTACTTATTTTTTAACCATTGTGGATGATTTTTTTCATTTTACTTGGGTTTATTTGTTGACATGCAAGCCGAATATTCCGACTATTTTCTCCTCATTTTTTCGTATGATTAAGTGCCACTTTAATCGTTTCATCAAATGTATTCAAAATGATAATGGGACAAAGTTTAAATGTCTTATTTTTTTTCCTTAAAAATACTTAGATAATTCATGAGACTTCATATTGTGGGATACCCCAACAAAATAGGTATGTTGAACGAAAGCATAGGCATATTTTAAATGTTATGGGTACTTTAAGACATCAAGATTCATTAACAATAAAATGTTAATAGGAATGTATTCTTACCATTTCGTACTTGATTAATCGCACTTAAATTTTATGGGTACTTTAAGACATCAAGTTTCCCAGAACTCTTCTGGAAATTTTTTCTAAGTCACCAAAAATATGCATTTGATACTCTTTCTAAAGCATAACTACTTGGAGCTCGTCATCTTGTGGTCTGCTTGATCAAAATCACTGACTTTCCCTGTCTACCGGCAAACATTTTTTTTTATAATTTTGTCTATTGTCGGCTTGTGGGACGATTGGTGTACTAATCAGTCATTCGTCCAAGTCTTTCTTATGCATTGTAGGAACCCAGAGTGGATCATTGGCAAGTCGCACTTGGTGTGGTTCAATATTTGAAGGGTTCTTCAGGACTTCATATTTTTCTTAGATGAGATAGTGCTCTTAAACTCATTGAATGGTGTGACTCGGGTGGGCCTACTTACCCACTCACCCGACATTTTTTATGTATGGTTTGTCCAAATTGGTGACTCCACGATCTTGTAAAAGATAAAGAAACAACATATTATTGCTCACTCTTCAGCTGAATCTGAATAATAGTTTATGGCCCTTCTTACATATGGAATAAAATGACTGAAGGTCTTCTTGGTTTCCTAGGGATCACTATAGATCTTATGCAAGTTTATTGGGATAATACTATAGGATTACATATTGTCGCCAACCCTATTTTCCACGAACACATTAAGCACGTCGAGGTTGATTACCATTACGTATGCGATGATTATATACGTGGCCTAATTACACCTTCTCATTTTTTCACTCATGCTCAGCTGACATATATCTTTACTAAATCACTCGAAAAAAATCATTTCGATGTATTACTTCCTAAGTTGGGAATTTCTCTCTTACATGTGTCAACTTGAGATGGGGGTAATATAATATATGTAATTAAGAAAGAAGATTGAAACTCATATACATAATTTAAAAAGAGGACTGAAAATCCAATATATAATCAAGAAGAATATTGAAACTCTCATATGTAATTAAAGAAGAAGACTAAAAGTCTCTTATATATAATTAAGAGAGAAGACTGGAACTCAAAATATATATATATATATATATATATATATATATATATATATATATATATATATATTTGGCCATTTTAAACATAACTTTTGAAGCAATATATCACTCTTGAACTTTTCTAAACGTTTCTTTATGTATCATGGTATCAAAGCCCTATTTGTTTTCTTATAGCGAATTTTGGTTGTGAAAGTAAGGACCATAATTTTACATATATATATTATTTTAATTTTTATGTCTTTTTCATTCTCTTTTTTATTCTTTATGAAGACTTATGGTGGTGACGGTAAGGAGACCATCTCAACTTGGAAAATAGTAGTTGGTGGTGATGATGGGGGTCATTGTGGTTGTACCATAACATCGAATAATTTCTTCTTACGATATTGACGCAAATGACAACCTTGGTTTAGTTATCACTTTGGTAATCTTAAAAGACGATAATTATGATAAATAGGCATGAGCACTGCGCACGACTCTTCAAGCCCGAAACAAAATTGGTTTTTTCAATGGTTTCATTCCTATGCCATCAAATGATTCGACAACTCTCGAAGATTAGTGAATCAATAATTTGCTGTAGGTTTTGTTAAACATTATCGAACCTTATCTAGAAGTCAAAATTTCACAAATGGAAAAAGTTAGTGCACTATGAGACGATATTAAAGCTCAATTTTCAGTCAATTGATCGCGCATCGAGCAGCTCAAACCCGAAGTAACAACATGTAACCAACAAGGGTTAAGTATTGCAGCATATTACTATAAATTGAAGAAGATTTTGGATGATTTGAATGATATTTTTCCATATCCTAATGTGCGTGTGAAAATTGAACATGTTTTATCGTTAAACGATTAGAGAAGACATATGATAAAGAAAAATTCATGAGTTTCTGTGATCTTAATTCATGGTTTGGTTGAAGCTTTGTACGGACATCTACGCTTTGTATGCAACTCGGTAGGATTTACCATAAAACGAGTAATTAGACTTATCATATTAATCAAGTCAGGTCATGTGGCTGTGAGGTACATTAAACTGCCCACCATTTTCTAATATAGAGCTGAGTCAACATTCACATCAGGTTTATCTCAGCCAACCTTCTGTCCAAAGACTATCGGTTTGCAAATCGAGTTGTAATTTTGCATCCTAAACCTCTCGATCAACTCACCAGCATATTTGTGTTAACATATAAAGATGCCATCAGCCTTCTGCATCACTTTAATGCCAAGAAAATATCTTATCTTTCCCAAAGCAATCATGTCAAATTCATTCTTCATTGGAGGGCTTAAGCTCATTCAACAATTCCTCATCATTACTGATGAGGCAATAAATCACCAAGCTCGGTCTTTGAGATAATAAAATAAATATATTTATTTTATTGTTATATTTATTATTAATGTGTAACAATAGTTGGAGGGAAAATGTCTCCAAGTATTGGAAAGTGAGGGACCAAGGTGTAAAAGTAAATTAGAAACATAAAAGGACCACAGAGGAAAAGGGGTGGAAACCACCTCACTCACTATATAAGAGAACCCCCTCCCCTTTTTTCTAGGTTGGTTAAATACTTTCTCTTTTTACTTTCTCTTTCTACATTTTATTCTACAGTCACATTAAACCCTAAATCCAATATACCTACCTTAGTCACATTTAATCTTATCATTGACGCCATCTGTGGGAAATAGTGATACTTGAAGGTCACATTTTTCTCAAAATCACGACTAGTTGAAACATGAATGACGAAATGACTGGGGACATGATCGGGAAAAGTCTAGCCCGAGCTGGATCATTGTTTGAAGGTGAGAGATTCCCTGACCACGACCACTACGAACGGGGTCGGGACAAGCGATCAACTTTAATCATGACAAGGAGACAACTAATGGAATAAATTGCAAAGCTGAACGCCAAAAAAGAAAAAACGTTGAACAAAAAAAAATCTAGAAGGGAAAGCCAAGGAGCAGTTAATTGACACCGATAGAGAGGACTCTTCGGATGAGGATCGAAACAAAAACTACCCCCATGGAAGACTGCGTCCGGATCTAAAACCAGTAAAGGAAGTGGAAAGAAAGGTTAAGCGTCCTTCAAAACAGGATTGTGACGATTCCACCGATTTCACTACCGATGACTCCTCAAGACGAGAATCCCGACGCATAATAAGACGCAATAAGTTGACCACGCAATAGATCAAGATTACTCAACTCACCAAAGCACAAGAAAGACAGCACTGAAAAGAGAACGTCGAATTCTAACGAAAAAAGAAATGATGACACCAAGCAAGGAAGATCGGGTAGTATTACCACAAGTGCAATGGCAGCCGTTGGGAAGCCAAACATATGGGTACAGGGTTAGCAGCCAGTTCGTCAGCCCAAATAATAAGGGTATGTACAGGATCCTCACTGAAGACCTTGGGGTGGCGCTTATGGTTTCGGGCTCAATTGGAGAGCTTCTCCATTGTCGGATGAAATACTGTCGGGACATCTTTCAAAAAGATTCGACATATCAAAGTTAGAAAAGTACGATGGAATAAAGGATCCAGATAACCACTTAGAGGCTTAAAAAAATATATGTTGAGTTTCGAAAATGATGACAAGCTCCTTTGCCGAGCTTACTCAATGACTTTCAAATCCCGGGCTTCGAAATGGTACAATAGATTGTCGCAAGGCTGCATAAAGAACTTTGAGATGTTCTGGAGTAATGTTTTGCCAGCAGTTCGTTGGAAGCAAGAGTTTTTGGGCAAACGGAGATATGATTGTCAACTGCAGACAGAAGGTAGGCGAAAGCCTCAGGGACTATACCCGGTTTTTCATTGATTCTAAAACCGAACTCGACCACTACAAAGAGAATGTGCCCTTAACGGGGTACCGATTAGGGTTACTCACAGGGCCAATAAAACAAGTTGTAACAAAGAAACAGGCGTTTACCTTTTCTGCTCTGTTGGCACAAGTGGAAAATCAGATACTAATTGAGGAGACAGAGGCATCTGAATTGGTCGCTCAAGTCCAGCAGAGCACGTAGGCCGCAGTCGTCACTCGTCGGCATTCCCAGTCAAGTTATAACCCGACACCGCAACGAATTAGCATAATTTCCCCGGGGCACAATCAACTCCGATTAAGACCCAAACGTCGCAGATACAGAAAACCAAACAAAGTAAACAAGTGGTTACCCGACCCATTTCTAATAAATGGATCCGACCAGCCCATTATGTCGACCTTACCGAGTGTGTATCAACCATTTATGAGAAGACAAAAAAGAGTGGTATCTACCGAAGACCATTTCCAATCCAGATCCCTCAAGAAAACATGAATAATCGATATTGTAGGTACCGTGAGGATGTAGGGTATGACACCAAGGACTATATCTCTTTGAAAAAGAAAATACAGATGTTGGTGGAAAATGGAAAGTTACTTGACTACGTGAAAAAACGAGTGCAAAATTGTAAACGACGATGGCCATAACAGAAGTCACAAACCTCTGCGATGTATCAATAGAATATATGGATCCCGATGTTAATCGTAATGTCATCGGGGTCATCAAAGAAGAAACATTGGAAGGTCGGAAGAAGATAAGTAGCCTTTGTCAATTTTTCGAGTCTCTAACAATTTTTTGAGGCGACTCTATGGCATGAATAACCAATTTTTCCCGAAAGCGGCACATCGTGAACTTGACAACCCAATTAAAATCTCGAACGTCTCCTCATCTGCGCGGGAGTCCCTCTCCCATCATATGCTTCGACGATGACGATATGAGGGATATAGCAGGCCCTCACAAGGATGCTGCCGTGATTGGAGCTGCAATCGCAGGAGAGGAGGTTTGTCGTATCCTTGTAGACACCAGGAATTCCGCGAATATAATTTTCTTGTCTATTTTTTCTCTGTTCAAGAAACCACCGGTAATTTCAAGTTAATATCGGACAATCGTTGGGTTCACAGGTTCGACGGCGGTGGTAATTGGTGAATTCGAAGGCATGGTTCAGCTTGGCTGAGGGACGTTTAAAAAAGAGGTCACGGTTATGTTTGTGGTTGTGGACGGGCCCGCTTCGCATAACGCGATTTTCGGCAGATCATGGCTATCGCAAATGCATGCGGTGACATCCATAATTCATCAATGCCCAAAGTATGTGGTCGGTAACAATGTAGGCGTCGTTAGAAGTAGCCAGAAGGCGGCACGAGAATGTTACCGAGCCACGCTGGCAGCAAAAGACGACCAAGAAATGATACAGGCAAAAGACTAGCAATTAATGGGACTTCATTTAAGATCACTACCGGTGGACAATCCCCGAGAAGCCCCCGGTTTGTTAACTACCGGTGAGGAATGTGAGAACTTTGAGTTTGCAAAAGGGAAAATTTTGAAGCTTAGTACTAATTTATCACCAAACTTTCATAAGAAATTGATTTCGTTGTTGAAGGAAATGTTACATTTGTTTGCTTGGTGCTCAGAAGATGTAATCGGGGTTCTAGATAATTTAATTATCCACAGTCTAGCATTTAATCGAAAACGTCCGACCAATTTCGCGGAAGTGCTGTAATTTTTCACCAAAAAAGGCTAGATCATACTGGGGGAAGTTGAAAGGATGATAAGCGTCGGGCATATCAAAGAATCAAAGTATCCACGATAGACGTCCAACCCTGTTTTGGTCAAAAAGAAAAATGATAAGTGGAGGATGTGTGTAGACTTCACCGATCTCAACAGGGCATGCCTTAAGGATCCATTCCCGATGCCAAAAATCGATCAGCTGGTTGATTGAATGTCGGGAAATAAGCTACTTTCTTTCATGGACTCGTATGGCGGATATAACCAGATCAAATTGAACCTGCACGACCAGGAAAACACAACTTTCATAACCGGATGAGGATTATACTGCTACAAGGTTATGCCCTTTGGGCTGAAAAATACAGGCGCGGCGTATCAGAGGCTGGTAAACAAGGCTTTTGAGAAGCAGACTAGGAGAAACGTTGAAGTTTACATTGACGACATGCTCGTCAAGAGCGGGACTGACGAGGATCATCTAGCTTACTTGAGGGAAACTTTTGACAGCTTAAGGGATATAAACCTCAAGCTAAATCCTGAGAAATGCTCTTTCGGCATTTGCTCCGGGAAATTCTTGGGTTTCTTAGTCAGCGGAAGAGGGATTGAAGCAGACCCAACCCAATTGCAAACTTTAAGTAGCATGGCACCCCAAAGAAACGTCAAAGAAGTACAGATATTAACGGGGAGTTTGGCAGCTTTATATCAATTTATTTCTCGTTCTTCTGACAATTGTGCCCCGTTTTTTCAGGTTTTAAGAAATGCCAAAGCGTTTGCGTGGACACCAGCCTGCGACGAGGCTTTTTTGGGAATTAAGAATTACTTATCATCCCCGAACTTTTTAACAAGCTTTTGAAGGGAGAAATGTTGTTTTTGTACGTATCGGTCTCTGACTACGCAGTAAGTGCAGTTTTAGTCAACGAAGTAGGGGAAATCCCCAAAGCGGTTTACTTCATATGTAAAAGTTTGCAAGACGCTGAAACAAGATATCTGAAGGTCGAAAAGTTGGCTTTAGCTCTGGTTACCGTAGCGCGAAAGATGTGACCGTACTTTCAGGCGCATTCGATAACCGTCAGAACATTTTTCCCTCTAAAATACGTGTTACAACAACCAGACATCTCTGGACGGATGTCCAAGTGGTCGGCAGAGTAAGGAGATTTCGATATTGATTATGAGGTCCGAATGGCGAAAAAGGACCAAGCTCTGGCCAATTTCCTGGTAGAGTTTCATTCGAAGCGGAGTTGCTCGAGGCTAGTAAACCGGAAGAGTGGGTAATCCGAATCGATGGAGTGCCAAATATCAGCGGATGCGGGATCGGCGTTTAGATCACCACACCGTCGGGAGTAAGGTTGCACCAGGAAATTCGCTTCGGTGCCAAGCGAAGTACGCCTTATTAGTTACTCTCAATTGTTGATAAATCAAGCATCGGGTGCGTCAAAAGCCATAAAAGAACACCTTGTTCAATATTTGACCACACTGCGTGTCTTGGCTGTCTCATTTACAAAGGTTACATACGAGCACGTTCCCAGAGCGGAGAATGTGGTCGCGGATTCCCTAGCGTTTGCTTCTTGTTCGAAAAATTACCCATGGATAACAACTTAGGAAAATCCCTCAATCATCAAAATAACAAAGCTAGAAAACTGACCCGAAATCGCCTGTCAGATATCATCATTAGCCTTGTCGGACTGGAGAAAATATATTATAAATTTTCTAGCAGAAAATTCTTTACCCAAAGATAGAGCGTCGGCAAGAAAAATACAAACCAAGGCCCGAGGATACGTACTCCTGAGAGATGTGCTTTACAATAAATATTTTAGGAGACCGCTGTTAAGATTTTTAGGAGCAAACGAGTCGCAAATAATTTTGTACGAACTCCACGACGGAGAGGGAGCCGCTCATTGCGGATTCAAAGCACTGATAAGGAGGGTTTTTCTTGCGGGATTCTATTGGCCCACCATAACTGCCGACGTAAAAGGTATAGTAAAAACGTGTGATACATGTCAGAGCTTCGCGAATATAATTCATACACCCGCAACTTCTTTGGAGCCAATCTCAGAAGGCCTCCCGTTTGACCGATGGGGATTGATTTGGTCGGGCCGTTACCAATGGCGCCTGGCGGAAGACAAATGATAGTAGTTACGGTGGATTACTTCTCCAAGTGGGTCGAGGTCGTGCCATTATCTGGAACGAAGACTAAATATATCATCAAATTCGTTTGTTCAAACATTTGTTATAGGTATGAAATTCCCCAGAGACTCACCATGGACAACAACCTACAGTTCGACAGCAATGAAATGAAGTATTTTTGTTCGTCTCATAGAATCAGTCAGTGTTTTTCAGCACCTTTCCACCCACAGGCCAATGTCCAGGTCGAAGTGACGAACCCGACCATCATAGACGGACTCAAGAAGAACTTAGAAGGTAAAGCGGGCAAATGCTCGGATTACCTACAGGAAGTACTTTGGGCCTATCGCACAACCCCTTGAGCATAAACCCATGAATCACATGATGCTCTTGTTTATAGAATGGACGCGGTAACCCTTGCCGAGACAATTTTCTCTTCCTTCAGGGTCGGAAGCTATGACGAAGATAGAAACGGAGACGACCGATCTTTAGCTCTCGACTTGGTAGAAGAGAGACGAAGCCGAGCGCAATTAAATTCGTTACATTACCAGACCCTAATGAGGATTCGATACGCGTCGAGATTTTTCTGCGATGAATTCAAAATCGGGGATATGGTGTTGCGAAGAGTTTTTCTGCATACAACGGATAAAATCCTTGGTAAGCTCGCACCCAAATTGGGAAGGCCCGTATCAAGTGGTTGAAAAAGTCAAGAGCGGCACTTACAGACTTCAAGACAAGCACGGGCGACTCTTGCGACTCCCTTGGAATATAGAGCATCTTAAAATATATTTGGATTGAAGTTGTTCTTTTTATGACTAATTCTAACTGTGTAAAAACTTTTGATCGGGGGTACACTATTTCCTACCTTGGTGGCGTGGGGAGGTTTTAATGAGGCATCCATAGCAACTGATCTGTTTAATCTACTTATTTTGCCTTTAAATTACAAATGCAATACCAAAGTATAAGATCTCCTGGAAAGGTCATCAACTGAAGAGTTGATGGACATTATCCTTGAGCTCGACAGTATAAATTTTTTCAGTCTTAACTGATCCACATGTTATCCCGAACCTTAATAGGTTTTTCAGTTTCAACTGATCTACACTTTGTCCCGGTCATTAAAGGGATTTTCAGTCTTAACTGATCCACATGTTATCCCGAACCTTAATAGATTTTTCATTTTTAACTGATATACACTTTGTCCCGATCTTTAATGGGAGTTTTCAGTCTAAACTGTTCCACACGTCATCCCGAACCTTAATAGGTTTTTCAGTTTAAACTGATCTACATATTGTCCCGAACAACAAAGGGAACTTTCAATTTTACATGTTATCTCAACCCTATTGGGATGTTTCATTATCAAGTCTTTTGAAGAACAAATAACAGACGGAGAAATCATAAAGATTGAATAAAGCAATAATACGACTAATTGCACGTTCGTTTTGGTTCCACAAAAAACGCATGCACGGGCGAGAATTAAAAAAAATGACAACAACACAAAAATACAAACAACTTCAACAAATTTGGACATCCTCATCATCAGGATCGGTATCAGACATATTGGCGTCATCATTCTCTTCGTCTTCACAAATGACGTCGGGCAGGCAATCCTCTTCTGGAATATCCAACCACATTGAGCCCAAGGGTAGGTCGGGAAATTGCCTAAGGAAGTTCAAAACATAAGCGGCTTTAGCGTCAGCTACTTCCCTCTCTATTAATTTTTTGCACGAGGCGACGAAGCGGGTATTTTCTTCCTTAGCGAGGTCCCGAAGCTCGATATTTTCCTTGGTCTTCTTTACCACTAAGTGGCGAGAAACTGGTTCTGGAGCTTCATTGCAGCCAAGTTGCGCCCTTTATTGTCACAATCTTTCTTGACTTGCGCAAGAGAGTTGCTCATGGAAGTTTTCTTTGCCTGAAGGGATGTCAACTCCGCCTCAGATTTCGTTGCTTTCTCTTAAGCGTCTTTAGCTCTCTCGTCCAGAATCTTTTGGTCTTCATCCCTCTCCTTAAGTCATTTCTCCAACTCAGTTATACATTTTTTGCATCCGACAACTTTTGGCTCAATTACCCCGCCCGTATTTCTTTCATAACCAACGGTACGATCATGTTGTACAACGCTAGAGAAAAGACATCGGTACACTCTAAGGGAAAGGTACTCGAACTTCCAGGCACCAAAATCACGGGTAGTTTCGTCCCGCTAGACGATGCTCCAACAACCTTCTTTCCATCAGTAGAACCGACGTTCTTTTTCTCTAGTGTAAGCTCACCAGTTTCATCTTCATCGGCAATCACCACTACAATGGTGTTCTCCGTCGGGATCCAGGGGAAGTCTAAGACGCTAGTTAAAGATATCGGTAAAAATAATTATTTCTCGGGTCCTGGCAGATATCAGCGTCTCCCCTAAAATGAGAAAACGCACGTTCATGTTTTTCGGTATGCCCCATCTGATTTCAAACTCAGGATGCTCTTTTGGGGTATAATACAAGTACTTACCCTTAAATAAGGTGATAATATTGTCCGTGCACAAACTCCGATGATAGCTGGTCGTTATTGCTGCTTCGAATTCGGGTGGGAGAGGCTCTTGAGGAGGAACAGCATTAGCGGCCCCTTCGCCTACGGCCACAGCTTTCTAATCTGCTTGATGTCCCTCTGCGGGATCGGCTTCAACGGGCAGCTCTAGGGCCTGGTCAACAGCATTGGTTTTCTCTTCGACATTCGCAGGGTCGGTTTATTCTGAAATTTTGGGACGAATTGAGACATTGTTAGTAACCATAGCAGGATTAACAAAGCTTGAGCTACTACCGATACGCTTATGCTGGAGGTCACTCTCTTGTAGATCCTTCAAGATAGCTTATTCCCTCCTCTGACGCTCAGCATCTCGTTGCGCAACGCCCCGATGAGTAGCAGCGGTGTTAACGCTGGTCCAAAATCCGACCATAGTCTTGGTCAATTGCACAATTTCAGGTGAAGAAGAGGCACTGGAGTCACCCATTACAAGAAAGTGATGTCGTGGTTTGGTTTCCAAGCGATGCTCGGGTGCAGAAGGACCGACAAAATCAACAGTGAGAGTAAAGGCGTTAGATTTCAAGTTACCGGAAGGACCAGCATGGGGGCTCGGGGTGGGATCGCTTGAAGAAATAAGAACTGGGTTAAGGTTCTGGATAACAAGTAATTCTTGAGGTAAAGATGGTTTTAAGGGCAGTGGTGATGACCAAACCAGATCGTGAGGAGCGGGAACTGATGTATGGAGAATTTTGGCAGAATCCCAAATTAATCCCGCGGCTCGATGCTCTTCAACTCTATCAGTAATACTAGCGTAATTTATAAACACGAACAGAGGCTTCTTTTTCTGTTTAGGATTTTGATTTCTCTTCAGTGCGTTCTTTTTCATAAACACAACAGTTTCTCTCTTTAGAACGAGCGAGGTTGGGACATTCTCTCACTAAAATTTCTTTGTGGAAGTAAATGGAAAATGAGAGGAAGGCTTATTTATCGGAAGCCTTGTGCCTCAATGGACTTATGTATGGGGAAGTCCAAAGGAAAAGAGTCGCGAGAAGGTGAAGATTCTCCTAGGAAAACATCTGACCGGACACGCTTTGAGTAAGAATATGACACGTGGAAGCATTTACCAGCTACAAAAGGAATAGACAATCATTAACCTAGCCGAGTAGGCATGCGAAGACGTCTGAACTCGCGTGCTCCTCAAGCGAGTCCCATGTGACACCAATACCAAAGAGCGTGACAATTCGTTTTAGCAGGTGGGCCGAAAAGAATTAAGAAACCCGAGTTAGCCCACCATGAAAAGCCCCAGGACATAGAGGCCCAAGACTAAGCAAACAGAACATGTTCGATTATCCTTCTAAGTGTCGTGAAGATAGTAAACGGATCGGATGCGAAGATCCGACGAGTGATCAGACCGTTAGCTGTGGGATCATGGAACCAAGGTTGTCGACGTTGAGGAAATAAGTCCCGATGCGACTACACTTGCTAATTTCCACTTGCAAAGGAATCCTTCCCGAGGATGTGGCACACCAGAAGCTACTTGAGCCAAAATATGACAAATCTTCAAAAGTGTGTAATCTTTGAGTGGCTCTCCATTTGCTCTGATTTAGAAATAAAACACGATGGTGGTACTCTTTCACGCACGCCTCACGGATGGTTTTACATCACCAATTTCAGGTAAACCCACAACCATCTCTTTACTACAGAATATGTGAAGTCCTTTGTAGCTGAGATACCCATATCGATGAGGCAACAACTCTGAATTGTTTGAGATATTAACCTACATGCATCTCTCCTCTTTTATTTTTTTATTTGATTCATCCAACAGGATAAACATTCTATTAGCACTCATAACATATGCTACTATTTTTCCTCTTGAGGGATGAAAGATGTTGCATGTTTATCGATTTGTTCCTTTGAATAACACATCTAAATCGTTGTCTTGAAGTTTTCCAACACTCAACAGGTTGTTCTTCAATTATGCAATATAGTACACATCGTTGACCACAGCTTATTCCCTTAAATGTTATTTGCACCACTCATTTTCCACTAGCCATCAGTTTGTGATTGTTACCACGCTTGATATTATGTGAGAAATTGGTGTCCAAGTTTAAGAACATACTTTTTTCTCCACACATATGATTTGAACATCCAAGGTCCACGAACCATACATCTCATTTTCTGGTAACTAGAAGTTTCACATATGCCATGAGAAGAACTTAATCCTTTTCTTCGATATCTGCAAAATATGATTCATTCTCATTTGGGCATTCATTTTAGAAATGTCCAAGTTTGTGGCAGTTGTAACACTCGATTGTTGCTTTGAAAAATGATCGTCCTCTGTCTCGGTGTTGAACTCTGTATGATACTCTGCCTCTGCCTCTGACATTAAGCGCTTGATCATCTTCTTCATGGCTGATCTTCTAAAATCTCTTTTCATGTACGGATAAAGATCTCTGCAGTTCGTCAATCGCCATCTTGTATGTGTCTTTTGACTCCTCGATTAACACCGTCACATATGTGAACTTGTCAGTTAAATTTCGAAGTATTTTCTCAACAATATTCGAATCTGACATGTCTACTTCGTTGCTTCTCATCTTGTTGGAGACAGACATCACTCTTCCAAAGTAATCGTTGATGTTCTCTTCATCTTTATTTCAAGAACCTCGGAATCTCTTCTTAAGGTTTAAAGAGACTACTTCACCCTTGTGTTGCCTCCATACTTTCTCTTCATCGAATTCCAAATGATTTTGGATGTTTTGCGATCCAAGATTTTTTTAAACACAACCCAGTCAATTGTGTGGAACAAGCAATTCTCACTTGATGATCCTTCATCTTAAGCTCCTCAAAATTCTTCTTCTGCGATGCATTCACTTTGTTTCCATATGCTCGTTCGGTGTAACCCTTTTCCCCTAGATTCTACAAACCCTTAGCATCCAAGAGGTTTTCCATCAGTTCACTCCAATGATCATATTGACCATCAAACTCTAGAATCCTGGTGAACATTATTTTCATCACTCATCTTTACTCTCTTAAGTCCCTTTATTTTGCTCTGTTGTAAAATCTAAACTATATGTTTAGACTGATCTTCTAAAATCTCTTTTCATGTACGGACAAAGATCTCTGCAGTTTGCCAATCGCCATCTTGTATGTGTCTTTTGACTCCTCGATTAACACCATCACATATGTGAACTTGTCAGTTAGAGTTCGAAGTATTTTCTCAAAAATATTCGAATCTGACATGTCTACTTCGTTGCTTCTCATCTTGTTGGAGACAGACATCACTCTTCCAAAGTAATCGTTGATGTTTTCTTCATCTTTATTTCAACAACCTCGGAATCTCTTCTTAAGGTTTAAAGAGACTACTTCACCCTTTTGTTTCCTCCATACTTTCTCTTCGTCGAATTCCAAATGATTTTGGATGTTTTGCGATCCAAGATTTTTTTAAACACAACCCAGTCAATTGTGTGGAACAAGCAATGCTCACTTGATGGTCCTTCATCTTAAGCTCCTCAAAATTCTTCTTCTGCGATGCATTCACTTTGTTTCCATATGCTGGTTCGGTGTAACCCTTTTCCCCTAGATTCTACAAACCCTTAGCATCCAAGAGGTTTTCCATCAGTTCACTCCAATGATCATATTGACCATCAAACTCTAGAATCCTGGTGAACATTATTTTCATCACTAATCTTTACTCTCTTAAGTCACTTTATTTTGCTCTGTTGTAAGATCTAAACTATATGTTTAGACTGATCTTCTAAAATCTCTTTTCATGTACGGACAAAGATCTCTACAGTTTGTCAATCGCCATCTTGTATGTGTCTTTTGACTCCTCGATTAACACAATCACATATGTGAACTTGTCAGTTAGAGTTCGAAGTATTTTCTCAACAATATTCGAATCTGACATGTCTACTTCGTTGCTTCTCATCTTGTTGGAGACAGACTTCACTCTTCCAAAGTAATCGTTGATGCTCTCTTCATCTTTATTTCAAGAACCTCGGAATCTCTTCTTAAGGTTTAAAGAGACTACTTCACCCTTTTGTTTCCTCCATACTTTCTCTTCATCGAATTCCAAATGATTTTGGATGTTTTGCGATCCAAGATTTTTTTAAACACAACCCATTCAATTGTGTGGAACAAGCAATGCTCACTTGATGGTCCTTCATCTTAAGCTCCTCAAAATTCTTCTTCTGCGATGCATTCACTTTGTTTCTATATGCTGGTTCGGTGTAACCCTTTTCCCCTAGACTCTACAAACCCTTAGCATGCAAGAGGTTTTCCATCAGTCCACTCCAATGATCATATTGACCATCAAACACTAGAATCCTGGTGAACATTATTTTCATCACTCATCTTTACTCTCTTAAGTCCCTTTATTTTGCTCTGTTGTAAGATCTAAACTATATGTTTAGACTTATAATTGCACGAATATCTTTTATTTCGTTCATAGTTTCAATATCTTTTATAAAACTACATAAAAACTGTCTGTCAAGTCACTCAACTAATATAAAAAAACATACTATGAAACAGGGTCTACTTTTTTAAAAGAGAAAAATTCACTATTTCATCCCCTTAACATTTTTTCTCCCTGAAATGAAACAGGATTTTGTTTTGGGCGACACGCCCGTGACATATTTACCAGTTAGACATGTCTACCTTTCAACGCACAATAAATCGTAACCAAACTATACTTTTAATATACTATCTCCATTCAAAATAATTAAGCATGATTTCGCCCTTATTGTTATTTATATATAATTAGACATTAAAACACATACTGCTCCAACTTTACTATTACCAGCTATCAGTTAGAAATCATACTCACCTCTGATTACCGAATTTAGACAAAATGCATTTGAATTTCTCTTTCCATTTTCAAGGCTAAAAATATGGAACACCACCCTTTTCTTCCTCTCATTCTACATCACCTGTTCCATATATTACACAGTTTCTCTCCCTCTTTCAACCAACCTATAACTACAATCCCATCCAAATGGCTAATATCGCCGTCCGGGTCACCGTTTTATTACTCCTCACCCTTTTAGCCCGTGCATATTCCCCTCTAGATCAACTGGAAAATGACGTCATCTACAACTATTTTTCTCTCGACGTCGACGTACAAGTCCCCTCCAACACAGAAACACAAACACAAACAGAAACTGATACAGATGAAAAGTTCCTCATGCCAACCGACTACTCGGTATTCGAATCCCAACCTGGTCAGGATCTCGGAATGGAAGTCTCAGTCGATGAGACAACAGCGGTCGACCAGGACTCTGTTCCGTTAACGTTTGTTGATTTCCATCCGATTAATCGGCATTTCTCTAGACGACCTTTCCCACCGTTGAGCCACCAGCTTCGTCCCACTTATGATCAGGATATACTGATGAGCCATGAAGAGGACATGGTTTTCGAACCGGTGATCGATGGTGGTCACCGTCGGGTTCCCCGAAGCAGGTTTAGCAATGAGGAGTGGGAAGAAAAGAAAACGAAGCACCGTGGTTTTGAAAACCAACCGAAGGTGGAGCATAAAGTGGAGGCCGAAAATAAAGAGGATAAGAATGACTTCATGAGGACGATACGCAAATTTCTTAAGAACCCTATTTTTTAAGTATTTTTTTTCAATTTTTGTAATTAATTTTGCATGTGTACGTGACTTGGCCTATAAGTATAATATGAATAATTCTTTGGAGAGTAAAATAAGTAAAAGTAAAATAAAAGGAGACTTATCTTACAATACAAATAAAATCTTAAGAGTAAAATGTTTTCAAATACCTAGGTACCTCAAAGTTTGACAATTTTAAAAAGTACAATGGAATACAACAAGTACATAATAAATCTTCGTCTGTTTTAAGTTATTTACAAACAAAATTTAAGCTTAAAAAGATTATCGATCTGAAATTAAATCCTTACAGCTTTTCAAATCTAACATCTTCACAAGAGGCTGAGGATGGAAAAAACTCTCTGTCAAGAACAAAAGCGTAAACAGAGTATCAACCCTGAAATTTCTTACTAATTTTTTTTAGATTCGGGTATGGAAGAAGGTGAATTCTTGATGTCCTCTTCTTTTTTTCCAAGATCAATTGGTTTTGATCCTGCTACAAATTTAAGGTATGGAAAAGACTTTCCTCTGCTTAACAGAGTACCAACAATGGGGTTAATGTAATTGCTAACCCGACGTTTGAGAGTTCTGATAAAAGAATTGGGCATTAGATTGAATCCAAGAAACTCTCCAAATCTTTCGCTGAGATTCTTAGACCAATCGGAACTGGAATCTTGCACAGAAATGTCGTCATTTCCAAAAATTCTGAAGAAAATATTATCTGTTTTGAGAAGAATGATAAGAACAAATTACAAAATATTTCTAAGCATACCATTATAGGTAAATTTACCTATGGAAGGCCGAGATATGAAATAATCAAGAAGTTTCTGGGCAATTTTCAGTTCACCAGAGCCTTTAGTATTGCAGTTTACGATTATCGCCATGTTTTCATTGAATTCGACTGCCTCGACGATTTAAAGAAACTTTGGTCCAGGAATGTCTGGTAAATCGGAGAAAAAACGATGTGATTGCTTAAGTTGTCTCCAAGTTTTAATCTAGATGAAGAAAGCCCCCTGACACCAGTCTGGATCACATTAAAAAATCTTCCAGAATTCTTGTATAATGAAGCGACGATTTTAGAAATTGCTAAGTCATTTGGGAATCCTTTGAAGACATAGATTCCTAAAACCAACAGGGCTACATTTAATTGTGTTAAGATGTGGGTCGAAGTTGACATTTCAAAAACCATGGCCAAAGAATTAAAGGTCAGGTTTGCTGAGGGTGAAGATTATAAGTTGGAAATCATATATGAAAATTATCCAAGCTATTGTAATGAATGTAAGCACATTGGTCACACGATTTCAGATTGTAAGAAAGCTATAACTGTTAAGAGCAATGAACAAGCTGATATCATTATTGAAGAGAAATTGCCTACTTTGGTACATTCAAACAACAAGATTACAACCAATCCTACTCTAAAGTCTGTAATTGTTGACAGTGGAGATAGAATGAAAGCTATGAATGATCAATTTTCTACAGATAATCAACATGTTAGTATTCCTATAGAAAATGAGTCTAATGGAAATGTGGAGACTGATGTTGATTTGGCTTCTGATCTGGATGGGAATGGAAGATGTATGTTGACAACACAGAAATGATTGAAGCTTTGCAAGCGTTTGAAACTAGAGAACTCTTCATAGTTGATGGGCAACGTACATATTCACAATCTGATTCACCATCAAAAATTAAAACAAGCAGTCTCTCTTGTTCAGCTAATCACAAAGAAAGCATGATTAATGAGGATGATACAAGAGTACAAAGCAAAAAAATAAAGAAGATTAAAAATTGGAACAACAAAGTAGCTACAACATCAAAGCTTTTACAGCTAAAAAGGGCTGTAAGAAACAAACCATCCAAATGACTATCAAAATCGTGAACTGGAATGTTAGAGGGCTAGGGAATAAGCTTACCATGAGGAGGCTTAAATCTTTGAAAAGGGCTGATAACCCTGCTCTTCAGGCAATGCAAGAACCGTTTGTCAATTGTGAGAAGCTTGGGGAGGTGGCTAAAACTTTGGGCTACATGCAGTTTTTTGGAAATATTAACAATAATATTTGGTTGTTTTGGAGAGAATATTTTAAGGTTGAGGTCATTTCAAATGAAGACCAGGTGGTACATGCTCAAGTTTGTCACAGTACTCTAAACAAAGCTTTCAGGTTATCTAGTGGTATACGCAAAATACAACAGGATTCTCAGGTGAGACTTGTGGAATTCAATGAGAAATGTGAATAATGAAGACATTGAATGGATAGTGTTTGGGGATTTTAACATTATCCTTAATGTTGATGAGTAGTTTTGCTGAAAAAGAGTTTGTATGTAAAGTATAGATGACTTTGGCAATGCAATCATTGACTGTAACCTAACATATGGGGGTTATTCTGGCAGCAAGTATACTTGGTCAAATGGGAATAAGTGGAAGAGGTTGGACCGTGTTCTTGATCAATAATCAGTGGCTAAGGTATTTTCATAGTACTAGAGTTGTGCATTTGTCAAAGATGTGCTCTGATCATTCTGATATGTGCATTACTATATCAACTAATTTGAATACCTCCAAGCCTGCTTTCAAATTCCTGAATATGTGGGTGCAGCATCAAGACTTCCTTAAAGTTGTTGAGGAACGTTGGTCTGTTTATATGACAGGAAGTCCAATTTATCGTTTCTGGCATAAGTTGAAAAGGTTAAAGGGGGTTCTTAAGGCTTGGAACTACAATGAATTTGGGAATTTTTTCGATTCAATAAGACAAGTGGAGGAGGAAATCACAATCAGAGAGTTAAAGTATCAAACTACTAGAACTAATGAAGACAAGTTACTTCTTGATAAAGCTAATCAGAATCACATTAGTCTCTTAGCTAGATAGGAGAGTTACGGGGAGCAGATAACTCACACAGTCTGGTTGAAAGACAATGATAAAAGCACAAATTTTTTTCACAACTTGGTGAAGAAAAGAGCTAAAAGAAACATGATTCACAGGTTTTGGGATAATGAGGAATGGTTTGAAAATCAAGATGATATATCTAACTCTGTTGTTTTTTACTTCAAGAACTTGCTAACTAAATCATCTATACCTAATGATCAGAACATTGCTTTTGATAATATTCCTAACTTAGTTTCTGATTGTGATAAGAGAATACTTACTGTTATTCCTACAAATGATGAAATTAACAAGGTGGTAAACAGCCTGCACTCCAAAAAAGTTGCTGGTCCTGATGGTTTCAATGGCACGTTCTACAAAGAGTGTTGGGCTATCATAGCTGATGAATTATGTGAAGTTGTGAAAGATGTTTTCAAATGTGCTAATGTTCCTACAGGTATTCAAGCATTTGTTGTCTGCCTTATTCCTAAAGTAGATACACCTAAAACATGGAAAGAATTTTGCCCTATCAGTTTAACTATTGTCTTTAACAGAATTTGCTCAAAAGTCCTTAACAACAGAATGAGTTTAATATTTCCTAAGCTGGTTTCTGATGAGCAAGGCGCTTTTTTAAGACACAGAAGTATTCATAAAAGTATATTAATGACAAAATAACTTGGTTATGATATAAACTACAAAGCAAAAAGTGGAAATCTAATCTTGAAGCTAGATATGGAGAAAGCTTTTGATTGACTTTCTCACAACTTTCTTCGGGAAGTTCTTAAGGCTTTTCGATTTAGTCCTTTGTTCATAAAGTTGATTGAGAACAATATTACTAACAATCACTTATCTATCATTGTCAATGGAGTTACCAGAGGGTTTTTCAAAGCTGATCAGGGCTTGAGACAGGGGGATCCCTTATCCCCCAGTCTCTTTATTGTTGCAGAAGAAGTTCTGATTCGTGGATTGAAGAAGCTTAATGATTCTACAAGTTCTGTCAGATATAAAACCAGGGGTGGACATGTTATATTGTGTCTAGCCTTTGCTAATGACCTTACAGTTTTCTGTAATGGGTCTGATAATTTTATTCAGCAGATAAATCAACTGCTGACTACTTATCAAGCTACATTTGGGCAATTGATCAACAAGAGGAAGTCTAAGTTCTATACAGCATCCAACATGTCAAACATCAGAATTAACAAAATTGAAGAAACTACTGGTATCAGACATATCTCCATGCCTTTTAAATATTTAGGCATAATGGTTAATAACAATTCAAGGATCAACCATTTTGACAATCTGGTTTCTAAGATTAGAGAGAAAATTATTGAGTGGGATGGTAGCACTATATCATTTGGGGGATGACTTGTCCTAATATAGTCCGTTCTCTCTACTTTCCCTTTGTATTAAATACAAAACTCAATTTTTCCTAATACCGTTATTAAAATAATAGACATTCTGTTTAACAAATTTCTCTGAGGCAATAAGACTGACTCTAAGGCTTTGAATTGGACATTCTGGAGCAATATCAACAAGCCTTATAAAGAAGGTGGGATAGGAGTTAAAAATTTAAGTCAACTGCAAGCCAAGTACTCTCATAAGCTGTGGTTTAACTTGAGGGTTAACAAGTCCTTATGGGCCAAGTTGATGATGTCTACCTACTATAAATATTGTCACCCGATTGCAGCACCTACACCTATAAGAGTGTCTAGAGTTTGGGCAAGACTTGTTGACATTAGAGATAGTGTTGAGAGATATGTTTTCCAGGGTTCCTGGTAACAGTGATATCGACTTTTGGCTGGACAGATGGTGTACTGAGCAGCCCTTCATTTCCTTTAATGATCAGGAAGACAGACAATGGTACACTCAAACTAAAGTGAGTAGCTACTGGATTGAGGGAAGGTGGGATGTGGTAAGGCTAAGGATGAATGTCATGTTTCCTATTCTATCAAGAATTCTCAAAATGAAGCTCAATTATGATCTTGATAAAGCTAATTGGTCTCTATATACTAATGGGAAGTTTAATGCAAGAATTACTTGGGATGCTACAAGGAAAAAATGTAATGTATCCAACCTTTTCAAAAGTTGTTGGAACCATGTTACGCCAAGGAAGTGTTCCTTCTTCCTCTGGAGAGCCATTATGAACTGGTTTGTTGCTGATACAAATCTTCAAAAGCGGAACATTTACCTGGCCTCAAAATGTCAATTCTGTGAGAATGTGAAATCTCCAAAACATGTTATAGTTACCTGTGATGTTGCCTGGTCTGTATGGAGCCATTTTAGCATAATTTCTCGCATAACTGTCTCAAGAAATATGTCTTTAACTCACCTGATTCGTTTATGGTTCTGGTCCTCAACAAAAGCCTGCAGCATAAGAACGATTATGCCTGCAATTATCACATGGACCATATGGAAATATAGAAACAACAAGAAAATGCAGAATGCTAAGCACTCTTCTACTTCTTTAATTGATCAAATAATTGGAATGCTTAATGGTTTATCTAACGCAAACTTACTCAAAAAAAACACTAGAGTCGTGATACTAATGTTGCTAGTCAATTGGGCTGCAATTTGAGCAAGAAATCGATGCCAATTTATCTGAAGTGGATATGTCCTAAGCTCAACCGGTTTAAGCTCAATACTGGGGGGTCTTCGTTGCATTCTGGTGAGGCCAGAGGTGGTGGTATCGTCAGAAATCATTCTGGTGATATTGTTAGAGTCTTTGGCAGAATTTATGGGAAGTGTGTTGCGATTGTAGCTGAGGCAAAAGCTTTGATGGACGGGCTTGCAATATGTAGAAGCTTGAACATCAGTCAGTTAGATATCGAAGTAGACTCAATGATTTTGGTGGAGCTGATTGGGAATGGAAGAACTCTATGGTACCTTGACCCTATTATACGCTACTGCTACAATCTTATAACTTCGAATATGTTGATCAAACATGTTTACAGGCAGCAAAACAAAGCTGTCGATTTGGTGGTTAAACAAACTGTCTACATGAAGAAGAACCTTGATTTCAATCACTCTACAGCACCAAATGAATTGAGAGCTATTTTTTTTCTTGAAGGTATGAGTATCGAATATATCGGAGATGTCGACTAGATTCTGGATCGAAGGAAGGTGTCAAAAGAAGGAAGATGTAGTCTCCATTTTTTGGGTTTTAAAATCTAATTTTGAGAATTTTAAACAATATAAACCGGGAATTTCAAATTCTGGTCCTCTCCCACGCAGCGTTTTGATTAATAAAATTCAAGTTTAAAGAAAAAAAATCTAACATTTTCACAAGAAATATATAAAAAAAATCTAACATAGACGACATCTTCTTACTCTTTATTTTATTCGGTTTGATTTAGGTAAATATAAAAAATTAATTTTTATCCTCTTAACAAATAAAACAAAAACAATTTACTTAGTCTTAATAGTTAAAAAAGTTAATATGTTTTAAGCAATAAATTTAAAAATTGATGCATCTTTTGGTTGGTTGAGCTTGGGTTTATAGGCCAAAAAGTCTGAAAACACTAGCACATACATTCTCTTATTTATGCGTAACAATTTTATTTTTGTTGTTCGCACCTACAAATTAAAGCTCGCGGACAATTTATATATCACGTTAGACTAGTGTTGTCTCCGCTGCTCTGCTGAACATGTGTTCAAAGTATTTCAGTAAGTCATTTGCATTATTACGAATGAGAGTAAAATTAGAATTACTCATTCTATTAATCTCTTTATGATTAATATGTGTACTGCTTATTCTTTTTCTTTAAATTTGTTCCTAAATTACCGTTATAAGAGGAGACTAAAGTTTGTAGATTCAACGACCAAATACAGAAAACCGATGTTATTAATTTTATCATCAGGAATAATATTACAATCATGATTTTTATGGAGATTAAAGTCAGATTGATTAATGTTGATCAAGTTAATAAAAATAATATTTAGGTTTGGAATTATGCCATTAGTCGTTTTTTTCATCACTTGGGTAGGATTTGGATTACTTGGAATCCGAATGTCATCTTTTATTTATATTATATCTTCCTCATCGCAAATTATTTATCGTAAAGTTGTAGTTTCGCGTTTCCTCGCTCTTTTCTTTCTCACGTCTATCTATGCTTTCAATGATAGGCGTGATGAATTTATTTGATCTCTCAAATCTTAAAGTTAACCCTGAGAAGAGCCACACATTTTTTTATGGGACCCCTCTCTAAGATATGAGTTTATCAATATTCTAATATTCAAAATAGGTTCTCTCTCAGTTAAATATTTTGGAGTTCTTCTTCTCACATGTAGTCTTTCCCATAAAAAAAATTCGTCTCTTCTAGATACAATTACTATATGCATTGCCCATTGGACTTCCAAACACCTCTCATATACGGGTATGCTTCAACTCATTAAATTTGTGCTATTTGTGAGGAAGGTTTATTGGTCTTCTATATTCATTATCGACGTTATAGTTCTTAAATAACTATTATAGTCTCCTTGTCATGAGATGAACGTTTCAGGGTGAGAAAGTGGTTTGGTCAACAGTTACATTGCCCTTGTGCGAGGGAGGCCTTGGCGTTTTAGACCTAAAAACCTGGAACCAGGCGGTCATCCTCAAATATATATATGGTCCATAGTTAGTAAAAAATGACAACTCGATCTAGTGTGACTGATTAACTCCGAGAAGGTTAAAGACAAAAGTGTATGGTCTTTTAAGCTTGAATTTCCACACTCCTACACTTGGAGGATAATTTTAAATCTTAGGCCACTAGCTAGAAAATTGTATCGGGTGTCGATAGGTATGGGGAGAATACCTGATTCTGGTATGACTCATAACTGCTCTCTACCTCTTCTGTAAACCACTATGAGAAAAATATTTTTTGTGATTCAAGACTATGTAGTATTCTTAAGGTTTCCAACATCATTTAGGACGGTAGATAAACTGGCCGACTTAATTAAGGTCAATAAGTGTTAGAAACTATCAAACTTTCTAGAAGATTAACCATCTCATCATCTATCTCATTCCTCCTAGCATCAACTATGTTAATATGTATTGTTGGTCTGCCAATATTGGGAATGTGAAATTCACAATTAAAAAAACTTAAAATGCAATTCGTACGCCTACCACGAGGTTTGATGGATGGGGTTAGTATGATAAAGACCATAGACCAACATCATGAGAAGACCCTTTATGGTCTAAAATGATAAAGATCGTAGAAGTTGTTTTAAGATGGCAAAGAAATATTATATATAAGTCGGATATTAGGCAACCTCATTAAAACCTTCTTGCGCTACCAGGGTAGGAAATAGTATGCCACCGATACTTACATAGGTTCTCAAAAATATTTACAAACTTACATATTCACTCTAAATACAATTTAAGATGCTCAATATTCCACGGGTGAAGAAGTTCTCTTCCTTCGTTATCTTTGAGTCGATATGTCCCCGACTTAACTTTCTTCGTTGCCGTATACGGACCCTCCTAGTTAGGTCCTAGCTTAGCAAGCTGTTTTTATTTTGTATGAATAAATACTTTCCTCAACACTTTGTCCCCTGTTTTAAACTCCTGCCTTCTAACTTTGAAGCGTACCGACTTCTCATCAAGGTCTGATAGTGTAAACAATTCAATTGTGCCCTTCTTCTTTTTTCTTCTATCAAATCTAAATTTGTACGCTTTCCTTTATCATTTGTCTCTTCGGAATATTCACCGATTTGGTATGCGGGGAAAATTATTTCGGATGGGGCCACTGCATCCATCCCATAGACTAACACAAGCAGTGAGTCTTGTGTAGCTATCCCATGAGTAGTGTTGTCGGGAAATAAAACTTCTTGTAAATAATCCGGCCATTTTCCCTCCTAGCCTTCAAAATTCGTTCGTAAACCATCCATAATTGTTCAATTGGTAACCTCAAATTGGTCATTTGCTTGCGAATGGAAAGATGTTGAGAAGTAATTTTGTATTCTTCTAGCAGCACAAAAAACCTTCATTTCTTTATTATCAAATTGTGGTCCATTATTCATCTTTATCTTTCTTGGAACCCTAAAATAAAAACATATTTTGGAGACAATAAACTTAATCAAATTATTATATTTTGTTCCTGCTAAAGCTCAGCTTCCACCCATTTAGAAAAATAGTCCACCGTGACAATTATTGTTTTCGTCCTCTTGATGTCATCAGTAATGGTCCAACCAGATAATATCCCATCGGTCAAAAGGTAATGATTTAGATATTGATTCAAAAGGAAATCCTGGTGCATGGATTGTATTAGTAAACGTGTGAAAGGTGTCATATTTTTGAACTAACTCCTTGGCATCCGAAGAGACCGTAGGCAAGTAGTACCCTGCTAGAAAGAACTTTGCGTATCAACGTTTTATACCCACGGTGTGCTGATCCTTCCCCATCATATAACTCTGAAATATCATTTGTGATTCATTTTCTCCTAAACATCGAAGTAAAGGCCGACCAAAATATTTTTTATACAATACATCTCTAAGAACAATATAATCATATGCCTTAAAACATATTTTGTTGCCATTACTTTGTCCATGTGTAACAAATCATTTACCAAAAAATCTTTAATTTCACAGCTCCAATCTTTCGTTGTGATTTTAGAGATTTGAAAATCTTCGATAAATTATTCTACCGTCTCAGACCCCTTTGTTATTTAAGGATTTTCTCGTGTGATAATCCAAGGGTACTTCTCAGAATATGAAGTAGTAGCCAAAAAATCAGCTACAAAATTTTCAGCCCTATGAACATGTTTGTATCTAATGCTTTCAAAAACCAACGTTAAAGCCTTTAACGCCCTTAAACACTTCACTTAATGATCTTTTCTTGTCTCGCACTAACCCGATGTATGATTTATGAAGAGTTCTGAATCATTTATCAGGCTTACCTTTTTGGCCCCACAAATTTTAGCAAGTCTCAACCCTGCCAAAGTAGCTTCGTACTCTGCCTCATAATTTGATGCTTTAAATCCAAAGCGGATAGCTTGATACATGGTAATTCCTTATGGAGAAATCAGTTGCACTCATGCCCTATATCCTAATGCGTCGATCCCTCATCCGTTCGGACCATCCACTATAACTCAAAGTTTTCTTCATCAACCTCCATATTTGACCGTTAAAAATGAAACTCAACTAAAAAATCCGCTAAACATTCTGTTTTAATGGCAGTCATGGGCTCAAATTTAATATCGAAATCTCCCAATTCAACCGACCACTTAGTCATTATTCCTAATACATCAGGCTTTTGTAACATGTTTTTCAATGGAAAAGATGTCCGTACAATGATAGAATGAGCCTGAAAATAATGTCTCATTTTATGCGCAACGGTTACTAATGCAATGATAAATTTTTCTAAATTTAAATAACTTTTCTCAGCATCCAAAAGACTTTTACTGATGTAATACACTGGTCTTGGGAAATTATCTTTCTCTCGAATAAAAATGCACTGACAGCATAATCTGATACCGCCAAATAAACATACAACTTTTCCTCAAAATTTAGTTTTGTCAAAATTTATGGTGAAGAAAGATGCTATTTGATCTGAAGGAAGGCCTCAAAGCATTTTAGGGTCCGGTCAAAAAAATTTGCTCGTCTCAATACTTCGAAAAAAGGGACACATTTGTGTGACGATCGTGATATGAATATGTTCAAAGCTATTAATCTACCCGTTAAACTTTTTACTTCTTTGATCGTCCGAGGAGGTGGCATAGTGTTCAAAACATTTAGTTGTATCAGATCAGCTTCTATACCACACTCACTGATCATGTACCCAAGAAACTTTATGTATCTTACTATGAATGTATATTTTTCTAGATTCAATTTCAAATTTACCTTTGTCAGATTAGCGAAGGTTTCTTCTAGATCTATCAGGTGGTTCTCATCTCTTGTGCTTTTTACCAATATTTCATCGATATATACTTCAACATTTCTCCCAATATGAGTCTTGAAAGCTTAGTTTACTAAATGTTGATAAGTCACTCTAGTATTTTTCAACTCAAACGTTATTACCTTATAATAATATAAACCTCTTCTGGTGATAAAAATGGTAATTTCTTGATCCATTTGGATCTGATTTTATCCGGCATATGCATTCATAAAAGAAAGTAACCGATTCTTTGAAGTCGAGTCCACTAATTGATCTATTCTTGGAGCCGGGAAATGATCTTTTGGACATACCCTATTTAGATCAGTAAAATTCACACATATCTGCCATTTGTCGTTCTTCTTCTTCACCAAAACCAGATTAGCAGTCCACATAGGATATTGTGACTCGCGTATGTGCCCAACCTTAGTTAAACGATCCACTTCTGTTATGATAGCCTCAAACTTTTCTTGGGAAAAAATCTTTTCTTCTGGATGATCGGACGAACATTGTTTTGTACTGTTAACCTATGACAAATGATATCAGTAAGAACTCCTGTCACATCTTCTGTACACCAAATGAATAAATGTTACTTTGTTGACAAAAAATTGAATTAATTTCTCATTCACCTCCAAAGATAGCTTTGTGCTGATTTTTAGAATTTTACCATAAGAGAAAGTATGATCCTCTATTAAGAACATTGGTCTTTACATCCATTTGACGAAGCTCGAGATCATAATGTGTAACTAATATCATAATTTTCTGAAAAATACCTTTGATGAAACTGAACAGAAAGTCTCATTAAAGTTAATCTATTTGGGTTGAGTAAAATCATTCACTATAAGTTGTGCTTTATGTTTTTCCATATGACCCTTAAAATCTCATTTGGTTTTGAATATCTATTTACAACCAATAGATTTATTTCCTTTAGGTAATCAGACAAGCTCCTACATCGTGTTATCTTAGATTGATTTATACTATTCGTTCATGATATTAATCGACCATTGAGCATAATTTTTTTATTGCTTCACGAAAATTTAAGCGATTTTTTTGTACACCACAAAATTTGTTATGTTCTTGAAGATATATTCTTATTCATTTCTCTACTATTTTTTTAATTTTCACTTGCCTTTCTTGATGAGTAGATTTTGATCTTCTTGAAAAAATTCATTTTGGTCTGTGAGAACACTTTATTTTGTTCATTTTAGGCAATATCCGCGAGTTAAAGATAAATATCATTTGGAATATTTATTTGTTCCAAAGATTCTAAAATGGTGATTGTATTAAATACCAAATCGTTCGATACTAGAATATCATTGTTGGAACCTTCATGAATCTCTTCATATTCTTCCTCAAGATGAATGTTTGTTATTACATTATTGTTGTCAAACTAGTATCCTCAAAGAATTTTATTTTACTCGTGTAAAAAATATTCATATTGAAAGGATCATAAAAATTAAAACCTATATCAGGGTCGTGATATCCAATAAAATACCTACTAAATATTTTAGATTGAGATATATTTTCATTTAGTCTATAAGTGTTTTCTTCAACTTGACATCCTCCAACGTGTAGATGTTTAAACTAGGTTTAGGCCTAATCGAAAGTTTATGTGATGTTGTAGTAGTTGTTTTCGTTGGAAATCTATTAATAAATTATAATGCACATTCTTTTACTTATATCTAAAACAATATAAACAATTTTTACTGATTAATCATATTTTTATCTCTTTTGTTCATTATTTAACATGGTATTAGATCCAGGTTGATCTGATCGGGGAACCGTCGTGATCCTCCTGTTTTGTAGATCTACCAGATATAGTTTTCGGTTTTCGGATCTGCTGTGTGCAGCTCCAATAAAAAGGTCCGATCGAAAGGCAAACGATGTCCGTTTTTACTGAATTTTGGAGAGCATGTTCGGGACATTTAACCCTTCAATATGACAGGTCGGATTATGATTCGGTGCTACGGTTTGGGAGAAATCGCAACTGGAACAGTGCAGCAGTCTTGTTGGTAAAACCGTGAATTCAAATTGATTTTGATTTTGATTTTGGAAATTTAAAATTGGCAATTAGAAATTGGAAATTGAATTTAGTTTGGTTTTTTGGATATTAGTTTGGTATTTGGATTTGAGATTGGATTTGTTTGGGTATTTGGCATTGAGATTTTGTCTGGATTTCGTTTTGGTGTTTAGATGCTGTTCTTCGTTTATAGATTTCGTTTAGCTTCGTTTGAAGTTGTTTGGATTCGTGTGGATTTGTTTGGTTTGGTTTGGATTACTTTGGATTCGTTTGGATTTGTTTAGCTTTGTTTTGGATTTGTTTGGCTTTGTTTGGATTCGTTTGGTTTCGTTTGGTTTCGTTTGGATTAGTTTGGCTTCGTTTGGATTCGTTTTGACTTTGTTTGGACTTGTTTGGATTTGTTTTGGATTCGTTCGGATTTTTTTGGCTTTGTTCTGGCTTTGTTTGGCTTGGTTCGGCTTCGTTTGGATTCGTTTGGCTTCGTTTGGACTTGTTTGGTTTGGTTTTGGCTTTGTTTGGCTTTGCTTGACTTCGTTTAGATTTGTTTGGTGTTTGGATTTCGTTTGGATTAGTTTTGAGTTTTGGAGTTTGGAGATTGGAGCTTGATGATTGGAGTTTGATGATTGGAGCTTGAAGATTGGAGTTTAATTTTTGGGTTTTGACGTTTCGATTTTGGTTTTCATGTTTTGTTTTGATTCGTTGATGTTTCAATTTTGTTTTTTTTTTTTTATTTTGTGTAACAAACTCACAATGCAAGAATAAGCATTGCGAGTTTGAGAGATGGTGTTAGAGATATAAGGCCTAAGCCCATTAGCCCATATAGTTTATCTATAAATAATAGATTTAGACTCTATGTAACACACTTTCTAATAATCAGAAACCCTAGCCGCTTATTGGCGACTACTTCTTCTTTTATCTATATTTGTTTCTTAACATTACCTTATGCTTTTATGTAGCGTTTATCTCAAATACACCATTCATGCTAAGTGAACCCGATATCGTATACTGAGGAACTATCGCACAATCTTCTAGAAATTTTGCAAACGGTCTATGACGTTGTTCACCTAAACTGTCATATATACTGTAGTATTCAACCCCAAAGTCCGATTTGATACACTTAATGTCCATAACAAGCTATTTTTAAACTCAGTCTATAGACTCTAAACTTACAAATGGCCTCGAATTTCTTGTGAATAAGATATAAATACTTGTAATACGAAAAAAATCATCAATGAGCGATATTAAATGCTGATGGTTGTCTTATGCTGCCATATGAAATGGTCCATATCTATATGTATGTATAAAGTCCAATACACATTTCTCGTTATATATATATTTAATCTTTTCACTTTTGTTTGCTTTCTCTTAATACATTCAATGCAAACATTGGAATCTGGAAAATTTAAGAAACTTAATAAACCTTCTACAACAAGCTTTTCATTCTAGCTTTAGAAATATGACGTAATTACTTGTATCAAATTTTCCCTGAAATTTCAGTTTTACAATTTAGTTTACTGGATATATTTATGTTTATTACTTCCTTCTTACCGTTTATAATATTTAACAAATATAATTATTGTTCAATATTAATTTTCCAGACCTAACAAAATTGTTTAGTAAATAAATACATAATCCACCATTTCCAAATAGAAAAGAGTAACCGAATTTATCTAATAGAAATCAAATCAAATTTATTGTAAGAAAATGTACATACAATACCTTTCAAATACAAAAATGTCTACTATATAATAATAAACGAACATCACAAGTAACAAGACTGAACACAATATGTCCTCCGCTATATAGATGGTTATTTCACCATCACCAATGCCTCGGTTTCTTATAATATCCTGCAAAAAATACATACATGGGTGGTTTCATCCGCATAAACCCACCAAGTATTTTTAAGAGCTGAAAATAAATTGTTCTATGAACTCACCATAGGAATGAGATTACCTTTAGATTTTATGAAAGCTTTGTACTTTTCATATTATTTTAAAACGTTCTCAGTTTTTATAATAAAAACAACATTTTTTAACAAAACAACATGTATGCTTCTTTGTACCAGATTTTTGTATTGGGTGTTAAATTAGTATTTACAAATAATCACTTGATAGTCTGAAATACCCATAACCGTTTTTGTCTCTCTTGTTTTATTTAAAATGTCATATCTTTCAAACTATAGCCTAAAAATATCCAAAATACTATTAGTTTTGCTTTTTAATACGAATAAAACTAGATCCATGGAATATATTTTTTGATTTTTTGATTTATTTTTTTAGTTACAAAATTACGTGTAATTTGGTTACAAAACAAGTTTGAAAAAAGTAATTATGTTCGAGTTGCAGAATTATGTGTAATTTGGTTGCTAAAAATCAATTGTGTTCCACATGCATAATTATATGCATATATGTTGCGAAAATAAGAAGAAAATAGTTACGAAAATAGGATTTTGATTGCTAAATAAGTTTGATTGTGTGAAAAAAGAAAAATACAATCTTGTTTTCTGAAAATAAGTGTTAATTACGTATGAAACAACTAACTTTTTTTATAGTTGCGAAAATATATGCATTTTTGTGTTCAAATTGCGAAAATACATGCAATTTGGTTGTGAAATAAGTATGGAAAAATAAATTGTGCTCCATTTGCGGAATTAAGTGTAATTTGGTTGTGAAAATAAGAAAAAAAGAACTCTAAAAATATTACTAATAGAATTCGTTTTGTTCGTTTTAAAAAAATAAAAATATCTATTTTTTGGATTATTATTTTTGAGTTAATGATGGAAAGATATGAAGTTTTGAAGGTTAAAATAACTAAATGTTTAAGTTTGTACGTGTTTGTGTGTTTAAGGGTAAGATTTATGATGAATGTGGTTTCTTTGGTAAACTTTGAAACTCATGTGGTTATAGGTAATTTATTTTTTACACGTATGGACGTATGGTTGTATGGTTATCGGGAACTTACTCTTTATTTTTATTGGATTAACATTAGTGATAATTAAATACACCGATAAATTACATGATGGTAACATATTTTAAAAAGGAAGTTACGTGATTATAAATAAATTACCGATAGTTATCATTAACCACGAGACTAGAAACTAAATTACCGATAATTATCAATAACCAACCAACTAGAAATTAAATTACTGATAGCCACATGAATTTTGCACGATAAATTCTTATAACAATATTTTTAAATAGACAAACACGCATAGCCTTCAACAATTAATTATTTTTAACCTTCAAAACTCAATTTCTTTCAAGCTGAAACTCAATTTGTTTCCATAACATATATATATATATATATATATATATATATATATCTTTTAAAGAAAAACAAAACAAGATCCATGCGTGATATTTTATGCGAATTTTTTTTCTTTTTTTTCGCAACCAAATTACACGTAATTCCGAAATTAGAATATATTTGTTTTTAGCATTTAAATTACACATGATTCCACATTGGAACATAATTATTTTTTCAAGACTAATTTCGCAAACAAAGTGCACTTATTCTTACAAATATAAATTAATCCAATCTTATTTTATATTATTAAAAAAATCAACAAAAGGCACATATTTTCACAATTAAAAAAGTTAGTTATTTCACACCCAATTAGTACTTATTTTCACAAAACAAGTTGTATTTTATTTTTTCACACAATTAAGCTTATTTATCAACCACAATCCTATTTTCGCAACTATTTTGTTCTTATTTCCGCAATACATTTGCACGTAATTCCTAACTAAAACACAATTGTTTTTAGCAACCAAATTACAATTAATTCCGTAACTAGAATACAATTATTTTTAGCAACCAAATTACATGTAATTCTGAACTGGAACACAATTTCTTTTTCCGAACTTATTTCACAACCCAATTATACGTAATTAGGCAACTAAAAAAATAAAAAATGATATTTCATGTGTATAGTTTTGTTCATTTAAAAAAGAGAGAAGTACGAGTAAATACCCACCCAACTACCTAATTACCCACTAGTACCCGAAATTAACATAGTGACACTTGGTACCTCCACCTAAACTTTGGAAAAAAATACCCCCGACTATATATATTTCTGATGGTACCTTCACCAATACTAACTTGAGAGTTGTTTGAAAAACATACCTCAGAGTTGTTTGAAAAATATACATGAGAGTTGTTTGTGACTCTATAATCTAGCAGTTTTAGAACTCTCTCTATTTCCTGAGAGTTGTGTGCAACTCTATTATCTGAGAGTTGTTTGCAACTCTCTCGATTTCCTGAGAGTTGTTTGCAACTCTATAATTTGGAACTTGTCTACAACTCTCTCTATTTCCTGAGAGTTCTTTTCAAAGAACTCGCATCTTACTCATGAATTTTTATTTTTTTAAAAATAAAAATAATATCATCAATGGATATAATTTTGTTCATCTTAAAAAAAATAAAAGCGATGGTACTTTCATATATTTTTTCCGAGCTCCGGTTTGAAAGATATGAATCTTTTAAAAAATAAAATAAAAAGAGAAAGTAAGAAAGAGAAATTTTGGTTACGTTTGTTACCTGTTTGTTGATGAAGAGTGAGGGTATTAAAATAATTTTAGGTATTAAGTTGAAGTTTAATAGTTGAGATAAGTATTAAGAGGTAATGAAATGAAACTTAGGTACTAGATAGCAATATAATAATTAAGTGAGTACTTTAGGTGTAATTTCACTTTAAAAATTTTAATTCAATTTTTGAAACGTAGTTTGAAAGATATGACATTTTATACTAAATATAAAAAACTCATTTAAGATCACCTAATAATTATATATACTCATTTATTATTGAATGATTATCGAGACTTTACGTATTTATTGATAAATAAGTTCAATATTTAGTTATTATAGGTGAATTGTTTTCTTTTATAACATATACAATATTAAATCCTTTTAAATTAAATATTAAATAGTAATGTGTTATAGACTTCATAAACAACAAGCTTACATCGAAATCTGTTTCGAGATCCATGAAAACTTACGATTTTGATTAAATTTCTTGGCGCATCCCGCGTCGGGGTTCGTTGTTTGCATCTATAACACGGACAAACCACCCTACATATGCAGAACTAGATGTACACGCTACCACTGCTAAGGAAGACGGAAAACCAAAGCCTACTGGCTTCTCGTGTTGTTTTAAAAGTTCTTTTGTCGTTCTGTTTGACAGTGTTAACATGCACATGTTCTACGTAGCATCTCAGTTGTTGTCTTTGTTTAAAAACAAAGAGAGAAGTAGCCGCAGGAAGCGGCTAAGGTTTTGTGTTTATTAGAAAATGTTCTTTTTTGTTTTATTGATGCATTAGAGATGTAATTCAAGAATTGACCAATAGTAAGGCTCTCAATATATAGAGAACTTAGAAGCCTATACAAGGAAACTTAATACACTGAATATTCTAACACTCCCCCTCAAGTTGTGTAGTGGGATCACCAATACCCAACTTGGATAAAACTGATTCGAATGTGCTTGCAGCAACCGCTTTTGTCAGGATGTCTGCCAGTTGGTCTTTGGATCTAACAAACGGAAGTTCGACTGTCCCATCTTCAATCTTTTCTTTTATGAAGTGCCTATATATTTCAACGTGCTTTCTTCTATCGTGTTGTACCGGGTTCTCTGAAATCTTAATTGCAGCTTTATTATCGCACATTAACTGAGTTGGACACTTCAGAGGGGATTCGATTTCTTTCATTATCTTATTTAACCAAAGTATCTCGGTAATCCCCTTAACAATTCCTCTAAATTCTGATTCAGAACTTGATAGTGATACCACTTTATGTTTCTTACTCCTCCAAGTCACCAAGTTACCTCCAAGAAAAGTAAAGTAGCCAGTAGTTGATCGCTTGTCGTTAGAATTCTCTCCCCAATCAGCATCTGTGAATACTTCAACATCAAGGTGTCCATTTTTCTTAAAAATTATGCCTCTTCCTGGTGTGCCTTTGAGATATCGAATAATCTTCATTACTGCCTCCATATGGTGTTCCTGAGGATAATGCATGAACTGGCTAACTACTCCCACCGCGTATGTAATGTTGGGTCGAGTGTGAGCCAGGTAAATCAATTTTCCCACCAACCTTTGGTACATTTCTTTATTTGCTGGTCTGGCCCCTTCAATTATCTTTAGTTTGTGATTCACAACCATAGGAGTGTCATTTGGTTTGCAATCCACCATGCCAACTTCAGTTAACAAATCCAATATATATTTCCGTTGGGAGATATAAATCCCTCATCTTGACCTAAGAACCTCGATTCCTAGGAAATTCTTTAATCCCCCAAGGTCTTTCATTTCGAACTCCTTGAAGAGGTTTTTCCTAAGAGAGCTAATTTCTTCTTCGTCATTCCCCGTTATAATCATATCGTCGACATATATTATAAGACAAGTGACTAATTCTCCTCTCTTTTTGTAAAACAAGGTAAGATCCCCATTACTCTGTTTGTAGCTATACTGCTTCATTGCCATTGTAAATCTCCCAAACCAAGCACGAGGAGACTGTTTGAGCCCACATAATTCCTTTTTCAATTTGCATACCTCATTTTCTTGAAAACCATCAGAGAACCCTGGTGGGGGTTCCATATATACCTCTTCTTCTAAGTTTCCATGTAAGAAAGCATTCTTTACATCAAATTGATGAAGAGGCCAATCTTTATTCGCGACTATTGAAAGTAAAACTCTGATAGTGCCAATCTTTGCAACCGGAGAGAACGTTTCAGAGTAGTCTATACCATATGTTTGTGTATATCCTTTGGCAACCAATCTTGCCTTGTGTCACTCAATGGTGCCATCAGATTTATATTTTATATTAAACACCCATCTACACCCGACTGCTTTCTTCCCTTGTGGTAACATACAATTCTCCCATGTACCATTCCTTTTTAGAGCTTCCATTTCGGTATTCATTGCCTCATGACATTCAATCATCTTCTTAGCTTCTTGAGCTGTTTTAGGGATTTGTTCAGAGAGAATAGTAGCTGAAAACGCCTTTGCAATCTTCGTCATTCCTTTCATGTCCATTTTTACCGGATATGTAGAAGCACGAGGAACGTGTTCTGGTGAATACCGGTCAGGAGGAACCCCTCTATTTTTTCTTGGGGGAAGAACCGGAGTTTGAGTTTCAACAAATGAACTTCCTGAAATGTCATGGTCAATAGCATTTTATGAATTATGATATTGTAAATTGTTTACCTCTTGATGTACATTTTCTTCGGCTGATTCACTGGTAGTATCCATGGCATTTATTTCTTGTTGGACATTGTCTTCGGGAGAATCATTGGTGATAAGAACTGCCTCGTCAGTATCTTTTATGTTGGAAGAGGCGTGTTCGGTGGCGCCATCTACCGACTCTGCCGGCACATCCTCAAAATAACTTTCATATAGCAACCAATCGAGTGATTCACTTACTTTCTCCCCCTGAGCATGAGATTGGTGGTAAAAAAAAATAATCGGATTCTAAGAAGTCACAGTCTATTGTGACATGGATTCGACGAGTAACCGGATTGTAACACCGATATCCCATTTGATGAACACCGTATCCAATGAATACACACTTTTTCAGCACAAGGATTAAGTTTGTTTCGACTAGTTTTAGGGATATGAACAAACACCAAACAACCAAAGACACGAGGTGGTAAGTTCATAACAGATGAAATTGTAACTTGGGTGGCAATCACTTGTAATGGAGTTTTATTTCCTAGACATCGGGTTGGTAGACGATTTGCAAGAAACGTAACTGTAGCAAGAGCTTCTGGCCAAAGAGAATGAGGAACTCTAGATTCAATCATAATAGCACGAGTTTTTTCAAGTAAAGTACGATTTTTTCGTTCTGAAGTACCGTTTTGTTGATGTGTATTTGAACAAGTGGTTTGATGGATAAGACCATTTTTTTCGAAAAAATTATGCATTGTTTGGTTGACAAACTCTGTTCCATTATCAGAACGGAGAATCTGTATTTTTTTCAAATTGAGTCAAAATCATTTTGTAAAAACAAACAAATATTTATGGTACTTTCGATTTATGTTTCATGGAGTATATCCAAGTCATTCTTGAGAAATCATCCATAAATAAAACAAAGTATCTGATTTTATTGTTAGTGGAATTTGGTGCTGGACCCCAAACATCAGAATGGATTAGCGAAAAAATAATAATCAACTATAGTATTACTTTGATTAAATGAGACCCTACGATTTTTTGCAAGAATGCAGGTTTCACATTTCTCATGAATGGAATTATTCAAAAAAATACTAGGAAACAAACTCTCAAGATAGCTAAAAGAAGGATGACCAAGTTATCGGTGTCATAACCAAAGTTACCTTTCGGTTGTTCCGTGAGCAAGCATGGCATGCCCCTTATGAACTACCTCATCAACGTAATAGAGACCTCCTTGTTCAGTACCACGCCCAATGATCTCCTTCGTACGAATGTAATGTAAAATGCAAAAAAATGGATAAATAAGAACCACAGAGTTGAGTTGTTTTGTCACTTGACTAACAGATAATAACTTTAAGGATAATGAAGGAATGTAGAAGCAGTTTTTAATTTCCATTTTTTCCGAAAAAATAATTGAACCTCCCCCTTTGACTTCACAAATTTCTCCACTAGCAGTCTCAATATGGGACTTCTTTGGAGATGACATGTCACCAAAGTCTTTAGGATCATAAGACACGGTGTCCGTAGCCCCGCAATCAAAGATCCAATTCATTGATTTCTCAAACCTTTTACCTCCAAGTTTTTTATAGGAGTTCGCCGCCATTCCTCCAAAACCAGTACCACTTCCTTGCTCAATTTTAGTCGGATCTTCACCGCCACTTGTAGACGAAGCTCGTTTGACATTAGATCTGAAACGCTGGTTATTTTTCTCCTTATGACCGTCCTCCCACCATTCTGGATAGACAACCAGCTGGAAACATGTCTCTTTAGCGTGTTTCTTCATCCCACAATGAGTGTAATACAACTTGGATTTATCTTCTTTCTCTTTGGATCGGAATTTAAACCTCTGTGCAGAATATTTAGCAGCCAAACCCATTCCAATTCTAATCGAGTTACTATCAGAAGAACTTGATTTTAGTATATTAAGCCTGACCACTTCCCTTCGTATTGTAGCATATGCTGTTTCCACGGAAGGAAGAGGATCCTTTTTCAGGATATCTCTCTTGACCGGTTCCAGCTTGTCATTAATCGACATTAGCAATTGATAGAGTCTTTGTTCTTGAGTCTTCTTATTGTAGATCTGAATGTCTTCTGGGTCTTTCATAGGGTTCAGATATCGCCTATCTATAAACATCCAGATGTTCTGTAGTTTGTTCCACAAGTCTTCTAGTGTATCAGACCTTGCCTTAATGAATTAGCCCTCTTATGAAGGGCAAACACCTGTAACGAATCTGTACCAGAACTGTATGTGGTGGCTAACCCATCCCAGAGGGCTTTTGCAGTGGGATATTGCGAGACATTATTCACCAAGCTGGATTCAAGAGTCTGGATAATCCATGTGAAAACACATTGATCATCTTGTTCCCACTTTGTATATGTTTTGTCAATTTGGATGGAGGTGTCGGCTCCCCTGTAATGTGAGAACCTCTCCCCCTTCTCCTAATTTCTTTCTTCATCAGGTTTGCCCATAGGGCATAGTTTTCACCACCGAGTTTAATCCCTAGGGATAAATTCTCGGGGTTAGTTGTTTGTTGTTATGTTCCGAGACCATTTCGCAGAATGGCAGCAATCTGCATTGTTAATTCATCAGGGATTTGACTGACCACGACTTCATTGCCAGCCATCTTTGTTGAGGATGTTCAGAATTCTCAGAATCACACGTGCTCTGATACCATGTTAACATGCACATGTTCTACGTAGCATCTCAGTGTTGTCTTTGTTTAAAAACAAAGAGAGAAGTAGCCGTAGGAAGTGGCTAGGGTTTTGTGTTTATTAGAAAATGTTCTTTTTTGTTTTATTGATGCATTAGAGATGTAATTCAAGAATTGACCAATAGTAAGGCTCTCAATATATAGAGAACTTAGAAGCCTATACAAGGAAACTTAATACACTGAATATTCTAACAGACAGGTTTCGACAATGATCCTTCCGCAGGTTCACCTACGGAAACCTTATTACTATTCTTCCTTCCTCTAAATGATAAGGTTCAGTGGACTTCTCGCGATGTCGCAGGAGACGAACCGCTTACGTCGCCGTGATCCGAACACTTCGCCGGACCATTCAATCGGTAGGAGCGACAGACGGTATGTACAAAGGACAGAGACGTAGTCAACGCGAGTTGATGACTCGCGCTTACTAGGAATTCCTCGTTGAAGACCAACAATTGCTACGATCTATCCCCATCATGATGAAATTTCAAAAATTATCCGGGTCTATCAGCCAAGGCTATATACTCGTTGAATACATCAGTGTAGCCCGCGTACGGTCCAAAACATTTAAAGACAACAGAGATCTATTATTGCCTCAAACTTTTTTTTTGGCCTAAATGACCATAGTCCCTCTAAAAAATCGACCATAAAAATAACCTCGTAATCGTTAACCGAACTAATCAGATAAATCGTTCGATATTTTGAATACTTAATTTAATTTTAAATGAATATTATTTCGATTCGATAATACTTTTATCTATTTTTTAATTCATATATGATATATAAATATATATAGTACGGTCGAATTTAATGGAAAAATATTTTTTCTATCCTATTAAAATATGAAACTGTCTTGACGAGCACTCAAACAATTCCCCATTATCCATCTTTGACTTTCTTCTATTGAGTCTGACTACAGGTTTTCTTCAGAAACAACACCTCAAACAAGAAGATCGAGAGAAAGAGAATGTATATGGAAAGCAATGGCCTATTAGTGCAACTGTGCATCGAGGAAGCTTGCAGTAGCATAGACACCGTCGAGATATGGAGAAGACAGAGGAGATCTCTCGAGCGACTGCCTTCTCACCTTGCTGATGCCCTTATTCGCCGTCTCCTCCAACGCCGACTCCTTCTTCCTTCTTTGCTTGAGTATATCTCTGTTTTCTCTCGTGAAACAAATGTCTAGCCAAATTCTGTTACAATTGCGAATGTTATTTGTGTTTCAATCAATGAATCCGATTTGGGTTAAGTTCAGATCGAAGAGTACTTTTTATTGATTTTCATTTGTTAGTTGCTGCTTCTTATGATTGAGTATTTACATTGAGAAAGTATGTGTTAAGTATTCGAGATAGATTGGAATTTCTCTTGTAAAAAAAGAGGAGACCGGACTCATTGGATTTATAATGTTATAAAATAACCAAGCAGATGCTGAATGACCTTGTTGCAGCTCAAATATTTGGTAAAATGGTTTGCCTTATTGTTGAACTATGATTCGCTCTTGCAGAGTATTCAAGTATAGTGTGGAAAAAATCGATCTCAGAGGTCAAAGCTCTGTGGACGCGGAATGGATGGCTTACTTAGGAGCCTTCACAAACCTGTGCAGTCTGAATCTAGCGGACAGCCAGAGAATCACTGATTCCGCACTTTGGCCTATTACAGGTATGGCTGAAACTGAAAGAAATGCTATTCCATATGTTTTGGCTAATGTGCCACTAGGAGGAGGTTAACCTACAGCCTTAGAGGATACTATTTTTATAATGTGAATTCATGAGCTCAGTCAAATTGTATATAGTAGATTCACTTAAAGAGCAAAATCCCTTTTTTTGGTGGTTTCTTCATTTTCATAATATAGCAGAAACAAATGCTGTCCAGATTCGTGAGTGTCCAGATTCACTTAAAGAGCATAGCTTCACTTCTAATGTCAGGTCCTTTATTTTGTATGCCAAAGCAGATCTAGTTATTCCTAGGTTGAACTAGTTTTTGAAACTGGGTATTTATGCTTCACCATATCTTCCATTTTTTAGGAATGTCTTGTTTGAAGGAGCTGGACCTTTCCAGATGTTACAAGGTTAGTGATGCCGGCATTAGGCATCTTCTAGCCGTTCCAACTTTAGAAAAGCTCTGGATTTCAGAAACTCGAGTGACAGCAGATGGGGTTACCCTTCTCTCTTGGCTAAAGAACCTGACTCTCCTTGATTTGGGTGGCTTACCAGTCACTGATACGGCATTAAACTGTCTCCAGGTATTTTTCCGTTTATAATGAATTTCAGGTGTTTTAAGTGGACCCTTTACATAGTTATATGTCTCTTCTGCCGATGCCCATTGCATTTATCCTGTAAATGCTAGATAATAACATGTGTATCCAACGTAGTGTTGAATGTAACACACTATGCCCATTTAGTTAGCAACAACTACAAGATTAGGAAGACTCTTCATGATTCACAAACACCGACCTTCCAGGTGCAACATAGTCAGATGAAGATAAAATCTTAAAACAGTTGGCAGACATGATTATAAGATGTGTCTGACTTCTGAGTTCTCATGAATTACATGGTTATACATAGAGCAAAATGGCTTACCAGGACTCAGATAGCTGGCAGTGGCACCCCTTATTTTGGAATTGTTTTTGTTTTTGTTTTTCTTCTTTTTGTTTTTGCAAATCTAGCCTCTATTAAATCTCTGTTTTAAATTTTTTATTGTTTCTTATCCTCGAAGCCTACCACCTAACCAGTAATAAGATTTAACTCTAATCTCGACTTATCTGAAACTGTTTCAAGACATATTTCGCCACTTCATATCTGTTTACTTGAATGTTGGTCTGTTGTTCTTTCAGGCTGAAAGTGACTATCCCAAAATATATCGTTATTTTTCCTTATTGATCCTATGAAAGTAGATTATTTTAGTCCTTGTGCGAACATGTTATCTATGATTAGATATCTATGTTGGCCAGCTACTAACCAAAGGTAGCTTATTTAACATTTATAACGGTTCTCCTTTTTTCAGGTACTAACAAAGCTAGAGTACATCGACCTTTGGGGAAGCAAAATAACCAATAAAGGTGCTGCATTTCTTCCCAAGTTCCCCAAGTTGACATACCTCAATCTAGGGTGGACCTCAGTGACAAAATTACCTAAGATATCATCTCTTGAATGCTTGAATATGAGTAATTGTACCATTAAGTCACTACTTGAAGGCAGTGGTGATAAAGCTCCTTTAAAAAAGCTAGTTTTATCTGCCACTACTTTCACGAATGAAACAGAAGCGTTCGCAAATATTGAAACATCTTTCCTCTCCTTTCTCGATTTGTCGGAAACTTCTCTCCAAAGATTTGACTTCTTATCTCGTATGAACATGCTGGAACATTTGAACCTGAGCTCTACTTTGATTGATGATGATTCTATTGAATCCATTGCAAGCATAGGACCGAATTTGAGAAATCTATGCCTCAGCAAAACAAGAGTCAGTGCCGCTGGAATCGAAATATTAGCTGGACATGTCCCAATACTTGAAAGTTTAAATCTATCTGATACGTCAATTGAAGATGATGTGATATCGTATATCAACATGATGCCCAAACTTAAGGTTATCGACTTAAGCAAAACAAAGCTTAAAGGTATGAAATATCTGGAGTTTTATTTATTTATTATAAAGTACTGAGTTGATACTAGCAAATTGTGAGATCCTTTACTTATTCATGACATTTTGCTATGTTTGATGCATACTAGCTTCTTAGCTTTTATAATATTTTTATAATTGTAAGTGGGAGTAGAAGTAGTAGTAAAAAAATATTTTTGCATATTGAACAATCTGCAAAACTATTTATACTTGTTATTTTTTGTACTTTCTCTGAGCCAACTGCAAAATCTTGAGATTAAAGCTTTTATAATTGTAAGTGGGAGTAGAAGTTGCATATTGTTCAACTGGCCCATGTAAGATTAAAGCTTTTGAAGTCGCATAAATTTGTGTATATACAAACAAATCTTCTACTTGTTACAGACTTCAGTGTTAATGATTAATTATTTTTCCAAAACTTTCATTCACTTTTAAATTTCACCTTTATGTTTATAATTTTTTTTGTAAATATACTCGTACATCACAAGGATTGAGGCTCGTAAACTAGGTTTTTTATTGTTTATTTATTTAGTATTTTGACATGTACATCTAGCTAAAAACTAAATTGACTAGGTCTACATATTTCTGATACATGATATGAAAACATCAATGTATATTGATTTGAGTTACTACTATATAGTAATTTTATGCGGTTGTTTTCCTTTCCAGGCTTCGTTCGGAAGACAGGTCCTGAGCCAAATGTAATTCTTTCTCTGAGCGAACTGCAAAATCTTGATAATTTGGAAATATTAAATCTAGAGGAGACACAGATGATGGATGCAGCTTTGTACCCTTTAACAGCCTTAAAAAACTTGAGCCATTTAAGTCTCAGGAATGTTTCTCTCACAGATGCCTGTCTACAGCATTTATCATCTCTCCCAAAGCTGTTGCATCTGGGAATTCGCGATGCTTTGTTAACCCGTGAGGGCCTTGAGTCAGTGAGACTTCATTCATCACTAAAAACGTTGGACATTAGAGGTTGCTGGCTCTTAACCCAAGATAATATCTTGTCATTGCTTAAAAGATATCCCCAGTTTGAAATTAAGCATGAACTTGTCCAAAATTCTAATCGCGCATCTGCTTCACGAGAGAAGCAACCAAAGAAAGTTACTCTGGCTGAGTGTGTTATAGGTACGCAACCGTCTGTCGACCTTTCTCTTAGTCTAAATTATAATCACAATGGACTACTACCAGGGTTCATGTTTCTTTATCTCTTGGTAGATTAACTTTTTTCTCTTTTTCTTGTTCAGTAGATCAAAGAGTAAAATATACGAGGGAGGAGCTGCTTCTGATGCAGTTTTCATCATTATCTCTTGCATCTCCTCATGATAAAGGTATTGCGATTCCACCAATGTTGTTGGATTAGAACCTGCCATTTTGTTGTGTAAACACACTCTATGCGGAAGTTGAGGTCTTGTTTCCGTTTCAAAGAACACGAGAAGTTGTTCTAGTTTGTGATATTAAAGGTATGTAGTTTTGCTAGTGAAATGGCACTTGAATTAGCCATAACCTTAACCAAAATCTGTATTAATTATTAGGGTTGTAAATAGGTTTGTTAGATTTTGGCCGAATATGCATGTTTTATTTTAGAACAGGTTCAAATGGAGGCATCCCGGAACCTTGCCAATTTTCTGAAACTCTATACAAAGTTGACGTACTATATTTTGTTTTACCAAATATGAACACCAGAGATCTGTTTGGTTCCCATAAAGGTGGAGGACATGAGAAAAGTGTTCCTGAAAAGTTGGCTGAAGAATGACCAAAGAAAAGTTTGAAGGTAAAGTTAATATGGAAAATTGATGTAGAAGATATCCATAATAATTAACCGAGAAAACACTGATCTTACTATCCGCCGAAAATAATACTATCTTCAGCTATCTCAATATTATTATGGAAATTATTAAAAAAAAAGGTCAGCCATAATAATTCGCTGAAGCGAGCCATAATAATTCGCTGAAGCGTTCTATTAAAATGTTCAAAATTCTGTTTATTTGCATTTTATGTCACTCTCTATTCTATGAAATTGCATAATATCTAACCAAAAACTAGAATTTTAGTTATTAAAATCACATAACATCCGGGTCTAAAAGTTACAAAAAAAAATTTCAATTTTGTAAAATTTCAAAATCATGGCCGAGATAGAAACGAAATCAGTTTTCCTGCGGACTAGCATGGATGTGGAAATTGTATCTATCTTTCTATTTTTTTTAAAATATTCAATTTTGAAAAACTCAAATCTTGCTCGATTCCGTAAAACAATGGCGGCTATGTAGTTCTATGTCATTGTCTTGGCGCAAAACAAAGACATTTTTCGCCGATAGGGCTAGTTAACTATTTCGCTATTTGCATGGTGGACGGATGCACCATTCTGCCATTGCCACTTGCATGACGCATATAAGAGGCCTTCCGCCTTATACATGGCGGAATGGTCTTAACTTCTAGTTTGATTGATATTTTTTATTTTATATGTATTATAAGAGGTTACCCAATGCGAAGTATCACTTGTTATGGACTACGCTCATCAGTTTGTTACTCACGAGGAGTATAGTTTAGAGGCGATGCTCGAGTGGGTCAAATGAACTGCCGATACATTTAGATTCTCACTTAAGATATCACTATGGAACCGGAAAAAAATATACATGGAGTAGATTATGAATGCGAGTGATCCGGTATATTTAAGTCTACCGTTAAAGAGTGCAATCGCAAGCGGAAGGCCTGCGGTAGCAAACAAATAAATTCCCTTTTTATTTGGTTGGTAATCCAGTTAAAAGTGATGATAAGTGAGTTTTAAGTGTCATTTCTAGCAAGCACAACCATGATCCAATTGTGTACGTGCAAGGACATTTGTAATGGTCGAAGTTAAAACTAAAGAGAAAAGAGCTTGTCGACGTTTTGACGATGAACGGGACAACTCAAGGTCAAATATTTGGTGCCTTAAAAAAGGTCAATCCGGATAATGCGTCCAATGTATGTCACGTATATAATCACCGTCAAAGAACAAGGTTCGTTGAAAACGGTGGTCACAAATGCAATGTTTGTTAGCAGAATTTCAAATGCATAAATACAAATATTGGGATCGGACGACGAATGATGGATTGAGTGTCATAACCGATTCAAGTTTTTACACACCCGCTTATCATCGATTTACCACAGATCTTCCCCCCAGTTACTAATCATAGATAGTACATACAAAGTTATTAGATACGAGATGCCTTTGTTTGAAGTAGTCGGGGTAACATCGACCAACAAAACGTTTTGCATTAGCTTCACATTCATGGCGAAAGATTAGCAAGACCACTACGAGTGGGCATTGTGATGTTTGAAAATGTTTATGGAAGAGAATGATTATGAGTTGCCTTGTGTTATAATCAAAGACCGTGAACTTGCTTTGATGAATAGCATATACAAACTATTTTTGAACGCAAGTCACATATTATGCGAATGTAATATTAACAAGAATGTTGGTAAAACAAAAAAAAGTTTAACGATGGCAACGAGTTTAACATATTTTTGGCCGTTTGGAATGACGTTGTCTAACCGACCACTGTTGACCGGATAAACGAGAGGTCGCTTAAAATACAACGATGTTCAAAGAACATGAGAAGACGATCGATAATTTCATAGACTCGTGGATTGCACTATATAAAGAGAGATTTGTTCATGCATACACTAACAAGATCTTGCATTTTTATATTCACACATCCAATAGAGCAGAAACCTCGCACGCTACTTTGAAAAACTATACCGGGTCAAACCAATTAAATTACGAAGGTTTTTAGGAGAAAGTTCATGGTTTGCTAGCGAAGCTACATTCAACCATAGAAGAATTCATGTAGTTAAGCAAGTGTCGTCTTATTCATAAATTTCGAGATTTTATAACTTTCAAATTACGATGGGGTACGTATCACCTATTGCTTTGATGATAATATACACTAATTATCTTGATAAAACCAGAGGTGATAAATTTTTATGTGATCGCATCGATCTCACAACACAAGGTTACCATGCACCCATGATCTTGAGGAAATCCGAAGAGCGGACGGGTATGTTCCAACATGAATTATAGACGAGCATTAGAAAAGACTAAAATGGTCCCCGAGTTAAACTAAGCGGTAAAGAAGATATGTAACTTAACTTTGAAAATTTAAATGTAAAACTTGGAGTGTTTGATGTTTATGAACAAAGCCATTGGGTTACTAAATTTACACGGATTTTAGATCATTATACTTCACTTCTTGGCGAACCCATCCAAAAGGTAAAAACCCGCGGTCGTACTCTCAGACGCGTCCGTGCTCGCGGTCGTGATAATGAAAACAAAACTCGTGTTGATTATTATACCAGTAGGAACCCTTCGATGCACAAATACGTCGAACAAGAATGGTTAGAACGGTTGTCGGACACTTTTGGCAGCATTACCAGAACAGTTGTCAAATAAGCATGTACGAATTCTGGAGTGAAACCCCTAAAAACGAAACAAACGCGAGTTGCATATAACAGTATATGAACTCCAATTCGTTGAATAACATTAATGCAAAATCATCAATTACCGTCAAACCAGTCTCGGTGAGGTTTCTTAGCATATCAGACTCGAGGTATTCATCGGACATATCATAATTTATACGTCTTTTCATAAACAAAATTACCAACGTTTGGCTCGATAGAAATGTTGGTTTTAGAGCCATTTCCCATGGGTTGATCGGATCCGAAAGTAGATGAAAACTTGTTAGATAAACATTGGCACACGAACTAGAGAACCATATAGAGTATTATTTAAGTTCGGTATATTTTTGTGGAGATGATGAAACCGATAAAAACTACACCGGTTGAGATATTTTAAAGAGAATGCATGATTAGAATATTGGATGTCGTCACCAAGTTGCGGCAAACTAATCGCCTCCACATTCAGTTGTGTATTCTATTTCATAGCACCCGACAGTTGTATAGCTTATTTACCGGTTAAAAATACACCACCAATGGATTATCCTAAAAAAGAGATCAGGGTCGCTTTCTTGAACAAATATCATTTTGTTCATCATGTAAATAAAATTTTTATATTAGGCACATTTAGTTATTTCATTTATATACTTATTATATATTATTATTTTTATCTTTTGATATTAAATTTGTAGGTCGATATGGTTTAAGTTTCACATTTGCTAACAATAGATCCAACGTGGATGCACACAAGTAGAGAAAATGTTAATCATTACTCGATTCCTTTGCTTTTTAGAGTTGCCGTATTTTTACGACTGCAACAACCCACACCGACACAATCCGGAGAATGTGAGTAATTAATAGTAGACTTAACCACATACCTCTAGGTGTATTAGTTTTTCAAAAAATTCTCGAAAATACTATTTGTTTTGCATTTTTTTATTTGTGAACTTGTTTAATTATATTTTGGATTGAATGTTCTGGTTGGTAATCATGAATGCATTGTTATTATTTTGTACTATGTTTTGATTTTTTTTTTAAATTTATTTAGTTAATTTTTCTTTGTAAAGGTGTCGCCATGGTTGCAGCATCGGTAACTACTATGGCGTCAAAAATTGGCTGCTGAACTGATAGTGACAGTAATGTTTGGCATCCATTGTACCGTATCCGTTAGCTGCTGGCATCCATAGTGGTTATGCTGCCACGGCCAAAACAAAAAAGTTTGCAGGAGGTTAGTTAAAACCTTAGCCTGTTGCCGCCATGCTCTGGCGGACGGGATCCTCTATCTGTCAAAGGTATTGCGGCCATAGTGGATCTTGCGTCAGGACCATGACTGATAATTTTTTAGAAGGTTAGTTAAAATCTTTACATATTGTTGGCATGGTCTAGCAGATATGACCCTACATCCGCTGGACGTTTGGTGGCAATTGTAATTATACGAATATTGATGGAAATATTACTAAAATATATGAAAATATTAATAAATAACAATATCACACAAATAAAATATCCCACCCAAAATTTTACCCGCCAATAATAAATCCATCAATTATATATGTTTATATAAACGTCCATAGTAGCACAACTTTAAACATACAACTATAGCGACTTTAATATAGTTTATAACTTTCTGTTCAATATTAGATATATTGTAAGCGAATACTCTCATCTTCTCCAAGCCGTTAGGCATATGAAGATAACGAGATCATATAAGACTTTTGATGGGTTTATCAATAGAGTGTTATTTACAATGTACTACATGTACGAGAGTGCATGAGCAAAAACCATGTCGTCCCCACGTAGTTGTGAAGAAGTATCGACAAGGTAAACGAACCAATATATCGTGTGTTTGACCTCCCATGAACAATTAGAAATAAGCCGTATTTATCGTTCCATTTGAAATTCAATAAATTTTACCGAAAAATATATGAATTTAGGCTTAATCGCTACAACAAAGAAGATGAAATATTCCAACTTGGAGAATATCTCATTCCCATGACAGAAATGGATGTACGAGTAATATATGGATTGTTTCACTGATACGAAGATTTTCCAAAAATGAAGATACAGATTAAAAAACAAAAACGTTACAAAAGTACATCGGTCAAATGGTATCCAAATAATAAATATCAAATATAAATAAAAATAAACTAAGTTTACTTTAAGAAAAAAAATAAGGCCATGTCTTGATAAAGTTGTAAAAGAAACTACCAAAAAAGAAATAGATGATGTAGCAAGGTTGAAATATCGTATTTCTTATAATTAACTATACTTTTCTAGGAGTAGGGATACAATACCGTGGATGTATTTTACATTAGTGGATAATTTTGAAATGATAAAAGACTAAAATTGGGTAAGAAAAATACTGCAAAGTTTAAGGGATTCAATTACTTGTAAAGTGAATTCATTAGAAATGATATAATATGTGATTTTCTTAAGAGTATGTGCATATATGTTTTCTTGTATTTCTCGTATTTCTTGAAATCTCGTATTTCTTGTAATTAACTATATTTTTCTAGGAGTGGGGATACAATACTGTGGATGTATTCTACATTAGTGGATAACTTTTAAATGATAAAAGACTAAAATTAGGCAAAAAAAATACTACAAAGTTTAAAGGATTCAATTACTTTTAGAGTGAATTCATTATATGTGACATAATATGTGATTTTCTTAAGAGTATGTGCATATATGTTCTTCTTTCCTTAATATATTAACTTTGAAACATAAATAACTAGCCAAATATTTCATAGTTTTTGACAATATTGGTTTTAAGAGCCTACTAATATATACAAACTTGAAACATAAATCGCGTTTCTAAGATGTTTTGCGTGGAAAACATTACATTTGGATAAAGTTATTACTCGTGAAGAAATATCTAAAAGAATCATGTATTTTCAAATATATTGTTAAATATTAAATTATTTTGGAATTTCATTGTTATAATAACATAACCGATATAATTTATATATACAAGACATTTAAAGAAGAAATGTTTTTAATGACTTTGAGCAGAAACAATTAATATTAGATAAGAGCCTAGAGAATAAGAATATATATATATATATATATATATATATATATATATATATATATATATATATATATATATATATAAAACGATGAACAAGAAAAGAAGATAAAGTAGAGAAATTTCTCATCCGTAATATTTTGAATAAGATGAAGAGAAAAGTATTTCTAAAATACACGAATAAAAAAAGACAACGACGATAATAATTGAAAAGGTAATCATTTATAAGGCTTAAATTAGTAAATAGTCCATCGACTATCTTGTTTTCTTTTATTTAGTCCATCGACTTCAAAATCATCGGTGAGGGTGTTTGGACTTGGAAATATCTATAAATTTAGTCCCTGGCGTCAAGAAAAAGACAACTCAACATGGATTAAAAGATTTTGTCAAGTCAAAGGAATAAATTTGTAGAATTTACAAGTCGATGGACTAAATTTATAGATTTTTCCAAATCTAGGGAACCTCATTGGTGATTTAAAAGTCGAAAGACTAAATGTAGGAAAACGGAATAGTCGATGGACTATGCAGCATATTAAGCCTCATTTATAACAAAAGTTAAGTTTGTTCAGTACATAAAACATATATATTAAAAAAAATTAAATACTTATAAAATAAGATAAATATTGAGTAAAAGACAACTCAACATGGATTAAAAGATTTTGTCAAGTCGAAGGAATAAATTTATAGAATTTACAAGTCGATAGACTAAATTTATAGATTTTTCCAAATCCAGGGAAACTCATTGATGATTTAAAAGTCGAAAGACTAAATGTAGAAAAACGGAATAGTCGATGGAGTACGCAACATACTAAGCCTCATTTATAACAAAAGTTAAGTTTGTTCAATACATAAAACATATATATTAAATAAATTAAATAGTTGTAAAATAAGACAAATATTTAGTATAAAACATATCAAGAAAACAACAACACATAAAAACTATAATAGAAACGCTTTGATTATGAAAGTCATCACGAATATGAAGACAACACAAATGAACAACGATAATGCATTGAAACTGAATGACAACATGACCAATAGGACCAAATAGACTAGTATAGAATAGACAACATTGATGATAATCTAAATGAAATTAATGAAATATATGACAATGATATAGATAAAGAGATAAATTTATATAAGAGGTAACCATTCGTATAATAACTATATTCTATATAAATAAAAATAAAAATATATATTTAATTGTTGAATCACAAAACGTCTATTTTATAATTCATTAGTACACCGTCAGATATCAAATATTTAGTTGTTAATATAAAATATTTAACTATCAAACATGTTTAGATTTTAAAGATATTTACTAAAAGCTTATCTTCTATGGAGCACAAATGCCAAGTAAAAAAGTTTAAAATAACACTAATTATTGGATTACAAACATTTTCTTTATGTTTAGTTATTACAGCATTACTTTTCAAAACATTTGATTAGTTTTCATACAAAACCATATATGTTTTAGAAATAATTTGATTGTTTAAGCATGTTTAAGTTTTATAAAACATTTTGTCATGTGTATGTTTGAAGTAATTCATAAATACAGGTAATGATAAAGACTACATGTGCATAGTTGGGTGTGTCGGTTAAATGTGTATCCAAGAACTATTAAACTTTATAATGGAAACTTGTATCATTATTTACATGTTGGAACCTAAGCGTTGAGACAAATGGACAAGACTGATGACTATTGAGTCAAATGAGATTTGGATTGATCCAAAGTAAGCTAGTCTGAAACAGGTTGGTCTGAAGCAAGTTGATTAAAAATAGTCTAGTCTGAAGCGAGCTAGACCGAAGCATGTTGAACCAAAATATGAGAATTAAACCGAAGTAGATTCTTTTATTGTTAGGTTTCCTATATAACTGGGCCTCCTATTTTGGTCTTTCTATATTAGTTGGATTTCTTATTAATTGGACTTCCTATTAAATAGATCTTATATATTAATTAGATATGTTGTTAAATATGTATTTAATTATAATAGATTAGAATCTTATTCATTGATTAATGGGCTTTAAGTTGGATTGTTCGTTGATGAAATAAGGATTTCCCTAGACCTTTTAATATATGAATGTTTTCTATGCAAGTGATGTGGCGAGACGAGTATCGTTAGCAACATATTTTCTAAGTGAGAAATAACTCTAGGTCTTTAGAAAGATAAATGAGGTAATTAATAAATACTGAATATGGATTTTTGTGAATCACATCATGTTTATATCAAATAGTGATGGAATACTTTGTGTTTGATAGTATTTTTTGTAACCTACTTGTTTTATAAAAGAGTATATGTTACTTGTGGATGTAGGATTTCTTCACAATCCAAATCATGTTAAATAGTTTTGTGTGTTTGGTTTTATTTCCTGTTTTCTTTTATTTCTTGCTAGTTTCGAATAAGGTAAATTATTCTTCTGAATGATCGGTAATTGCACCTCGATGCTTGTGTAAGATTAACAAAGATTTCTCAATTAATCATTTGTCATTCCACCAATTAATTCTCTTGGAATACATTCACAAATTAATTCACTTGCAATTTGACCAATTAATTTACTGTACAGATTGCAATTTCACCAATTAATTCACTGTACAGACGTTCACCAATTAATTCACTTGCAAATTCACCAATTAATTCAATTCCAAATTACGTTAATATTGTTCGTCAATTCACCAAGTAAATCACTGTCATATTAATTATATTTCAAAATATATTTACAAATAATTCATTAGTTCAATACAATTGTGTCTCTTTTGTATACCTTTATCGAATAATAACAGATATTATACATATTGTAGATTATATATTTATCGAATAATAACTAAAATAACTCAGTAGATTATTTCCTCCTAAATCAAAACAATAATGCAACCCTCTGTCGGAATTTAACCTGCTCTATTAAGACCAATACCAATACACAATCCAAAATTTCCCAAAAGATCCATAATTTCCTAATAAATCCAATTCCAATACAAAATCCAATACTAATACGAAATCGAATACCAATATGCAATCCAAAAAATAAATTAAAATTGAATACCTGGTAGATCCACGAAACAAGGGGGTCGTTACATTTCCCCGAACATATTACTTCAGGGTCTGATACCATGTAAGATAAACAAAAGATAAAAAATAGAGAAGAAGAAGCCTCGAAGAAACGACTATGTTTTTTGTATTATTTAGAAAATATAAATTACACAGAACATATTCTTATATTGTACATATAACAAAGAACGGGTTGGGACTTATATCTTCAACAATATTAATATTTAGTTGTCACATTATATATTTAGGTATTAGTTTATGTATTCAAATGATAAAGCAAACATTTAACTGTATGAAAAATAACCTCTTAGACCAAATATGTAGTTGTAATATTATATATTTAGTAGTTGTTTTATGTATTTAAATGCGAAAGGAAATATTTACATGTCAAGATAATAATCTCTTAGCAAAAATATTTAGTTGTGATATTATATAATTAGCTATTGATTTAGGTGTCATATTATATATTTAGTAGTTGTTTTAAGTATTCAAATGCTAAAGGAAACATGCACATGTCAATATTTTCTCACAAACGAATCCTCCGTCTTTGGGTACAGAATCACAAGCAGACTAAAAGGAACAACACCGCATGATCAGTTATTGATCCAAATAGGTAAATTGTTTTCCGGCTTACTTGCTTATTGATTTGGATTTAGACAGTTGGATGAAGCTTTCGCCATTGTTGAAGATAATGGATTGAGTACTAGTGTCCTTAAGAAGAATGGATCGAACTTTTTTTTTAATCAAAGCCGAAATTATATTAATAACAAAAGAATTACAACAGAGTGTAAATTGGGGACAAAAGTTGGGCCAAATTACAAGCCCAACAAAACAATCCCCAAATTAATCTAAAAAAAACCCTAGATTAAACGGAGCCCAAAACAAACTTCTCCCAAATTCTTCAAACCCTAAATCAATCCCTAATCATTAACCACCCTTCTAACTGCCATCTCAATCTAAACCCAAATCCAATCGAAACACAGAGGCAAGGATGGAAGCTGATGCAAGATCGAAGTAGTCGAAGCCTTTGTGTAGCTCTTTCCAAGTACTCGTTTCGATAAAAAAGGAGGAAAAGAGATGGTGCTCCAAAGGTTGAAGATTACCAAACCCTAAATCGATCCCAAATCAGTAACATGCCTTCGATCAGAAATCACAGCGAAAACCCAAATCTAATCGAAATAACCAGCGTCCTCCGAATCATAGATGAAAGCTGAGGCGAGATCGGAGAAGATGAAGCCTTTGAGAAACCTCAGAATTAACGAAACGCTTGAATACTTCAGGGCCCAGCTTACATGCACAGAGGAAGCAAGAAACAGAACGCATTGAAGCAACACATTGAACCCTGAAATTGATTCTTCTGACAGTAAAAGAAGCTAACACAAGGAGCCTGAAAGAAGACAACTACTCAGCATTTATATAAGGTAACCCTAAGCTTTCTAGAATTAAGATTGCTTTTAATTCAGCAGGAGATGAATTAAATTCATACTCCTGCTTCATTTTGCATTTGATCGTCCATCGAGCTAACCAGTCAGCAGCTCGGTTGAAATCACGATAAACATGATTGATAGACATATTAGGGTTCATTAAGTTTCTGCAACACTTGACTATAGAAGATAGAGACCATGGGATAGTGTTGTCCTTACCAGATTTGATTAGGTCTACTAGAATACAAGAATCAGATTCTATATCAATATTAACTAGGTTATTAGAGTTACAGAGAATCAGACCGTCAAGGAGAGCCCTAGCTTCAGCTAATAGTGGATAGAGTTTACCATATAGATTTCCGTATGCCTGAATCAGAAAGCCATCGTGGTCTCTTAGAATAACTCCACCAGAAGCCTCACCATTATGAGTTACACTTGCATCAGTATTAAGTTTAAGGCGACCAGAAATAGGAGCCATCCATTTAGAAATCGTAGGCCTATTATAATACCTGTGAGCTAGATTAAAAAGACCAAAACTAGAAGCAATAGATAAGTCATTAGACCAGTGTTTAGGTTTAAACATATCAGCAGAATTCATATAGAATACAGTGTCATAGACCTTCTTAATAATAAAAGCAGTAGAGATAGAGGCACCATTGAACTTAGCATAGTTTCTATACTTCCAAATAAGGCTAAAAATGATAGAAGGCATAACATTTCTAATGTGTTTATGAGTGTTAGATAGTCTAAACCAAGCTTTAGTCATATGCATAGGAGACATGTATCTAAAGATAATAACTTTGAAAATATGGGAAAAATGGAGCCAAACATTCCAGGTAGTATTACATGCAATAAACAGATGCTCAGTAGATTCTAGATTTAGACAGAACTGGCATTTAGAAACAACAATCATATGTCTATTTCTCAAAACAGAGTCAGTAGATATGAATTTTTTTAGAACTTTCCAATGTATGAATGCATGCTTTTTAGGAGTAAGGTTGTTCCAGAGCTTAGAGAAAACATTGGACTTATGATAGTGAGTCCTAATGCAGTCCCAGGTAGATTTAAGACTAAAACAACCATTGGTAGCCAGACTCCAAATGATTCTATCCTTACTATCAGGGTAGAATTTACAATTACTGATACGATTCAAATCATTATGACTTAATAGATTACTAATGCTGTCCAAATTCCAATGATTCCCAGACCAGTAAGAGTTAACCTTTTCATTATGAAACCAAGTATTATCCATAGAATTGTCCAAAACCAATAAAGGATCAGAGCTAGACCATCTATCAAGCCAGAAACTAATATTACCATCACCAAGGGACCAACAAATGTACTGCTCAGCATCATTCCTGATTCTCATAAGCCTGTTCCAGACCATAGAGCCTTTAGTGTTATTGATAAGCTGCATAGGGTGATTAGTGCCACAGTAAATACTATGAAGAAGGTTGGCCCACAGCAACTTATTTTCTCTGAACTGCACCCAAAGCTTGCAGGAGATAGAGGTTTGAACATCAGACAAGTTCCTGATGTTTAGACCTCCCTCACTGTAACATTTACACACCTTTTTCCAAGTGCACCAATGAAGCCTGTTGTCAGAACTAGTGGAACCCCAAAGGAAATTATTAAAAGCTTTTTCAATCTTAGAAATGACATTTGTAGGAATAATATTAGCATTCATCCAGTACATAACAATATTCATAAGGACAGTATTTATTAGTGTTAAACGGCCAGCAAAAGACAAATGTTTAGATTCCCATAAAGATATTCGAACATTGATTTTTTGAGCAGATTAATGTATATAGAAGAATTATTATTTGTGCCTATAGTGATTCCCAGGTAGACAGTAGGTAAAGAAGTACTATTAAAACCTGTTGTAGTAGAAATAGACCTAATATTGGCCACACTGATACCATTGGCAATAATGACCTTGGTCTTGTGCTTATTAATGACTTGACCAGATATAATTTGATAGTCCTGCAAGAAAGTGCTAAGAGAGACAAGAGTAGTATCTTTACAGTTAGTAAATAGCAGAATATCATCTGCAAAAGCTAGATTACTAATGCATAGATTGCTACGACTTTTATACCTCATGCCTTTATTGTTAAGAAACAAAGAAGAGATACCTCTCAAGAACACCTCCTCAGCAATGATAAAAAGGCTAGGGGATAGAGGATCCCCCTGCCTAAGCCCTTTCATTGTTTTGAAATACCCATAGGTAGCACCATTGATAAGAATAGAGACACTAATATTAGTAATCAGATTAGAAATAAGACTGACAAACCTGTTAGAGAAGCCAAATTTTTTAAGCACAGTTAGGATGAAAGAATGACTTAATTTATCAAAGGCTTTACACATGTCTAATTGAACAATAATGTTATTATATTTAAGCTTCCTATTGAGGTCAAAGAGAAGCTCCTTAGCAGTAATAATGTTAGAGTGAGTGGAATTACCAGGGACAAACCCCCCCTGAGTATTAGAAATGATTTTAGGAAACGGTAAAACAAGTCTATCATTAATTAGTCTAGTCATTATTCTGTTAAGGAGGGTGCAAAGGCTAATAGGTCTGAAATCAGACCAACCAATAGGATTAGGGTTTTGGGGATAAGGCAGATCCCAGTAGCCAAAATCCCTTTGGGGATTTTAAAACCTCTGATAAAATGATGCAAAGCAGCAACTAGATCATGTTTGATGATCTCCCAACAATGTTTAAAAAAAGTTTGATTAAAGCCGTCTAAACCAGCCACACTAGTTACCTTAAGGCTACAGATGGTCTTATAGACTTCCTCATCAGTAGGAAGCTTAAGAAGGCCTTTATTATCCTCAACAGTAATGACATTAGCAATGTTATCAAACATGACATGATTTAAACTGTCTAACTCATCTTGTCTGTCTTTGTAGGGACTGGAGGCCAGAGCATCAGTGAAAAAGCTAACAGCAGAAGCTCCAACTTCATCTTTATCAAAAATCCAGGAACCATCAACCTTTATTCCATGTATTGCACGCTTTTTCCTTTTATTTGTAACATAGTTATGGAAAAATTTGGAGTTATTATCTCCATCTTTTATCCAATCAACACTACACTTCTGTAACCAAAATTCCTCTTCTATTTTGTAAGCATTTAATAATAAAGCATTACATTTGTTGAGATTAAACTTTGAATCATTATCATTAACATTCTGATGATTAATTTCAGCCCTGAGGACATCATCCTCAAGGGTTTTAATCTTGCAAAAAATATCTCCAAAATGATCTCTATTCCAAGTACAGAGACATTCTTTTAAACGTTTTAACTTATGCCAAAACATGAAAAGAGGATCACCAACCATACTTACACTCCAACTATTGGAAACAACTTTCATGAAATCATCATCCAAGAGCCACATGTTTTGAAACCTGAAACTCTTACTAATAGAATGAGAAGAATTAGACGCACTAATAATCATAGCAACATGGTCAGACCCAGTACGTGCTTTATGCATAACAGAGCTATTATTGAACAGAGAAAGCCATGCTTCGTTAATGAAAACCCAATCAAGACGACACCATTTGGTTTTATTAGACCAGGTAAAGCGAGACCCAGCGTACCCAACCTCCTGCAGACCACAGTTCAGAATCATTCCGTTAAAGTCATCTGTGATGTTTTGACAAAAGGTGGAGCAGCCAACCTGATCGTCAACTGATCTAATGGCATTAAAGTCTCCACAAATAAGCCAAGGTTTATCAGCAATAGCAAGACTGCTAAGAGTGTCCCAAAGACAGATTCTATTATGACGTTGGCACTTAGTATAGACAATCGTGAATAAGGAACTACAGTTAAGGTTAATATAGCTGGCCTCAAGGTGTAAACATTGAACATGATCAACCAGAACATTAACCTTAATATTATCATTCCAAAACATCCAGATTTTGTTAGAGCAATTATTAGCAAAGTTACTAAAACCAAGCCTAGTAGCATATACATTAATATTATCACAGCTAATCAGAGGTTCTTGAATGGCAACAATGCAAGCTTTGTTTTTATTAGCAAGAAATTTAAGTCTTCGAAAAGAAGATTTGTCCTTAACACCACGAATGTTCCAATTGATGATGCTAATCATAAGAAAGAGAGCGTTTAGAATTACTTGAGACAGAAATCTGTCTTTTGACCAGACCTTTCTTTCGAGCTTGTCTAACCTGCTTACTAATGATTTTACTAAAGTCCTCCTCATCCTCGGATACATCCTTCTTGAGCTGGCTTCTAGTCAACCTTTTCCCAGGTGCAGGCTTATCCTTGACAACCTTAGATTCCAATGCCAAAGAACAATCCTTTCCAGCTTTAGGAGTAGAGTCAGAGGCCAAGTTCTCATAACCCATATTAATGGCCTCATCAGGACTTTGTAGAGCACTAATGATTTCATCATTTTTGCTAATAAAACATTGTCTATCAGCGCTTGGTTTGTCAGAGTTGGAAGCTCTATCACCATTTTTATCAGCTGTCATAGTGAAAGGATCACCATTAACATCTATAACAGGAGTATCATCAGCATTTTTAGGCAAGCCCTGATCAGATAGAACATCCATTTTTTTACTTTGATCATTCAATGGAGTGTTTGGCAGACTCCCATACAAAGAACCCTCAGGAGTCTTACAGTTTCTATATTTTTCAGCAACATTAAAGCCAAACTCCAAGGCTTGAACAGCTCCAATAACATCTTGAGAAGATACATTTGTATCCTTGTTTTTGATACTACCATCATCTTTACCTTTAGAATTTTCATTGCTCACATTGTTAACCATCGATCCAACAGCAGTTAGAACATGACCAGAGCCAGGAACCTGTGGAAGAAAGTTATTCTTGACACCTTCTTGATCTTTGTGAGATTTCTTGACATCATCTACAACTTTATCATTCCTTTTACATTGCTCATCATTATGACCTACGTGAAAACATGAATTACAATACTTTGGCAAGTTTAAGTAGACAATTTTCACCCAGCAGCCCATGTTACACCCGAATCCAACCCAGACGTCATTGTAGATTTTTCCAGCAATATCTAGTTCGATTCTAGCCATACAGTAGTTGTAATGGGCTCTATTTTTCAGAGGAACCTTGACCTCCATGGGAGTTCCTAACGAAGAAACAATATCCTTTATGATCTCCTTATTATACATATGCTCTGGTAGCCCTTCAATTCTTAACCAAACAGGAGTTATGGAACTCTCATACCTAGTGTTAAAACCTTCTGTCCACTTTAACAGCCTGAAACGAGTAGTCCCCAGAGTCCATACATTTTTCTTCCAAAACTTACAGTAATCTTCAAAAGATTCAAATTCTATTAAAATGTGCCTAGAATCCTTGATGGCATAGTTGTATTCTTGAACAAAACTGAATTTGTTAAGAAATTCCTGAAACGCAGCCCTTTTCGGCAATCCAGCAGAGCATTTACATACAACTGTATGCTTGAAAATAGACTTTAAATAAGTAAGCGATTTCTCATGATACTGCAAAGAAACATGATCCATTTTGTAAGAAACATTTTCTTGGATCAGATCTTCACGCTTGTTAGAAGCAGTCACCATGTTAGCATACGTTACACCATTGTAACGATTAAGATTTTCATCCCGATTCTGACTTGTTTTCCCATTGGAAGATCCATACGCTTCCCTAACTGACGGAAAAGACTCCATAGGTATTCAATTTGATAACTAATGAAGATTCATTAAGAAACAACAGAGAAACAAACTAAAATACGAAGAAGATGATGAAACAGAGAGTTTCAATCAAAACAGGGCTAAGTAAAATTACTAAGATGAAAAGAAACAGAGCAAGATAGAAGAGAATCTATCAGAAGAAGAGGAAGGTTATTGTCGAGGATTGACGGAAAGAGGCCGGAGAAGGCCGGAGAAGAAAGGAAGGGTTAAATCATAACTGAATCTTGGAGCGCGGGAGCCCTCTTCATTCTGTCTAAAATTAACTAACATCAAGAATGGATCGAACTTGTTTAAGAGAAGAGAATGAAAGAAAAAAAATAAATAAGTAAAAGTAAAAGTAAAAAAATAAAGGTGAAAGGTAAAAGGTAAAAGGTAAAAGGAATAAAAGTAGAGATATTTTAGGTATAAATTAACGAGTGACCGTAATTCTAACATGGAAAAGTATCTTTGGGTGACACGTGCCATCACCAATTTAATTGGCACGCGCCAGTGACCCTAAATGCAACATTTTTCATACAACAGTTTCCAGTTTTGGGGACAAATGAAGCTTAGTGGAACGAATACAACATGTGTCAAACACCGATGAGCTCACATGGTTTTTAACCAATATACAATACATAATAACTTAAACTCAAACAGACAATAATATAGCAATTAATCATAAATAATGAAATATAAGTTTGATTACTATCTTTGGAAGTTGCAGCAAAAAAGTAACCTTTACACTTTCCATGTAAATATGTAACATCCAAAAACAACACTAAACAAAAATATTGAAAACCACACAAACAACTGCCAAAGCCAACCAAATATATCAAATTTCAGATCAAACTCTAAAAGTAATTGCCATTCATGATCAAAATCGTTAGTCAAATCGAAGTATTCATTTAAATGATTAATCAATGCAATATTTTCAAAAACTAACTTTTTAGCCTTATGTATACTATCTCAAGCAAGTTGGTAACTAACCGAAAATTCATATTTAACCTTAAAAATATTAATAATATTAGAGAAAATTGTGTAAAGTTTTGACCTCAACTTTTTCAGGATTCTACAAAAATAGCATACGACGACAAATTATCATTATTGTCTGACTTAAAAACAGAACTACATGTGTGATGATATACATACTTTCTTGTGTGCATATAAAAAATAAAAGCCTTATTAATTGCATGAATACTCCAAATACGTACTAACTTTTATTTACACACAATAACAATACGTTCTTTACGATTGCAAATGTAAAAAAATTTCCAATTTACGCATCAAACATACAAAAAAAAGAAACTCTATAAGGTCACATGAAATATATGTCCAACGGCAATTACATAATTAGTTAAAAATGAATTACCAAGATCTATATCTATATGTCGTAGATAGATAACTATCATAGGCATTGACACCTACCATACATGAAACTTCACTTGCACAATCCAACAAATTCATATATTTTTAACAAAAAGAATTATAGCATTGTACATAGATAGATTAACCAAAATATGATATTTTCTAATGTACCACATCGAAGATAGCTCATGTACCTAAAAATTCTCACAAAAATAATTGAAACTCGTAAAACTAGATATCATATTCCAAACCAACTTAAAAATAACTATTATAAATAAATCCATAATTTGAATAAAAACAAAAATATATATTATAAAAAAATCAAACAAATATGAAACAACCTATTTGGATATTATTCATTTTAGAAATATAATAAGTAAATATTTATAAATATTTTAGATATTAATCCGGTTAAGCCTAACTTATTATTTAAAAATGTTTTATAAATATTTAGTTGTTATTAAACTAATAGTCAAATGTGTCTTAAGACTTAGTTCTAACTTTAGTTAGGAGAACCTAAGAGTTAAATTATATAAGCTAGTAAAGTAAAAATTGGTATGAATGTTTTAAACTATAAATTTAAATAACAATGATTATGATATTAATAGATATCGAACAACAAAAATTAATTAATTTGTTTTGACATTTAGACGTGACTCTAGTTTCCACAGTCTAACAACTAAGTTATTCTAAAAATTAATAAAAATAATCAATAAATCTTTCAAATTTATAAATTGATATAATAATAATATACATTATTATATAATAATCAAACAACAGCAAAAAGAAAAACAAAACAAATAGTATTAGTATTATAATATCAAAACAAGAAATACTTCATTCGAGTTATAAAATTTTAAACATAATACATAAAATTTAAAACAGAAATAAAAAACTAATGCAACCAATTATTTTATTGAGTTATAATTTTTTTTTTTATTGAAATAGATAAATATCAACACTGCAAAATAGTTTTAAAAACAATTTAAAAGAGAAAAATAATAAAAATTAAAAATATAATAAATAACAATAATAATAATTCAACAACCAAGAAAATAGATTCCGCGTGTACAAAATTAATGTCTGGTAGGATATTGTTCTTGTTGTTATTGTCAATTTAAAGTTCAACGCAATTAAAAGAGCCATAATGCCCATATATACACCAACTGTATAATTAATTCTTCTTAAGGAAAGAATGATCTCCGGAAAACATCCACAACGACATTACCAAAACAAAACATCACAGCTTCAATGACCAACAACCAACAAGTCTTATTTAGCACTCTTGTACAGCTTGTCAATGACCTCCTGCAACGAAGCAGCCAGGTGTTCATGTTAAGGCTCGACTCCGCAATACATAAATACACTTGCATTGCATGAGATCCAAGAAAAGTTACCTGATAGTATTTGAGGCACTGAGGTCTCTTTATCTTGTATGTAGGGGTAATGAGATCACGATCCATGTCAAATGGCATCGGGTCAAGATGAAGAGCTTTTAAAGCTTCAAAACCTTTCAACTGAAAATGAGAACCACAATTTTATATTCATTCGCTCCCACAAAGTAATATATAATATAATATAATATTAAATAGATTCCAAAGAATCAAGAAGAGACCTTTCTCTCTCTTCCAATTTTGTTCAGCTCTCCAAGTATGTATTGTTTGGCTTTGGGGTTTTCACAGAGGGAGTTAAAGTCCTCCTCTTTTATGTAATTTTCTTCTGCCCAGCTTTCTAGTGCTTGCTTATTAGGATTAACAACAGCAACAAGGAAGGACTCGAAGCTGTTGCCGTATACCCATATCTGGAATTCAACGACTTTCATTATTATACTTTAATCAAACTCTATATCTTTAGCACACAACAACCGCCACAGAAAAAACAAGAGTTAGTTATGTAGCGTGAACATGTTATGTTGGTCCAAGAACTCAGAAAGTACCAATTCTAAGCCTATAGTATAGATGGGTTAGAAGTACAATTAATTTTATAAATGACTTATGGAGAAAATGTTGGCCCAACCCAAGTGCTGCTTGTTACTTAATAAACAGTTCGTATTAGAGACAGATTAGACCATTTTATTGAAATTTTAACATACCCCCTCAACACAAGGTACAGCACCATAAATGTTCTCCAACTTTTCAACCGCCACATATTCTCCTTGCGAAAGCTTGAAAATATTCTTCTTACGGTCAATTATTTTCATGCTGCCTTCGGGTTGCCACTCACCAACATCTCCTGTTGAAATTAATAAGATTATTGAGGGAACTATAAAAATGATATCCAATATATAGGTCCAGGCAAACCTGTGTGGAACCATCCATCAATCAACACCTCTTTGGTGAGATCTTCCTTTTTGTAGTATCCTGAAAAAACAGTCTTTCCGCGTATACAAATTTCCCCACGTGCAGGATTTCCAAGAGCATCATATCCCATTTCAGGAACCGACTCAAGGCATATCTCCACATTTGGCATAGGCGGTCCTACTGTGCCAATCATTCTCAGATCATTGGGCAGAGAGACAAAAGTCCCCGCACAACTTTCAGTGAGACCTTCCAGATATAAACTAAATGTTATTTTATAAATTTCAATGTACATCAGCAAGCATACAAAATGAAAGCTTGTGGAGAATAAAATGGATTTATCGTACACATACCATATCCTTGAAGAATATGAGAACATGCTACAACTCGCAGGTAAGTTTCTACATGAGAAGGAAGAGGTGCTGCTCCAGATAGAATAATACGCACATTTCCTCCCAGTCCTTGCTTTATCTACAAATGTGAATAAATAAAATACTTAGCTTACGATTGTAGAAGAAAACAAACTGCCATAATTTGTTGACTATATTGGGAGCTTAAACTTAGAGCATGAAAGAATTGACTGAGACTTGAGAATGAAAGAAAAAATTTCACACCTTATTAAATACAATTCTGTCACTTAAAGGAGATGCATCTCCATGGCTTGTCCCCTTTCGCATGTTACCATGTTTGCTGAGTGATATAGAAATATATTCAGATGGTCAAAAAAGCTAGATGGCATTCTTAGGAGATTCTTATTATAGTGAGTGAAAACAAAATGGTACTCTCACACAGGAATTCTTGATCTCAGCAGTAGATACATAATTGCACCAAACATTCAGGCTGAGAAAAACAATGGGCAATCCATGCATAATAAAGTCGTACATCTAAGTGAACATTTCTGGACAAAAGGGTTGTTATGACTTATATTTGAAATATAATCCACTACAGACTTTCTCTACTTATGATAGAGTTTTAACTTACAATGAGTATGCAATGTTAAAGACTGTCTTCCTCAAGAGACCTCCTGCTGCAAGTTTCTGCTGCAAGCCTGTCATTGTTAGCAAAAAAATGTACAGATGTGGTTAAAGAATATGGCAATGCATTTTCAACCAGTTTTTAACTATCTTTGATGCAAGAAACTAAACAACACTCAAAACTGTTAGCATGCACTAGTACTGTTGAAACATGAAACTTTAATTTTTGTGCACATTAAGTAAGAAAGAGTTGTGTTAACAGCTTTATCTTAACCTATATACGGTGTACCAGCTGACAAGCATAAATGTCATATGACCTAATTTGTTTGAAATTAGGATCAAATGACAATTCCCCAAACAGGTCCCCAGGATAAACATGAACAAAATAGCAAAGGCTATGCTATATGATACCTATAACCGTATGAATTGCATTGAAAGGATTCAGCCAAGATAGATAATCTGCCTGAAGAATAGGGAAGAAAATAAAACTAAAACTATGAATGAAATTGCAATGGCATGGAAACTCAGTATCTCGTACCCTCATATGAAGAATGACATACCAGTCTATGAACTTTATATCAGCAAATATGCACATGAAATCTCTTAGATAATTTTAAAATATCACCTGTCTGTATTCTTTCTAGCACACGGGGAACAGCACAGAAAATAGTTGGTTTTAGCTCTCCCAGATCGTCAACCAATAATCTGATATCCTGAAGATGTGAGAACAAACATGTATCATGTCAATGTTTATTCATGGGAGAACTTAGTTTGTGCTAATACTCACCCCCTGCCAAAAACCAATGGAACCTCCACAATGAACAAAACACTCTTCAATTACACGGTCGAAAATATGAGCTAGGGGAAGAAATGACATATAGACATCCTTCTCTGTCAACTGTATAATTTTCCAAATGGAAAAGGATTAAGCAAATATGTCAGACAAATGTTCTTATAACTGGAAATGGCATGTACAAGATATAAAACAGGTGAAAGAAGAAAAATCACATCTTCCTTGAAATGGCGCAGAAACGTTTTCACCCCTTCAATTAGAGTAACAATGCTTTCGTTTGAAATCATAACTCCCTTGGGGTCACCAGTTGTTCCACTAGTATACATGATTGTACAGATGTCAGTAACCTCTTTCTGTGGAATATCAAATTGTTTGTTTTCACCCTGCAGAATGTCGACAATTAAAATAAAAATTATAACTAGAAGAGAATTAAAAATAAACAAAACGGTCAAGTAATCCACAGCTGCAGAAATACACTTAAGAGACTGCATAATTTACGTACATTATTCATTATATAATAATGAACATTTCGTGCATGCTACAGGTATGACACAATATTTATCACATAGCTAGAAAATATACAGAAATTCTGAATCAAGACGAATAATAATGTCAAAATAACATATCCTACCACTTCCAAAAACTCATCCCAACCATATAATGCCAAACCAAGCTTCTGACCCTGTTCTCGTTGTTCAGTTGTAAACTTGCCAAAGCTCACAATAGCTGCATATTTAAGAAGGACATTATAATCTAACATATGAGATTGAGAAAAGAGAGAACAAGAGTCCGTTGTAAGATAAAACTTACTTTTCAAGTACTCTGTTGTCTTGGGGAATGTTTTAAATAACTGAAAGATCAAAAGATAACACAAATGTAAAAGAGAGAAGTTCTGAAGAATATAAATCAAGATCCTACGTTTTGATAAACGCTGCACTACCAGAACACAGATATATCAAGTGTGGCATAATAATAGAATGCCACAGAATTGACTGACCATTATAAACCAGTAAGATTAGAGCAGATACTAAAAACATCCTCATAAGAACCTTAGGAGCCTACCTCAGGGATCTTCTTCTCCTCAACAAAAGCAAATGAAAGCTCAGCATGACAAATAACATATTCTATTGCCTGACCACCTGAAAAATCGCAATAGCAACAATTAACACGCCTTCAACAGATCAGGACAATACTGGAGTTACATAAGTATTCAGACCAATACAGTTGTCTTGTACAATGAAGCCTTTCTCAGGATTCAGAACTAATAAACTCACATCAAATGCACAACATATGCACTTATTCTTTGCATCTTCATATGTAAACATGGTCAGCAAGAAACAACCTACCCAAAGTGTCATACAAAGGTACGCAAAAAATTCCATGAGCATTGCAGGCCTGCGTCGATTTGTTACATGTCAAAAACATGCGAGCAGCATCAGTCGATATAATTGTAGAACTACAAATGACATCTTTAAGTAGCTCTCATAGCAACAGCACACGAAACAGTTTAAATACCTCCATACTCATAATCCACTCGGCACAATTGGCACCATAAATTCCACATTTTCCTCCCTATACACCATGCGTTATAAATTAAAAGCATGATATTCTTTAACAAAGATGAATTACGTAACTAGTAGAGGCAGTGCCTTACTTTCTCAGCACCACAGCTGCGGAGAGAATTCCCAACTTTTATCACCTTCTCATAGACTTGTTCGTAAGTTTGCCACACGTATTTACCAGCCTGAAAAAAGCAGCGCTACGCTTAACAAAAGAAATATACCGCAAGAAGCCAAACCAAGAGAAAAATTCTCCGAAACCACACCTTTCCATCCACAATCTCACGTCGACCAAGCATCCGGTTTTTTGGATATTTCTCCACAGACAAGCTGCACCGAATAAGAATATCAATCGAGATTATTAAAAACAAACAACTTATTAATTGCCACAGGATCTGATGCTATTCTTAATCTCTAGTCGGAAAAAACATGATCATTCAATGTTCACAACGCAACATAAGCAGGTTATATGCAGCTGCTCAATATTAAACTCATTTCGACAATTAAAAACACAAATCAAGTTTTTCTTTCCTTTGCCTTCCATATCTACCAACCAGAACACAACAAATGCACCAGCTTCTTCAAAATCGAAAAGATCTTTGTATCAACTGAATTTCAAAAATCTGATCAAGGCTATCGAAAACGTAAAAGAAAATTGAAAAATAAGATTACGAAAGCAATCCGATTCTGAATCAATGTTAATCTTAGATTCATCGCTTCGTCAATTCAATTCACCTAATAAAACAGAGAACAATCTGAACACTTAGGGACGAACGGTTTGATATAGAGCGAAAAGGAAAAGGAAAACGAAAACATATGCAAAATGTAAATGCCAATAAAGAAAATCATAACCGGAAAATATCCCAGCAAGTTTTAACTTCAGGTCCAGGAACAGAGAGTCCGTCTTTGGCCAACACACTGCGATAAACAGGTCCGACGGATGGATTCCCGTCGCTAGCTTCCTTCCCTTTCTCTACCTCTATGATGTAGCTGGTATTGTCCATCTTCACGCCTTGGAAGCTCTAAAATGCCTAGCAATGGCGGTGGTTTTTTTATCACTGTTTGTATCGATTCGATTTGGATCTGATAAACGACTAACAGAATTAAGAGAGAGAAAAGACTCTGTGGCAGGCAACAAAATAGTGGGCAATTTAAAACCTTTAAATTATGGGAAGGACCTCCAACTTTTATCACGTTTCTAAACCCAACTTCTTATTACTTATAGGAAGAGGAAGACCTGTCATTTAATTATTGTAAAGGCTTCTTCGCAAATATTGTAATAACTGAGGGACTCTTTCTTCGCAAGTAATGAAACTATCAAAGTGTATTTTTGGCTCGGAGATGTATATGCAGGTGGAGAACACACTGGATTTGAGTTAGTTAAGAAATGTAAAAGGGACAACCCTTGGAAACTTATGTTTTTTCTACTAGTTTCATATATTTTCTTGGACCAGGCATGATCAATTTTTAAGTAGAAAAGTATCCATCTATTTTTAACATATAAAATGTATGAAAGAAAATTAAACACATCATATTTTTATTTTATTTATTTTCAAATTCTAATTTTCAAAATTTATAACATCCACGAACACACTTGACTATTTAACTTTCAAACTCAAACAATATTTTTATAGATACAAACTCTATCAACGTCTAAGACGGAGAATATGAACTCGACATGGAGTTTTGGCATGGCTAGTAGTTTCAATATAAAATTTTGGTTTTAGCAAGGAGTTTTAAGCCAAAATTTTGGCATGAAGTTTCGGTATGAGCTAAAACTTTGGTTTCGGAAAATTTCAAGTTTTAGTTGGTTTAAGTAATGAGTCCAAAACTGATTTAACATATGTTTTTTTGGATTCAAAATGAATGTTAGTTGAAGTGTTAAGGTGGTATAAGTTTGTTATAATTTGTTTTGAGTATATTAAACGTTGACATATATATGCTCCAAATTTGTATATAACACAAGTTTTGTCTAAATAGTTGGGTACTATCTAATCAGATTCATTGATCTAGATACAACACAAGCTTGTTGTAAGAGTTTTAATTTGTTATTTTGAATATGGTTCTATCTTAATCTACCTTAATCAACACTATATATATATATATATATATATATATATATATTTGAGGAACATTTGTATAGAGATAATTAGGAAAATGTTCTTACTTAGAACAAAGCCTTTAGAAAGAGAAATGATAATTTGTGAGAGGAAGTTCCGAAGGAGTTGAGTGATTTTAGATTCATAAATTAATGAGATAGAATCATGGAGGAGACATTGAGAGAAATACTAAGAGTTGAAAGATACCACCGAAAACTCCATACTCTGCTTTGAGAAGTTTTAAACATGTGTATTTGTTTGTATTTCGTGTTCTTGTAATTTCATGTAATTGTTCCATCTATAAAATCAAATATGTTACATGTGGATGAAAAAATTCTCCATAATCTGAACCACATGGTTGTTTTTTCTTCTGCTAAGTTATCTATATATATATATATATATTGAAACTTAATTGCATGAACTTTGTTGGAACTTAAGTAGGAAAAAAATGTGTAAAAACTTAAGTGAATAAACTGAGCATGAACTTAAGTGAAAAAACTATGCAAATTCTTAAGTGGAAAAACTTAAGTGAAAAAACTAAGCAGGAACTTAAGTGAAAAAACTGTGCAAAAATTTAAGTTCAAAAATTGAGCAGGAACTTAAGTGCAAAAACTTTAGTACGTGAACTTAAGTGCAAGAACTAAACTGTCAATTTGAAAATTTATTTTGTTTAACAAATGGTGCGGCGAACGCGAAGATCTTGAAGTTGATTAAGAAATCAATTGATCGTTAGTACAATTGTTGGGAATATGGGGGTCTGGTCCGCATATTCCGCCTCCGTATATAAGTAAGAACACAACCGATCTCAACACTAGTATGATATTGTCCGCTTTGGCACCCGAAGGCCCTCACGGGTTTGTATTTGGTCCACTACCAAAAGGCCTCATACTAGTTGAGGTATGTTCTTACTTATATACCGCTGATCCTTCCCATGTTTAACCGATGTGGGATGTGGGACTTTGGTCGCCACCCTAACAAATCCTCCTCTCGAACAAAGTACCACTTAGCCTCCTCTCAATTGACTTTCATCCGCTCACTCTAATCAGAGAATGCTCCTCCATCTGAGCAATAGAGCTTTTACAGTGGATCTATCTACTCACTCGACCATCCTGCGCTTGTTCCTTAGCTCCACTATCCACTCCAATTAAGTACCACCGCTTGATGAGTCATGGACGCTCTAGCTCCACTATCCACTCCAATCAAGTACCACCGCTTGATGAGTCATGGACGCTCTAGCTCCACTATCCACTCCAATCAAGTACTACCGCTTGATAAGTCATGGACGCTCCGAACTAGGATGTATAGAGTAGATCATTCACCTTGAGCATGACTACTGGTTCATCATGTTCGACCTCCGCCGAGAATATTACCACCATTGCGTTCCGTCTGGGCCTGACGCTCTGATACCACGTGTATGGAATATGGGGGTCCGGTCCGCATATTCCGCCTCCGTATATAAGTAAGAACACAACCGATCTCAACACTAGTATGATATTGTCCTCTTTGGCACCCGAAGGCCCTCACAGGTTTGTATTTGGTCCACTACCAAAAGGCCTCATACTAGTTGAGGTATGTTCTTACTTATATACCGCTGATCCTTCCCATGTTTAACCGATGTGGGATGTGGGACTTTGGTCACCACCCTAACATATATTAAAGAAGTTAAAGAGTGATAATGGCTTAGCATTTGTGAATACCATCACTAGCTATTGTTAAAAACTCGACATTGCTATATATACAACCGTGAAATGAACTTCTTAATAAAATGATATTGTTGAGAGAATAAACCGAACCTTATTTGAGATAGTTGTATGCTTATGCAAATATAATGGACCGAAATTTTTAGGGAGAATCTGCCAAGACAACTGCGTACATCATCAACAAGAGTCCTCATTCAGCACTGGAATTCAAACATCCTCAAGAGATGTGGATTCAAAGAAACCAATATTGGGGAACTTGAGAGTGTTTAGATGTATTGCTTATGCACATGTGAAGCAAGACAAGCTTCAACCAAAAGCAATAAAGTTTATGTTTCTCGGATATCCAGAAGGATTGAAAAGGTATAGTTTGTAGTGTATGGAACCTGGGAATGAGAAACATCTTATTAACATGGATATGATATTCAATTTTAGATATCGTTACTCAAGAAAATAAAATTACATCTACTACTACAGATGGTGGATCTGAAGTTGAGATAGAGTTTGAACAAGAAAATGAATCTCATAATACTTTTGTCGAAATTGGTTTCAAACTTATTATATGTTTGGCCTCTATAGAGGAACTTCAACCAAAGCATAGGTTCGGCCTTAACTGAGAGTTTGATGATTTGGATGCTTCATATGCTTAGAATGACGAGCAGCAATAATATTATGACCATTATAAGTTGGTGAAAGGTATGACATGAAAACCTAGAACAACTACACAAAAGTACAATTATAATAAAATTATATGTTATTCATGATCTGTTGAAATGTGTGTTATTTTAAATTTGAGAGTTATCGCGATGCTATAGAAAGAAGTGATAAACTAAAATCATGGAAGGCCATGAGAGAAGAAAAGAGTTTTTGAAAAATAATTGTACATGGATTATTATGAAGCAACTAAAAGGTCATAAGCTTGTTGGATATAAATGGATATTTAAAAGAAGCAAGGGTCATAAGATTTTTGAACTCTATTGTTTCAAATCGAAGCTGGTAGGTAAGGTCTTTACGCAAAAGAAAGATATTGATTTCAATAAACATTTCCCACTAGTTTTGAAACAAACCTACCTAAGGGTTGTGTCGTCAGTTGTTGCAATATATGATCTTGCGTTATATCATATGGATGTTATTAACACTTTATTATATAGAAAAATAAAATAAAATATCTATATAATAAAATCTCAAGGTTCAATGAAGATCATGAAAATAATGTGTGGTTGTTGAAGAGACCTCTATATAGGCTGAAGTAATCAACATGACAATGGAATAAGATATTTGATTCCTTCATGAAGTTAATAAATTATGTAAGAATTTTTTATGATAATTGTATCTATTGTAATGGGAAAACACACAAAGATAGGCAAATTGTGTTGCTATAATGTACTAGAGATTCGGTTGAAAGTGACATAAGAAGATTGATATTATGAAGATTTGTCTTAAGAGCGAGTTAGAAATGAAATATACGGGAGAAGCTAAGATGATTCTTAGAATATACATTAAGAGGAACACAATGAGAGGTTAATTATTCTTATCTTAAAGAAAATACATATAAAAGATGTTTGTGAAATTTGGATTGTCTGGAGTTAGATCTGTTGAAACTCACATTGGTGCCCAGTTCAAACTCACAACCACTCAAGCACCAGCCGAAGTGAAAGATAGAAACTGTATTCAAGAAATAATTTATGTTACTATTATCGGATATATCGTGTATGGTATTATTTGCACCTAATCTTGCATACTCAATTAGTACTTTGACCAGATTTATCATTGGTCTAGGAAAAACTCAATGTAATGCTCTTAAATATCTCATTAGATATTTGAATGGTAGATTAGATATTGAAATATGTTATAATCATAAACACAAATATGATAAGATTCTTAAGGGGTATGTGGACTCTGGACAGTTGACCCGAGTTTTTAGAGATAATATATCTGAAGATGGCATGAATTTATTAGAGAAAAAAAGGAATTATAGTAACCTTATGATCAATACAATAGAGTTTATAGTTCGGATAGAGAAATTTTATTTACGTTCGTTTAAAGGAAATTGAATCACCTCCAAGAAAATTTATGTTTGGCACTGAAAGGTATCCGTGAGAGATGTTGAGGAGTCAATGGGACCAACAAGACATATGATAAGTTAACGATTGGGGATATATTGTGGATCAAAGTTGATGGCGACCCTATTATTTCTTTGGACAATATTGTAGTACCAAAGGTGGCTGAAGAGTTATTTTGTATAGCTGGTATGGTAGGAGAATCGCTTCCATATTAATATATTTATTTTTTGGTGGACTTTTGTAAATGGAATCGTATGGGAAATATATTTTTTACAGGGGATATAGCTTGTTCTTTTTGAGATGTCTTAGGAAAACTTTTTTTCTCCTTCGAAAATTGGTTCACTTTATTTGACAGCTAGCTTTGTCATTTTCATTGTTATGCTTTTTGTTTCATTTTTTAAGAACTATGAGGTTCATTCAAGTAAGGTCTCCACCAGCCATCTGTGTGTTCAAAAAATTTCTTATATCATCTTCAGTGGCTCCAACCCTAACTTTCCCGATCTTAATATTTCCTTGAGCAGACATTTAAAAACCTTTCAATAACCAAAAACAAGATATAGCAAAATTAAGTTTAGTAAATAAAAAGTGACGAACGTCTTTCTAACAATCGAAAGATGCTAGTGATAATTCTTTCAGTGGATGGGGTTATCATTAAGAGTTGAAAATGTTATAGTTAGACAAGCAACAACTATCAATCAAAAAAGAATAAATATTAGCGATATAATAAAAATGACGAACTAAATGTTGTTATAGTGATTCAAATTTCACTCCATATCTTACATGTTTGCATCAAACGTCTTTCAATTTGATTAGTATTTTATTCTGATTCCCAAAGGCTAGTTACAAAAAAAAAAGATAGAGGAAGTTTGAAGATCCGGTCAAAATGAAATAGAGCAAGTGAATACAAGGGCCTTGTTTTGGATTTTTGAATTTTATAGAGGAATAAAATGTGTTTGATAATTATTGGTATCCTAATGAGGTTGAAAGCTAATGTGACACTAATAAAATTCTTATAGCCATTTGGGTTGAGTTGAGTTTGACAAATTTGGAGGTATTGAAAGGATTTGGTGATTAATGGCTATAGTGGAAATCTGATATCCTAATTCAAATAATTGTAGAAAAAACATACTTTGCCATATTTCTTATTATGAGGATGTTCTCCTTTCTTTGGAAGTCTGATGCAAACAGACTCAGAAATACGTCAATTGTAGCAAAACTTTTCTTCTTCAAGTTTGTCAACATAGATAATTGAATGGGGCAGTGAAAGAGAAAAAAACTCTCAATAAAAAGACATCATTAACAAAAGTTAAAATCATTTTTTGAAGGATATTCAATGATAGGCTGATTAGATGACGAAGCAATGTTTAATTTCAAAGTTTCCAAGAGAACATCATTTTTAAATTCTTTTTAAAGTGCTATTTTTTCATATGAGATATTAATGTTAAATGTCCTTCTCTTTAGGATTTGGTATCAATGCAATAGATTGGTTTTTAATAGATCCAGTATCATGGTCAGACGAACTGACACCACTATAATTTAAAATTTTAAATGATCTTCTTTGTTGATCATTTTGAGAATCAAACTGGTCTGTGATTTTAGACATTTTATTGACAAAGGGATAAAACAGATTCATGACTTTTACCACCACCCATAAAATAAAAAAAGATAAAAAGTATAAGGAATAAAGAATTTTACATTTGATTGTTTGAAATTTGAACAACACGATCTGTAATTTATATGAAGAGTAGAAAGAAAAATTCAAGGTACTTTTATAAACATGAATTATAAAAAGAGAAAGTGCATAGAGACAAGGTCTCGAGAAAGAGTTAAACGAAAACTTTGAAACCCTTATATAGGCAATAATTATGAATTAGGACCGTTAGATCAAGATAAAAATGAAGAGGTACAATTTAATGGTCATGGAAAACAAGGTTTGAATACGAAGAATCTAAATTTTTATTTATTTAATGAAGATATTAGTTGAGTATTTGAGAGGGGAATACCTTATATTAAAATGAGAATGGGTGGAAAGACAATAATTTCACACTAACACTACCTTTACATCGTTGGGTAACCCTTAAGTATAAAATTATACTTAATAGCTAAGAGGAACTTTGATAAGGTCATATTCCCTTATGCGTCATATGTCCTTATTCAAGAGAAAAATATCTTTCGTGAAGACTATGTTATACAAAACAGAAGGGCACATATTACTGATGACGATCAATTGGAAAGGTTACAATAATATTATGACTTATTATGACTTACAAGAAAGAGGCATGTTCACACCCTATCTACTCAGTTAGAAGGAGGCATGTCTTCTTATCAGTCCCAAATCCCTTTTATTTTCATTGTTTTTAATGAGGATGATTTAAGAAATATAGTTGGGCCTCATGAGGATGCTATAGTGATAGGAGCTTCAATTGGGGGCAACGACATCAGACGAATTCTAAATGACACTGGCAGCTCAGCCAATATTCTCTTTTTAAGTTCTTATAAGCAGATGAAGAATCTGGCAGTAATTCAACATTCGAATAGATCCATTGTGGGCTTCACAGGGAGCTCTGCGGATGTAATCAGAGAATTTGAGGAGGAGGTATTGTTGGGCAAAGGCCTTTTTAAGAAGATGGTTAGGGCGTTATTCGTTGTGGTAGACTGCCCCACATATTACAATGCGATCTTTGGGAGGTCATGGCTCTCTAGGATGCATGTTGTGGCTTCAACAGTCCATCAATGTTTAAAGTATGCAGTTCAAGGACAAGTGAGAGTTGTCCGGAGTAGCCAGAAGATAGCAAGAGAATGTTATGCAGCTGCACTTGCTCCTAAAACTATAGGGGCAGTCCGGATTAATGAAGATTAGCAGTTTTTGGGGCCCTCTGTGGGTGAGGGTGATATTGATGACCCCAGAAAGACCCCTAGTGTTTTGATACCAATTGAAGAAGTTGAAACCCACTCTCTGGCTGAAGGAAGGAGTGTTAAAATTGGCTCCAAGATGGCTCAAGAATTGAAGAAAAAGTTGTTGTCCTTTTTGGCAGGTCACCAACATGTTTTTGTTTGGTGCAATGCTGATGTGACCGAAGTGCCTGCAAGTGTTATGTCACACAAGGTGTCCATCCTGAGAGATTTTGAACTTGTTGTGCAAAAGATGAGAGCTTTTTCTAAGGAGAAAGCTGATGTAATAGTCCAAGAAGTTGACCGGCTTACCAAGATGGGGCACATAAAGGAGTCTCAATATTCTTTATGGACAGCCAACCCAGTGTTAGTTAAGAAAAAGAAAGAGAAATGGTTATGTTTATCGACTTTACTAACCTCAACAGAGCTTGCCCAAAAGATCTCTATCCAGTCCCCCGGATAGATTAGTTGGTAGACTCCACATCTGGAAACAAGCTATTATCGTTCATGGATGCCTTCTCTGGGTATAACCAGATACAGGTGGATCTGAAGGACCAAGATCACACTACCTTTGTTATAGATAGAGGTCTCCATTGTTACAAGGTGATGCCTTTTGGGTTGAAAAATGATGGGGCTACTTATCAGAGGTTGGTGAACAAAGCATTTGCTGATCAGATTGGGAGACATATGGAAGTATATATCGATGATATGATGGTTAAAAGCTTATAAGAAGAGTTTCACCTAACTGATCTTTAAGAAACTTTTTCCAACTTGACAAAGGTTAATTTAAAATTGAATCCTAGAAAAATCCTAGGAAAATTTTTGGGTTATGTAATAAGTGAAAACAAGATATAGCCTGATCCGGACCAACTCGATGCCCTGTTAAAAATGGATCCTCCTTGAAAGATTAAAGAAGTATAAAGGTTCACAAGAAGATTGGCTGCTTTAAATCGTTTTATTTCAAGGTCTTCGTACAAATGTGCTCCGTTTTTTCAGACCTTGAAAGGTGTTAAAGACTTCAACTGGTCTCCACAGTACGGCCAGGCTTTTGATGAAATAAAAAAGAATTTGTCTTCTCCCAAAACCCTTTTTAAGCCTGTTAACGGAGAAACACTTTATGTATACTTGGTTGTGTCAGAATGTGCTATAAGTGCAGTACTCATAAGAGAGGTGGACAATTATCCTCGTCCGGTGTACTACATAAGTAAGAGTTTGATGAATGCTGAAAAAAGGTACCTAAAGGTTGAAAAAACGGCACTAGCTTTAGTGATTGCTGCCAGAAAAATGAGGCCATATTTTCAATCTCATTTCATCATCGTCCGAACATCTTTTTTTTTGAAGAATTTTTATTCAGAAAGCAGACATATGAAGCAGGATGACCAAATGGTCAGTGGAATTGGGTAACTATGACATTGATTTTTCCCCACGAACTGCAATTAAAGCTCAATCTATTGCTGATTTCTTGGTAGAGTTTCATTCGAACAGAAGTACTAAACAAACTTCAGAATAGAAAATTAAAGAAGAGTGGGTTATCTGGACAAATGGTGAATCAAGAACAATGGGTTGTGGGGATGGGATTTGTTTAACTTCTCCATATGGTGATAATTATACCAGGCTATATGCTTTTCTTTTAGGGCCTCTAACAATGAGTCTAAATATGAAGCAGTTATAGCTGGTCTAAAGTTAGCTTTTCTGTGTGGGGCTAAAAGAGTTATATTAATAAGTGATTCTCAGCTTCTTATCCACCATGCTCAAGGTCAGTCTGAAGCCAAGAAGGATCAGTTGATCAAATACTTATTTGTTCTTAAAGAAGTAGCAGCCAACTTCAAAAATGTTTGATATGAGTATATTCCTCGATCGGAAAACACACTGGAAGACTCTTTGGCAACCATAGCATACTCTGAGTCCTACCCATGGATTCATGTAAAAGAATTCCCATCCATACAATCAAATCAGAATAAGGAAGAGGAGGAGAGTTTAAGTGTACAAGTGGTTCAATCCAAAGATTGGAGGTCTCCCCTTCTTCAGTACATCTCTGATGGAATTTTACCTCCGGAGAAGGCTATGGCAAGAAAAATGAAACACAAGGCTCGTGGTTTCTTGATCATAAGAGAGGTTTTTTTATAAAAAGTCATTCAACAGACCTCTCCTGCGTTGTTTGGGGGCTGAAGAGTCCCAAATTGTGATATCCGAACTACATGATGGGGAAGGATCAACACACTGTGGTTATAGAGCTCTAACCCGGAGGGTTTTATTGGCCGGATACTATTGGCCATCTATAATGTCAGATGCTACGGAACTGGTGAAAAAGTGTGACCCATGCCAAAGGTATGGTAACGAAATTCATATCCTAGCAGTTTATAGGAGTCAATTGCTGAGCCAATGCCTTTTGCTCGTTGGGGACTGGATTTAGTTGGACCTCTACCAGTGGCGTCCGGAGGGTGTAAGACTATTATTTTAGCCATTGATTATTTCTCAAAATGGGTGGAAGCAGCCCCCTGGCAGGAACTACTTTGAAAGTTGTTCCAAAATTTATCCTGTCTAACATTTGTTTCAGATTTGGGGTTCCACAAAAAATAACCACAGATAACGGGCCACCATTTGATAACAAATATAGTGAGTTTTTGTGCCTATTGGGCATACAATATTTATTCTCTTCTCCTTTCCACCCACAAGAAAATGGCCAAGTTGAAGTGGTAAACATGACCATTATGTATGGTTTAAAAAAGAATTTAGAAGAGGTTGCAGGAAAGTGGCCAAGCTATTTGCAAGAAGTATTGTGGGCGTACCAGACTACTCCTAGAGCTGCTACTCAAGAATCTCCTTTTGCCTTAGTATATGGGATGGATTCAATTACTCCTATAGAACAACCCTACCATCATACAGAGTCCACAACTATTCCGAACAAGCCAATGAATTGGCAATTAGAAGTTAATTGGACTTAATAGAAGAAAGAAAAGTTAAGGCTCATCTTAGAACCACCCATTACCAAGGCTTGATGAGGAGCAGATTTGCTTCCAAGATCAAGAGAAGGGATTTTCAATCAGAAGATAAAGTATTAAGAAAGGTTTTCTTGCATACAAAGGAAAAGTAGCTCGGAAAACTGGCTCCGAACTGGGAAGGCCCATATGAGGTCTTCGAAAAGCTTAAACCTGGGATATACAGGCTTCAAGACAAAGATGGAAGAGTTTTGAAGCACCCATGGAATATTGAACACCTCAGGTTATATCTAGAATGAAATTGTGTAAATATTTACTTGTTTCATCTCAATATAAATATTATGGGGCATACTCTTTCCTACCCTGGTGGCGCGGGGAGGTTTTAATGAGGTGCCTGGTTTTTTCAATAAAATATGATGCCTTCTTACAATATTCGGTGTGGTTTGATTATAATTCTTTTCAAGTCTTCAATTTAATACTAAGAATCTTTAACAGATCAGATTATTCTGGTTGAATGATGACCATTAAACGCATGTCATCAGAGATATTAAACACTTTCATTTTAAATATTTTTGAAATAAAGTAGGGCTCTTTGAACATTAGCCATTAAAATTGAAAGCAAGTATGAAATAAGGCAAAATTTAATAGATAAACGTGTCTGGTTATGAACCGGATAAAATTACTAAGTAAAAAATGACTTGGCCATCCAAGGACTTTAAGTATTGTGAAAGACTTATCCGGACACAATCCGGATACAATTACAAAAATGCATTGGCCATCCAAGGACTTTAGTAGTTCATAAGATTAAGAAAACACAAAAAATAGTTTAAAAACCTCAGGGTTTATTCCCTTCGGATGTTCCTGCTTCACCTCCTTTTTTGGGGCCTTTGAGTTCAACGCTTGAACTATCCTTGGTTCCTTCTTCTTCATCAGTGGTAGAGTCGATTCCACTGGAGTAGTTTTTCTTATCACCGTCTGTCATGGTATGGAATAGGATGTCTTCATACTTCACATACTATCACAGGGGACCAAACGTCATCTTCAGAAACGTTTCATGGAAGAGCAATACCATGTCAGACTTCACTTTGGCATACCTTGTTTCCAAGGAGTCTATCACCTCATTGGTGTATTTGTCAATGCTGGCCTGAATTTTCTGTTCCTGTTCTTTCTCCAAGTCTTCTTTCTCCTTGGTTGCCTTAGACACGACCTCTTCAAATGAAGTTTTTTCGCCGGACAAGGTCTGAATGGCACCATCTTTGGTCTTCATATTATCCTTTAAGGTTGAGAGATCTTTCTCCAGAGCAAAGCACTTAGCTTGAAGCTCAGTGTCAGCATTATTCGAAGTGGTCAACTTGGTCGACAGATCTTCCTTATCCTTCTTTAACACTTCAAGTTCTTTTTTCAACTTTTCTATGCTTTGATTGGCATTGAGGAGGTTGGTTGATAGAGACTCCTTGTTTGTATTAAGGGTTTGGATAAGGGTGGATTGATTTTTCACCTGCCTCTCCAGATCAAGCATTGGTTGGATATGACCTAGAAGACAATGGGCCACCGTATCTTCGTCTTCGGAATTAGAAAAAACTTACCATTGTAGGTCACCATGTTGGAAGAGCCTGAAGGATGAAACGGACCAACAAAGTCATCTTTCTCTGAGTCGGTGAAGTAAAGACCGATGTCCTGAAGGGCTCTAATGTCAAGCCCACCTCTGGTGCCCTCTCCCAGCTGCAAATATGTTGGAATTTTCTCTACCAAGGTGGGGTCGGAGGGAGCTGGTGGAGGAAGAAGCTCTGAAGGGCAAAGAGTTATTTCTCCCCATAAGGTGACATTTTTCTTCTTGGCAACCCTTTCATCACTACTTTCCCACCATTTACGATCTTTCTTGAGAGGCTTCGGTGGATTTTTTGGTTCTCCCGCCTTTTTGACAGTCTCATCTTCAACCACTTGGAGCAAGGAGGCATCGATCCCTCCTTGGTTCTCCCCTCCTTGGTTCTCCGGACCGGTCTCTTCTGCAGCAACCCGAACTACCTCTGTTGCAGCCTTTTTTTTCTTTCCCTTCATCTTGCTAGGAGCCTTGACTCTAGAGGTCAAGACCAGTTTACCATCTTTTTCCTCTGCCATTTGAGGATGACAGCTAGGGGAAGGGGTGTGGTCAGTTCTTCCCATGTGAGATCTCTTCGTCCTGTGGTATTCCACAAATGAGATCTCACCATATTGCCAGAGGTGAAGCAGTAGTGGAAAGCATTCCCCCAACGTTCTGCGGCCCATGCATTCAGCTTGGCACATGTAGTCTGCCCCTCCTCCAGATATCCGGTATACTCCTTCGGTAATACTGAAAAAGATATATTGAATGATTCAGAAGTGGAATGTTTGTAAAGTGAAAATGAGAAAATTAAAAACAAAATTAAAAAGCTGACTTGTACTCTTCCACGTGCTAGTAAGCATACTACGGTTAGTCTTGGCTTTGATCTTTCTCCTATTTTCCCATGACGCACTAATGAATAAGAACTAAATTCTCCAATTCTTCTCCGACTCTAACAAATCATCTACCACTTTGAAATTGTTTCCCATGTTGTGGTGATAGAATAGGATGTGGTGATTCTTGCACAGACTTGCCACAACGGAAAATTTCTCCATAGGGAGAGGGATTTTGGACATCCTTGATGCCATTATGCAAGCAATGAGGGAGTACCAAACATTTGGACTTAATTGGCTTGGGCAAAGCTTAATCAGGTGGAAATACCTGACGATCTCTGGGTCTAAGGGGAATCTGAGCCCCCAGTTGCTCAGTGTAGATGACCACTTCATTAAGTTTGCAGTTCATTGGAGTCTCCGGAGTGACAGGAATTCTCACCTTCACATAGTTTATGTTCTGCATGGACAACATATACTTCACATTGACTTTTTGAAAGCAAGGTCCTACCTTGCCCTCCAAGCACTCCGGGAGATCCGGATGAGCCACTCCGACCTTCACTTTTCCTTTGCCTTTCTTTTTCCTATCAAAGGCAACATCCTCAGTTTTCCCTGAGGCTTCAGTTTTAAAGGGGGCCTATTCGATACTATCTTCCATCACTTCTTCCATTACTGTGGAAGGTTTATCAGTTGTTGTGGATGGAAGGGTGTTAGGTTCTGGCTCTACGGTTTGTCCGGATGATTGAGCGTCGGTTTTTTCCAAAGGCCTAGTGTCCGGTTGGGGCTCAGTTCGAGAGGACTTCGTTTGAGAAGTAACTTTGGATGCCTCCGATCCGGAGGGCTTATCTCTTGGGGATCTTATAGATATCTCCGATCCGGAGGGTTTATCTTTGGATATTGATTTAGAGGCCTCTGGTTTGGAGGGTTTTGATTGTGAGGCAGTCGCTTGGGCCTTCACCAAATGAGTTTTCCGGCGTGGGTTGGATTTTTCTGGAGATTTTTCGATATCTGATCCCATGGCTATGAAAGAGGAGGGTTTTCTAACGCTCGATGCTGTTTTTTCTTTGGTAGCAGAAGGTTGGGACTCCTGAACAGAGGAGCCTGATGAGATTGGTGAAAGATTTGGTTTGAACAGCCTTTTGGGTTTTAGATTTCTGGTAGAAAATTATCCTTGATCAGCTTCTTGGGATGGTTTATTAGACTTGTCTCTTGGGGAGACCGGTAGACCGACAGCGATACGCCTCTCTCGTTCGACTTTCTTTGCTTTCTCTAACTCAGACAGATTCAACCAGCCGCCTTTTACAAGAGTGAACGAATTTGAAAGAGAGGGAGGAAAGCTCTGAAGAAGATTTTTGAGTGATGAAGGTGATGAAACAGTAAAAAATGATTTATATATTGGTAGAAAAAAGTAACTGATACCTAGGAGAAGACAAAGAGATTTGTGCAATGATTGAAGACGGCGCTGATGTGAGAAAAATTAAATGCATATGTTACTTTTTAGGTTTAGTGGGAGCGCCAATCTAGGTAAAAAACGGCTGGTAGGTCGAATCAGATTGTGACACGTGTCCCACGATCCAAAGAGAAACTCTTAGAATTCTGGGAAAAAGTTAGTCCGGACAAACCTCAAGCCAGATACACAAATGGGTCGGAAAATATCGTTACAGACTAAGTGAATTTTTTAGTCCTGCCAAAGATTTTTGACAAAGCCTAAAAAAAGGGCTACTGATGAGTCCTGATAAATTCACCACTGCCTACTGAGATTTCCGGACAAGGGCAATTCGGACATAAACTGCCCACTGAACTATCAGGACATGACAAAAGTATAAAATGACTAAATACTTTTTGACTAAGTTATGTGCTAATCAACTTATTAAATAAATGAGTCCTTAAACTTGACCCGGTACCATAATTTGACCCGAAAGCCCATGGGTCCATAATTAAGGGTATAAATACCCCAACTACTTTCATTAATGAGGGTAATGAACATTTAATATAACCAGGCAACTCAAATCTCTCACTACTAAACACCCAAACATTTAATACTCTCAAAAACTTTCCAAAACACTTGAAAAAATTACCCTCAACTTAAAATAAACCTCACCAAGTATTATGATTACCCTAATATAAAGACTAAGCTGATTGAATCAATGAAGTGATATGAATTTCCGAGAAATAAACTTTATTTGACGACCTAGATATGGGCTTAATAATGTAGTTGCACGAGCCCATGGCTATATGACCCTTTTGGACAAACGGAAACTGGCTATATTTGGAGCCCATGTATCAGAATTAGGCGCTGCGACCACCCAAATCGAACGCGTCGAGAAGGCTAACGATTTTTGGGAGCATCAAAACGTGATTAAGTCTAGGCCTTAAATTCCATCGTTTAAGCCCTTTTGTTGTTTTCGTGAATTTTTTGCTTTTTTCTATTTTTTTGGATTTTATTAAAATACTTAACCAGCTCCAATCGTTTTGAAATTTGGCTGGGATTTATTTTATTTCGTAAGAAACAAGCTGTAATTTTGGCCTACGGTTTCGAGCACTTCTATAAAAGGATCTCAAACCATAATTTTGTCGTCAAACTTTTTTGAATAGAACTTGAGTTTTCTCTAAAGTCTCCTACACTCTGACCTAGGGTTAGAGATTATCAATTTTCTGTTTTCTTCTTTCTTTTCTCTGTGTTTGCCTCATTTCTCGTGTTTGCCCATTCATTGGAAAATTTCTAGTTGTGTACTTTAACGATATTCTCATATATAGTACTATGGAGGAGCTGCACCTCCAGCACTTACGAGAAATATTGGTTGTTTTGAAACAAGAAAAGTTTTATGGGGGACTCGACAAGTGTTGCTTTGTGACAGACTCGGTTCTCTTCATGGGGTATGCTGCGTCAAAGAATGGTTTGTCAGTGGATAAGTCAAAAGTAGCAGCAGTGCGTGACTGGTCTACACCTACTTCTATCACTCAAGTCCGCTCTTTTCACGGATTGGTCTCCTTTTACAGAAGGTTCATACATAACTTCAGCAATGTTATGGCTCATATTACGGATTGTATGAAGGGAAACACGTTTTGTTAGACCTCTGAAGCAACTACCACGTTTGAAGAGATCAAGGTAAGATTGTCCACTACATTGATTCTGGTTTTACCTGAATTTTCTGCAAGGTTTGAATTGTATTGTGATGCGTCCGGATTGGGCATTGAAGCCGTACTCAGCCAACGAGGCCGACCTGTAGCCTACTTTAGTGAAAAGTTGAGTGGAACTAAAGTCAACTACAACACCTATAACAAGGATTTTTATGCTGTTGTATGAGCTATGAAGCACTGAAATTTCTACTTGGCCTATAATGACTTTGTCCTATACACTGATCATGATGCCTTGAAGCATCTGCAGATTCAAGAGAAGCTCTCTTCCCGTCATGCACGTTGGGAAGCATTTACTTAACAATTTACCTTTTCCATCAAACATACTTCGGGGGCAGTTAACCGCGTAGCTGATGCACTGAGCCGATGCAGTATGATGATTTGTATGAAAGGAAAAGTTGTGGGGTTCGAGATGATGAAGGATCTACTGGCTATCGATCCATATTTTGGTCATATTCTAGAAGACGTCTGTGCAGGTTTGAGAAAAGATTTTGCAGTGACCAATGGTTACCTCTTCAAAGTTATTTTACTCTGTATTCCTGAGGGCAGTTTGAGGTTACTGATTGTACATGAGAGACACAAAGATGGGCATGGTGGTAGAGATCAAACCCTTCACTCTGTATCCAGCCAGTTCTTCTAGCCTTATTTGAGGCGAGATGTTATCCGTTTTGTCACTGGTTGTCGGGTTTGTCAGGTGACAAAAGGTACATCCTCCAACGCAGGTCTATACCTACACTCCCAATACCGGAAGGACCGTGGCGAAGTGTCAGCATGGATTGCTTCTCTGGGCTACCAAGAACACAGAGAGGTAACTATTCTATTTTTATGGTGGTTGACAAGTTTTCTAAGATGGCCCATTTTATTGCCTGCAAGAAAACCACATATGTTGTGAATAATGCTAATTTATACAATCGTGAGGTCTACCGCTTACATGGCATACCCCTCAATATCGTTTATGATCGCGATACGTGGTTTGTCGGGCATTTTTAGAGGATTTTGTGGCGCCTCACAAACACAAAACTGAGTTTTAGCAGCGCGTATCACCCGCAGACAGACGGCCAAACTGAGGTAATTAATCGAACGTTAGGCAACATGTTACGCACAGAGGTCTCCTGGAACTTAAAATCATGGATTCCCATCTTTATCACATTGAGTTCGCCTACAACAGACACCACAAGTGCAGTACTGAGTATAGTCTATTCATGGTAGTCTATGGTTATAACCCACAGGTTCTATGGATTTGGTTTTCCCAACGCTTGACAAGGTTCCAGATAGGGTCGAGAACGCCACTACTGATCTTTGGGAGATCCATGAGAACACACGTAAACACGTGGAGAAAACAACACAAAAGTACAAGGTTACCGCAGATAAGAAGCACCAACTGTTGGAGTTTATAGTTAGGGACTTTGTATGGGAAATTTTGACCAGAGATCGATATCCTGCGCACGAGTACAACAAGTTAGCTGCAAGGAAGGTGGGTATGTGTGAAATTATTGAAAAAATTAATCTCAATGCATACAAGTTAAAGCTACCCAGCCACATGAAGACCCATAACGTTTTCAACGTGAAGCACCTGGTGTCGTTGACCAATGCTGCTGAGGATGATGAAGCTGAGAATTCGTGGGCGAATTCTTCCGAAGAAGGAGAGGATGATGTAGTTGCACAAGCCCATGGATATATGGCCCTTTTGGACAAACGGAAACGGGTTTTATTTGGGGCCCAAGTATCAGAATTAGGCGCTGCGACCACTCAAATCGAACACGTCGAGAAGCCCAACGATTTTCGAAAACATCATAGTGTGATGTAGTCCAGACCCTAAATTCCATCGTTTAAGCCCTTTTTTGCTGTTTTCGTAAATTTTCTGCATTTTTTTTATTTTTGTTGGATTTTATTAAAATACTTAACCAGCTCCAATCGCTTTGAAATTGGGCTCGCTTTATTTTATTTCGTAAGGAACAATTTTGGCCTAGGGTTTTGAGCACTTTTATAAAAGGCTCTCAAACCCTAGTTTTCCCGTCAGAATTTTTTCAATAGAACTTGAGTTTTCTTTAAACTCTCCTATACTCTGACAAAGGGTTAGAGATTATCAATTTTCTGTTTTCGTTTTTATTTTCTTTGTGTTTTTCGTCGTCGGTTCCATCTCGTAGCTTGGCGCTACCACTTAAGCTGATCAAGTAAGAGATATGAAGACTCGAGAGCCATAATACGACCATAATATAAGAAATGAGTTGATCAAAACAGATAAGTGACACAAAGACCCATATACGAGCTCAGATTAGATTGAACAAGTAGAAGCTGACGTGTTAAAAGAATACTAAAAAACCTTCTAGGATCTTCTAAGATACTATTCAATATTACTAGAATACCTTATGCAATTAGAGAGTAATTTCGTAATTCTTATAACCAACTCTCTCTTGAATGAATGTCACATAGACACAAAGACACGTGTCAGCCATCCATAGATTTAAGATTATGGCTACAATAGTACTATAAATAAAGGCTTTGGCCTTATTGTAGATGGTGCTGCAAATTATAAAACTTGAGATAAATCTAATAAAAAGTAAATATTCTTTGTTTTCTTGAATTGTTCAATCTTTTAGCCATTAAATTTCATTTATATCTTGGTTAATAAATATTTTAATATAATGACTTGGTGGACTATGACAACTACATTTTATTTGAATCTAATGATGTCTCTACTGATCATCATCATGTTTATGCTAAGTCGACTTCTTTACGAAAAATTGGTTTTAACTTTTTTAATGTAGTTTAAAACTTATTAGATTTTTTTTATCATAAGTAAAAATATTTCACTTTAAAATATTTTTTAGATTAATAATTGAAAAAATAATATTGGTACAGTAAATGTCGTATAAATACAATAAAAATATAAGACGAGAGAAAACATAATAATAAAAAAAAAATTCCAAAATATGTCCCAGCTAACTAAAAGTTTTTAAAATGAAATAAATAGTCAACAAGTCTAAAAAAATTCTTCATAAATTTAGAAATAATTGAATGACCGGGAACTTTCGATACGTTAATAATAATATAAAATAAAGTTATACGTGGTTGAGATGTTGAATACAATGTTTTAGAAAATTTCTAATGAATTTTTTTGCTTTTGGATGAATCATTTTGGAGTATAATTATTATTTTTTATCCAAAACATCCAAACTCTCATTTGCATTCCGTGCAATATTTCATTCTTATAATTCAAACGAATAAGTTAAATAACTTGGCCATTTTTCATTCAGGATGCTCCCAAATTAAAAACTCATAAAAATTGAACTAGATTAGTCTAAATTTGTAGCACCATTATTTATTTTATCTCATATTATTTTATTAAAATAAATTTATTCTTGTTTTGGTTAAAATAGATTTTGTAAGTGCATAAAACGATTACCATAACTTTCTTAAGCCTGAAAGTTTCAAATAATAAGTCTTTTTTTTCAAAGACTTACAAATTTGAGTTTTTTTCTAAACTTCATCTAATTTTTTTCGTGTGATCATATAAAATTTATTTAATTGCACAATTTAACGGTTAGTAATAAGCTCATTATGTTTTATTTCGTATATCTTTTATTTACTTTAAAGTGCTTTCTATTTTATTTTTTTAGTGTAACTAATGATAATATTAGTATAAACACATGTTTAAAGTAAAAATAAAGATTTATATATACTTTTGCATAAACAAAGATAATAAATATTATATTATAATATATTTTTATTATTTTACTAATCTATTAATGTTTATGTATATCATTGAATAATTTATTTCTAGTTAAATGATTATTGTCTAAATCTATGTCATGATATGTTATTATAAGATAATCTATTTATACAATAATCTTTACATTTAGTTTTACCAATTGTTTGGACCGACATTTGAGGAAAGATGACAAAGTTTGAAAGGTCTATTGTATTGTTAGATTGAATGCTTTGTAGCATTCTAGAAATTTCATACATACTTTTTAGAAAAAAACAAGATTCGATTAAAACATACGAAAAACACATCTAAGTAAAATAAGCAGTATAATGAATATGTACCTCAAGAAAAAGGTCGACCTGACGTGCGACTTCATCAATGAATATGACGGTGTTTTCTATATTTTCTCCCATTTTATTAAGGATTATTCACATAAAAAGTTTGAAACACAATCCATTGGTCATAAAAAAATTATGGAAAAAATATCAATACTATTATCACTACGCATAGCTTCAACCACTTATGCATTATATATTTTTGTCTTCATAATCCTTCTAAAATAGTATATTCCATTTATCCACTGACCGCGTCCAATAGCCATTATTCATCTTTGATCTTGTATAAGAAAACCAAACTTCACATAGTAAATAATAAAATTCATATCACCAGTCAAATGAGAGGGAGAAATCAAACTATAAGTTAGATGATATACAAAAAACACAGTAAGCAATATTAAATTAGAGGACAAATATACACTCACACATTGACTAGTTGTAACCTATGATCTGAAAAGAAACTCAATTTACAATCTTGCATAGAAACCACAATACTCAATAGAGAAGCGTCACTTATAATGTGACTGGAAACACATGTATCAATAATCCAAAAAGTACTGAAAGACTCACCACTCCGAGTATCGTCATAATGTACTACATTCTCAGTGAGCAACAAAAAAAGAATTTGTTAAAGGTGATAAAAAATTATAGAAGTGTCACATGTTCCGAGATCAATGGGAGCCCATGACTGGGTGGCTAAAAGGACCATTACGGTAGTCTTAGCCATACTAACTAGCGATCGGGGAACCAGACAACGCGAGGGTGCATCATTCCCCCCACCGTCCATTCTGTGGTATCCGTTCGGGTGCTTCGGTATGACCCTAGTTCTCATAAAAACCATGCTTAGTGTAGTTCTCAGATTCAGCATGCCCAAACTTGTGATAATAAGTTTAAATCAACCGGCGAAAAATACACCGTGAAGGCACAAGATGACCTCAGGGAGCATAATGAACAACAAAATCCATATCAGTTTCAGATACAGATTTCTCCACATAACGAGTTTTTAACCTCTCATTAGTGTACATATTCTTAAAAAAAACTTTAAGATTAGAATATGTTCTTGAATAAGCAACTGAAATCGAATATAACCAAATCGCTGTATGTGATATGAGCAAAAAGACCATGTAATTTTTTTTCATCTTGTTGCAACTGAAACTTCTCAACCATACCATGTAAACATGAAGAAACACAAGTATATGTACTAAGCTCATCCCACATCTTCTCCAATGTATCAAAATATTTAGTAAGAGACATAGTGGCAGTTTGTTTACACTCAACTAATTCACATTTCAACTCATGCTTACGTTGAGCATTAATAACAGTAAAAAAAAGTTGTAATTTCCCACAGAGGTTTAGCCTCTTCATATAAAAGAAGCTTATGTTGAGACTCATCAATAGTATTAATAATATATTACACCAAAATAGGCTGAACAACATCCCAATCCTCAAGCAATACCGGATCCACCAGCTTCACAATACTACTATTAATAAAGGCAAATTACCTCTTATTGCGTACAAAAAAATGTATAGAATATTACCAAGCTTGATAATTAGACCAATTGAAATGAATAGTTAAGATAACATTACCTGGATTGTCATTCGAACGAAATAATATCGATAATATGGATCAATATTCTGATAAGCTACAACGATATTATGAGATAAACGTTGCTCGGAGGTAAGATGTGGTATTTTTGCTGGGTTAGAGACATAAGAACCCTCATTTCCAGTCATATGGAAACCGATGGAGAGATGAAAAGATTGGTTAGGCTGCTGGAGAATCGCACCAAGGCGACAACGCAAGAAGGAGTCGGTGTTGCTTCGACCAGTAGCAACGATGAGATCACTTCGCGTTGGGGGAGTTGCTGGAATATGTGTCGAGGAAGCGGTGTGAGATAACCATCGGTGAAAAGAAGACGTATGAATGAGATGAGCAACGAGGCTGCGTCACAAAGGTTTGGGGAAAAAATGAAGGATAGGTTTTTGTATTTTTACTAGCTTTAATATCATGTTGAGAGAATAAAAAAATTTGATTCATACATTAGCTTTACAACGTTTATATAGACATATACATTGCTATATCTTCTATTCATTGTAATATACATATAATAAATCAGCTCGTATTGTTTATACCAATAGAGTATGTATGACCATTACTTTTACATCATTAACATTAAGCATTTAGTATAGGTGAAAAGGGGTTTATAGAGAAAGAAACTCTCTTATCTTTCTAGAAACCCTAAGCATTTGAGATTATCCTGCCCCCGAAATTCTTCTAAAGTGACTCAAGGTTCTCCCTCGTTTATAAGCCGACTTCTTCTCATTCAGGTCGTTTTCTTCAACAAATCAATATCCTCTTCTTTCGAGAGATTGATTTCAATTTGTTCTAGAGAAACTCTTCGTTTACTCTTTAGAACTCTTATATATCGATGGTGTCTCCCCTGCTGACTGTTGGAGGCGATATTGTATCTCGTGTAGGTCGCTTCATGTTGGTAATGTGCTATGTGCACCAACGTGGATGCGTTCTCTTCAAGTGATCTTTCTCCTTTCGTATGATCTCTGATTTTAAGTATTTATTTGTATTTTATATTCTTATGCAGCTTCTTTCATCTCAATGTATGATCTCGAAGTCCGTGGTTAGTTAGATCTTGGTTTTCTATTTTAAATTTGGAGATTTCTTCCTAGATCTATGAATTTTGGGTTTTTTTTAGGTTTTTTCGGTTTTAGATCTTAAATTCTTTAGATTTGAATATTTTTACGTATTTTATGTTAGTATGAATTTCAACTGCAGTTATTTGGTTACAGATTTTTGTTTGGTTTTTATATATTATTTTTTGGGTTTTTTCGATTTTAAATTTTAAATTTTTAAGATCTATGTATTTTAATTTGGTATTTCCTTATTATTGTATTTTTACTTTTATTCAGCTAGGTTATTAAGCTTTTATTTATAATGTTTTTGTGTTTTTTAATTCCTTTGCATATTACATTTACCATACAATAATTTCAAGTATCCATTATCTTTAGATTTAGTTTTGATCAACGCAACCTCTTACTTAAATATGTCACGTGAACTTATAAAACTATTACATATTCATTTAAGGGAAATTACACCTAAGGTACCCACTCAACTATTTTATTGTCATCTAGTAACCAAGGTTTGATCAATTATTTCTTAATACCCATCTCAACTACCTAATTACCACATAGTACCTAACATTATTTTAATATCCTAACTACCCTCACCCTTCATGAACAACCACGTAACCAAAATTTATCTTTCTTACTTTTTCTTTATATTTTATATTTAAAAGATCCGTATATTTCAAAACGGAGCTAGAAAAAAATAAATGAAAGTACCATCGCTTTTGTTTTTTTAAAAATGAACAAAACTAGATCCATTGATGATATTTTTTTATTTTTTTAAATAATAAAATCTCACTAGTAACAACTCTCAGGATATCCTGAGAATTGTTCAGGAAATCTTGAGAATTGCAAACAACTCTCATGATATCCTGAGAGTTGTTCAGGAAATCCTTAGTTGCAATCAATTCTCTTGATATCTTGAGAATTGTTCAGGAAATCCTGAGTTGCAAACAATTCTCATGATATCCTGAGAGTTGTTCAGGAAATCGTGAGTTGCAAACAATTCTCATGATATCCTGAGAGTTGTTCAGGAAATCGTGAGTTGCAAACAATTCTCATGATATCCTGAGAGTTGTTCAGGAAATCCTGAGTTGCAAACAACTCTCAGGATATCCTGAGAATTGTTCAGGAAATCCTGAGAGTTGCAAACAACTCTCAGGATATCCTGAGAATTGTTCAAGAAATCCTGAGAGTTGCAAACAACTCTCAGGATATCCTGAGAATTGTTCAGGAAATCCTGAGAGTTTCAAACAATTCTCAGGATATCTTGAGAATTGTTCAGGAAATCCTGGGTTGCAAACAATTCTCATGATATCCTGAGAATTGCAAACACCTTGAGGTACCAGCGGGTATATATGGTCGGGGTATTTTTGTTCAAATTTCTGAGAGTTGTTTAGGAAATCTTGAGTTGCAAACAATTCTCATGATATCCTGAGAATTGCAAACACCTTGAGGTACCAGCGGGTATATATGGTCGGGGTATTTTTGTTCAAATTTCAATTCGAAGTACCAAGTTACACTATCCAAAAAACGGATACCACTGAATAATTAAATAATTGAGAATGTATTTACTAGTACTTTTCTCTTTATTTATTACTTTAAATTATTAAAGAATAAAAATAAAAAATTGGTGAGAGATAGTTTAGTTTAAATGAAACTAAGAAACTACATGAGTCGATAAGATTCTGTTATAAAATTTCATATTTAAGGAAGTGAAGATATTATGTAGCAGGGGTAAAGAAGTAAATAACAGCGATGATCAAAACAAAACTAACAGCGCACTTAATTAATTAATTAATTGATAAGCTTGATGATGAAGGTCTAAGCTTTTTCCGTAAACAAAAAATGTCTTCTCTGTCCTCTCCTTTCAGCTTTTCTTCATCCTCAATAAAGCAGAGCTTTTAACAGGTAAGCGCATATATCTCTTTCTCTGTCTTCTTTATTCGCTGGACTCTATCTGTGTGCTTACTTTCTTCTCCGATCAAACTTCTGTTCACGTTTCGATAAGTTCTTCCTTTCCGATTACGATTCATAAGTTTGTGTAAGTTCCGACTGGAATCCTTTGTTCTTCGCAATTTTTATTACTTCGTCCATACGCTTGATTTGTGAAATTGTTTTGGCTGCTACTCATCCATCTGAAGTTCTTTCGGTTCTGTCTGAAATTGTTTTGACTAAGACAGAAGTTAGGTTAGCTTCTAGATTTTGGAATCCTAGTCATCTTTAACTTGTTGGATCTTGTCCAAAACTTAGAATCTCTAGTTTGGATCAATATGTAAGTACCATAGAAGTTGTTTATTTGGCTTTGGTATTCAGAATTCAATGTAAGTGGATAGTTTGTGATATCAATATTTATGAACATTTCTGCTTTTCGGACCTGTTATTTCCCTGCTAGTCCTTCAAAGTTCGTATAAATTTTATCGATAAACCCAGGCTAATTGATTCCTGCTTCTTTAACGCACCTAATGGTAATTCCAACTGAAATTTGATGCACAGTTGAGCTTTTTATGTTTGGTTCACAAATTACTAGCTTGTCCTGTATGTTAACCTTGGGAAGCTCCAAGCACCATCTACTAGGGACTCCTAGGTCCAACCCAAGTCTGTGGAGGCTCTAATTTGAGACGTTTTCGAGATTACAACCCTTTTCAATCAAGCCACTTGACCAAATCTTGTTGTGGATTGACCTAGTTTGGACGGTGGCTGCACTTGAATCAGTGTGACAAATATCTAAAGTCCTTACACTCAATCGAAATAACGTATACGAATAACTATGATTACCCTACCTTCATGCATCATCAAATGTTTCAAATCATGCTTTGGCTACTCTCTTCAGTTGGAACCTAACACTAACGTTTTTGAAAACTATCAGCTATAGCTTCTGTTTGTGTCTTATATAGAAATAGCGTTGGTTTCTTTTATAGTTAAAGGATAATAGAAGATTCTTTGTCGCGAAACATGTACAGAATTAGTACTAAAACTCTTCGTTTTCGCTTCCATTTTGTTTCTTGAAATATATTTTCGCCGCAAGAGACATTTAAATAGCTATTATGGATTATGATAACTACTGAGAATTTTCTTTCCTTCAAGCAGTAGAAGTTTGTACTGTGTTTCTGGTTATTTCAATTCTCATTGTTTCTCTGTCAGATGAACAACTTCAACTCTCTTCATTCTTTTTTCCTAGTAAGGTGTATATCTTAATGGACACTGGTCCTGCGAATATAAAGATTTATCAAGATTACTTTAGTCCGTCACGTCCCATCTCTAAATCTAATCAAGATAATTCTCCATCTACTTCCTTAACACACATCTCCAATTCTTCAAGGTAAATTGCTTTTGATGATAACTTTAAAACAACATATCTATATGTCAATATCATGTGTTTTAAGTTTTCCTTCTCATGGTTTAGCATAGGTCCTACAAGCCATTCGCGAAATCAAAAGAACTTGAGAAGGGCAGCATTCATGTTGAGAATGTTTACTCTTCGTAGGCTGTCATGGGGCTCAAGCACTGATGATCAGGAGAAGGTTTATTTGACATTCTTTTTTCAGCTTACAGTAAGTAACGTTGCATCAGATAGCAGAGTTTCTCTAATAGTTGTCTTTTACTTTCAGGTGGTGTTAACAGCTGCAGAGTTAGAATCTCTTAGAACAGAACTGCAAGAATTAGAAGAGAGAGAATCTTACCTGAAAGCACAGTAAGAGAAATTTAATTAATACTTTTGGAAGATGAAATGGACATCAAAACTTCCACTTTCATGTAGCGAATTAGAGATTTATGTATGGTGATTTGTCTTTACGTTCAGGTTGGAACATGTAGATGAAGTTCTACGGTCTGCCCGTCTGTCTGGCTACTTGAATATTCGAACTGTATGATTTTTCATTGTTTCAAATCTGACTTGTTATTGTTTTTCCACTAGGCTTGAATTCATGATCTTTTCCATTCTTAATATTCTTTGCAGAGGTGGAACCCTCTGCCAGGTGAACCTCCGATAGATGATACGGATGTTGATGACTGGCTCCCTCGCTTTGTGGTCCTTCATGGTTCATGTATTTTCTTCTACTTAAAGTCAACAGGTAATTTATATGGTTACCGTGATCTATGGTTTGTTTGATAAAGACAACAATTAGAAGGTTATACAGAACAAAGTTTGATAAATGCTTTGAATATGAATTTACCGCGATAGGTAAAAGAAAGAAATAGATTGTCCGTAATAATCGTCCAAGCAGCAAATTTGAATTCTAATAGTAATAGGCTTCTTCGACTATGTTATATTAGTTTGTTCTGTACATGTACAAAACTTGCTTTGATGATCGTGCAGCTGACATTAATAATAACATGCAGATTTGAGTCCTCAGGATTCTTCCTTGCTATCAGATATAGTGGAAATTTGTCATATGCCAAGCTTTAAGAAGGAAGACGAAGAAATAAAATATTGCTTTTACATTTTGACTCACCATGGACTACGATATGAGTGCTCTAGTAATTCTAAAACTCAGGTAATTCTAGTTTTTCGTCAGTGTCGCTATGCACTTATCCATTTATATAAGATGGCAGTTGCTAAATCAGTACTTATAAAAACAAGTCGTTTATTTTGAGATTAAGAAACTGGACGGACCAAACATTCTTATTGGTTACAAATCAGTAATAATAAGCAAATAAGAGATTATGAAACTGGACGGACCAAACATTCTTATTGGTTACAAATCAGTAATAATAAGCAAATAAGCTGATAGAAGCAAAGGACATACACTTAAGTCTTAAGTCTTGTTAGTTTCAATCCAAATAACTAAATTCATTACCTATTTGAATACTTGTCAGGTGGATTCTTGGGTGTCAGCGTTGCGTAGTGTGTGCAAGGCAGAATCCGACACGAAAGTACCCATTGCATCGAGCGGATTATAAATGATTTAGCACCAGTTAGATGTAGATCCTTATATAAACACTAACCTATTTCGTTATGGTCCCTGTAAATATGATATGATTCTTACTTCTTAGTTATTAGTTAGATGTAATCAATGTCATTCTGTCATTTTTAAAGTTACCATTCTTCAAAAAGAAAATTCTACCACGTAGTTGTAAAATGATTACTTTTTTTATAGTACTGCTGAACCAAATTATTTCTATATGCCGTTCAATATTTTATTAAAAATATAAGATAAATCATCTTTCACTCGTTCCAAAGAATTATACAAAAATATTTCTTTTTTTTGTATTCGACTTTAAAAAATACCATAGACTATGACTTTTACAACTTAAAATCTGAACACAACGAAACATAAATTCTAAAACCTAATTCTAAACCTAAACTCTTAAATCAATTTCTTTTTGAGATAAATAAAGAAGTATAACACTTTACGTTAAACTTTATATATACTTAAAATAAATATGAAAATTAAATCAACCTGATTTTAATATATAATATATAAATTAGTTAATAAAATATTCATGCTATATAGATTTAGAGATAATTAAGGTTGCTTCGAAATAGATAGTGGAGTTGGTGGAGTACATGCTATTAACGTAGGCGTACTTGTTGAATTGCGGTTTCGGATTCCCTCTGAAACATAAAAAATAATAAAATTGTTTTACTGAAAGTAATATTACATTTTTTTGGTAACTTAGCATTAAGTACTCTTCTTTTCTTTTACTTACTAATTCTGTCGAAGTAATATTTAGGCTTTTATTTTGGTCAAATAACGCATTCAAACTAAATTGACATTCATTATCACGGAAATAAAAATAAAAATAAAAATTAATTTATATATATATATATATATATATATATATATATATATATATATATATTATTCTATTAATAAAATCAAGCTCGATTATGTCAAGATCATGGCTTCGAATAGTACATCGTCCCTCGACTATCGCGTTTGGTGGCAGATAGTTCCTTGATTTTCAAATGTCCGTTGACAGTCCAGGGACTATCGCGTTTGGATAAAGTTAGTCCACTAGATCCTCTGATTCATGAGAGGCTGCCACCTGTCACCATAGTCCCCAGATTTTTGTATCACCACTAGTCCCTTGAGTTTGGTTTTTCGTAATATTCTACATTTTGGGTTTGACCTAAACTCAAGGGACTAGTGGTGATACAAAAATTTGGGGACTATGGTGACAAGTGGCAGCCTCTCATGGATCAGAGGATCTGGTGGACTAACTTTATCCAAACGCGATAGTCCAGGGACTGTCAACGGACATTTGAAAGTCAAGGGACTATCTGTCACCAAACACGATAGTCGAGGGATGATTTACTATTCAATGTCTCAAGATCATATATTGTTAACTTCGTGATTTAGTAGCGGATGATCTTGTGAATCGGAAATATAATATCACATGGACCTGCATTGCATTCATCTGGCGTATGTGCAAGCAGGGGTTATTCTTGGAAATTCATAAGCTATATCACATGAGAATTCCACCAAAAGTGACGATGGTTTAATACCATTCATATTGTTATATTGACATTCCTCTGACAAGATAATTAAACATATTATTTTCATGAAGAAGTCGTGAGTGCAAGAGTAAAGTTCGGTACGACCGAGAGTCACTCAACGGGAGCAAACGTCACATTTAATAGTGGAACCACTCACATACATGTGACAAAATTTAAATCCTTCCTCACCACCATCACAGTGTTTTGTTAACGCATGTTAGACATTTAGAATGAGCTACCAAAGAATCAGCTAAATCATTACGATAACTCGCCAAACCCTCTACATAAGCACATGGTGCTCAGTTTAGGCCCACAATGGTCTGTAAAACACCATAATGCCAAACCCCTAGTTAGCACATATCCCAAGTATGCTAAACTATGACTATCCTGGATAGGGTGGGGCATGCAAGACACGAAGTAAAACTTAGTCAAATATTCATTGGCTCCGGAAATACTAGAATGACATATGATTCCTAAATTCAACCAATATACGATGGAAAAGTACAACGAGATCAACAACCCTAAACATCATACTGAACAATTTAGAAATAAGATGTTAAGGTCAGGAAGAGACGATAAACTCATATGTCAAACATTTCAATGATCTTTTGAAGCAATGCCCTCACGTGGTTTAATCATCTACCTTTGGGCTTGATCTAAAATTTCAAGATACTCTAAACATCGTTCAGAGGCCAATTTATCTAGAAATATATAATTCAAATAGATATCTATTACATAATACACTGCAAGTAGGAGCTCAATGGGAACCTGAGAGAATACATGAAGAGGTTCATCAAGATAAAAAATATTATGGATAATTATCACGAACTCATTGCATGTGCTATCTATCGACATAACATCCTCTCCAACCTTTTGACCAAAGACAATATGAATCGAAAAGCCTCAACCTTCAAGGATCTCTTAGTTCAAGCTGAAACATAAATTAAACCGATAAAAATATACGAATAAAGCTACAAGGAATGCCAAAGCATATCCCTTTTATCACTCAGCATACAACCCCATCGAGTCGTTGACCGTTTCCATAGTTTAAACATTAAATACTCTTCTGAACAACCATACAAAAAATTCACCTACCAAAATAAAAACCAAAAAAATGAAAACAAAAAATCCAGTAGTGGTTCATATGTCCAACACATCAAGCTCAGTGAAAGTGTGGCAACCATCTGCAACAGGGCACACTACATGGTTTTTTTTCAAAAGTCCAAAAACTTATAGGTCCCTAAAAAAATAGATCTCTCAACAAGTTTTGTAAGTACCACAGTGAGAGTAAACATTGTACAAGAGATTATCGAACCTTAAAAGATGAAACAATGATAAACTTATTGAGTTTATCAAGGGTCGAGTATTTTCAACATAAAAAAAATTCTCTTGCAAACCCAATACGAGTGCCTGAGACAAAGTTGTTTCAAGTAGAGGCACCAGCCACGACACCCCAGGTATTAAAAACCCTAGCAATTTATAAAGAATGTGATGAGTACTTACATCCTCATTAGACCTACAAGTAGTTCTCATCATCTTTATATGTGATTCATCTACATTAGTCAATAATTTATCATAAACCCGTCACACAACTAACCTCAAAGTCCAACAAATAAGGAAAATTTTAGTTAACATCTAACACAATATATGCCCCACCATCAGTTTTGACAATGATAATTTAAAGGAGATAGTGAGGCTCCACAAATACACGACCATAATTATCGCGGAGATTGATGAGAAAAGTAAAATAAAAATTATGATTAATGTTAGTAATTCGACCAATATCCTATTAAAAAAACTATATAAATATTATAGTTAGTTTCACTGCAGAAAATAACCCAATTATCAGAGCACTCAAGATAAATATGGCCATTAGATAGAGAATACAAGAAGAATGTACAATACCTCTTTATGGTGGTGGACATGACATCATCCTCTAATGTCATATTCATAAGAAAAAAAATGGGTCAAACAAATGCACGTTAACATATCCACAATGCACCACTATTTTTGCTACACTAGTCGACTAGTCGATCCAAATACACTAAAATATCTAACGATTGGCTGCTACTACAAAACTAATTTCAGATCTAGACCGAACTAACCCAAAATTAAGATCCATAAACCTAATATCTAGAACAACAAACCCTAGATCATGCTTACAAAACAGGATAAGAAGCTTCACCGCACTCTACGGTGATAAATACCAAATAAACAGATAAAAATACAAGAAAAATACTCGGAATTGGAATTACCAACTTGTATCAACAAACCAAAAAAAGTGAAAAAAATCTGCACCACGAACCATAACCATGGAAGTCGAACAATATCAGCACTTGACTTGAAAACATTGATCAAAATACAATCCTAAAGAAAATCAGAGCAAACGAATGAGCAATAGAGGAAAATAACACATGAGAGTAAGAGTAAAATCGAGATGAGAATTTTGAAACATTTATCCGCCGTGAGTGCATATTTGGAGGTGATAAAAATACAACATGGTGTTTTTTGAACTAGTTCGCTTTCGGTTGATATTTTAATGATATTTCAAGAAGAGCCCGAGCCAATTTTAAAATAGAGAAATGTATTTAATAGTATCCGGAACCAAATTTAGTGTCTGCTTAATTCTTCAACTATTCAATATATCCGTATAAAATTTATATACAGTATTTAATTCTTTTCTAATATCTAGTTTTTTCCATAATATTTCAAATACCATGTTTCATCACATGCCCACTAACTTATTCTTCTTATTTTTTTGATTTTTTTTAAATTTGTATCTTTCAAAATGTAGCTATAAAAAACTAAATGTATCATCGGTTTTATGTTTTTAAAATGAACAAAACTAAATCCATGAATGATGTTTTTATTTTTTTTAGTTGTCTCACACTTCGTTTTGGCATGGTCTCGCATCTCACATTTCGCACTTTGACAAAATAATTAGTTTATTTTTGTCTTAAGTGCGAGATCGTAGTCAAAAACATTTTTTGCTTGCAAGACTCAAAATGTGAGATGAAAAACGTTAGATTAGATTCTTGGGTTAGATTTGATTTTAATTAGGTGTGAGGTACGAGACTAGGCCTACAAGGAATGCGAGGTGCGAGACGAAGCTTTCAAGGAATGCAAGATGCAAGATACGAGACAAAGGTTGAATTTGATTTTTTTTTACTTTAAGTGCGAGACGAAGGTTAAATTTAAATTTATTTTTATTTTGAAGTGCAAGGTAGGAGACCATGATTACAAGAAATATGAGATGTGAGATGAGGTACTATGGTTAAATTTAAATTATTATTATTTGGTTAAGAGTGAGATGCTAGATGCGAGACCGGAGCGAAACAAAGCGCTAGAGGTGTGACCAGACAAAACAAAGTGCTAAACCAGCCTAACTGGTTCTCGTGAAATGTGAGATGCGAGACTAAGACAAAACGAAGTGTGAGACGGGACAAAATGTAGTGCGAGACTAGTCTAACTCCGTTTATAAAAAAATATATATCATTCATGGATTTAGTTTTGTTCGTCTTAAAGAAAAAAAATCGATGGTATTATCGATTTTTTTTTGAACTACGGTTTGAAACATATAAACTTTTTAAAAAACAAAATAAAAAAGGTTTATTTCAGAAAAAGACAAAAAATATTATTTTCGATAAAAGAGTTGGTCCATTTTTTTTAAACTAGTTAGTGATAAAAAAAATTGACTTTGTGATATATTAAGTTAAATATTTAATATGTTTCTAAAAAAAATACTCTAATCATAATGTTATGATAGACCAAACGGTAATAGTTTTTTAGTAACTCACAAGATTAATATTAGGGAAACTTGCCATATATGACCTATTACCCAAAGCTATTACAAATACATGCCCATAATTTTGGACTAGTTTTCTTTTAAATTTACCCCCAATATAAATATAGGTTTTAAAATGGGTCTAACTTCTTTCTCCCTCCTCATGCATCTCTACCTTCTTCATACAACTCCCGACTCCGATATCGATAGTTTCTTACCTTTGACGACGATAACTCCAACAAAGTCTCTGATTTACCTCCGTTATATTCCGATTCAAGATTCAACTACTCCAGAACAGTAAGTTCGGTTATGTTTTTCTTCGAAAACTCAATTCGATTCTATCACATTTCATAAACCTAGGGTTCCCTTGCAATATATTTTTCGAGTTTTTCAGTTAGTTTAATGATAATCTACTTCATATATATCATTTTTATGTGATTAATATTTGTTTTGTGTGATAAATCTTCTTCATTACTTCATTTATACATATTTTTCAGTCTGATCATAAGTCAGTCATACTGCTTACTCGTGTCTCCCTAAAGCGAGACACGAGACGCTCATACTAACTGCATAAATACCTTAAATTTTGTATCGAATTAGCTTTAATATTGTTACCGTAAATCAGACTTGCTTTTGTTACATTTGTATAGGTTTTGCAGCTATTATTTTTTCCATAATTTCAGGTTTGTATAGGTTTCACATCTATTAGTGTGTATTGGTTATAAATTAACATAGGTTCCGCATCTATCAGTGTGTCAGTGCTAATATATTAATATATGTTTCGCATCTTTCAATTTACCACATGTGTTAACATTTTCATAGGTTGTGCATCTTTCACTTTTACAATGGTTTCAAATTCACAGACGTTTCACATCTATCACTTATCTAACTTCCAATGATTTTGCATCTATCAAAACTGATTTATTTTTCTCATTTATTACTCTTATGGGGAAAATGGCACTAAAAACATGTTTATACAGATCAGGCCTCTTTGCACTGATAAAAAAATGCAATAGACAAAAGTGAGGCCATAACATATAGAAGCAGCAAAAAAGAAGCCTTTTACTCAATTTGGTTTTGAAAAGTCTATCGTCCATGGACTATCACATTTGGTGACAAATAGTCCTTTGATTTTAAAAAGTCCGCTGGTAGTCCCTGGACTATCAGCTTTGGATAAAGTTAGTCCACCAGATCCTTTGATTCATGTGAATCTGCTATTTGTCACCATAGTCAGCAGAATTTTGTATCACCACTAGTCCCTTAACTTTAGGTCAAAGTCAAAATGTAGTCTACAACCTGTGACCTAAAGTTAAAGGACCAGTGGTGATACAAAAATTTTGTGACTATGGTGACAGGTGGTTGGTTCACATGAATCAAAGGATCTAATGGACTAAATTTATCCAAAGTTGATAGTCCATGGACTACCAGCGGACTTTTGAAAGTCAATGGACTATCTGTCACCAAATGTGATAGTCCACGGATGATATATTGTTCAAACCCTATTCAATTTTAAAGGCAACATATGATCTTAGAATGAATAAGAATCCTTACAAAAGCATTGGGATGTAATTGAACAGATAGTACAAACATATGATGATGATGAAAATTGATGAGTCCGAATTCGAAGTGCTCCCCGGAGGGGTAGTCCAAAGTAAATCTCCCCGTAAATTCGGACAGGACTTTTTAACCGGACAAATGATTTCGAACACTGTAAACTTAAGGCAGTTCGAACTATGACTAAAGTACTAAAAAACCTAAACAATATCTGACTAAGCTACTTGCACATCTGCTTAAAACTTATGGGTCTTTAAACATGACCCGGGTCCATTAAACTTGACCCGAAAGCCCATAAGGGCCCAAATTTCACACTATAAATGCCCAACCACCAGCATTAACTATGGGTAAGAAAAATTAACTGCTGCCAGGCTGCTTAATTCACTCTCCACCCTTGAAACACCTTGAAATACTTTGAAACACCTTTAAACACCACCACACCACCGTGAAACACTCTTACACCGCCTTAAAACTCCACTTGAAATTACCAGCCTACCCCCAGGCTACTTTTATACACACCAAATTGGCGACCACAGTGGGAGGCGACGGTGCCTGAATCAAGCATTCAAAACCAAGTAAAGAAATTATGTCCGAATGAATCCGGATAATCCAGAGCTTCCACCAGCTTTGCTCGAAGTGGTGGAAGAGAACGATGAATATACTGTCCAAGAGCGTGACAGGTTGAGGGTTGAAATAGAAGCTCTGAGGGCTGAAAAGGCCAAGATCGGCATGAAGGAGAAATCCAAAGCGTCAGTTGCTCATCGCTCTGATAACCCTCGAGAGCATGAGGCTTCAAAAACTCATGTGAGCACTAAAAAGACACATGCCAGTTCTAAAAAGTCTCACCGGTCCAAGCCTGTGGAGAGTTCTGACTCAAGTTCAGAATCTTCGGACAGTTCTTCGGACAGTGAGGGAAATGAAAAATCCTTGTCCTCCAGCAGTGATGAGGGGCGAACCAGAAAAAAACAGAAACAAGTTAAAAAGTATTCCAGAAAAAGAGATCACCATGGAAGAATGAAAAGGCACATTAGGAAAGGATCATCTCACAACCGGAGGCATGTAGACCGGATGCTGGTGGATCCTTTTGCTTTCCATGATGAGCTAGGTATCTTTGCAACACCTAATGAGGATACTGCGTTCAGTCGTGGGAGGAATTGGAGGCAATCGCCTTTGTCTTCTAAAATACTGTCCGGAAACCTCCCCAAGAGGTTTGATAGCACCAAGATGGAGAAGTACGATGGCAGTACTGATCCGGACAATCATCTGGAGCAATTCAAGAACTTCATGATGAACTTCGATGATGATGATAAACTGCTCTGCAGGGCATTCTCCCAATCCTTCACGGGGAGTGCTCTGAAGTGGTACAACAGCCTTCCTCAGGGTTGTATCAGAGACTTTGATACTTTTTGGGTGGCCTTTCGAAGGCAATTTGTGGGGAGTAAGGAGTTAAAGGGTAATGGAGATACCATAATCCATTGTGCCCAGGAACCAAATGAATCGTTAAAGGAGTACATAAGTCGTTTTGTGAACACAAAAAACGGGCTGGCTGATTGCTTTGAACAAGTGGCAATAACATCCCTGAGACAAGGTTTGAACCCGGGCAACCTGGCCGATTCAGTAACCAGGAAGAAGGCCATGACCTGGGGAGGATTGCTAAATCAAGTTGGCAAGCAAATAAATGTTGATGAAACAAAGAAGACCAGGGTGCACAGACAGGTGAGATCCACCCCAGTGGCACCAACTCCAAATCAAAACCGGTCCGGGAACAAAGCTAGAGAAACCGGACAGGGGCATGGAAGGGGAAAAGCTCAGTCTCAACCAACTGCTCCTGCACAAAGTCAACAGTCTAGAAATAAAAGAGGGCCATGGGTCCAACCGGAGTGGTTTGCAGAACTCAAAGAAAGTGTGGCAACCATTTTCGATAAAACTAAAGATGAAGTACACTACCGGAGACCAGCAACCTTGCAGTCTCCCAGAGAACATCGAAACAGTTCTTTTTGTCAATATCACAATGATATTGGCCATACTACTGATGATTGCATAGCATTGAAACAAGAGGTTCAAAACCTGATCGAAATAGGGAAATTGGGTGCATACGTTAAAAGGAGAGGAGGCAACAGGCCTGACAACACTCACCGGGCTGGTCCGGTTAATGCTGCCCCAGAGGGGGCTATGGTAATCATTGAAAGGTTTGATGTGGAATCCGAATACTTGGATCCTGATCCAACAAGGAACAGAGTGGGTGCAATAGAGGAGCGTTCCAGGTCGGTCTCCGGGCTCATTAAGTTCTTTGAGTCCTTGACAATTTTCGGAGGTGACACTGTAACGGCTCCTACCACTTCATCAAGAAAAAGGCATGTTCATAATTTGGCTACCCAGCTAGAAGGGGGCATGACCTCTTATCAATCGACAAGTTTATTCCCATTTATTGTCTTTGATGGGGATGATTTGAGAGACATTGCTGGCCCTCATGAAGATGCTGTTGTTATAGGAGCATCGATAGGGGGCAATGAGATAAGGCGAATCCTGGTAGATACTGAGAGCTCTGCCAATATCCTTTTCCTAGATACTTACAAGAAAATGAAAAATCCAGCTGTGATTCAAAAGTCAGACAGATCGATCGTAGGCTTCACGGGCAGCTCAGCTGATGTAATCGGTGAGTTCGAAGAAGAAGTATTGTTGGGCAGAGGCCCTTTCAAGAAATCAGTCAGAATACTTTTCATTGTGGTGGATTTTCCCACTTGCTACAATGCTATTCTAGGGAGATCTTGGCTCTCTAGGATGCATGCAGTGGCTTCGATAGTCCATCAGTGTCTAAAATATGCTGTTCAGGGGCAGGTTGGGGTTGTCCGGAGCAGTCAAAAAGTTGCAAGGGAATGCTATGCCACTGCCTTGGCTCCACGAACTCTGGGGGCAGTCCGTATAAATGACCAATAGCAGTTTGAGGGCCTTTCTGGGGGTGAGGGTGAAATTGATGACCCCAGAGAGACCCCCGGAGTGTTGATCCCAGTTGAGGAGGTAGAAACACATTGCTTGGAAGAAGGAAAAATTGTCAAGATAGGGTCCAAAATGCCACCAATGTTGAAAGAAGGTATGTTGAAATTCTTAAAAGACCATCAGCATGTTTTTGCTTGGTGCAACGCTGATGTTACTGGAGTTCCATCAGAGGTGATTTCCCATCACCTATCTGTCCGGAGAGACGTGGCACCAGTGGTGCAAAAGAGGAGAGCTTTCTCAAAAGAAAAGGCTGATGTCATTGTACAAGAGGTTGACAGACTCACAAAGATGGGGCACATTAAAGAATCTCAGTACCCTTTGTGGACTGCCAATCCAGTCTTGGTAAAAAAGAAAAATGGTAAATGGCGAATGTGCATTGACTTCACAGATCTCAATCGAGCTTGCCCAAAAGACTTGTATCCGGTTCCCCGGATAGATCAGTTAGTAGACTCTACTTCTGGGAACAAGCTACTCTCCTTCATGGATGCTTTCTCCGGGTACAATCAGATCCAGGTGGATCCACAAAATCAAGAGCATACCACTTTTGTTACTGATAGGGGTCTGCACTGCTATAAGGTGATGCCCTTTGGCTTGAAAAATGCTGGGGCTACTTATCAAAGGTTAGTCAATAAGGCATTTGCTGATCAAATTGGAAGAAATATGGAGGTTTACATTGACGATATGATGGTGAAAAGTGTGGGTAAGCAGCTGCACTTGTCCGACCTCCAAGAGACTTTTGCCAACCTGGCCAAGGTAAATTTAAAGTTAAATCCTGAAAAATGTGTGTTCGGAGTGCAGTCCGGGAAATTCTTAGGGTATATTATAAGTGAGCATGGAATACAGCCCGACCCGGACCAACTCAATGCTTTGTTCCAAATGGAGCCTCCACGAAACATTAAAGAAGTACAGCGATTAACGGGGAGGTTAGCAGCCTTGAACAGATTCATCTCCAGGTCTTCGGACAGATGTGCTCCATTTTTTCAAACCTTGAAGGGTGCAAAGGGGTTTGAGTGGACACCACAGTGTGATGAGGCATTCAATGAAATTAAGAAGCATCTGTCCTCTCCCAAGACTTTGTTCAAACCAATTGATGGGGAGACTCTCTTCGTATATCTGGCTGTTTCAAGTTGTGCCATCAGTGCTATGTTAGTAAGGGAGGTTGATGGGTATCCTCACCCAGTGTACTACATCAGCAAAAGCTTGATTGATGCTGAGAGGCGTTACTTGAAACTTGAAAAACTAGCATTGGCCTTGGTGATAGCTGCAAGAAAGATGAGGCCTTATTTTCAGGCTCATCCTATCATTGTCCGGACGTCTTTCCCTTTAAAGAATGTCCTTCAAAAAGCGGACATTTCAAGCAGAATGACAAAGTGGTCAGTAGAGTTGGGGGACTTCGACATAGACTTTGCTCCTCGAACAGCAGTAAAAGCTCAGGCTGTGGCTGACTTTCTGGTCGAATTCCATACTGATAGGGACTCAGAACAACCTACTGATTCGAAAAACAAAAAAGTGTGGATTGTCCGAACAGACGGGGGATCCAGTGCCATAGGGTCTGGGGCAGGAATATGTCTCACTTCCCCCTATGGGGACAACATGTTCCAAGCTATTTGTTTTGCTTTCAGGGCATCCAATAATGAGTCCGAATATGAAGCAGCTATAGCTGGGTTGAAATTGGCTTACATCTGTGGAGCAAAAAGGGTCAAGCTGCTAAGCGACTCCCAATTGCTTGTCCACCATGCCTTGGGCCTATCAGAAGCTAGAAAGGAACAATTGATCAAGTATTTACTTCTCTTGAAAAATGAGGCCATGAAGTTTAAAGCCGTTGTCTATGAGCATATTCCTCGGGCAGAGAATGAGCTAGCAGACTCATTGGCAACAATAGCATATACGGAGTCCTATCCATGGATCCATGTGCTTGAAAGCCCTTCTATTCAACTTGATGAAGGTGAAAAAGAGGAAATCTTTGAAATACAAGTAAACCGGCCTCAAGACTGGAGGTCTCCTCTTATGCAATATCTGTCTGATGGCATCGTGCCTTTGCATAAACCACGAGCCAGAACGTTAAAGCACAGGGCTCGTGGTTTTATCATGATTAGAGAGGTCTTGTACAAGAAATCCTATAGCAAACCTCTCCTACGCTGTTTAGGGGATCATGAGTCACAAATGGTTCTCTCCGAATTGCACGATGGTGAGGGGTCAGCCCATTGTGGATTTAGAGCATTAACAAGAAGAGTGCTTCTCTCCGGATATTATTGGCCATCCATAATGAAAGATGCTAAGGAGCTGGTAAGAAGATGTGACCCATGCCAGAGGTACAGCAATGAAATACATGTACCAGCCATTCCTTTGGAATCAATTTCTGAGCCCATCCCTTTTGCTCGATGAGGATTGGACTTAGTTGGGCCTCTCCCTATGGCGTCCGGAGGGCGTAAAACCATAATTGTAGCCATTGACTACTTTTCGAAGTGGATAGAAGCAGCCCCCTTGGCAGGGACAACATCAAAGGCTGTTATAAAATTCATTCTATCCAACATATGTTGCAGATTTGGTGTCCCCCAGAGAATAACAACAGACAATGGGCCACAGTTTGACAACAGAGAAATGGAGAGCTTCTGTGCCTCAAGGGGTATTCAGCATTGCTTTTCTTCACCTTTCCACCCACAGGCCAATGGGCAAGTTGAGGTGGCTAATAGAATAATACTGTCTGGTTTAAAGAAAAATTTGGAAGGGGCTGCCGGGAAGTGGCCTAGTTATTTACAAGAAGTCTTGTGGGCCTACCGGACAACACCTGGGGCTGCAACACAAGAATCACCTTTTGCCTTGGTCTATGGGATGGATGCAGTAGCCCCCATAGAGAAGACACTCCCCTCCTTTCGAGTCCACAACTTCTCCGGACAGGCTAATGAAATAGCAGTTAGAAATCAACTTGATTTAATTGAAGAAAGGCGAGTAAAAGCTCATCTTAGAGTGGCACACTATCAGGGCTTGATGAGAAGCAAGTTTGCTTCTAAAGTTAAAAGAAGGGACTTTCAACCAGGAGATAAGGTGTTAAGGAAAGTTTTCTTGCATACCAAGGAAAAGCTCTTCGGGAAACTGGCCCCAACTTGGGAGGGTCCCTATACTGTGGTTGAAAGAATCAAGCCTCGAACATACTGGTTAGAAGACAAAGATGGCAGGGTTTTAACTCACCCTTGGAATATTGAACACCTTCGAATGTACTTGGAATAAAACTTATGTAAATATTTACTTGTTTAAACATCCATGTAAATATTTGGGGGCATACCACTTCCTCTCTTCGGCGCCACGGAGAACTTTAAATAAAACTTGGAGCCTTCTTAAATAATTTTCTAAGTTTTTGCAAAATTCTGTTGATTGTCATACTATCCGGACTGAAAGGTCTAAGGGCTACTTAAATTCTAGCCAGAGAAACTAAACACTCTCACAACACAATAACTCAAAACTATTTAAACTCCAGCTATTTGAACAGACTATGAAAGAAGAGAATGGTTAAGCAAAATAAAATATTCATTCAACAACTTAAAATTTCCTTGGCCTTCCAAGGACTTTTTAAACAAGTTTGGGTGCAGTACAAAAATCTGTCCGAATAATTCGGACACCATCACAAAAAAGGTGCCTTGGCCTTCCAAGGACTTTGGTTCAAGAAAAGATAAACAAAACAAATTATGAATTAGGGTGGAGCCTTTGAAGATGGCTCACCCTCATCTGTTCTCTTGCTCTTAATGTCGCTTTTTTCCTCAATGATCTTCTTACCTTTGGGGTCAACCTCTTCCTCACTCGGACTCTCTCCGGTTTCCTCTTCGTCACCAGACGAGGATATATCAGTATACCCTTCATCAACCATGGTCCAGTATGGGAGATCATCGTCATCCACATAGCGCCATAAGTCCCCTAGTCTCCTCTTGGGGAACTTCTCGTGAAACAGGAGGACCATATCGGACTTCACTTTTTCAATCATCAATTCTTCGCTCCGTATCATCTCCCTGGCATAAGCGTTGATTTTGGCCTTGATCATGGCCTCTTGATCCTTCATCAAAGCAGTTTTTTCCTCAACAGCCTGAGTCACTGCATTCTCTAAAGCAAGTTTGTCAGTGGTCAGGTTGGTGACAATCTTCTCCTTTGCTGCAGTTTCTCCTCTTGAGGCTGTCAAGTCCTTCTCCAATCCGGACAGCTTAGCCCGGAGATCTTTTACGGTCTCTTCTAAAGAAGCAACTTTTGTGTTGCTTTCATTTTGACTCTTCTTTAGCTGTTCGTTCGACTCCTTAAGCAGGTCAACCTTAGTAGTAGCAGTCCTAAGGTCATCGGACAGCTTCTCCTTCTCAGACTTGAGGTCTCTGATGGTTTCTGCCTGACTCCGGACTTGCCTTTCCAAGGTGAGTACTGGTTGTACGTTGCTAAGGAGGGAATGGGCTATGACATCCCTCTCACTGGAAACCAAGAAGGTCTTACCATTGAAGTTTACTATGTTGGAGCTACTTGGGGGAACATATGGCCCTGCGAACTCATCTCTTGACAGGCCAAGGAAGTAATCACCTAGAGGGCCTAGACCGGTGACGTCCACCTCATCCATGTTAATCTCTCCCCGTTCAATCTCATCAGTATGGAATTCCCTTGGAATCCCTTCATTAAGATTCCCGGGGATCTCTTCAGCCAATGTCGGATCGGTTGGGAAGGTGGGCTCCGGATCCCGGAGAGTGAGCTCTTCACTTTGAGAAGTCTTTTTCTTTTTGACTTCCCTATCAGTACTGTCACTCGCTTGTTTACGAGTCCGTTTAGAAGCCCTTGTAGGTTTTGGGGAGTTTACCCCTTGCTTCTCACTCTCCAGTTCTACCACTTGTAGAAGGTTTGCATCAACTTGAGCCTGGACTGGCACCACTGAACCTGTGGGAGCCTCTTTCTCTGAATCCTCTACTGCTTTCCTGCCTTTCTTCTTCTTGCCCTTCATTTTACTTGGGGCTTTGGCCCGGGCAGGAAGGAAGAGGGTCCCATCCAGTTCATGAGACCTTCTCAGCACTACATCTTCATCAGGTGGGGTGGAGAACTCCTCCCAGGATAGATCCCTTCGACCTGTGGTGTTCCACAGATGGGATCTCGCTAAATTCCCAGGGGTAAAAGCCTTATGGAACCGGTTCTCCCAGTTCTCTGCGGCCCATGCATTTATATTGCCACAGGTGACCTGTCCGGCTTTTAGATAGTCTCCGAACTCCTTTGGCAGCTCTGATAAAACAAGAAAGTAACTGATTAGCATAAACTAAATGAAAAGAGAAATTCGAACAGAAACTTAAAGTAAAACTTACGATCGCTCCTCCATCTACTTCGAAGAAGGCTAGGATTCTCCCCGGCCTTGATTTTCTTACCATTTTCCCATGAGCCACTTACAAACAAAAACTGGCTCCTCCATTTACTCTCCGATTCCAGGAGATCATCGACAGCTTTCAGATCGTTCCCCATGTTAAAGTGATAGAAAGGGAACTGATGGTGTTTGCACAAACTAGCTACAGCAGCGAACTCTTCCATTGGAAGAGGGATTCCGGACAACCTAGATGCCATAATACATGACATCAAGGTGTACCATCCGTTAGGGCTTAGCTGTGATGGACATAGCTTGACTAGGTGGAAATAGCGCACTATCTCTGGATCCAGTGGGAACCTAAGTCCCCAGTTGAATAGCTCCGTAAAGAAGACTATTTCGTTCCTTTTACAATCCATCGGGGTCTCCGGATCGATGGGAATTCGGATTTTTACGTTTTCAGGGATCCCCCACTTAGTGCGAAACCGTCCCAAATCTTTAGTATGGATAAACGCATACTTGGTCTTTAACAGAGATAAAAGGTACTTGAACTCTACCTTATGGAAGCAGGGCCCTACTCTCCCTTCGAGGCTCTCCGACAGATCCGGACGCCTCAGATACAAGTCCTCTTTACCCTTCTTGGCAACAACTACAGCAGTTTCAGCTTGTCCGGAAGACTCGGACTCAAACCTAACCTCCTCAGTGGAGTCTTCCATCCTCTCCTCCATTATTGTTGGGGGAGCTTCAGCAGAAACAGCCCGAGGAGGGATGAAGCTTGGCACAGCTGATCCTCCGGACTGTTGGCTCTTTGTATGTTTTTGAGTTCTCACCTCCGTTTGAGTTTCTGAGGTCGAAGTTTCCTTGGGAGGTAATGAGCTGCTAGCCCCCGGACCGACTGGCCTTTCCTGGAGAGTCCTAACAGTTGCCCCGGACCCTGAATCGCTGGTATTTTTTGAAGAAAGTCCCTTAACCAATCTGCTTGGTCTTTTCATGATTAGTTTGTCTGGAGAATGATCGGAGTCGGACCCCATAGCAATGAAAGTGGATTTCTTCCTGACACTTGTGACAGTGACCCCCGGTTCAACGATAGGGATCGACTCTTGAACTGAAGAGCCAGATACTATGGGAGAAAGTGTTGATTGAAAGAGCATTCTGGGTTTCGTACCTTTCGAAGAAGACGAACCTCTATCAGATTCTTCGATTGAAGGGGCTGGTTTCTCGACAGGCGATGCTGGAAGCCCTGCTGCAAGTCTTTTCTCTTTTTCAACCCTTTGAGCTTTCTCCAATTCTGAGAGATTAAGCCAGCCACCCTTGATTAGAGCTGTTCTTGCTGTGAACATAAAACAACTAAGAAAATCTTGAATTTTTAGAGAGATGAAACTTTGAGTAAAATGGCAGAGTGAAAGTGATAAGTGAGGCTGTGAAAGATGAATGAAATTTATAGTAAATGTAAAAAAGGGGGTTTGATTCCTAGGAGAATCCGAAAAGTTAGGCAATTTAAAAAACGGCGCTGACGTCATCAATAGCATTTAAAGAGGTAACTTGTTCGAGAAAGTGGTGCAACTTTCGAGGTGAAAAAACGGCTAAAAGTAACCAACCAGAGATTGACACGTGTCCCACTAACTCTGGCAAAGAACCGTTTGGAATTCGAAACGATTGCCCTGTCCGGGTCCGTCCTCAATTCTCTCCGAATTGGAAGACCACTTCCTCAGTCGGACTGTTTTTCAGTTCTTTAAAAAAGACACTTGTTCAAAAACCTAAAAAAGGGGCTCCTGATGAGTCCGAATTCGAAGTGCTCCCCGGAGGGGTAGTCCAAAGTAAATCTCCCCGTAAATTCGGACAGGACTTTTTAACCGGACAAATGATTTCGAACACTGTAAACTTAAGGCAGTTCGAACTATGACTAAAGTACTAAAAAACCTAAACACTATCTGACTAAGCTACTTGCACATCTGCTTAAAACTTATGGGTCTTTAAACATGACCCAGGTCCATTAAACTTGACCCGAAAGCCTATAAGGGCCCAAATTTCACACTATAAATGCCCAACCACCAGCATTAACTATGGGTAAGAAAAATTAACTGCTGCCAGGCTGCTTAATTCACTCTCCACCCTTGAAACACCTTGAAATACTTTGAAACACCTTTAAACACCACCACACCACCGTGAAACACTCTTACACCGCCTTAAAACTCCACTTGAAATTACCAGCCTACCCCCAGGCTACTTTTATACACACCAAAAATAAAGCATTCAAATTGGGCCAAAAGTTTATATGGCTTACAACCCATGACGTAAAGATCATCTTTGTTTTAAAACATAATGACCAAATTATTCTTGTACAAGCCAAACATTTTGAACCAAATTATTCTGAATTAGAAGATGAAGAACAATCAAAGATAACGAATAAATACTTTTTTGATAAGACATAAAAAAATATTGATAAAATTCGAGCAAGACCAATCAATAACAAAATGATAAAGGTATGCAATTCTAACTTTCCTTACATTATTTCACTGATTTCACATTGGAATATGTTTCAAATTTGAATAGGTTTCTCATCTACTACCTTTACCATGTTTCACATTTTCCTAGGTTTCTCATCTACCACATCTACTTTAGTTTAATATTTACATAAGGTGCTGCATCTAACACTTTTACTCTACTTTCACATTCTGATAGGTTTCGCATCTATCATATTAGCCTTATTTCACATTAGCCTAGGTTTCACGTCTATCGATATTAATTAAAGTTTCACATCTATCATTTTAGCATTTGCATAGGTTCTGCATATATATGTTTTACTCGGCTTTCACGTTTGCATAGGTTTCGCGTCTATCAATTACACATGCTTCACATTAGCATAGGTTTCACATCTATACCTTTTAACTAATGTTTTTCATGTTGATAGGATGTTATAACTAAAGCAGTAAAAACACTTGAAGAACATGAAATAGAAGATGTTGTGATACTCTTTATATTGTTAGCCCGTTCTACCTTGTTTTTCTCTATATCTAGAGATGTACGAACATCTGCAGTGGTGTATATAAACACCTAGACAAAATAAAAAAACTACAATTGGGCTGAAGCAATCCAAAAAAAGTTGATAAATTCAATAATAGCTTTTCATGAAACTAAACCTAGTAAAGTAGTTGGTTGTGTTGCTCTTTTACTGGTTAGTATTTTCCTTTGTTCTATTTTAAATACTATTTAGTAAAAAAATGGTATCTAAAGTATTGTTAATATATAGCCATTCATTATGGAACACACAACAATATGTCAAAACTATGAAATTGATAACAAGATACATAGATGCTTGAAATTACTGGGTATTGAGGGCAAAACAACATTAGATTTAAATGACGCGATAACAAAGATAATAGATGAACATGTATATCTACACATTTTTTTTGTCCAGTTTCACAATTTACATAAATATGTCTTTTCTATAAAATTTCAACAATTTTGTAGATTCTAGAAGAAGAATTGAAACTAACAGAAGAAGAAGAAGAAAAACAACTTGGAGGAGAGTTCCAAATACAAGAATAAAATAATGATGTTCCTCGACAAGATGATGATGTTCTACAACAGGATTCTGAACAACTAAACCTCAACGACGATGATGATGGTCTGCATTGAGATACGCCCAACATTCAGTTGCAAGATATTCTATTAATAACAAAAAAATAATAGACTAATAAAATTTTCAACCACGTCCAAAAGTTACAAGAACTAAAAAGACTGCAACACGAAGAAGAAAACCAATAAAAATGCAGAAAAGAATTCTTTACTGACACAAACTGGTGCTCTGAACAAATGGAAGATGGTACAGACAAGACGTACTCCTATTATAAGAAAGGAAAATTTAATATCACAGATTCTTAGATAACTAAGGAGGCCTGAGAATAAAAAAAGTCTTTAATCAACATTGCTGACACAATGTACCATCTCACAACAGAAAACAGAAGGTTGAAATATTACTACAAGAGAAAATTTAAAAATCTCATTTTTTTTATCATATTTACTATAGGTTTCGCATCTAGCTTTCATAATGTCATAATATGTTTCGCATCTATCATATTAAATGTACGTTTCACATCGATCATGTTTACTAAAGGTTGCGCATCTATCATTTAATTCATGTTTCACATCTATCATTTCTATTTAGGTTCTGCATCTATCATTTTATCTAATATTTCACATCTATCATTTCTATTTAGGTTGCGCATTTATCATTTTAATTCATAATTTACATCTATCGTGTCTATTAAGGTTCTACAACTATAATTTTAATTTACATTTCACATCTATCATATCTATTAAGGTTCCGCAACTATCATTTAAAACATGTTTCACATGTATCATGCCTATTAAGGTTGCGCATCTATCATGAATAATCTCATTAAAAGGTTTCGCATCTATCACGTTTATTTATGTTTCACATGTATCATATTTGTTAAGGTTGCACATCTATAATCTATCATCTTATATAAGAGGTTCTGCATCTTTGATATGACTTATTATTTTGCATAGAATTAACAAGATATTTGTAGTCCTAGCCCGAGCCACAGCACCAACCCCAGCCTTAGCATCAGCCCCACCTAAAGCACCAGCAGACCATGTCTCTAGCCAAAGCTTTGATGTATCAATAGTTGAAAAATAGAACAAAATGAACTATAACATAGAAGATTTCAAGAATAAATTGAAGAACTAAAAAGGAAACTTGAGGAAAAAAGAAGATCATCACACAAATGAAAGATGATGTAGAGATGGACATAGAGTCGACCAACAAAAGACACTTAAACTGTCTATGTTGAAGCCAAGCATAGAGGATGAAGTAAACAAAACAAATGAAAAGAAACCAAAAACTTATGCAAGAAAAAAGCGATTGAATGATCAAGCCTAGCACTCACCGAATAAAATCAGAAATAAGAAACATGCTTCTGTTATTGGTGTTTCCATCGAAAACCCTATTGTTGATATCGAAAACCAAAACACAACACCTAATATTGTAGTGAAAGATGTTGTTGTTGTTGAAGATGATCATGTTGTTCGCATTAGGTTTGATGTTGTTGCTGTTACATCTAAAGGTATTGTTGCTGTTGAAAAAAAGCATATTACTCCTGCTGAGGTTGGGGTTAAAACCTTAATGCTGATGTTGATGTTATTATATCTAAGGGTATTGCTGTTGTGGAAAATGGAGCATGTTACTCCTCCTGAAGTTGAGGTTGAAAAGCAAGATGTTGATGTTGTTACTTCTAACAATATTGTTGCTATGGAAAAGGATTATGTTACTCCTATTGAATTTGGGGTTGAAAAGCAAGATAATTCCCATGTTGATGTTGATCTTGTTACATCTTAGGTTATTGTTGTAGAGAAACATGCTCCTTCTGAAGATGTTGGGGTTAAAACCCAAAATGATCCACCTGCTTATGGTGCTGTTATAAAAGAACAAAATCCAGATGTTGTTGTTATACAGGTTGTTATAGAAAAATAGGATCCAAATATTGTTGTTGTACAGGTTGTTATGGAAGAACGTGATCAAGATACTAATATTGTTGCACATATCGCTAAAGAATCTTTTGATGAAGTATATGAAGTGACCAAGAATGTTGTTGAAGTAACCAAGAATGTTGCAGTGGATAAAGAGGTGATATTGATAACCCAAAATTAGCAAAACATGTTTTAAAAAACCTATGTATTTGACGATATATTTTATTGTGTCTTATCTTCTTTTTTTGCTTAAATACTATAATTTTATCAATATCTATATATTAAGTTTGTGTATCATATACTTACATGGTGGTTTGTATAATACAATGTTTCGCATCTATTGAAAACACTTGGTTTCACATCTATCATTTAGTATGCATCATATTTACCCTTGTTTCGCAATTATTATTTTTACACGTGTTTCGCATCTGATGTGCAATTTTTTTTATAAAGGACCAAGCATATAAAGTCCAAAAAATCGAAACGCCGCAAGTCAGTGACCTAGAGCCAACAATTAAGAAATAAATTTTAAGAATAAAAAGGATATACAAAAGAGACAAGTAAGTGGGTTACCATTCCTCTTTTCTCTAAATTTGAAGAAATTGGTTTCTCATCTATCCTAATTTTACACGTTTCTCATCTATCAATTTACTTGGTTTTCGTATTTAACTTAGTTTTAATGGAGATATATTTTGCACTGGTTTCTCATCTATCACATTTCCTTTGGTTTTGCATCTAGTGTAGTTTCACTAGTTTCTGATCTATTGTAGTTCTAAACATTTCGCGTCTATCTCATGCTTACAGTTTCACTGGTTTTGGCATTTTTGTAGAAAGAGTTGGATGAATGGCCTTCATTTGAACTAAATCTAGATCATTCTCAACATCGAATCTCTAAAGAACTCCCTAACATGGAAATTATCGGAAAATAATGGCCATTTACAAACAAAGTAACTGTTGCAATTGACATACAGGAATACTACAAATTAGAACTGATTGAAAAATGAGAAAACAATCTTGATCCAACAGTATGGTTAGTACCAGAGATAGCATGATCTAATATTTTTGTTAGTACTATGATGGAGATAATAGAAGTAGATGAAATCAATTCCGCGGTAAAATTTAAATTGATATTATATTGTTTACCTTGCTTCCCATTACATATATAAACAAATTGTTAGCTTCCACTTTTGACAACACAGGTAATCGACGGTTATATATATATTCACCTTAAACAACACAATTTTCAAAACCTGTTGCTAAAATTCCATGAGATTTTATGTCAGTAACATAATTATCTAGAAGCATAATGGTAAGAATAATATACTTTAACAACACACGTATTAATTAATAAACAAAAAATGTTTCCAAATATTATTGCTTCAATATATCCTATGCTAACACTATATGTGGACAATAAGCTACGAGGCATCATAGAAAGTTACATTTTTGTCCCGCTTCTAACAAAAGCCCGATGTGGAAATGGTAACCATTGGACATTATTCGTAATAGATGTCGAACATGAAACAACAGTAAATATAAACCCAATACCACAACGTCCAGATCCAACAAAAAAACTGTAAAAAGATTAGTAATGATGAGTTCGGATCTTGCAGACACAGCCTACCCACTAATCCGAACAGGGGTAATTCGGACCATGTCACACAACTATAAATCTGAATAGGACAAATGTAAACAACTTTTGACTAAGTTCTTTGCTAATCTACTTAAAAACTAATGGATCTTTGAACTCGACCCGGTTTCACAACTTGACCAGTAAGCCCATGGGTCATTAATTAAAGTATAAATACCCCAACCACTCTCATTAATAAGGGTGATTAACATTTAATACAAACAGGCTGCTTAATACAAGCGGGCTGCTTAATAAGGGTGATCAACATTTAATACAAGCACGTTGTTGAGGAGCGAGATCAGCTAAGAGAAGAAATAGAGGCACTAAGGGCCATAAAACAAGCAGAGAAAGGTATCATGAAGAAATCGGAGGCGTCAACTATTCACCATACTGACAATCCTAGGGAGAATGAGCCATCGCTAAAGACACTTCTTAGTTCAAAAAAGACTCATCTCAGTTCTAAGAACACACATTGGTCCAAGCCTGTTGAAAGTTCAGAGTCTGAGTCTTCTAGTAGCTCTTCAAATGAGGTTGAGCTTGAGGAATCTTTGTCATCAAGCAGTGAAGAGGGGAGATCTAGAAAAAAGATGAAGTTAGTCAAAAAGTACTCAAGAAAGAGGGATAGACATGGTAGGCTTAAACGACATCTTGGCAGAGTGTCATCCCACAAGTATGTTGATCAATTTCTGATAGATCCTTCTGCTTTTCAGACCGAAACAAGTATTTGTTCAACACCTAATGAAGATACAGCCTTTAGTCGTAGTAAAACTGGAGGTAGTCACCTTTGTCTGCAAAAATACTGTCCGAAAATCTACCCAAAAGATTTGATAGCTCCAAAATGGAAAAGTATGATGGAAGTCGAGATCCAGACAACCATCTGGAGAAATTCAAGAACTTTATGATGAATTTTGATGATGATGACAAACTCTTATGTAGAGCCTTCTCCCAAACTTTTACGATGAGTGCTCTTAAATGGTATAATAGCTTACCTCAGGGGTGTATTAGAAACTTTGATACATTTTGGGTTTCCTTCCGAAGGAAATTCGTTGCAAGTAAAGAAGTGAAGGGTAATGGGGATACCATTATCCATTGTGCCCAAGAGCTGAACGATTCTTTGAAAGACTACATAAGTCGGTTTGTGAATAAAAAGAACGAATTAGAAGATTGCTTTGAGCATGTGGCAATTGCTTCTCTGAGACAAGGGTTGAATTTTGGGAACCTAGTTGATTCTGTAACCAGGAAGAAAGCTATGACCTGGGTGGCTTGTTGAATCAAATGGGAAAGTAGATTAATGTGGAGGAAACAAAGAAAACCAGGGTGCACCGTCAAGTGTAGTCCATTATAACAGCTCCTCCAGCAGATAATCAGTCTGGTTACAAGGCCAAGGAGACTAGACAAGGGTCCGACCAATCTAAACAAACTCAATTCAACCAGAACCAGACACAGAGCCAACAATCAAGAGGCAAAAGAGGTCATTGGGTTCAGCCTGATTAGTTTACAGAGTTAAGGGAAAATGTAGCCACAATTCATGACAAGACTAAGAAGGAAGTCCATTTTCGAAAGCCGACGGTATTGCAGTCCCCCAGAGAAAGCCAGAATACTTGTTTCTGTCAGTATCACAACGATATAGGCCATAACACTCAAGACTGCATAGCATTAAAATAGGAAGTTCAAAACCTTATTGAGAGGGGTAAACTGGGAGCATATGTTAAAAGAAGAAATGGAAACAGACCTGACAATGCTCCTTGGACAAGTCCTACAAACAATCTGGGAACATCTGCTCAAGAAGGGGCAATGGTCATTCTTGAAAGGTTCGACGTAGACTCTGAATATCTGGATCTTGATCCAACTCGGAACAAGGTGGGAGTAATCAAACCAAGACGGTGTCCGGATTGATCAGCTTCTTTGAGTCATTGGCTATCTTTGAAGGAAATATTGTGACTGCACCTACCCCTTCCTGAAGAAAGAGGCATGTCCACAGTCTGGCCACTCAATTAGAAGGGGGAATGTCTTCCCATCAGTGCTAGTCCCCGTTCCCATTTATAGTCTCTGATGAAGATGATTTGAGGAATGTTGCTGGACCCCATGAGGATGCGGTGGTTATAGGAGCATCTATTGGGGGGAATGATATACACCGAATTATGATAGATACATGTAGTTCAGTAAACATCCTATTCCTAAGCTCCTACAAACAGATGAGGAATCCGGCCATAATTCAATGTTACAACAGAATTATTGTGGGATTTACAGGTAGTTCTGCAGATGTAATTGGAGAATTTGAAGAAGAAGTACTGCTGAGCAAAGGGTCTTTTAAAAAGATGGTGAGAGTGCTATTTGTTGTGGTAGACTTCCCCACATTATAAAACACAATTTTTGGGAGGTCTTGGCTTTCCAGAATGCATGTTGTGGCCTCAACAGTCCATCAGTGTTTAAAGTATGCAGTTCAAGGACAATTAGGTGTTGTCTGAAGTAGTTAGAAGATAGCCAGAGAGTGATACGCAACAGCTCTTGCTCCTAAGACTCTGGGGGCAATTCGGATTAATGAAGATTAACGGTTACTAGAGCCTTCTGTCGGGGAAAGTGAGATTAATGACCCCAGAGAGGCTGCTAGTGTTATAATACCCATTGAAGAAGTTATTCTCACTCCCTTGCAGATGGTAAGAATATCAAGATTGGTTCCAAGATGGCACCAAAGTTAAAAAAAGAAGTTGTTGTCTTTTTTTTCTATATAATAATCATGTGTTTGCATGGTGCAATAGTGATGTAATCGGAGTACCTGCAAGTGTTATTTCACACAAGTTGTCCATTTGGAGTGATGTTGCACGTGTTGTACATAAAAGAAGATCTTTTTCAAAGGAAAAAATAGATGTGATAGTTCAAGAGGTAGGTCGGCTGACCAAGATGGAACACATTAAGGAATCCCAATATCCTTTATGGACTGCCAATCCGGTGTTAGTCAAGAAAAAGAATGGGAAATGGCGTATGTGTATTGATTTCACTGACCTTAACAGAGCTTGCTTTAAGGATCTCTATCATGTCCCCCAGATAGATCAGTTGTTAGACTCTACGTCTGTAAACAAGTTAATATCCTTTATGGATGCCTTCTCCGGGTATAATCAGATACAGGTGGATCTGAAGAATCAAGATCACACTACCTTTATAACAGACATAGGTCTCCATTGCTACAAGGTGATGCCCTTTGGGTTAAATAATGTTGGGGCTACTTATCAGAGGTTGGTGAATAAAACATTTGCTAATCAGATTGGCAGTAATATGGAAGTATACATAGTTGACATGATGGTCAAACGCCTGGAGGAATATTTGCACATAACGGATCTTCAAGAAACATTTGCTAATTTAGCTGTTGTGAATTTGAAATTGAATCCAGAGAAATGTGTGTTTGGGGTTCGATCTGGGAAGTTTCTGGGTTACATAATAAGTGAGAAAGGTATCCAACCTTATCCGGATCATCTTAATGCGCTACTAGAAATGGACCATCCTCGAAACATTAAAGAAGTCCAAAGGCTAACCAGAAGGTTGGCTGCCTTAAACAGGTTTATTTCAAGGTCATCGGACAAGTGTGATCCGTTTTTTCAAACTTTAAAAAATGTTAAAAACTTCAACTAGTCCCCATAGTGCAACCAGGCTTTCGTGGAGATAAAGAAACACTTATCCTCACCAAAGACTCTTTTCAAGCCCATTCAAGGAGAAAAGCTTTATGTGTACCTAGCTGTATCGGTATGTGCTATAAGTGTTGTCCTGGTAAGAGAAGTGGACAATTATCCTCGTCCGGTGTACTACATCAGTAAAAGTTTATTAGATGCTAAAAAGAGGTATTTAAAGTTGGAAAATATAGCACTAGCCTTAGTGATTGCAGCAAGAAAGATAAGGCCTTTTTATTCAATCTCATTCTATCATTGTTCAGACATCTTTCCCGCTAAAAAATATACTTCAAAAGGCAGATATATCAAGCCGGATGACCAAGTGGTCAGTAGAGTTGGGCGATTACGATATTGATTTTTTCCCCAGAACAGCTATTAAAGCTCAATCACTGGTTGATTTCTTGGAGGAATTTCATGCGGACATGAGCTCTAAACAAACTTCAGAAGATAAATCCAAGAAGGAGTGGGTGGTCTGAACTGATGGTGGATCAAGCACTATGGGTTGTGGAGCTGGAATTTTCTTAACCTCTCCATATGGTGATAAAATGTATCAGGCTATATACTTTGGGTTCAAGGCCTCTAACAATGAGTCTGAATATGAAGCAGCTATAGTTGGTCTAAATTGGCTCTCTTGTGTGGAGAAAAGAGAGTTCGGTTAATAAGTGAACTCTCAATTTCTCATCCACCATTTTCAAGGCCAGTCTGAGGCCATGAAGGAACAACTGATCAAGTACTTACTTGTTTTGAAAGAAGTGGCATCAGACTTCAAAAGTGTTTATTATGAGCATATTCCCAGATCGGAGAATACACTGGTAGACTCTCTAGCAAATATAGCATATTATGAGTCCTACCCTTGGATCGACATACAAGAGTGCCCGTCCATATAGCTAAGTCAAAACAAAGAAGATGGGGAAAATATGAGCATACATGTGATTCAACCTAAAGACTGGAGATATACCCTCCTTCAATATATTTCTGATGGGGCTTTGCCTTCGGACAAAGTTGTGGAAAAAAATATTAAATACAAGGCGCGTGGTTTTTTTATGATAAGGGGAATTCTCTATAAGAAATATTTCAGTAGACCTCTCCTACGTTGTTTGGGGTTTGAAGAATCCCAAGTTGTTTTGTCTGAACTACATGATGGGGAGGCTCAGCACATTATGGGTACAGGGCACGAACCCGGAGAGTCTTATTAGTTGGATACTATTGGCCATCCATAATGGCATATGCTAAAGAAATAGTGAAGAAATATGATCCATGTTAAAGGTATGAGAATGAAATTCATGTGCCAACAATACCTATGGAGTCTATTTCTGAGCCAATACCTTTTGCCAGATGGGGATGGATTTAGTTGGACCTCTACTTATGGCATCTGGGGGGTGCAGAACTATTATAGTTGTTATTGACTACTTCTCAAAATGGATAGAGTCAGCTCCATTGGCAGGGACCACATCGAAGGTTGTCATTAAATTTATCTTATACAATATATGTTGCACATTTGAAGTCCCCAAAAAGATTACTACAGACAATGGGCCATAGTTTGATAACAACGATATGGAGGATTTATGTGCCTCTAGAGGTATTCAGCATTGTTTTTCTTCTCCTTTCCATCCACAAGAAAACGACCAAGTTGAAGTTGCAAACAAGATCATTTTGTCTGGATTAAAAAACAATTTAGAAGGTGTTGCGGGGAAGTGGCCAAGCTATTTGCAAGAAGTGTTGTGGGCCTACCGAACTACTCATCGGGCTGCTACACAAGAGTCTCCTTTTAACTTGGTATATGGGATGGATGCAATTATCCCCATCGGAAAATTTATAAAATGTGATGTCCTTGTACTCCGCATACTTCCATAAGGGACCAAGGGTCCTCTTAGGGAAGGTCTCATGGAACAACAACACTATATCAGACTTGATCTCATCATCTCTTTTTTCTAAGGAGTCTATTACTCCATTGGCGTACTCTTCAATACCTGCCTTGATAGCTTGCTCTTGCTGACTCTTTAGAGCCTCCTTTTCTTTGGTCATCTCTGAAACAATGCCTTTCAACTTAGTCTTCTCGTTGGTTAGGGTTTGAATAGCACCATCCTTAGTCTTCAACTTCTCTTCCAGCATTGTGAGGCTTTGTGAGGAAAAAGTCTTCAAGTCGGAGTACTTGTTTTGGAGCTCAGCTTTGGTTGCTTCCGATGCGGTTAGCTTGGTTGTCAAATCCTTTTTCTCTTTCTTCAGTTCCTCTATACTTTGCTGAGAATTTAGAAGACTGTTTGACAGAGATTACTTGTCAGAAGTAAGAGAGTTGATAAGGCTGGTCTGTCTTTTTACCTGCCTCTCCAAATCGAGTATTGGTCAAAGGGTATGACTTAAGACATCATGTTCTCCGGATATGGAGAATGATTTCCCGTTGTAGGTCACCATATTGGAGAAACTGGAGAGACGATAAGGACCTACAAAATCATATTTCTCAAAGTCGTTAAAGTACAGACCAATGTCTTGAAGGGCAGAGAGGTCCACTTCATCGTTCCCTCCACCAGCAATCTCTCCGAACTGAAGGTCTGTTGGGATTTCCTCTTGCTGAGTGGGATCGACAGAAGTTGGTGGTGGGATTTCCGAAGGGCAAAGCATTATTTCTTACCCCAAGGTGACCTTCTTCTTCTTGGTAGTTTTTTCATCACTGCTGGCCCTACGTGTCATGTCCTTTTTAGGAGTCCTTAGTGGGTTCTTTGACCCTCCAGCTTCCCTCACTGTCTCGACCTCTACTTCCTTGAGCAAAGACACATAAATACCATCCTGGTTCCCCGAACCAGTCCCTTCTGTAGCTGTTTGAGCCAGATCTGTTGTAGCCTTCCCTTATTCTTCATTTTGCTGGGAGCCTTAGCCCTGGAAGGCAAGAACATCTTGGCGTCTTTGGCTTCTGTCCTTCTCAAAATCATGTCAGCAGGAGGAGGGGTGGTCAGCTCTTTTCATGAAAGATCTCTCCGGCCTGTGGTGTTCCACAAGTGAGACCTCACAAAATTTCCTGACTTGAAGCAATTATGGAAGGTATTCCCCCAGTATTCTGAAGCCCATGCATTGAGATTTGCACAAGTCTTTTGCCTTTCTTCAAGTGGCTGGTGAACTCCTGCGGCAAAACTAAAGAGAAATAACAAATTAGTCAGAATAAGAAAACTTGTAGTCTAAGAAGTAAAAAAAAAGGAGAGACTTACTAGTGTTTTTCCAACCTGTTGGTCAACAAACTAGGGTTGGTGTTGGTATTTATCTTATTGCCATTTTCCCATGTTCCACTAACAAAAAGGAACCGGAGTCCCCAGTTCAGCACTTCGGTGTATACTACCACCTCATTCAATTTGCAGTCTGTGGGGGTCTCCGGAGTAATCGATATTCTCACTTTAACAGACTCCAAAATCCCTCATTTGGTCCGGATTAAAACAAGGGCCTACTTTACCCTCTAAACACTCTGGAAGAGAGTCCGGATGAGTCATCCAAATTTTCACCTTACTTTTACCTTTTTTGTCTGAGGCAGCATCCCCTGTCTGACCAGACGCTTCGGTCTCAAAAGGGGCATCTTGGATATTGTCCTCCATATTATATTCCATCACTGTGGAAGGTTTTTCGGTTGTCTTTGAAGAAGGTTGCTCATTTTCCTTCATCGGAAGTTGTTCTGGTGGTTGTGCACTTGTTGCCCCTAAGGGCCTGATATCTGGTAAAGGTTGTGATCTGGAGGGCTTGGCTTGTGGAGTCACTTTAGCTACCTCTGATCTGGAGGGTTTTGAAGTTGATGGTGATGACTGAGTTTTGGTTTGGCAAGTTGTCTGGCGAGGAGTTATCTTCTCAGGTGACTTTTCTGTGTCAGAACCCATTGTTATGAATGGTGAGGGTTTTCTGATGCTTGAAACAACTTTTTCCTGAGAAACAAGGTGTTGAGATTCTTGTATGGAAGAACCAGAAGGTAATGGTGAAAGGTTTGGTCTAAATGAGAGCTTTCAGGGTCTAAGGTTTCTTAAGGAAGATGATCTCTGATCGGCGTCCTGGTTTGGCTAACTGTTTTTCTCGCCTGGAGAAACGGGGAGATCGGCGGCGATACGGTTTTCTCTCTCTACTTTCCTTGCTCTTTCTAACTCCGATAAATTCAACCAGCCACCTTTAACTAAAGCGTTTCTGGCTGTGAAAATATAATCTCTCTAGAACAATTTGAAGATGAAGATGATTTTCTCTCTAAGAAATTTTTGAGTGTGAAAGACAATAGAATAGTAAAAAGATATATATATATATATATATAACAGTAAAAAGTAACGGTTACCAAGGAGAAGTTGAACATGGTTTTTTGCAATGATTAAGGGCTGCGCAACGTGTGAAAAATCAAAACCTAGGTAACTTTATACACCTAGTGGGTGCGACGATCTAGTAAAAATAACTGCTGGGAGGTCAAGACAGATATTGACATGTGTCCCACGATTCATGGAAAAAATCTTAAAATTCTGGAAAGAAAAACCAATCGTGATGAAATTCGAACTGAATTATTTATGAGAGAAAGGCTTTTCAGTTCGGACGATGCAAGCAGATCGGACACAATTGATGTCGACTTGGTAAATTTCTTAACCCTTCCAAAGATACTTTGCAAGGCCTAAAAAAGGGCTACTGATGAGTTCGGATCTTGCAGACACAGCCTACCCACTAATCCGAACATGGTAATTCAGACCATGTCACACCAGTATAAATCCAAACAGGACAAAAGTAAACAATTTTTGACTAAGATATTTGTTAATCTACTTAAAAACTAATGGGTCTTTGAACTCGACTCGGTTTCACAACTTGACCCGGTAAGCCAATGGGTCATTAATTAAAGTATAAATACCCCAACTACTCTCATTAATGAGGGTGATCAACATTTACTACAAGCAGACTGCTTAATTATCTCACTACTCCTCACACTAAACACAAAACACCCCAAACCTACTAAAACACTTTACAAAACTACCCCCAGCCCAAAATAAATCACACCAAGTAAGTGTCTCTCTTCTAATGTAATTTCATAGCATATATATATATAATCTAATTTATTTATATGTCTACTAAATTACAGATTGCATACCTCCAAAGCAAAAACATTTTACGAGCAGAAGCAAACATAAAGATATATTGTTCAATAAAAATTCCTAAACAAAGACCTGGATCACTTGATTGCGGAGTAATGGTCTGTGATTACTTCAAAGATTATGTTTTTCATGGAAAAATTAACTTTGATAAAACTTCTGACATTGCACCATTAAAAAGAGCAAAGATGTTTTACGTGTTTCTTTAAGAAACCAACACTAACAAATTGTGGGACGATATAATTTTTTTGTAATATTTGTAAGAAGTGTTTGTTGTACAGTTTGTCTACAATCAATATATCTTAATGAAAACAGACACTAACATTGTATGTTTCACATCTATTAGAAATGTAAAAAGAGCGTCTCGCATCTAGCATGCCATTTAAACAAAGATTTTTGCATCTATCTTATCTTATGTAGATAAGGTTTCACATTTATCTTTAATTATGTGTAAGGTGTTCCCCGTGTATCTAATCATTATTTTTGTTGGGGATTATTTCCTATCTTATGTTCTAATTATTTTTCATCCAATTAATATTTATAGAAGTTTTATGTTTTTTTAATTAATGTGGTATACCAATCTCCCACCTATTTTGTCAAATCAAAATTTAAACTAGAAATTAGATTTGATTGGTTATTTACTTATATGATTTGACAAAAGTAGATACTCATGATTACATTGCATTAACTACAAACCTCACCAATAACAACCAAGATATAATTATTGTCAAAGCTTCTAAACTTTTCACCTTATCAAACTTTCTAACTATCAGAATTGTAAATAGAGCGTCCCGCATCTAGCATATCATTTGTCGCATTGTCTCGCATCCATTAGAAATATAAATGAAGTGTTTCACATCTATGTTATCTTACGTAGACAAGGTTTTGCATTTATCTATAATTATGTATGACGTGTTTCGCATCTATCTAGTCATTATTTTTGTTATGGAGTGTTTCCCATCTTTTGTTCTAATTATTTTTCATCCACATATCATTTAGAGAAGTTTTACATTTTTGTAATTAATGTAGTATACCAATCTCCCACCTATTTTGTAAAATCAAAATTTAAACTAGTAATTACATATGATTGGTTATTTACTTATATCATTTGACAAAACTAGATACTCATGATTACATTGCATTAACTACAAAGCTGACCAATAACAACCAAGATATTATTATTATTATTAAAGCTTCTAAACTTTTCATCTTCTTAAACTTTTTAGCTACTCTTATAAAGTTCAATTCATACTTTAAATTCTCCTAGACACAAAAAATTTATTGTTTTGAAAAATTCCAAATCTAAATTATTCTTCAGATGATAACTCAATTTACAATGATTTAAGTTCACATATTCGTTCCCCTGAAGCAACCAAAAACTGGATACAAACCACAACAAAGGAATTCTCTTCATATTCCTCTGATGATGGTTTAAGTTCCTTTTATGATGAACAATATTATGAAATTGAATTTTCTCAAGATGACGAGAATCCAAATGAGGATCATATTGTTGTCCTCTTAAAGATAAATAGGAAACGTGGCCAGAAAGAATATGAAGATTAAGAGTCTGAAGACAAAGACTCGAAAGACGAATAAAAAATATTTACAAGAACATGATTCATAGAAAGATAATTCAAAGGAAGATGATGAAGAAGACTCTCACTAAAGGTAGGAGGAAGGGTCTTGTTTTACTTTTTGTTGTTTTACTAAGGGTAGGAGCGAGTTTATGTTTTTTTATTTTTGTTGACCATAATGGTTATCCATTTTAATGACTAAAAAGAGTATGTATTTGAGTCTCACCAAGGAGACTGTTTTTGAAGTTTGGTTTAAGCTTGTCTATGTTGTATTGAACTTACCATGCATTTCGCGTGTTTCATAATGAACTTAATCTTTTTATTTATATGTTTGTACATCTTTATTTGTTCTTTTATTTCTTTTAACCCATCTATCAAACAATGTATTTTAGTTATCATAGGTTTTGCATCTATCACCACCAAAAATATTATAAAAATATATTTTAGTTATCATAGGTTTTGCATCTATCACCACCAAAAATATTATAAAAATGTATTTTAGTTATCATAGGTTTTGCATCTATCACCACCAAAAATATAGTTAGTTATGAGCTGGTTTAGTAACTATAAAACCAATGTATTTAGTTATCACTAGTTTCGCATCTATCATAATATTTTGTATTTGGTTATCCAAAGTTGCGCATCTATCAAACCCATGTTTTTGTTCTTTAATTGTTTCGCATCTATCATAAACAAATGAATTTCGTTATACAACGTTTAACATCTAGTAAAATCAGTGGTAATGCTTATTTTTGCATCCATCAAGTCTATCTATTTTGGTTATAAAAGCTTTCGCATCTACCAAGTCCATCTATAATAGAACGTTTCACATCTATCAAATACACCTATAATAAAATGTTTCCAATCTATTTTTATTATGACAAAAAAAAGTCAAAAAAATTAAAAATATACGAAACGGGCTAAAAATCATTGCTAGTCCCCCATATTTACCCCTTGTATCAAACTAGTCCCTCACCTTCACTTTTGTCTCCCACCCATTCCCTTCGTACCAGAAAAACTAATGCCAGTTAACCATCTTCAAAACAATCTATAAAAACAACTATCCATCCTTTTATGCATCATGAAAAATTAAGTATAATCAATAACAAACAAGCTCACGTAAAACTGAATGGTGCTCTGGGAACAAAGTAAAAAAGTATTGATTTTCAAAATAAATCGTGGTCTGGGAACAAAGTAAAAAGTATAGATTTTCAAAAAAAAATGCAATAGTTTAGTACCCTGTTAATTTTTTTTGAGATAGCTTTATGATAAAAAGATCTACACGACGTTCAACATTTAAAGAATAGAAGATTCAACAAGAAATAGCTAGCATTTTACACCACAAGTTTATGAACATAAACAGCCGTAGCTACTGGACAGATTGAAGACTTAGTTCGTGTTGAAATTCCAATGGTTCTTTGTATTGATAGATGCATCAGTTACCAAATCGCCCTCTTGCCCAGGGTACTAGCCGTCGGAGGCCACCGCCACCACCGTTTTGTTGGTCACTGCTCCTCTGACTCGAAAAGGACTTCATCCTCTCTTCTCTCATATTTGCAAACAAGGAGTCTAGTGTTTGTGGCTTCTGTTTTGGTACTGGCTTTCCTTTAGGCTGGAATTGCTGCTTTGACTGCACACAGAATATGCACTGATCAAGACTAAATAGAGTATACACTTCAATTCATTACTAAGCAATCGATAATAAAACAAGAGGAAAGAGGGCTCAAACTGATAATCTGTCCCTCCAGTTCTAAGAGGGAACTAGATGGAGCTGTGAGACAATAGGATACCTTTGCAGCATAGCCACCAGTTGTAGGCTTTCTCTGGAATTGCATAGCTCCACCCCTGCACTCAGAATATAAGATTTATAAAACAAAAAATGCATATTTATAAATGACAAATGACAGACCAATCGACAGTACAGGTGTCCACAAGAAAACAGATCATACCAACTTCATACGAAGTGCGGAATCTTATCATCAAATTTAGAATTTAAGTACACTCAACTAATAGAATAATAGACAAACCGTTCAACACTGAAAATCACATAATGAAGCATGACAAACCCACGGAACTGGAGTGAGGAATATTCCATTTACAGAATAAGACACTAGCAGCTAATGAGAAACATCACTCGAATTGTTTGTTGCAGATTGAGAAATGCTTCTATATGGGACATCAATTATTCCATCAAAACCAAAACACCACAACGTGACAACGTTCAAAACTCTTCTCACTTGCTTTCACAAAGATTATTTCTTCTCTGCTGCACATGTAAAGCTCTGCTCTTACATATGGAACCTATTAATATCGCCTATTTCCCAACTCAAGACTCTTAAATGACTTAAGTTATTTCAATCACTCGAATTGTTTGTTGCAGAGTGAAAAATGCTTCTATACGAGACATCAATTTTTCCATCAAAACCAAACCACCACAACGTTCAAAACTCTTCTCACTTGCTTTCATAAAGATAATTTTTCTCTATCACACATGTAAGGCTCTGCTCTTACACATGGAACCTATTAATATCGCCTATTCCCCAACTCAAGACTCTTAAATGACTTAAGTTATTTCAATCACAGGACCCAAGACCGTGAAAAACTGTTATGATCTTGAAGGCCAAATATATCCAGTATAGCAAACATCAGCAGTGAGCACATTGACCAGCCACAAGCAAAGCATTGACGCTCTGGAGTGATAAAGCTGATGTATGAGAAGGAAATATATCACATTCAGATACTGATGAGAGCTAACACAGAGGTATGTCTGTTTTGTACACCTCTGCAGAAGAGTAGCCATACCAATGAAGCTAGAATCACACTTCAGACTACAAAGACTTCATGCTTCTATTAATATCCGATCCATCTGCAAGACACTTTGTTAAGAATGCTAAATAAATAAGTGCCCGCCTGAAGCATATGCTAACTTGGCAAGTCTTCAATTTTAATTTTCAGTGTTCCAATCTAATCTTCTTTGAACCTACTCTGCCCGGATACAGCTCTTAACCCAAATCTCCTTAAATCCTACTCGGCAACATTAGGTCCGAGCCTAGGATACACTTCTAGAGGTTAGGGTAAACCAGTGGCTTAGTTGGAAAATGATTCGGGATAACAAGAATAAAAGCCACCACCGGCTCATTACTTCCATTAAAACCTGGAAAATGCATCACGAAGTCCGAGTCTAGGATACACTTCTAGAGGTTAGAGTAAACCAGTGGCTTAATTGGAAAATGATTCAGGATAACAAGAACAAAAGCCACCACCGGCTCACTACTTCCACTAAAACCTGAAAAACGCATCATGTGGAGTTCTGCGACATCACATGAATGCAGTCAAATCAATGAAGATATATTATCTCTGGATAGGAAGCCCAAATATACCTGTAGAAGTCCAAATATGGGTATATGTCATAATAACCATTACCATTCACCACTATATATATTTGAAAGCTGATTATAACGAGATAACAGAAGTTCCTTCTTAATATAAAAGCTTAACCAAACAATCTTGCTGCAAGTACCTTGGTTTATTCATAGTAGCTACCCTGCTACCTCTAAAATCTCTACTCCGAATAGGACCAACAGCAGCCTTGTTTGCAACCTCAGTGGTCAAAGCGAATTGGTTTCCTTGAAAATTTGACCTTTTCTTTGCAAATGCCCCCTGAAAACAACAAAATTAAATCAAACCAACCCACACATAAAAACCTGATCAAGTTAAGAGGCGAACGAGGCAAGCTACCAACCTGTCTAACAGCAGATTTTGAGTCCATATATCGCCTCAGCTTGAGACCTTTATCTATAGTACCATCAAATTTCTGATTTTTATTCTGCCACAATTCAACATCATATCACAGAGTGTTAAAACAGAAAAGATAGCTTAACTCTCTCAACAAAAGATAATAGCACATAGTAAGTGAAAATCAAAAGGACTCCAAGAAAAGTTCTAACCGGAGCCCTTCGCTGCCACTTGCCTCTACGGGGAGGATTTTTAGACAATTTGATGATATCATCTAAGTTGACAAAGGAAAACAGAATCCATAAGCATCACCTAAAGTTCTACAACAAAATATATGTATGCAACGCAACAATATACACACCTAACGCCATGTCCACCTTCTTTTCTGTAAGAGCAACTGCCTCAGGTGCAATAGGTTCGCTCGCAACCATCTGTTAGGGAAACTAATGCCAGTTAGCAATCTCCAAAACAATCTATAAAAAAAACGATCAATCCTTTATGTATCAGGAAAAATTAATATCGCTGAACACAGAACAGATGAATATATGACCAATAACAAACAAGATCACTTAAACGAATTCATATCTTCAACTCGATCAAACAATACCAAAAATCGATTTCCAAACACTAATAATCAAAGGAAAAAAATGAAGAGACTGGAATGTAACCAACAGTCATGAGTTTTCTGACACAGCCACCCCAACTAAGTATACAGATTACTGTTTCGATAGAGAGGAAAGGGACATACCATACTTGCAGAGTTGAGAGAATTGAAGAAGAAACGAATCGAGAAATGAACTGAACAAGTGAATTTCAAGGTTTAGGGTTTCTCGATGACAAAAGCTGTTTGTAGGCGGACTTCGAATAAAGGGTCAACTTTAGTATGATTATCCAAGCGACTAGGTGACGTCATGGATATAAATCATATTTCTCTTTTTAATTATAGATAAGTTACGACAAAAAAAAAAAATTAATTCGGTAACAACTTTATTACCAAATTAAAATATACAAATCGTTTTGAGTAAAATAGCTGAATTATAAAAAACTGAGGGGAGAATTACAAAAAATACAAATAGAAGACTACAAATAAATAAGCAAAGGTTTTCTCATTAAAGACCTACACAAAACCATTTGGACTCCATAACCATTTTAGAAAACTCCGAAAGGGGGAAGAGCTAGAGAGAAAACTTGTTACTCCAACCCTACTCTTTCGATGTTGAACTCAGCTATCATTTGCGCCCAAAATCAGAAATACAAACCCTATAAATTCTAGAGCCCCAAAATCAAAACCCTTTTCAAGCTCCAGGCTCACCCCTATCATATGCAACGAAACACCAGCTAGATCTCTCCACTGCATAGCTTTCTGACCGAATCCAAACGACTAAATCTGAAACCGCAAACACATCTTCAAACACCAGAGACATCGACGAGTTCAAGCTACGAGATAGATAGCTCAGACCACGAGCTAATTGATTAGGGCTCAGCAAAAAGAAACAGCTACGATTCGCAAAACAACAGCTTCAAACGAACAAATCAGATTCGAGAGCATCTAACGAACCATCAACTAGCCAAATGCAAGCTTCAAAACATCACGCTACCGATAAGGCCCAGGGGAGAAAATCTTTACAATCAATAAAATCAAGGTAAGCATTTAGAATAACAATTAAAGTTAGTTAACTCTTAATTGGCCGATCCCCAAACTATCAAGAACAAGAATTGATAGCAAAGGAATGAGGGAACAAAGCTCTCATAATGAATATTCATCTTGCATTTGAGAGTTCACCTTGCTAGCCAGTCGACTGCAAGGTTTTGCTCTCGATAAGCATGATTGAGAGTCATGAAGGGGGAAAGAAGGTCTCTGATTCGAGAAAGAAATTGCTCAATCTGGACAATTGATTTGCCAGAAGTGAGCAAAGACATTAATTTCTCCGAATCACTTTCAATATCGATGTTTGAAAAACCTTTTATCTTGCAGATAATCAAGCCGTCCAACAGGGCTCTGGCTTCAGCTTGGATAGGCGATTACTTGCCATAGTTGTTGCTATAGCCCAAAATGAAGTTACCTAGGTGGTATCTGATGATGATTGGGCTCTGGCTTCAGCTTGGATAGGCGATTACTTGCCATAGTTGTTGCTATAGCCCAAAATGAAGTTACCTAGGTGGTATCTGATGATGATTGTTCCACTGGTTTCACCAGATTGAGCACAGCAAGCATCATAGTTTAACTTTAGCCTACCACTAAGAGGAGGAACCCAACAAAGGTAATTGATACACTTTTTGATATCTCTATGCAAATAGCAACCCAACTCGTGAGCAGCATTCTCACAATTTTTCCAATATTTAAGTTTAATTAGGTTAGAGTAGATCAAGAGATAAAACAATATGTCTAATGTGTTGGATTGAAGACTTAGTTGTAATGGATGAGTCTTTGAATTTAACATTGTTCATTGCTCACCAAATGACCCAGTTTATGATGGGTGGCAAAATTGTTTTCAGGTGAACTTTTGAAGGAGAAGACCACGATCAGTTTCTAACCATGTGGACAGTAGTCATGAACCTGTAGATCTTAACATTAAAAAGATTAGGATAGTATGATCAAACCTGCCAAGCATGGTCACATTCAATAAAGACATGCTTAGGACTCTCAGTATTTTCACAAAACACACATTTAGAAACTAGGTTTAAATGTCTTTTTTGCATTGTGACCTAAGTCGGAACAACAAATTTTAGAAGCCTCCAATGCAAAACTGAGCATTTTGCACGAGTGACTTAATTCCAAATCCTTTCAAAATATAAGAGTTAGGATATCATTGACAAACTTTGTCTAATGTGTCTTTAACATTAAATGAACCAGAATTAGAAATATTCTACTTAATCTTGTCCTCTTTGTTAAAATCAATTTTTAGTTTTTTAATTAGATTGATACTAGAGTGAGGGAGAAGAGAAGTTATTGATTTTAAATCCCAATTGTTATCTCTCCATAAAGAACTAACATAATCTCCTTTAAACCATTTTTTGTCAGTTTCAGATTCAAACTTGATGATGGGAGGGGCGCCAAACCAGCTGTACATCCATATGTCCACATCTCCCTTGCCTAGATCCTAGGTAATGAAACTTTCAGCTTCATTTCTGTTCTCCATCAATCTATTTCAACAATGAGAACCTTTTTTAAGACAATTTGAGAAGGATGATAATCCTTACAGTATATACTATGAATCATTTTAGACCAAAGAGATCTTTTACTTCTAAAATCAAACCATAATTTCATAGAATAAACCTTCTGATAGTCAGCTAGACTATGAACATTTAGACCTCCCTCTTTGTAACTTTTACAAATGGAGCTCCATGAACACCAATGAATGCTAAGCTTATCTGTAGAAGAACCCCACAAAATTCTATTAAAGATTTTCTCTATTTTGCAGATTATAGAAGGAGGCATCTTGCTACTGTGACTCCAGTAGATAGGAATAGGCAAAAGGACACTCTTGATAAGAGTGAGCCTTCCTGCATAAGAAAGACACTTGCCCTCCCAAGATAACATTTTGCTGTTAATATTTTCAAGCAGGGGAAAAGAGTTGTTGGAGCTCAAGGTGACCTCCAAGTAAGTAGTTGGAAGCTTTCCCATACTGAAATTAGTAATAATTTGAAGGTTATTAAGCTTGTCCTGGTTAATGTTGCTAGCAGCTATTAACTGAGTTTTATATCTGTTAATAACCTACCCAAAAACAAGTTGATAAACCTGTAATAAAGCACCTATAGTATCCATAGAACTAGTTAGACCATTAGTAAAAATCAACAAATCGTCTACAAAGGCCAGACAAGGGATATCAATTTTGCATTTTCCCTTAAACTGGATAGTTCTATCAGTTTTATAAAGACTAGCCAATCCTCTTATTAAAGCCCCCTCAGCAAGGATGAACAAACTTGGAGATAAATGATCTTCTTGTCTGTTTCCCTTGCTAGTTTTACAGAAACCCACAGACCTGCCATTAATCAGAATAGTTGCAAAGACAGAAGTAATAATATTACTAATGATTTTAATGGATTGCTGACTAAAACCAAAACTAGCAAGGATTTTAAATAAGAATTCATGAGAGATATTTTCGAAAGCTTTCGACATATCAACTTTAATAATGACATTACTGTTTTTTGTTTTCCTTTTCAGGTCATGAAGAAGCTCTTTGGCAATCAGAATGTTCTCGTGGATGGATATGCCCTTCACATATGCTCCCTGGAGATTAGATATGAGATCAGGTAAAAGCTTTGCAATTCTGTTATTAATTAATTTAGACATTAATATATTAAAGATTGTACATAGAGATATAGGTCTAAAATGGTTCCAAAAACTAGGATTTTCAGTTTTTAGGATAAGGAAAATGCCTGTAACTTTGAATCCATTACGAATATCTTTGCCTTTAACAAAGTCTTTCATTGCATTACAGATGTCATACTTAATAGTTAACCAACAAGTTGTTAAAAAACAAGTGTTTAAGCCATCAATGCCAGCTGCACTAGATGGCTTCAAACACTTAATAGCATTGAGAATCTCATCCTCATTAGGATCAGATAACAAAATACCATTATCAGAATCAGAAATCAATTTAGGAATATGTTTAAGGATATCATAGCAAGGATTATCAATAGGATTATTAGGGATAGTAGAAGTGAACATATCTTTGAAATAATTTTCCACTGATGCATTCATCAGATCTTCATCACTGGTCCACAAGTTATTGATTTTAATATTAGCAATCATGTTACGTATTCTTCTCCTTTTAACAAAATTATGATAAGTACTTGTGTTTCTGTCGCCGTCTCTGATCCACGCAGAATATGTTTTCTGCTTCCAGTAGCTTTCCTCCATGGACAAAGCAAGGAGGTTGTCAGCAATGGCTCTGGAGAGAGCAATCTTGTCCTCCAAGCAATTACTGGTAAGAAATTTCTCCTCATAAAGGGTAACTTTGGTTTTAGTATCTTTGACTTTATCAAAGATATTACCAAAGGTGTCCCTATTCCAAATCTTCAAATCATTTTTGAGTCTTTTTAGTTTATTCCACAAGACATTAAGAGGGCTACCCTGCATACTTCTCTGCTAACTATCTTCAACAACTTTGGTGAAAGTAGGGTCTTTAGTCCACATATTAAGGAACTTGAAACTACTATTAATCCTTCTATTCTTGTTGTTAATGCAGACTTTAAGAGGACAGTGATCAGAGCAAGTTCGAGCCAAGTGGCTAACCTCAGTGGAGCTAAAAATATTCATCATTTGAATTCTTCGGTCTTCACAAATAGTAAAGACTTAGTAGCCTTTGAAGTCTTCTTTTTCTTGATTCTAGCCTCTTTAAGCTTCTGGTTTAGGATTTTTTGAAAGCTCTTGCTTGTTTTCTTAGTCTTTATTGTTGGTGTAGTTAGCAAACTATCAATGTTGTTTTGATCCGGTGTATTGTAACCAGATTTGGACTTAGATTAATCTGGTGAAAGGTGGGTGTTTTCACCCTCGAGATCCATTATAGCTTCAATCATCTCCTTTGTGGTGTTTTCTATTGGAGTCTTAGTTTGAGTTTCATTTCCGTGTGTAGCTCTTATAATTGAATTTATCTTCATTATTCTGATGGCTTATAGTTTGATCTTTGGAAGCATTCTGGTTGCTTTGTATATCAGTTTGCAGCATTTTTACTAATTCAGTACTTTCGGTTCTTTCACTGTCTTGATTTCTTTCAACGGGTAAGTTTTGCATCTGTTTAGCAGACTTCTTTTTATAATTTTCCAAAACTATGACCAATGTGGTTACAGTAATTACAATATTCTGGTATGTTTATGTACGATATTTCCACCCAACAACCGTCATTAGGACCAAATCCAATCCACATACGATTCTGCAGTTTACTTGTGACATCTAATTCAATCCATCCATAAACGGCATTGAACAAAGCTCTATTCTGAGTTGGAATCCAGGTCTTTATGGGATCTCCAATAGACTTGAACACAGTTTCAATCATTGATTGATTATATAGATACTCCGGAATCTTCGAAATTCTAGTCCAAATTGGGGTTATTGGACTTTCGGTTTTGGGATTGGAATATGGGGACCATTTTAACACCCTCGTTATAGTGTTACGAATAATCCAGGCAGTCTTGCTCCAAAGATTACCATAGTATTCCTTCAAGTCAAATTCGAACAGAACATAGTGTGAGTCTCTAGTAGAGAGACTCATACTTCCTTTATATCTATTTAACATAGCCTGAAGTAATCTAATCGAGAAAGCGTAGCGATCCCCCATGTTTCTACTAGGTATTTGATTTTTGATTCGTTCTTTGGATCTGCTTTTTGTTGGGTATTCGATTTTGATTCGCTGTTTGGATTGCATATTGGTATTCGACTTCGTATTGGTATTGGTATTCGATTCCGTCTTGGTATTTTGATTCGTCGTTTGGATTTGCTTTCAGCTATGTATTCGATTTTGATTCGATGTTTGGATCATTTGATTTCGTCTTGGTATTTCGATTCGTTGTTTGGATATGTTTTCTGCTAGGAATTCAATTTCGATTCATTGTTTGGATCTATTTTTTGTTGTGCTTCAGTTGCTGCCTTATTTTTCTAAATCACAACAGAAGAAAAGAACAGTAGCTGAAGCACAACAAGAAGAACAACATGAAGAGAATAACAATCAGTAGCTGAAGCATAACAAATACAGATCCAAATAGCGAATCGAAATCGAATAAATAGCAGAAAGCAGATCCAAACAGCGAATCGAAATCGAATACATAGCAGAAAGCAAATCCAAACAGCGAATCGAAATACCAAGACAAAATCGAACACCAATATCAATACAAAATTAAATAATCTAAATAGTGAATCAAAATCGAATACCTAGCAAAAAGCAAATCCAAACAGTGAATCAAAATACCAAAACGGAATCGAATACCAATACAAAATCGAATACCAATTTGCAATCCAAACAACGAATCAAAATCGAATTCTTAGTAGAAAGCATATCCAAACAACAAATTAAAAATCGAATACCGGACATATACAAAGGGATCGATACGCTTCGACGATCAGATAATTGATACCATGTAAAAAAACAAAGAAAGACCACTAGAATTTTATTTTTTAGAAAGCATAAGAAATTAAATAAAGCATATGCTAATATTTATAAACGTGAGCACGAGTATTTGACCACGTATGTGATTATTATTAGACCACGATCCTTTAAATGGTCTTGGTTGTTTAGTTTGATGTTAGAGCTTATTCGTAATATATCAATAACTCCCCTACTCATTTGCTTGATAGCAAGCTAACAGAATATTTTTTATTCTTGATTTTGGTGTATTTTGTCCAACTTCTAATCTTACGTAACTTCCAAGGTGATTTTTTTCTTTCCCAACTTGATTACTTTTATTATTTCTTTTTCCACTCTTCAAGTTCTAGAATTTTCACCTTATTCTACACGTGTCAGTTGGAGATTAACTCATTGGTGTCACTAATCTGTGCTACCATTTTATCAACATACAAATATCAATTGTCTTCCGCTCATGTCAAGTCTTTAATAAAATCTCACGCGCAAAGCCTTGCAGCCCCTCATTGGCACTGATCGATATGTGTTGCTTCTATTCTCGAAGGTACTTCATCCCCCCAAGCCTCCCCAATCTAAGGCTAGCATATCAAACTTTTAGTAGAAGAGCACAAGGGTGAGAAAATGATGAAGCATGAGGGTGAGCAGATGTTAAAGACTAATACATAGTTCCGTGGATAACCTTTTTTATGTTAAAATTTTTCAAGCTTGTATTTTTCTTTCGATTTGTTGTTTTAGAGATGTTTGCGGGTATATGTAATATTTTTTGCTTATGATGTGGGTGTTGTTGCCCTATTTTGAAGGGGTGTGTTGTCTTATATTTTGTAACCATTTCATGATATCTTTATTAAAATCCTTTTAACCTATATGTCTTGTTTCTTTACTTTATATTTAACTCATTGTAGGTGTACACTCTCTTTACTTTCAATGAAGATTAAATCATATCATGACGAACATATTAGTTTAAAGTAATAATTGGATATGTCTCGTTAGTTAACTCTGCCTTACGGTCTGGATGTGAATTACTATTTGCTAGCCTTCATAAGCCCCATCTTCTTTTGGGTAAGGTTGCTCATATTTTACAGATTTGTAAATTTATGTACGGAACACTTTATCGGTCTAGATTTTTCCCATTTTTTGGCCAAACATAGGGTTGGGGCGTAAACTTGTACAAAAAAGAAATTCTTTCTCGTCATGAAAGAAAAAATGAGTAAGGACTTCTGCATTAAGAAATGATTGGTTAAAATTGATAGTAAGTTAGGTAACTTGTTGGAATAATATGCGAAATTGTAGTGAAATTTAAAAATATAACAAAAAGATATACCATAGGTCTTCTTTCATGCTTTGGGCTTGCCCAACTTGGGTTGATATTTCGTATTCATTTTTCTCAAGTTGACTCAATTATGGCTTTGGCTAGAATTTTTGGAGCCGTCATCTAGTTGTCTTAGACTATGGCTACCTCTCTTCCGACCATGTCCTTCAGGAATTAATGTATATGGAAGACACCGGTTTAACATCATGTAGTCATAGCCTTTCTTATGATGAGGTCGTAAGGGAGGTTATCCAACACCACGAGCTCCATCACTTTGTTTTTTAGACCACCTCCTAGCCCTAATCAACATCTTCAATAGCAGATATCACACTCTTTTAATCCTTTCTTTTTTGAAAGAGAACCTTCCATAAAAAGCTTGCCCAATTACGGGAACATATAGATCGAGCTTTGGGGAATTTTATGAAACCACACCAGTGCATTGCCTTGGAGGCTGAGTGGAAAAGAGCGATACATCATCGTATCTTCGCACAGAAGATACTTCATCAGTTGCCAAAATTATAACATGTGGTGCTCAAGATTGGTGATCCCCATGATGTATTGTAACTTCATTATGTCCAAGTCAATCGATATTTTCTCGATGAGTATCATTGGTTAAATCGGGGAATATCATCGATGAGTATAGACTAGCAGCTTTAAAAAAACCTGAACTCGTTTCTCAATAACATACCTAACTGAACTTTGAATATGAAACACAAACAAGATCAAGCCGACAGATAAAATAATAACTTCGTAAACTTTTCTAATGAACACTTGTATTTATTTGATAAATAGGATCATAGTTGTTATGATTCTTTATTTTCACTATTTATCTCTAAATTTCACCTTACTTCATAATGATTACATTACTTCTTATATAGTATCCTAGATTTGGGGTATCCTAGGTAGGTAACTCTTCATTGGTTCATTTTTTCAGCATTTTTGTTGCTTTATCAAATTCGAGAACGTATTTTTGTGTACACCTTAGTTTGGTGTCAGGTGTTATATCTGTATGGTTTCAGACGCAGTCCACTAGGCATGGTCTCTATATTTTTAGTACCGTGAAGAGAGAAAAACTCTTTTTGAGGCTCTCAATCTCCCCTCACGCGCTTGGATGTTTTGGCCTATCAAATGATCCCGCCCCGGTGTATTTATGCATGAGCTTGGCTAGAAGGTCAAGTTTGGGTGTGGATGCATGAGCCTGACTTGGCCACTTGGTTAAAGCATGAGTCGTTCGTTTGAGTGTGACCCCATGTTAAGCTAGACTTGGCAAACTAGACAAGTCAATGTCGCGCGTAAAAACATGACCTATTGCTAAAGTGGATTTGACCATTGGCCAAGTTAGTGGTCGCGCATGTCAGCATGACCCCACATTATCTAAGACTTTATCATTTAGGCAAGTGAGGAGTCGCATGTCAGCGCAACCCCGTATCAAATTGGACTTGGCAAAATGGTTGAGTCATAGATCACCTAGAGAAGTGCAATCCTGTATTAAACGTGGTTTGGGGGTCGGGAGGCTCCCGTGACTCTGTGTAAATTAATACTTGCCCGTTTGGCCAATCTAGAATCGCGATACTTCATGCGACCCTGTGTTACTTTATATTTGGCTATTTGGAAAAGTTTGGGATCGCGATGTTTTGCACAATCATGTATTAAATATGACCTGGGCTCTTTGCCAAATCAGGGGTCCCGATGCTTCGTGCAACCCCGTATTAAATATGATTTGGCCGTTTGGCCAAGTCAAGAATCGTGATGCTTTGCGCAACCCCTTATAAAAGTGAGCACGAGTATTTTGCCAAGTATATGATTATTTTTATGGCGTGATCCTTTAAAAGATTATGGTAATTTAGTTTACTGTTAGAGCTTATTCATATCGTATCAATGCGCCTAACGAAGTTTATAGTGAGATTGTACATCATATCTCTTATTATTCTTAATATATGTGCAATTTTACTAATTTATCTGAATTTTGTGTATTCTATATTTTTCTCATTTTTTACATTTTTAGCATATATGTATTAGCATTTTGAGCCTTATACCTGTAAAAAAGTCGAAACTAATCTGTTCTGACAAAATGTAATAGGTGAAAAGTTTAATTTTATGCTAAACATATATATATATATATATATATATATATATATATATATATATATATATATATATATATATATATATAAAAGATTTTGACATTTCTTTTGGGTAAACGTGGTATTAGTTCTTGATGAGTGTATAAAAATATAAATTATGATAAATCCATTAATTAGTATGATATAATATTTGTAGTGAAGAGTTTTTTTTATGGATTTGAGATGTATTATAATGATATTTTTATACTAGTTGTAAAAATTAGTGTTATATGTTTGTTTATTCTAACTGTCATGTTGTAATAACATGTATCTCCAACGGATGTAAAATTAAATTCTTTATTAGAGATGATCGAGAAATTTTTTATATGACTCATATTACCACATAAAATTAAACATGTTTAAAATATTTGAAAATATTATATCATCCCACATAGGAACATAAGCTTAGTTTAAGAAAATTTCAACATTAGTTACATATTTTGGGTTTTCTTCCAATAAGCATGATCAAGTTCATATATTTATTTTATTTTATGTTGATGATATTTATTATTAGTGACAATCATATTGTTTGATTGCATTTTTAAACTTGTAGTCGGCTTGCGGTTTTAAGGAAAGGTTTGTATATTTTACGTTATTTCTTAAGCTTTTAAGTAGCATCTCCTCCATTATGTTATCTTTTATCTTCATACTAAATAAATTATATATGCTTTTAAAGTGTGTTCATATTTCTAATACTTGGATATCTCTTTTTTAGTATCGAAATTAATATTTATTGTTTTTTCTACAAATAGTATTGAGTTGGCATACTGATGACGCGACAGAAATAGAAGAAGACGCAACGATAAATGAAACCCTAATTCAAGGGTAACATGATGAAACCCTAATTCAAGGGTAACATGATGAAACCCTAATCTAAGGGTAACAAAGATTGAAATTTTCAGAGATAAAAAAACATATTATTCCAGAAACTTAAAATAACTTAAGGCATATGATGCTTTATATAATAGCTTCTCAAAACCCTAAATTAGAATACAAGGAAATAAAATAAATACATTAAAATAAAATAAAATCAAATCTTAATATAATTAAATTTGATTTAAACAATATAAGATATATTAATAAAAAAAAAGTTTGTGTTTGGACTTTCTGGGCTACATCATCCTCCCCTGGTTGACAAGAATTCGTCCTCGAATTCACAACACCATTACCATCAACAACCATTTTTTTTCAATTGTTACATTAGGGATTATAATTGTTGACCTTATCGGAATAAGATAAATTATTCTCGAGTGTTCCTTACTCGAAGTCACATTGACGCCATCCAGATGATGAAAAAGAATGGTTTTAAAAACTTTTTCATAACCCGAAGACAACATTCCCATGTCCAGTTGATGAAAAAATAGATTTGAAAACCTCTTCATAGTCTGAGACAACATCTCGATAAGCAAGTTTTACCTTGATCCGACGATTGGTAGCCAATTTAAACTCCTTCTGTAACTAGTCAATACGATCGTCTATCGAAACACTTGGTGTATCCCCGCATACCAAGCGATCTTCCAGATCTTCATGACCATAGATATTGTTCTCTTCTTTAGACCTTGAATCAGATGAACTCAGGATTCATAAACATGCTTGCCCCGTAGCATGAACTGAGGATCTGATACCAAACTGATGACGCGACGGAAATAGAAGAATAAGCAACGATAAATGAAACCCTAATTCAAGGATAACATGATGAAACCCTAATCTAAGGGTAACAAAGATTGAAATTTTGAGAGATAAAAAATATATTATTCCAAAACTTAGAATAACTTAAGGCATATGAGGCTTTATATAATTGCTTCTCAAAACCTTAAATTAGAATACAAGGAAATAAAATAAATACATTAAAATAAAATAAAATCGTAATATAATTATATTTGATTTAAACAATATAAGATATTTGAATAAAAAAAATAAAAAAAAAATTGTATTTGGACTTTCTGGGGTACATCACATACCATATATTATATTACACTTATTGGAAACTTTGTTTATCTCACGATTATTCGCCCATATATATTATGTTATGTATGTTGTTAATGAGCTTGTGGTTTCTCCTACTATAGTTCACTCAGTGGTTGTACTTTGTATTTTGATATATTTTTTAGGTATTTTATTTAAAGTTTTTTCTCAACTTTTTTTTACAACATAAGCATATGTAGATTCAGTTTGAGTTATGGATTACGCCAATTGAAAGTACATAACAAGTTATTGTGTATTATTAGGTGATTTTATTTTGTTAAAACTAATAAGCAAATTATTATTTTTATATTAGTCAATGAATTTATATATCGTGTTATGACATATACATAGTTGAATTATTTTGATTATGTTGGTTACTTACTAACATGTGTAATTTTTTTGTACATATTCTTATGTATCATGACAATCAAAATATTTTTTATATTACTCACAATTTAAGCTTCTTTGGGTGGATAAAAGTAAATATTATTTGTAATAATTTATTAACTAAATTAACTTAATAAATTACGTTGTTAACAATCATAATTTATCATTGGATACACTAAAAAAAATTATATGAGCGTAGTTTACTGATGTAAGTGGATGAAAAAAACCTTATGTTGGTATTATGCTACTGAACGTTATGTTATTAAGTGCATGACAGACAATAGATATCGTGATCATATGTGCTCAACCTATTGACATTGTTCATTTCTTGATTGCATCCGTCTTTACGCTGCATTGATCAATATGTAGTGTTGATTATTTAGGCCTATTTAAGTAGCCATGATCCCAATGGATATATCCTCGCATAAAATTTTAGCTAAAAAATATTTTTATATCCATACAACATTTCTCTCTTTTAGATATATTACTTTTTATATACAAATGTATCAATAGGTATTCTGTAATCTTATTATTCTTATATTTTCTTAATTTTAATATGATTGTTTAATATTTAGTGGTATTAGTGTTTCCATACCAATACTAATCAATTAGTAATAGAGTCAAGTTTGCGTTATTAAGAATTTTTTAGACAATTCTATTTTTTTAATTATATTTTACCCCTTACATTTTATGATTGAGAAAAAAATAAAATTTGATATCCATGCTTAATTTAAGTTAAGATTCTATATATTTATTTGAGATATGATTAAATTATTGTATGTATATTTGAAATATGATTAAAGATTTATATTCAATTTCAATATTGGAGAAAACCATTTGACCTGCTAGGTGATATTTTTCAAATATTATGATTTTTATATCGTTGCGATAATACATATATTGGTTGCCCTACCGTAGGCATCGCAACAATTTCAGTTGTAACCGTGGCGTCTATCTCCTGTTCCTAACTATTATAAGTTAATACATATGCACGATGATCTGTATTTTATCTTGACGAATTCAGATCCCACTGAGGTGTAAATTGTACGTTATATATATATATATATATATATATATATATATATATATATATATATATATATATATATATATATATATATTATCTATGTATATATATATTATGTATGTATTTTTATATATATTATGTATGTATTTTTATGTATATACTTATGATTTTTTTTGTCAAATTCACATAAACCTATTAACCCTTTAGTTTAAGGTTTATTATATTATGTTAGGATGTTTATGTACGACTCAATTTCATAATTGGTCATCTCATTAGAGATGCAAAAAATTATAACCCACATTACCACGTCTCATATGGATTTTGTTAGCCCCAAATGTATAGTAACAAATCTGAGTTTCAAAAATTATTATTCGTAACTAAGACAAACGAGTCTGTTTGAAATAAAAATATATATAATATTTATAATATGTTCATGATCTATATATTATTTTATAATTCATATATTTTTATATATTATTTTAATATTTTATAATATTATTATTAGAGTAGATTAAATTATTCAACAATCAACTATATAATCAATAATGAACAAGTGTTAGAATATTATTATTATTATAATAATTTATATTAAATTAGAAATATTATATATTCCAATTGCAAAACATAGTATATCAAGTAGTGAAATATATTATTACTATTTTGTGAGATACCAAATTTTAAAATATAATATACTAAATTGTGAAACATAATATATTTAAGTTGTGAAACAAAATATAATCGTTTTTGTAAAATGTTAATTTGTGAAACATATTATATTATAGTAGTGAGTCACAATATTTAAGTTTTGAAACATGTTATCATTAATTTTAAGAAATGCTTAATTGCTAAAACATGGTGTAATATCCAATTTTCAGAATATATTATATATTCTTTTGTGAAATGGTTAAATGCAAAAACATGATATATTAATGTTGCAAAACAATGTATATTTTTTCAGGTATTCGTTCACCCCTTCAATTTGGTGCAATTATTATATTAGAAAGTCTCGAGTCTGGTTACCTTATATTTTACATTTTTCAACCTTTTTTATGAATACCTTTTGTTTTTTTTTTCAATTTTAAAAAATTTATATTAACATCGGTAAGCATGAGTACACTGGACCTATAACAACACTCCTCATCTTTTTTGCAGGTTTATCATCAGAGTGTTACTTAGACAAATGTGGATTTAAGAATATAAAGAACTCAAGTACTTTTAAATGGCTCAAAAGTAAGGATATTCCAAAACTATAAAAGACTAAATCTCAAAGATAACTTCCAATTCAATTTTCATTATTTCAATTGTAGAGATCTAACCATCCTTTGTTAGAGTTGTTGGTTGTAAGTTATTTCAATGTCCAAGAGGGGTTGTGTCTCTAAAACAACTTAATACAATTTTAATATATCACTTAATACAATTTTAATATATCTCATTATTGTGTGGAAAAATGTTATTGAAATATATACTTTTAATATATTAGTCAAATAAGGAATGACCGAAAACAATTAATCAAATGTAAATAACCGGAGTATAATATGGACCATCGACAAAACAAACAAATACGACGGATACCAAAACATGAAAACATTTGTTGTGATCATCAAACAGGTTTGTCATTGCAGCGATCAGCAAGTGTTGATCGCAACCCTGTTGACGCAGCAGGACCATCACGTAATAGGAGGACCATCACATAATAGGTTTGTCATTGCGGGTTGTCTCTGAAGCGATCACATGGATGATTGTGATCAAGCATGTGTCCATGAACAAATCGTCGTATTTTAGCCAAATATATATATTTCAAAATATTGTCCTTAATGGATGTAATTTCACGTACAAATTTTTGCAAAAAAAATAGTGTCTATAAATAATATATATATATATATATACATATTATTCGAAAAATAAAAGAGATGAAATTCTCGGAGGTCGAACATGAAGAAGTTAGACGCGATGCTCAATGTGATCTGCTCTAGATATCCTAGTTCGGAGTGTCCGTTGCTCACCAAACGGTGGTACTTGATTGGAATGGGGCTCTAGATATCCTAGTTCGGAGTGTTCGTTGCTCACCAAACGGTGGTACTTGATTGGAATGGGGAGTGGCGCTAAGGAACAAGACAGAGTGGTCTAATAGGAGGTGAGCAGTAACATCCGCAGTGTCTTTAGATGTCAGGTAGACTGCCAACCTGATTAGAGTGGGCTGATGGAAGTCAAAATGAGAGGAGGCTAAAGTGGTACTGTGTTCGAGAGGAGGATTTGTTAGGGTGGCGACCAAAGTAACACATCCCACATCGGTTAGACATTGGAAGGATCAGTGGTATATAAGTAAGAACATATATAAACTAGTATGAGGCCTTTTGGAAGTGGACCAAAACCAAAGCTCTGCGGGCCTTCGGACGCTAAAGCGGACAATATCATACTAGTGTTGAGATCGTGTAGTCCTTACTTATATACAGAGGCGGAATATGCATGATAAGGGAAGGAAAATATAGGTGTTTAACATGTAATTTAACCCATAAATAAGGTCAAGGTCCATGTATTTAAGGACTAAGGTAAAGCACACACAAGAAATGATGGACTTTAATGATAGTCCCCAAGAACTTGTTTGTAAATAGTCAAATAGTGGGGTAAGAGATCCACTCTTACGGTGGTAAACATGTAATTTTACCCTCTACCTCATTTACTATATAAAGGACATTCCGTTTTGGGAAAATGGGTCAATGATTGATCAATAATTGCAAAATTTATTCCTTTTGTCTCTTCCATTTCTAGTAATTCATTGTTCACTGTCACAACACACAAATATTCTTTAGTCTGACCCCTTCATACGAACATCTTCGCTCCTGAGTCTCACTAAAGATTCTCTGAGCTCATCAGTGGCGCCGTCTGTAGGAAACGTTTGGTACCCGGAATTAATTTTCTAAAACCTTGAAAACTAAAAGCAAAAAAAATTATGGATACAGAAACTCATGGAGAGATCGAGACTAATCCGACCAGAGATTTAGTTGGTATCAAATCTGGAGTCCATCTGATGGAAGAGCAGGTCACAAACGAAGGCAATGCTACGAATCAATTTTGGTCGCCAGGCGAAAAGAGTTGCTAGAAGACATCGAAAGGTTAAATACTGAAAGGGATGCCATGGTGGCGAACACTAAAAGGGTCAGATCTGAGGTTTGACAAGAGAAGGATGAGGCCAACCACATCCATGATGTTGTTGTACCCAAAGAGAGCCGACGCAGGAAAATCCATCGGAATTCTAAAAGGCGTGCTAGATCCGAGCAAAAGTATGAGCCGCCCGAGTCTAGCGAATATACCTCGTTGAGCTCCGATAAGTCTTCCTCTTCGGAGACTGATTCGAGGTATAAGGTGGATCGAAGGCCCAAATATCCGAAGAAGCATAAACATACTCATCGAACTAGTAGGAGAAAGAATTATTCGAGGAAGGAAGATGATGCTGGTAAGAGAAAAATTCACTCCGAGGACCATGTTACTACTTGGAAGCAAACTCAGTCCGATAACTATCACCAAGATTATAGAGTCAATAACCACTTTACTTCTCCAACCGAGGAAATATTGTACCCTGCCACTAATGATGGTCCGGGGGGAAGTACGTACAAGGTCGGACATAATTGGAGGTCGTCACCGCTCTCCCCGGAAATCCTCTCTAGGCACCTTCCTAAATGGTTTGATATTTCCAAACTAGAGAAGTTTGATGGGACTCAGGATCCTGACAACCATATTGAGCAGTTCAAGAACTTCATGATTAACTACGATGATGAAGACAAGTTATTGTGTAGAGTTATTTCTCAGAAGTTCAAGAACACCGCTTCTAAGTGGTACAACCGACTGCCTCAAGAGTGTACACAGAATTTTGATATGTTCTGGAGTATGTTCCCACAACACTTCATCGGAAGTAAGAAATTTCGTGCCAACGGAGATACCATCATTTATTGTCGACAAAAGATCGAAGAAAGTTTGAAAGAGTAGACCAAGCGATTCATCCAAGTCAAGACATACATGGAGTATTGCAAGGACAAAGTTGCATTGATTGCCTTTCGAATGGGTCTTCTTCCGGGGGTAATGAAAGATATTGCTGCAAAAACACAAGCGATGACGTTTGGAGCTTTGTTAGATCAGATAGAAAAAAAAAGAATCTTAGTCGAGGAAACCAGGGCCTTAGAGATAGAATCCATGTCTCAATTCTATCAGGATCCGAACTTAGCCAGAACAAGTACGACAACAGTGAATGTCCGACCTCAAGATCCCTAGCTTACCACGACTGTCCGACCACAGGCTCGGACAGTTCAAGCAATGAACGGAGACCTATCAACGACCGAGTTAGAACCAACAATATCACCAGACAGGTCAAATTGTTCAACAGTATGTCAAACCAGCTTCGAACAGGTGGGTCCGACCAGCTCATTACGCTGATTTAACTGAGTGTGTCTCAACTATTTTAAAAAAGGTATATGCAAACGTGCATTTCCGCAAGCCTTTTCCTCTTCAGACTCTGAGGGAACATAGGAAGAACAAATATTGTCAGTTCCATGATGACATCAGACATCACACTAAGGATTGTGTGGCTTTAAAGAAAGAAGTCCAATACTTAATATAAAATGGAAAGTTGGTTGAATTTATCAAGAAGAATACCGCGATGGTACTCAAACAAGAAGTCGCCCCAAGGCAAGACGATACCATGATGATTGCCGATGTTATCGAAGAAGATTTTTTAGATGCGTTTGATGTGGCAACGGAGTATCTTGATCCGAATTCGGGCAGAAATGGTGTAAACATGATTGAGGAGTCAATCCTCAGAGGAAATGTCAGTGAGTTATGTTTATTTTTTGAGTCTCTAACCATTGTCGGGGGAATACAATAGCAGATATATCAAAATACTCAAGGAAGAGGCATATTGTTAGTTTGGAAACATAGTTAGAGGCGGGTGCCACATCGCACCTTTACTGGAATCCATCACCGATAATTTGCTTTGAGGATGACGACATGAGGGAAGTAGCTAGTCTGCATGAAGACCCAGTGGTAATCGGAGCAGAGATTGCTGGAAACGAGATAATAAATTTTTTGATAGACACGGGGAGTTCCGCCAATATAATGTTCATGACAACCTACAACAAGATAACCAATCCTCCAGCTATCCTACAATCCGACAGGACTATAGTGGGATTTATCGGTGCGACCGCGGACATCGTCGGAGAATTCGAAGGAATGGTAGAACTGGGCAGGGGACCTTTCAAGAAAATAGTGATGGTACTGTTCATCGTGGTAGATGCACCCACATCGTACAACGCCATCTTCGGAAGGTCATGGTTGTCTAAGATGCATGTTTTGCCGTCCACAGTCCACCAATGTTTGAAGTACGTAATGGGAAGTAATATTGGAACTGTAAGGTCAAGTCAGAAAATGGTTAGAGAATGCTACAAAGCGGCGCTGGCCCCCAAACAGTTGAAGGGGGTCGAATCCAAACAAGAATAGCAGTCAGAGGGGCCTCCTTCGGATTCCAATCATGTTAATAATCCGAGGGAGTCCCCTGGGTTCATGGTCCCTGATGAAGGCTTCGAGGATCATGCGTTTTGCCCTGGAAAAATTCTCAAGATAGGAACAAGATTATCACCTGAGGTAAAAGAAAGCTTAATCAGATTTCTTTCAACCAAATTACATCTGTTTGCATGGTGTACAGAAGACATTACATGAGTACCAGAAGAAGTCATCTGTCACAGGTTGGCTATACGAAACAGTGTTTGACTGATCATTCAGAAGCAAAGATCCTTTTCCCAAGAGAAAACTGAAGCGGTAATGGCAGAAGTAGACCGTCTAACAAAAGTAGGCCACATCCGCGAATTGCAATATCCGTTATGGACCGCCAATCCGGTCTTAGTAAAGAAGAAGAACGACAAATGGCGAATGTGTGTAGAATTCACTGATTTGAATAGGGCTTGCCCTAAAGATCCTTTCCCGGTCCCAAGAATAGATTAACTGGTGGATTCAACATCCGGAAATCGTTTACTATCCTTTATGGATGCATACGCTGGATACAATCAAATCCGGATGGACCCGAAGGATCAGGAGAGCACGACTTTTATCACTGGAAGGGGTCTACATTTCTACCGAGTCATGCCATTCGGACTAAAGAATGCGGGGACAACATACCAACGTTTAGTGAACAAGGCATTCGAAAGTCAGATTGGTAGAAATGTGGAAGTTTATATCGATGACATGTTAGTTAAAAGCCTAGGAGATGAAGATCATTTAGCTGACCTAGAAGAAACTTTTACCAATCTGGCTAGAATAAATCTCAAATTGAACCGGGAAAAGTGCACGTTTGGAGTAAGATCTGGAAATTTCTTAGGTTACATAGTCAGTGAGTAGGGCATCGAAGCAGATCCGGTGCAGTTAAATTCCTTATGTACTATGGATCCGCCTAGAACGATCAAGGAGGTGAAAATTTTAAATGGAAGGTTGGCTGCTTTAAACAGATTCATATCCAGGTCATCAGATAAATGTACCCCCTTCTTCCAGGTGCTAAGGAAAGCAATCCAATTCGATTGGACTCAAGAATGTTTTGACGCTTTTAATCAAATCAAACAACATCTTTCATCCCCAGAAATACTGACAAAGTCATATCCGGGGGAGAAGTTGTTCATATACTTAGCGGTGTCCAACTTCGCAATCAGCTCGGTTTTAGTCCGAGAAGAATCGAGCTTACCAATACCAGTTTATTATGTAAGCAAAAGCCTTTTAGATACATAAAAGAGATACCTTAAGTTGGAAAAGCTAGCACTTGCTCTAATAACATCAGCTCAAAAGATGAGGCCCTACTTCCAAGCTCATGCGGTGGTGGTGCGAACATCTTTTCCTTTGAAAAGTATGTTACAGAGACCCGGTGTGTCCGGAAGGATGACTAAGTGGTTGGTAGAACTCGGGGATTTCGACATTGAGTTCGAACGACGAACTACGATCAAAGCACAGGCGCTAGCTGATTTTTTAGTGGAATTTCATTTTGACAGAGATGCTGTGGACATGGAGGAAGAAAAATATGAATCTGAGTGGAAAGTCCGAACTGATGGGGGATCCAGTTCATCCGGATGCAGAGCAAGAGTGCAACTAACCTCCCCAGATGGCGTTGCAATGTATCAAACAATCCGACTCGGATTTCAGGCATCGAACAACGAAGAAGAGTACGAGGCGGCCTTGGCCGGGTTATGACTTGCAAAGATTTGTGGGGCTTGATAAGTCCGAATTCTGCACGCTCCCCGGACAAGGACAGATCGGTCCAAGGCCTCCGGACCGGACAGATCACACGGACCGGACAAATCACTTTGAGCACTATGACCATAGGACTGTTCGAACTATGAAAAAAGTACTAAAAAACCTAAAAACTTCTTGACAAAGCTATTTGCTCTCCTACTTAGAGCTCATGGGTCTTTGAACATGACCCGGGTCCATTAAACATGACCCGAAAGCCCATAAGGGCCCAAACATCAGGGTATAAATACCCAACCACCTGCATTAAGTATGGGTAATGAGAATTAGCTGCTACCAAGCTGCTTAATTATCTCTGTACTCTCTACTTTAAACACATAACACCCACACACTACTATAAAACACCAACCAAAATTACAAGCCTACCCTTAGGCGATTATTATCCACACCAAATTGGCGACCACAGTGGGAGGAGAAGGTGCCTGAATCAAGCATTCAAAACCAGCTAAGAAAATCTGTCCGAATGAATCCGGACAATCCATAAGTACCACCAGCTTTGCTCGAAGTGGTGGGAGAGAACGATGAATACACTATCGAAGAGCGTGATAGGCTAAAGGGTGAAATAGAAGCTCTGAGAGTTGAAAAGGCCAAGATGGGCGTGAAAAAAAAGTCCAAAGCATCGACTGCTCATCACACCAATAACCCCAGAGAGCATGAGTCTTCAAAAACTCATGTGAGCACTAAAAAGACTCATGCCAGTTCCAAAAAGTCTCACCGGTCTAAGCCAGTGGAGAGTTCTGACTCAAGCTCAGAATCTTCTGATAGCTCTTCGGACAGCGAGGGAGTTGAAAAATCCTTGTCCTCTAGCAGCGATGAGGGTCGAACTAGAAAGAAGCAAAAGCAGATTAAAAAAATATTCAAGAAAAAGGGATAGACAAGGAAAGATGAAGAGGCATATTGGTAAGGGATCATCTCATAGCCGGAGGCATGTGGACCGGATGCTGATGGATCCTTTCGCTTTTCACGATGAACCAGGTATCTTTGCAAATCCCAATGAGGGTACTGTGTTCAGTCGTGGAAGAAACTGGAGACAATCTCCATTATCTTCTAAAAGTTTATCTAGAAACCTCCCCAAGAGGTTTGACAGCACCAAAATAGAGAAGTACGATGGCAGTACTGATCCGGACAACCATCTGGAGCAATTTAAAAACTTCATGATGAACTTTGACGATGATGATAAACTACTCTGTAGGGCATTCTCCCAATCAATCACGGGGAGTGCTCTGAAATGGTACAACAGCCTGCCTCAAGGCTGTATTAAAGATTTCGATACTTTTTGGGTAGCCTTTTGAAGGCAGTTCGTAGGGAGTAAAGAGCTAAAGGGAAATGGAGACACAATAATCCATTGTGTCCAGGAACCAAATGAGTCATTGAAAGAATATATAAGCCGTTTTGTGAATACCAAGAATGGGTTGGCTGATTGCTTCGAACAGGTAGCAATAGCGTCCCTAAGGCAGGGTTTGAACCCATGAAATCTAGCTGATTCAGTGACCATAAAGAAGGCCATGACGTGGGGAGGGTTGCTGAATCAGGTTGGCAAACAAATAAATGTTGATGAAACGAAGAAAACCAGGGTGCACAGGCAGGTGAGGTCTACCCCAGTGGCACCAAATCCCAATCAGAATCAGTCCGGGAACAAAGCAAGAGAGATCGGACAGGGGCATGGTAGGGCAAAAGCTCGGTCTCAGCCAGCTGCTCCTGCTCAGAGTCAGCAATCCAGAAACAAGAGAGGGCCATGGGTCCAACCGGAGTGGTTCGCAGAGTTAAAAGAAAATGTGGCTACTATTTTTGATAAAACAAAGGATGAGGTGCATTACCGGAGACCGGCAACACTGCAGTCTCCCAGAGAGCATCGCAATAACTCTTTTTGCCAATATCATAATGATATTGGTCATACCATTGATGACTGCATAGCATTGAAACAAGAAGTTCAAAACTTGATTGAGAGGGGAAAGCTGGGATCTTACGTTAAAAGAAGAGGAGGCAACAGGCCTGACAACACTCACCGGGTTGGTCCAAGTAATGCTGCTCCGGAGGGGGCCATGATTATAATTGAAAGGTTTGACGTGGAATCTGAGTACTTGGATCCTGATCCAACTCGAAACAGAGTGGGTACAATCGAGGAATGTTCTAGGTCGGTCTCCGGGCTCATTAAGTTTTTCGAGTCACTTACAATTTTCGGAGGGGACACTATGACAGCTCCTACTGCTTCTTCGAGGAAGAGGCATGTTCATACTTTAGCCTCCCAGCTAGAAGGAGGCATGACTTCCTATCAGTCGCAAAACTCATTCCCCTTCATTGTTTTTGATGAAGATGATTTAAGAGACATTGGTGGCCCTCATGAGGATGCTGTTGTCATAGGAGCATCTATAGGGGGCAATGACATAAGACGAATCCTAGTGGATACTGGAAGCTCAGCCAATATCCTTTTCCTAACCACATACAAGAGAATGAAAAATCCTGCTGTAATTCAAACTTCGGACAGGTCAATCGTGGGCTTTACAGGCAGCTCAGCAGATGTGATCGGAGAGTTCGAAGAAGAAGTGTTATTGTTTACAGGCAGCTCTGATACCACTTTGACAAGAAATATAAGCAAAAACGAAATCTTCTTTCTTGTATCAAGTATGATAGAGATAACGATCCCAAAAATATCAAGTCTGAATAAAATAAACGCAAACAACACAGAACACTTTTTACGTGGAAAACCTTCCCAGTGTAGGAAGTAAAAACCACGGGACTGATTTCGGAGTCCAACCAAATATTCACTATCAGAAGATGGGTTACAAAACTATTCTCTAGATAAAACTAGAGCATACGCCACAAGAAGTATGACAACTTCATACAAAACCCCAATACACAAGATAATGAACCAAAATCAGAAAACTCACTGAAATATCCCCAAAACGCAGTTAAAATAAGATGATCGAAAAACACACTTAGATGACTCCAAATAAAAAAACCCTCTCGATAGATTATAGAGGACAAGTGGACGAGCCTTCTCACCAAAATTGAAACCGATCGGACAACCGGAGACAGTCCGATTGAAAGCACAAAGTTTCGCCTCGGATCACCTTTTTCTCTCAAAAACTGCAGTATAGAATATGATGCTCATCTCAGAAAGACACTGTATAAATATATATTTATACATAAACCAAAATCCTATGTGTTATCCAAATTGGGCTTAGCCCATATGATAATTGGACTCCCACATAGGAAGAGCCCAACAAATCTCCCCCTCACGACTATGTGGGAGGATTCGCCATCCCGGCAATCAATCTACAATGTTCAAGCTTTCCCCTAGGCAAAGCCTTTGTCATCATATCAGACCCATTATCATCTGTATGAACTTTATCAACCTCCATTAGTTTAGCATCGAGAATATCTCGAATCCAATGATATCTCACATCAATATGTTTCGACTTTGAGTGAAATGACGAATTCTTCACGAGATGAATAGCACTCTGATTATCACATAACAGTACATACCTGTGTTGCTCAAATCCAAGTTCTTTCAAGAACTTCTTCATCCATAGTAGCTCTTTACTCGCTTCTGTCACTGCAATGAATTCAGCTTCTGTCGTTGAAAGGGCAACACACTTTTGTAGTCTTGATTTCCATGAAACAGCGCCACCACAAAAGTTAATCAAATATCCAGAAGTAGACTTGCGAGTATCAACATCTCCAGCCAAGTCTGAATCAGAATAAGCCAACAACTCAAGTTTATTCATCCCAAAACTGAGCTTCAAATTAGAGGTTCCTCGCAGATACCTCATAATCCATTTCACGGCTTCCCAATGCTCTCTACCTGGGTTTGACAAAAATCTGCTCACAACACAAACACTATGAGCTAAGTCAGGACGAGTACATACCATGGCATACATGAGACTTCCAACTGCAGATGCATATGGAATATTAGCCATGTCTCTCTTTTCTTCATTAGTTGAAGGACATTGTTTCTTGCTTAACTTGAAGTGACCGGAAAGTGGTGAGCTAACCACTTTAGCATTGTCCATATTAAACTTCTGAAGAATTTTCTCAATGTATTTTTCTTGTGATAAGAACAACTTCTTCAAGTCTCTGTCTCTAGTAATTCGAATGCCGAGAATCTGCTTTGCTGGACCTAAATCTTTCATTGCGAAAGACTTACTTAACTGTTTCTTCAAAGAATCAATCCGCGAAGTATTCTTCCCAACAATAAGCATATCATCCACGTAAAGTAAAAGAACGATAAAATCGGCATCAGAAAATGTCTTCACAAATACACAATTATCAGAAGAAGTCTTCTTGTAATCCTGCTCCCCCATAACTGACTTGAACTTCTTATACCACTGTCTCGGAGCTTGCTTCAAACCATATAGACTCTTTTTCAATCTGCATACATAATCTTCTTTTCCTTCAACCACAAAACCTTCAGGCTGTTTCATAAAAATCTCTTCTTCCAAGTCACCATGCAAGAATGCTGTTTTTACATCCATTTGCTCAATTTCCAAGTTTAGACTCGCTGCAATGCCTAGAACCACACGAATAGAAGACATTTTTACAACTGGAGAAAATATTTCATCAAAATCAATACCTTTTTTCTGACCAAAGCCTTTGACTACCAATCTTGCTTTGTACCGAGGTTGCAGAGAACTATCATCTTGCTTCAACCTATACACCCACTTGTTACTCAAGGCTTTTCTCCCTTCAGGTATCTTCACTAACTCAAATGTATGATTCTCATGAAGTGATTGCATCTCTTCATTCATCGCTTCAATCCATTGATTTTTACATACACCACTAATAGCCTCATCATAACACTCAGGCTCACCTGCGTCGGTTAACAAAATATATTGACCAGAAGGATATCTAGTAGAGGGTTGTCTATCTCTAGTAGATCTCCGCGTTGGAACTTCAAATTGTTCAACATCTTCTTCATTCACTTGTTCATCCACGAAATCATTATCATGATCACCAGTATCGAAAATTTGTGAACCTCTGGAAGCAGGTGAGTCACCATCCGAATTTTCTTCAACTTCTGTAGGAGTATGTGCAAGCGGAATATGCCCCAAATCTACCAAGTCATTCTGAGACATAGGCACTGAATTTTGACTCTTATCAATATCATGAACTATCTGATCTTCCATAAACACGGCATCTCTGCTCCTAATAAGTTTCTTATTAATTGGATCATGAAATCTGTAGCCGAACTCATCAAGACCATAACCAATGAATACACACTGTCTTGTCTTCGAATTGAGTTTAGATCTCTCATCTTTAGGAATATGCACATAAGCTTTGCACCCAAAGACACGCAAATGATCATAAGAAACATCTTTACCTGTCCAAACTCTATTTGGGATATCTCCATCTAAAGGTACAGAAGGACTAAGATTCAAGACATGTACCACTGTATTCAAAGCTTCACCCCAAAAGTATTTAGGGAGTTGTGATTGTGAAAGAAGACATCTTACCCTTTCAATTAATGTTCGGTTTAGTCTCTCCGCTACGCCATTCAACTGAGGGGTCTTGGGAGGTGTCTTTTGATGCCGAATACCTTGCTGTCTAAAATAATCATCAAAAGGACCAATGTATTCTCCCCCATTATCACTTCTAACACACTTCAATTGTTTCCCAGTTTGTCTCTCAACTGAAGCTTGAAACTGCTTAAAGACATCTAACACTTGATCTTTTGTTTTCAAAGTGTAAGCCCAAACTTTCCTGGAATGATCATCAACAAAGGTAACAAAGTACAAACAACCACTAAGTGTTCTCGTTTTGAAAGGACCACAAACATCAGTATGTACCAAGTCAAGCAAACTTGGTTTTCTTGAAGGAGCCGAGCTCTTGAAAAATACTCTATTCTGCTTTCCAGCCAAACAATGTACGCATTTCTTTAAATGAGCTTTGTGTATCCCACGAATGTACTGTTTCTTCCTCAGAATATCTAATCCTTTTTCGCTAATGTGACTGAGTCTTTTATGCCATAAATCAAGCATTGCTTCATCATTAACAACATTGATTTTCTCAGCAGACACCCTTGCAGACATGATGTAGAGGGCTGAATATTTTTGTCCTCTTGCCACAACCAACGAGCCCTTAGTAAGTTTCCACTGCCCATTCGCAAAAATACTGCAATAACCTTCATCATCTAGCTTCCCTGTAGATATCAAATTCAATCGAAGATCGGGTATATGTTTAACACCCTTCAAAACCAATCTTGCACCCATGCTTGTTTCTAGATAAACATCACCAATACCAACCACTTTAGACAAATCATTATTTCCCATCTTTGCAGAACCAAAGTCACCAGAGGTGTAAGATGAGAAAAATTCTCTACGAGAAGTGGCATGAATTGTAGCACCACTGTCAACTACCCAACCATTTTCATCAGACACATAATTCACAACAGCATCATCAATAACAACGAAGTAGCTATCTGAAACTGCAGCAACATGTTTCTCGTCACCACTTTCATCATAATTTTTCTCCTTATTCTTTTCTTCTTTACCATTATTAGATTTCCCAAAATTATTCTTCTTTCTCAACTTAGGACAAAAATTCTTAGTGTGCCCGATCTCATGACAGTAGTAGCACTCCCAATCTGCAAATTTATTAGACTTGTTTCGACTCTTGCTTCTACTTTTACCTCTAGTTTTCCAACCGCGATTTTCATTTCTACCACGTTTCTCAACGACTAGAGTTTCTGAATGTGAAGAGAAGCCAACTGTTTTTCTTCTCATATCTTCATTCAACATACTACTTTTAGCTAATGCCATTGAGATATTGCCTTCAGGAGCTGAATTAGAAAGAGACATTCTGAAAGTATCCCATGAGTCTGGCAGCGAACCAAGCAACCATAACGCCAAAACCTCGTCATCAAATTTGATACCCATAGCAGCCAACTGATTAATCAATCCTTGAAAGGTATTCAAGTGATCTGTAAGAGGCGATCCATCTTGATACCTCAAATACATCAACTGTTTGAACAAAAGTAACTTACTATTTCCTGTCTTCCGAGCATATAACTCCTCAAGTTTACTCCACAATTTACTTGCATCTGTTTCGTCTACAACATGATTCAGCACATTGTCATCAACCCATTGCCGAATAAAGCCACAAACCTGTCGATGAATAACTATCCATTCTGCATCAGACTTATCTTTAGGTTTTTCATCACCGAACACTGGTCAATGAAAACTTTTAACATAAAGAAGATCTTCCATCTTCGATTTCCATATATGATAATTTGAACCATTCATCGTCACCATTCTGCTTGTATTCACCTCCATATTTGATACAAGACAAGTACACAACCTCTCGCTCTGATACCACTTTGACAAGAAATATAAGCAAAAACGAAATCTTCTTTCTTGTATCAAGTATGATAGAGATAACGATCCCAAAAGTATCAAGTCTGAATAAAATAAACGCAAACAACACAGAACACTTTTTACGTGGAAAACCTTCCCAGTGTAGGAAGTAAAAACCACGGGACTGATTTCGGAGTCCAACCAAATATTCACTATCAGAAGATGGGTTACAAAACTATTCTCTAGATAAAACTAGAGCATACGCCACAAGAAGTATGACAACTTCATACAAAACCCCAATACACAAGATAATGAACCAAAATCAGAAAACTCACTGAAATATCCCCAAAACGCAGTTAAAATAAGATGATCGAAAACACACTTAGATGACTCCAAATCAAAAAACCCTCTCGATAGATTATAGAGGACAAGTGGACGAGCCTTCTCACCAAAATTGAAACCGATCGGACAACCGGAGACAGTCCGATTGAAAGCACAAAGTTTCGCCTCGGATCACCTTTTTCTCTCAAAAACTGCAGTATAGAATATGATGCTCATCTCAGAAAGACACTGTATAAATATATATTTATACATAAACCAAAATCCTATGTGTTATCCAAATTGGGCTTAGCCCATATGATAATTGGACTCCCACATAGGAAGAGCCCAACAAGGGCCCTTTCAAGAAAATGGTTAAAATACTCTTTATTGTGGTGGATTGTCCCACTTGCTATAATGCTATTCTAGGGAGGTCTTGGCTCTCTAGGATGCATGCAGTGGCTTCAACAGTCCACCAGTGCTTGAAGTACGCTGTTCAGGGACAGGTTGGGGTCGTCCGGAGCAGCCAAAAGATTGCAAGAGAATGTTATGCCACTGCCCTGGCTCCTCGAACGCTGGGGGCAGTCCGTATTAATGAACAATAGCAGTTTGAGGGCCTTTCTGGGGGTGAGGGTGAAATTGACGACCCCAGAGAGACCCCAGGAGTATTAATACTGATCGAAGAGGTAGAAACACATTGTTTGGAAGATGGGAAAAGTGTCAAGATAGGGTCTAAGATGCCACCTGTGTTGAAAGATGAAATGTTGAAGTTTTTGAAGAACCATCAGCACATTTTTGCTTGGTGCAATGCTGATGTTACAGGAGTTCCATCAAAAGTAATATCACATCACCTATCTGTCCGGAGAGACGTAGCACCGGTGGTTCAAAAAAGAAGAGCTTTTTCTAAAGAGAAGGCTGATGTCATTGTGCAAGAAGTTGACAGGCTCACAAAGATGGGGCACATCAAGGAGTCTCAATATCCTTTGTGGACTGCCAATCCGGTTCTGGTAAAAAAGAAGAATGGCAAGTGGCGCATGTGCATTGACTTCACGAATCTCAATAGAGCTTGCCCAAAAGATTTGTATCCGGTCCCCCGGATTGACCAGTTGGTAGACTCCACTTCTGGAAACAAGCTGCTTTCCTTCATGGATGCTTTCTCCGGATACAATCAGATTCAAGTGGATCCGAGGGATCAAGAGCATACCACATTTTTCACTGACAGAGGTCTTCATTGCTACAAAGTAATGCCATTTGGTTTGAAAAATGCTAAGGCTACTTATCAAAGGTTAGTCAACAAGGAATTTGTTGAACAAATTGGAAGAAATATGGAAGTGTGCATTGATGACATGATGGTGAAAAGTGTAGATGAGCAGTTGCACTTGTCCGATCTCCAAGAAACTTTTGCCAACTTGGTAAAAGTGAATTTGAAATTAAACCCAAAAAAGTGCGTGTTTGGAGTGCAGTCCGGGAAGTTTCTAGGCTATATCATAAGTGAGCATGGAATACAGCCCGATCCGGACCAGTTAAATGCTCTTTTCCAAATGGAACCTCCTCGAAACATTAAAGAAGTACAGCGGTTAACGGGGAGATTAGCTGCCTTAAACAGATTTATCTCAAGGTCTTCGGATAGGTGTGCACCTTTCTTTCAAGCTTTGAAGGGTGCAAAAGGATTCGATTGGACCCCACAGTGTGATGAGGCTTTCAATGACATCAAGAAGCACCTGTCCTCTCCCAAGACATTGTTTAAACCAGTTGATGGGGAGACCCTCTTCGTATATTTGGCAGTTTCAAGTTATGCCATCAGTGCTGTGTTGGTAAGAGAGGTCGATGGTCATCCCCATCCAGTATACTACATCAGCAAAAGTTTGATAGATGCAGAAAGGCGTTACTTGAAACTCGAAAAATTAGCATTGGCCCTGGTAATAGCTGCCAGGAAGATGAGGCCTTATTTCCAGGCTCATCCCATCATCGTCCGGACTTCTTTTCCCCTGAAGAACGTCCTCCAAAAGCAGACATTTCAAGCAGGATGACTAAGTGGTCAGTAGAGTTGGGGGACTTCGACATAGATTTTTCTCCCCGAACAATAGTCAAGGCCCAAGTTGTGGCAGACTTTTTGGTTGAATTCCACTCCGACAGGGATTCAGAGCAAGCTACTGACATAAAAGATAAAAATGTATGGGTCGTCCGAACAGATGGTGAATCTAGTACTATGAGGTGTGGTGCGGGGGTGTGTTTGACTTCCCCGTATGGAGACAAAATGTACCAGGCTATTTGTTTTGCTTTCAGGGCATCTAATAACGAGTCCGAATACGAAGCAGCTATAGCTGGGTTAAAGTTAGCCTACATTTGTGGGGCTAAGAGGGTCAAGCTGCTAAGCTACTCCCAACTGCTTATCCACCATGCCCAAGGCCAATCCAAGGCTAAGAAAGAGCAGCTTGTGAAGTATTTACTCCTCCTAAAAAATGAAGCACTTAAGTTTAAAGGTGTTGTCTATGAGCACATTCCCCGGACAGAAAATGAGCTAGCAGACTCATTGGCAACCATAGCATATACAGAGTCATATCCATGGATCCATGTGCTTGAAAGCCCCTCCATTCAACTTTGTAAGGGTAAAGAAGAGGAGATTTTTGAAATACAAGTAAAACAACCTCAAGACTGGAGATTTCCTCTCCTGCAATATCTCCCCGATGGTGTCGTGCCTCCAGATAAGTCAATAGCCAGAACATTGAAACACAAGGCTCGTGGTTTCATCATATTGAGAGAAGTGTTATACAAAAAGTCCTACAGTAAACCTCTCCTGCGTTGTTTGGGGGATGAAGAGTCACAAGTGGTCCTCTCTGAATTGCATGATGGTGAGGGATCAGCCCATTGTGGGTTTAGAGCTTTGACAAGAAGAGTTTTACTCTCCGGTTATTATTGGCCATCAATCATGAAAGATGCTAAGGAATTGGTAAGAAGGTGTGACCCATGACAGAGGTACATCAATGAAATTCATGTACCAACCATTCCTTTAGAGTCAATTTCTGAGCCTATCCCTTTTGCTCGATGGGGGTTGGATTTAGTAGGGCCTCTCCCTGTGGCGTCCGGAGGACGCAAAATTATAATTGTGGCCATAGACTACTTCTCGAAGTGGATAGAAGCAGCCCCTCTAGCAGGGACAACATCAAAAGATGTTATAAAATTCATTTGATCCAACATTTGTTGCAGATTTGGTGTCCCACAAAAGATAACAACAGACAATGGGCCACAGTTCGAAAATAGGTAAATGGAGAGCTTCTGTGCCTCAAGGGGTATACAGCATTGTTTTTCTTCACCTTTCCATCCACAAGCAAATGGGCAGGTTGAAGTGGCTAATAGGACTATACTGTCCGGTTTAAAGAAAAATTTGGAAGGGGCTGCTGGGAAATGGCCTAGTTATCTACAAGAGGTCTTGTGGGCCTACCGGACAACACCTGGGGCTGCAACACAAGAATCACCCTTTGCTTTGGTCTATGGGATGGATGCATTAGCTCCCATAGAAGCAACTCTCCCCTCCTTTCGTGTTCACAACTTCTCCGAACACGCTAACGAGGTGGCAATCAGAGGTCAACTTGATTTGATAGAAGAAAGACGGGTTAAAGCTCACCTTCGAGTTGCACACTATCAGGGCTTAATGAGAAGCAGGTTTGCTTCCAAAGTTAAAAGAAGAGATTTCCAACCGGGGGACAAAGTATTAAGGAAAGTCTTCTTACACACTAAAGAAAAGCTGTTCGAAAAGTTGGCCCCAACTTGGGAGGGTCCGTATATGGTTGTTGAAAGAATTAAACCTGGAACATATTGGTTGGAAGACAAAGATGGCAGAGTTCTAACTCATCCTTGGAATATCGAGCATCTCCGGATGTACTTGGAGTAGTACTTGTGTAAATATTTACTTGTTTAAACATCCATGCAAATATTTGGGGGCATACTCTCTCCTCCCTGGTGGCACAGGGAGGTTTTAATGAGGTGTCCGGGCTGTTGAATAAAGTTTGATGCCCTCTTAAAAAATTTTCTAAGTGTTTTAAAGTTTTGTCCCTTGTCATACTATCCGGATTGAAATAACTAAGGGCTATTTAAACTCTAGCCGGAGAACTTAAACACTCTCACTATGAAACAACTAAAGGCTACTTAAACTCTGGCTTTCAAAATTAGAACAAACAATGAAAGAAGATGATAGTTACGCAGAACAGAAGTATTCATTGAAATAAATAACTTAAAATTGCCTTGGCCTTCCAGGGACTTTTAAATGATCAAAGTCAAACACAAAAAACCTATCCGGTCAAATACCGGACACCATTACAAAAAGAGTGTCGTGGCCTTCCAAGGACTTTAGTCTGGATAGAAAATAAACAAAGTGGATCATAAGTTAAGGTTGAGCCTTTGAAGATGGCTCACCTTCATCTACCTTCTTGCCCTTAGGGTCGTCTTTCTCTTCATCTGGGCTCTCCCCAGTATGTTCTTCATCACCTGAGGAATCACTAGAGTAGCCATACCTATCGCCTTCGGCCATCGTATGGTATGGGAGGTCTTTGGGCTCAACATAAAGCCATAAGTCCCCTAGGTTCTTTTCCGGAAAATTTTCATGGAAAAGTAGAACCACGTTAGACCTCACCTTCTCCAGCAGTTTCTCTTCGCTTTTAATCATCTGGTTGGCATAAGCATTGATCTTGGCTTGGATCGTAGCCTCTTGCTCCCTTAACAAAGTGGTTTTCTCCTCGGCAGCCTTGGATGCTGCATTCTGAGCAATCTTGTCAGTAGTTAAGTTGGTGATTATTTTGTCCTTTGCCTTGCTTTCTTCCTTTGAGGCAGTAAGGTCCTTCTCCACACCGGACAGCTTCTCCCGGAGGTCTCTGATGGTTTCCTCTAAAGTGGCGACTTTGGTGGTGCTTTCCTTCTGATTTCTCTTCAACTCCTCGTTTGCTTCCTTTAACATGTCAGCATTGGAAGTGGCAGTACGAAGGTCTTCGGACAGCTTCTCCTTGTCAGAGTTAAGGTCTTTAACAATGTCTGCCTGACCCCGGACTTGTCTCTCCAACGTAAGTACAGGCTGCACGTTTCTTAACAAGGAGTGGGCTATGATATCCTTTTCACTAGAGACAATAAAAGTCTTACCATTAAAATTGACTGTGTTGGAGCTGCTCGGAGGAATGTAAGGCCCTGCAAAGTCATCTCTGGGGAGATTGAGGAAATATTCACCAAGCTCACCAAGACCGGTGATGTCTACTCCATCAATGTTGAGATCTCCTCCCTCAACCTCATCAGTGTGAAAGTCCTCAGGAATCTCTTCGGCGTGCGTTGGGTCAGAAGGCTCAGCTTGGAAAGAAGGCTCCGGAGCCCGGAGAGAAAGCTCGTTTCCCTGAGAAGTATTTTTCTTCTTCGCCTCCCGGTCTGCGCTTTCGCTACCCTGCTTGTGATTTCTCTTGGAAGCCCTTGGAGGTTTTGGGAGATTCGTCTCCTGCATTTCAGTCTCTTGCTCCACTACTTGCAAGAGGGCAGCATCAATTTGGCTCTGCACTTGCCCCTTCGGGTCTGTTGGAGCATCTTTCTCAGCATCAGCAGGGTTGGCATCACCCACCACCTTTTTGCCCTTCTTCTTCTTGCCTTTCATCTTGCTCGGGGCTTTGGCCCGGCCTGGCAGGAAGAGTGTCCCATCTGGTTCATGGGTCCTCTTGAGCACAACGTCCGGAGAAGGCTGGGTGGTGAGCTCCTCCCAAGTCAAGTCTCTCCGACCTGTGGTGTTCCATAGGTGAGACCTTGCCAAATTTCCACTGGTAAAAGCATCGTGGAATCGGTTCCCCCAATTCTCAGCAGCCCAGACATTAATCTTGCCACAAGTTATCTGCCCGGCTTTCTGATAGCCACTGAACTCCTTGGGCAGTTCTGCTAAGACAAAAGTGAGATAAGTTAGTATAAACTAAGTCTAAAAAGAGAAGAGAGACAAATGCAAGATACTTACGGTCACTCCTCCATCTACTTTTGAGGAGGCTTGGGTTCTCTCCGGATTTTATCTTCCTGCCGTTCTCCCAGGCGCCACTAACAAATAGGAACTGAGTCCTCCAGTTCCTCTCCGCTTCCAGCAGATCGTCCACAGCCTTGAAGCCATCCCCCATATTGAAATGGTAAAAGGGGATGTGGTGGTTTTTGCACAGGCTGGCCACTGCAGCGAACTCCTCCATTGGCAGGGGGATCCCAGACAACATTGATGCCATGATACATGACATAATGGTATACCAAGCATTGGGGCTCAGCTGGCTCGGGCAGAGTTTGATCAGATGGAAGTATCTGACAATCTCTGGGTCCAGTGGGAACCTGAGCCCCCAGTTGAAAAGCTCCGTGAACATGACCACTTCACTCAACTTGCAGTCCATGGGGGTCTCTGGATGTATAGGGATCCTGATCTTTACATTTTCTGGAATGCCCCACTTTGAACGCATCCTGCCCAGCTCGGTAGTGTGTATGAATGTATAGTTGATTTTTTGTAAGGAGAGGAGGTAATTAACGTTGACCTTATGGAAACAAGGCCCTACTTTTCCTTCTAGGCTCTCCGGCAGATCCGGATGCCTCAAGTACAACTTTTCCTTGCCCTTGTTCTTCTTGGTAACTATTTCTTTGCTCGTCTGACCGGAGGGCTCAGACTCAAACGGGGCCTCTTCAACAGAGTCCTCCATCACTTCCTCCATGATTGTTGAAGGGATTTCAGCAGCTGTAGTGGGGGGAGGGTTCAAACTTGATTCAGCCTTATCTCCGGACTGATGGGCCTCAGTGCCTCTTTGACTTCTGCTCTCCGGTAGAATGTTTGGAACAAACGTTTCTGGTAGAAGGTTTGGATTGGACCCCTCCGGACCGGACAGCCTGTCCTTAGGAGCTCTAATTGGCACCTCTGATCCGGTGCTGCTATCCTTTGCCCCCGATCTTGAGGGAGTGTTTTTAGTCCCCTGGCCTTTAACCAGCCGGCCTGTCCTCCTGACAATCAGCTTCTCAGGAGAGTGCTCCGTATCCGATCCCATTGCAATAAAGGGAGAGGGTTTTCTAAGGCTAGTGACTGTAACTCCTAGCTCGACAGTAGGCACCGATTCCTGAACTGAGGAACCAGAGATTATGGGGGAGAGGGTGGTTTGAAATAGTTTTCTAGGCTTAGTACCTTTAGAAGAGGATGAGCCTCTATCTGACTCAGATGCAGAGGTGATAGGTCTGTCAACAGGCGAGGCAGGTAACCCTACAGCAATCCGTCTTTCTCTTTCGACTTTTTGAGCCTTCTCTAACTCAGAAAGGTTGAGCCACCCGCCTTTAACAAGAGCGTTCCTCGCTGTAAATATAAACTGTTGAACTAAGTTTTTTGCTTTAGAGAGAGAAAGCTTTGAGAGTTTTTACAGAAGTAAGTTTGAAGGAGATGGTAAAACAGTAGAAATGAGTTTGTATTTATAGTAAATCTGAAAAAGCAGTTGATTCCTAGGAGAATTCGAAAAGTTTAGCAATGATTAAAAGACGGCGCTAATGTCACCACCTATAATTAAAGAGGTTGCTTTTCGAAGAAGGTGGGTTCGAAATTCAAGGTGAAAAAACGGCTGAAGCAACCAATCAGAGAGTGACACGTGTCCCACGAACTCTGGCAAAAAACGTTTTGAATTCGTGAAGCTTTATCTGTCCGGATAAACCCATAGACCTGTCCGGATTAAAACTACCCCTGACGTCGGACTGTTTTTCAGGTCTTTGGCAAGAATATTTGCACAAACACCTAAAAAAGGGGCTCCTGATGAGTCCGAATTCTGCACGCTCCCCGGACAAGGACAGATCGGTCCAAGGCCTCCGGACCAGACAGATCACACGGACCGGACAGATCACTTTGAGTACTATGACCATAGGACTATTCGAACTATGACAAAAGTACTAAAAAACCTAAAAACTTCTTGACTAAGCTACTTGCTCTCCTACTTAGAGCTCATGGGTCTTTGAACATGACCCGGGTCCATTAAACATGACCCGAAAGCCCATAAGGGCCCAAACATCAGGGTATAAATACCCAACCACCTGCATTGAGTGTGGGTAATGAGAATTAACTGCTACCAAGCTGCTTAATTATCTCTCCACTCTCTACTCTAAACACATAACACCCACACACTACTATAAAACACCAACCAAAATTACTAGCCTACCCTCAGGCGATTATTATCCACACCAGGGCTAAACCGGTCAAGCTGATCAGCGATTCTCAACTTCTGGTGAACCATGCTCTCGGGCGTTCAGAAGCAAGAAAATATCATCTGGTGAAGTATCTGGGAATTTTGAATGCTCTAACCTTAGAGTTCGAAGACGTCTGATTCGAACACGTCCACAGGGCAAGAAACTCAGTGGCTGATTCCTTCGCCAAGGCATCTTATTCAGAAGAATACCCGTGGATAGTGACTTAAGAAAATCCGTCCATAACCAAGGGATCCAAAGCAGGGGAAGGTAGCATCGAAGCTTTCCAGATATCCACAGCCTTAATAAAAGATTGGAGAAGCGAAATACAAAAATTTTTAGTCGATGACACACTGCCTGTTGACAAAGTCAGAGCCAAAAGAATACGCTTCAAGGCCTACAGCTACGTGGTCCTCGAAGATGTGCTGTGTAAACGATCTTTTAGTCGTCCATTACTTCACTATTTATGGAAGGATGAATCACAGCTAATACTCTCTAAACTGCACGATGGGGAAGAATCTGCACACTGTGGATACAAAACATTGATACGAAGAGTTCTTCTGGCAGGATCCTATTGGCCGACTATCTCGGCAGACGCCAAAGATTTAGTACAGAAATATGACACCTGTCAGCGGTTTTCTAATTCGATCTACTTACCTGGAGTAACTCTAGAGTCAATATCAGAATCGCTTCCTTTCGATCGATGAGGAATAGATCTGGTCGGACCACTTCCTATGGCTTCAGGGGAGCGCCAAACAATCATCGTTGCTGTGGACTATTTTTCCAAGTGGATAGAGGCGGAACCATTAACAGGAACAAGGGAGAAAGATGTGATCAAATTCATCATCTCCAATATTTGTTGGCGCTTTGGTGTACCTAGGAATATTACGATGGATAAGGGACCCCAGGTTTAACAACAGTGAAATGAGAACTTTCCGTGCTTCCAAGGGGATACAATAATGTTTCTCGACACCGTTCCACCCTAAGCGAACGATCAGGTCGAAGTAACCAATCGAACAATCTTGGAAGGTCTATGAAAAAATTTGGAGGGTAAAGTAGGGAACTGGCCGGATTACCTACAAGAAGTACTATAGGCTTATAGGACTACTCCTCCGACCGCAACACACAAATCAACTTTCGCGCTTGTGTACGGAATGGACGTAGTGGTGCCATCAGAAACAATGTTCCCATCTTTCCGACTCAGTGAGTATTCCAAGGAGGGGAATGACAAAGAAAAACGCACAGAGCTTGATCTAATGGAATAAAAGAGAAGAAAAGCACAACTGAATTCCTTACACTATTAAACTTTAATGAGAAGCCGTTACTCGTCGAAGGTTAGAAGAAGATAATTTGAGGTGGGAGATGGAGTCCTAAGAAAAGTATTCCCGCACACAAAAGACAAGAGACTTGGAAAACTCGCCCCGAACTGGGAAGGTCCATACACAATCAGAAGGAAGTTAAAACCGGAGACATACCGATTGTAAGATAAAGAGGAAATATATCTTCCCCATCTGTGAAATATTGAGCACCTAAAGCTTATTTAGTTCGATTAAGTGATATGTAAATATTTTCTCTCACAGTCTATGTAAGTTCCGATGGCATACTCTTTCCTACCCTGGTGGCGCAGGAAGGTTTTAATGAGGCCTAAATACTCGGCTTATATATCAAATCTTATTGCCTTCTGTAAAAATTAGACTAAGTTCATCTTTTTGAACTTAAAACACACTTCAAAGAAGTTTGGACTAGAAAGTTCATCTTTTTGAACTCAAAACACACTCCAAAGAAGTTTGGACTAGAAAGCTCATTTTTTTGGACTCAAAACATACTCCAAAGAAGTTTGGACAATAAAGTTCATCTTTTTGAACTCAGAATATGAACCAAAAAACGTTGTAACTCAACATTAAACCACAGTAAGAAAAACATGAGGAAGAAAAGATTGAGCAAAACATCACACTAAGAATGTATCACTAAAAGCCCCAATAACAAGGAAAATATTACACTAAAAGTTTTTTGTTGCAGGAATTAGAAAACAAAGGGTTAACAAAATAGGAACTACCCAATACAGGCTAGTCGGATGCAGAATTTCCTTTACTATCAGCAAGAGAATCCAAGTCTGACGAAGAGCTCTCCGAATCTTCACTGGATTCAGGATCCTCCACGGATACTCCAAGGGGGCGATGCTGCTCAATGACCCGAGTCCAAAGACTACCAAGGTGCAAGTCTGGGAATCTCTCATGCATCTCCATTACCATTGCTGATCTCAATTTAGCACCCCTCTCCTCAAGACGAACAACAATCTTAGCAGCATACTCATCAAGACTTTCTTTCTTCTTAGCTTCGAAGTTTTTCTTCAAGCTTTCATGTTCCGCTAATAGCTTCTCGATGTCTTGAATAACATTTTCAAAATATACCTTTATTTTGCAATAGCCTTCAAGAATACCATCAACCGTTGTGTCACGCTCGACGTCCTTGGCAATGAACTTCTCCCTTTCATCGTCAAATTTAGTTTTTTTCTCGGACAGTTTAGCCCCAAGGGAAGTAATGGTAGTCAAGCGCTCCTCGGAGGTATTTTTCTCCTTAGCCAATTCATCACTCAGCTCTTTGACCCTCTTTTTAGCTCTTCAGACTCGGAAGACAGAGTTTGTACATTGGCGGTCACTTCCGATATCTTGGCTAACTCATCATTTAGCTCATTCATCTCCTTCTTCAGATTATCGGACTCAGTGACTAAGCCTTCCACTTTGGAGGATATTTCAGTCTGCTCGGTTACCTGATCGGTCAAGTCCCTCACCTTATCCTTCAACTTAAAGACCTTTGAAGTTAGGGCCTTCACATCTTCCATTCTCTCAGTAACCTCTTCTTTATAACGATCCTTCCGATTCGCTTTGCGTTCGAGTAGAGCAGCAACATGTAATAATTTTTTCAACTTGTTCGCCACGTAATCATTGCCATAAACGTAAAAATAAGTAGAGTCTGGGGAGAGATACTTGTCCTCATCAGAGCCACCTTCTTGACCTTCCCTTCGAGTGGAGACAAATTCTCCAACAGAGTCCAAATCAACAATCACAATTTTCCGGGATAGTGGCAGACCCGGACGATTACTTTTATCACTCTCCCCCCTGTTCTCAACAACCCTTTCCTTTTTCTCCTCAGCAGTGAACTTCTGCGGTTGTGGCACCGGCACGACCTTGAGGCCTAATCTCAACCAGGTGATCATCATCACTTAACATGTTTTCAGGATGAGAGGTTGGAGAGAATGCCTGAGGATCGAGGGGGGATGCCTGTTATTGATCAGATGGCCTCACCTCCGGGGGAAAGCTTACTAGGGTATCATCATGATCACCTGGAGCCCCTCTTGGAGAACTAACGTGTACCCTTTCTTGGGAATCACCCTGAGCCTCGAGAACATCGTCTTCAGACCCAACATCTTCCTCAGTATCTTATTCCTTACCTCCCTCAGGCTTTTCTACATCTTGATGACTCGGAGCTCGGGCCCAAGTAGGGTGGTAGACTGCATTATTCAAGCGCTCTAAACGTTCAAGGACATCATCGCTCGGAGGAGGCACCATAAGTTTTGAGGCGGTCTTCTTCTCACTAAGATCGTATCGCCACAGATTACTCTTAGCGAAATTCATCGGCATAAAGCTTTGGTGGAACTTATGGTCCCAATGCTCACCAGCCCAAATGCTCAGCTTCTCAAAGATAGCTTTACCAGACTTAACATGACGCTTAAAGGACTTAACAATTTCCTTTATAGCTGAAAAAGACACGCAGTCAGAATTTACCGAACATCGCGACTCGGAAAACATTTAGGTGAGAGTACTTACCTTGTCCGGTCCATTTCAATGTCAGCCGATGAGAAGTTCCTATGAGTTTTCGAATCTGGTCTCCCACAACCCGGAAATAAACATGAACTGTTGCTTTCGGTTCTTGTCGGCCTCTAAAAAATCCTTTATCACTTTAAGGTTCCTAGAAAAACAAAGTGAGTAGAAAGGATAGTGAGAATTTTTAGCCACTCCAGAAACAAAAATAAGTTGTTCCATGGTGAAAGCGTTCCCGGAGAGCCTCGATGCCATAATGCAGGCCATAAGGGTATACCACATATTAGCCCCGGCCTGAGAAGGACAAAGTTTGACCAAGTGAAAGTAGTCGACTAGAAGATGATCGAGGGGCGATCGTAGACCCTAGTTTATCAGCTCTGTATAAAGCACCAACTCGTTGTTTCGAACTGATAGAGGCGTCTCTCCAACGGTAGGGAATCACATGGTGATGTTAGTAGGAATACCCCATCGGTCCCTTAACTTGATCTCCTCGGTCGGGTGAAAATACTTATACTTCACCTTGTACAGAGCTAAGAGATGCTTGGCTTCGATATCGCGAAGATGGTCGCTCAAGATATCTTCCACATTCAAGGTCAGACCTGTCAGACGTTTCTTCTTCTTCTTCTTCTTCTTTTTCTTACTCTTTTTCAGGGAAGTCTCATTTTGGTGAAGGGGAAGAACAGCTGCAGGTTCCGGGGGAGGAGCTATAGCATCACCATCCGGGCAGGGAGCATCAGTAAGAACGACTCAAAGAGGCTCTGCCTCAATCACCACGATGTTAGGTTCTCCCTTGTCATCTTCAGGGTCGTCGAAAAGCTTTCTCCTGAACCCATGGGATGGAAGTGAGGGACGGTTCAGGACGAGTTCCTCTTGGCAAAAAAATTCGAGGGCTGACGTCTGGCGTTGTTTGAGGAGAACCTTGGGGGGTTGTCGGGGGAGTTGGTACCGAGGAAGAGATCCTCATCCGGACCGATTTGGTGGCTGGAGCAGGTGATCTTTTCCGTTTAGCCCGGTCTCTATATTCTTTAATCGGTGGTCTTTCTCTCTCATCACCCATTACGATGAAAGGGGAAGGCCGAGAAGAAAAGGTCGAGGGAGTTGGAGAAGCAGAAAGATCAACCCCACCACTTGAAGGGTGTGCTTGACTGGGGGAGGATACAGCAAGGCGGATAGAGTGTTCGCCGATCGGAGGTAGTTGTCTCGAAAGTTAGATTCCCAAATCTCTACAAGGGAAGGATGTTCTCTTGCACCGGCAGAGCTACGAGCACCAATCCGATTGGAGAACTTGAACCACTTCCAAAGTTTATACTTTTCAAGATTGATAAACTCGTCAGGCATGAAAATGCAAAGTAAAAAAATTGTTTAGGCACAGTTTCTCTCTATAGAGCAAACTCTGTTCAAAGAAAATCATAAACCTTTATTCAAGGAAAGAGTTGAGTATTTATAGGCAAAGAGAGCAGAAGGTGAACAGGAGAAAAGTAACGGTATCATGACACGTGTCCATGACAGCTGCGCCGCCTAAGAAAAAACGTTTGACTCGATTACAGCGAAACCAAGCACGCGTACCTGACATTAAATGATTATTTATGTGACATCAGCATAACCAAAAGGTGAGGTCAGCAAGCTAAAATCCAATCCGACCCAGTCAAAGGCTCACGAGGGAATACGAGATCCGACCACGATGAAATCTGATCCCGATAGAGTTTGCTCAAAAATCAAAATACTCGAGCAGGGTAGCGCATGATCCGATCCGAACGATGTACAATTGCAATTCAAGTCCACGTCCAGAGAACTTCACATGGACCAGGGGGACTACTGATAAGGGAATGAAAATATAGGTGTTTAACATGTAATTTAGCCCACAAATAAGGTCAAGGTCCATGTATTTAGTGACTAAGGACTAAGGTAAAGCACACATAAGAAATGAGGGACTTAAATGATAGTCCCCAAGAACTTGTTTGTAAATAGTCAAATACTCGGGTAAGAAATCCACTCTTACGGTGGTAAACATGTAATTTTACCCTCTACCTCATTTACTATACAAATGACATTCGCTTTTGGGAAAATGGGCCAATGATTGATCAATAATTGCAACATTTATTCCTTTTGTCTCTTCCATTTCTAGTAATTCATTGTTCACTGTCACAACACACAAATATTCTCTAGTCCGACCCTTTCACACTAACATCTTCGCTCATGAGTCTCATTAAAGATTCTCTGAGCTCATCAATGCAGACCGAACCTTTCCCAACACGTGGTATCAGATCCAGACCCAGAAAGAACCCGATGGTGGTGAAATCCTCGGAGGTTAAACATGAAGAAGTTAGACGCCATGCTCAATGTGATCTGCTCTAGAGGTCCTAGTTCGGAGTGTCGTAGCTCATCAAGCGGCGGTACTTGATTGGAGTGGGGAATGACGCTAAAGAACAAGACATATGGTCTTATAGAAGGTGAGCAGTAACATCTGTAGTGCCTCTAGACGTCAGGTAGACTGCCAACCTGATTAGAGTGGACGGATGGAAGTCAATTGAGAGGAGGCTAGAGTGGTACTTTGTTCGAGAGGAGGATTTGTTAGGGTGGTGACCAAAGTCACACATCCCACATCGGTTAGACATTGGAAGGATCAATGGTATATAAGTAAGAACATATCTAAACTAGTATGAGGCCTTTTGGAAGTGGACCAAAACCAAAGTCATGCGGGCCTTCGGGCGCCAAAGCGGACAATATCATACTAGTGTTGAGATCGTGTTGTTCTTAGTTATATACACAGGCGGAATATGCAAACCGAACCTTTCCCAACACGTAGTATCCGAGCCAAACCCAGACAGAACCCGATGGTGGTGAAATTCTCGGAGGTCGAACATGAAGAAGTTAGACACCATGCTCAATGTGATTTTCTCTAGAGATCCTAGTTCGGAGTGCCCGTGGCTCATCAAGCGGTGGTACTTGATTGGAGTGGGGAGTGACGCTAAGGAACAAGACATATGGTCTAATAGGAGGTGAGCAGTAACATCCGTAGTGCCTCTAGACGTCAGGTAGATTGCCAACCTGATTAGAGTGGGCGGATGAAAGTCAATTGAGAGAATGCTAAAGTGGTACTTTGTTCGAGAGGAGGATTTGTTATGGCGGAGACTAAAATCCCACATCCCACATCGGTTAGACATGGGAAAGATCAATGTATATAAGTAAGAACATACCTTAACTAGTTGGAGGCCTTTTGGTAGTGGACCAAATACAAAGCCGAAGGTCCGTGCCGACTTTCGGATGCCAAAGCGGATAACATCATACGGATTTTCCGTACGTATATACGGAGATGAAATTTATATTCATAACTCTTAATACACTTTTAATCAATTTTTATTATAAAAAAATTAATAACACTAACAATTTTATGAATAATAGACGACTTCGAATACAATATTGTGATTAAGCTTTTAAATTCAAAATTTAAACACCTCCGTCCAATTTCGCCTCATCTTCTTGTGCTCGATCATATTTGACATCATCCATTTTTCTATAGACAAATGACTTAGCTACCCAGACATAAATACAAAGATTTATGGCACTCAACCCAGCCAAAAGCCAGTAGAAATCATTTAAGTGAGCTTGGTCAAGATCATTAACCAGCCATTCGCTGCCATGTTTGGAGCTTATCTTCTGCACGACCGATATAATAGCAGTGTTAACAAAGTTACCGAATCCCACTATACTCAATGACACTGCAGCCCCGATGCTTCTCATCATTTCAGGAATCTGATCGTAGAAAAGTTGTTGCAGTCCCACAATCGCGAAAGCATCAGCCACTCCCATTATCATGTACTGAGGAAGTAACCACCAAATACTGAGGGCTTCCATTGATTTGGAAACGCTTACCCTTTTACCTTCCACAAGAGCGGCCACAATCATCAGAAGCACCGAGAAGAACAAGCCAAGGCCGATCCGTTGAAGAACAGTTATACCGGAAGGATGTTTAGTGACTTTTCGTGCTATAGGAACTAAGATTCGGTCGTAGATAGGAATGAAAACAAGGATTGTGAGACCGACAAGGGTTTGAAGTGAAGCAGGAGGAACTGTGAAGTGCGGTCCAATGGATCGGTTCATCACACTACCTTGTTTGGTGAAGAAAGTGTGGACTTGGACTATTATTGCGCTATACATCAAACAAGTCAAGGTAATGGGAATGAGGCTTAAAAGGAGCTTCACTTCCTCTACTTGTGTTACCGAGCATAGCCTCCAAGGATTTATTACGGCGTTTGCGTTGTCAAGCTCATCGACCATTGCTGCCTTATCCAAGAATCTGGAATTTCAATTGTTTTAGTAACTAGCTAATATTTAAAGAGGAGCTTTGTTCTATTCTTACATACCTCAACTGTTTTGTACAGTCAAGAGTCTTTCCTTCATTGCCAGTTTCGTATCTCATAGTTCTATTTCCACTTAGACGCCATTTTCGTGCGGCAGCAACAAAGACTTGGGCCATCGATATAAAAGGGCTCCCGGATTGTACTTGCCTTCGATAGCTCTTCATTCCTATAAGAAACAATCCAAACGCTAGAGCGACAATACCAGCCAACAACCCAAACGCGGCTGTCCACCCCATGTATTGCTGCGACGTATATCTTTGTTAAGTAGATTCATGAAAGTAAAAGCTAAATGGTATTGGCAGTAGTAACAAAAGAGAATTAAACCTGGGTATATATAACAGCAATTATGGAAGCAGATGCTCCAACAACAATTCCCAAGTACCACCAGTTAAAGAATGAGCTTTTGGCCTCATCGTCATCGTCAAACTGGTCCGCTGCAAAGGTCTGGACGCAGGGCTTGTGTCCTCCATCACCGATGGCTATAATGTAAAGCGCCCAAAAAAACACTGGTTTCTTTTGATGTATAGGTACGACCGAGACGGATAGCATCAGCATCACCATTCCCTGTCATCGCCAACTCAATCACTTATACACTTCTGTAATATATATATATATATATATATATATATATATAAAAGAACAAATTACAAACAAATACCAAAAATAAATGATTTTGACATAAAAGTTCCAGCAAGAGATCCTACTTATCGAGTAACTAAAAAAATTAAAATTATTTATATATACATAAAAAAATCTTTGATTTATAACTATCTAATTAAATCCAATAAAAATATTATAACTTAAAATATAATAAAAAAAAAATATTTCAACTTCAAGTCCTATTAATTAAAATTTTATCTCCATATTATATAGCCAAAATAATATTATATATACATAAAAATAAAAATAATTATTGCTAAATGTTCATTTTTTCACCAATCTTATCTTTTATTATCAAAGTAGAAAGCAATAAGAGGAAAACAATTTTTGACTTAATGTATTTATTATTATATAATAATAAAATAAAAATAAAACTAAATAATTTCATTTTCTATTTTTAACCAAATATACTCATACAATCTTTTATATCTTATTCACCCATAGAAAATATTCAAAATTTGTTGATACTTTTTATTAATTTTATATAACAAAAATTGTTATAAAATATAATTTCCACTAAATCTTAATAACTAAAATCATAACTAATTAATTTTCATAATCAATATAACATAATAAAAAGAGTAATTACTTAATCTAATTAGTATAACATAATTAAAAAAATTAATTAATAATTATGGATAACTATGATATAATTTTGGTAATTATGGATAACTATGATATATTTTTAGTAATTATAGATAGTTATGATATATTTTTGTAATTAATGACAATTAAGATGTCACTAAATACCATAAGTTTTTGGTATTTATTTATAACAACCACATGTATATAACATAAAACTATAATTATTTTCTAAATTATATATGAAAAAAAAAGTTGGTGTAGCAGTCTAAAATGGATAGGAGCGAGACCGGAATCCGGATGATGAACCTACCGTCAAATATATTAAGGATGAACAAACAATGGTGTTGAAGCGACCGATATATGAGTCGGCCGCCACTGCTCCGACGATTGGAAAAACAGCCGACAGACCAACCCAAGTGTTAATAGTTTTGGCGGCCTCCGCCGTAGATTGGCCAAGATCATTAGTCAGAAATTGAATTAGATTACCGGCCAATCCATAATAGGCAAATCGATCAGCCATCTCCACAACTGCACTATGAATCCAAACTTATAATAACATATAAAATATTGGTAGCTTGAAAATATGAGAACTTACAGATTATAAAAATGGCAGCTTTCCAGCCACCTCTTGAAGATTTGCGACGAAGAGGGGATTTGGTGGCACCATTTGGCACTTGGACATCCATTTTATGATTTTCTGTTATCTACTACTGATTTTGGTCATCATCGATATGTTTTTTTATATATATACACATTTGATTTATGTGGGGGTAGTTACGTAATTTACTATGAATACACTCACCGACTCACGTGTGGAAATTTTGTGGTGCTACTTGGGCCTGTTTTCATACATGTAACGTGCCCAACAAAACTATTGCTAATTTCTTATGGTCTTTTATTAGTTCCTGGAAAAATTGGTGAATGCTTCTGTACTTGCATGTTTCAATGAATCTTAGTGATGGTGGTTCTTTAACAAATCCACTAGTGTTTTTCTTCTATGTTATGAATTGACAAGCAAAGTTAGGATTAGTGAGTTTGTTTTTTTTATTGCTTTACGCGATCGTGACAAATTTAAACGGAATTGAAAAAGTAAATTTTGGTGGATGTGTTTTAAATGCTTTCGTTTTTGTATGGTACACAGAAAGGTGAAGAAGCATGAGTATAGTGGGGAACATCGTAGGGCATCTAGAACTGGGTTTGGGACAACATCTAAGAATGTTGACATAGTTTAGGGGGTAAAACTTAAAACACACATGACGGATTGGCGACCATATTAGCGAACCGGTCCTTTTGTGTTTAATAGTGGAATGAAATGATTTTTAGATATAATTTGTGTTACCCACTTTAGATTTTATCCCACCTTAATAAAAAAAAAGAGTATTGGTAATTATAATATGTAGTACCTCTACAATATTTGATAGAGAGTTGAGGGTTAAAAACCACTACAATTGCCATCTATATCAATTATTGGAAAATAATATTTTGCCTGTGTTTTATTTTAATATTAAAATCGTTTTTATATTTCAATAATATTGAATTTTGAACTCTACGTATAATAACAAAAATTAAAAATACAATTCTGTTAAAACACGATAGATTATCGTTGATATTAAAAATACATAAAAACTAGATAAATATAGTTATTAAAATTCTACATTGTGGGCTGATATAATAAAAAATAATATATTGAGAACTGTTTCGTGACAATCGGTATACATGAGAGATTTATAATAGACTTATAATGATTTTTAATCGGAAAATAGATGCATTTTATTGATATATCTTTTATGTTAAAAAAGTTAATAGTTTTTATTATTTACGATTTGCTTCACAATTGTTCCGCGTTTATTTTGTAATAATCCGCTCCATATATTGTTAAAGTGTTGGAAATATATTGCATCTCGCGTAGGATTAATCTCAAAACATGAAGTAAAACTAACAAAATGTTTACAAGCTCGATTCTCAATTTGTTGTCCAATAATATCCATGGCTTCATCATGTTAGCGTGTCGAGGTAATACGCCACATGGATATATTAAATAATTTAAAATTTGACTATTTACTATTTACCCAACAGATTATCCTAAACCATTTACCCAACTTAATAAATCAACCTAAATACAATATGATCCGTTTTACAAACAATTGAGTCCATCTAACCTAATTGAAATACGACTTGCATAACCAACATTTCAAACCTAATTAAAACCCTTATCTTTTATGAATATTGAGTTCATACATTCTTAGAATCGATTTCTCCTAATCGAAATCCTAGCGTTCATATAAACTTTCTCTCTCTCAACTCTCATCTCAAATTCATCTGAGTTATCTTCAGATTCCTTAATCAAATTTCTTATGCCCAAAATCTTTAAATCTCAACTCTCATCTCAAATTCATATGAGTTTTCTTCAGATTTCTTAATCAAATTTTTTATGTCCAAAATCTTTAAGTCTCAACTCTCATCTCCAACTCATATGAGTTTTCTTCAAATTCCTTAATCAAATTTCCTATGTCCAAAATCTTTTAGTCTCAACTCTCATCTCAAATTCATATGAGCTATCTTCAGATTCCTTAATCAAATTTCATATGTCCAAAATCTTTAAGTCTCAACTTCAATCTCAATTCCCTGAGCGAACTCTAGCACTAAATCATCTCAAATTCTTTAATCGAATCAATTTCTGTTTTTCTTTAAGAATTGTTATGTCGTATAATACATCGAAAGCCTTTGTCAGCTCGATTGGGGATGGTATGTGTTATTACGGGTTACCTAGTATAACACACATTGCTTAGACTAATCTGAATTTGCGGTAGAAAATTTAAAGACTGTAAAAACTATGGGGTAAGTAGGATTTAAATATACATATTTCGAATTGATTTTGATAAATTTTAGTTGTGTTATATAATGTACCCTTTTGTAGACAATGATACATTGTCGGTATTTTAGGTTGGTTGATCCTCCGATTGATGATAACTCACAATTCGTGATTAACTACTTATTAAAGAGGGTTAGAAGATTGTATATGAAATAGCGGCGAAAGAAGACCGTAATTAAGGTTTCTAGTATATGCTTATGTGTTTTTGTTTTGTTCTGTTTTGTTAATAGGTTAAGCTATGTTCGAAAACTGAATCAAAATGTAATACTGGGTTAGTAATGTATTGAATGCAATTAATGGATTATTGTAGTATTGTGATATAATTCATCAATTTAAGTGTTTATGGCTTGCTGAGTTCATCAATTTAAGTGAAATGGTGATTGTATTTATCAATTTAAGTGTTTAACTACAATGTTTCTTATACAAGAGAATTGGTTATTGTAGGTGGAATTAGGGACTGTATTCATCAATTTATGTTTTTAACTCTGTTGTAACTTTTTTTAGCCTAAATTGTGGTTCTATTTTTAATTACAAAACAAATCGTGAAAAAGTAAACAACATATTTGAACGAAATCTTCATTGCTTTGTTTGAAAATAACACAAGTATAAGACAATATATTAATCATAACTTCCTAAAATAATACACCAACATTAAGTATTTAGCATTATTTGATGATGGCTAAGACAAGATATAAATCATATATGTCCAAAACAACATAACAACCAAAATAATTGACATTAAGTAACAAGTAAAAAAAACATACCTACCAAAACACAGTTAAAATTAAAAAATACACTTACGAATTGCAACACAATAACAAAAACCATCACAATAACTATGACAAAACCAGATAAAAATAACCCAACATTTCATAAACTAATAAAAGCTTGTTTGGAAACAAGTCCCACATATTATAAAAAAAACCATCAATCGAGTTTAGATGAAACTAAAATTTAAGAAACCACCAACACTTCATATAATAACCATAAAAATCCTAATGAATCTAACCAACAACAATCCCAACTCAAAATATTTAAAATCATCAATTCACAAGATACATTATGTTAACAACAATAATTAAGCTTTTAATTGACCAAATACAGGTGATAATTGTTTTGTAAGCCACAATTTTGATGATATGCATGTTCTGATTAGTAGGTATGCAGTGGTATACATCTATGAGGGTTGTAATCCTCCAGATGGGTTCACATCATCTTGAAGACGCATATATATATATATATATATATATATATATATATATATATATATATATATATATCAGTCATAGTTGGAAGTAATACACTTGAAGTTCTGTCTCTCCCGGTACTTTTTATAAGCTTTGAAATTTCGCTTTTGTTTGATGCCATACTGCTTAATAGTGTTTTCAAAAGGTTTGGAAAGACTGAACTCAAACCCATATTATAAATCAAAGAATTTAAGTTTAGTTGGAGTCTTATAACTTTCTAATTTAGGGTTTCTTGGTTTTTTTTATATATTTGTGCTATGCCATTCTTTGAAGTCTTCGAGAGTAACTATCACTATACGACTATGGATTAAACGTACTATATTCACTCACAATATGATTACAATTGTCATCAGTTGCTTGAAGTTATTCTGTATGACCATCAAACTATGATATGTCTATATTAGAAAATAATGACTCGTCAAGCCCGTCAACAGTTGTAATCCGAGAAATATTTTCATCAAATTGAACATCACAATAACTATAACAAAAACGAGATAAAAAAAACCCCAGCATTTCATAAACTAAAAAATATTTTTGGAAACAATTCCTAGTCGCTACAGAAAAAATATCAACCAAGTTTAAGTGAAGCTAAAAGTTATAAAACCATAATCACGTCTTACAAAAACCATAAAAAAGTTCAGAGTGAAACTAACCAGCAACAACTTCGGCTCAATATATTCAAGTGTCAAACATCTGTTCACCAGATACTTTTTGTTAACTTCGACAATTAAGATTTTAATTAACCATATATTGGTGATAATTTATTCGTAAATCACATACTGCTGATATGTCTCTTCTGATTAGTAAGCACGCACTGATGTACATCTCTAAGGGTTTTAATCCTGCAAATGGGTTCACATCCTCTTGAAGACACATAGATTTACCAATCAAAGTTGAGAGCAATACACTGGAAGCTACATCTCTCATTGTCAATCTTATATGCTTCGAAATTATGTCGTTGTTTGATGATATATTTCTTGATAATATCTTTAAAATGTATCGAAGAACTAAACTCAAACCCAAGTTATAACTCAATGAACCTAAGTACAGTTGGAGGCTTATAACTTTTTAATTTGGGTTCCTTGGTTTCTTTTGTCTCTTTGTGCTACAATCTTCTTTGAAGTCTTCAAAATTTCTTGAGTTATCACTGGTTATGTAGTATTCTTTGGTACCAGTAGCACTATCTACATCAATGCTGACATCTAAACTATTACTATCACTATAACTATCAATATATGGCTTTAGATCATACGTATTATCTTCATTCAAAGTATCATTACAATAGTCATCAGTTGTTTCAGGTGGATCTGTATAACCATCAAACTATGACATGTCAATCTTGACAAAGAAAGACTCATCAAGACCATCAACAGTTGCAGTCGCAAAAGCATCTTCATAAAATTGACATCATAATAACTATGACAAAAACAAATAAAAAAATACAACATTTTATAAACTAATAAAAGCTTGTTTGGAAAAAATTCACAGTCATTACAAAAAAACCATCAACCGAGTTTAGGTAAAGCTAAAATTTAGAAAACCATCGACACTTCTTACAAAAATCATAAAAAATCCCTAGTGAAACTAACCATCAACAACCCCAACTCAAAATATTCAAGTGCCAACCATTACTTCACCGTGCATTTTTTGTTAACATCAATAATTAAGCTTTTAATTGATCATATATTAATGATAATTTATTCATAAGTTACAATTTTTCTGATATTTCTATTCCGATATATGGGTATGCACTAGTGTACATCTCTGAGGGTTTTAATCCTTCAGATGGGCTCACATCATCTTAATGACATATAAATTTACCAGTCACAGTTAAGAGTAATACACTTTAAGCTATATATCTCATTATCATTCTTATAGACTTTGAAATTCCATCGTTGTTTGATGTCATACTACTAGCTTTGAACAGTAACTCGTTTCGAGACTATCTATTTTAGCGACAAATAATCCTTGAACTTTCAAAAGTTCGTTGGTAGTCCATGGACTATCCAGTTTAGATAAAGTTAGTCCTTCATATATGCTGATTAATTAAAGCTTCCACGTGATATCATACTCAATAGAAAGTTGTATCACCAATAGTCCCTAGACTTTAGGGAAAAGTTCAAATATAATCAAAGTTAAATTCGAGTGACCATTGGTGATACAAGTTTCTATTGAGTATGGTTTCACGTGGGAACTTTACATTAATCAAAAGATGCGGATGACTAAATTTATCCAAACTGGATAGTCTAAGGACTACCACCAGACTTTTAAAATTCCATGGACTATCTGTTACCAAAATCAATAATCGAGGGATGAGTTACTGTTCAAAATATCATATTTCTTGATAGTGTATTTAAAAAGTTTGGAAGAAATGAACTCAATACCAAATTATAACTCAAGAAACCTGAGTTCAATTCAAGGCTTATAACTTTAATTTGTGTTTCCTTCATTTCTTTATCTCATTGTGCTACACTCTTCTTTGAAGTATTCGAAAGTTCTGAGGTTATAACTGTTTACGTACTCCTCTTTGGTACTAATATCACTATTTATTATAATATGGATATTTAAACTATCATTATCACTTTAAATATTACTACATGGTTTTATATCGTTATGATCGCTAGCAGTTTTTTGAGGTTGTTCCATATGACCATTAAACTATGGCATGTCAATATTAGCAAAGAAAGACTCGTTAAGACCTTGAATATTTACAGTACTAGAAACGTCCTCATCAAATTGAACATCAACCTCCACACCACAACCATCTCATTCAACAATAATTAAACTACCATTGATATTTATAATATCCTGAACATCTCCATCAATTTGAACACCACTATTTATATTTACAGTGTCATAATCATCCATTTTAATATGAATTAAACCACCCTTTAAATTTATAATCTTATGAAGATCTTCATCAATAGAACCTTATACATTACACCCCTTATCATCAGAATGTTGTACATTAGCCTCGTCATCACGTTATAAACTAGCCTTTATATCATAGCCATCCTCATCACCTTGTAAACTAACCTCCTCATCATAACAGTCCCCAAAACTGTCTACACATGTCTCCCTATCAATCCCATCATCATAACCTTGTACAACAACATTCGCACACTTATTTACGATAATACTGCTACTTCATTCAAAATCGACAATAAGAATTATTTTATAGTTTCTAAGATTTGTCGAGGATACTACTTTTACGAGTGAAGTTTTGTCTGAATATATATTAACTATCCCATCATTACTAATCTTCTTGTTTGACTAATAGACGTCAATATCTAGCTTTATTAGATTTATAATTTCATTACACCTCGCAGTTTATACGCGAAAACAAAATACCCATCGTACCTACTGCATCCATAAGCCCATGTATGGCATGTAATTAAAAAATTAGAAACTTTTTTGGGTTTATAAAATTTATTATAGTTTTTTTGCCTCCCTTTTACTTAAGTTTTTTGTTACATACCAATTTTCCGTCATAGTGGTAATTAAAGTAAATAGATGATCTTTTAAACTTGAAATACATACAACAATCAACGTAACTATCTATCATAACCAAATAAGACAAATATTTCATAAAGTTTGTACAAAAATATAAAATTCAACAATCCCTATCTATTATAACCCAACACCACAATGGTGAAATCAACATAAATATCTATCATAGCATAACAACACAAGTATATCATAATATATGTACAAAAATATAACTGCAACAATGCATATCTATCATATTCGAACATAACAACGGTGAACTTTGAAAAAACAATTATTTTAAACTTTAAACTACTAAAATATGCAATAAACAATTAATGTTTGTACTTGAGAAGAAAATCCAATTAAACGATTTAGTTGATAACAATATATTAATATAACAAACGTGAAAGTAAAAAATATTGTGATAGTGAACTTACCTTTATAAAGGTCTGATGCTATTTACATCAATGGTGATATCGAAAGATGCAGCAACAGATCGATTTTAAGATTCAAAGACAAATGAAGAATTTAGAAAAGAAAATTTTATTTTTATCACTCGGGGAAGATGGGAGAATGGATACATAAATTAAATTTAAGATTCGTAAGTGAAAGAAGAGAGAATGAAAACATGAATCGGATTTATAAATTTAAGTTTTCTGAAATGATTTAGGAACTAAAGCATGAATGATAAAAAAATGGAAGTTGAGTTATTAGTTATGCGGGCCGGGTTTTAATTAGGTTAGATGGAAGGATTATTCATTATGTGGGTCAAGTTTTAATTAGGTTAGATGGGTCGGGTTATTAGTTATGTGGGTTGGTATTAATTAGGTTATATAAGATGGTTATTTGTAAAGTGAATCGGGTATATTTAGGTCGAGGTTTAGGTTAGGTAAATGATTTAAGTTTGGTAAATAGTAAAAAAAAACATTTATTGCATCCACATGGCGTCGTATGTGGGTCGTGTTATGGCGAGACTAAGGATATTATTGGGCAACAACATTTGAAGATTCACATTAAAACTGTTTTGTTACGCTTTGAGATTAATACCACATATGAAAGATTATATTTACATCACTTTAGCAATATGCTTGACCGTTGTGAGACAAGTGATAAACATGGGGAAGTAGTGATATTTTTAGCCATTTTCCCCTTATATGAGAAAAATAATAATATACTAAATTTATTACAACGTATTGATTCCTCTCGTAATTATAAAAGACCGTAATGGCTTTGTTCATCAATATGTATGTATTTACTATCGTCAAAGTGTAACTCCTAGATATTTTGATGGAGGACACTTATATCTTTAGCTGAATGGTGGGCGAAAAAATATGGCAGGTCTTCACGTTAGTCTCTATCTTTTACCTCTATTATAAATTGGTCCCTCGTGTTTTAATTTTTTTAATAAAGATGTCACTTTTTACCATAATCCATATTTTAGTCTTATTTTTCCCTTTGACCTTTCAAATCAGCATCAATGTAGAACGCTTGCGTGAAGACAGTTAAAAAAACCTTTTTGACATTTTACTTTTACTAAACTTACTTATCCATCTATATAACTTAGACCCGGCCCAAATACATTAAAAACTTAATCCAAACCCAATATTAATAATAAAACCCACCTCATACATAATCAAATAAACCGGTTTAATATAATTAAATTAAACCCGTCCAATATAATAACTTGTTTCCAAGTACGCAATTAACTCAATCAATATCTCAATCCATATACAATTAACCTCAAATATATTATATAAAATAATATCTTAGCAATACCTACCCTAACGAATCCTAAGAAATATATCTGAAAATGGTTATTGATCTTCCTTTTAAGTTATATCGATGAAAATTTAGTCTTGAAATTCCTCTGTACTCAGATTAGGCTTATACAATATTTCTTCTTTTTATATTATGGAACTTGAATTCTTTGCTTGACCGTGAGAAACCAAACAATGATTATGATGTTCCATCTCAATAAATATTTATTTGATGCGTGACCAACAGCTTTTCCGGAGTAATCTTGGCTATCTTTCGATGAGCTTTACCTTTGGTTTTCAATGTAGTCATCAACTATAAGTTCATCTTGTTTATATAGACTTCATACCTTATTAATGCCCACCCTACCGACTCTAGACCCTAGCCTTGAATCGACCCGGGTCAGAGATTCAGAAACTTTCCCTGTAGGGGTCACGAATCTCGAATTTAATTGTGAAGCTCATTTTCTAGTAGTAAAAAGTTTAACGTCTGGGAATTTGGGAGGTTCCTCCATATGGAGTTCAAGAATTGGTATTTTCTCATTGTAAGGATAATAAGTACCCGAGTTTGAAATCATTGACCTTGGTGATATAAGATTACCATCGAGACTTTCTAGATTAACTTGATACGACTGGAATTCGTAATGGGACGATGTAAAATTATGACTTGACTTACGAGGGTCATAAATTGAGCAAAAGGTATTTCGGGGGATGATGGGTTTGTTCGTTGAATGGATTTGCAATGCGGGGTTAAAAAAGCAGTAAATGGTTATGTCATGAAGGTTGAGAAAACATGAGGAGTGGCCAATTGTGTTTTATTTGCGTAAAACTATTTCTCCCATAACATTTTTTATTTCCTCCATAATTTAAAATCATAAAACACTTATGATTTGTTTTTACTATTTTGCCCTTATTTTTTTTAAAATTTATAGTTTTGTGCCATTCACTATCCTCAAACACTGATATCAATAAACACAAGATTCAACCTAATTGAATCCAATATATATACTTTATCTTATAAAATTAAACCATAAAAGCCAAAAAATCCTAAACTTGATAAAGATTATCCATGGAGTAGGGCTGTCAAACGGATATTTCGGATACGAATCTGTCTATATCCGAATCCGAATCCGAAATCCGAAATCACTATCCGAATCCGAATTCGAATCCGAAGTTTTATAAAAAACAACATCCGAATCCGTATCCGACGGATATTATCCGGATACGGATAATATCCGAATCCGAATTTCCACTATTGGATTGACTACTTTTAGAAGCACCTTAGTAGAAATTCATACTCCCATTTTAGATGTGGGATAAGACTAAGAAAAATATATTTATTTTTGAAAAGCTACTATTTATTTTATAGAAAATTTGGTAGCATTTCTTTTCCACATTTTAAATGTGGGATAAGTGTCACAAGACTAAAAAAGATATACTTGTTATAAAAAGCAACCATGTGTTTTATAAACAGTTTGGTAGCAACTCTTTTTTCTAACTTTAGATGTGGGATAAGATACATTTTTTAAAGAAACAACCCTATATATTTATAGCCAACTTTGTTAGTAATTTGTTTTTCTTTTTACAATGTGGGATAACTAAAAAATATGCTTAAATATAAAAACATTATATATATTTATTTATAAAATTCGGATATCAGATATTTCGAATACGGATATGATTATATTCATATCCACTATTTTCGAATACGAATTCGGATACGAATATTATCCGTTTTATTTCGAATACGGATATTATCCGTTTTATTTGGATTCGATATCGAATATTTCGGTCGGATATCAAATTTTTCGGATTTTTTTGACAGCCCTACCATGGAGGAGGAAGACACTCAAACCAAAGATTTAACGCTGGTAAACATCACACAATCAACCAACAAGGTAATTTAATCTTGTTTTAAAGTTGTATAACTTGAAAATCCACGTTAGAAAAAATCCTTCAATAGTAAATCTCGATTTATGCAGTTTTTAGCGACGAACACTTGATTCTGAGGTGGTATCTCGGAATTAGTTGTTTTTTCACAAAACACCTGATGCCGAGGTGGTATCTCAGAATCAAGTATTCTGTGAAAAAACATATGATTCTTAGCTACCACCTCAAAATCAAGTGTTCTGTGACTATTTCTTTAGAGATTAAGTCATTTTAGAAATTTTGATATTTTTATTATAACTTTATTAACACATTACTTCTTAATAATGTAGGAATTTGAAATATCTTCGGAACCTGAAATTACGTCATCTTCTCATATTTCTCATGATGATGTTATATATCTGGATCTCACCGTCGCATTCACTACCCAAGTGCACTATACTAGATCCGAACTTACAGAATGAGTATTGAGTGTCGGTCAAGAGTTGAAATATTCTTTGATGGTAAGTATGTACTGATGAGTCAATAATTGTTTGGGAGAATATTTAGGATCTTGAACCAGATGTGACTAGAGAGAGAAAGTGTAGAGAGATAAAGGGGGTTGTCATAAAATAATATTCAATAATCCTTTTACCAGGCAAGTGGGTCGGCTTTTATACTAGAATAAGCTGGGCCCGTTTTAGTTCTTAGTGGGCCGTTATTACATATTTAACAAGGCCCCTTAATTAATTTCACGTTTACACATTGGTCCTCGAGGGACTTTTAACATCTTGATAACTACGTCAAATATCGTTTATTGCAATTAAACCCTTATGACTTATATTGGTAAATTCCGCCCTCATCAGTAGCCCCCCAGTCTTCGGGAGTATCAGGAGCGGAGACTTATTGCCGAGTCTGCACCGGTTGTCCGATCTCCCATGTTCTTCGGGCTAATTTCCTTGGGCGAATCTGTTCTTCTTCCTCTTGCGTCGGTCGCTAACCGACACTGTTCGTAACGATCTGACCTTCATTCGAACTTCGGGCTCTGCTGGACTTTCTTTCCCGACGTTCGTAGCTCCGATCCGGGTTGATTCCCGCGTTTTTTTCGAGTTTTTCAGCTCGGGCCCTTGTGATGGGCTGGTTTTTCTTATCGGACGCGATTGTGACGGCCCATATCACCAGTGGGTTCATAAGGGATGGCTTAGGTAAACTCTTGCCAGACGGTGGTCAACACGTGTCATCAGCTCATGGGACACGTCTTTTCCAGACTAGGCTCTTAGGGAGACTCTTCGTCTTTCCGCTGTGCTTTTGTCAATTGATATTCTCCGATCTTTCAACCTTGCCTATAAATACTCCACAATACTTGGTTTCTCTCAAAGGTATTCTAGAGAGAGGAAGTGCTGTCAGATCATTTCTAGAGAGAGAGAGCTCATCAGACCCTTCTTTGTCCTGGAATGTTCATTTTATGAAACCCAAATACCCGAAGCAAAAACCAACCAAGAAAAAGAAAAAGCCTGAGTGGAGTTTTGAAGAGTGGTCTAGCATCGGAGATCGAGCAGAGGAATACCGACGCGCTGGTCTGATCTGGGGATCTAACTCTAAACCTTTTATTCCCGCTCCGCTTCCTCACGACCCTGTCTTAGCCACCCCGATCCCTGCAGAATCTTTCCTCCTAACCGACCCTCATGTTTCTCCATTTCCAGAGGCTAGTCTTTCCCCAGAAACCGTTGCCCTTTCTTCCAGTGGTAGCTCTTCTCATTCCCCTGTAGTCGGGTCGAACGATCTGACCCTATTGCCCGCCAACTCACACGCTCCTCCTCCTCTGTTCCTTCCCCGACGCGCTCGCAAATCTAAGTTCTTGATCATGGGAGAAGATGGTCCCTCTACGTCTCCCGTAGGAGGTAACGATCCTGAAATGGTTCAACTTACGCCCTCGATTCGAGGGTATCGGACCGGTATTAACACTGCGGTCACTTTTTTAGGTTTGCCCAAACGCCAGCTGACGCCCGAGGAAGTGGAGGCGGCTCATCGGGCTTTTTCGGGTGATATAACCGGGGCTTCCACCTCTCGGGTCCGATCATCAGACCCTGATGCCGCTACTGCTCGAAGTTCTGATCAGGCTCCAGACCCTGAAGTGGGAGAATCAGAAGCAGACGTTGCACCTGCGGAGGTCTGTGTTGCTGCTGCTTGCAAAGCAGCTAACCCTCCTGACGACCCCTTGCCCGAAGAAGTTGAGGCTGCCATCACTACTAAGTATTTCAGCTGGCTTCGGACGAAAGACGTCGTTTCTCTTTACGAAGGGAAATACCTCTACTTCCCTCAGTCTGATCATAAAGATCTGTTGATCCGCTGGGGAATTCCCGAATGTGTCAATGTTCGGTTCCCGCTCCCCGGGGAGACCCCCGTTCATGTCCGATCTAGGGAGATTGTGGTGTTTACCGAGCTGTTCAACTAGGGGCTGCGCTTCCCTTTAGACCCCGAGATTGCGCTTTACTTCCGCACCCTCCAAATCTGCCCATCGCAGCTGACGCCGAACGCCTGGTATACTCTAATGTCTTGTATCATGGCTTCCCGTCTCTCAGGTCGGGTTATGCCGGTGGAAGAATACGTTGCAATGTCGGGTCTGTCCAAGGCTCCAAAATCCCCGTTCTTCTACTCTTCCCTAGGAAACAAATGGAAGATTGTTAATGATTTCTTGGAGGGGGACAAAGGCTGGAAGCATCGGTTTGTATTTCTGAGCGGGTGCTGGGAGAACAGTCTTCCCTACACTTCGGAGAATAAGAGGCAGCTGCTGCGGACCTGGGTCCATGATGGTACCACTCTGTTTTTTTTTAATTTACCGACCCTTTGTGCAGTGTCGAAGGACTGGTTACAAGGGCTGAAGAAGGACTACTCGAAAGCTGCTGAGGCCACTTTCGAGGTGCTGAAAAGCTACGCCCGGACGCACTGGGGTCGGGCTATGCATCGCACCTTCATAGATATGAACTTATTTATGAGTAACCTCTGGCGTTGCTCATCCGAGGTTCTCACCATCGAGCAGCTGCAACAGCCCCCGAGCCTGGAGGGCGTGATTGCTAGAACCGGCACTCCGGGGTCAATATTGTATCTACCCAAACGCAACAAGGCGCCTAGCAAGCGCCCGAAGTCAGACGACGAGGGGGGAGAGAAGGAAACCGGAGCCGAGGGGGCTGGTGAACTGATTCGGGTGGAGGTGCCCGCGCCTGAAGGAACGGAGGCGAACCAGGACCGGGCTCCAGTGCAAAAGAGGAAAGGTCGTGCCGATGTGGAGGGGACCAAGGTGAAGAAATCCAAGCATTCGAGGAAAGAGAGTAAGCCAATTGTCGGCGCGGGGGTGGGCACTGTAGGACCGAAGCTTCCTGATCAGGTCGGTAGTGCCCAAAGTATTCCAACGGCGGATGTTGTGGAAATTCCGGATGATGGCGAGCCCCCCGAGGCGTCGAACCCAGCTACAGCCTCGTCGAGTGGCCCGAAATTCCCTGTGCTGTCGATGCTCGGTAGTCCACACACGTTCCCGCTGCGGGGATCGGACGGTCTAGCTTTATCTCTATATAACTTGCTTGTACCGGCGGCCATGAAAGAGCGTCGGGCAAATGAGCTAAGTCAGCAGTTAGTCTCAGCGGAGGCAAAGATCGCTAGTCTGACTTCGGAGGTGGAAACTGCTAAGGCGGCTCATGCGTTGGCAGAGGGTTGGATTGCTGAAGCCGAACGTGCCGCGACAGAGGCGAAGACAACTGCGGAGGAGGCGATGAGGGCTACGGAGGTGGCAAAGAAAGCCGCGGAAGACCGCGCCGCTGCTTTGGCTCTGGAGGTCCAAAAGTTAAAATCTTCGAACGTCGCTTTCGCCAATCGGTGTAGGAAGTGGTCGGAGAAAGAAACTGCCGATGCCAAAGCCGCGTACGTGCTGTCGTTCCACAACCGCTTCCCAGACCTTCACCTCGGGTCGATGTGGTTAGACATGCCAGAGAAAGACCGGCCCGAGGGGGTCGAGTGTGGAGAAGAAGAATCCGACGATGCTGAGGAGGATGAAGAGAATGAGGACGAGGATGAGTGATTCAGGAGTTGTGCTTGTTTTTTTTTTGCTTACTTATTTTTGTAACTCTTTGGGGGCCGCGGGCCCCTCTGTCGTTATTTCTGATGAACATCTTTAACTTTGTTTTTGGGGGCTACGGGGTCCCCTATTAATATATCAAGTTTTCTGGTTATATCCTTTCACACATTGTTACCTGTGTAAAAACCCGAAAGAGTCGAAGTTCGAACGTAATGTCGAAAAGGTCTGATAGGATCGGGGATCGTAAGTTGTGAAACAGTTCGGGAACTTTAAAAAAACCTAGGCTCTGCAGATTAAAGTAATATTGAAACATTTCCTTGAGGGTTTGTTAAAGTATATATGTAGATCAGTAAAAACCGAAAAACCCATTAAGGTTCTGTAGATCGATGTATCATCGAAAATTTTCCCAGAGGATCGGGAAAACTATATATGTAGATCGGTAAAAACCGAAAAACCCATTAAGGTTCTGTAGATCGATGTATCATCGAAAATTTTCCCAGAGGATCGGGAAAACTATATATGTAGATCGGTAAAAACCGAAAAACCCATTAAGGTTCTGTAGATCGATGTGTCATCGAAAATGTTCCCAGAGGATCGGGAAAACTATATATGTAGATCCATTGATATTAATAGGAACGGACGATGTCCAGCTCGTCAGCTGTCCAAGGTCGTAACAATTCAATATTTGGAAGGCAAAATAAATTTTTGATTAACGTAATCGGGTGGTCGGGTTTTTTCGATGCCTCATTAAAACCTTCTCGCGCCACCGAGGTAGGAAAGAGTGCATCCCCGACCGTTACAATTGGAAACAACGTGAAATATAATTTGGATACAAGTTCACCACTTTTCTAAATACAATTTTAAGTGTTCAGTATTCCACGGTAGCCTCAAAAGATGATCGAGCCTATTCTGCAGGCGGTATGTCCCGTTCTTGATTTTTTCGACAATTTCGTAGGGTCCTTCCCAATTCGGGGCGAGCTTGCCGAGGCTTTTATCTTTTGTGTGAAGAAAGACGCGCCGCAAAACCTTGTCTCCGACCTTAAACTCCCGACGGCAGACTTTGGATGCATATCGACTTCTCATCAGGGTCTGATAGTGCAAAGAGTTTAATTGGGCGCGATTGCGCTTCTCTTCTATGAGGTCGAACTCGAGTCGTCGGCTGTCGTCGTTCGTTTCCTCCTCATAAGTACCGACCCTGAAAGACGGAAAAATGGATTCCGCAGGGGTAACCGCGTCCATACCGTATACTAATGCGTAAGGCGACTCTTGAGTAGCTGTCCGGGGTGTGGTTCGGTAAGCCCATAGTACTTCTTGCAGGTAGTCAGGCCATTTTCCGACCTTTCCCTCGAGGTTCTTTCTGAGGCCATCAGAAATGGTTCGGTTTGTTACTTCGACCTGCCCGTTCGCTTGAGGATGGAAAGGAGCAGAGAAGCATTGTCGGATCTTATGAGTGGTGCAGAATGCTTTCATTTCTATGCTGTCAAACTGCGGCCCATTATCCATAGTTAGCCTCTGTGGTACCCCGAACCGACAACATATGTTAGCCCAGATAAATTTGATGATATCTTTGGTCTTGGTGGCGGATAAAGGTTCGGCTTCGACCCATTTGGAGAAATAATCCACCGCTACGACGATCGTCTGTCTTCCTCCCGATGCCATCGGTAACGGTCCGACGTGGTCGATTCCCCATCGGTCAAAGGGTAGCCCTTCGGATATGGATTATAAGGGAGATGCAGGTACGTTTATGGCGTTTCAGAACCGTTGACACGTATCGCAGGTTTTAACTATGAGTCGTGCATCCGCCGTTATCGTCGGCCAATAGAATCCTGCGAGGAGAATTCTCCTAATTAGAGCCTTGTATCCACAGTGGGCTGCGCCCTCACCATCATGTAGCTCGGACACAATTACTTGAGATTCATGGAAACCTAAGCATCGAAGCAGGGGTCGGCTAAAGGATTTCTTGTATAGTACATCCCCTAAAAGGATGTACCCCCGAGCTTTGTTGCGTACTTTACGTGCCGAAGCGTTGTCATCAGGGAGCCGACCCTCAGCTAGAAAGGCGATAATGTCCCGCCGCCAATCCGAGGTTGCTATCGAAGAGATCTGGCATGCGATTTCAGGTCGGTTTTCCATCTCATGGCGTTTGATAATAGAGGGACTTTCTTGTTCTGTCACCCAAGGGTAGTTGCTAGAGCAGGAAATCGCTGGCAAAGAATCCGCAGCCGTGTTTTCACTTCTCGGGACATGTTCATAGGTGATCTTGTCAAATGAAGCAGCTAGAACCCTGAGTGCTGCTAGGTATTGTACCAGATGTTCTTTCCGAGCCTCTGCACTCCCCGAAGTTTGGGTTATTACAAGTTGGGAATCGCTTATGAGGCGCACCTGCTTTGCCCCGCACACCTGTGCCAACCGCAATCCTGCCAGAGCAGCCTCATATTCTGCTTCGTTGTTTGAAGTATGGAAGCCAAATCAGACGGTTTGGAGCATGCTAATTCCCGACGGGGTTATGATTTGTATTCCTGCTCCACAACCACTGATGTTCGCTCCCCCATCGGTTCGGACAATCCATTCGCCTAGTGCGGTTTCTCGGGGAGGTACCTCCTGCTCGGGTCGTTCGGAATGGAACTCGACTAAAAAATCGGCCAAGATCTGGCCTTTGATAGCTGTCCGCGGTTCAAAGTCGATGTCGAAGTCCCCTAGCTCTACTGACCACTTGGATATTCTCCCGGACATATCTGGTCGCTGGAAGACATATTTGAGTGGAAATGATGTTCGGACGACGATAGGGTGGGCTTGAAAGTACTGGCGCATTTTCCGCGCTGCTGTCACCAGGGCAAGCGCCATTTTTTCTAATTTTAAGTACCGAGTTTCCGCATCTAGCAAGCTTTTGCTCACAAAGTAGACCGTTGTAGGAGCCGGTCCTGATTCACTGATTAGGGCTGCACTGACCGCGAAGTCCGTGACCGCGATGTAAAGGAAGAGTATCTCGCCCGTGGTAGGCTTTGTCAGGAGGTTCGGGGACGATAGGTATCGTTTGATCCCTAAGAACGCCTCATTACATTCGGGGTCCATGCAAAATTTATTGCTTGCCGCAAGACCTGAAAAAACGGAGCGCACTTATCAGATGAGCGAGAAATGAATCGATTTAGGGCGGCCAGACGCCCAGTCAGGATCTGGACTTCCTTGATGCTTCGGGGCGGGGTCATATCGGTTAGAGCTCGGAGCTGGACATGATCTGCTTCACTCCCTTTCTCACTGACGAAGAATCCCAAGAACTTTCCTGACCGGACCCCGAAGGAGCATTTTTCCGGGTTAAGTTTGAGATTTATCCCTCGTAAGTTATCAAAGGTTTCCCTGAGGTCAGCCAGGTGGGCTATATCGGTGCCGCTTTTGACCAACATATCATCAATGTACACCTCCATATTCCTCCTGATCTGACCCTCGAATGTTCTGTTAACTAGGCTTTGGTATGTCGCGCCGACATTTTTTAGCCCAAAGGGCATTACTTTGTAGCAGTATAGTCCCCGGCCTGTGATGAACGTGGTATTTTCCTGGTCCGCAGAGTGTAATTTGATCTGATTGTAACCGGCGTAGGCGTCCATAAATAATAACAGTTTGTTACCCGATGTTGAATCCACCAGCTGGTCGATTCTCGGCATCAGGAAAGGGTCCTTCGGGCACGCTCGGTTAAGGTCGGTAAAATCCACACACATTCTCCATTTCCCGCTTTTCTTTTTGACTAGAACGGGATTAGAAATCCATAACGGGTATCTCGCTTCCTTGATATGACCGATGCTGGTCATCCTCTCAACTTCTCGTAGGATTACGTCCGCTTTTTCTGGGGAAAAATCCCGACGCTTTTGAGTAATCGGTCTAACGTTTCTGTTGATGGTCAGCTTGTGAACCGCAAAAGATTCCGGTACCCCAGTGACATCTCTTGAGCACCATGCGAACAAGTCTAGGTTTTCCCGTAGGAGGATGAAAAGCTGATCCCTTAGGGTCGGCAAGAGGCACGCCCCGATCTGCAGAGATTTTCCCGCAGCGAATTGGTACAGTTCGCATTCTTCGTCTGTTGTCAAAAGGCTTGGGGCTTCCCGAGGGTCATCAACTGGTAGCGATCCCGGGGGGAGCCCTTTTAATTGTTATTCTTGAGCTGGAACCATCTCTTGGTCTTTCTTAGGTGCCAACGCATCTCGGTAACATTCTCGTGCTGCTTTCTGGCTGCTCCGGACCACACCTACGTTGTTTCCGACCACGTACTTTAAACATCGATGGATTGTAGAAGTTACTGCATGCATGTGTGATATCCAGGACCGGCCAAAAATGGCGTTGTGGGAGGCTGGTGCGTCCACCACCACGAATAAAACCGTGACTTCTTTCTTGAAAGGACCGCAGCCTAACTGGACTACGCCCTCGAACTCTCCTATAACGTTGGCTGCTGACCCCGTAAACCCGACAATGGTTCGGTCGGACCGTGCAATCACTGGCTGTGTTCAGAATTTGGCAAAAGTAGACGCGAATATGATATTGGCTGAGCTCCCGGTATCCACCAAGATGCGCCGAACCTCCTCTCCCGCAATGGCTGCCCCGATTACAATGGCATCCTCATGTGGGCCGGCTATATCCCTCATGTCGTCGTCGTCGAAGTGCAGAATCGGAGAAGGGACGCTTCTGGTTTGGAAGCAAGTTCTGGTCTCCAACTGAGTGGTTAGGTTGACTATGTGCCTTTTCCTGGATGAGTGTGTAACTCCTGCCATAGAATCTCCCCCGAAGATTGTCAATGACTCAAAAAAATCACAAAGACCTCGCACACTACCGACGCTCTCCTCAGTTTCCTCCTCAATGATCCCGATAATGTTGCGGTTTGCTTCGGGATCAAGGTATTCAATGGAGACATCGAAGTGGTCGGTTACCTCCGAAATTGCCATGGTGGTCTCTGGTTTTGGTACAATTGCGACTTCTTTCGAGGTCGTGCCCTGCTGCGCCTTCTTTACATACTCCAATAGGTTTCCGTGTTCTATGAGCATCTGTATTTCTTTCTTCAAGGCAATGCAGTCCTTTGTATCATGCCCAACGTCCTCGTGATAGCGACAATAGCGGTTATTCCTTTGTTCCCGAGGCGTTGGGATCGGGAAAGGCCTTCGGTATATCCCATTCTTCTTGGTCTTTTCGTAGATCGATGCTACACACTCCGTGAGGTCCGCGAAGTATGCAGGTCGTGTCCATTTGTTGGACATGGGTCGTGAAGTCGTCTGACCATCTTGCTTTGGTTTCAGTCCGGCTAGGGCTGAAGGCTTGGCTGACACAGGAGGGTTCGGGTGTATCGTGCTGACCGGTTGGGCCGCCCTTGCGTAGTCCGACCGGGTGCCATGCCTTATTACTACCGACGCTTGGGCACTTTGCTGAATCTGTGCTGCCAACTCAGATGCTTCTGTCTCCTCGATTAATAACTGCTTTTCTATCTGTGCTAGAAGCGCGGAAAACGTGAATGCTTGTTTCTTTGTCACCGCTTGCTTCATTGGACCCGGAAGCAGACCCAAGCGAAACGCCGTTAGGGCCACGTTCTCTTCACAGTGATCTAGGTCGGTTTTCGCGTCGATGAATCGCCTAGTATATTCTCTGAGGCTTTCCCCCAGTTTATGCCTGCAATTCATGATAGTATCTCTGTTGGCCCGGAAGCTCTTACTTCCCACAAAGTGCTGCCTGAACATTGTCCAGAATGTCCCGAAGTTCCGAATGCAACCCTGCGGTAAACGGTTGTACCACTTAGATGCTCTGTCCTTGAAGGTCATGGAAAAAGCTCTACATAGGAGCTTGTCATCGTTGTCGAAACTTAACATGAAGTTTTGGAAAGCCTCCAAATGATTATCCGGGTCCTTTTTCCCGTCGTATTTTTCTAGTTTAGAAATGTCAAATCTCTTCGGGAGTTGTCCCGCTAATATCTCGTCGGACAGTGGGGAAGCCCTCCAATTAATTCCGAGCTCACATGCTCCTCCCCCGAGGCCTTCCGTCCGAACTCAATAGAGTCCCTCAACTCCCGGGCTGATAAATTGGCTACTAGTTCGGTAACCATGGTTCTGACTATTCGATGGTTGCCATGGAACTTGTGGCAAAGCTTCCCGCTCTTCGCGGTTGGCGGCATGCATTTCTTCTTTCTCAAAGGATACCGGGGTCTGCTTATCGGTGCTACCCTTCTTATATTTTAGAGGGTCTGCCCGGGGTCCTCGGAGGCGTCGGGAACGATTCTTTTGTGTTCGTTGGACCCTTTCCCGACGCAGATATTCTCTGCCCGACGAGTCATCCGAGGGGTAGTCTAATGTCGTGCCACGATGATTCTCCGGGTTCCGCCGAGTCCTAGCAGTTTACTCGTCGTCGGGGAGAGAGTCTCGGTAATACCTAACGGGTCGGGCTTCGATTCGCGGATCGACGTCATGGCCGGCTGCCTCCCGATCCTCCAAGATGGGCTCCTTGCCCTTTCCTTCCCGGACCCTTTTCTCGTCCAGTATCCGCTCTCTTTCTTCTTTTAGCCTGGAAATATCATCAAGGAGTTGTTTTCGGGTCATTATTAAAGTTGACCGCTTGTCCCGTCCCCGATCGCGCCATTCCCGACCAGGGGCTTCTTCGCCTTCCGATCCTGAGACGGCTCAGACGACTTCTCTACCGACCCTCTCTATCGCAGCTTCGCTGTTCATCCCGCAAAATGTGATTTTCAAAGAGCAAAAAGATTCCTTTTCGGTATCACTCGTTTCCCACAGAAGGCGCCAATGATGAGTCAATAATTGTTTGGGAGAATATTTGGGATCTTGAACCAGATGTGACTAGAGAGAGAAAATGTAGAGAGATAAAGGGGGTTGTCATAAAATAATATTCAATAATCCTTTTACCAGGCAAGTGGGTCGCCTTTTATACTAGAATAAGGTGGACCCGTTTTAGTTCATAGTGGGCCGTTATTACATATTTAACAAGGCCCCTTAATTAATTTCACGTTTACACATTGGTCCTCGAGGGACTTTTAACATCTTGATAACTACGTCAAATATCGTTTATTGCAATTAAACCCTTATGACTTATATTGGTAAATTCCGCCCTCATCATGTACGACTCTTGAAAACATGGGAATACTCCTCGATTGTTTTATTCTTGCAAAAAAAATGGAAAGTGTAGGTTAAAACAAAAGGCACCTAATGTGAAGAGAAGAAAGCCAAGTACAAAAAAAAAACAGATTGTCCATTTCTACTAAGAGCTCATCCTCTCGATAATGATTTATGGTATTTTGTTGTTTCATGTGCTAGGCATAACCACCCGTCGTTCGAATATTTAGAAGGTTGTCCTCAAGCAAGAAAACTTACTCCAGCCGAAGAAGATTTGGTGAAGAATTTATCTATACGCGGTGCCACTCCTCGTAACATTTTACCAGTCTTAACGTGTCTAACATGCGTAACAGTTATAATGCTAGACAAAAACACCGTATATTGGAAAAGTACGGTCTGTCACAATTTCAATATTGTTTTGGGTAAGATGAAGGAGAAAAATTACATTGAATGACACAGAACGGGAAGTGAAGGGTCTCAAATAATTACCGAATTATTTTTTTGCACACCCTACGTCTATCGATCTTCTTAGGTTATTTTTTGAGGTCTTTATTATGGATCGTACATACAAGACGGCGAGATACAAGATGTCATTGTTTGAGATAGTTGGTGTTACGTCAACCAACATCACATTTGCGATCGCTTTTGTTTTCTTGAGTCACGAAAAGGTTGAAAATTACAGGTGGGCATTAGAACATTTATAGTTGCTCATGTAAGAAAACCATTGCCCTTTACCAAATATTATGGTGACGGATATGGAATTGGCGTTAATGAAAAAGATTGACATTATATTCCCGAAAGTGACACACATGCTATGTAGATGCCACATAGAAAAAACCATCATAATGAATACTAAGAAATTTTTGACTGACGAAAATGTGTTTCAAGGATTTCAAGCATCTTGGAATACAATTGTTTATTCGGATATAGTAAGCAAATTGAACTCAAACATCCAGTGTACGAAAGAAGAATATAGTGCATACCTCGGAGCCCTCGATTACACACAAACATGGCTCAAACATCCTTACGGTGAAAAGTTTCTTTATGCATACATTAACAAGTTCAAACATTTCGGCAACAACACAACGACTCGGTAAGCCAAAACAGTTATAATGTAATGAAATTATTATGATATTTATGCATCTTAAATGAACATTTGTTCTAAAAAAAATTAGAGTAGAGAGTTCGCATTCCACCTTGAAACAGTACCTCAAGACGGGTTTGCTAACATTTGATGAATTTTGGGGAAGAGTCGATTCTTTACTAGAGATGCAACACACGAATATAAAAGCATCGTTTGAAAAATGTACGTTTTTCTCCCAGTTTGAGTACACTGGTTAGATATTCGAGGTTATTAGACGTTCCACGTAGGAATTTGCTCTCAAAATTATGATAGAGCAATACGAAATAGCGAAAAAAATAGAGAACGATAAAACCGAATGCGGATGTGTTATTAGAATCACTCACGAGTTGCCATGCGCATGCGAGGTCGGTTTATTAATGATGCAGCACCGTAAGTTCAAAACAAGTATGGTCGACAAGAGGTGGAAAACGTTAAGTATTACGAAGCACGATGCATATAAAGAAGATGATTTTATCAAAGAAGAAATAATACTGATTGGTACTCTAATCCATGGGTATGATCGCGATCGTCGTCTACAAATCATAAGGAAAATCCGAGAAGTACTTGAACCTAAAAGATACGAAGCCATTCCATCTGTAGAGGGAGCTAAGACTAAAGGTAGAGATAGTAGACGTGCTAACGACAATTCAACGAAGAGGGAATTATCAGGATACGAATATGCAGAGCTATGCGATAGTGCGAAAACACTGTCGCATAGAAGTCATATTTCCCCGACTACAATCAAAATCACCGTTAGATCATTACTTAGCAAAACAAATGGTACACCGAATGATCCAAAAAAAGCTACACCAAGTGTAGAAAAAATTATTAAGACTCATAATACTCCTAAGATGATCAAGCCTCCAGGTAAAAACTCCAAACGATACGTCATATTTTTACAACACCTTCCCAAATATTTACAACCATTCGTATACGAATGCAAGAATGTGGGTTCAGATGGTCATTTTGGTTTTAGAGCCGTCAACTATGGACTTTATTATGAGGAAAACGTATGGCTCCATGTTTGGACCGCACTAAAAGAAGAAATTTTATCGGACCTACCTTTTTATGAGAAAATTTATGGTGGACGTGAAAGGGTTGATGTTGAACTACGTTGCCTAGATTGATATGCCCTAATTGTCCTTTTCAGCAAGAGACAAACCACGAAAGAGGGGCACCAGGTTTTGCATCTTTGATCCCTTGAGTTGCTATTTCTACTTAAGTAGCCAATGATGAAAATTGTTTGGAATGACAGTAGGAATAAAATCTAATTAGGTTGCTTGTAAGTTAGCTTGCTTGTTGTAGAAGCACAATTAATACACGTAGACTCATCAATTGTTTTTATGTTAGTTACGGACACACTTGAGTATTGTTATACATAATCCTTGCTTAGGTTCAAAATCATACCTTAATTATTTATTAGCTCATGAATCACAAAAATATAAGTTTGGGGGAGTTGAAAGATAAATATGCGTATTATTCAGTTAGACGTCAAAGGCTAGTAGCCGCTCGTTGACGTACGTCCTCTCGTTGGGGGCTGCGTATTACGAGTAGTCAAGGGGTGGAATGAGATGGAGTGAAACACACTAATTCCCAATCGATAAAAAAAATAAAAAAAATAAAATAAAAGATGAAAAATAAAAGGCAAAATTGGCTAGGATGAGCTCTTTGGTACTCGAGTTATTAAGTTCTAGGGGACTTTGTGCCTAGTGACCTAAGACTTTTCCGGTCTGGGATCTGCTAACCTAAAGCTCGCTACATGGGCATCATTGTATAAGTTTTTTGGGGACCTCGTATATTGCACGGTCAAATAAGCCTTTGTGAGTCTGTATATAGAATAAAGCATAATAAATCTTTGACAACCCTTGAGGAAATATGGATGTGCATCTTGACTATGGAGAATCTAGGTTGTATTTCGTTTCTAAACTTGTGGTTATTATGATAAGAATGAGTAAGGCCCATTAACTTGTTCTAAAATATGTCGATTGAGTTTGAGCACACACGCACGCTTCTACGCTTGTATTGCTAGCATTTGTGTACCTAGTTATTTCCCATTCCGAGGTCATTACATTCGTTGAGGCATTTATGTTGAATTAGTTGCGGTGACTCGTTCAAGATTATTGCATTTATGCATTAATTGTTAAACCTGTTTTGCATTGCTTGAGGACAAGCAACGATTTAAGTTTGGAGGTTTGATAAGTGCATTTCATGTCACTTATTACGCTTCCATTATTCTTAAAATCGTCTCCGGTTAATAAGTTTTTGTTGTGTTTCAACGTGTTTTCATTTATTCTCGTAGGTATAACAATATGCAGACAATATAAACTTTTTGGGAATATAATGCTCATAATGTTCTTAATAATTTATAATTTTGTATGTTTTATTTCCTTTTAATATTTTTATGGCTAGATTGACTGTTGTTTATGTTCGTAACCTTCATTTTATTTCAGTGTAAAGGCATGCATATAAGTGACAGTAGTCCTGAGAGATTTCGATAAGAACTGTTCGTTATGTAGATTACGATCCAATGATTTTAATATTTCATTTTATTTGGCATCGTAGGAAAATGTTGGTTCTTTTACCTGCACCACTAGGCCTTCTTTTCTAAAGAAAAATTGTAGTAAAAGGCTGGAGTTGTGCCGCGGGTAAATTGTGATAATATTAATGAATTTGGGGTTGAAATTGAAGAAACTAGAAATTTAATGTACTTGAGGGCAAGTTTTGAACAAGTTTTAGGCTCATGATCCAAAGTCGTACACATGAGCTTCATTGGGTTGCATGAACCGCCAGAGACAAAACGGGAGAGAGAGAGAGAGAAAAAGAAAGTAAAGAGGAAGTTATAAACGAAATGGGCTTCTTTTATTTCAATGTAATGGGTTTCTTTTAGGGTTTTTGGCAGAAGTTATAAATAGAACAGACGAAAGAAATAAAAAATGCAATTGACCATAAATTTGGTTTACGATAGAATAAAAAACGAGGAGGCAAAGTGGCAATTGGCTACCTTTTTGTTTTTTTGACCTACAGAATACAAAGCGAGATAAAAAAGAGGAGAAAAGGCAATTGTATACTAGGGTTTTCAGACAGAATATAAAAAGAAGAGGAGAAAAAGAAATTGACGACTTACTGATTTTCCGATCGGCTATTTTTGGGTTTTCATTCGGCAGGAGGCAGGTGACATCTGCTTTGGGTTTCGATCAGCAGCTTCAGCAAGAGACAAACCACGAAAGAGGGGCACCAGGTGACAACTACTGTCGTTTTCGATCGGCAGTTGAGGTAACGGCTACGGTGTTTTTGATCGGTAGTTTACGTATCGCTCGAGACATGTGACAGGTACTTTTTTTGTTATTTTTCGATCGGTAGTTTACGGATTGTTTCTGTCAGGCGATACTTGGTGGTTATTGTTCAGTTTGACATTCTCTAAACGCTTATTCATCTATTTACATTCGTTTTAGAGCTATGTTAACTTTTTGAGCCCATGCTGATGATTCAATCGATTATGAACTACTCGTTGTCATGGAAATCGAACGGATTTGTTTGAATAATACTTATGGTTTGATGGCTTGATTGATTTGTGAGATACGTTTATCAGTTACCTAGTATGGTTGTGCTTATCGTTAGATGCGTCGCAAACATCTAGTTTGTTAATCTTTAATGAATGCGAAAGTGGATTTAAGGGTTTAGAACTTCCCATGCTAGCATAGGTTCTTGAATGATTCGTATTGTGATTGTTCATGATTCGTAATATGTCACTAACCATATCATATTATCCTATGTAATCGAAATAGATAACTTGAGCTTAAAACCAATTGTACCTCAATTCGTATAGACATATAGGATTGTCATGCAAGCGGTATCTGCTTAGTAAAAAAAATTTTCCAATGGTTGTTTAAGTGGTTTGGTTTACGTGTACTGAAAGGTAGCGTATATTGATTTCGTGTAATCTGATTAGTAACCGCTGTTATCATACATATTGGTTAAGTATCGTAATTCTCTGAGTAAAATAAACAATGAAGTTAGGGTTCCATGTTTTCTCTCGCATAAGTTAAACTCGTTAGTTAATATGGTTAGTTATAATCATTCACCCAAACTTTATACTTGTTCAAGCATTAGTCTAATAATCATACGTTGTTGCATAAGTAAATTCTTGTCATATACACCTGGTCTTCGTGGGAACGATCTTACTTAATTATTACTTGCTACTATTTGACCAGTATACTTGCATGAGAAAAGGACTAACATTTAGAAATAAAAAAAAAATCTATGATTTTGTGAATAAAAATAAAAGAAGGGTAAATATATTATTTCATTTATGGAAGAAATAACAACATGGAGTTTTTTTTCTCAAATATGGAGGAAATAAGAAATGCTCTAGGGGAAATAGCTTCACCCTAATTGGATATATATTTAGTTAATTGTGTAATTGGATACTAGTTATTATACTAGGTGCATTATTTTAATTATTTTGCGTTAGTTTAAAAGTGAGTTGAGTTTTTTTATGGGTGCGGTCGGGTGAGGATTAGATATAGGGTTAATAGTAAGGTTGATTGTTTCAAACGGTTGAGGTGTCTCAACAACATTCAGCTCATTCTCGACATTTACCGCAGATGATGAAAACCTACGGAAAACACTCATTAATAACTTTCTTGGTCTCATACTATAAAAGTTTTTAAAAAATTATAAGTAAATAAAATCAATAACACTATTAGAAACATAAAAATGCAATGAATTTAAAAAAAAACAGCTGAAACAGTAACAAAATGACAACAAGAATGACAGTTTTCATACCAAACACCATAAAAAAACACTTAAACAAACCAAAACGCAGTAAAACACCATCAATTCAAGCAACGCATACCATATACCACACCAAAACACTAAAATGTAGCTAAACACCACACCAACACACTAAAATGCAGCTAAACATCACACCAAAACACTAAAATGAACCAAAATGCACTAAAACAACATCATGATGAGCAATTCACCCAAGAGAAACAATTCGAAATCATCAATTCAACATCAACTTTAACAATTCTTCTCCTTTTAACAGCAAGTGTAGCAATTCATAAAAATTAACAACAACATCAATAATACATGTTTCTGTTAACAATCACTATTTTTACACAAACATGACCTATAATTATACAAACTTGACCATCTCCAAACAATCTCCACAAATATACAACTATCACCTCGACTTAAACTAAAACAAACACAAATACAAAATCATATAACTAAAACAGAGATGAAGTTAATACCTGAATCTTCCGAATATGTCGGTACCTGAATCTTTCGAATCTGCTGGTAAACAAAGCTTGACGTGGAACAAAAGAAAAACCGAGATGAAGTTATTACAGAACAAAAAATTGAACTATTAATCAACTGAAATCTTGGTAAAAAAATCGAACTTATACCTGAATTGAACCCCACCTAAATCGAAGACCTGTAACTCTGTTTGGCAACAAAAAAAACAGAAACTAAAATTAATAGATAGGAGAGGAAATGAGGTAGCGATGTTTGTAAAAGGGAGTACTTGTACCTGATTCGAATTCTACCTCAATCAAACTCCACCTCATCAAAGAACCGAACTCGACTTGGAACAAAAAAATCGAACCATATACTTACAGAACAAAAAATTGAACTATTAATGAACTGAAATCTAGTAAAAAATCAAAATTATACCTGAATCGAACCCCACCTAAATCGAAGACCTGTAACTCTCATTAGAAACAGAAACTAAAATCAATAGAGAGGAAATAAGGTAAAGATGTTTGTAAGAGGGAGTAGTTGTACCTGATTCGAATTCCACCTCAATTGAACTCCACCTCATCCTAGAATTGAACTCGACCTGGAACCGAAAAAAATCAGAACATAGGCAATGATGGGTTTGTAAGAGCGATGTTTGTAAGATACTGCTTCGACTTGTCCTAAGCGATAGAATTTCTAGGGTTTGTGACTGAATGATTTCTTGATTAGGTGTCAGGTTTATTTAGGTTTCGGGTGTAGGGATATGAAATAGGTGTAGCGACGGGTATTTGAGGTGTGCTCGAGTCTAGGTTTTGTGTGACGATCGAGACTGCTCGAGTTAGGTTTGTGTAGCGATGGTGGCTTCTCGATTCTTGAATCTATGGGTGTTTTAGAAGATTTATGGTTGTTGGAATTCTAGGGTTTGTAAAATGAATGATCTAATTTATATATGATGGATATGGTTTAGCTAATGAGAACAGAAATGTAATGGTGCTAGGTGGGTGGATGTAAGATATGAGAGTGGGATTTAATGGGGTTCTTGAAGATGAGAGATTATGAGTTAATGGGTTTTTGGATGGAGGAGTTAATGGGTTCTTGGAAGTAGGAGTTAATAAAATTGAGGAGATAGTTTGCTAGAGATAAAAAAAATCTATGATTTTGTGATTAAAAATAAAAGAAGGGTAAATATGATATTTCTTTTATTGGGGGAAATAACCATATGGAGTTTTTTTCTCAAATATGGAGGAAATAAGAAATGCTCTAGGGGAAATAACTTCACCCTATAATTACACAAACATGACCTATAATTACACAAACATGACCATCTCCAAACGATCTCCAAAAGTCTACAACTATCACCTCGACTTAAACTAAAACAAACTCAAATAAAAAATCATATAACTAAAATAGAGATGAAGTTAATACCTGAATCTTCCGAATTTTTTGGTACCTGACTCTTTCGAATATGCTGGTAAACAAAACTTGACCTGGAACAAAAGAAAAACCGAGATAAAGTTAATACAGAACAAAAAATTTAACAATTAATCAACTGAAATCTAGTGAAAAAATCGAAATTATACTTGAATCGAACCCCACATAAATCGAAAACCTGTAACTCTGGTTCGAAAAAAAAAACAGAAACTAAAATCAATAGAGAGGAGAGGATATAAGGTAGCGATGTTTGTAAGAGGGAGTACTTGTACCTGATTCGAATTCCACCTCAATCGAACTCCACCTCATCCAAGAATTAAACTCGACTTGAAACCGAAAAAAAATCAGAACAGAGAAATCGATGGGTTTGTAAGAGCGATGTTTGTAAGACACTGCTTTGACTTGTCTTAGGCGATAGGATTTCTAGGGTTTGTGACTGAATGATTTCTTGATTAGGTTTCGGGTGTAGGGATAGAAAATAGGTGTAGCGACGGGTTTTTGAGGTATGCTCGAGTCTATGGTTTGTGTGGCGATGGTGTAAGAGGTTGCTCGAGTTAGGTTTGTGTGGCGATGGTGTAAGAGGTTGCTCGAGTTAGGTTTGTGTAGCGATGGAGGCTCCTCGTTTCTTGAATCTATAGGTGTTTTAGAAGATTTCTGGTTGTTGGAATTCTAGGGGTTCGTAGAATGGGTTGATGTAAGATAGGAGGGTGGGATTTAGTGGCTTTCTTGAAGATGAGAGAGTATGAGTTAATGGGTTGTTGAAATGAGGAGTAATGGGTTCTTGGAAGTAGGAGTTAATGCAATTGAGGAGATAGTTTGTTAGAAATAAAAAAAAAACTATGATTTTGTGATTAAAAATAAAAGAAGGGTAAATATGATATTTCCTTTATTGGGGGAAATAATCACATGGAGTTTTTTTCTCAAATATGGAGGAAATAAGAAATGCTCTAGGGAAATAACTTCACCCTAATTAAATATATATTTAGTTAATTGTGTAATTGGATACTAGATATTATACTAGGTGTATTATTTTAATTATTTTGGGTTAGTTTAAAAGTGAGTTGAGTTTTTTATGGGTGGGGTCGGGTGAGGTTTAGATATAGGGTTAATAGTAGGGTTAACTGTTTCAAGCGGTTGCGGCGTCTCAACAATATTCAGCTCATTCTCGACATTTACCGCAGATGATGAAAACCTACGGAAAACACTCATTAATAACTTTATTGGTCTCAGACTACGAAATTTTTTAAAAAATTATAAGTAAATAAAATCAATAACACTATTAGAAACATAAAATTGCAATGTGTTTTTTAAAACAATACACATAATTCCGAGTTACTACCTCGAAATTACATACATTTGTTTTCTAAAAACAGTTGAAACAGTAACAAAATGACAACAAGAATGACAGTTTGCATACCAAACACCACACAAAAACACTTAAACGAACCAAAACGCAGTAAAACAACATCAATTCAAGCAACTCATACCCAACACTAAAATGCCGCTAAACACCACACCAAAACACTAAAATGAATCAAAATGCACTAAAACAACATCATGATGAGCAATTCACTCAAGAGCAACAATTCGAAATCATCAATTCAACATCAACTTTAACAATTCTTCTCCTTTTAACAGCATGTGTATCAATTCATAAAAATTAACAACAACATCATTAATACATGTTTCTGTTAATAATTAATATTTTTACACAAACATGACCTATAATTACACAAACATGACCATCTTCAAACAATCTCCACAAGTCTACAACTATCACCTCGACTTAAACTAAAACAAACTCAAATAAAAAATCATATAACTAAAACAGAGATAAACTTAATACCTGAATCTTCCGAATTTGTCGGTACCTGACTCTTTCGAATCTGCTGGTATACAAAACTTGACATGGAACAAAAGAAAAACCGAGATGAAGTTAATACAGAACAAAAAAATTGAACTATTAATCAACTGAAATCTAGTAAAAAAATCGAAATTATACCTGAATCAAACCCCACCTAAATCGAAAACCTGTAACTCTGGTTGGAAAAAAAAAACAGAAACTAAAATCAATAGAAAGGAGAGGGAATAAGGTAGCGATGTTTGTAAGATGGAGTACTTGTACCTGATTATAATTCCACCTCAATCGAACTCCACCTCATCCAAGAATTGAACTCGACTTGGAACCAAAAACAAATCAGAACAGAGACAGCGATGGGTTTGTAAGAGCGATGTTTGTAAGACACTGCTTTGACTTGTCTTAGGCGGCTTTGAACAGTACATCGTCCCTCGACTATCACGTTTGGTGGCAAATAGTCCCTTGACTTTCAAATGTCCGTTGACAGTCCCTGGACTATCGCGTTTGGATAGTCCAGGACTGTCAACGGACATTTGAAAGTCAAGGGACTATCTACCACCAAACGCGATAGTCGAGGGACGATTTACTGTTCAATGCCTGTCTTAGGCGATAGGATTTCTAGGGTTTATGACTAATTGATTTCTTGATTAGGTTTCAGGTTTATTTAGGTTTTGGGTGTAGGGATAGGAAATAGGTGTAGCAACGGGTTTTTGAGGTATGCTCGAGTCTAGGGTTTGTGTGGCGATGGTGTAAGAGGCTGCTCGAGTTAGGTTTGTGTAGCGATAGTGGCTAGGTGTAAGATGCAGCTAAACACCACAGCAAAACACTAAAATGAACAAAAATGCACTAAAACAACATCGTGATGAGCAATTCACTCAAGAACAACAATTCGAAATCATCAATTCAATATCAACTTTAACAATTCTTCTCCTTTTAGCAGCAAGTGTATCAATTCATAAAAATTAACAACAACATCAATAATACATGTTTCTGTTAATAATCACTATTTTTACACAAACATGACCTATAATTGCACAAACATGACCATCTTCAAACAATCTCCACAAGTCTACAACTATCACCTCGACATAAACTAAAACAAACTCAAATAAAAAATCATATAACTAAAACAGAGATGAAGTTAATACCTGAATCTTCCGAATATGTCGTTACCTAACTCTTTTGAATTTGCTGGTAAACAAAACTTGACCTGGAACAAAAGAAAAACCGAGATGAAGTTAATACAGAGCAAAAAATTGAACTATTAATCAACTGAAATATAGTAAAAAATCTAAATTATACCTGAATCGAACCCCACCTAAATCGAAAACCTGTAACTCTGTTTGGAAAAAAATATAGAAACTAAAATCAATAGAGAGGAGATGAAACGAGGTAACGATGTTTGAAAGAGGGAGTAGTTGTACCTGATTCAAATTCCACCTCAATCGAACTCCACTTCATCCAAGAATTGAACTCGATCTGGAACCGAAAAAAAATCAGAACAGAGGCATCGATAGGTTTGTAAGAGCGATGTTTGTAAGATACTGCTTCGACTTGTCTTAGGCGATAGGATTTCTAGGGTTTATGACTAATTGATTTCTTGATTAGGTTTCAGGTTTATTTAGGTTTTGGGTGTAGGGATAGGAAATAGGTGTAGCAACGGGTTTTTGAGGTATGCTCGAGCCTAGGGTTTGTGTGGCAATGGTGTAAGAGGCTTTTTGAGTTAGATTTGTGTAGTGATAGTGGCTAGGTGTAAGATGCAGCTAAACACCACACCAAAACACTAAAATGAACAAAAATGCACTAAAACAACATCCTGATGAGCAATTCACTCAAGAGCAACAATTCGAAATCATCAATTCAATATCAACTTTAACAATTCTTCTCCTTTTAGCAGCAAGTGTATCAATTCATAAAAATTAACAACAACATCAATAATACATGTTTCTGTTAATAATCACTATTTTTACACAAACATGACCTATAATTGCACAAACATGACAATCTTCAAACAATCTCCACAAGTCTACAACTATCACCTCGACATAAACTAAAACAAACTCAAATAAAAAATCATATAACTAAAACAGATATAAAGTTAATACTTGAATCTTCCGAATTTGTCGTTACCTAACTCTTTTGAATTTGCTGGTAAACAAAACTTGACCTGGAACAAAAGAAAAACCGAGATGAAGTTAATACAGAACATAAAATTGAACTATTAATAAACTGAAATCTAGTAAAAAATCTAAATTATACCTGAATCGAACCCCATCTAAATCGAAAACCTGTAACTTTGTTTGGAAAAAAAAATATAGAAACTAAAATCAATAGAGAGGAGAGGAAACGAGGTAACGATGTTTGTAAGAGGGAGTACTTGTACCTGATTCGAATTCCACCTCAATCAAACTCCACCTCATCCAAGAATTGAACTCGATCTGGAACCGAAAAAAAATCAGAACAGAGGCAGCGATGGGTTTGTAAGAGCGATGTTTGTAAGATACTGCTTCGACTTGTCCTAGGCGATAGTATTTCTAGGGTTTGTGACAAAATGATTTCTTGATTATGTTTCAGGTTTATTAAGGTTTCGGGTGTAGGGATAGGAAATCGGTGTAGCAACGGGTTTTTGAGGTATGCTCGAGTCTAGGGTTTGTGTGGCAATGGTGTAAGAGGCTGTTCGAGTTAGGTTTGTGTAGCGATAGTGGCTAGATGTAAGATGCAGCTAAACACCACACCAAAACACTAAAATGAACAAAAATGCACTAAAACAACATCATGATGAGCAATTCACTCAAGAGCAACAATTCGAAATCATCAATTCAATATCAACTTTAACAATTCTTCTCCTTTTAGCAGCAAGTGTATCAATTCATAAAAATTAACAAAACATCAATAATACATGTTTCTGTTAATAATCACTATTTTTACACAAACATGACCTATAATTGCAAAAACATGACCATCTTCAAACAATCTCCACAAGTATACAACTATCACCTCGACATAAACTAAAACAAACTCAAATAAAAAATCATATAACTAAAACAGATATAAAGTTAATACCTGAATCTTCCGAATTTGTCGTTACCTAACTCTTTTGAATTTGCTGGTAAACAAAACTTGACCTGGAACAAAAGAAAAACTGAGATGAAGTTAATACAGAACAAAAAATTGAACTATTAATAAACTGAAATCTAGTAAAAAATCTAAATTATACCTGAATCGAACCCCACCTAAATCGAAAACCTGTAACTCTGTTTGGAAAAAAATATAGAAACTAAAATCAATAGAGAGGAGAGGAAACGAGGTAACGATGTTTGTAAGAGGGAGTACTTGTACCTGATTCGAATTCCACCTCAATCGAACTCCACCTCATCCAAGAATTGAACTCGATCTGGAACCGAAAAAAAATCAGAACAGAGGCAGCGATGGGTTTGTAAGAGCGATGTTTGTAAGATACTGCTTCGACTTGTCCTAGGCGATAGGATTTCTAGGGTTTGTGACTAAATGATTTCTTGATTAGGGTTTGGGTGTAGGGATTGGAAAATAGGTGTAGCGACGTGTTTTGGAGGTATGCTCGAGTCTAGGGTTTGTGTGGCGATGGTATAAGAGGTTGCTTGAGTTAGGTTTGTGTAGCGATCGAGGCTCCTCGTTTCTTGAATCTATGGGTGTTTTAGAAGATTTATGGTTGTTGGAATTTTAGGGTTCGTAGAAAATGAATGATCTAATTTATATATGGTGGCTAGGGTTTAGTTAATGAGAAAATGAATTTAAGGGTGCTAGGTGGGTGGATGTAAGATATGAGGGTGGGATTTAATGGCTTTCTTGAAGATGAGAGAGTATGAGTTAATGGGTTGTTGAAATGAGGAGTAATGGGTTCTTAGAAGTAGGAGTTAATGGAATTGAGGAGATAATTTGTTAGAAAAAAAAATATCTATGATTTTGTGATTAAAAATAAAAGAAGGGTAAATATGATATTTCCTTTATGGGGGGAAATAACAACATGGAGTTTTTTTTCTGAAATATGGAGGAAATAAGAAATGCTCTAGGGGAAATAGCTTCACCCTAACTGGATATATATATTGTTAATTGTGTAATTTGATACTAGTTATTATACTATGTGCATTATTTTAATTATTGTGGGTTAATTTAAAAGGGACTTGAGTTTTTTATGGGTGAGGTCGGGTGAGGATTAGATATAGTGTTAATAGTGAGGTTGACTGTTTCAAGCGGTTGCGACGTCTCAACAATATTCAGCTCATTCTCGACATTTACCGCACATGATGAAAACCTACAGAAAATACTAATTAATAACTTTATTGGTCTCATACTACGAAGTTTTAAAAACAATATAAGTAAATAAAATCAATAACACTATTAGAAACATAAAATTGCAATGTGTTTTTGAAAAAATGCACGTAATTTCGAGTTTCTGCCTCGGAATTGCATGCATTTTTTTAAAAAACAACTGAAACGGTAACAAAATGACAACAAGAATGACAGTTTTCATACCAAACACCACACAAAAACACTTAAACGAACCAAAACGCAGTAAAACAACATCAATTCAAGCAACTCATACCATATACCACACCAAAACAATAAAATGCAGCTAAACACCACACCAAAACACTAAAATGAACCAAAATGCAGTAAAACAACATCATGATGGGCAATTCAGTCAATAGCAACAATTCGAAATCATCAATTCAACATCAACTTTAACAACTCTTCTCCTTTTAACAACAAGTGTATCAATTCATAAAAAATAACAACAGCATCAACAATACATGTTTCTGTTAATAATCATTATTTTTACACAAACATGACCATCTTGAAACAATCTCCACAAGTCTACAACTATCACCTCGACTTAAACTAAAACAAACTCAAATAAAAAATCATATAACTAAAACAAAGATGAAGTTAATACCTGAATCTTTCGAATTTGTCGGTACCTGACGCTTTCGAATCGGCTGGTATACAAAACTTGACCTTGAACAAAAGAAAAACCGAGATGAAGTTAATACAGAACAAAAAATTGAACTATTAATAAACTGAAATCTAGTAAAAAAATCGAAATTATACCTGAATCGAACCCCACCTAAATCAAAAACCTGTAACTCTGGTTGGAAAAAAACATAAACTAAAATCAATAGAGAGGAGAGGAAATAAGCTAGCGATGTTTGTAAGAGGGAGTACTTGTACCTGATTCAAATTCCACCTCAATCGAACTCCACCTCATCCAAGAATTGAACTCGACCTTGAACAAAAAAAAATCAGAACAGAGGCAGCGATGGGTTTGTAAGAGCGATGTTTGTAAGATACTGCTTTGACTTGTATTAGGCGATAGGATTTCTAGGGTTTGTGAGTGAGTGATTTCTTTATTAGGTTTCGGGTTTATTTAGGTTTCGGGTGTAGTGATAGGAAATAGGTATAGCGACGGGTTTTTGAGGTATGCTCGAGTCTAGGGTTTGTGTGGCGATGGTGTAAGAGGCTGCTCGAGTTAGGTTTGTGTAGCGATAGTGGCTCCTCGATTCTTGAATCTATGGGTGTTTTAGAAGATTTCTGGCTGTTGGAATTCTAGGGTTTGTAGAAAACGAATGATCTAATTTATATATGGTGGCTAGGGTTTAGTTAATGAGAAAATGAATTTAATGGTGCTAGGTGGGTGGATGTAAGATAAGAGGGTGGGATTTAATGGCCTTCTTGAAGATGAGAGAGTATGAGTTAATGGGTTGTTGAAATGAGGAGTAATAGGTTCTTGGAAGTAGGAGTTAATGGAATTGAGGAGATAGTTTGTTAGAAATAAAAAAATATCTATGATTTTGTGATTAAAAATAAAAGAAGGGTAAATATGATATTTCCTTTATGGGGGAAAATAACAACATTGAGATTTGAGGGAGGAAATAAGAAATGCTCTATGGGAAATAGCTTCACCCTAATTGGATATATATTTAGTTAATTGGGTAATTGGATACTAGTTATTATACTAGGTGCATTATTTTAATTATTTTGGGTTAGTTTAAACGTGAGTTGGGTTTTTTATGGGTGGGGTCGGGTGAGGATTAGATATAGGGTTAATAGTGAGGTTGACTGTTTCAAGCGGTTGCAGCGTCTCAACAATATTCAGCTCATTCTCGACATTTACCGTAGATGATGAAAACCTACGGAAAACTCTAATTAATAACTTTCTTGGTCTCATACTATGAAAATTTTAAAACAATTATAAGTAAATAAAATCAATAACATTATTAGAAACATAAAAATGCAATGTATTTTTTTAAAAAATACACGTAATTCCGAGTTGCTGCCTTGAAATTACATGCATTTTTTTAAAAACAGCTGAAATGGCAACAAAATGACAACAAATAATGACAGTTTTCATACCAAACACCACACAAAAACACTTAAACGAACCAAAATACAGTAAAACAACATCAATTCAAGCAACTCATACCATATACCACACCAAAACACTAAAATGTAGCAAAACACCACACTAAAACACTAAAATGCCGCTAAACTCCATACCAAAACACTAAAATGAACCAAAATGCACTAAAACAACATCATGATGAGCAATTCACTCAAGAGCAACAATTCGAAATCATCAATTCAACATCAACTTTAACAATTTTTCTCCTTTTAACAACAAGTGGATCAATTCATAAAAAATAACAACAGCATCAACAATACATATTTCTGTTAATAATCACTATTTTTACACAAACATGACCTATAATTACACAAACTTGACCATCTCCAAACAATCTCCACAAGTCTACAACTATCACCTCGACTTAAACTAAAACAAACTCAAATAAAAAATCATATAGCTAAAACAGAGATGAAGTTAATACATGAATCTTCTGAATTTATCGGTACCTGAATCTTTTGAATCTGCTGGTAAATAAAACTTGACCTGGAACAAAAGAAAAATCGAGACGAAGTTATTATAGAACAAAAAATTGAACTATTAATAAACTGAAATCTAGTAAAAAAATCGAAATTATACCTGAATCGAACCCCACCTAAATCAAAGACCTGTAAATCTGTTTGGAAATAGAAAAAAAACCATAAACTAAAATCAATATCGAGGAGAGGAAATGAGGTAGCGATGTTTGTAAGAGGGATTACTTGTACCTGATTTGAATTCCACCTCAATCGAACTCCCCCTCATCCAAGAATTGAACTCGACCTGGAACCAAAAACAAAATCAGAGCAGAGGTAGCGATCGGTTTGTAAGAGCGATGTTTGTAAGATATACTGGTTCGAATTGTCCTAGACGATAGGATTTCTAGGGTTTGTGACCGAATGATTTCTTGATTAAGTTTCTGGTTTATTTAGGTTTTGGGTGTATGGATGGGAAATCGGTGTAGCGACAGTTTTTTGAGGTATGCTCGAGTCTAGGGTTTGTGTGGCGATGGTGTAAGAGGCTGCTCGAGTTAGGCTTGTTTAGCGATGGTGGCTGCTCGATTCTTGAATCTATGGGTGTTTTAGAATATTTCTGGTTGTTGGAATTCTAGGGTTTGTAAACTGAATTATCTAATTTATATATGGTGGCTCGGGTTTAGCTAATGAGAAAAGGAATTTAATGGTACTAGGTGGATGTAAGATAGGAGGGTGAGATTTAATGGTGTTTTGGAAGATGAGAGAGTATGAGTTAATGGGTTGTTGAAATGAGGAGTTAATGGGTTCTTGGAAGTATGAGTTAATGAAATTGAGGAGATAGTTTGTTAGAAATAAAAAAAAATTATGATTTTGTGATTAAATATAAAAGAAGGGTAAATATGATATTTCCTTTATGGGGGAAATAACAACATGGAGTTTTTTTCTCAAATATGGAGGAAATCAGAAATGCTATAGGGGAAATATGTTGGAATTTCTCCATTAAGTTGGACCGTCACATGTCGTATCGATGTATCGAACTATCGTTAAAATTAGTCCAATAAAAGTAATCATAAAGAAAAGAACGGACTAGTAGATAAAATATGTATCATAGAGGTAATTGTATAGATACCAGGTTTAATTCCGAATACTGTGAAGGATTGGATTCGGAAATAAACAACTTAAGCAAAACGTAAAGTTTTGGGGTTATTTTGTAAAACAAAATAAAACCGGGTTATGGTCCCTAAGAGTGACAATTTAATAAGGACTAGTCTTCATTAAGTAACTGTCTGGAAGTTACAGACAATTAAGAGAGAACAACCGTTACTGGTCTTCGTTATGTAAATGTCTGGAAGTTACAGACAATTACTTAATGAAGAATCGTTTTCTCACTTCAGTTCTATATAAGAATGAGTTTCTCATTCTTGAAAGCAACGAAAGAAAATACAGAGAGAAAATCCTTTAAGAAAAACAAATTGATTCTTCCTTCGAATCAATTACAAAAGTGTGTTTTGGTTGCCATCTCTTAGAAGAATCAATAACCTAGCAAAGGATCGCCGATCATCTGCTCTAAGTTAGGAATCTGAAGATCAAAGAATGTCTACATTCTGTAAGTATTTATTCCGCATTATTATAGGATGATTTAACTTCATAGTTCAATAAGTTAGATTAGAAATCCGTAAAGTATTTCTATCAAGTGGTATCACAGCCACCATGAAATTAAATTCTTAGTTTTTCAGATTATAAAATTAGATCATATATATTAGATCTATATATTAGATATGATGTCGGTTATCGGAAATTACACAAACAATTAAACAATTACGGTGGTATAATTATATATGCAGTTAAAAGATCCTGTATGCTGCTACTATAATTAATATAATTAAATTAAAATATGAAATTATTAATTTAGTAACTGTCCTTTCGCCTAAAGAATAGGCGAAATATACGTGACCACCGATAAATGTGTAATTAAGTTTGCTTATATATTATATAAAGTTATAAGTGAATTATTACGAGAATTATATTATATCATTGAAGTTTATTATATATATAAATACATATTATAGTATATATATGAATAAGTTTTATATATATAAATAAATACTATATTATAATATATATTAAGAATTATATTATAATATAATTAAAGATATATTACAATATAATTAAAGATATATTATAATATATTAAATTTAAGGTGTAAATTTAATTTAATTAAAGATATATTATAATTAAAGATATATTACAATATAACTAAAGATATATTATAATATATTATATTTAAGGTGTAAATTTAATTTGATTAAATTATACATAGACTACGAAATAGTTTGGACATTAAGTAAGGTAGTCGTATAGTATTTTTCGAAATAATTAGCATGTTTTAAGTTGTCCGAACTTCGGTAAATAATTAATGATTCAATATATCGCCAAAGTGATCCCTATTGCTGAATTAATTATTTTAGAGTTTTGACAAGTCTATGATTGACAAGTATGTAAATTTTAATCGGCCCAAAGGAAGGTTAATGTTTGACAAAGTTAATCTTAGACACGAGATAGTTATTTGTGAATTGATCATTAAGAAAATTGAACTAGGAAAAAAATTGGCCCAAAGGAAGATTTTTTTTTCTTGTCAATTAGAAGGATCAACATTAATTATGCTCAAACTCATACATATACAAATTAATATGCTTGCCCAAATGTATCTTATTGATTTTGTAAGAGTATGTTTTATTATGCTATGTTTATTTGTTAAATACTATGGAGGTTATATGTTAAGGGATGTTTTTGGCTATTTTGTTATGTTAGCAAATTCGTATTTCTATAACCCGGAAGGCAAAAAGGCACCCATACTTAATGGGAGAAACTTTGAGCTGTGGAAAGAAGATATGTTGCTGCACTTGATGTGCCATGATTACGACTTAACATTAAGGGTCGATGAACCTAAACCTCTGACTGATGACAGTTCTCCTACGGAGAAGAAAGAGTCAGAGGCGTGGGAAAAGTCGAACAAGATAAGTCTAGGGATCATGAAGCAAACAATTCCATTAGCATTCCGTGGTGCAGTTTCACCTGAGATCACTAATACGAAAATATTTCTCGAAGAGGTAGAGAAATGTTTTGCCAAGAACGATAAAGTAGAGATTAAGACGCTGCTTATTAAGCTAGCCTCTATGAAATATCGTGGCAAAGGGATTGTTCGTGAGCACATCTTGGAAATGTCAAACATCGCTTCCAAACTGAAAGCACTTAAGATTGACCTTCCCGAAGATGTTGTGGTAAGCTTTGCTTTTCACTCCTCAGTATAAGAACTTCGAAACTTCTTATAACTGTCAGCGCGAGAAATGGACTCTCAACGAGCTCATCTCTCAGGAAGCGCAAGAGGAGGAAAAGATGAAGCAAGAACATCCAGAAGTGCAAATGGTGAAAGCTCAGGTGGATAAGGAAATTAAGAGAAAGTATGAAGGTTCAGATGCACATGCATCCGGTTCGGGACAAAAGAAGCATAAGGGTACGTCTGGTAAAGGGCGTTGCTTCCATTGTAAGAAACCGGGGTACTTTAAGAAAGAATGTGAAAAATGGAGGGCTATGATGAAAGCCAAAGGTATTTTCACTTCTATGGTCTGTTCTCAGATCAATTTAGTTTCAGTGCCAAGAAATACTTGGTGGGTTGATACATCAGCAACAACTCATGTTTGTATTTCTTTGCAGGGTATGATAAGAAACCGAAGCCTGAGTGATGGTGAAACATCCATTTATACAGCTGATGGCAGTTCGTGTTTAGTTCATTCTATCTGTGATTTTCGTTTGTTGCTTACCAGTGGACATTTTTATTATTTAAAAGACGTATTGTATGTACCTTCTTTTCGAAGGAACCTAATTTCTTTTCCGTTGTTGGACAAATTAAGTTATTCTTGTCTATTTGGAAATGAAAGTTTATGTCTTTATTTACATGGTAATGTTGTTGGTTTTGGAAAGTTAATAGCAAATGATAACTTGTATTTATTGGATACTATAAAGGATCACAAAGAGATAATGAATGTAGATGTACCTGGAAAACTAAATTGTAAAATGGAAAAATCAGCAAAACTTTGGCACAAGCGATTAGGTCACATTTCTAGAAATAGAATTGAAAAGCTTGTTTCAGAAGGTTTATTAAGTGAACTGGATTTTTCGGACTTCAACGTTTGCGTTGAATGTATAAAAGGAAAACAGACTAAAGTGAAACGATTAGATGCATACAAAGCGAAAGGGCTCTTGGATTTGATACATACAGACATTTGCGGTCCGTTCCCTACAACATCATGGAACGGCCAACGATATTTTGTATCTTTCATTGATGACTTTTCACGATATGGGTATCTATATCTCATTCACGAAAAAAAATCAGAGGCCATTGACAAGTTCAAAGTCTTTAAGACTGAAGTTGAAAAACAACTTGGTAAAGACATTAAGTGCGTCAGATCGGACCGTGGTGGTGAATACTACGGGAGATATGATGGTTCAGGTGAACAATGTCATGGACCGTTTGCAAAGTTCCTAGAAGAGTATGGTATAGTCCCTCAGTATACGATGCCGGGTTCGCCCAACATGAATGGAGTATCTGAGAGACGAAACCGTACATTAAAGGATATGGTAAGAAGTATGATTAGTCATTCAACATTACCTATATCACTCTGGGGAGAAGCAATAAAATGTGCGACCTACCTACTTAATAAAGTTCCGACGAAAGCAACTACTAAGACACCGTATGAACTTTAGACTGGGCGTAAACCTAGTTTAAAACATTTACATGTTTGGGGATGTCCAGCTGAAGCGAAGCCTTATAGGCCGAATGAAAAGAAATTGGACTCCAAAACGGTTAGTAGTTATTTCATCGGATATCCCGAGCACAGTAGGGGTTTTAAGTTTTATGATCCTTCCACAAAGAATATATTTGAGACGGGTACAGCGAAATTCTTTGAGGATATAGAGTTTGGGGGAAGAATTTAGTAACGAACATTCATTTTGAGGAAGAATCAATAGAGATTCATGAAGGTTCTAACAATGATACTATAGTGTCAGATGATGATATGGTAATTAGAAGGCCAATCATCACTTCAGATTCGTTAGAACATATAGATACTCAAGATGATGTTAATCTTCCTCCTATGGATATTGTTCCAATGGAGCAAAATGAAGTTGTTCAAGAAGAACAAACTCTATCTCCTCAAGAAGTTCAAGTGTAAAATGAAGAAATTATGCCTTTGCGTAGATCTACTAGAGAAAGAAAGAGCGCTATATCTTCAGACTATATAGTGTATCTTCAAGAACATGAAGAATTTTATGGTTCAACAGAAAACGATCCTTTAAGTGTTCGTAAAGCCATAAAAAGTTCTGATTCTCACTTCTAGATTAAAGCAATGAACGAAGAGTTTAAATCAATGCAAGATAACGCGGTATGGGAGCTTGTTCCATTACCTGAAGGAAAGAAGCCGATTGGTTGTAAATGGATTTTTAAAACCAAACGGGATTCTAAGGGTAATGTGGAGAGGCATAAAGCGCGACTTGTAGCTAAGGGTTTTACTCAACGTGAAGGGATTGACTTTAAAGAAACCTTCTCTCCAGTTTCTTCGAAGGATTCTTTTCAGACAATCATGACATTAGTTGCACACTTCGACCTTGAGCTTCATCAAATGGATGTAAAGACCACCTTTTCTTAATGGAGACATTGAGGAAACGATCTATATGTTACAACCTAAAAACTTTGTCTCTGGTGATCCAAAGTCGACGGTATGTAAACTGAAGAAATCTATTTATGGTCTCAAGCAAGCGTCTCGACAGTGGTATCACAAATTCCTTGAAGTTATTGTCTCATTTGGTTTCGAGATAAATCCGGTAGAGGATTGTGTGTATCAAAAATTCAGTGGGAGTAAATTCATATTTCTAGTGCTGTATGTTGATGACATATTATTGGCCACGAACGATAAGGAATTGTTACATACGACCAAGAAATTTCTTTCGAACAAATTCGATATGAAAGATCTTGGTGATGCATCATTTGTGTTAGGAATTCAAATTCACAGGAATCGATCCCATGGAATTTTGAGTTTATCACAAAAGGCGTATATTGAGAGTATGTTACAACGTTACGGGATGGCTAACAGCAAAGGAAATGAAACCCCTATATCAAAAGGTGAAAAGTTTAGCCTTAAGAAATGTCCAAAGACAAAACTTGAGATTGAGGAAATGCAAAAGGTTCCATATGCTTCGGCTGTTGAAAGTCTGATGTATGCTCAAGTTTGTACATGGCCAGACATTGCTTTTGTGGTGGGTGTGTTAGGGAGATACGTAAGTAATCCGGGGATGGAACACTGGAAAGCAGTCAAAAGAGTTCTCCGGTATTTGCAACAAACAAAACATCACAAGTTAACATATAAGAAGTCGGATAAACTGGAGGTCATAGGGTATTCCGACTCGGATTTCGCCGGATGTGAGGATTCTTGTCGTTCAACCTCAGGCATTATATTCCTTTTAGTGGGAGGTGCAATATCATGGAAAAGTGTTAAACAAACACTCATTGCATCTTCCACTATGGCTGCGGAATTTGTTGCTTGTTTCGAGGCATCCAATCAGGCGTTTTGGCTGCGAAATTTTGTCACGGGACTACGAATCGTAGAAGGGATAGAAAAACCCCTTAGATTATATTGTGACAATAACTCGGCAGTTCAGTATTCTAACAGTAACAGGAGCTCGGTTAAGTCCAAACATGTAGATATCAAGTTCATGTCTGTTAAAGAGAGAGTACAGAGTGGTCAAATTAGTGTGGAGCACATAGGGACAAACTCAATGTTAGCAGATCCTCTTACGAAGGCATTAGTACCTAAAGTTTTTATTGAACACACCATTAACATGGGTGTTGTGTACTTAGAGGATTATTAGTTTCAGTGGGAGTTTGTATTAAACTATTAAATTTGTTTGTATTATGATATTCGCGAACTTAAGGTCATTAATGCAAACATATTTATATACAAGTTTTCAGTGTGCTCTTGTATTTGATTATTCGTACTCTGCTGTAAGTAGACCTCCAATTAAGTGGGACTAGTTAATAATAGATATGTAAGATTACATTTCATACTATTCTTATGCTATGCACCATGATAGATCCATGTAGTTGATTGTTGCGATATCGTGATTACTGATGCATCTATTTGCGGCTTGAAATGCATTGATGATGACTTTAGTCCTATGTCGTTAATAGTCATTTACGAGATTGTTAAGGTTATCTATGTGACGATAGAAATTTAGAACGTTCATTAAGTGGATGCATCCTATAGTAGCATATGATGATCCAAGTGGGAGATTGTTGGAATTTCTCCATTAAGTTGGACCGTCACATGTCGTATCGATGTATCGAACTATCGTTAATATTAGTCCAATAAAAGTAATCATAAAGAAAAGAACGGACTAGTAGATAAAATATGTATCATGGAGGTAATTGTATAGATACCAGGTTTAATTCCGAATACTGTGAAGGATTGGATTCGGAAATAAACAACTTAAGCAAAACGTAAAGTTTTGGGGTTATTTTGTAAAACAAAATAATACCGGGTTATGGTCCCTAAGAGTGGCAATTTAATAAGGACTGATCTTCATTAAGTAACTGTCTGGAAGTTACAGACAATTAAGAGAGAAGAACCGTTACTGGTCTTCGTTAAGTAAATGTCTGGAAGTTACAGACAATTACTTAATGAAGAACCGTTTTCTCACTTCAGTTCTATATAAGAATGAGTTTCTCATTCTTGAAAGCAACGAAAGAAAATACAGAGAGAAAATCCTTTAAGAAAAACAAATTGATTCTTCCTTCGAATCAATTACAAAAGTGTGTTTTGGTTGCCATCTCTTAGAAGAATCAATAACCTAGCAAAGGATCGCCGATCATCTGCTCTAAGTCAGGAATTTGAAGATCAAAAAATGTTTACATCCTGTAAGTATTTATTCCGCATTATTATAGGATGATTTAACTTCATGGTTCAATAAGTTAGATTAGAAATCCGTAAGCTATTTCTATCAAAATAGCTTCGCCCTAATTGGATATATATTTAGTTAATTGTGTAATTGGATACTAGTTATTATACTAGGTTTATTATTTTAATTATTTTGGGTTAGTTTAAAAGTGAGTTGAGCTTTTTATGGGTGGGGTCGGGTGAGGAAGAAAGACATCAAATAAAGTTATGCTAATAACTTTTTCAGAGCAACGAAAAAGTAAAATATTGTTGCTGAATTTTTGGGCCAAAAGACGGGGAGAGAAATAAACATTGTTCTTCTTCCGAAAATGCCGTCAGAAGTTTCAGAGACTGGTGTTATTGTACTACCCAAAAAACGCAAGTTGGAACAAGGGACCTTCCAAAGGATGGTATCAGAGTCGAGAGGCCAATGTGAACATATGAGATTATCATGACTCTTAATGTGAAGTTGATAGGTTCTCCGGTTGTGGCGGCGAACATTGTGCAACACATAGAATCTTCAGCATCCAAAAGAAGCATAGAGGCTCCAATGTCGACCAAGAGTCTTCAGGATGATCCTAGCCCTCAGAGGAAAGTTACAAATACTGGGGTGGATACTCTGGTAAAAACCCAATGTGATGTAGAGAAAAGGAGAACTGATACGGTACCAATGTCGAGGGTACCGAGCTACAGAAGAAGAAGGTTCAAGGGGTGTCTATTCCGATCGAACACTTCCTAAATATAACGGTTGTTGCAACTACATTTTCCCAATTAAATGCCTCGGCAACTGAGGAGTTGAGAAACCCAAACATGCACAATCTTAAGGAATAATCCATGAGGGATCCTATGGCGGTTGAAGGTGGTAATAAAGATGTGAAGGTCATTGATTCTCATAAACCATTAGAAAAAGAGGCAAATCCTACCGCGAGGCTGATAGAGGCACCCAACATAGAGCATTTGCTTAATGTGTTTTGGTCTGCGGTTGATTATAGAGGTGTCCCACCTACTTTCTCCACCTTGGATGTTGCTCAAAGGTAGATGACCTTTTATATAACTACTATTAACTTCTTTTGAGTTGAGCATTGTTCGATTGCTGACTATGCTATATATGTTTGATGGAGTAGATGATGTTGAATTCTTTATTGCTTCTCAACCAAACTCGCGATGAGCATGTTATTACAGTTTGGAACTTAAAGTTTCTTACGTATAAAAATACATTCTTATACGTGGAAAACTCGTTAATAAAACACTGATTTACCAAAAGAGAAATGCGATGGAAAAATTGTATGATATGTTAAGAGATAAAATTGATGTCAAGACCAAGACATGTTTATTTGGAGAGGCCAAAGAGTCAGTTAGAAAGCGAGTAAAGAAGTTGTCAAGTCATGAGAAGTTAGTTCATTAATTGCTGAAAGAGCATGTTATTGGTAGTATGAAGGTCCAGCTAGATGAAACTAAGGCAAAATTAAAGATAATTGAGGCATTATTGGATAAGGAACAAGTGGGCCAAGTAACTAAACATCTGAAACTAGAGAGCAAACTGGATGGTCTGGAATGTGAGAAAACCTTTATGGGAAAAAATATTATAGTTATTCAGAAGGTAAAGGTTAAACTTGTTATTGAGAGAGCTAAATTTACTGACGAAAGGTTATATTGGTCTGTGAATGTAAACAAGTGTCTTGCTACCTTGCGTGATTTGGATGAGGCAATCATGTAGACAACTGAAAGTACCCTACTAATTAATATACAAATGAGGTCTCCAAAGCTGGATTTAGAGTCATACTGGGCCAAATTGCCAGTGTAGCCGAGGTCTTTGATGTTGTCGCATGCCGATGCCGTTACGGCTACAACTACAAAACGTTGGCGAATATGACTTCGAGGTTGTGTTTCTCCCTTCCCCTATAATGCAAGGTCAAGAAACTTATGCCAAAGAATATTGAAACTATGTTTCTTTGTTTTATTATATTGTTGTTTTGCATTTTGAACTTGTTGAATCAAGTCCATTCGGGCAAGTTGATATTTTTGTTATGACGTGGAGCTGAGTCTCTATTCTGGGAGATTAGATTTTGATTTTGTGTTTTTATAATTTAAACTTTTTTTTATTTCTTGATGTTCATTTTTTAATTTTATTTTGCTTTCTGTATGTATACATTTGGCGATATTTTGTTATTTTATTCGTGGTGAATGTTTTCCTCTTTCACGATGGGTTTTATTGTTCCTAATGAATGGATAAGCTTCAAAACAAAGGCTTTCGTAGGGATACGTAGTCCCCCGTGAGGTTTTACCTACAGTGCTCAACTGGTATTTTAGTTTTAGATGAGAAAATGTATGTGGTCTCTTTCGACATTGAGGAAGAGATTCATGACTTACGATTTACGTTATATTGCCACCTCATGGTAGTTGGTGATGGAAGTTGTACATGGTCCAGTCTTATCCTTTGTTTTTTTATGAGACATCATATAATTTTGTAACTCATAAGGGAGCAATTCGTCAATATTAATAAAGAGGAGTCAATTGTAAATAGAAAGAAATTAAACACGTCTGTTACAGTACTTATTGTTTATTAGAGGATGATTTGTAAACGAAGTATTTTATGAAGGACTAAAAGAGAAATAAAACAAGACCACCAAGGGCATTAATGGGTCCACCCTTCCCCACTATAAAAGGAGACCCATTATTCTCGGTAGGTGAGACAATTTGAATATAATATTCTCTTTTTACTTTCTCTCTCTAGAATTTTGAGCCTTAGTCACATCTGGTCAAAGATCCAACATTATTCTCTTTTGTCATTTATTCTCTCATCATTGGCGTCGTCTGTGGGAATCCGTGATACCAAAAAGGAATTTGAGCCGTTTCGGTGTCTGAAGGTGAGGAAGCACCGGGTCGGGAATATTACGCCCAGGGTCGGGACAAACGGTCGACCCTCATCATGACTCGGAGACAGCTGCTGGAAGACATTACGAAGCTAAACGCTGAAAAGGAGCGGGCGTTAGCTGATAAAAGGGCCCGGGAAGCCAAAGGGAAAGAACCAATGTGGACAACCGTGGCGAAGGCTACCAGACTATTGACCCTCGTATCGACGCCCGTCCCGTTAGATATTATCGGGAATCTCGCCCGGAGGATAGGCAGAATGGGAGAACAGGGCGGTACACCAAGGATAATCAGGGGATTTCTATTGATGAAACTTTGGACGACTCATCGGGAAGAGAGTACCGACGTAAGGATAGATTGAACAAGCGTGCGCAGAAGAGCCGTTCTCGACGAAATAGGGCGCCTCGTTCTGAATCTCCTAAGTTCAAAGAGTGTAACTCTTAGAAAAGGACGTCGGTATCTTTCGAGAGAGAGAAGAAATGCAAACAGACAGTAAAGAAGAGCGGGTGGTTCTGCCTCAGGCCCAGTGGCAAGCATCGAACAGCCAGAACCAGGGATACCGAGTCAGCAGCCAATTCATCAACCCATGAGATGAAGGTCTGTATGGGATTCAGACCGAGGGGCTCGGAGGCGGCGCGTTCGGATTCGGGACGAATTGGAGAGCCGCGTCGTTGTCCGACGAAATATTATCAGGACATCTCCCAAAGAGGTTTAATATTTCCAAATTATAAAAATATAGGGTAAGCGGGACCCAGATAATCATTTGGAAGCATTCAAAAACTTTATGTTAAGCTTCGACAACGACGATAAGCTTTTGTGTCGGGCGTTTTCAATGACGTTTAAAGACCGGGCATCAAAGTGGTACAACCGTCTACCGCAGGATTGTATAAAAAACTTCGGGATGTTCTGGATGATGTTCCGTGAGCACTTTGTCGGGAGCAAGAGCTTCCGAGCCAACGGGGATACGATCATGAACTGTAAGCAGAAGCTAGTAGAGAGCCTCAAGGATTAAACCAGGCGTTTTATTGATGCTAAGACCGACCTGGATCATTGCGAAGAAAACGTGGCACTAATAACATACTGCTTGGGATTGTTGCCAGGACCGATGAAGCAAGCGGTCACCAAAAAGAAAGCTTTCACTTTTTCTGCCCTCCTGGCCCAGGTGGAAAACCAGATACTGATAGAAGAGACCGAGGCGTCTGAATTGGTTGCACAAATTCAGCAGAGCGCGCAGGCATCGGTCGTCATAAAACAAGGGGCTCAATCTAGCTATGCTCAGCAAGTCTGGCCAGTCAGCACAATTCCGCCGACCCAGTCCTTGTCTGTCAAGCCCCTGGTTCCCCAGAGCCAAAAAGCGAAGTCGACGAACCAAATGGTCTCGCGACCTATGTCTAATAAGTGGATCCGACCCGCTTACTTCGCTGACCTAACAGAATGTGTCTCTTCTATTTATGAGAAAACTAAGAAAAATGAGATGTAGCGAAAGTCTTTCCACATACCGACACCTCGGGAGCACATGAACAACCGGTATTGTCGTTACCACGAAGATGTGGGACACGATACCAAGGACTGCATTGCCCTCAAAAAGGAGATACAGATGCTGATAGAGCACGAAAACCTACTCGAGTACGTGAAAAATAAATCGCAGCAGGGCACTGCATCGAAAGAAATCGTGACGATACCGAAATCCGAGACAACCATGACAATTTCCGAAGTGACCGACCCTTTCGATGTCTCCATCGAGTATCTAGATCCAGATGTCGATCGTAACCTCATCAGGGTCATCGAGGAGGAGGCTGCAGAAAGTAATAGGAGTGTAAGAAACCTCTGTTTATTTTTCGAATCATAAACTATTTTTTGGGGTGACTCTATGGCAGGAATAACGCACTCCTCCAGAAAGCGACATATTGTGAACTTGGCTACTCAGTTAGAAGCTCGGCCTTATCCCCATTCGAAAACCGCTCCTTCACCAATTCTGTATTTTGACGATGACGACATGAGAGACATTGTCGGACCTCATGAGGACGTCGTCGTTATTGGGGCGGCCATTGCAGGGGAAGAGTTCCGACGCATCTTGGTTGACACCAATAGTTCAGCCAACATAATTTTTGCATCAACTTTTGCCAAGTTCAGGGCACCGCCAGTCATTACGCGTTCGGATCGAACTATTGTAGGGTTTACAGGTTCGGTAGCAGACGTGGTTGGAGAGTTTGAAGGCATCGTTCAGCTTGGCCGCAGACCATTTAAAAAGGAAGTCACAGTTTTATTCGTCGTGGTAGACGCGTCGGCCTCTCATAATGCAATCTTTGGTAGATCATGGCTGTCGCGAATGCACGCGGTATCCTCTATGGTTCATCAGTGTTTGAAGTACGTGGTCGGGAACAACGTGGGGGTAGTGCGGAGCAGCCAGAAAGCAGCAAGAGAATGCTACCGAGCGCTTTGGCCCCAAAAAAGGATCATGAGATGGAGCAAGCGCTGGACTAGAAATTAATGGGACTTCCCTTGGGGTAACTACCCGTTGATGATCCTAGAGAAGCTCCCAGTTTATTAACTACCGATGAAGAGTGCGAAAAATACAAATTTACCAAAGGAAAAGTCTTACGGATCGGGATCCAATTGTCATCAGTCGTCAAGAAACAATTGTTGTTATTACTACAGGAAAATTTAAACTTATTTGCGTGGTGTTCGAAGGATGTGACCGGAGTCCCATAAGCCCATGTGATCCACAAACTAACTGTCAACAAAAATGTCAGACCCATTTCACAAAAGCGGCGGTCTTTTTTGCCGGAAAAAACAGAAATTATCATGAAAGAAGTCGAACGAATGCTCAGTGTCGGGCACATCAAAGAATCGAGCTACCCACTCGGGACATCCAATCCTGTTCTGGTAAAAAAGAAGAACGGGAAATGGAGGATGTGTGTGGACTTCATCGACCTTAATCGAGCATGCCCGAAGGATCCATTCCAGATGCCAAGAATCGACTAGTTGGTGGATTCAACATCCTGTAACCGATTACTCTCCTTTATGGACGCATACGCGGGCAACAACCAAATCAAATTGCACCCAGCGGATCAGGAAAGCACAACGTTTATTACAGGTCGAGGCTTGTATTGCTATAAGGTAATGTCGTTCGGGTTAAAAAACGCTGGAGTAACTTATCAGAGGTTAGTTAACAAGACCTTCGACTGCCAGATAGGGAGAAATATGGAAGTTTACATCGATGACATGTTGGTAAAGAGTGACACAGACGAAGGCCATCTCGCCGATTTAAGGGAAACCTTCGATAATCTAAGGGGTATAAATCTCAAGCTAGACCCGGAGAAATGTTCCTTTGGAGTAAGGTCGGGCAAGTTTCTGGGATTTTTTGTCAACGAGAAAAGAATCGAGGCAGACCCAACTCAACTACAGGCTCTTACCGATATGACACCGCCTAAGAATATCAAAGAAGTCCAGATATTAACCGGGCGTCTCACGGCCTTGAATCGATTTATCTCTCGTTCGTCTGACAAGTGCGCTCCATTTTTTCAGGTTTTGAGAAACGCCAAGAATTTTGCTTGGACGCCGACGTGCGACGCAACCTTTTCAGGGATCAAAGCTTATATATCCTCCCCGAACCTCTTAACAAAGCCTCTGACGGGGGAAACTCTTTTTCTTTATATAGCGGTTTCGGATTTTACAGTAAGTGAGGCTCTGATCAGCGAATCGAGGGCGGTCCCTAAAGCGGTATACTTTGTAAGCAAAAGCTTACTTGACACCGAGACACAGTATTTGAAGTTGGAAAAAATGGCCCTAGCTTTGGTGACCGCAGCGCGAAAAATGCGACCATATTATCAGGCACACCCCATCATCATCCGAACCATGTTTCCACTAAAGCACGTATTACAACGACCGGACATGTCAGGAAGAATGTCCAAATGGTTGGTTGAGTTAGGAGATTTCGATATCAACTTCGAGCCGCGGAAAACCATCAAAGGCCAAACTCTGGCTGATTTTATAGTGGAATTCCATTCTGATCGCCCAAACCAAGACACGTCGCATGAGTCGGTCGAACCAGATGAGTGGATTAACTGAATCGATGGTGGGTCAAACGCCAACGGGTGCGGCATAGGAGTACAGATAGTTACTCCAGCGGGCATAATTATGCATCAGGCAATCCGATTTGGTTTTCAAACCTCGAACAACGAAGCCGAATACGAGGGTGTCCTGGCCGGTTTGCGACTAACACAGGTATGTGGAGCTACGCATGTGCGCCTCAGTGATTCTCAACTTTTGATCAATCAAGCCTCGGAATATCGGAAGCTAGGAAAGAGCATCTGGTTTAGTACTTAGCAGCACTACGAGTGTTAGCCGCGTCTTTCGCCAAGGTAACATATGAGCATGTCCCGAGGACCGAAAATATGGTAGCCGATTCGCTAGCATCGACTTCATGTTCAAACAGTTACCCCTGGGTAACCGAGCAAGAAAACCCATCGATCATACGGAGGAGAGAGCTGGATAACCGACCAGAAATGGCATGTCAGGTGTCCTCGGTAACTATTTCGGATTGGCGAAGGGATATTATTGCCTCCCTAGCCGAAGGACTACTACTAGACGATAGTTTATCAGCTCGAAAAATACGAAACAAATCCCGAGGCTACGTTTTATTGGGGGACGTTTTATACAAAAAATCATTTAGCCGGCCTTTACTGCGGTGTTTGGGAGTAAACGAGTCACATATAATTGTATCTGAACTACACGACGGGGAGGGCGCGGCTCATTGTGGTTACAAGGCATTGATCAGGAGAATCTTCCTTGCCGGGTTTTATTGGCCAACAGTTACGACCGATGCTCAACAGATAGTGAAAACATGCAACATATGCCAAAGATTCGCGAACACAATAAACATTCCCGCGGCCCTTTTAGAATCCATATCTGAAGGCTTACCTTTCGACCGATAGGGAATCGATCTCGTAGGACCATTACCAATGGCATCTGATGGAAGGCAATTGTGGTGGTTGTGGATTACTTTTCCAAATGGGTAGAATTCGAGCCATTATCGGCTACAAAGACCAAGGATGTCATCAGATTCATTTGGTCGCACATCTGCTGTAGGTTCGGGGTGCCTCAGAAACTCACCATGGATAACGGACCCCAGTTCGATAGTCATGAGATGAAAACTTTTTGTACAACCCATAGGATTAAGCAATGCTTTTCCGCCCCCTTCCATCCCTAGGAAAACGGGAAAGTCGAGGTTACAAACCGAACCATTTTAGACGGGCTCAAAAAGAATTTGGAAGGAAAAGCCAGCAAGTGGCCGGATTACTTACAAGAAGTATTATGGGCTTACCGAACCACACCTCGGACAGCGACCAAAGAGTCACCTTATGCCTTAGTCTATGGAACGGACCCCGTGGAAAATTGAACATTTAAAACTTTATTTGGAGTAACTTTGTTGATTTTTGTAACCATTTCTGTAAGAATCTTTGGTCGGGGATGTACTCTTTCCTAACTCGGTGGCGCGAGAAGGTTTTAACGAGGCATCCATGGCAACCGACCCTTTCTAATTCAAAATTTTGGCTTAATATTTCCGAACTGCTAAAAAGGAATCTACCAGCTGACGAGCTGACAGACAACTTATGACAAATTTAAACTGATCTACATATCATATTACCCGACCATATGGGCATATTTTTTCAATTTAAATTGATCTACAGAACCTTAAACGGGTTTTCAGTGATTAAACTGATCCACATATCATACGTCCCGACCCTCTGGGAGAGTTTTTTAAATTTAAAATTGATGTACAGAACCTTCAACGGTTTTTCAGTAATTAAACTGATCCACATACTATATTTCCCGGCCCTATGAGAAATTTTCAATCAATCAAGAAGCCTAATATCGAAATAGCAGATATTAATTTTCAAAACACCGGTTACAAACATAGTTCAACAAAAGGGTTCTACCGACCCAGCAATTACAAAACTTAAAACAAAAAAAAAACTTCAGAGGTCAAACATCCTCTCCCTCAGACTCCGTTCGGTGTCCTCCGTCTCATCATCTTCACAAACTACGCCTTCGGGGCGGTCGGCCTCAGGAACGTCCAGCCACATTGACCAAAGGGGTAGCTCGGGGAAGCGGTGATGAAAGTTCAGCACATAAGCAGTTTTGGCCTCGGTTGTTTCCTTCTCCATCCATTTCTGACATTGGTTGGTGAAAAGGGCATTAGCAGCCTTCAGGTCAGAGATTTCCTTACCCAGTTTATCGGCGCTATCATCCTGATCTTTTGACAAGGGCCAAGGTATTTTCGGCTGTCTCCAGCTTCTCCACCAACAGCCTCTGAGCCTCTCTCCCCTTCTTCACTTCCTCTTCGAGAGCGGCAACCTTCCCCTCCACGTTCCCTAGCTTCTGGCTCAGCTCCGCTGCCTGCCGTTCCTTCATCGCCAAGGGCACAATCATGTTGTACAGAGACAGAGACAGCTCGTCCGTGATCCGAAGAGGGAATAGGTGAGGACACCCCGGCACGGACAGTACCGGCAGCTTGGTACCGCTCGAGGACGCCACGGCGTCTTTCGATGCTTTTACGGGGCTCGTATCGTCGGGCAGCACCGCTGTGGGGTCGGTCACAGTCGCACCTTTAACCCCCCCGAATTGCTCAAACAGCCCAGGGATGGTGGCATTATCAGTAGACACAGATGCAGCGGCAATTCGGTTTTCTTTCTTCGCATGCTTCGACTTCTTGTTTTGAGCGTCGTCTGCCTCAACCTTATCCTTCCGCTTCTTGACCAGCTCCTCGGTCTGGTGGGTTTTACCATCCACCCCGACGGTTTCCCCTTATTGCCCTTCCAAAGCGCCTCATTCAGCCCCGGCATCAGCACGCTCAGCTTCTTCATCCGACTTAGGACGCTTGCTGGGAGCCTTGTTTCGCTTCAGAAGAAACAACTGCGCGTCGGGCGCGTTTGTCTTCGCAACCAAGTTCACCAAGCTTGGGGGTTGGCGCAGCTCCTCAATGGTCAGTGGCTCTAAAGAGCACCGCCAGAGGTTGCTCATGATCAGGTTCGTATCCTTAAAAGTGCGATGGAACGCCCGACCCCAATGCTTCCTTGCATAGTCCTTCAAAATCTGGAAGGTCACTTTGCCAGGCTTGAAATGGTCTTTCTTCAACCCCTGGATAAATTCCTTCGACACTGCACAAAGGGTCGGTCCGTAAAATATATATATATATATATATATATATATATATATATATATATATATATATATATATATATATATATATATATATATACCATTGGGAACCCAAGTCCGCAGCAATCGCCTCAGATTCTCCTTGCTGTATGGACGGTCGTTTTCCCAGCAGCCACTGAGAAAAACGAACCAATGCTTCCAACCTTTATCGCCCTCGAGAAAGTCGTTCACGATCTTCCAGGTGTTGGCCAAGGAAGAATAAAAGTTGGGAGACTTGGGAGATTTTGAGATCCCGGACATGGCTATGTACTGGTTCATTGACATGACCCGACCCGATAAGCGCGAAGCCATGATGCACGACATCAACGTATACCACGCGTTGGGCGTTAGCTGTGAGGGGCAAATGTTAAGGGTCTGAAAGTATAGAGCTATCTCAGGGTCCAGAGGAAACCTGAGACCCCAGTTGAAAAGTTCGGTGAAGATCACGATTTCTCGTGACCGAACATGCACCGGCGTCTCCCCGGGCACGGGAAATCGAACATTAACGCACTCCGGGATACCCCACCGGATCAAAATCTCTTCTTGCTCTTTAGTCGAAAAATAGAGATACTTGCCCTCGAAGAGGGAAATGACATCGTCCCGGGGAAACCAGCGATGGTAATTAGTAGTAATGACCGCCTCTATCTCCGCGGGGAGAGGCTCTTTGGGAGGAGTAGCTTCGCTACCAACAATGACAGTACGTTCGCTCGCAGCCACAGCATCCGTTTCTGACTCTTCGGTATTATCTACCAGGACTGCATCTGATTTAGGCGGACTAGCCGCAGGAGGGTCGGATGATTGAGTAGGAAGATCCGCGACACTAGAACTGCTTCCGGTTCGGGTAAGTTGCGCTTGTCGGTCAAGGCCTAGGAAAGTACGTGTTGTATTGGTGCCGGTCTGGTACCCTTTAATATCGCAAGTAATCTGGACCATTTCAGGGAATTTTTCCTTCGCGGGCGAAGTAGAGGTTGGAGAATCACCCATAGAAAGGAATTTAGCTTTGACTCGTCTTCGGGGAGGAAAAGGAGTCGGAGTGGTATAGGAATTCATCAACAAAGGCGTCGGGCGATCGATTTGAGTAGCAGGGGAAGGTGGCGAACTGCTGCTTGAAGGGTTAACAGTGTGGTCAGGGGTACGGGATCGTGAGGCAATGGCACGGGTACAAAAGGTTTCGAATTATAACTCCAGATCAGTCTCGCGGCTCGATAATCTTCAGCGCGGTTACCAATGCTAGCCAACTCCTTGAATCCGAACACTGGCTTCTTCTTAGTTTTTGGTTTTGGCTTCGGGTACCTATTTCTCATAAAACAGGCTCTATCTCTAGAATAAACTGGACATCACTTTCTCTCTCTAGAACGCCTCTGAGAGTGATTCATGTTTGTGAGGTATTTATAGGCACCCCCACCTAACCGTTACGCGTGCGGGGAAGTCCAAGCGACGAAAAGTAGCGGGAAGTCGAAAAGCCCTCTTGAAAAACTGTGCAAACGAGCACGCTTCGAGTAATCGGTCAACACGTGTCGCCCTTAATCAGACTAGCATAGTAGGCATGTACTAGCTAGCTCAGGCAGAGGCATTAGATGGGCCACATCTAACCGCATTATTTTTCAAAACCTGATTGCCGGTCTAGGCCCATGTAGAAGTCACTAAGAGAGATCGGGAGCAGACCCAAGATGATTTATAACAGCGTCGGGGATAAACGCTACCGACCATTTAATAAACATATAGAGGGTCGGACATCAGTTGGAAGAAAAAGTCTGGCCAAGGTAAACCTATCAATCGATACCAGAGGTTAAGGGACAGAGGCGCTCCAAGCTGATTTTTTACAAGTCTTCATTCCCGATACTCTTGAAGACTGGGGGGCTACTGATAAGGGAGCAATTCGCCAATATTAATAAAGAGGAGTCAGTTGTAAATAGAAAGAAATTAAACACGTATGTTACAGTACTTATTGTTTATTAGAGGATGATTTGTAAACGAAGTATTTTATGAAGGACTAAAAGAGAAATAAAACAAGACCACCAAGGACAATAATGGGTCCACCCTTCCCCACTATAAAAGGAGGCCCATTATTCTTGGTAGATGGGACAATTTGAATATAATATTCTCTTTTGACTTTCTCTCTCTAGAATTTTGAGCCTTAGTCACATCAGGTCCAAGATCCAACATTATTCTCTTTTGTCATTTATTCTCTCATCAGTAACATTTTTTAATGTTACAGTAGGTTGGTGTTGTGAACTATATTTACGTCGGAGTCTTGCTTTTATTAATAGGTGCTGAAATATTTCAGTTATAGCTATTGGTTATTTTTAAAATATGGGTGATGAAAGATATAAATATTAACCCTTGAGTTTTTTATAAATTAGTGATGAGAAGTATCAGTCTTAGCCATTGATAAAATAGAGGTTAAGGGGTATATATCTTACCCATTGAGAGGTGTTTGATATAATGTTTCAACCAAAATGAAAGTAATGTAATAATGATCGATGAATGTAAGAATGGTTATGTTTCTGTATTGAGGCATGTATGGTGTGGTTTGTTCAGTAATGAAGAATAATATAACACATATTTAAGTAATTAAATTATATTAAATATGTACGCCTCGTTAAAACCTCACATGTGTCACTCGGCAGGAAAAAAAAGTAAAAATATATAATTTGGGAAATAACATAATTGTTCCAAATACTTACAAAATTGTATAATTTTAAATGTTCAACGTTCCACAAATGACGAAACTAGTTTCCCTCACTGTCGTGAAGTCGATACGTTCATGGCTTGAATTTATAATCGATTGTGTATAGTCCTTCACCGTTGGGACGAACTGGCCCAAGAGTTTTTCCTTAGTGAACATTAATCTCAAAATATTATCTCTATGTTCAAAACTTTGGAAGCACACTTTGAAGTTGTATCAATTATGTTTGATGGTCTTGTAATATTGAGACTGTAGGTAGGCCATAATTATTTTTTCTTCTATTGAATCTACTTAATTTGGTATGATGGTACGCTCATTTTATTCAGACAACCATTTCCAAAACATATACCAAATAGAAAGGTATTTCATTTATGGTCATAAGGGGAGTTATTCAATAGGACCAAAGCACGCTTGGTACGAGAACCGACCAATTACTAAATACTCCCACAAGATTCTTGATCAATTCGATTATTATTCTATTTATTACATTCACTTGGTCGTTAGGCCACAAATAGAGGTAAGAGTGTCAATATAGAATTGGACGTCGTTGTTAAAAATGATGACTATTGGTATCCCATATCAGCAACAAATGAAAGGGACAAAAAGCTTATTACATATTTAGATATAATCCAATTCAATGCTTTAACCTTCGTTCGTTTAAAAAGATATTCAACGATCAAAATTAATAATATTCGGCCTCCTAATATTTGAGGGAATGGACCCTACAATATTGATTCATCATCAATCCGATTAAATGGATTCAGATGTGGATTTGAGAATAATTGTGAGGACTTGAATGAAGTTTGAATAATGTTGGCAGGTATCGTCGTTCATTACTAGTTTTTTAGCGTCGGCCAAAAGTGTGGGGCAATAGTAGCCTTATAAGAGGATTTATTTATGTAATTTATTATAGCGACAATGTGCGTTGTTTTCTCTAGCATGTAGTTTTTTTTAAATGAAACGAGACTCATCTAGTCTAAGACACCGTAATAGATAAATTTATTAACTCTCTATTGCAAAATGTTCATGATAGTAGAGAAAATCTGACGACCTACATTTTGAGATTTCTTGCTTCAAAATTATTTTTAGGCATGGTACCTTCGACTGTATAGTTGGTTATTAGAGGCCTCTTGTTTTATGCTTCTTCTTTCTCTTTGACCATCATTATTTCGAATTCGAAGATAGTTGTAATAACTTTTCTTGGGAGAGTGATAGATAACTTATCTTAGAAGATTACTCATTCTCCAATATTAGTGAAGGCTGATAATGCTAGGACATCCGCTTTCGTATTCTCTGTCTAAGCTACCTGCTTGAAATTTACATGTTCAAAAGATGTTATTTCCCGTTGGATATCTTTTATGTATTGGATTATGTTACTTTTCTTTACATTGGCTTGACCCATCACCTGGTTGACAACTAGTTGTGAACCGGTAAACAGTTTGATGCATTTAGCTCCAAGTATGTGTGTCAAGAAAAGCTCCATGATAACGGTTTTGTACTCAAATTCATTATTAGAGGTGGGGACAATGAACTTAACTGGTCGAGTTAAAATATTTCCCGTAGATGAGATAAGTTGTTTAACTAGAATGGATTTATGCTTGTTACTACCTTAGTAATTTGATACTTTCCATGTTGATTATTTTTGTTCTTTAGATGGGATCGGATGTTCTAACTGAAATTCAGTGAGAAAAATCGCTAAGTTTAAAGCCTTTGGTTTTATTCTAGCCTCGTACTAGATGTCATAATCGTCAAACTCTATAGATTACTTTGTTAGCCTTCTTGATACGTACGCTTTTTGCATTACCCTTCTCAAAGGGAAAGACATGCATATAATAATGGTGTGGTCTTGGAAGTAGGGCGTTATTTTTCTTGATACCACCAATAGTTATAGGGCTAACATTTCCAATTTCAAATAACATGTTTCGACAGTTATCAATTATTTGATGATGTAGTAAATACGCTTGGACTCAGCCCTTTCTTCTCGTACGAGTACAAAACTGACGGTAGAGTCTGATATTATGAGGTTTGCTTAAAATTTCTGGTGATGCAAATAATATTTTGATGTTGTGAAAGCCTCTCACAATCTGATTTCTATTGGAATTTCCCTATTCTCGGAAGGACATGGCAAAAAGGTTGGAACTCATACAAAGTTGAAATAAAATGGTTGAGAGATGTCAGTCGACCAGTTAAAATATGAATTTATTTTGTGGCTCAAGGAAGAGTCATGTTTACTAAGATTCTGATGACCAAGTAGCCTAGAAAATTGCATGATCTAACACTGAATATGCAATTATCCGGGTTTAGTTTATGGTTAACCTTCCTCTGGTTATTAAACATTTTTTCCAAGTCAACGATGTGATTCTCATATTCCTTCCTTTTAACTAGTATGCCATCAAAGTAGGCCTTCAAATTTATGCTTAATTGATCCGCATATATCTTGTTTATGAGACACTAGTATGTAAACCTGATGTTTTTGAAGTCAAAAGTAATAATTTTGTAATAGTGAAGTCCCATTTCAATCATAAATGTTGTATGATATTGGTCGTCTTGTTGTATATAAATCTGATTGTAACCGAAATGTGTTAATATCTAGCGGTTTCCAGACATGATGCCTACCAGTTGGTCTATATGTGTTAATATGAATATGTATTTTTGGTAGGCCACTTCCTTGATTTGTTTTTAGTGTATAGGATCTCTGTTTTTGCTTCTTTGGCAGTAGGCTATTGTTTACTGATACTTTGTGACATATTAATTCATTCGGTACAACCGTTATCCTATGCTTTTCAAGCGAACATATCAAGGTTAGTTTACAAATGGTCTATAGGTTTTTTGGAATATTTTTTTCAAGATGTAGGATTTTTGTACCCTTCATCTGTATATTTTCATATGTTCTTCAGGCTCAATTAAGTACAAAGGAATCTTGAGGGTCGTCAATGTCACCTAGGACAATTGGATCTCCATTTAATTGTTATATATATATATATATATGCATTTTTCTTTCATAGGTCATGCTTGATATGTAACACTCTCTTGCAACCTTATGGTTCCCACGGATTATTGCAACTTTCCTACTAATGGAAAATTTCAAACACTGGTGCACCCTAAACACAACCGCATGTATTTGGTCCAGCCACGATCATCCCATGATGATATTATTAACATATTATGTTTCCAAATTTATAAAAATGAAAACGTGTTTTCCTTAAATTATTTCATTCCCAAGACCACGTTTATCGTCAGTTTTCCAGTGAAACTTGTGAGAATCCTTTGAAAAGCGATCAACTGTGGGAATTCCTATCATATGATCATAAGTCTTTTATATAATATGTTGGTCGATATCATGTGTCGATCGTGACATATGCTACTTTGATTCCAACCAATTTCACATTTATTAGCACCGCATCTCCTCGAGGTCCTATTACGCCTAAAAAGTTATCATCTAAAAAATCTAGAATGAGGTAGGGTGGCTTGTTATGTATGGTAAAGTTTGGTCATAGTGTTTGCCTAGTTATGATGCTTCACTTGAGTGGGAAAATATCTCCACACATGAGTTTTTTTATCATGATACATTTAAACAATACCTCGTCTATATGCGAGATATGCTACATTGTCCAAACAATATTATAGTTGATATTTTATCTCCATAAAGTGCTTTGTATACTACCATAAGAATTCGTTGGTCTTTGATTACAAAGTATGATTGAGTCTGAATCTCTTATGATGGAATTGGACCCTTGTAGTGGTTACAAAAGATGATGCTGATTTGATTGACTTTTTGGATATTATCTGTAGGTAAGTCAATAACTAGGAACTTCTCTTAGTGTTAAAATAAAAGGTTTACATTTGAAACTATTGTCCGACCCTGAGTAAGCATCATTTCACTTTAGAATCTTTCTATATGTTAGTCTAAGTCACCATTGTCGATAGATTCTTCATTTTATTGTGTGTTGAAATATGGGGTAATATTTCTTGTTAAATGTCAGATACAAATTGAGATTATTCATACATAAATTTATTATATGCATTGTATAAAATGCTATTTTTCTATATGCTATATCTCATTCCCTACTACTTTATCTGCCAAATCATGCTTGCTATGATGAAACACCAAATATAGTATTTTGTGGGTTATAATCGGGCGGTGGTGGCACATAGTGATTATAACCCTGTTGCAGCAGTGGTCCTTTGTAAGCTTATGATGGACCATAAATGTTATTGATATTTGTCCAATTGAGACATGTAGGTTTGGTGGAGCAACGATGTGTGGATGGTAAAAACTGATGGATTTAGTTTATACGTGAGTCACCAAAGTTTGAAGGTTGTAAAATCCCGCCGAAGGGGCTTTTAGTGGAGGCAGCCCTTAGAGAGTGGGTGATTGTTGGTACCACTGATGGTTTGGACCGGAAATTGAAGGAGGCATGGTCTTGGTCGGTGGGGTTGTTTGAATTTTTTCTCCCGTTATCACTAGCCGATTGCTACCCGAGGGTTTTCTTATCGTATTCTGTTTGTTCATTTGCAGGGATACTAGTGTTTGGATTCTTCTCTTTCATTGATGACATTGGTTCTTGCCACTTTTTTATGAGGATGCTTGATCCGATTCGCGCACATCTTCCCCGTTTTCATTAAAAGGAATATTACGTATATTTATCGCATATTGATACACGTCGATGAGACTATCCTTGTTATCCCCTTCGTCTTCGTCTCTCCATGTTAGTTTGTGGATCTATGATATGAACCTTATTTCAGAAGGTTTGTTCATTATTTCGGGATATGTTTTCATCATCTTCAAGTTTTCCTCCCGAAGTTTTGCCACCAGAATATTGAATTGCATTTGCAGGATTTCTCTCGCCTCCATGGATAAATTGATTTCTCATGTTGGTTACTTACTTCTTCCAGTCGCTTCGGATGCGTGTTCTTCATATTCTATGTATACCATTGTTTTGTGGTTAAGTATTTGATTACTTATTATGTTTGATTTTTAGAAAAAAATAGAGTGTCTTCATCCCTGATAGAGTTTTCAATTTGGTAAGTATAGAATATAATAAAGTAATCGATAGGAATATATATATATATATATATATATATATATATGGAATTTATTGATATATTTTTTATTTTATATATGGGATATAATAATGGAATATATTTGTTGCTACGTATCTACTCCTATTTTAATTATACAAGACCATAATGGATCGGTTCATCAATATGTATGTATTTAATATCATCAAAGTGTAACTTTGATAACACCTTGATGGATTAATAACTGATTTATGTCTTCATCCAAATGGTGAGTTCGGCTAGGAGGCCATCGACTAACTGATGCCATTGTCCTGAAGTATCTACCACGACAATCTGCCATGACATCGACTACTAGGTACTTTGTTGAAGAAGTATAACATCATGATAAGTGATTGTTGCGACACATATACTATTATATACCAAATCAAAACCATAATAGGTGATATATAACAACATCATAAGTAATTTCGTGAAACATATGTCATTTAAAGTGATGGGATGTCATTCAAGCATTATCCTCAAAGAAATTGAATTTTCTCGTTTCAAAACATACGTATATTGTGATAATCATAAAATTAAAATCATTTTAAATTCTCAAAATATCCAATGAAATAAAATCTAAACCTCTAATTATCCAATTTCTTCATATTCGGGCGATGAGGCTTTGCTTCAAACGAAATCTTTAAACATGCAGATGCTTTAAGCTAGACTTACACCCTGTCCAGTGCTCATTTGAGGTCTTTATGGTTGCATTTATTGGAACTCTATTGATAATTTATTATACAAATTTGATGGCTTCACCTTAGAGTGATAGTAGTAGAATTTACGAATCATACTTCTCACCATATCTTTAAGTATACAGTTTCGCTTCTTATATATACCTTTTTTATTTGGGTGAACCCGAAATTATATTACGATGAACTAAATATCACTACTCTATGTGCTTTTCAAATTATCCATGACATTGTTCATCCAAATCATCATATCTGTTATAGTATTAACTACCAGAGTCAAATCTAACACACTTAATGTTATGACCAAGTTGTTTAACTTCCGTCTTAAAAGCTATAAACTTGTCTATGATGTTTGATTTCTCATGAAGAATATATAGGTACCCGTAACAAGATAGGTCATCTATGAATGATATGAAATACCATTGGTTGTTCCATGATTCCTTAGGGAATGGTCCACAAATGTTGGTATGGATCAAACCTAAGACTTATTTCTCTCTATGTGCCTCTAGTCTTTTCATTTTGGGTCTGTTTCCCTTTGATATATTTGATACACGTATCAAAGTCTAAATAATCAAGTGGACCTAATAACCCTTTTAACAGTGAGCTTATCCATTTTTCCTTAGAGATATTACCTAAGTAATTGTGTTAAGGTTAACCTAAATTTTAGGCTTACAATTTAGTTTGTCGGATACTTGTATGTCATTGATTTTTTGTGATGCTTCATACTTATTAAAATATAATTTATTATTCAATATTAAATATTTGGTCCATATTATATGTACATAAAAGATTCATTTGATTACTTCAAACCATTCTTTAATGCGTATCTTACAGGAAAAAATCAAATTATTACCAACATATTTTAAATATAATAAATGTTAACTAGAAAATAACAAGTGAAAATCACAAATGATATACACTATGTAGAATAGTCCTTTAATTGGTGGATGTACCTTTCAATATCACTAAGGCTTTGACTCTTTATTGTATCATTAATAAAAATAACAAGCATGGATGATTGTAACTATACCAACCCACTACGTGTTTTCTGTAATTGAAACTAAATGGTTTCTGAATGGACCAGAGTTGTGAGATTATTGTTAGCATTTATTTAAGCTTTGTAGTTTTCAGTCTCCCTTTGAGACACCTTATTATCTTGTAAAAGAAACATCAAACTGCAGAAGGTGATTCCTTAGGTTTTTTTGCCCTTGAACCTGAAGTCCTATCAAATTTTCTATCATACTTTATCTTCTATGATTTCCTTATCAAGAGGTCACTTTATGAATTTTAGGACGTTTGTATTTTGGTATCTCTCCTCCTAAGTAACATGATAAGCCATTTTATTGATTGTTCACTTCTCACACTAAGGCAAACTGAAACGTAAACCTTATTACAACTTTTTTGGATATATCAACCTTAAGTTTCTTTAACCTTGAAGTGATCATTGAAATCCCAAAACACAATAGCTTACAGTCCTTTTCTCATTTAACTTCATGTTGGAGAGATGCAACAATAACATCTTAATCTCCTCCTTATCAAACATTGGTAACAATTTTCTCAAATGTTTTAAGAGACTTAATTATATATGTGGTCTGAGTCGAGATAGCCCCATGGGATTTCAAATATATTATTTCTTTCATGATTCTAAGCTCAATCTATGTGAATTATCACATGTCTCAAATTTCCTTCTTATTTTTATGATCATTATCTTTAGTAAGGAATGTGGGATTTTTAGTCCTTAATGTTAGGTCATGTTCACAATACTTCAAATAAAACTTAATGTTCTATAGTCATATAAACATATATATTTCTCAATTAACCACATATACATGAAAATAGAACATGCTCAAACACATATCATGTAACTATATGTCCAAATCAAAGGAAGACAAAACCTTATACCCCTATCGGTTTACTGCTGCAGCGAACATCTTATTCACTGCAACCAATTGTGTTCTCCGTGGTGAGCTAAGATTCGACAGGATGAAGGTATTATTGTGATTACCATGGTGATAATGGACATACAGTTGGAGATTGATTTCATTTGTAAGATGAGATTTCTGAGGTTGATAGATAGTTGTGAGTTGGTTGAGTTCGTAAAAAAATAATGTTTTTATTAGAATTAATATATCAACGAAATAATATATTGATAAGCAAGAGTTATGTACAATTTATGTATGGGATAATTTAGTAGGAATATTTAATAAATCAATGAAACTTTACAAACATAGAAGTATATCTTATTAATGAATCTTCAATGTATTAATAGGTTTCCTGTTCTATGTTTGAGTTTTACTGATGACGACATGTAAGGTTTAGTTACGCCTCATGAAGATACGTTATTAATTACAATTAAAATTATTTGAGTGATTGTTAGAAGAGTAATGATCGATACATGAAGTTCAATTAATGCATTGTTTTGTAGTGGATGAGATAAAACGATTGGTGTAGCAACATATAAAAACATGGAAATAAATTTGGTTAGTATTGTTGGATGATCAACTAATTGTGATGGTGAGGTAGGGTTTCGAGTGATTGTGGGACATAGAGCAACAATAGAAACGATGAATATACTAATTATAGTGGTTGATGCACCCGGTTTGTACAATGTTATTTTAAACCATCATTGGTTGCATAAAATGGAAGAATTTGTTTTGTGTTATCATCACTGTGTGAAATATTTTATAGGATGTCATATTAGGGTTATTAGAAGAGGTAAAATAATATCAAGGAAATGTTATTCAATTTCTCTTTATCTAAACAATATTGTTCGATAATAATTACATAATCCATTATATAAGGAGGAGTTAATAGAGCATAAAACCTTTCATATAAATGAATGAATATGAGATTGACGACCTAAGAAAAGTGTTACATTTAACTTATCCTTTGGATGAAAATATTAATATGAAAATTGATAGTGGCAAAGTAGTGATAATTAGAAGTCATTTAAGTCATAAATTTAAAGATGAACTTATTATGTGTCTAAATTTGAATGTGGATGTTTTTTCTTGGAGTATAACTGATGTTATAGGGGTTATTCGATTATTTTTACGAACTAGTTATTGATAACATGTTAAGACTCATAAGGAAAAAATTAATTTTTTGTAGAAAAAACTAATACAATAATAAAATAGGTAGAAAGATTATATAAAGTTGGACACATAAGAGAGTTAAAATATCCAACTTGGTGGAAAGTCCAGTATTAATTAAAAATAAAAATGAAGAATGAAGAATGTGTGTTGATTTCATTGCCTTAAATCGGGCTTGTAAACAAATATTTTTCTTATACCTTGTATTGAATCAATTATTGGATGCAACAACGAGTCATAAAAAATTATATTTCATAGATTCTTATTCAATATATAATCAGATAAAAAACACCCAAATGATGAGGAAAATATGAAAGTTATGACAAAGCGGATGATATATTGTTATAAAGTAGTGTCGTTTTGGTTAAAAAATATTCGGGTAGCTTATCAAAAGCTTGTCAATAATATATTTTATGATCAATTATGTAAAACTTTGAAGGCATGTATAAATGATATGATAGTGAAAAATAATAATAATGCATTACATTTGGTGGTACTATATGATACTTTCGGTAATCTTAGAAAGTTCAGTTTAAGATTGAACCCATCAAATGTTCTTTGGTCTATGAGTTGGTAAATTTTTAGGTTATGTGGTTAATGATAAAGGTATTAACGATGATCACGTACACTTTAAAGAAGTATTAATAATGACTCCACCAAAATTTGTTAAATAGATGTAAAAGTTAACGTGTTGTAATGCACATTTTTCTAGATTTATATCTAGAGCTTCAGATAAGAGGCATGCATTCGTTGAGGTATTAAAAACGGCAAAGCAATTTAAGGGAAATAATAAATATGTTAAGTCTTTTAAAATCTAAAAGAATATTTGACATATGCGTAAATTCTCTCGACACCTTTGTAATATGAGGTTTCGTTTTTATATTTATAAGTATCAATTGTGGTAGTAAGTGTTTTTTTTTACGAGAAGATAATATGGCTTAACGACCAATTTATTATGTAAGTAAAATTTTGGTGGATGCTAAGACAAGATATCTTGATTTAGAATATTTGGCTCTTCACTTAACAGTGGTTGCAAGAAATATGAAGCCATATGTTTAGGGTCATGCTATTAGTTGTATGAACTACTTTTCCTTTGAATATCTTTTTGTAAAAGGCTAGATATACGAGATCGTTTAATCAAATGTTATATTAAGCTAGGTAATTATGTTTAAAGTATGAACCAACAATGGAAATAAAAGAATAGAAAATAATGGATTTTATAAATGAATTTCAAGAAGAAATAATGGATAGTATAAGAGAGAAGTCAAGTGAATATATTTTTAAAAGTACAAAGTATATTGTACAAACTGATGAAGCTTAAGATTTAAATGGTAGTGGTCTTGGCATTGTGTTAATTACTTTGTCTGGTGATGATAAAAAAGATTTTCAAATTAGATTACAGACTACCAACAATGAATCAGAATGAGGTTATTTTAGCAAAATGAAGTTAGCCCCATATTTGCGGAGCAAAAATAATTTGTATAATACAAGATTCTCAGTTTGTGGTCAGTCAAATCCAAGAAACGTACAAGGAAAAATAAGATAATACAAAATAATATTTGAGTTTGGTCAACCAGACGGAATAAAGTTTTGAGGGAGTAGTATTTGAACAAGTACCTCAGTTAAAAAAGTATTAGTACATATTTTCTTACAAAGTTCGGTTGTCTTGAAGATAATCATATGGTTAAATTTTATGAAAGTTTGCAATCAAAACAAAACAAAAAATATATATAAGCCTTATTTGTTTATATTATTGATGATTGGTATCATTAGTATATAATTGTACTCATATAGCAAGTATCGCCTCAAAATAGAGGTGACGCACGAGCGTTAAAGATAATAGCAGTAAAGTATATATTACTTGATGAGGCATTATATAGATAAATTTTAACACAACAGTTTTTAACATATTTAAGTAAAGATGAGGCATTGTTGATTTTAACGCATGAAAGGGTAGTTAGGCATATGGTAGATATGAAGGATTGGTTATAATATTTTTATTCGCAAGGTTTTATAGTCCAATATTCACGATTCATGCTAACACTTTAGTTAAAAATCGTGACCCATTTCATAGGTTTTCCAATACGAGTCACCTTCCAAGTTAAAATATGGGATGAAATTTTACTCCGTGTTCACTTAGTAGATGCATAATATATTTGCGATGACCATTATGAGTAGCACTGGGAAAAAAGTAACTTTAGATTGTAGTTGTAAATATTTTTACCAAGTGGTTAGAGGCAAAATCTGATGAGATCTTGTTCTAAAAAAATATGTAATTTTTTGCAAGAAAATATTTAAGTCGATTTGGGAATCCTAGAGTAATAGTAACAAATAATGGACTACAATTTAAATATGAGATGTTACCATTTTTGGTAAAAAATATAGGATTAAACAAAAATATTATTTCACTTATTATCCACAAGCTGATGGAAAAGTTAAAGTAACTAACAAAACCATTCTTAGTGATATAGAAAAGAAATTTGAACTAACTAAGTGATAATGTCCTGGTTTATTGCAAGAGGTATTATAGGTTTGTCGAAAGACCCCAAAAGTAGCTACAAATGAAATTCTTTTTTTGTATATGTGATGAAGGATGTGTTTCCAAGTGACATTTTAATACTAACTCATCGAATTCAATATTATTTTTAAAAGAAACATGACGACGTGTTCATCAAAAATACAAGTTAAGTAACTTTTTAACCAAATATAAAAATAATTTAGTCAACATGATAATTAGAGCTACCAGTTAAATAATTTTTTGGTAAATATAACGATAAAAAACAAACATTGATACTATAAAGAATATGAATCAAAATAAAGGAATAGTAAAATATATGCTAAATCTTTTGTAAGTTATTAGATTATGTGATAAGTAATGTTACAAAACAAATATGTTTTTAAAGCGAACACGGATATAAGTTATTCCTTTGGGCCTATAAATTATCCATATTTTGGCCTGACTAATATATCAAATCACAAACATGGCTATAGACCAAGGGTTTGACGCTACAAAATTACCTATATTGTGGTCTAACTACTATGTCAAATAACGAACAAAACTATAAGAAAAGTTCTTGCAGTTACACAATTGCACATATTGTGACCTAATTACTATGTCAAATCGTGAATATTGCAACAAGTCAAGCCTTTGAGACACATAATTGCCTCTACTCTTAACTGATTATATGCCAAACACCAATATTTTTAGTCAAGCCATAAAACCTATTAATATTGATATTGTCATTTGTAAGAGTAATAGTGTATTTCGTTTCAGATTTTATAGCAGAGAAGAGTTTTTGTTTCACCATTCTTGTTGAGAGAAGAGTTTTCATTCAGATTTTATAGTAGAATTTAATTTCCACAATCCATGTGATCAAGTTCATTGTTATAAAACAATTATCATATTATTCTAATTCATCTTTATCCGAATGATTATCTTCGCTATTGGCATGATAATAGTCTTCATCATGAATGTGTTGTTGGAGAGGACCTAGTTTAAGTCTAAGATTAGCATTTTCAAATAGCAAATATCAACTTATTACGATATTTTTTGCACGCATTGTCAGATGATTCTTTAAAAGTTCCCCGAGAAATATGAACTACTTCATTTTTAGACTTATCAACATTAGCCAATCTTGATTCATGTTCGGGTTATTTTAGAATTGAGATTATCAGTGTTTGCTGCATCTTTTTTAAGATTGGTATTTTCTTGACTATGTTGTTATACGGTGTATTGAACTTAAGATACTGATCTTATCATTTCTTAGCTTGGTATTTCAATATAAACAAGTTATCATCAAAAGTTATTGGTGAGGTAGTTTGTACATTAAGTATTTTGATGTCAGCATACCACATGAATTTTCCAACAAGAAGTGTAGAGTTGTAATAGTTCTAATATTGGAGAAAAATAAATATTATCTATAAGAATAGAAAGGAAAATGAATTTAGAAAAATTAAAATAAAAGTACCTTGAGATAAATTTTTGCTTGTCGATGGAGAATATCAGCAGAAGATATAGAAGAATCAAATAGTCTAGTTGGACATAAGGCAAGTTAACAACTCAATAAAATATTACAATTTTTAGAGTGTATGAGAACCCAATAATTTATCTGGACGAACGAGTGATTCCAGATGAAGTAGATGAACTTTTTTCTTGAGTAGCAACAACGAAATAATTATTTTTTTATTTGTTGAATGTTTTTTCGTGACGAAAGGATTTTTTGAAAAAGATGTAATAAAAATAGTTTTCGTCATAAAAAAAAGGCATGATATTTATTGTCTAAGGAAGTGTTATATGAATTTGTTTAAATCTTCACTAATGAAGTTTTAATCTTATTTGACAATGTTAGGCAGTGATTTTTAATTGAGTATTTTAAAGTTTTTTTTTCTCATAAGGAACTTACAAAGTTAGCCCATTTAAGCCACCTCCATCAATTTGAGAAAAAAAGATTCACCGACTTCGTATTCATTACGAACGATTCAATTTTTCTCAATAATTAAATTACCTTCACTTGATATAGTGAATCATTTAAATAGGTGGAAACTCGATAAGATGAATTTAAGTTTAGTAAGCAAGGGTGGTATTGGTCTTTCAATGGTTGTAGGTAGCTTGTGATAATATCTTGAGACAAAGTTCGTCAGAATCAAAAGAGGATAAAAATTTTATAGAATGAAAAATAGATACATTGAAAAATATAAATATGAAATTGATAGTTAGTTAAAGAAGAAGACGATCAATTTTTTTTTGTATAAGTTACTTAAGACTTTGTTGCATATTTTACATGTTTTCATCCAATGTTTTTTAATCTGTCTATTTTTCTATTGTAATTGGGATTTCCAATGACCACTAACCAAAAAAAAGTTCGTCTTCTCGTTATAATTTGTATCTAGAAGTTTGATAATACGTTCAAATTGTCCAAGATCAACGGAGTAAAAAAAATTACTTAGTTTTTAAATTTTACAATGGGTAAGGATATCCATGATGTTAATTGGGGTATTTAGGTTACTTTAACCTTATATAATACTTACTAAGTTTCTCCACCGATTTGGTCTAAGTTGTGATGGGAAAATCATAACGAATTAAAAAAAAGAGTTATCAAAGGGTGAATAGGAAATCTTATATCTATGTTCATATGATTATAAAGAAGCACACTTCATCTCATTTCACGTGATGAGGGAATTCTACATTTTTAGGAAGTATGATGAAAGTTGATTCGATAATGCCCCAATTATAATTTAATTCTTCTTCTTCTTCGGATTCGTCAAGATATATAATGAGTTTGGTCATCGAAGAGAAAACACTATCTAAAATATCAACTTCTTCAACTACATCGTCAAGAGATCCTTTCTTAGTAATTCAGTAGTGCACATCTTTGAGGACATTAGGAAGATGAATTAAGAGGATGATGTTGTGGAGTTCCTAGACGTTGCTACGGTTTTGAGCACTTGCTAATCTAATATGAGTTGTGTTAAGAATATAAAGCCCATATAAAGCCCAAGCCCGTTAGCTTTCTTTTATTATAAATAGGAGCATATGCTGTACTAATTTACATATTTCTGAATAATACAAAACCCTAGCCGTCTAGCGGTTTGTTCCTTTTTCTACTTCTCTCGTTTCTCTCTTTGTTTGTTAACATGGTATCAAAGCAAGGTTGAAACTTGTGTTCTAAGCCATGCAGTGGGTGTATTGAGTGAGGCGGAATGCATATAGTGTGTATGTCATTCCGCGGATCAAGTTTAAGGGAGAGTGTTGAGAGTGAGTAAGCTTGATCCTTTATCCCACATCGCTTAGACTGAACAAGTACTTACAATATATAAGTGAATGAAATATCTCAACTAATGTGAGGCCTTTCGGGAGTGAACCAAGAGCAAAACCGTGCGGGACTAATCGCCCAAAGCGGACAATATCACATTGGTTGGTGGAGATATTTCTGACATGGTATCAGAGCCATGTTTGTGTGTTTGAGTAAAACAATTTGAGTGAGAGGTATGTGTGTCTGAGTAAAATAATCTGAGTGAGAGGTATGTGTGTTTGAGTAAAACAATTTGAGTGAGAGTGCGGTATGTGTGTCTGAGTGAAACGGTATGTGTCTTAGTGAAACACAAAAAGAGTGAGGTATGTGTGTCTGAGTGAAACACAAAAAGAGTGAGGTATGTTTGTATGAGTGAAACACAAAAAAAAGTGAGGTATGTGTGTCTGAGTGAAACACAAAAAAGTGAGGTATGTGTGTCTGAGTAAAACACAAAAAGAGTGAGGTATGTGTGTCTGAGTAAAACAAGAGTGTTTAAGTAAAAAAACAAAGAGTGAAGAAAGTGCAACTGGAACAGTGGAGCAGTTTTGTTGAGATTGTGGATCTTATTGCGAACATGATAGGAAAAAGATGATAAGAAGAACTTTGTTACATCTGCATACCATTCGGGTGTATGTCCTTGTCTTCCACTTCAGGTATTGTTTCATCATTGTGGATTTTGGATTCGGGTGCGTCTCATCATATGTCACCTCACATGTCGAACTTGTTTCGTTGTCTCATGTTTCACCCATATCTGTTTTGTCTGCTGGTGCTACACCAATGACAGTAGAGGGTATTGGCTCTGTTTGTACCCCTCATATATCGTTATCTGATGTTTACTACGTTCCAACCCTTGCTTTGAATCTAGTTTCGGTTATTCAATTGTGTAAATCTGGTTATTGTATCTTATTTTCCGACTCTGTTTGTGCTATACAAAATCAACAGACCCAAAGAGTGATTGGGACAGGTCGTAAAATAAGGGAACTCTATGTTTTGGAGAAACTCGAAGTAACAGATATGGATGTCTATGGTGTTGATAGTGAAAAAACATACTTGATTGATATTGCTGCCTCTGGTGTTGATTTGTCTTCGTTTCGTTTAAATCATTCATCGTTTAAGTTTTATCTTTGGCATTCTCGTCTTGGACATGTATCTACATCGCGTTTAAAGTTTTTAGTCTCTACAGGTGCTTTAGGTCAGCTAAACACTTGTAATATCTCGGATTGCAGTGGTTGTAAACTTGCAAAATTTTCGGCGTTACCGTTTAATGAAAGTATTTCTTCCTCTATTGCTCCATTTTATATTATTCATTCTGATGTCTAGGGTCCATCTCCTGTCTCCACAAAGGGTGGTTCATCCTACTATGTTTCTTTCATCGATGATTATACTCGATATACTTGGGTTTACCTTATGAAACAGAGATCAGATTTCCTTGGAATTTATAGAGAATTTCGGGCACTTGTTAAGACTCAACATTTTGCTGTAATAAAATGTTTCAGGTGTGACTTGGGGGTGAATATACATCCAATAATTTTACTCAGTTACTTGCATCTGATGGTACCATACATCAGTCTTCTTGCACTGACACCCCTCAGCAGAATGGTGTTGCAGAAAGAAAACATCGTCATCTTATTGAGACTGCTCGTTCTTTACTTTTATCTGCTGAGGTTCCTACTATTTTTTGGGGAGAAGCAATTCATACTGATGTATATGTGATTAATCGAATTCCCACTGCTCATAATGCAGGGATGTCTCCTTTTCAGAAGTTATATGGACAACTTCCAGATTATTCTTCCTTACGAGTGTTTCGATGTACATGTTTTGTCCTTCGTCCTCATGTAGAACGCAACAAATTGGGCCATAAATCCGTAATATGTGTTTTCTTGGGTTATGGTGTTAGACAGAAAGGTTATCGTTGTTTTGATCTCACTAGTCAGAAACTTTATGTCTCTCGACATGTTACTTTTCTTGAGCATATCCCGTTTTATTCGATTCCAACGAAATCACATGATATAACAAGTACCAAACTTCAGACTATTGATCCCTTTGAAAATAATAGCGACATACCCATTGATATTGATGTGACAGCTCCTGAGACATCAACTACAACTGATACTACTTCTGCTCCATCAAGTCCTGATTCAGCTTCTTCTTTTAGTGAACCACCAGCTCCACCCCTTAGAAGATCTACTCGTACAAGTAAGTCTACCAAACTACCAGATTTTGTGTATTCTTCTTACTCAGCTCCTTTTGCCTCTTTCATAGCAAAAATACATGATTTATATGAACCTCAGTCGTTTAAAGAAGCTGTTTCTGATCCTCGTTGGCAAAATGCAATAGTCGAAGAGCTCACTTCTCTTTACCAAACTCATACATGAGATATAGTTAAGCCTCCATCCGGTAAGCATATAATCGGTTCTCGATGGGTTTTTAAAATTAAAACAAAATCTGATGGATCTGTTGAAAGATATAAGGCTCGTCTTGTAGCAAAAGAGTATTCACAGAAGTATGGTATGGATTATGATGAAACATTTTCCCCAGTGGCAAAAATGACGACTGTTCGTACTCTTATTGCGGTTGCTTCTGTTTGCCAGTGGAAAATCTTCCAACTCGATGTCAAAAATGCATTTTTGAATGGTGATCTTCATGAGGAGGTTTACATGACTCCTCCTCCAAGTGTTGCTCACCAACCAGGTGAAGTTTGTCGACTTAGGAAAGCCTTATATGGACCCAAACAAGCTCCTCGTGCCTGGTTTGAAAAATTCTCTACGGTTATAACTTCACTTGTTTTCCTTGCTAGTAATCACGATTCGGCCTTGTTTATCAAATGTACTAGTGTAGGACGAATTATTTTATCCCTATATGTAGATGATATGATCATTACAGGTGATGATATTGATGGCATTGCAACACTAAAACATGATTTGGCTCAGCGTTTTGCGATGAAAGACTTGGGACTATTACGATATTTTTTAGGTATTGAGGTGGCTCACTCTCCAAAAGGTTATATTCTCTCTCAGACAAAATATATATATGATTTATTCGAACGAGCGCGACTTTCTGATAACAGAACGGTAGATACTCCTCTTGAAACCAATGCTCGGTATTCTCCGACTGATGGCGTTCCTTTGTCAGATCCAAGTCTATATCGAACTCTTGTAGGGAGCTTGGTTTATCTTACAGTTACTCGGCCATATATAGCTTATGTTGTTCATGTGGTCAGTCAGTTTGTTACTGCTCCTACATCTATTCATTGGGGAGCTGTTCTTCAAATATTGAGATATCTTCGTGGCACTCAGTTCCAGAGCCTTTTATTTCCCTCGACCTCTTCACTTGAACTGCGTGCCTATAGCGATGCTGATTGGGATAGTGATCCTCATGACCGAAAATCTACTACCGGTTTCTGTATTTTCCTTGGAAATTCATTAATATTATGGAAAAGCAAGAAACAAGATGTTGTCTCTAGATCGTCTACTGAAGCTGAGTATCGTGCTATGGTTGTCACCACATGTGAGATTTTTTGGTTACGATGTCTTCTTGCAGATATAGGGGTTAATGTTACTAAACCAACTTCCCTACATTGTGATAACAAAAGCGCCATGCAGATAGCAAAGAATTCAATTTTTCATGAGAGGAAGAAGCACATTGAAATAGATTGTCATTTCACTCGACATCATCTTCAGATCGGCACCATCTCGCTTCCGTATGTTCCATCAGCTTTGCAGATTACTGATATTTTCACAAAGGCTCAATCCACAGCGCGGTTTCGTTTTCTTTGTGACAAACTCTCAATGCTTATTACTGTTGCATTGTAAGTTTGATGGAGGGTGTTAAGAATATAAAGCCCATATAAAGCCCAAGCCCGTTAGCTTTCTTTTATTATAAATAGGAGCATATGCTGTACTAATTTACATACTTCTGAATAATACAAAACCCTAGCCGTCTAGCGGTTTGTTCCTTTTTCTACTTCTCTCGTTTCTCTCTTTGTTTGTTAACAAGTTGGTCAATTCCAAATCTCATTAGAGACAAGGTCTGGAACTTTAAAGCTCTTACCCAACCTTGAATCCTAGATGATGTTATGCCCGTAGTGACAAAAAAAGTAGAGATCAACCAATGATCGAACCACAATGAGGTATTCTCTCCAGGACGTTCGTCACCTGAATAAACTACTCGCCATAAACATAAAAGATGAAACTTTCTTCCAAATATAAAAAGAAAAGAAACTAATATTGACAACCTATAAACTATTATATTTAATTTTCTCAATTTTAATCCAATTACACCAAATATATCATAAAAAAATTAAAAACGATATCATAATTCCATATTATTATTATCGAGAACTTATTTCCTAAATAATTAAAATTTTATTTTAAATTCTAAATAACAAAACCTTTTCTCTTTTGAATTCTCTACCTCAAACAAGAAAAAGGAAAAACTTTTCGTCTTATGATAAGGTTCCGTAAGAGAAGCTTCCAAAAACAAACTTGAAGCTTCAGACTCAAAAGTCAAAACCTGAAAATGGAATTCAAATTTTGAACTTTTATAGACCCTACAACCGCGGCCCGCGTCCCAAAAATGACCCCTTTTTTGGTTTTTTTATTTTATTTATAAAAGTATTTTAAATATTTATTATTATTTATTTAAATAATCATTATTCATTAATTACTTACGGACATCAATGTTATAAGGCAGTAATAAAAAGATAAAAGATAATTCCTTTCAAATAATTTTATAAATAATAACAAACAGAAAATGACATCGTTTAATAAATTAGACTTTTCCAAAGTCGTTTGCGTGAATGAATAACTAAAATATTATATTAGTTATTTCAGAGAAGTTTTCATTTAGAATGTTTAACTATTAATAACGTTTAAAATAACTAACGTCACTTTAAATATCAAATTATAATTCTAAAATTATTTAAATTATAGTATATATAGTTTTTAAATGGTAAATTTATGTCATCAGTCATAAATGCAATATTATTGCAAAAACTTAGTATAAAATATCATATTTGATATAATTTTAGTATTTTCTACCACTACACATAAAAATCTAACATTTGTCATTAATTGTTATTATTTTTCGTAAATATTTATAATTTTTATACTTATTTCTACACTTTTTACAATCACTCAAAATTTAACATCAATTTCTTCTTTTAGAATTCATGATATCTGTCAGAGTGTAATTTCTTTTACAATTCAATGAAAAGAGAAGAGAAAAGTTTGAAACAAGTTAATGACAAATTCTGGAGAACAACTTGATCCGACCATTGATCAAAAGTTTGAGATGAAAATTCACGACGAACAACTTCCAATCCCGATAACTCTTGTACCACCCGAATACTGATTTTGAATGGATGTCTAAATTGCTCACAGAAGAGTAAGCTAATAGTTTTCAAATTTTGAAGGAATAACTAATTGCCGAGATACTCATGTTAAAAATTGTTATATAATTGGTAGATGAGAAATAAAATGATAATGTAACTTCTAACATACTGAAAGATTTCGTAGATACTACATTAACATGAAGACCTCCCTTTCGATGATGTTGGCAAAGAAGGTAGAGAAACCTCCGCTAAAGGATCTTCCAATCGAAACAGGATGCGACGAAAATGTTGCATGAATATGAGAAGAATCTGCACATCTACATCAAGTCATGAACAAAAAATGAGCGATCTAGGGGACCTCATCCGCCTTACGGCATGAAAAAGGCACTGTCATCCCTCCAGATGAAGTTGAGTACAAGGAACCCTGCCACATCTTGATACTTCATTAATATTTTAACATATTCTTTCGTACGCTCAAGCAAAACCAGGTTTTCCACTGCAACAATCGCAATTTTAGCCACCTCATTCTCAACAAAAATGATACTATCAGTTTTCTTAGACAACAGTTGAGATTCCAACACGCCCCGACAGGTCAATCAATTATCCATTCTAAATAAAATAAAATTTTAACCTCATAGTGTTGGATAACAAAGAGCAACCTCAGAGCACAAATAGGCTTCCAAGCGAGGTTTATCCATGGACAACCGATACAAAAAAAAATGTTGCACCCATTTACCAAAATTGGAATCAACACAACATGCAGGTCCCGACGAGATTTAGTACTAGCCAGTCGAACTTTCAAGGGAAGTACCAAGCACAACAGATTCAGTTCTTTCAAAGTTTTTAACAATATCCAAACAAGAGTATCAGAACTCTTTCCTGAAAAATGGCAAGGACCATGATTCCAAAAAACATACACGTTCATAAAAAATATCAATAATTTCTATGACGATGAGGATGGCCTACTAGAGGAGGAATCCCTATTAGTTCTTGAAAAGAATGCTCTAAATTTTGGTGATGATGTAGTCCAAACAAAAACCTTTTAAATTTTATTTTATTTTATTCAAATATCTTATATTATTCAAATTAAATATGATTGTATTAAGACTTGATTTCATTTGATTTGATTTTAAAACATTTATTTTATTTTCTTGTATTCTAATTTAGGGTTTTGAGCAGTTCTTATATAAACCTTCATATGCCTTAAGTTATTTTAAGTTTTTTGATTTTTTTATCTTTAAATATTTTAGTCTTTGTTACCTTTGGATTAGAGTTTCATCTATCATGTTACCCTTGAATTAGGGGTTGATCTTTTCTATTTTTTGCTGCACCATATTGGTATCAGAGCGAAAGAGCACCTACGATGTGGGTTACGAAGGTATGTCGTCTAAGAGATCCTTGCGCGGAAAGTCTACTCTTTCAATCGCAGAACCGATCGATCTGGATGAGTTCGAAAATCGATTTGGCCAGGTAGGTGAATAAATGCATTCACTGGGAAACCAAATGATGGACGTACATGAAGCAATACAAAGGTTTTTAAATCACAAAACTAACAGATTTCGAGCTCTAGGTTCGAACAACCAACCGACGAGATCTAAGAGAGAGACCGACCGAGAACAGATTTTGTTTGCTCCTCGAAGGGAACAAGGTTAGGTCAGTATTACCCCCAAGACTGTCGTGAACAGATCTTTGAATAACCGTCAGTGAGAGATTCTGATCAAAACGTCAACAACCGGTGGGTATCTAGATTCTGGCTTGAGATCCTAGTGTTTCATGGGGGGTCTCGAACATGAAGAGTTCTCGATTGGATCATCTCAGTTGAAGAAGTCCTTGATTTCAAGGAGGTTTCCGATGCAAAATAGGTACAGTTGGTCGCAACTAAGTTTTGAGGTCGAGTTGCATCTTGGTGGCAGCAGCTAATAGAGACAACACTGAGGCAAGGTAAACCAAAAATAATAACTTGTGCTAAGTTTGAAAAACACATGAGGGCTGTATTTTTTCTTTATAACTATGCACGTATAATGTGCCAGCAGTTCCAAAACCTTAAATAAGGGTTAATGACTATTGATGAATAGACTAACAACTTTTTCAAGTTGCAAAGCCGATTGGATATTATTGATTCAACATATCAATTTTTCTCTCGCTACATAGGTGAGATGAGACAAAACTTTCAGCTGCATATGTTCGACCCTGTGAATTTATCTGAAGCACATCAACACGCTCTGCATCTGGAGAAAACCGTTTTGTGAAGGCCTTATGGAGGAGATACTGCAAGGACATCACCAATCGCGTTTCCAAAAAGGACAGTTCTAGGTCTTAGCTTAGCAATACCAACTACTGCCCATATTTGTGCATGTGGTAACTCACATGTCCCTAGTCGCACATGTACTTCCTCGCATGTCAGGATTTACCATTGTCACGAACTAGGGAATGTTGTTTTGTAGTGTCCGAAATTGCGACGACAACCACATCAATTGAGGGGTTTGTTTACTGTATCTGCCAATTTTGATCTTAAAGGTGAATTATAGTTTGATGAGGATCTGGAGGATGTTATTAATGAGGTTCAGACATACCAGATTATTAGATGAGATGTTGGACATACATTGGTTTTAAGACGTGACTGTTTTACGCCTAAGACAAGAGGTGAAGGGGATGATTGGCTGAGTAACAATATCTTTGGGTAGCCTTATATTACCGGGGGAAAGGTATGTAAATTCGTTATTGATTTAGAAAGCTGTAAAAATGTGATTTCTTAAAAAAATGTATTTTTTTATTAATTTAAGTTTTAGAATTATCTCTTAGAGTCTTCTTATTTTTCAAAGGTAAACAACAATACTAGAGAAAAAAGAGAGAGAAATAGATAGACTGTAACTTCAGCAATATGCTCATAAAATTTATTAGATATAAAATAGACACGGTGGCTCAAGTCAATACAAAGAATAATGGTGCAAAACCCTCGGCCATGTAAATAAATAATCAAACTCAAGGTTAAGCGACTACGACAGCAAAAGTATGAGAAAGGCCGAATACCTTCCAAAATAACCATTCACAAATTTATCCAATGTTTGACAGTAATCTATGAGAAGATAAAAGATAATGTTAAATACAAACGACGAGAAAATTTGCATGGAGCACATGAACACAAAGACAAAAATAAATATTATAAGTTTCATTGTAGAAATTGTTAGTTTTTGTAGATCAAGTGAAAAATTTAGTTGATGAAGATAAGCTCGGTGAGTTTATTAATAAGAAAGAAAAAGATGAAACTTGGAAAGGTTCATCTGAAGTAAAGAAAGCTTTGACACTAGCCGAAGAACATAGTGCACTAGACACTAATTTCATCATATTTGTTGAAGAAGAAGAATACATAGATCCCAAAAAAAATGCAAACAATAGAAGAAATTGCTGGAGGAGACCCGTATAACGAAGTATTTAAAAAAAGGAATAGATATACCGACGAGATAAAGGTTCAATTTCAAAGATGGGAGTCTTCACACTTCTACCAAAACCCATATTTCATTCTAGCATTCATGGATGATGATCTGTGAGAATTGAGATCACCGCACAATGATGTTGTACTGATAATGGTAAAGCTAGTTGGAGTAAAAGTAAAAATAGTGATAATAGACACCATAAAATCGAAAAATATACTATATAAAGACATGTGTGAAAAGATAAGAGGAGCATTGACTTAAATAATTTTGATCGAATTCACCCGAACAAATGCAAATTTGATTGGGGAGTTGACCCTATACATCGTCATCGGTAGACAAGAGTACATGAAGAAAGTACAATGTATATTCATGCTGTTAGATGTACCTTTATCGTATAATATCATATTAGAGATGATATTTTCCGGACCAAATACATGTCGTAATATCTAAAATCCACCAATGTTTAGAGTACCCAATCAATGTCAAAGTGGATATTATTATAGAAAATAAAAAATTCAAGAAAATGATATGCAACATCTCTGACAATCAAAACATAACAATCAAAAGAAGAATGAGTCATTTTGGAAGGGTTGGATGACCCTATAGAGTGGCCCCGCTTAGTACAATTAGGGAAATATGAAAGAAAGAAATATCTCAAAGATTGGATAAAATATACCAACCAATCTCATGTACAATATTATTAACTTTTTACGAAGTAGTTTGCATATGTTTTCATGAAGTACATATGATATGACAAAAGTCCTAATAGAAATTATTTTCCATCAAGTATGTATCAACAACATTTTTTGACATATCGTACAATAAATAGATTATACTCCCAGTTTAAAACAGAGGCGATCATTAAAGAGGTAAACATACTAACTATTATGAGATATATCTGAGAGTCTCATTACCATATGTGCATGTCCAATCATGTCATGGTAAATAAGAAGAACGAAAAAAGGATGATGTATGTGGAATTCAAAAACCTCAATAAAGTATGTCTGCATGACCTATCTCTGCCAATGATTGAACAATTGGTAGATGTAACATCCAAGAATAAAATGTTATCCTCATGAATATATTATTTGATTGTAATCAAATATAACGTGAGAAGATGATAAAAAAAATACAGCTTTCATCATAAAAATACATTGCATTGCTATAAAATAATTCTATTTGGATTAAAAATATCAGATTAATGTATCGGCCACTAGTAAACAAGATATTCGCAACTCAATGAGGTCGCAACATAAATCATAAATTAACGCTATGCTGGTTATTAGCCTTCATGATAAAGACCATCTGGCATACTTGAACGAGATTTTTGCAAACCTCAAGAAAGTTAACCTCAAGCTAAACCTAGAAAATTGTACATTCAGAGTAAGGTCAAGAAAATTATTGAGATGGATGGTTAGTGAGAAATGAATTAAGGTCAGATCCCATACAGATGGCCAACATAAAAGAAATGTATTCACCAAGGAATAAAAATGATGTACAAAACATTACTCGAAGACTAACCAAACTAAATATATTTTCGTCAAGAATTTCAAACAAATGACAACCTTTCTACCAAGTTTTGAGATGAGCAATGAAGTTTGGATCAACTCTGATAAGGGTGTAATTTGTCCGGGCTAAACGGGACGAGTATGTTCAAGGCATTTTGGACTTAAAATATAATTTTATAGTAGAAAACGGTAAAGTAAATAATGTTGAGGACTTATCTTGTAATAATTAATGTAGGAGTATGTCTAGTGTAATAAAGGGGTGTAATATACTAAAATAGGTTACCTATATGGGTTTGGGCCCACAGAATTTACTATATAAAGCAATATTATATTTTTGAGGAAATATGAACAATTAATATACTACAGCTATTTTTTGACACTTTCTCTCTCTAGACAAGGTTCCAATAATATCTGGTAGTGGAATTGATTCTGGATATTTCTAGAGCGATCAAACATTAGCATGCGATGAAGCCTTTAGCTACATAAACCTCAACCATGAAAGTCAATATACTTATACCTTGCGATGTTGACTATGTCGTCAATGCAGTACTAATCCGGAAGGAATAAAAAGAATCCAACATAATATACCACGTAAGTAAATCTTTATTACCACTTGAAACTAGATATTTACAATTATAAAAATTCGCTTTAGCATTAGTACTTGCACCCATAATAATAAGGTCGTACTCCCAAGCTTATATGATAATAGGCAGAACTTTAGTCATTTTAAGAAATATACAACAAAAGCTAGATATATCTGGTAAAAAAAGAACATGATGAAATATAGGATCATGATATAAATTTTGAACCATAAACAAGAAATAAAGCACAAGCGTTGGCATATTATTTGAAAGATTTTCAATCTAAAATACTGGTATGTATAAATGAGAAGTAAGAAGAGACTAGAAATTTCATAACTAATAGAGGAATCAATAATTAAATCTTAGGAACATGACTTCACCTCAAATATCCAATAAATATATCCTAAGACAATCTATTTAGTTTGGTTTACCAGCCCCCAATAATGAAGCTGAGTATGAAGCAACAACTGAAAAACAATGGATAGTAAATACTTGTGGTGCTAAGAAAGTCTGACTCATCACATATTCGTAATTAGTTGTCAACCAAGCATTATGATAAGATGAAGCCAAAGAGAAAAAATAGTTCAATACTTAAAAGATCTTTGGTACCAAGTCAATCAATTTAAGTAGGTATAACTGAACAAGTTCTAAGAGTTGGGAACTTAGCTGCTCATGCGATTGCATCTTTGGCATACATATCTTCTATTTCATGAGTAACCCTTGAATAAAATTCATTTATTACTAATTATTTGTTTCTTGTTAACATTTACATCTTTGAGAATAATGGTAATATAAGAGAAATAAGAAGATTGAAGAACTCCAATCCAGAAATATCTCATTGAAAAGGTGTAGTTCCTGAAGATAAAAGATAAGAAAGAAAGAATAAAATGAAGTCTACAAGATTTGTTTGGAGTGCGGACACATTATACAAGAGAGGATTAAATAAGCCACTAATTTGGTGTTTAGGCCCTGACCAAGCATCATTTATCATAGAGGAGTTACATGATGGAGAAAGAAGTTCTCACTGCGGCTATCATGCACTCCAGAAAGAATACTCCTCTATAACTACTATTGACCAACATTAATGAAGTATGTGAAGAAAGAAATCAAATAATATAACATACATCAACATTTCCCTAACTCCATACAACTCCCAACAATATTACTGAAAATAAGATCAGAAGCAATCACATTCAATAGATGGGGTTTGGATATTTTATTACCCTTATGGAAAGCTCCAAAAGGGATACACTTTCTACTAGTTGTCGTAGATTACTTCTCAAAATGGACAAAGGCACAACCAGTGGCGTAGCCAGGATTTAAACCCTATGGTGTCCTGGTTATTGTCCAAGAAATATTTCTTTTGTAGTAAAAGTTGTGAAATGGTGTTGTAACAAATATGTTTATTCAAAAAAATAATATAAATTTATATAAATTAGATCAGCAGGCGGGTTGATTCTTTTGTCGTCGCCCCAATAATCCACATTTGGGTCTTGAACCCAAGGTCTGTGGGTTCGGGATCTGCATTTATGCCAACTAAACTGAAGTATGAAGTACGGCTAATATACTAAACATATTATTTATCCAGCTAGGTGGGTTCCTGGGACCCCATAGGACCCCACCTGGCTCCGCGTGTAGGCACACCTCCTAGAAAATATCATGTTAAAATAAGTTATTACCTTCCTAAAAGTAAACATATATTACAAACTCATAATTAAAAGGGTCATTAAAACTAGTAATGGAACCCAATTCCTATATGTAAAACTCAAATGGGTATGTGCTTAAAAATGAATAAATCAATTTTTATTTTCCCACTTCTATCATGATGACAACGGTTAAGTGGAAGTAACCAATAGAAAAATCATGGATGACATAAAGAAGATGTTAGAACGAGTTGTAAGGAACCTGGTCGGTTTTTAAAAAAAAGTTGTGTGGTCATATAAAAGTACACTGAGATCCGCAATAGAGGAAATTTAATTTGACATGGTATGTGAAATGGAGGTAGTGATACCAGCTAAATATGTATGACATATCATAGGGTCACAATGTATGATGAAGCAAGTAATGAACAATCTCAAAGCACTGAACTAGATGTAATTGACGAAATAATAGTCAAATAAAATCTTTGATCAAAACATTAAAAGAAATTAATGAGGAATATATATAATTCGAAACTATAATTCATGAGTTTTGACTTAAGAGACAATGGGATGCGAAGACTTTTCCTTCACATAAAAGAAAAAAAAGGCTTAACAAAATGGCGCTAAATTGGGATGGTCCTTTCATGATTGAAGCCAAAGTAATGGCAGACACTTACAGACTATTGGATGAATAAGGAAAACAAGTTAAAAACCCTTAGAACATAAATTAATTGAAACTTTATCATAATATGTAAGAATTCAGGTTGTAATTTACTACTACTTGTAAAATATATTTATTGAACTATGAGGATGTAATCTTCGTCTGAGTGGCTTCCGAAATTTTAAGGAGGCCTTTAACATTAATAAAACATTTTTCTTACCATAACATCGAGTTTAATTTTTCTTTTAAAAATAGATATACACGTCTAAGTGTCAAAAGACCAACATGTCAATAAAAAGTGATTTCAATAAGAACACCAAAAACTATATAAAGTATACTATAAATGAAAATAATTCTCTGATGATTAAAAAGTAATCCTTAGATAATAAACAAGCTTCAATTTCTTCAAAAAATAGAGAAAACCATACTAAAAGTCATCCATTCTAAGTATGCTTGGACAATTATAGAAAAGAGGAACATATGTGTTCTCATTAAAGTCTCCACCTATTGAAAATTTATTACTTCTGTAGAAAATAAGTTAGTGTTCAATAAAATCACAACCAAACTCATTAGCAAAATTATAAGATTACTAAAATATAAAAAAGTCTTAGTACAAAATATACCTTCAAATATTAAACAAAAAAAGATGAACATTAAAAAGCGTAAGGCTAAATATTGTTATTTGGAGAGATCAAAATTTTGGCTAGAATTGTACCGGTTTCATTTAAAATATTAGCCAATTGGATATAACAACTTTAATATTATCGATATAAATAACTTGAACATTACTAGCTTCTAATTAGGAATTATTATTTTTATTTGAAATCTCCTCAAGCATGTCCCAAATATAAGATTCTCATTTCACATAGCCCGAAAAAATATGAGAGTCAGAAGATCGGTTACTCTACTCTAAGTATTTTGGCCACGTGCTCTCAAGAACATAACAACAAAAGTTATATAAGTTCAAGTCGGGTTATTACAGCTAAGAATCAAGTATTAGTCTGAATTAAGCTTCTATAACTACTATACGAGACGATTCAATCATTTTTTCATGATAGACAACAACATTTTTTATGTTGGAATGACTTTGACTAAGCTGACGAAATGAGTTCTCTTTCATCTCCAATGCATCCAACTATTGTTGTAGCTTTCACTTTGCAATATGGACTTCTGATTTGGTATCAATAAGCTTTTTGTTAATATAAGACCAAAGATCTTCCATAATGTTCAGTTCAATCATTAAATTTTGTAGTTTATCAGTACAAGAAAAATAATATTCTCTTCAGTGAAAACAATATTCTTAATAAAAAAACAAAACTTACAACCAACAGATATTGTCTCATATACATGAATAAATGCACTATCTAATGAAGATAAAAAAAATAATAACTTAATCTCAAGTTCTTCATTCAATAGGGACTCGATTTCAGTTTTAATGTGTAATTCAGATTTCAAAATTCTCTTCTCCAGCAATATTTAAAGGTTGGCGTGCACCCATTTATTGCTATCAATCTTCGTTCAAAGAGAAAAAAATCAATTTAGAGATCACTTCAAAACTATTTAGCAACACCTTTAATAAGTTCTAAAAAATAAAAAATATAACTCTCATGATGAACACTAGACTGACAAAGCATGGTCACGCTGTTATGAATACCCTTCAAATAATGGGTAGTGATAATTCAAATCATAATTAATTTTTCTTAAAAAATATAAATCTTATGAAATAAAAGGGAAAGAGAAATAAAAATAGAGAAGGAAAGTTTATCTTCCCCTCAAATCTGAATTTAGTTGTATCTTAACTAAGTCTAAGAAAAAGAGATTGGTTGGAACCTTTTTTTGGTTCACTAAAGAAAGAAAATTATCATTGAAATTTGATCGAAACAATATATAAACGATGTTGTAGAAGGAAAAGTATCAACTAGAGAAACATCTATGTTAGAGGACCATCATATGGATATTTAGTCATGGCTTCATTATCACTTATATTTGCAACAACGGATATGTGCAAAACAACTTCAACATAATCTACATCATTGCTAACAAGATTAGCAACATGCTTTAGAGCTATTGAAGATGTAACACAAAATTTAGTGGTGCCAACTATATCCTCTTAGAGCCTAACTTCTTTATTAACGGAATTAACAACTAAGAGGATTATTAAGTTTGCAGATCATTTGCTACAGTATATTCAGAAGCTCCAACAACAGTTATATTATCAACAAGAATGATTATTTTTATAAGTGAAGGCTTATGGGATTGAGAAGTACCTTTAGACTTAGTATTTCGACGTCTATGGCGAAATAATTATTTTATTTGCTTCTCAATAATCTTCATACCCTCAATAATTTCCTTTTATTGCTAAAAAAATATCACGACTAACCTCAAGTAAAACCTCTTTATCTTTTCTATAAAAATCAGGGACTTCATCTTTAAAAAACCTTAAAAAAAGCAACTTGTTTCGTAGGACAGGGAGCAATGTCGCCTATAGTTAACAATTTTAGACTATCAAATTCTCACACAGGGAGAAATGACGCCTATAGTTAATCAAGGATATATCATCTTTTTCACCATCGACTTCACTTTCTGCAATGCTGTAATAATGCTCTCTTTTTTTATTCAACCCAAGAACATCTATCACGATGGATTTACACGCAATATGAGCCTCGAATTCGTTCTTTTTTGCTCCGGAATGTGTAATAAACACTTTATTTGAACTTGTGTCTTTCTATCCAATACTTAACTTCTTGTTTGAAGACATTTTATCCATAGTTTAATTTTTAGAGGTTGATCTTTCAAAATTTTCATCCTTGGAGATTATTTTTATATAATCTTCTTCTTTAGAGAAGTTTCTTCCAAATGTGGTTTCTCATGGGTTATAATAATAAAAAAGCTACCACGAGCCTCAATACTCGACCAAAATCTCATATAAACAAATTCTTCAGACACTATGATTGAGAAGTGGAAATTATAAAACTTGGAAACATCTTTCACTAAACGAAGATATTTCCTATAGGTACACTCCACCATCTTATCATCAAGTAAAATTTAAATATATTGAGTTGATGGAAATACATAAAGACAATCACAATTACAGTATTACTTAGGCACACCGAAATAAAAATAATCAATAATAGACTGAAATTATAACAACTTACCCTTCAAAACTCAAGTTGGGGGTGCAATGGAAAATATTTTACTATGACCAATCTCTGAATTGCAGGAGATATACACAAACTTAACTTGACGTAACTTGTTAAATTTTGAGAGATCATCAATAATTTTTACATTTGTATCCATTTAAAATTAAAAGAAGAGATTTGTCCTTCGGCAAAATATTTTGACATAATAAATAAAACCAGTCACATAAAAATATTAATAGATTCTTGTGATAGAATTAGAGACAAGAGAAAAACCCTAAAAAATTGGAAAACTTTAGTAACTTCAAAAAACTTTATCTCGTCTGAAACAAAGGGAAATCGAATTACCATATCAAGAAAGTATGTAAAGAGCACAACCTCGTTTTTACAAGTGTGAAATTAAATTTCCTTAATAGTAGAACCGAATGATTACGCTTTTAAGAATCACCAAATCAATAAGTTTTTCTAACAAGACCATTGTTATGGATATAACAATAGGGGTTTCCCTTAGTAATATTTATTTGGACTTCATTTAAAGAAGTATCTACAAATTCCGTTATATATTTACGATTAAAAAGACAATGGTTTGTCGTTATCTCCCACTGAATAAAGACTTAAACCGTCATTTAAAAATGAGTAAAAGAAAAAAAATTTAAGGAGACAACAAACTTAAATGAATTATGATTCTTTACGGTAACTTTTTTAGCCTAACGAGTTTGGCGAATAAGAAGTGCAGTTCGAGATTTCTTAGAATGACCTGAAGATGGAGCGCCAAATGAACCACTATCGCGTTAATTTTTATTGTCTGATCAAACCTTCATTTTTCTTGCTCGTCTATAAGAATAATGATAAATCTATTTTAACAAGAAAATCAAGAATTCAAATATTCAAGAAGAGAAAATAGTTAAAACAGAAAGACAAAACAAGTAAAAAAGAAAATAAAGAAAATAAAGAAAATAAATTAGGGTATTTATACCTAGAGGTAAAAGAAATTCAACATTTGAATAAGATTTATGTGGCTTATATATATTGCATGAAGAGTTACTAAATTAAAAGATATGAAGAGAACTCACATGTGTGCTTAAAACAAAATATTTCTATCTACGTGTCAGTTTCTTTAGTATATTGGCAACTTGCTAATTATATAAGAAACAACCATTCTCCAAGAAAAAACCTTTGTTTTTAACCTTATTTGCATCCACAACAAGTTCGGTCGCCAAAAAAGATATAAGCTTCAGTTGATTCAGAAAACCACAAACATTATTATCTAACGTGCAAACTTCTGTTGCGTTACTTGAGAAATTTAAAAAAGGGTTTGACTGGAATTAGAAATTAATATATTCAAATTTCAATAGTTCTTGAAGCAAAAGACTCATTACACAGTCATTTTGTCATCCTTCGCCAATGGTTATGGGGGCTACTAGATATCTTCAAAAGAAGTTCAACCGAATGTTAAATAACAACAACATTTATGCTCTTCTAATATGGCCTTATTTCATCATTCACCTAGGGTTAAGGGGGGTACTCAACCATATTCAGCAAAAAATTGAAACATGCTCAAAAAAAAAGGAAGAAATGATCAAGTAAATAAAAAATTAATTAAAACCATACCAACCTACTAACTGTTAGTTGTATTATTTTATTTTGGAAAAATATAGTTTATTTTCTTAAAGGAGGTTCGGCGGACGAAGGGTCTTAATGAGGCATGAAAAATATAAAAACAAACTAAACCAAAGACAAATCTAATAACAGTTCAGCCAGAGTAAATTAGAAGCCAAGTAAACAAGCTTTAAGACTCTTCAGAGTCTAGACAAAGATGACCGACATAATTACTTCAACATGAAAATCATAATAGCGTCGGTTGTCAAGGAAAAGTTTCGAGAAACAATAAACTCAAAAGTACAAACTTCAACAAAGTGTGAAGTGGTGTTTCGGATATTAAAAAAATAGTCATTTGTTGTTACTCGCGCAAGAACTACGGGAGTTACTGATAAAGGTGTAAGTAGTCTGATCCGTAAAATTATGATCCATTAACCATAAATGAAATTTTATCCGAAAAAATAATAAAAAATATCAAATATAACATATCTAATTCAAATAAATAGTAAAATAATAATAAATTTTGATAGTTTCCTCATATCTTAGAGATATGATTATCTGTTTGTAAACTTTATAAACAAAGAATAAACAATAATTAATAAAATTGTGTATTTATTATTATTATTATTATTATTATTATTATTAACAACGATCCTAGCTTTTTACTGTAGCACTTTTCACAATTCATTTAAAACTCAAGATCAGTGCTACCATCCAAAATTTACGTTATATATATGAAAAACATAATATTTTTTTAAAACCCGAGTCTAAATCTGGCCCGATCTTCCGACTTCATATGCTTAAATTAGAGTTCGGTCAATTTGTATTTGCGTATATATATATATATATATATATATATATATATATATATATATATTATTTTAATTATTTCAAGTTAAATTTGTTGGAATTTCTCAAATGAGTTGAATTGCCACATGTTTTATCGATGTATTGGACTATCGTCAATATTAGTCCAATAAAAGTAATCATAAATAAAGGAATAGACCAGTAGATAAAATATGTATCATGGACGTAATTGGATAGATACCGGGTTTAATTTCAAATGCTGTGAAGGATTGGATTCGAAAATAAACAACTTAAGCAAAAAAACGTAAAGTTTTGGAATTATTTTGTAAGACAGAATAATATTGGGTTATGGTCCATAAGAGTGACAATTAAATAAGAACTAATCTTCATTAAGTAATTGTTTGGAAGTTACAAACACTTAAATAAAAAGAACCGGTTTCTCCGTTTTCTATATAAGAAGTGAGTTTCTCACTTCTTGAAGACACGGTATCAAAATCCAGTGAAAAAATACCTTTAAGAAAAAGAATTAATTCTTCCTTTAAATCAATTACAAAATTAGGTTTTGGTTGTCATCGTTTAGAAGAATCATAACCATTAGTTTAGAAGAATCATAACCATTAGGTTTTGATTGTCATCGTTTAGAAGAATCATAACAAAATTAGGTTTTGGTTGTCATCGTTTAGAAGAATCATAACCATTAGGTTTTAGTTGTCATCGTATAAACTTTACCTTCCTCGGTGCTTTTATATTTTGGTTTATGATAACCGATTAAAATAATATGCGGTACCTAAAACTTAGTTTTAAGCTAGAACTCTAATTTAATTTTCAAAATTTAAAATTTAGAATTTACGATAATTTTACAAACAAATTAAAATAAAATACCTATCAATAATGGAAATGAAACAAAATACTTTTAGATAATTTTGTTTTGTAGAATTATCGAAGGGTTGGTCGAATAAAATGCAGAATCCATGGTTTTAATAAAAACGTAACAGCAAAATGTAAAATAAAAAGAAAGTTTATTATTGGTCGTCTTATTATGAATTGATGAATAGCGTGAAGGTAAAAAAGAAAAGGTATGGTAAATGTAAGTGGTATCCAAAGAGAAAGAAGCACGTGTAACGGCCTCTGTTCCATCCTCTGGTTGACGTACACACGAGAACGTAACCAAAACCTTCAATCGCAAGATCACTTTCCATCTGTTCAACAACTCCACGTACTCAAAGTAACTCCAACAATCCCAAATCCCCAATTCCTTCCCTTCCCTATAAATCTAAATTCTCCCTATTCATCTCCATTCATCTCTCTGTTTTCTCTCTGCAATGGCCACCAACATACTCGTTACCGGAGGTGCGGGTTATATCGGTACCCACACCGTCCTTCAGTTGTTACACGGAGGTTACAACGCCGTCATCGTCGACAATCTCGATAATTCCTCCGCCGTTTCCGTCCAACGGGTTAAGGAACTAGCCGGTGATCGTGCCCAAAACCTCTCGTTTCACCAGGTTTCAACAGTTCTTTCTTCTTGTAGGCTTTTAATTGATCTCAACTCTAATTCATGATTCTTGTAGTTAAATGATTGTATTGGCTACAATCTTTCTTTTTTTTATCCAAGTAGAAAAGAAAACGATTAGATACTGGTTTGTTTATTTGTTTATTTGTTGTTTACTTAGAAAAAGTCAATTTTTTAATTAATTAAGTAATCCCTCAATGCTTGTTATAATATATATTAGTTAATTGAGAGGTACTTTGAGTACTGCTAAATCTTTAGACATGATTCACGTTCATAAGCATTTAGAGGTGATGATGGTGATATAAGATTTATAGAGATGTCTTGGTGAATAATCAATCATACCCTTTTAAGTTGTATAGTGTTTTATGTGATAATATCAATCTTGTTAATCTGCAGATTGATCTTAGGGACAAACCAGCCCTGGAGAAGATTTTTGCAGAAACCAAGTATCATCCAGCTCTTATTATTTTAATTAACATTTTTTATTTTGTATTTATATAAGTTTTGTTTTGATTGTGATTGCAGGTTTGATGCTGTGATTCATTTTGCTGGACTGAAAGCAGTTGGTGAGAGTGTCCAGAAACCCTTACTCTATTTCGACAATAACCTTATTGGAACTATTGTTCTTCTTGAAGTCATGGCCGCACATGGATGTAAAAATGTACTTATGTTTTGTTTCCTTTTTATATGTTTTGTACCTTTCTTGTTTTATCATATAACTCAACTCACATTCTTAGATTTGACTTTCAGCTTGTGTTTTCATCGTCTGCCACCGTCTACGGTTGGCCAAAGGTGGTTCCATGTAACGAAGAAACTCCCTTGACTGCAACGAATCCGTATGGACGGACCAAGGTAATGCCGAATACATTTAGAATCCCAAAATTGCAAAATCTAGATAGAAATTGATTATTATTGAGCTGTGCAGCTATTCATTGAAGAATTTTGCCGGGATATATACGGATCAGACTCAAAATGGAACATAATACTGCTGAGATACTTCAACCCAGTTGGTGCACATCCTAGTGGCAAAATTGGAGAAGATCCCAAAGGAATTCCTAATAACCTGATGCCGTACGTCCAGCAAGTTGCCGTTGGTAGACGAGAAAACCTAACAATTTATGGAAATGATTATAAAACCAACGATGGAACAGGGGTATGTTGTATATGCCATTTCAGCACATAGTATCTTTACCATTTTCATTCATGTCTATCGACATAATAATATGTTTATTGCTATTAAATTCATAGGTACGAGATTATATTCATGTTATGGATTTAGCAGATGGGCACATTGCTGCTCTACGCAAACTTTCTGATCCAGACGTTGGTACACCCTTGTCTTCAAAATTTTGCTTGTACAATTCTTATTTCTTGTTGTTTTTGTCAAGGTAGGCTACCGCATTCTTTTGTTGCAGGCTGTCAAGTGTACAATCTAGGAACCGGAAAAGGAACATCGGTTTTAGAGATGGTTGCTGCATTTGAGAAGGCGTCTGGAAAGGTTCGAGTCTTGTCTCTTTTTATCTGGTTATATTATATGATCATTTCCTCCAAATATTTTGAATAATCTTTTGGTTCAATAGAAAATTCCCCTTGTAATGGCTGGAAGGCGGCCTGGTGACGCTGAGGTTGTTTACGCCTCAACAGAAAAAGCAGAACGCGAGCTAAGCTGGAAGTAAGTAGAAACATAACTTATATACAAAAGAACAAATAATTCTATGTTTTTAGTTTTTATAACTTTATCTGTTGATGCAGGGCCAAGTACGGAATCGATGAGATGTGCAGGGACCAGTGGAACTGGGCAAGCAAGAATCCGTATGGATACGAAGCTTCTCCTAGTAATAACTAAAGTTGATTGTCATTTAGGTGTTTAGGTACACTGTTTCATGAATAATCATAGCTTTTGATAATAACTTTATAATAATAATTATTATTATTATTAGCAATACGCTGGCAATTAATTCAGAGCTCCTTTAAAATAATTTAGTTGTCTGCCTTTTTTTTCCTGTATGTTGTGGTATGGACTATGAAGTGTCTTGGCTTTATATTACCCGGTAGATACGATTATACAAAAGTGCTGTTACTTTTGATCTCACTGTAATGAAGGGATACTGAAATTCTCTTGTACACTAACAATTCCCCTTGTATACTAGAATTTTGAATTTATTGCTATTATGTAGAAGACTTTACCGGTCTTGATTGTTTCTATTTCGTTCTTCCTCAACTGGATTTATTCATGTGTATTGCAAATTTGATGTGATTGCAGTAATAAGAATGCGACTGAGACCGAAATAAGTAACTAAAAGAAAATGAAGGATCAGTAAATTAGGCTATCTTCGTCCCAAGAAGAATTCCAAGGTCCTTAGCCTTACTTCTTCAAAGAGAAGAGGAAAACGTTTTACTCTTGATTTTGATGTTTTTTTCCGTTTGTTCTGCCTGCGTAAAAACATGGATGCTTGAACTTAAAAGATAACCTGGTGCGGTAATGCTAAGATTATCCATACCAGTGGGATATTTCATCCCCTATAAGTGTAAAAGAGCAGCATCAGCATAATTTTAAATAATTCTTCAAAAACAATTATCTTCTTTATTATTCAATATATATTTATATTAAAATTATTATTTTTAATAAAAAAACTTTTATTAAAAGATTGGATAGATTGTAGAGACTCATTTATTGTTAGAATATCAAAGAGTAATATGTAGAGAAAATAAGACTCAATGTATTAAATTGCATGTAATGTATTAAACTGCATGTAACGTCTAAAATACTAATTGATATAACATTTAATTATTAAATAAGATAATTAAAGCAATTAAATCAATTCTAACAAATCCCTCCCTTAAACTGAATATGCTTGAAAACCAGACAATTTAATCTTCTAGTGCTTGCACTCCAAGTGAACTTCGAGAGTTAACAAACGTCTCCAAATTCATTGAGTTAACAAACGTCTCCAACTTCACTGGCTTGGTAATTATATCTGCAACTTGTTCTTCTGTTCCACAATAAACCAGCTTCACAACTTCTTGATTTGTAAGATCTCGTAGGTAATGATACCTTACTTCGATATGCTTCGTGCTTCCATGCATTACCGGATTCTTCGAGAGTTTAATTGAAGAAATGTTGTCACAATAGATTTCCAGACACTCGGATTGTTCAGATGTGATTTGTTCAATAATTTCTTTGAGCCATACACAATGACAAGCACACGATGTTGCAGCAATATACTTTGCTTCAGTTGTAGACAAAGTAAATACCTTATCTATATAGAGACTTACCATGATATACTTCACTCCTTCCCTATTAATGAATCATTTGTGATCATGACTACTTTTGTCGAATCCTTCTTGCTTGAAATACCTCTCTACCCAACAAAACCAAGCCCAAGGAGCTTGCTTCAAACCATACAAAGATTTCTTGAGTCGATATACTTTATCTTCTTCACCTTTTTTGACAAAAACCTCTAGTTGATCCACATGCACCACTTCTTTCAATTCTCCATATAAGAAAGCATTTTTTGCAGCAACAACCAATAAAATTTTGATTGTATCCCATCTTGCAACCAGTGCAAAGACTTCATTATAATCAATGTCTTTTTCTTGTGCATATTCTTTCACCACTAAGTTTGCATTGTATTTATCCACTTCTCCATCTTCATTTGATTTTGTCTTGAAAACCCATTTAACCCCGATTTTCTTTGCATTAGCAGGGAGAGTTACAAGTTCCCATGTGTTGTTTTTCTTAATGGATTCTATTTCATATTTAATTGCTTCAATCCAATTTGTTTCTTTGACAGCTTCTTTAAAACACACCGGATCAACAATAAACATAAATAGTGCCAATGCCATTTGTACTTCAGCCTCTTCATCTAAAATCCTTTCTCCACTTTCGTAATCTTGCATCCATATTGGTGTTGTATGACTTCTTTTCTGACGTGTTTCAGGTTGAGATGACATGACATTATTTTCACAAATGACATCTTCCTCGACCGCTTTGATATCTTCATCATTCTCCTCTCTAGTAGTGTCTTCTTCTCTCCATTTAAGACTATCATCTGAATTTTTCACATCAACATTCCAATCCCACTTCTCTTCCTCTTCGACTTTCAGGCATCTATTTAAACCAGATTTTCTAATTGCAGATATAGTGAACATGCGGTTTATTATTATTGTAGAGTTTATAATCAAACCTTTACGAGGATGGTAGATTTTGCATAATCCTTGGTCGATCAAAATAGTTAAACCTTTTTCTTGAAGTTGCCCAACACTTAGTAGATTATTAGTCAATTCTGGAACAAAAAACACATCTGTTAATATTAGGGTTAGCCCTTCAACTTCAAACTTCACATTTCATTTTCCCATCACCTCCATTCGTGAGCTATTCCCTAGTTTTACTCCATGTCTAAAGTTTTCATTGAGCTCAATAAACCAATCTTTGTTACATGTCATATGATTTGAACAACCAGAATCGATAAACCACATCCCTTTATCTTCAACCTCTTTGATATTCATATGAGCCATTAAAACTAATTCTTCTCCCTCATCGAACTCGGCGTAGTTTGCTTTCTTTTTTCCATTTGGGCACTCATATTGATAATGGCCTAGCTTGTGACACTTGAAGCATTCAACGTGAGCTCTGTTAATACTCCATCCTCTTCCACCTCTTCCCCCGTCTCTCGAGAAATTACTTCCCCATCTGCCAGAATTACTTATTCCACTGCGATCACCCTCGACTTTCAGTACTTGTTCTTCAGAGACCTTGCGTCGCAACTTCTGTTCATGAACAAGTAATGAGCTTTGCAATTCATCGACTGTCATTTGATTAATATCTTTTGAATCCTCAATTGAACATACAATATAATTGAAATCATCTGTCATAGTGCGCAGGATTTTCTCAACAATCTTTACATCTTTCAGGTCTTCTCCACAGTTTCTCATGTCATTTTCTATGACCATGACTCTTCCAAAATAATTTGCCACTGTCTCACCATTATTCATCTCCTCTGTTTCAAACAATCTTCGAAGCCTTTGGAGTTGAGCACGCTTCACTCTTTCATTTCCATGATACTTGGTCTTCATTGCTTCCCAAAGTTGTTTGGATGTCTGCTTTTGAGTAATGGTCTTCAAAATAGTCTTATCGATGGACTGAAACAAATAATTCTTTGTCTTCAAATCTTTAAGCCTTGATTCATCCAACATCTTTTGCTGCACTGTCGTCAACACTTCACCTTCTCCAGGTTCCTGGTGACCTGGTTGAATCACAAACCAGTACTCTTTTGAACGTAAGAGACTCTCCATGAGTAAACTCCAATGATCGTAATCTCCATCAAATTTGGGTACACATGGGGCACTGAAATTGTTCGAATCAGATGTCATTTTTCACACTTTCTTCACTCTTGTTTCACACTTTCTTCACTCTTGTTTCACACTTTCTTCACTCTTGTTTCACACTTTCTTCACTTTTTTTACTTAAACACTCTTGTTTTACTCAGACACACATACCTCACTCACTCTTTTTGTGTTTCACTCAGACACATACCTCACTCTTTTTGTGTTTCACTCAGACACACATACCTCACTCTTTTTTGTGTTTCACTCAGACAAACATACCTCACTCTTTTTGTGTTTCATTCCAAAACGCATACCTCACTCTTTTTGTGTTTCACTAAGACACACATACCGCACTATCACTCAAATTATTTTACTCAGACACACATACCTCTCACTCAGATTGTTTACTCAGACACACATACCTCTCACTCAAATTGTTTTACTCAAACACACATACCTCTCACTCAAATTGTTTTACTCAAACACACATACCTCTCAAACACACATACCTCACTCTGATACCATGTTAGAATATCAAAGAGTAATGTGTAGAGAAAATAAGACTCAATGTATTAAACTGCAGCACAAAATGACTTTAAATAGCCTACAAGAAGCGTTACATATTCAAGTCAATAAATGATAAATTTTATTGACCAGAATAGTAACGTCTAAAATACTAATTGATGTAACGTCTAAAATACTAATTGATATAACATTTAATTATTAAATAAGATAATTAAAGAAATTAAATCAATTCTAACATTTATCATGGGCTACATTTTTTTACGTCACTATGATTAATTGTATAGAGTTCAAATTGGAACCTATGTTGAACCCTTCCCCCGACATTTAAGCCAAAATTTCCAAGTCTTTTTTTCTTTTCGACTATGTACTCTATTCTTTAAGAGGAAGGCCAAGAAGCCATTGATCTATCTTTTCTTTTAGTCTTCTTCAATCTCAGGTACACTGCCTTGTATATTTTTTTCTAATGCGATTAAGTCTATCATTTTTTTTCTTTCAAATTCATCGACTCTTTGAGTATCCAAGCTGAGCATCTTCATTTTTTTATCTACATATTTTTTTGAAGTATTTCTACTTGCTGCAAACATTATATGTATTATGTGTAGTCATTTATTGAATATTTAAGATACATATAAATGATATTTATAGCTTTGATTGTGCTATCGATACTCTCTGGTTGATGATGTTGTTATACTATCTAATACCAGTATTGCTCTGAATTGGTTTGGTAATTTACTTGGCTGTAAATCCTACTTGAACTTACATTTATGTATCCATTTGGCTAGCCATCCGACTGTTGAATTCTGTTTTCGAAAGATATAAGTGATTTTCATCCCTAGAACTATTAGCTTTGTGCAACATTCAATTAGAGAAGAGAGGTACCAAAGAGTATTGATATTTTTAACATAGTTACTAGTGTTAATTTGTCACTTCCAATATCAATATCAACGTTAACAATTTTCATATTAGAACATAATGTTAAACTATCTAAAAGTGCTTGAAATTCTGATATTAGAGGACTTTATATACCATAGAGTCTTACAATATTAGTAACAATTTCACCTTTTAATTTCTTATTACCGCTGCATCACTGGGTTCATTGTCTTGAGAGCAAGAACCATCTATATTCATCTTGATCCTTTGTATTGTAGGAGGAATCCAACTAGTTACCAGAATCTTGCGAGGGCTACTTAGGTGATTGTAGCATCCCATGATATAAGCATTATCTAGGTAAGTAAACTAATGTTTTTTTAACATATTCGTTATGTCCATCTTTTGAATGTTGTATATGATTTGATTGATGATACTGATACTTTGTAGGTTTGATATTTGTGTTTGCTTATGTTTCTTTGATTCCACAAGATCCAACAGATAATTTTAAATAAAATCGTTCGAATGTGGATGTCTTTTAGAGAAGACCAGAACCAAACCCGGATTATATGCTTCAAGGTCACATGTCTTGCTAGTGTAACGTTAAAGATGCTTGCAAATTAGCTTCAAACTTCCTAAGTTGGATTGTGCACAAAATAGTGGTTGAATGTTTCGCAATTTTAACAATAAATGCATTTTGAAGCAAAATGTATATTTTTATATTATATCACTAAGTCTACTGAAACTCAATTGTGTAGCAACCTCCACAATAAGAAGGAACATTTGTTTGGTGAGATGTTGTTCGAGATTTGTTTAAACAATGATTTTTTACTAATAGTTCTTATCTGGTTCCAGGTGTCTTTTCTTTAGTATTTGACTACCTTGTTAATTGTCCATATGATAGAGTCTTCCTGAGTTTCTTTAATTTATAGTGTTTTTATTCTTGCAATATCTGAAGGCAGAACAAAATGAGAGAGTCTTTCAATGTCCTATGCCCCATCTAACCAAAATTCCTTGACTTTATCTTGGTTGTACCAGTGGTTGAAAGTTATTGTATTTAGGGATATAAGAGGCAGATGGTGACACAATATATTCAACCAAAATTCAACTTCACCTGAACCCAACATCCAAAATATATATTCTTATGCTGTTAATATTACTTCCATTAGCCTTTTCCAATTTTTAGATTTCTTGTTTGTTACTTGGACTTGCATTGGGTGTTGGTTTTTTTGCAGTAGATTGAGTGCATATGTTGAGCCTATAGTGTTTTGTTCTCTCTGAATTTGTACCATAGTTTATAGGAATAGGTTACTTGAATTTCTTCTAGATTTCTTAGGTAAGATTTGCCTTCTTTGTAAGGTGTACATAGTGATTCCAGTTTGTCTAGTGAATTTTTTGCTGATTATCTTTGGATCCCCATAAGAATTTTCTTAAGATCTTCTATATTTTATATTATTACTAATTTTGGGAGAGAAAAACTCTGGAAATGATATACACGGATTGCCATCAGAACTGATTGTATTAAAGTTAGTTTTGCCCCAATGAAAGAATATAGTTTTCCCAGTCTTGGATTTTTTTTCTTATTTTGTAGATCAAATATTCAAGATGGATTGATTTGTGCAAATGATGTATACTAATACCCAGGTATTTCATTGGTAGATTACTTGACTTGAAACAAGTTATATTTTCAATATAAAGCAATTTGCCTTGAGATACACTTTTTGAAGATAGGAATATAGTTTTATCTTTGTTGACAACCTGGCCAGATTATGATTAATATACTTGTAGAGTATCAAGGACCTTGGTTAAGCTTGTTGATGAGGCATTAAGGAAGATTACTATGTCGTATGAGATAGGTTAAACAAGGTACTATGACTGGGTTTGATGATCTATATCTTAGAGCTGTATTAGTTGCATATAGTTACTTCAAGCTTCTAATTATTAATTATTCCGCAAGAATGAAAAGACTAGGAGATAGAGGATCCCCTTTCTTGACCCCCCCCCCTTGTTAGATTTAAAATAACCTTTTACTTCACCAATGACAATTACTGAGTGCCATACTGCTGAGATTAAACTTCTGATGAGGCTTATAAAGCTTTGAGAGAAGCCAAAAGCTTTTAAGATCTTTAATATAAATGATAAAGATAACTTATCAAATGCATTTTTCATATATAATTTAATGATTAAATTTTCTCCCTTGGCCTTTCTGTTTAACTCATTGACCCACTATTGTATTAACAGTATATTTTCCTGAATATTTCTACCAAGTACAAAACCACTTTATTCTTGAGATATCAGCTTAGGTAGTATATGAGATATCTTGTCATTAAGTATTCTTGAAAGGATTTACTGAAAACTGAGCAAAGGCTTATAGTCCTGACGTCATTCCATATTCTTGGTTGATCTTTTTAAGAAATAAGGCATATGGGTGTTGAGAAGACACCTTGAGGGACTGTGTGACCTTTAAAGAATTTACGCACTACTTCACAAAGATCCTTGCTTATAGTTTGCCAACATGTTTGAAAGAAGACAAAATTAATCTATCCATGCCTGCTACACTAGATGAATTTAGAGCATTTACTGATTCTTGAATTTTTTTGTTAGTTGGAGGTTGAGTTAGTATAGCATTTTCCTGCCTTGATATGAGGTTTGGAATTATGTCTGTTAGGTTAGGGATATATGTTGGAGTGAGAAGCTCAGATAATAGTTTGGAGAAGTGATTTACAGCTGATTTTTCCAGCTCATCTTGTTGATTAATCGAGGTATCTCCTTCCATGATTCTTAATATCTTGTTTATCTTTCTTATCTTATATTCGTAATTCTAAAATGCTTTTGAGTTTTGTCCTTATTTCTTATCCAGTTGATGCTTCATTTTTACTTTCAAAATATATTGTCCCTAGTTAGGAGTTGGAGGTGAGATGTCTTTGCTTTTGACGGGTTTATTTTGGTTTGATTGATGTTAGAGTCTTCAAGGCAGTTTTCATAGAATTGGACCTCATCTTCTGCTTGTTTAATATCATTAAAGATATTAGCAAATGATTTTTTGTTTCATGCTTTCAACCTTTCTTTAAGGCTTTTTAACATCTGCTATGGGACCTGAATCAAACGTCCATTCATGTGCTTCTTCCAATTAGTTTCTAGAATGTTAGTAAAATAAATAAGTTTAATAAATTAATACATAATATATTATCTTTATAAATTTAATATTCTAAAAACATAATAAGTAATTTTAATAAAAATAATACGTTACATATTTAAATTTAAAATATAAAATAAAATTGATTTGACTTCCAATAAACTTAAGATTTTAGTAAAAAGAATTCTTTGAACCTTTCTACCTTTTAAAAATTTGAATACTTATAACCGTCTTTGAACAACCTTCCAACAAAGCTCAAACATACACCTAAAAACCACAAAAAACCACAATTTTCAGATGATCGACGGTATTAAAATTTGTATATTTTGGTAATGTATATATTAACTACTTGTAACTACTGGTTTTCAGGTTATTGAAGCCGAATCAGAAGTTCATCTGAGTTTTTCGACTTCTGGTTCTTTCATCCTAGCATACAAAGAGTTAGTGAGGATTACAGACTAGTTTCATCTTGTTATTTCTTAATTTCTCTATTGATCCACATGTTTAATTACTTTTGTGAGGATCATGTACTACCTGAGTGTGATTCCTATTTTTGTTTAGAGAATAAATGTTCTTTAGTTCGATTTCAAGACTCTAATTGTTGTTTAATAAGTTATATATTTTTCTTTAGGGTATTATATTTGTTTTTAGGCTTGAAAGAATGAATAGACTAGATATTATTGTTTCCCACGCATGCATGATAGATGATGCGATTTGTTCGATGAAGATGCGAATTGTTTGATTTTTAATGTGTAGAAGGATGCGAGTTATTTGATTTAAAAAATATTTATGAACATGCGAGTTGTGTGATATTCTTCATTAAATTCCATTTATAAAAGAACATACGAGTTTAGTGTATTTTAAGAATGCGAGTTGTGGGCGTTATTTTAAGAAACTGGGGAAAGCAGTAATGGTCAAGTTAATTTTGATCAGAAAAAACTTGCTACTACTGGTTGGGTTGATGATATTACAAGGGTTGGTCAAGCTTTTGATGAAGGTGTTGCAAATCTAAGGTTATTTTTATGCTGATATGCCTTAGAATATTGTTTTTCTTTCAAATACATGCACAACACAACAAGTAAGATCACTTTTTATTATGAGCATAAAGTCTCAAGTGGATGTAAATGGAGACTTTATGCATCAGTTGATTCCAAGACTGACTTCATTATGATTAAATGGTATGTTGTGCACCATATTTACAGCCCCATTTTCTCCCAAAAACATAAGAGGCATTTGATATCATATTTGATTGCAGAGGAAATTTATGATTCTATTAGGACATGCCATTCGCTGACAAACAAAACTATATAATTATTTATTGAACAAGACTACGGTTTAAGCATCTCGTACCGTTTGTCATGAAATGCTTTAGATAAAGAAAATATGGGAGTTTTAGAAGATAGTTCTAGTTATTTTAGTTTACTAAAGGGATACTTCAAACGATTTAAGAGTCGTGATATAACTATCGACTCCCAGTTGGAATTATCAGCTGGAAACATCTTTAAGCATTGTTTTATAGCATTCCGTTATTGTCTTAAGTTTTCTATTCATGTCGTCTGATGTTGTATGTTGATGAAACCTTTTTAATCGCAAAGTATATGGGTGTATTGCTGTATGTCATAGGAAATGACGGTAACAACGATTAGTTTTATGCTTTTCCTATAATTTGACAGACTACGAGAATTTAGTTAAGTTATGAATTATAATGTGTGTTCTTTGTAATCCAATGCGTAAATTGTTCAGTATAAGTTAAACGTGCTAATTGTTTGTTACGTAATCAAACAAATTCTTCGTGTAGGTCTTAATGCGACTTGTTTGTTTTTCATATTTACATAATTAAACACACGAGTTGTGTATATGATTAACCTTGCGAGTTGTTATATGTTCATTTATATTTTATTGCGAGTTGTCATATAACAGATATTGCGAGTTGTATGTATATTTGACCATGCTTGACACGTAAAACTAGTTTACTCTTCTTATTTTCCAAGTCGATTCCATGTTGCATTTGGTATTGTGGATAGTGAGGATTCTGATAATTGGATGTGGTTTTGGAGTGTTTGAAACCCCGTTCGTTGGAGCATCAAATCATATTTGTTTTGGACCTAAATTTAAGTATAATTAACGTTGTTTCCGTCTTGTATCCAAACTACTATCAAATGTACTATTATTTCCATCTTGATCAGAATTTGTAGAGTGTTGGGTCACACTAACATAGAGTTTAAAGTTAGGATGCTATGTTTGTTTAGTCGGCGTGCTTATACTCCCACTGTAGATTTTTTTAATGATACACTTTCAGAATTTCTATGTGAATGTGGTAATAAAATTAAAAAATATCTTAAAATTTTACGTCATGATAAGTATGGTCATGCATTTTTTTAAGGGAAACGATATGGTGCTATTACATCTATTGCGGTAAAATCTTTTAACGCACAGATCAAGAAACTGTGCAGCCTACCCATTGTTAAATTGGTTGACAAGATTATAGTCTTGCTTATTGATAAAGATATAAAATATTTGGGTTCTAATTGTAATAACCAAAAGTCTTATATGACATATTGTATAGTTGAATGATAGCTTTTGGAGTATTTGTAAATATGGGGGAATGAAATGCAGTTAACCCATCTGTATAACTGATTCTATTACACCAAGTCTGGACACCTATAATAATAGATAATAATGTTAATCAAGAGGACGATATTTTTCATTAGCTCAATTTTGTTTTGACTCTTACTTTCTCTCTCTATAATTTGAACTCTAAATTTCTCTTGCAAGAACTAGATTTATACTCATTAAATTGGTGATAACAGTGGGAGAAATAATCGATCGGTACCTTGATTTCATAATAAAAAACCATAGAGAATTGAATTTTTAATCTGTTATAGTTGTTCATGATCGATAATGGAGCCAAGAAATGAAAATGATCCTTTGGTTCGAAAGGCAATTGAGACGTTGAGGTCTAGTTTGCGAAGAGGGTAAAGTAAGGAAGATGATCAAATTCCAATTCAGCATACCCATTCAGACATTGAAGCTCAAACAAATCAATTACTAGATGAAATCACGATTCTCAATGAGAAGTATTTCCAAAAAGAACAAAATATTCAATCAGGTAGGCTGAAATATGACGTGCGATAAGTGAAGGAGAAATATGATCTATAAAGTTAATCTGGTCGTTCTTACACAGCACGACAGATTCGAAATGATCGGAGGAAAACGCATTTTGAGTCTAATAAAGAGCATCGTACCTCACGAAAAGAGAAAAATACAAACATAGGTTGTTACGTCCAGTGATAAATTTTACAATTCGGCATCTGAACAAAAAAGGTATCGGGGATCTTTGAAAGAAGAAAGAGGCCAACCTCGAAAATCGCGTAAAGAATATAGATAAAAAAGAGACAATGTGTCTCATTGTTTGACGAAAAGAGAATGATGTGAAGAAAATACATCGAATCAGTAAACAGGTATAGTTGATTGGAATTTATACACATTTATGGGAACATGAGGAGATGATCAGTATGTACAAGGAGTAGACTAGATAAATTCACATTTAACAACTGAGATAAGGTCTACTACTCTTTCGAAGCATTTTAACATTTCTAAGGTAGAGAAATTCGATAATATGTAAGATCCCGATGATCAATAGGATTATGAGGGGATATATATAAATGGTGATATGTGGGTATATAGATTCTTTTCTCATACATTTAAGGACACAACATTGAAATGGTACAATAGGATTATGAGGGGATATATATATATATATATATATATATATACATAATTTTAAAGATTTTTATACAGATTTTTGACGATAGTTTATGGGAAGTAAAAAAATACGAGAAAATTGAGACTTTATTATATAGTGTAAGCAGGATGTGGGAGAGAAGTTGAAGGATTATATCAAGCATTTTACGTTAACAAAATCAGGATTAGATAATTGTGAAGAGTTGGTAACTATGGCTGCATTTTGACAAGGTTTATTATTAGGTGATTTAGCAAATGAAACAACAAAGATGAGAGCCTTAACTTTTAGAGAATTGATGGCTCGATTCGAGGATCAAATTAAATTTGAGAAACCAACTAGGTTCTAATGAGTGGTTGGACCTAATCAAAAGAATTCAGGACAAGTGTAAAAAAATAAAGGACACTATTCAAAATATCAAACAACTCGTCCAAAGAATAACAATAATTTGCATCCTCGAACGGGATGGTATCCAACTCAAGATCCAGGGTATCAGTTTTAAAGACTAAGGCCAAATCAATGGATAAGGCCAAAGTATTATGCTGATTTAACTGAAAATCTTGCTGCGATTTATGAAAAGGCCAAATGATATGTAAGCTTTAAAAAACCAGCTCCGATAAACAAACCAAGATAAGAGCGCAACAATAGGTTCTGTAAGTATCATATTGATATTGGACATGATACTGCAGATTATATACCTGTGAAAAAATAGGTGCATATTTTAATAGAAAATGGAAAATTAGTAGTTTTTGTTAAATGGTAGAGCAGTGGATCAAAGGCTCCAAGCGCATCGACTTCGCAAGAAGCAAATCCAGATTCGAAGGAAGAAAACTTGATGATTCCAGACTCTAAGTTTGATTTGATTGACGCAACCTCAGAATATTTGGATACATATCTAGGTCGGTTAATTTTGATGGTTGTGGTTGAACCGGTTGAACAAGGACGAGTTCGAAGCTTATGTGAGTATTTTGAGCCTTTGGAAATTTTTGGGGAAGATTCTATGAATGGTAATACTAATAGCTCTAGGAAATGACATGTGGTCAAGTAAAAGTGACCAATAGATCTATTTTGGAGGGTTTGAATAAGAATTTAACATGTGCTGCACGAAAATGGCCTAGCTATTTGTAAGAGGTGTTATAGGCTTATCGTACAACTCCTAGAGAGGCTACTCAAGAAACACATTTTTCCTTAGTGTATGGTATGGATGTTGTTAGTCCTGCAGAGTATACTTTACCTTCTTATTGAGTACTTCAATATTCCAAAGATGTGAACGAAGATACAAAAGAACGGAACTAGAATTGATCGGAAAAAAAGTTCAAGCTCATTAGAATATGACTCATTATCAAACTTTGATGAGGAGTCGATATAATTCGAAGGTGAGAAGAAGGGATTTTAAAGTGGGTGACAAAGTCTTAAGGAAGGTATTCCTCCATACAAAGGATAAACGACTTGGAAAGATGGCCCCGAATTGGAAAGGTCCTTATATAGTGATGGAGATAATAAAGTCGGATACGTATCTCCTTTGTGATGAGCAAGGGAGGATACTTCAACATCCTTGGAATGTAGATAACCTGAAGCTATATTGTGAATGATTTTCTTGTTTTGAATCTTTTTTTAATAATTTGTATACTCTTTCCTACCTTGTTAACCCATGGAGGTTTTAATGAGGTGTCATGTAAATATTTGAATATATTAATACAAATACTTTTTGGAAAATTGTTGTTTTAAACATAAGTATTTGAATAATTTTGGTAAATAGTCCAAGATTGATCATCTTTGAATTTATTGACCAAGAGTAATTAATCTGAAAGTGTTATACATTTATTATCAACATATTTCGAAAAAACAACCATATTCGAAGTGTTACATTATTTAAAAGTACTGTTTATATTCGAAGTGCTACGCTCTGTTAATGCAATGTTCATATTCGAGGTGCTACGTTCTTTAAATTCACTTTTTTTATTGGAAGTGCTACGTTCTTCAAACATAATGTTCATATTTGAGGTGATACATTCTCTAAACGCACTGCTTATATTCGAAGTGCTACGTTCTTTAAATGCACTGCTTATATTTGAGTTGTTATGTTCTTTAAATACACTAAGTTTATTAGAGGTGTCAATGTTCTTTAAACACATTAGTTATATTCAAGGTGTTATTTTTTATTTAACAAATTACAGATTTATCTGTGATTTGTGTGTGAATTCGAGGTAATAATACCTTGTTAATAAAAGAAATTATGATAAGGAAAATGAATTTGAAAATAGAAAGGGTATTGGTTCCTCAAAGGTTCAAGTCTGATCTTACAAGATATATATCAAATACCATACAGAAGCAAGTCACCACAAACATCAGAAGACTTTGTAACTTGAACATAAAAGGGGGAAACACAAATTAAGTTTCTACGGAATTCTCTTTGAAAGAATCTCCTTGATCAGTATCATTTTCTTCTTGGTGTGGTTAATTTTCGTCTGAGGGTAAATTTGTAATTTGTTTTAGAGTTTGTGGAGGTATGTAGGTGTTTAATTTTTGAGTAGAGAGTAGAGGGAGAATTAAGCAGCCTGGTTGTCTTTAATTTTCATTACCCATATTTAATGAGGGTGGTTGGGTATTTATACCCTTGTATTTGGACTTTATGGGCTTTTGGGTCATGTTTAATGGACCCGGGTCATGTTCAAGGACCCATGGGCTTTTAGTAGAAGAGCAAGCAGCTTAGTCAAGAAGTTTTTAGGTTTTTAAGTACTTTAGTCATAGTTCGAACAGTCCAATGGGCTAGGTGTTTGAACTGCCCTGTCCGGTCTGGTTATCTTAGTCCAAACTGTCCCCGTCCGGAGAGGTAGCAACATTCAGACTCATCACTTCTAGCTCAATTTATTCGGAGGAATCAATGGGGATATGATCAAAGGCCTCCTTGGGAAGGTTATCCATGAGGATCAATTCCTAGAAGCTTGACAAGTTTAACTTTGGGAGCATTGCATGGATTTCATGAACCAAATTAATTGTTTGCTGCTCCTCGACATTTTTTTATTGCAGCTAGTGTTTATTTTCAACACTCAGTCTTAGTACCTTCTACAACAACTTATTTTTCTTTCTTGAATGTCGTTTTGAGAGCAACCATATCATTTGTCATTTTTTTAATTTTCTTCTTCACTCTTATTTAAAGAGTTTTGAAGAGTGGAATATTTATATTGCTCCTCAGATAATTCCTTGGCATGCTTGGCCTTAAGATCATTTATCACAGCTTGATGAGAAGTCTTGAGTTCTTCCATTTTTTGATCATGGACAAAGCATAGATGACATTTGAGTAGGGATGGCTCCATGAATATATTGCGCTCTGTTAACTTGGAATACTTGAAATTGATGTTGGATTGTCGGCCAAATATTTCTCTTAATTTTTGCTCTGCAGTAGCATCGTTTTTATATCGATTAGTCATGTTTTCCAAATGACTTTGAGAAGAATTTACTTATGTGCAGAATGCTTTTGTTGCTGCTTCAAGGTTGGAGAAAGGTTGCAGTGCAAGTAAAATCTCATCGTATGGCTCTTGAACATGGATGAATATTTGCTTATTAAAGGTCATGAGAGCCAATTAAGAAGCCAATGAAGTTTTTTAATTCATTATCTCATGTAAGAGAGGAACAGTAACTTGATGGCCAATTTTTCGAAGTTGATCTCGTATTTGTTGAACCCTCAGATCCATATACTATAGGAAACATCGATAAAGAGGTGGTTATCTCATCGGTGATCTTCCGTTGCCATTCTTCCTTGATTTTCATCTATAAAAACTCTTCTTTGAATATTATCTAACGTAATTCCTCCTCGATGACCTTCTGTTGCAGTATTTTCAGCTTCGGTTTGAGGAACTTCAAAGACAACTTCTTTAGATTGTTTTTTTTGCTATTTTAGCAGGTGAAGTTTTCGATGTGCTCATTTTCTTCTTCGAGGCAGCAGTTTTATTTCTTTTTGAAGGAGGTTCAATATCGATTCCTTCATCATTTATAGGAATACTGGTGTTAGTTGTCTTCATTTTTGTCTTCTTCGGAGGGCTTAAATTTTTTGAAGGGCTAGCACCAGATGTACTAGCTGCGTTTTTATTTTTCTCTTTGTTTTATTAGAGAATATGGTTGTCAGATCTGTTCCTCACAAGAATAGTCACCTTACCATCAGGTGCTACCAGTCTCCTCACAAGAAAATTTAAATTTTGTAGCTCCACAAAGGGTTGTTGTTAAGGTTTATAGGAAGAAAAGTTGAGTGGTACCCATTGCCTCATTTTTTTCTGCCTAGGTGGCCAATTTCACAAAGATATATTTTGCATATTTCTTGTGACCCTTGAACCTCTTCAAAATTTCTGAGTACAGTAACAATATACATGAAAAATTAAGTATAAGTTATGTAGAGTAAAACAAAAGATAAAAAGATAAAAAATCTTAACGTTACTCCTCCAGTCGAGGTTGAGTTTTGAAGGCTTTCCCTCAGATATCTCCTTCCCATTTTCCCAATCTCTAAAAATGAAGACAAATATATTTTTCAAGCATTTGTCAGCTTCGAGCAGATCGTCGATTATTTTGAAGTCATTTACAAGGGTTAGATAATAGAAAGGCAATACTGGTCCCTTCGAAAGCCCAATTATAGTAAGGAAATCTTTGATGGAGAGATGGATTTGGCTTAGTCTTGAATCCATAATTACTGATAGAATTGTGAACCAAAGATTTGGTGTTGCTTGTGTAGGATAGAGGTCCAAGAATTCGAAGTACTCCACTATCATCGGATCAAATGGGAACCGAAGACCCTAATTGATGATCTCTGAATAGACCATCAATTCGTTTGCTCCACAATCAAGTGAAGTCTCCCCTCCACAATCAGCTTGAGCTTCGTTATAATAAATTTATGGTACATTTTTAGTGCCATGAGATATTCAGGGATGAGTGGTTTTAGGTTTACACTAATTGAGACAGCAACATCCTCGGGAATAACAAATAAATCTTTTTTTTTCAGTTGCTCATTGTTTCGAATCGTCATCTTCTGTATCATATACAGCTCCACTTTCTATAGCCCTAACATTAGAGTGAGTCGCTTCTGAATCTGCTTCTTAGAAGCTTCATCTATTAATCGTTGGGGGGTTGGAGGTTGAGACTGGGTTTTCCTCTTAAGTATTTGAGAGAGTTTGTTGTCACTCTATGATAGTCTCAAGGATCTCCCTCGGGGAGGAGATGGTGGTGTATGGTTATCTGCAAGGTTTTGGGTAGTATTTGGTAAAGTGTTGACAATATCGATATCTCTCATGGCTCTGAACGTTTTCTTTTTAGAAGGTAGACTCAGAGAGAGGTGAGTTTTTTATTGAATCAGAAGAGGTTCTTTGCATGAGGTCTGAGGTAGATCAGTATTGATGGGTGATGTAGTTTCTTTTGATTCTCTGTGAGTAGATATACTTTGAGTTACTTTGCAATTCTTTCGAAGATATGTAGTTGTGGAGTTAGAAGGCGGTGGAGGAAAATTTTGAGGTGTTGATTGAGATTGTGATGATAATTTTCCAAGAGATTCTGGTAAATGGGAGTTTTATGGGTTTGATAAACCTTGAATCCTAGAAGAACTTAAGTTGAGATTAAAATTACCGTAAAAAGTAGTTTTAGTAGAGAAATAAGGATAATTATTTATCACTCCTCCAGCTTTGTACTCAACAGCCCTCTCACTGATACACAAGTAACCATAATTTCCAAAAGTGGGTTTTAGTTGTTAGAGAGTTTTTCATAAACTAAGTTGAATAAAAATCTAGGTTGAAGGTTGACTGGGACGTATGAAATTTCCGGTAAAGGTAGCTAAGAAATCGTATGTTTAGGTGGAGGTAGCTAAAGGTTCTCTCGGTTGGATAGGCTTTCTATCACTAAAAGGTGTTTGTAAAACACAAACAATGAGAGAGAGAAGTTTTTATAGAAGAAAAGAATGAGAGAAATGTCAGAGAAATGGAAAATGTGGTAACAATGATTAGGCATATAGAGGTGGAATATCAAACATTTGTTTGTAAAAGAGATAAAGTAACACATGGTAGTTGTCATACCTAGTGGTAGGTCTAGTGCCTAGTGAATCATCGCACCCATTTTGTACCATTCCAAACGTTTTTTTACTGTTGCAAAAAAAGACAGGTCATGTTTCTATACATGAATGTTTGAAGCATGAAAAAAGGTCAGGTTAATTTCAAGGTGAATATGCATACAAGTTTATTCGAGAATGATAAGTATGAGGTAAAATAATTTTGAAGTAATATACATTCGAAGTAGCATTAGGAAATACATTTGTTCGAGGACAAGTTATGTTGTCAAAAATCATTTTGATAAGAAAATGGGTAGAACTAATTCGAAGTAGATTGAACTTTAGCAAGGGGCATTTCCTACCTATTATGATTTCTGATGATAACTAGTTCTTATTCATTGTCTTTCATTAGAACTGGGGGGATACTGATAAGGATATAAAATATTAGGGGCTTAAATGTAATAACCAAAAGTCTTATATGACAAATTGTATAGTTGAAGGATAGCTTCTGGACTATTTGTAAATATGGGAGACTAATATGCAGTTTACCCGTTTGTATAATTGATTCTCTAGACGTCTATAAATATTAGCTAAGGCTGGGAATAAAGAGGACGATATTTTCATTAGTTCAATCTTGTTTTGACTCTTACATTCTCTCTATATAATCAAACTCTATCTTTGTCTCTCAAAAAATAGATTTACACTCATCACTTATGACTCAAATTTAACGACGATATTCGGAGGGGCTAAGCCAGAGTACTAATTTATGCCCTGGGTATGAAAAAAAGCTAAGGCAAAATGTTGAAAAAGGTCGTACCTTGCTTGTTTGATTTTTTTCGACCCTGTAATGGTTGTTCATATGCTGGATTTCAAATGTTCTTGCGGTGCATGGCGACAAGATTGTTTTCCATGTTCTCACGCTTCAGTGACAATACACTCGACTCAGCAAAATCTTATGGCGTTAATAGAGTCGATCTTGACGGTTACCAATTACAGGTCAACTTACTCTTTTAGCATACCTACTATAACCAATTTCGGCGAAAGATCAAGCTATAACGATTCGTTTGAGCTGAAAATTATGTCTCATAACATGAAAATATGTGTTAGAAGGCCTAAGAAAAAACAAATTTCATCTAGAGGAGAAATAAAAACGAAGCAGTTGAGGTATGGCCGTTGTTCGAAAGCAAACCATAATAGGAGAACCTGTGAGCTTGCACTATAAATAACGATTTGTTTGTTACATTAATTTGAGAACATGACAGTTTTATTCAGTTTTAAACATAGAGAGTTCTTTTGGATTTTTATCCATGTGAGTTCTTTGATACAAACATACGTGTTCTTTTTTGTATCTTAACTTGTGAGTTTCTTGTAATAATAAGAATAATGAGAGTTTTGTACATTAAATTTGAACTTGAGAGTTGTGTACATTATTGCAATAATAAACCTGTGTTCTTTGGTTTGATTTAATGCACGAGTTCTTTGTATATTATTAACATTGCGATTTGTGTATATTACATTTGAGAACGTGAGAGTTCTTTGTATATTTTACGCATGAGTGTTCTTTGTAATCTAACTGCGCGAGTTCTTTGGATATTAAACCTTTCATGTTATTTGTAATCCTACTACACGAGTTGTTTGGATATTAAATTATTTTTAGTATTTCATAATTTTTTTTATAGTAATAAAAAGAGATTAAAATGCCATAACAACCTTCATACATTAAACCCTAACAAAAAATACTACCACATTTTAAGGTTGGTCAGTTATCATGCAAAAAAAACATACGAAAACAAAACAATCGATCATCATTAGATGAGTCTTCTTATTCAGAATCCTCTTCATCTTTATCATCATCATCTTCCTCCTGTTCAATCTCGAGGTCCTCATCATATTCCTCATCCTCATATGACTCATCTGACGTACGATTATCTTCCTCATCTTCCTCTGTCTCCTCCCTCTTTCTTTTTACTCTTGAAAGCTCGTTGGGATCAAAATCATCTCCAAATAGTGACCCAGATTCTACAGATAAATAGTCGGAGTGAAACAAGAATATAGAGTCTAGATAAGGGGAGGAAAAACCTATGGTGGCGGAGCTTCTGTAGGTCGAGATGAAAGAAAATGAGTCGGTGGAGGAAGAGGAACCAGAACTAACCATGGTATTTAAAGTTGAAGATGATATAAGTCTTTTAATTTAAAGATTTTATGTTTACTATCCTCTGGTTACTGTTAGTTATAGGCAGAGAGTCTTTTTGAGTTTGAAGAAATTTCTTTAGTCATGATTAAATATCTACATTTATCAAATCATCAATACATGCATATTGCGAGTTGTTTTTTTATAACTAATAGCAAGTTGTTTTTAATTACGCACGTTCCGCGAGTTGTTGTATAATTAAACATGCATGTTTTTTTAACATAATATACATATACTTTTTACAAGTTTTTGTGTATCACGAAACTGCGATCACGCAAGTTATTTGAACATAAAATACATACCTTTTTTGTGAGTTGTGGTATATAACAAACCTGCATGTTGTTTTGTCCATATTACATTTGCGAGTTGTTTTATATTTTGCCAACACAAGTTTTTTGAATATAAAATACATGACCTTTTGCAAGTTTTTGTTTATAAAGAATCTGTGTGTTTTATTCAATTACCCATAATTCTATCAAGTTAATTCCAGAATATTATATATTACAAATTTATTTACATAAAAAGATCATATAATATATATCTACCCCTCCGTGCTAGTGTTGCCATAAAAAAGATTTGTACAAATTTTTCCAAATAAAAAAGATCACTAACTACCAATATATCTACCAGTAAGCGTTATTGTTGATATAATTTAGGAAATGATAAAATATTTGAGTTATGGTAGTTCTTACCATATCTTCTAGGTATTTTCGTGACACAAGTCCTTTTTTGATAATGTCTTTGGCGTCTAGTTGTTTTGGGATCTCTCTTAAATGTTTCAGTTTATATCCCTTCTTTTTACTAGGTAAGTATCCTTTTTTATCATACAATATGTCAATTTTCAAGAAGAGTTTAGAGCAGGTATAGATAATATATATATATATATATATATATATATGTGTGATTTGTTTAACAAAGAACGTGCGCGAGTTCTTTGGAAATATTTTTCTTGGAGTTATTTGAAATCAAGTAATGCGGGTTCTTTGAAAATCTATCACTGCAAGTTATTTAGAAATTAAATGTGTTTGAAACAATATGAAAATGTGTTTGCTTTGAAGTAACTTACCAGAAGGTCAGCAGTCTTTTTTGTGTAGTCTGGTGTGAATTTACTGCTCGACAAGAGTGGGTTATAGTTTGTTGATGTTCTTTCGTTTATATCAATAAACACCAATGTTCAATGGTTCATTGTATCCTTCTTTATGTGGCATACTATAATGAGCATAATATTCATGTCGTGCCTCATATTTTCGAATACTTCGTCAACTAGTTTTGACAGATCTTCTTTGTCAGCTAGTGTTTCTGCATTTAAGAAAATGTATTACAAATATGACTGTTCTTTGTATATTAAAAATGCGAGCTATATGTTATATATCATTGTAAGATGGTTATGAATACGAGTTGTTATAGGTCCCTTTTGTCATTATATATGAGATTTGTATTATAAGTTAATAATACGAGTTGTTTCCATGATATTAATTTTAGTTAAACTTACCGCAACGTGACTAGAAATTTGTATCGCGCTGTATTTGACATTTTGAGCACCTTCGAAACCTTTGCATGTTACTTTCCAGTCGGATTCTTTAAACATCTTGTGGATCCAAGCGTCGATAATCTACCAAATGATAAGTGCGAGACGTATAACCAAAGATGATATATTAATAAACATACACCATCAAATGACAATGCGAGACTTTTATAATTTACACTCTATGTTCTGTTCGTAAGGTGGCGCCATCAATTCACTCACATCAGCCACGTTAAGTCTGTACGAGAACTCTGACATTGGTAAATACCATACTTCTCGATCTTATTGTTCTTATGCCCTTTTAATTTTAAGGACTTTGTGGTATTCACTGACACGAATCAATTGTGTCGTTGATGTACTCTTTTCTAATCAGTGAAACTTACCTCTGCCTTTGCATCATGTGTCAGACTGATTAAAGAAAAATTAGGACGCATATCATCCTCTTTCACTGTCTATTTCCTTGTCTTGAACAAAGTAAGGTGGCTTTCATATTATAACATCCTGACTACAAATATTTGATCTTTAATAATCTAAAAATCTACTTATCATAATTGGAACAACGACCAATGTTGTTGTCTCCTCTACAGCCTTTTCAGCAGCACCATCTTCTCAAAGTCGAGCAAGTATATCATCCGTTATAGAATGCAAAGTCCGTTGCAGCACAACATCGAGCTCAACCTTATCAAGTTTTTCAAAAAATAAATGTGTATATTGCATGTAATAATCATCAGTTTTTTTTTCTAAACAAACTATTTTATTAGTCATGTGAGCTGATGTCTATCCTTTTCGATTTCCCGCTGGATTCAGTAATGTTTCTACCACTTCTGCTCGGCTCGGTTGTTCTGACTTTGTGTATCCTGGTTGTTGGTATTCAAAAACCTCTCCAGCTGGCCGTGAGACTTCTACCATTGTTTTTGGTTGTTTGAGTAAAGTTTCGTTTGTGCAGGTTTGGGCTTCCGTTTCAGCTTGTCGTGGTACTGGTGCTGCTGCTTTGGTTTGTATTAGCTTTTCACTCTTTGACAATGCTGGTTGTTGTTGTTCTCCTTGATTGTTTTCCTTAATGTTGTTGTTTTTGTTAGGGTTGTTGTTGCTTGAAATGCTGTTATATATGAGACATGAGAGTTTTTAGCAATAATAAAAATAAGAGTTCTTTGTAATTCTTAATTTTTGAACATATGAGTTGTTTGATATGTGTACCATGCGAGTACTTTAAATGAGAATAATGAGAGTTTTTTTTAACATTGATCATGCTACTTCTTTTGGATCAATAACAATGTGAGTTGTTTCAACGATAGTTATGAAAGTTCTTCAAAAAGTTAAATATGCAAGTTTTTTGTAACACATACAATGTGATTTATTTAAAAGAAATTAATGCGAGTTGTTCGAAACAATAATCATGCAAGTTCTTTGAAACAATACTATTACGAGTTTCTACATGCATCATATATGCAAGTGTGAAAAATATTATGCAAGTTCTTTGGAACAAATGTAGTGAGAGTTCTTTGAAACATTAATCATGTAAGCTCTTTTAAAACACTAACCCTGCTAGTTTTTTCAAAACAACATTTCAAAGTTTAACAAAACAACATTTAGAAAAATTATATCACAAAATATATTCAGATAGTTTAATGTACTTCAGATCCACCAACATCTTCACGACCTTTTACCTCCGTAAGTCTAGATTCCTCCGTTGCCACTTCATGTTCACGACCTTCTACCTCACTTAGTCCAGATTCTTTATGACCTTCTACCTCATTTACTCCAGATTCTTCACGACCTTCTTCATCTTGAATTTTTGGTACTGGTGGTGACTTATTTCTCTCTGTCTCCTTCAGAATAGACTCAGATGTATCTGTCTCCTTTAGAGGAGTCTGATGTGTCTCTATCTTCTTTGGAGGAGAATAGTTTGTCTGTGTCTCCTTTGAAGGAGACTGATGCGTCTTTTTCTTCATTTTAGGAGACTGCTATGTCTCTTTCTCTTTTGTATGATACTAATGTGTCTCCACTACCTTTTTATTTCTATCCACCAATGGTACGTCTACCGTGTTTTCAGATACTACCAGTTTTGTAGAAGAATGAGTTGTATCATATACCACATTCTTTGGTACTACTTCAGATGGTACAGAGAAAAAGTCAGATTTCTATCATCTACCTCCTACTCCAGTACTACTTCATTACCCATTTGTGCCTCATGTATTTTCCCTTCCAGTGTTGTAGCCTCTAGTCATATTTCAAATTGCACAACTGTTGTATTTTTAGCTGGTACCAGCCTTTCATCGTTTACACCTAAAACATATACAGTAGCTTTATTTGACCGTACTAATATTGGTAGTATCAATTGCACATCTTGCTGTTCTATGATGGGGGTTCTAATAAAGTAAAAAGGCATATTGCATGGGTTTTCAAGTTGTTGTACTTCAAGTTTTTCATTTGACTAAACTAGTTATTTCCATATCTCTTCAATCTGCCACAAGAAATACCAGACACATTATTATTTGTATGTGAGGATTAAAAGAAGAAAACATATATAACAAGCTAAAACATATACTTACTTCTCTCACCTGTCTGCCAACCAAACACTACATACTATTCTTATCAATATAGGTCCTCACCTTATTTCTTTTATCTTTAAATCTCTGTCGATTAACATAACATGAATTAGGCGTGGGCATTCGGTTCTTCGGTTCCGTTCGGTTCGGTTCTTTCAGTTCTCAGTTCTTTCGGTTCTTCAAAACTAGTACCCATTTAGGAACTGAATAAAATTCGGTTCGGTTCGGTTCGGTTCTTCTTAGTTCAGTTCGGTATGGGTATTTAACTCGGTTCCAATCGGGTATTTTTGGATACTTTAAAACTTCTATAATATCAGCAGATATAAAACTCTTTTTACAAATTAAAAGTATAAAATTGTGTTAGATCGTAAGAAAAAATAATACTAAATATAAGAAAGATCCAAAATTAATATATCATAAGATAATGTTAGTAATATAAAGAAAAATTAGATATAATATCAAGTTTATTAGATTATATAAACGTTGATATTTTGTTATTTTGTCTATACGTATAGTTGTTCATAAATATGTCGACATTTTGATATAAATATATTATCATTTATTAAAGAGAACATAATTAGAGGTCAATGATAAAATACAGATTTAGGAGAATCTAAATTTGGGAAAGAAAATATCTTTTCAAATAATTTTAAATTTAGGGTTAATATATAGGTTCGGTTCTTAACGAGTTACCCACGGTTCTTCGGTTTGGTTCGATTCGGAACCGAGAACCGTGGGTAATTAAAAACTGGAACCATTCGGGTATTACGAAGGAACCAAATATACTTCGGTTCGGTTCGGTTCGGTTCTTTCGGTTCCAGTTAAAATGCCCATGCCTAACATGAATGGTGCTTAAAACTTGTTGTTTTCTTTGTTCGGATGTTGGTCTGATCTTTGGAAGTTGTTGCATATCTTGATCAAGTCTTCTTCATTGGAGTCGATTTGCGTTAGAATACAAAACCATAAAGTAGTTAATACAAATCATCATCTTGTGCGTCCCCGATCTTTGGTTGGGATGTCTGGGTTGTTGTTGATTGAATTTCTTATGTCCAATCGATTTGGGGTTGGTTGTTTTGTTCGGGATTAGGTTATTGTCTTGGCTGTTGCACATTTTTGCTTGTTTTTTAGGATGTGTTTTTCTTCTTTTTGCTAGGCCTTTCTTTGGTACAAGCGGTGCAACATCTAGATTTCCACTTCGTTCAATCCTTTCGAATACTACTCTTTCAGCCTCCGTCAACACTAAGGAAGCCTCCATAACCTATCTAGTGAAGAAAAACCCAGTTAATACATGTATGCGAGTTGTTTAATACCACAAACATATTCGTGCGAGTTTTTTACGTTCACAAAACGTGTTGCGTTATACCATAACTTTGAGAGTTATTTTTTAATGAAACTATGCAAGTTGTTTTATGCTCAAATTGTGGGTGTTACATGTTACCACAACGTTGAGAGTTGTTTTATGCTCAAATTGTGGGTGTTACATGTTACCACAACGTTGAGAGTTGTTTTATATTTAACTATGCATGTTCTTTTATAGTAAAACTAAGAGGATTCTTTCAAAAACAGCTGATAAAGTATGAAAATATATATTTCATACCTCATTATCTCGTAGCAGGTTTAGCTTTTGAATCATCTCCAAGGTCGTTGGTTTTCACTTTAATCCCCACCATTTGAAGAACCTGAGGATCATGTTCGACTTCGCGAGGTCTTGCCTAATTGTTGTGTGCTCCATGATGAAAGGGTGAATCACAAAAGTTATTATATCAAGATATCTTCTTTTAACTTATATTTAATTAAGATAAAATATTCTTACGAATAAAATTGAAATGCAGTCGATAACTCTATCGGGTTTTCCCCAACACATGTTCTAATCGACTGAAGAAGATTCGGCAATACTACCCTGGACCAATAATAGTCGTTAATTTTGCCAAGGTCTTCGACATAATAACCAAATTCCAACCCACTGCATCTCCTGAGACTGAGTATAATAGATTTGAGCACAGAAACAATATCAATAGTCAAGCAAAATCCTCTACAGTATGCTCCTCCTTTGCTCGATGGCTTTGGCTATACATGCTTGTAGAACGCGGCACGTCATGCTATATTAGTGCAATTGAACATCATGCTTATAAAATAAATCAGATTTAGAGGTACCTTTATAATATTATTTGATACAGTTTTCGTATTTTTAGGTCCAATTTTCCTTGAACTTTCACCCATAAAGTGTGTTTGCATTATCCTTGAATCATACTCGTCCCCATCTACGTATCAACCTATGAATCCTCCAAATTTTGTTAAAGGCATGTCTTATGTGTTATACTTAAGGCCAAACATGATCTTTACATCGTCGGTCAGTAACTTGACCAGTTTCGACCCTATTCGGAACGCGTCATCCTCGATCGAGAACGTCTTTATAATATACTCAACTAACCCATTCAACCTTTTCATCTCGAATTTCTGTTATCAGAGTTCTAATGATGCATTCAAAAGTTTGTAGAAGGGTGTGTCTTTCGTAGCTTCGTTGTGGGCAGAGGTGATTAGGTTTTTTTTCATCAGATCCATGATTCTCACTAATCCTAACATGTAGAAGTTTCCCTTGGCAGTTATATTGCATGCAAAAACATAAACTAGCCATGGTTGATAAGGATAATACAATTAGCTTAATTAACTACACTAACTTCATGCTAGTTGTTGATATTTGTAACGCGAGTTGTTTGTTAATATAAAAATGAACTGTGTTGAAATATTAAAATAACGAGTTGTTTGAAACATTGACAGCACGAGTTGTTTGAAAAACTAAAATAACGAGTGTGAAAATTAAAAGATCGAGTTGTTCTATTCAACAACTTAAGACAATGCAAGTTATTCAAATGTCTATACGATAAGGATGCGAGTTGTTCGAATGTCAGTACTATAAAATTAGAATTGTTTGTAAATCTCAAAAGGACGTTGACAAAACTAGGAAACAAGAACACAACCACTAAACCTAGAAATAACTGAATAAACTTGAGCCATGAGACAAAAAAAATTAAACACAGTACATGCACCTGCAAAACCTAATGTCGACCATAATAAAATCGATCAGAACCTACTATCGAATACACAATCGTAATACCTAATTTAAGTATAACTAAGCAACATCGATTGTAATGAACCACCTACATGCACTTTAAACTCAGTAAAAACACAAAAATGCTTTAGTTTTAGTAGAAATGCAATACATGTATGTAGCGACCGTTGGTCTTTTCAGTTCTGTATACTTACTGGAATCTGTAAATGGTGGCTACTCATTGGTGTATAGCCACTTGATTACTGATCTAAGGCTGTCAACAACGGTCATCGGACATAATATAGTTTCTACAAAAGGTTAATTTTAGCTTATGTGGGTTCGTGGGTATGTCGAAGTTCGTCGAAGCGTTGAGTGTAAATGTGGTTTATGTTTACCAATTAAATGGGTTTAATAGGTCTCATAGGGAAAACTAAGTGGGTTTGAACCTAAAACGTCTTATATATAGTACTACGTGTATTTTTGTCAACTTTTTGCTCCAGAGGTACCTATTGATACTTTGAAAATTTGGGGTACTAGGTGGTAATGAGATAGTTGAGTGGGTATTTACTAGTAATTTTCTCATAAAAAAATCAAACATTTTCGGTGTCCAAATCAAACAAACCAAGTCTCGAATTATGGATCTCAAAATAAAAAATAATATTAACTTTTTTAATTAATAAAACTTTCATAAAATAGTTCGGAAAAAAGTTAAATAAAAAAAACTCAGCACCATATGTTAATAATTTTAAAACATCATACTTAAGCCGATAAAATTAAACATAAAATTCAAAAACATTATGAGCAAATATATTAAACAAAAAATAGGCAATACGAATAACACGACAAGTTAGGAAGAGTTATCATTGCATATCTATTTTTAAGAGATTAGTATCCTCATGTACTTGTTCTAATAATCCTCAAACCAAACACCATATGCAGCTTTTGTCGGGATCATGTGGGAGGTCATAAACCTGAATATTTGGAATCGATTCCAAATATTGTAACATGATAGATGTATTTAACATCAAAACATGAGGGTATAACTTACAAAAATAAAATTCAATATAAATAACTTTAGGTGGCAGCTTCATATGAAACAAAGGATGATGAGGACTAACTTTATCCAAACTGGATAGTCAATGGACTACCAGCGGACTGTTAAAAGTTCAGGGACTATATGCCACTAAATGTGATAGTCCATGGACAGATTACTGTTCAAAGCCTTAAATTTGTCATATCCTTCGCAATTCTTTTCTGTATCCATTTTTCAACGATTTTTTCCTCTACATAACGTAACAATTTTTTTTTTATGAAATCAGTTACCATCAAATTGAACATGTTGAATTCTATTTTCTAACTTCATACAAAAGTTCGAAAACCCTAAACATTGGTTTCAATTACAACTAATTATACTTAGCAGAGACTTTCTTACGATTGCATGAAGTTGGACATGGTTTTTCTCATTCACGCCAATACATGTAGTAGATTGTATACAGCACTTTATTGTATATGTGGGGTATGTTTGGCTAGCCTTGACTTGTTCCCATCCAATTTCTTACATCTGCAATTCCAAGAGTTGGATATTAGATGGTGTAGGGGGGGCATACCTTGTCTGGAGAGAATATTTCCTTGAGCCGACGTAAGATCGGTGTGTGCGATAACGATTGAGTCTACCGGGTTGCCTATGCAGCATGCCAGATACGGGCCTGGTTGGTGGGTCAACAACAACAATCCCGCTTGCTCCAATTACTTGCTGCTGGCCTGGCATGTCTGCCAATTACTGACCTTCAGGATAGGCATGTCGGTTGGTTGTTTGGACACTACTCCTAGATAGACAATTGGGCATCCTCTATACAAATAGGTATCCAGGTTATCCCTTTCGATTTTTGATCTTGTTGTCAAGTTGGTTAATACTCGAGGATAAGAGAAATTGTTTCCCACAGACGTTGCCAAATTTGTTAACATATTTCTTTCTCAAACACGATGGAAATGTGACAAAGATGTAATTAAGAAAAAAAATGGGTTTTTTGGAATAATAAGATTTATTTTATGTGTTAATTTTTCTTCGATCCATATAGTTAGGGATTTTCCCTTCTTTTTAATTATTTATAAGTTATTTTTTCTCCCCTTATTATATATTTATTTATTACATATTTGAACTGTGTCAAACTACTTTACATGTCAGTCGTGACTTATAATGGGTGTTCAAACACATCACTCCTCGTTATGTTGGCATATATTACTCTATGATAATCGCTCGAGTGCTCTTGTTTGTTTTCTTAGTGCGCTTGTATGGGTCATCAATTATGTTGGTATGTTGCCTTTGGCTCGTATTGCTTGTTATCCTTAAGATGTTCATCTAGCATTACCTCATGGACTCGTCTCAGTTCTTGTTATGCATTGGTTTGTTGCCTTTGGTTCGTATTGATCGTTACCCTCATCTCATTCATGAAACTTGTCTCGTGGTAGTTCTTTGCTCTCCTTTTATGTATAGTTCTCGTCCTTGGAAGATTCACCACATGTTGTGACTGTCACTTATCCTTATCCTTTTGTTAGTCATTCGTATGAACACACCTTGTCAACATAAGGAGCTTAAACTACGTGTAGGATATATCATTATTAATAGTCAACACACGTCATGAATCTAAACAAAAAGTTGTCGTTTTATGTTTGTTCATCTTCTGACTGGTTGTAAAACTTATTTATGTACACATCTTGTACATTTCATAAACGTAAAATATTCCAAAAGTTAACATGTTTTAACCTTTGGTATAAAAATTTATAATGATTACATAATCTAATCCTTTATTTGTTCGTTGTATCCATTGAGTAAAAATAATTTGTATCATAAAAATATATATTAATAATAATGTATAATTCTGACCAAATTTTATTATATTTTCTTCGAATGTATAACATTTATACGATTTATCTCTTTCATAACATAAAATTTTATGTTGTAAACTAAAGGTCAAACTACTATGTACTTACTAACCTTATATCCATATATCTAAAAGAAATATCTATTTAACTATACTATTTATTATCTGAGATCAAATTATTATTTTTATAATGACTCAAATATCATTTTATACAAAATCATCATACATGTGTATATTCTTTCTTTATTTTTTTTATATATTAAGTTTTAAAAGCTTCGATCTTTGGAACTGTAATTCGGAAAAAAAAACTTAAATTAAAATTAATTCTGTTTTTTAAGACGAACAAAAGTAGATGCATTAATGATATGTTTTGATTTTTTTACAAGAGACGAGAGATCTACAAACAATAGATGAGAGACGTAAAAACGAGAGACTAATAAATAAGAGATAAAAATACGAGAGATTATATTATGTGAAACCATGCTATTTAGGAATGATGGGAGACCATATTATATGAAATCAGGGCACATCAGGAAAAACAGACTAACTAGGATCTATTTAATTAAAAAAAAGTTAAATGTTTAAATTTAAAAGTTTTAATATATATTTTTAAGTTATATACATAAAAAATGTTTCTAGACCTTAACTTGCGTGAGTTTTTCAATATGTTATGTTAAATAGATCTGCTTCTTAAAGAACATTTAATGTTTTAATTTTTAGTGAATTATAATTTTTGTAAGATTTGATAATTTAATTTTTTGTTAATTATATTTTGTTTTAAAAATTGTGTTTATAAAAGTGGGCAAATATTTATAGTTTAAAAACTAACACAAATCTGGAGTGAGATAATGAGTTTAGTTTGGTTTGGGGCGGTTATCCGTTTGGGTGTTGACAAAACCAGATCATACCGTTAAGTTTTGGTTCGGTCTGATTCGATCTAGTTCGGTTCTAGTTCCGGTTCCGGTTTGATCTAATTTCAATTCGGTCCGGATTCAAATCGATCAGTTTCGGTTCCGTTTCCTGTTCAGTCCGATCTCCGTTTGGTCCGTTATCGGTCCAAATCCATTATATATATAAAAAAAATAGTAAACCCATCCTACAAACTTATTACAGAAAAAGGTTCAACAAAATTAAAGACTTGTACCTAAAATACCATAATATATAAAATCCAGCTAATAGTTGTACACATTCTTTTTCTTTTATATATTTTTATAATTTTAAATTTTAAAAGTTAATATTTTTTTAAATCGTAACTCGAAAAAAAAATCCGAAAATATCATTGGTTTTTTTTAAAACGAATAAAACTAGTACCATTCATGATATGTTTTGATTTTTTTTAAATAAATATTTTACATTGGTTTCTCATTATATGGTTTTGCATCTATCATAGTTGGCTTGGTTTAGCATCTATATACTTGGTCTGGTTTCGCATCTATTATAGTTGCTTCATTTCACATCCACTAGTACAAACTTAGAAAGGTATCACATCTAGCAAAAAAAAAATTCACATCTTCTTCGTAATAGTCGTCTTTTTCGTTTACACTCTAAAATTAAAAATTAAAAAGTTCATAACTTTTAAGCCATAATTCGGAAAAAAATCCAAAAATACCATTGGTTTTATTTTTTTAAGACGAACAAAACTAGTACCATTCATACTATGTTTTCATTTCAAAAAATTATATTTTACCTTTGTTTCTCATTATACGTTTTCACATACATCATACACTTGATTTCGCATCTATCATAGTTGGCTTGGTTTAGCATCTATCATAGTTGGCTTGGTTTAGCATCTATTATAGTTGACTTGGTTTAGCATCTATCACAGTTGGCCGGGTTTAGCATCTATCATAATTGGTATAGCTTCACATCTACGAGTACAAACTTAAAAAACTTTTCCATCTAGCAAAAAAAAAAAGGTTTCGCATCTTCTTCGTAACAGTCGTGTTTTTAGTTTACACTATAAAATTAAAAATTTAAAAGTTCGTATCTTTAAACCCGTAACTAAAAAAATCTGAAAATAACATTGACTTTTTTTAAGACGAACAAAACTAGTACCATTCATGATATGTTTTATTTTTTTACAAGGTTATATTTTACAGTGGTTTCCATGAGTACAAAGAATACACACGTTTCACATCTATCAATACAAAGAATACAAACGTTTCACATCTAGCATTACACAAGTTTTTCTTTTATCAATACAAAGAATAAACCTGTTTCGCATCTATCAGTACTTAAAGTAAACAGGTTTCGCATATTCCAAACACCATCTTCTTCTTTTAAGATGTAAACCCTTTCTCGAACCAAATTTTCCAGAAACACAAAAATACACTAATAACGATCAAAACCTTACTACAATACAACAATTCAACTAAAAATTCAAAGTAATACCAGATGAATACAAAAAATCACGAAGAAAATGGAAATGGAGTTACCTATTTTCAAATAAAAAACACAATAAAAAATTGAGTTACCTAAACATAAAAAATTGACTTACTTAAATAAAAATTCAAAATCAAACATCAAAATCAAATAAAAAGATATCATACGAAAGCAAGAGAAAAACAAAAAATTTAGGATACTCTAAATATCGTAAAACTATTATAAAATAGAACGAGAAAGAAACAAGAAAAAGACTTCAACTAAAAAATAGAAAACATTTTATATAATAAACTAATATATAAAATCCAACAAACACACTAGTACACATTCATTTACCTTTATATATTTTTTAATTTAAAATTTTAAAAATTCACATCTTTTAAACCGTGACTCTAAAAATAATATTGGTTTTATTTTTTTAAGACGAATAAAACTAGTACCATTCATGATATGCTTTTATTTTTTTAAAATATATATTTCACGTTTTTCATTATATGGTTTCGCATCTATCATATGCTTCATTTCGCATCTATCATTGGCATCTATTATAGTTAATATTATTGGAAAAAAACTTGAACGGAAAATAAAAAATATTTTATATAATGAATTAAAGGTGTTTAGGGTATTATTGAGACTTAAATAATAAATACTTCAGTGAAATGAGTATTTTTGAGAAGTACATAAAAATATGAGTATGAAGTAGGTAACACAATTGTTTTTTTAACTTAAATATACCAAACCCCTAAAAAAATACAAACAAATTATAATTTTTATCTAAATAAATAATATAAAAATTAAAATTAATTTATTTTTGATTTTCTGAATTAGTCACTGACTAATAATTTTGTTAATATAATATATATATAAAAAATCAAAACTAATTTTATCTTCGATTTCTTATCAATTTTGGTTTTTTATTTTTAAAAAATTGAAGTATTAAAAGTTAGTTTCAATTTTCGAAACTATTTGTATCGGTTCCGATCCAATCGATACAGTCTCATATCATACCTTGTAAATAGGATAGTCGGTTCGTGAGACATCAACCTGACAAGTAGCAAAAGAATAAGAATAAACTACTTTCCTAAAAATTATCCTTTTCCATCGATTATTAAAAAAACACTTTTGATGAAAAAAGAAAAAAAAAAGGTGCGTAAGACAAAAGACGGGGACATTCCTAATGAAAAAGCAAGATAAACACGAATAAAAGCCAGAGAGTAATAAAGATTGGGTGTAATGATGTCACACATCCACGTAGCACATCGTATATCAAAATATCGATGGCGCCGCAGTAATAGCCAAAAAAAGTGGTCCCAGATTTGTTGAACCAAATCATAGCCGTTAGATCATAACAAATCTATATAAGAAACTCCTCCTCAACATAAATCCAAACACTACACTCATCTCCAGTTCAAGTTCAAGTTCTCGATCTAGCTTCCCAAGAGAAATAAAAAGAAAGAGAAGTACAACGATGTTGCTGGTGTCGATATTGGCAGATCTAATGCAAGAGTACACCATCGTATTGGCTCGAGTGTTGGAGCATCTATACGGCAACGCTCCGTTTCCCAGACGTGTCCGTCTCCTGATCGTACGCAGTCTCCCGTATCATTCCTCCTCCTCCCCTCCTGGGCCTATACTCTTTCAACCTCTCTAATCGACCCACCATTTTGTGTATATTTCATCTTAAGAGTTAAGAGTTAAGAGTTATGAGTTATGAGTTATGTTAAGTATCTCTTTTTTCTTCTTCGTTTTTGATGTGATTAGTACCTAATCTTAATTTGTTCAACTTAATTAGGTTTTTCTTTTAATCTCTTTACAAGGTTGAATGTTGAAGCGGTCTTCAAAATCTGTGGATTTTGTAATTTTATAGAATAAATTATACAGATTGGAGATAATTTTTCTTTAATTAAATATTTAATAATTATAATTTATAACCCAAATCTTTGTTATTATATTATCCTGATTATAAAAGTCAATTTATACCTGGTAGAGAATAATTTATCCGAATCCGTTGTATTCGGTTTTTACTTAAAAAGAAAAAAGATTAATTTTTTTAATAAATAAAAATAAGGATTAATTTTTAATAATTCAAAATCAATAAATTCTATCTATGGTTTCTCCATTTTTATGCTTTTAAGATTTTCTTTCAGTTTACCCTGTTGGTTGCTGCTCATTTTTCCATTAACCTAGTTGATTCTTGGTTCTGGCTGAAAATTGTACTCCGCTTACCTGAAAATGTGAAATTTTGTGAACACATACATAGTTATTTGATTTCTAGTGTGTTTCGACGACCGATATTTTGGTATTTTGCTGTCCTCTTTTTGTTTCTGTTTTTTTTTCGTACTTGCACGGTTTTATTTTTAGATTATTAGTTCCATTTATTTTTAAAATTTTATATTGGAGTGTTAGCTAAAAGAATTGATTGAAAAAATATATTTTTTACAAAAAATATTAAAAATTATTTAAACAAAATTAAAATATAACAAATTGTTTCAAAAATAACAAAAATTTAAGAGAATTGTTAAAAAAAAGAAACTACTCTTTTTTTTTCAATATTTACAAGATCGCCACTAGACAAAAAACCCAAAAAAAATCATTAAAAGTTTATTTAATTACATTTTATCTCATTATTTACTTCATGAAGTTACAAAACAAAAAATATACCATAACCTCACCTTTTACTTCCTAAAACTCACTAAAATCATAAAAACTCAAAACTCAAACTAGCCGAAACTCTCTATTTTCAACTTTGTAAAATTTAAACATTATTGCCGAAATAGTAACAAAACTTGTTTTTCTACAAACCAACATGAACATGGACCATTCTATCTTTCTGTTATTTTAAAATAGAATGATTTAAAAAAAATGTTCGTTTCCGCCAAAACGATGGTGTCCACGTGGTGTTCATCGTCATCATCCTGTCGAAGAAGATGATACTTTTCGCCGGGCAAATGGCGGACACGATGGTACTAACGTCATTGCATGGCGGACAGACCCCTGCGTCCGCCGTGCCATGACAGACTGACCCCATGTTTCCATCATATTATTGCGTCAGCACCATCGTGTCTGCCATTGCATTGTAGTCAGGCCTGTATCGTTTTTTTTTACTTTTTAATGTTTATCTTTTAATTTTTTCCATTTTTGTAACTTTTTAGTAGGTTATCACTTACTGAAGACTAATACTAACTAAAAACAATATCAATTTATAGTTAAACAAAATACCCATTATAATTTGAGAAACCTTTTTAATAACTAAGATGTAAATATGTTTTTTTGCAAATAAGTCATTTAAGTGTTAGGATATATGATTAAGTGGTTTTGAAGGTAAGGAGTAACATTTTAATTGATAATGATAGTGTTAACTTCTTTAGTTTTAGTTTTAGTTTTAGTTTAAGTTCTTTATGTTTATAGAGAGAGAGAGAGAGAGTGGAGAGAAGGTTAAGAAATTGCATTTTTTTTAGAAATTATAATAACTTCACGGAGTAATTTATTTATAGGATTTCGTGAATGACAAAATCGTCAAAAAAATAACTTTGGAGAGTAATTTTTAAAATTCAAAACAAGCGACTTCACAGAGTAAAAATGACTTTTTTTAGCAATTCTCAAATTTCAATTGTAAAGCGATAATAACTTTTAAAATGTAAGACGATCTTAAACAATGTAAATGAGTATTTAAAAGCAGAATATCATAGATAAGGATTTTACCTAAAATGTGTTTGTTAGATCTTAAATTAAGATTTAAGACGGACTCGGTACAAAACTAGACCGGAGCAATGAATCTTAGCTAAGACGATGATAAAAGTATTATCATAATTTTTTATTAATTGTGAATTAATTTTTGTAAGAGTTTGATAACTTTTTTAAATGTAAGCCGATATTAAACAATGTAAATGGGTATTTAAAAGCAGAATATTATAGATAAAGGTTTTACCTAAAATGTGTTTGTTAGATCTTAAATTAAGATTTAAGACAGACTCAGCACAAAACTAGACCGGAGCAATGAATCTTAGCTTAGATGATGATAAAAGTATTATTGTAATTTTTTTATTAATTGTGAATTAATTTTTGTAAGAGTTTTATAACTTTTTTTAAGTGTAAGCCGATATTAAACAATGTAAATGGATATTTAAAAGTAGAATATTATAGATAAAGATTTTACCTGAAATGTGTTTGTTAGATCTTAAATTAAGATTTAAGACGGACTCAGCACAAAACTAGACCGGAGCAATGAATCTTAGCTAAGATGATGATAAAAGTATTACTGTAATTTTTTATTAATTGTGAATTAATTTTTGTAAGAGTTTTATAACTTTTTTAAATGTAAGTCGATATTAAACAATGTAAATGGGCATTTAAAAGAAGAATATTATAGATAAAGGTTTTACCTAAAATGTGTTTGTTAGATCTTAAATTAAGATTTAAAACGGACTTAGTACAAAACTAGATCGGAGCAATGAAAATGAATCTTAGCTAAGATGATGATAAAAGTAATATTGTAATTTTTTATTAATTGTGAATTAATTTTTGTAAGAGTTTTATAACTTTTTTAAATGTAAGTTGATATTAAACGATGTAAATGGGTATTTAAAAGCAGAATATTATAGATAAAGGTTTTACCTAAAATGTGTTTGTTAGATCTTAAATTTAGATTTAAGACGGACTCAGTACAAAACTAGACCGGAGCAATGAATCTTAGTTAAGATGATGATAAAAGTAATATTGTAATTTTTTATTAATTGTGAACTAATTTTTGTAAGAGTTCTATAACTTTTTTAAATATAAGCTGATATTAAACAATGTAACTGGATATTTAAAACCAAAATATTATAGATAAGGGTTTTACCTAAAATGTGTTTTTTAGATCTTAAATTAAGAATTAAGACGGACTCGGTACAAAACAAGACCGGAGCAATGAAACTTAGCTAAGATGATGATAAAAGTATTGTTTTAATTTTTTATTAATTATGAATTAATTTTCGTAAGAGTTTTATAACATTTTTAAATGTAAGCCGCTATTAAACAATGTAAATGGATATTTAAAAGCATAATATTATAGATGAGGGTTTTACCTAAAATGTGTTTGTTAGATCTTAAATTAAGATTGAAGATGGACTCATTACAAAAAGTAAACCAGAGCAATGAATCTTAGCTAAGACGATGATAAAATAATTTTTTATTAATTGTGAATTAATTTTTGTAAGAGTTTCATATGTTTGTTGTTAGATTTAATATTGAGTTAGATTAAAATTGAATGTATATATAGAGCGGAGTAGTCAACATATAGTGAAATAAGAGATTTGATCAATTCTTGAAGTTAATGAATAATGGAAAAAGTTGTTACGACAGTTGTGACTATTATAATGGAGAAGTACACCTTATATACGTGTTTTTTGGTTATTATATTGATAATATACTTAACTTTGAAAATTCAACTTGAGAGAGAGTTTGAAATAAAAAAATATGAGCTAAAAGAAACATTCTTAGAATATACTATAAGAAGAACAAATTGAGAGGTTATTTATTCTTATCTAAACACAAATATATATGCATAAGGTACTTAGAAAGCGTATGGAATATGGGTACGATTCCTTCTTCATATATAAGTAAGAACAATCCGATCTCAACACTAGTATGATATTGTCTGCTTTGGGTCCAAAGACCCTCACAACTTTGCTTTTGGTCCACTTCCAAAAGGCCTCATACTAGTTGAGATATGTTCTTACTTATATATCACTGATCTTTCTTCCCATGTTTAACCGATGTGAGATGTGGGACTTTGGTCGCACTTAACATAAAGTTCAAAGTATTTGAAGGCATATATATTGTGACTCGCATTGGTGTTCAGTTATAACCCAATCTCATTCAAGCACCAGCCGATGTGACAAATATAATGTTTATGCAAGAGATACATTATGTAATGTCATCAGAAGTGTAATATATTCTATGATTTGCACATGATCTTACATACTTAATTAGTGTTTTCAGTAGGTTTATGGTTGATCCATTAATGCCTTACCAGAATGCTATTAAATGGCTATGAGATATTGAAAGGGTACATTAGACATTAAAGTGTAGTATAACCAGAAGAATAAAGATGATGAGATGTTGAGAGGGTATGTAGGCTCTGATTATGCAGTTTGTCTTGATACAAGGAAGTCAATTTAGTATTTTTTTAATAGTGTTCGATGGAATTAATTAGGGAGCTAGTTTACAAAAGGTTGTTTCCTTGTAATCTACATAAGTTGAATATATGTTTGCACCTAATGCAATAAAATCAAATATATGGGTCAAATGATTATTAAGTGAGATAACTGGTATAAAGCAAGAAGTAACTTCTTTAGTGATAATTTTAGTACTCGTCACCTAATGAGAAATCCTAAGTTCCATGAAAGGATGATGCATGTAGATGTAAAAATTCACTTTATCATAGATGTGGTAAATAAATAGCAAATGAAGGTTGGAAATATTGCAAGTGAAAATAATTATTTAAATGCTCTAACAAAGGTAAAGCCAGTTTCAAAGTTCACATATTGTATAATACTAATTCAAGTCTGGGACGCAGGTGAACTTAATACCTTCGGTTGAAGCCACTGAAAGACTATGTGGAGAATTTTTAGATGTATATATTAAATGACTAGAAGAAATAACATAGGCTCGCCATGAAGTTCTGGTCTCTGCTTAAGGGGTTCGTCTACTATAAGCTTACCAACCTCTGAACGTGGTTCAACCAATATAGGATCTTGGTCTCATGGTAGTTAGGTTCGACCAATCTAGGATATTGGTCTAGAGTAGTGAGGTTCGACAAGTACAAGGGATTCAACTTTGGAATTAAGTTCAGTTTTAGCATGAGTTAAGTTTTGGTACAAAAAGTTATGTCTCGATATGAGTGAACTTTTGGCATGTGAGGTTTGACGTTGGGTTGCTTCTAGTTTCAGATTTTATCTAGTAAATCAATCTATAAGTCGATTGATACATTAGTTGATTATGATGCTACTGCAAGCTTATCATAACTGCTTGGTGTACTATTTGATAACAACCGTTGATCTGTATATTAATACAAAAAAATTCAACATCATTGTTTTGTTATTATAAGCATGATATATATTGGAGCAATACATATATAGAGATAATGAATACACAACTTTCCTAATAAAGCTTTTAGAAAGAGAAACGATAGCTGATAAGAGAAAATGCTTAAGAAATTGAGTGATTTTAGGGTTGATGAATACTCGAGAACGAGCCACTAAGAAAACACTGAGAGAAATATTGAGAGTTGAGAGATATCAGTACAAACTTGATACTCTATTTTGTGAAAATTTGAATAATATGCATTTTCTTGTATTAATTGATCTTGTAATTTTTTTTGTAGTTTTTCCATCTATAAATTTGAATTGTATTTTTCTGACTGTAGCTCATTCATTTGCAATTATAAAGCACGAAAATAGAATTTTACTGATTATCTTCGGGACCCGTCGACAAGTTCTGAACATTCTTTGCATATGAATCTACTTCTTGTTGTAGTATTATTGTTACCGTTGCAATAACCATAATGTTTCCTAATATTCCCTGAACAGTGTTATATTTTTTAACTAGAGACCTTATTATTGGTGTTTCTGCTACAATATTTAAAGTTCTTTGTATGACATTATTTTCACAAGCTAACGAAGAAACATTTTCTAGGAAACTACTACTTGAGATCGACGATCATATCCTTCAAACAAACTTTATCCGTTGCTGATCTAGTCATCATTATTTGGTAATCGGATAAATTATTTGAAAATTATTTCTCACATAAAACACAAATATGACGAGGGAATTTTCTCTTAAGAATATTTCTAAAAAGATTATACCAGAAATGATCAAGAGTAATTGTAAAGTTAGTTTTATTTATAAAAAATCAAAATATTTTTATGATAATTACATGTTCTATTCATATCTACTTTAATGTTTAAATATTAAAGATGGATGAAATATGTATCTTTTGACATATGACAATCATTTATTACATAAATTATTATTGTACCCCATAATTGTCATGATATTTTGGTAATAATGACTTTTATCTCAAATCCTCTAATATCTTTGTGTACCTTCGATTATCTCCCCACATTTACTTGTTGTATCAGTTGAAAACTATCTTATTTTGTTGATGATTTTATCCTTTACCGAATTCATCAATTAATAAATTTTTATACTCAATATTTTTATTTTTTCGATGCTTTTGTAAGAAATTCAACCGATATTTTGATCCTTACCTTGTTTAAAAAAGGTAATAACGTCTTAAAAGTATATAACTTTATGAGTTAGTTCGATATACACTTATTATTATAAATATATGTTTTGTGATTAACAAATTAATTTGATTCAATAAGTTTAGACCGACGGGCATCAGTAACCTATTCAAAATTAATTATGCATCAAAAGATTGTATATAAAATTGAAATGTAATTCTTACTGATTTAGAATGATAAAAATTTAACTCCATATTTGACTTATAAAATCTAAGATTCTAGTTCGTGATGCAAATAGTATCATGTCAAAATAAACATTATATTCAAAATTATTTTAATTCTCGTAATAATTGTTGAAGTTGTCAAAAACTAACTTTTGTATCAATAAAATTTTGATCAAATTAAAATGTATTTTTTTACTCATTGGAAATTCTTAAAAGTGAATTCTAAATATGGTTGTGATGATATACCACTCTAGTTTCTAATGCAAACAAATCATATTAAAATATATTTCTAGTTGAACTGCTAAAATAGAGCTAATTCTGAAAAAACAAACGGACCCAGTTCAGTCTAATAAGACATAACCTTGTCACTAAGTTATACGCATCGGCCAGAACGAGGTAATCGTGATTACAAAGTGATAACCGAAGGGTATTACTTAAAGGAGAACTATAATCGAAGGGTATTATACAAAAAGAACTACAGTAGAAACTCGATAAATTAATACGCGATTATTTAATAAACTCTCTAAGATAATATTTTTGGCTGGTCCCGACTCGGGGATAGGGTGCTAAATTAATAATTCGTTAAAATTATAAGATAATACGTTTTTGATAATTTATTTAGACCTTATATAAAATATAAATTAATAATTCATTATATATAGCATATTAGATGAATGATTTATGAAGGTTTCTTGAAAATATATAGAAAATATTTTTAATGTCCATAAAGTGATACATTGAACACAAGAAGCATAATAAGATGGAAGATTGAAAATTTCTTTCAAATTGGACCCTTCATTTGATATACATGCATTGTATACTGTATAATAATTAAGTAGAAGCTTGAAAGGTGTTTGTAAACTAATTATTTTACTATAAACTAATAAAATATTAATTAATATATAAATTAATAATTATTAATTTATCGATTAATTAATAACTCTTTTAATTAATAAATTTTGGTGCTCCCAAGTGTATTATTTTATAGAGTTTGTACTGTATATAACATGTTAATCATGGATAATATAACGAGGTACCCTTGGCAAGATAGTGCAAGGGATAAGGCATCAGTAAAAGAGCTAAGCGTCGTCCGTGTAATAGCATGAGTATTATCCGTGTAAAAGATGACCCATACCTCGGTTGGCGTTGAATAGTGGTCACAAAAAATAAGGCCACTAAAAGCAATAACAGAGAAACATTAGGACGTGGAAATAAGGCATGGGCCCACGACCCGGAATAATATAAAATGAAGAATTATTAGGAGGTAGTGAAGTAATGTATTGGAAATATATTATATAAAGGAGATAAAATCCTAAAATCATTTAATGTTTTTTATATCAAAGTAATAAGATAATCACACTTTATTCCTTTGTTTTCTATACTTTATACTTATCATAAAATTCTCTCACCAGATTTTGGTGTTGTCTAAGGGAAACACACAACGCATAGCTCGTACGAGGTCAAGTGATGGTGTTGATTAGGTTAAAAATTGAGAGGGAGAATATGGCAGTCCCTCATAGGAAAGGCGGGAAAAAAAACCAAGGAACCATGAAGAATTCATCCATCGGCGAGGAAATTATGGGAGCTGATCAAGTTAACCATTAGGACTTTGCGCAATAACAAACCAGAATGATGACCAATCCCAAATCAACGCTGTGGAGAATGCTGGTGGATCTGTACAGAGAAAAAAACCCCATGAATCTCAATATGTTTTCTACCCTTTCTAACTGTAAATCTTGGAGTCTCAGATAGAGAAAATCAAGCGCGAGCAACATCGAGTTGCACAATGATAGTAAGACAGAGACGAAGATGTGAGGCATCAATTTGACCAAATCGTTGATACTCTACGCCGTTTGAGCGAGCACCACCGAGCGAAATTTCGGAATATGATGATGACATTCAACCCTGATGATGTGTTGCTTTGCAAAGCGTTCAGTATGATGTTTAATGGAAACACCCTAGATTGGATTAGTTGTCTTCGGAAGGGATCGATCAAGGACTTCTAAGGTCTTTGAATTGCGTCAAAAATTATTTCGTATGAAACAAGGAGCACAAGTGCGACGATGTTTCCATCATGGATTTATATTGGAGAATGGGGGAGATGTTGAAAATTTATGAGCAAATATTTGTGCGAGAGATGAACTCCGTATTAGGTTGCACCGAAGTGGTGGTGGCAGTGACATTCAAAATATTGTTGGATCTAGATGGCCCCCTCTGCATCGACCTTATACGGTTCCTAATCAAGACGATGGGTGACATCCTCACCCGGTCAAATTAGTTTATTTGATTCGATGATTCAAAGAAGGAAGATCCCACGCCAAATTTTTAATAGAAAATCTTGGAGTTTAAACTAACTGCCAATAAGAAGAAACGGTATCAGGAGGGACCCAAACTGGATGCACCCCGTTCTCAAACAAGTCGGCCGCACCCTTCCTATTATGAGAATCCAGCTAGGAAATTCACGCCCTTGATGGAGAAAATAGCCACTATCTACGAAACAATCAAAGGGAGAGATAAATATCAACCGTCGAGGGGTATGTTAGCAGCACCATATATAAGATCCCCTTGTTATTTTTGCGTCTACCAAAATGATCATGGGCACACAACAGATAAGTGATGGAAGTTGAAAGAGGAAATTCAAAGGTTAATCAACAGTAAGGACCTCATCCAGTTTGTAAATAAAATAGAGAGCACGGTAAGGGAAGATGGGGTACCCAATGCAACACCGACGAAGGCACCAAACAGACGTATGGAAAAGCAAGAATGGTTATGTACTATTTGTGGATGAGACACCTTATCAGGAACCGACCTAGCAGCACAGAAGCGACATCATAAGGACCTTGATATTCACTTAGTTGGTAGTTCTTCATATCACATTTTTTTGGAACCAGTTGCGGATCTGAATTTCAATGATGATTATTTGAGAGATATTATTACACATCATGAAGACGCACTAACAATCAATGCCAATATTTCGGGAGTTATGGTAACAAGAATATTAGTAGATAATTGTAGTTCGACCAACATTATCTTTAAGGAGAACTAGGAAAATTGCATGTGGTACCTCATTCCAAGAAAAAGGACAGACAGCTAGTAGGCTACAAGGGGAAGTCAACTAAATGTGTGGGTGAGGTCGAACTACCGGTCACAGTTGGACATAAAAATACCAAAAATGGTATTCATACTTTATTTATTATCGTAGAAACCCCCAACTCATACCATGCTATACTAAAGAGACCATGGTTACATAAGCTCGATACCACGACTTGTTTATTTAGGCAATGTATCAAGTATCCTATCGGGAATTTAGTGGGAGTAATAGGAAGCAACCAACAAACAACAAGATATTTTTATGTTATAACGTTGGACCCTTCCAAAGCTGCCCAATAATAATTAATGAGCTATGGGGTGTATGACAACCGAGCACCTATCAATAGAAATAAATTAGAGGTAGACGGCCACAGGGAGAATGACGAGAAGGACAATACCATACTCGAAGAGGAAAATATCACATTAGAAGAGGACAAGGTCGTCAGAATAGGTAAAAATCTTGAACAAGACTTTAAAAACAGTTTGGTACTTTTTTTACAGAAAATGAGGAAATATTTTTATGGGATACAAAGAAAGTAACGAGCGTAGATTCGAGTGTTATCTCTCATTCCTTAACCATCGACAGTAGTGTTCGGCCAATAAGACAAAAAAGACGGACTTTCTCTCCAGAGAAATCAGAAGAGATACTCATGGAGATCGATAAGTTAATAAAAATGGGTCATATTATGCAACAAGTAGAATGGAAAATGGCGCATGTGCATGGATTTCAAAGATCTTAACCAAGCTTGTCCGAATGATGCTTTTCCCATACCAAAAATTGACCAATTAGTTTATGTATTTTCTGGTAAAGAGTTTCCATCTTTCATGGATGCGTACTCTCTGTATAATCAGATATCTATGAATCTGACGAACGAGGAGCACACAACATTTCAAACTGAAAGAGGCCACCACCGCTATATGGTCATAATATTTGGACTAAAGAACATTGGATCAATGTATTAGATTTTAGTCAACAAAATATTCAAAGGACAGTTGTTCAAGCATATGAAAGCTTACATGATGATATGATTGTGAAAAGAAACTCGGGAGGGAAGAAACTTGAATTTTTAAGGATGGTCTCTTAAACACTGCGGAGGTATAGAATGAAACTTAATCCTCTTAAATGTTCTTTTGTTGCGTAGTAAAAATATTTTGGGCTTTATTGTTAGCAAAATGGGAATTGAGGCTGACACATCTCAATTAAAGATGATATTAGACATGAAACCCCTAATAAATATAAAAGAAGTACAACTTCTAACAGGACGATTTGCTAACCTCTCCCACTTCATCTCCAGATCATCCGATAAAAGTCAACCCTTCTTTAAAATCCTGAAGGAGGCCAAAAAGTTCAACTGGACGAATGAATGCGACAAGGCCTTCCAAGTGTTAGCAACACCAGACCTAGGAGAATACCTCTACATTTACTTGTTAGTTTTAATCTATGCAGTGAGTGGGGTGTTTGTGTGAGAGACGATATGCGTGGTGTACTACTTCGGTAAAATATTAGTTGATACAGAAACCGGGTACTTTAATTTAGACAAGCTATCCTTTGGTTTAATGTGTGCATCTAGGAAAATTCACCCATATTTCTAGAGTCACATCATAGTTCTGCGTGCCTCATTCTCGTTGTGTAGCGTACTTAAAAATCCATATATTTCAGGAAGGCTAACAAGGTGGTCGGTGGAACTTGGAGCATACAACATAGATTACAAACCTAGAGCGATGATAAAGGGAAAAAAGTAGCTGATTTTATCAATGAATTTATTAGATGTTGGGGTTCAGACAACGACCTAACCCAAAGAAATCAAAATACAGCAAAAACTATCCAATCTAGTTGGCGTTGCAAGATATTCAACATGCTCACTTTATTATACAGGGTCATCTTAGTAAAATGTTTTAATTGTTGAAACATATGAGTAGAGGGCTTTGGCACACTAACAAAAAGGGGTTGGTCTGGTAGTTCGGGTTGAGAAGAAGATTTTAAAGTAGCAGGACCACGAAACAGTATCGTTTAAAGGGTCAGATGTGATAATTCCGGCACCAGGTTGACGATCACTTAAGTCCACAAGCGAGAAGGCTAAATGAGGGATACTCAACTCTTTGATATGAGGTGTGCTGGATACAGCTCGACTATGGTTGGTTGAACCAAGATGAGGGGTATGCTCTTTACTGGCACCGGTAGAAACACCTCAAACCCCAACTTTATTAGAAGCTATATACTCATGAACAGAAAGAGGGGTCGTACTAACCATCATAGCTAAACTATCCAATCCAGTAAGGGACTGGTCCCCATCTCCCTCTTAGCTTCTACTAACCGGGGTCCCATTCTTCTTGAGAACCCTTATCTTTCTTACAAAACCTTTCGCGGATGGATTTCTCTGTCATGTGCTCTCTCCTTCATTTCTCAGCGAGGATATTACAATGAAATTGTTGGAATTGCGATGATCGTGCACAGTGTCTGGAAGGGTGGTATCAGATGCATAAGTAGTAGCAACATGATGGACTAACTTCTTCTTTTCTTGGGTTTAGCCTCATTGGTTTCACCATCCCCAAAGGCTCTCTTTTGTCTAACAAAGGCATCAGTATCATCCTATGTTTGGGCCTTCTAGCGGGAGGTCCAGTACAACACCCCTAAAGTTATCAACATACACTTTCTCCACCAAAATGCCCCCCGCAACCTCTACAGTGACATGTGCCTCGATAAAAATAAGCGTCACATATTCGTCTTTTGACATTTGTGTCTCCGGTAATGGTCACAACCCAGTTATAATAAAATTAACGGGTGAAAATTGACAAGGGTAGTCAGACTCCCACTGTGTATAGGCAACAACTGACAAATGCTCTAATGGGCTTGAAACCCGATCACCGTATAATTTCCTCCATTACTCTTGGTACTTCTCAGATTCCGTACCTTCAGCAAATAAATAGGGAAAACATATCAACAATAGTGAAGAAGATAGCGACAAAAGCAGGAAAATAACCAATCAACCCAACCCTTACATGTGATCATTCATCGTCTTTTTAGTTGAAGGTTATATTTAACAATGAGATATTCCCAATTTCCTAGAAAAATATATAAAAGAATGCTTCCAGTATTTGTCAGAATCTAGAAGCGTAACAATCTTATTACGAGTGGATATATAGTAGTATGGGGTCTTTAAAAGCTTATATACATCAATGCTATAATATAATTCACCTATGCTAATCTCCTTATATAACAATTTTGAATTTAGTAAAACAATAAGTAGAATGTGCCATCCGTTCGCCGTCAATTGTGTGGGACAAATTTGGATATACCTAAAAAGCTCATTTATTAGTTTAGGTAAGGGTAGTCGAAGTCTTCAATCAAATAACATAGTGTGTAAACAAGTCTCTCTTTCTCTAGCATGGTGGAGATGTTCGTCAGGCTCGGGAATCCTAATAATTACATAATCAGGGAATTCATACACTAATCTAAACCTAATGAACCCTTTAAGCGTACGTTTTTATACAGGTGCACCAGATGATTGAAATGATTATCTAAGAAATCTTTATCTTCCATTGTGTTTGTCTGCGGCGCACCGGGAACAGCGTTATCAACAATTTTTGAATTCTTCGAAGTTCCTTTACGACTCATTTCTAGGGAACACAGAGATGTTGATGTTAGAAGAATCGAAACCCATAATGCAAGATTCTAGGGTTTCCAGGCAGAGGGTCGGAGAAACTAATGACGACTAGATGAATAATAAAATAAGAGTGTGACAACGAAAAGAAAACAAAAATTTAAGCATTTTGACCTAAACCTTGATTCAATGTCTAGCGTTAGAAAACAAACAAATGATGAACACCTAATGAAGAAAATCTGTGTCTTTAAAGTTAGTTTTAAAGAAATAGGGAAAAAGGAAATAAATGTTCATGATGGTAATTTATACTTAGTAAACCAAATAGCTTCAGTTGGGCCAACTTGCGGGTTATGGGCAAAAAAGAAGAAAAAAAGACGCGCCATTTCAATGAAAACCGAGATAGGAAACAGCATTTCGATGGACATGCAATTCAAGATGGTGCTTGTCAGACATAGGCAAAAGATTTGTAACAAGTGGCAAAAATAGATGACATCAATGATTGCTCAGAACACGTTACACGCGATTACAAAGTGATAATCGAAGGGTATTACTTAAATAAGAACTATAGTTAAAGAGTATTATACAAAACATATTTATACAACGGGTTAATTATGGAGAATATAAAGAGGTACCTCGGCAAGATAATTCACGATAAAAGACAATTGTAGAAGAGCTAGGCGTCATCCGTGTGAAAGCAGGACTATCATTCGTGTAAAAGATGACCCATATCTCGGCCCACGCTCAATAGTGGTTACAAAAAATGAAGTCACTAAGAGAAATAATGGAGCAGCATTAAGCATTAAGGATGTGGAAATAAAGCATGGACCCACAATCATGCACTAATGTATTGTAAATGTATTATATAAAGGAGACAGAATCCTAAATTTATGTAAGATTTTCCTATCAGAGTAGTGAGATATCGCACTTTATTCTTTTGTTTCCCATACTTCATACCTATCACAAAATTCTCTCACCACAACCGGAACCAAAGCCAGTTTCGGTTGAACCTAAACCAATTTTTTGTCGATAACTCTAGGTTAAATGGACCACTTTAGCGGATATCTGGATTAGTTATGGCCAAAGTTATTATGGTTCAGCCACAATTAACTTACGGACGCGCTGAACTTGTTCTAGTTTAACATGAACTGCGTAAATTCCAATAAGAAATTATAGTTGTTTTTTTATTTTTTTGGAGTTTTAACATAAATTATATAAAATAAATCAAGACTAAAAATTCATTTCAAATATAGGTTGGTTTAGTATATTTAGCTATAATTAAAGTTGTTAATACATCGCACATTTTTAATTGGATAACAATCATCACTAGTTCATATATTTCGCGTTTGTATCAAGCTAGTTTTGTTTTAAAAAAATCCAGCAGTATCCACGTTTTAAAATTATGCATATTTAACTCTACTGCACGTGGAACTGCTTAGAACCTGACAAGTGGCAATTGGAATAGTAAATTTTATATAGTTTCTCAATTTTTTGTCAATAATACACCACAAATCCTTTACCAATTATATTTCAAATCTAAAAAATAAACATGGCTGGCAAAAGATTAGAGAACCAAATATAAAACTGTAAATTTATTGTTTGAACTTGCCCATAACAATTCATAAAGAATCACACGTGCCTAACTAAAGATACAAAATTTTAAAACGCAATAGAAAACAAAAATAAACAAAATAAGCTCAAACACAAAAGCTAAAAGAAAATAATTAGCGACTTAAATGCTAAAGGCAAGAAAAAATGAAAAAGAAATGGATAAAGATAAAATAATAAAATAAATATTTTGAGGCACGATACGATTCACTTCTAAGTTCTAAGTATAACCTACCCTAATCGAATTTAGTAAAGTTTCTCAATCATAAAAGTTACGACTACACTTATAAAAAAGTTCTAAGCATACTCATTTAATTCCAAAAGAAACCTTACTTTGTTGTCTATTATCAAAACTTACCTCAAAGCCAAAAAGAATGGAATTCTACGGTACAACCGTCCAACTAAAATCGTTATTCTCCTCCTTACATTTCACTTGTCGGAAAGGCTTGAGATAAGAACACGAAGTTCATCTTCATCTTCCTGGGTCCAAGCTACCGATTCTTTGATGAATATCGGTCCGATTATCTTAGAGGCACAACTATCCACATTTGATGTACTTCCAGTTCCAGAATCAATTTGATGATGATTCACATCATACATTAATAGCATATCATCATCAGATTCTAGTGGATCATCTTCATTTTGCATACTTTTGAGCTTCATACTAAAGCTTTTCAAATCGAACTTGGTTTCGATCTTTGATCTCTTTTTCGAAGGAATCGTATGTTTCCAAAACTGATGCTCCTCGCTCGCTACAAACATGAATCAAATATAGTTTGGAATAAGGGTGAGTTGAATATTTTTTGAATATAATTAAACTAATTTTTTTTACGTTTGCTGAAAATCAATATAAATCCTCCGGCTATACCTATATCATAAAACAGTTTTATTATTATTATTATTATTATTATTATTATTTATTAAAACATCGTTCATGTTTTAATAATATTAAATTTTTATTTAGGTGTGTAATTAACAAAAGTTAAAAATAATATTTTGTTAAAAAATCAACGATTATTTAGTGATATTGAAAAAGCATAAAAAGTTTATTGAGGAGGTTGGATAAATATGGAAAACTAAAATTTTATTATCGGAACACAAAATATTATTTTAAAAAAAATAAAAAAAATGTTTTGCAACAATTAAGATATATGACCTACTTGTAATTATATTTACCCTATAATGAACTGATCTTAATTTAATATAGGTAAAGATTTTATATATTTAATATTAATAACAAATTAATAAAAAAGTGAAAAAGTGAACTATCAAGTAATCAACCCAATAAAACCCTAAATAACTATTTTCTCAATGAAAATTAAAAAAAAATTAAAAATCTCAAATTTAATAAATGTAAATTTATTATTCAACAAGAGATAACTAAACTATAAACTATAAAAAACACAAGCCAAACTTTAAATCTATTTAGGAATATTTGCATATTAGCCCTAAAAAGAGTGTATTTACATATTCGATCCAGTACACTTAGTAAAATACTCAACTATCTCCAAACTAAATATTCAGTCAAAGTTTGAAATCATCTCGGGAAAGTCAATTAGGGATAAAGTTGTATTAAAAATTTCATTTAGACTAATAGATAAATAAAATCATGTTTAGTACATGTAGGTAAAACGTATACGAGGTTGTACTTATTTGTAAATTGTATAGGTTTTGTAACCTAAATAGTATAATTTTTAATTTTATAAATCTTGTTGATTCTTATTTTGTGTCCCTAAATATAAGTATAGAAAGTTATTTGAAATAGGCTACAATTATAATTTAATTCTTTTAAAAAGTTTATTAAAAGACAATTTTTTTGGATTTTTTTGTTTATTGAAGAAATTAAATTAAATAATAGAATAAATAAATATAAAAAATCAGTAAAATAAATATAAATATAATAAAATTATTCCATTTGATATAATAAATTCACTTTTACATGTAGGAAAACTCATTTAGCTATTTATTATATATATACCATTTACTATCATATATACAAGATTTATGATAAGGATAAAACTTTGGTGAATATATAGATTTATTTTGTAAAATTTACTATATATAAAAAAAACATAACTAAATATTGAAATGAAATAAATTAACATGATATGGTAATACCTGAGATATCATCTACAACTTCTTCTTGCTTCACTTGATAGTTTTGAACAATTGAAGTAGACTCATTTTTGTTTGGTATTTGCTTTGGTAGATAATCTTCGACCAGCTTTCCTATCCGAAACCTTAAACCACAAGCATTGCAGAGATCTGGTTTCTCAGGAGGTCCTTTTCTCCACATAGGTGAATCTGCATTACAATTTTTTTTTATCTTTCTCTTGTTAACATATATCATGTCAAATGTCAGTGAGCTAAGTAGTTCTTTGAAGAATGATGTTATTCCAAAAAAACCCAAATGTTAAAATCTGTGAAATTATTGAAATAAGAATTGAGTTCGGATAATACAACTTCCTTTTTCTTTTCAACATGGTTATACAGTGAATCAAGCATGATATTTCAAATGAGTTTGAAAGTTTAAAACTAACCCTCAGTTCCACAATGGTTACAAGGTCCCTTCTTTTTCGCCATTTGAATGACCTATGAGCTCTATGCTTGTGAATGGTAATAATGTTTTATATAATACGTATATTACTTTAATATATGTATATATAACTGAAGAAGAATTTTATTTAGGAAACATTAATTAAGATGGATTTGTTTGTTTGTTTTGATTACACATAAAAAGTATTAAAAATATGGCTAATCGCGTAAAAAATATCGAACTTCTTTATATGTCTCATTAATACCATCAAATTTGTTTTTTATCAAAATTATATTGGTATTTTTGTTGATATTCCAAAAACACCCGTATTATATATTATGGTTATTTAGATTTCAATAACCAATTATGTATAAAAAATATTCATTGAAATGTACGAAATTTCTTGAGATTCTTGAATGAAAAACATAGAAATAGAAACATAATATTATTTCATGTGTAATTTTTGTAACTTACAAAGTGTATTATAGATTCATTTTGATATCATAATACATTTCACTATAACTTCTTACTAACTATACTACTAATAATTTGTGAAGTAGTTCATATTAGTTAATTTTTTTTGATTCACTTCTCTAAAAGTTTTGGTTAATAACCCTTGTTACATGAAATAACTCTTATATGTATGTTTGGCTTTGTATGGTTTGAGAGTATTATTCAGTATTCACCCCCCTTTAAGATGAGACCTAAAGATACACGAGAAATTGGAACAATCACCTAGGTCGTGCCTTTGTGAAAATGTCAACTACTTGTAGTTTGGTAGGCACATGAACATATTTAGTAAAATTTTGAAGAAATTGGTTTATTACAACGTGACAATCTAAATCTAGATGTTTAGTCTTTTTCATAGAAAACAGTGGTAGATGTAACATGAAGTGCATCCGTATTATCACTAAACATAGTAATAAATAAAGATAATTAAACTTGTAAATCTTTCACGATATAAGAGAGCCATTATATTTCACAAACTGTTGAACCCATAACTTGATATTTTACCTCATCTGAGCTCATGCTCACTAAGGCTTGTTTCTTGGTTTTTTACAAAACCAAAAATAATCCGAAGAAGATGCAAAAACTCATGATTGGCTTTTATGTTTGTGTACATGAACCTCAATCTGCATCACGGTAGGTTTTGAGAGTCAAATAAGAACTCGATGCAAAGAATAATCACTGAGATAGATAACCTTTTAAGTACTTTAAGATGTGAATCAAGAAGTTGCAATGAATTATCCTTGGTTGGTGAACAAACTGGCTGAGTTTCTAACCAACAAAGGTAATATCATGCCTAATGAAATTCAAATACAACAACTTTTCAATTAGCCTTTTATATCCTTCGTCATTCTTTATCAAATCAGAGTTAGTGTCAGTTATGTATAGACCAGAAACCATAAGTGTCTTAGGAGGCTTGCACCCAAGAAGTCCGGCCTCTGTGAGCATATCTAAAATATACTTACATTAATTTAAATAAATACCCTCATTGTCCTGTAAAACTTCTATGACACGGAAAAAATTTGACATTCCAAAATCATTCATTGTAAACATATTATCTAAGTATGTCTTGCCTTAGCAACTTGTGTTGAAGATTTGTTGATTAGTAATATGTAATCTACATAAAAAATCAAGAATGTTTCAAATTTTATTGTTTTATGCTGAAAAGACAATTATCTACCAAAGATTGGATAAAACCAAAGGTAATTAGTTTTTCTATAATGACATGATTCCATTGGTTTGAAGCCTCATTCAAACCATAGATTGATTTTACAAGTTTACACACCCGGTTATCTTCATTTCTAGCAAACCTGGTGATGGCTTCATATAAACAATTTCTTCTAAAGATTCATGTAAAAAATATTATTAATATCCAGTTTATACATTGGGATTCCTTTTGAAGCTGCCAAAGCAAATAGAATCTTACTCTGGCTAGTTTGGAAACTAGAGAAAAAATTTCACTGTAATCTTCCTTTTAAATTTTTTTAAATCTTTTATCCACAAGCCTTACCTTTAATATTTCCACAATGCCATCAGGTTTTCATTTTTACTTTAAGCACTCATCTAGATCATATGATATTTTTTCCAAATGATAAAGTAATTAACTCTTATGTATTATTAGAGTATAAAACCTGTAATTCTTTCTCTGTAGCTATAATCCATCCATGATGATGTTTGGTCTGCTCATAAGATATAAGTTTTTTGGACATGTGACATATTTGCCAAGAAATATATATGTGATGTATGTAAAACATTATTGTTAATATAAAGGAAAGTGGGAGGAATGTATGGAGAATGAACCTCTTTTAAAATTGTGTGTTATGTTCGAAAAACAAAATATTTAAGCCATACTAAACTTCTTTTAACTCTAGTGGCAGTCCTAATGGGAACCTCTATGTGCACATCATTAACATCCACAATATTTGGATCATATTTTTCTTTATACTATAAGGATGAGAAATACTACTAAATGAACTATGATCACATGACAAGGTGTCATTAGATGACATTGTTGGCTTAAATTATATATTGTTATTATAATCATAATGGCTTATAATTATAGTAGAGATAGGTTCATTTACAACATTAGTTTTATAAAGAAAAATATCCTCTCTAAAGTGAACATTTGTAGACACTAGTATTTTATGGTTCTGTAAGTTGTACAATCTATAACCCTTTTGTGTGGATTAATATCCAATAAATAAAAATTTATAGGTTATATTGGCAAACTTATCATAATTTTTTGAATCGACATAATCAAAACACAGGTATCCAAAGACTTTAAGGTTATCTATATAAGATGGTGTTTATGTCAAGGTCTCAATTGGAGATTTTAACCTAAAACATGAGATGGCATTCTCTTTATAAGATGTGTACTTGTGAGGATTAATTCCTCTAAAAATATTTTGGAAGGTTAGTTTGAGACATAAGAGATATGAAAGTTTTAAGTAAGTGTTTATGCCTCCTTTCTATAATACCATTTTGTTGAGGAGTGTGAGGATAACTGATTTGATGAACAATACCAAGTCTGGATAAGAAATAAAACATGTATTGGTTAATAAACTCAGTGCCATTATCAGATCTTATTGTGTTGGAATTGGAATTTTACTAAGTGCAAATTGTTTAAATGTAGGAAATATTTATGTTTTACTCTTAAGCAAAAAAAATTGTCTGCGTCTAGTGTGATCATCTACTATTGGTAAAAATATGTGTTTCCAGTAATGTTTTAAACACTATAAGGGCCACAAACAACTAAATGAATCATATAAAAAGGTTTAGATGAAAAATAAGTGCTAGAAGGAAAATATTTCTTTGTTGCTTGGTTATAGAACAAACATCATAGATTTTATTTTCATCAACACAGTATGTTACATTCAAAAGTTTTGACACTTTATTTGAACAATGACCAAGTCTAATATTTTATATATTTTGGCTTTATTATACCAGCTACACTAGGAATACTATGAAAAGAATAATGAAATTTAGAACAAATTGTTCCAATAGATTTTTGGTTGAAGGATTGATCATCAATAAGGTAAATTCCTCTGTACTATTTCCAACTCCAATCACTTGTTTAGAGTGATAATCCTGGAGAAAACAATGACTATTTAAGGATTTAAAGAAGATATATGTTGAGGCTATACACTTACTCACATAATAACAAGCTGAATTTGAAATAAGATACATATAGATTGTGTTGTAAAATTAGTTTGTCATGAATCTTTAATGAACCATTAAAATAAATTGTCTTCATGGAACCATTTGGTAATGAAATAAGTGAAGTTTTTTAAGAGGATAAATTTCAAAGAAGAGAGATGGATCACAACACATATGATTCGATGCTCATGTGTCAAAAATCAAAAACTATCTTTCTTACTTGCATTCTTAATATTACTGGATAAAGACATACATAAGAAATCTTCAAAATGTGCAAGATTCACATTGGCTTCTCCTCCACCACCTTCCAATTTTTTTCCATGTGCAATTATTCTTTCGAAGTCTTGGTGGACTTTCATGACAGTTTGCATCAAGCCTTGAATTGCATTTCTTTCTTCTTGTACATTATCCAATGGACTTTCTGCATAGTAGATAATGGTTTTGTTTCCACCATTTTTACCTTTTGGGTTACTTTTGTCCCACCAATCAGGATACCATTTTATCTTGAAACAATTTTGTTTGGTGTGTGTTTTTTGGAAGCAGTGATCAGATTTCAAAGAATTTTTATTTCCTTTGTCAAAGTGTCTATTCCCTTCAATTTGATAGCTTTTTACCATTATAGCAGAAATGTCATTGAAAGATTTTATGCTTTTATTATTCGAACTTTTTTTTCAACAGAAAGTACAAAAGCATAAATCTTTAATTAGATGTCATATGATCCATCAGGAGAATCTAATATTTGGCTCCCTCAAAGCTTTCATTAAAGGCCTAAAAGAAATTGCATTACTCTAGCTTATTATTCTATTTTTATAAATTCCAAGTAGATGCCCTAGACACACTTATTTTAGAATTTGTAAATCATAAATGTCTTAAGAGCATTCTTTTCATCCCCTAAACACTTGAGCTTAGAGAAATATGCAATAACACACAAGCTCTCTTGTGTCAAAAGACTGATTTCCCTTTTCAAGTCATAAATTATTGGTCCATTATAACAACCATATATTTCTGCTATTTCTTCCCATGATGTCTTCGTATTATCTAAGAACATAAACTGTTTTTTAGAGGAAAAAAATAGAGTTGATGATCCATGAACGTACCATACTATTAACTTGATTACATTAATCATATTAGGCAGAAATCTATAAAGTTTTTATGGATCTTCCATCTATGAAACTACATTTTTGTTTGGCACCAAGAGACAACTTGATCGCTCTATACCAAATGATATAGTTTTTTTCCAGTTTGTGCTAGTAATTGACATACATGGGTTATTTAAATGATGATTCACAACCATTTCACCATTGTTGCTATGAACATGAATTCCATTACCATAGTTCAAATTTGTTCTTCAGAATTATCTGATTCTAAACATCATTTGTATCTTTCATCTTGTTAGTACTCTTTCAGTCAATCAAGAACTAATAACTTGCATTATCAATAGCCTGTTTTGATACCACGTAGATTTCTCGAGTGATTAACAGAGAAGTAGAAACAAATTATTATTTCATGTATCATTTCTGTAACTTACAAAGTGTACTATGGGTTCATTCTTATATAAGAATATATTTCATTCTAACTTCTTATTAACTTACTAATTGGACTAACTGATGATTTGTTAGGTAGTTAATCATTATTTAATCTTTCTTTATTCAGTTTTTCAATAGTTTAGGTTGATAAGCCTTGTTGCATGAAACAATTGTCATGTGTACATGGCTATGTTTGGTTTTTCATGTCTTGAAAGTATTCTTAGATCGTAATTAGTCCCATGATTTTCAACCGCTACTTCAACTTCATCATCTTGATCTTGTTGTTCATTTTCATCTTGATGTTGTAAGAATAAACTTGTGAGATGGTTGCATCTTAATCCAAAGATGTGACAAGTTATGTTAAACGTAGTTATGTTATGCCATGAAATAATATTTTCACTAGTTTTCTGAGGACATAAATTTATCCAATTTTTTTTAACGATGAAGGCTAGAGTAAAAAGAAAACCTGACACTATTTTTTTAATCTAGAGATGATATGTATAGTACGAGTCCTTGTACGTGGTAACAAGACCATCAACGAGTTTTATGAATGAATTTGTATCTCAATACTAGCTTCAGAATAGTCTTAGTACTCAAATACATCATACATAATCTTGAGGATACATGTTCTACTTTGAGCATAGTATATTACGCCATGCAAAATTTGTATCTCAACTAGCTTCAGAATAGTCTTAGTACTCAAAGACATCATAAATAATCTTAAGGGTACACGTTCTACTTCGATCATAGTATATTACAACATGACAAAGCACAAATCCAACCTCGTTGATGTTCAAGAAAATTGATTATATGTTTTGTTCACACCGTATTTTGATGCCATATATATATATATATGTAAACATTTATATATACCAAATAAAACACAATTAACATTTAAAAATGTTGTAATTTACTACTTAGTGGATATGCAAAGATTTGAAATTAGGACCGAATAAAAAACACAAATATTCAATCACTTATATTTACACAATACAATTAATTACATTAACTACACAAAATCTTTAAAAAAAGAACTCATCGTGCGTAAACAGGTCAACTAGATGGCATTTCCCACCAACACAATATATATAAATTGTAAGATAGTATTCATGTTGGTTCCTGGTGAGTCTTTTACTTAGAGAAGTAGTTTGAGGATAAATATCTTGACGAGTACTCGGAAAGAATAAAATGATTTATGTAATTTTATATTTTTCTAATACTATGAGATTATTTTGATTCAATATGTTTCTTTTAGGAGTGAAATCCTTAATTTATATGATGTTTCATATTTCATAATTAATGCATTATTTTTCAAATTTAAGCATTAAACTTGGACACATACATTGAGAAATAATTTTTGGTTTTTTCAGCTAAGTGAGGTGAGAGATAAACAATTAAAAAAGTGAACCACATCATCTTTTGTTACACATAATGATTAAAGTTTTTTTATTTGAGAGTCTTTATGTAATTGACTTGTTTATAAAAGAGTGTATGTTGCATGTGGATATATGATTTCTTCACGATCCAAATCATGGTAATTAGATCATTCCTAATAGGTTCGTTGAATCATATATCGGTTCTTGCCTCGGTTGAACGGTAGTTGTTTCCTCAACAGTGACGCAATAAGCTTGAAACAATAGTAGAAGAAGTAAATCAGTGGCCTATCTACATGCTGGGAAATTAGATCTCACTTGGAAACCGAAATCCATAAGAAAATGAGCTTCATGAAGCTTCGCCTAGAAAAAATCGATAGATATAATGATTTCAATCTCTGGAGAATTAATATTTAAGGGTTACCTAGTGCAGAAGGTAATGTTTGTTGCTATCAATAATAAATCTAAATAGGTTGATTTCGTGGTATTTTCTAAAGCTCATAGTGCCCTTATATCGAGCTTGAGAGATGAAATGCTACGAGAGATATTTGAAAATCCTATAGGGTTGCGGATATGGAATCAACTGGAGGCAATTTACATTGTTGGCGGATATATTCTATATGAAGAAAAACAACTTTACACGATATCTATGGGTAATAGCACAAATATCCGAGGGTGCATAGGTGATTACAATAGAATCATACTCGATTTGGATGTAGTTAGTGTAAAGTTAGGAGAGGAGTCCCGAGAAAGCATCATTCTAAGTTCTCTAACAATAAAGTATGAATACTTCGTGGACACCATGTTCTATGCAAAATCAAGAGCGTCTTGAACTCCAAATGTCTTCAAAATAAGAGTTTTATGAAGGGTGACTCTGAAAGGCAATGACTGAATCGGAGGGGTTGTTCGAGAAATAAATATTCAAGTAAGAGAGGAGGAAACTCTCGGTCAAACTCCAAATGTGTTTAAAAAGGTATAAAAATAATATGTTGGATATGCAAAAGGAAATTGCACATCCGTCAGAACTTCCCAAAAAAGGGAAATGACAACAACTATTAGAAGACCAAAACAAGAGATTCTACAATGTTGTCTGATGATTGTGAGTGCATTAATGATTTAATATATTGTAGGTATAATGATAAATGGATTCTAGATTCAGGTGCATCATTTCACATGAATTCCAATAAGCATTAGGTTGAATACATGTGAGTGTTTGATGGTGGAAGGGTCATCCTTGAGAATGACGAATCCTGCGATAAAAACGGATTAGGCCTTCTTTCTATTGGGATGTTAGATGAGTAAAAGTTTACGTATATGGATGTAGATGATAGCCTTAGGGTCTTGCAAGGCTCACTTGTTGTTATGAAATCAAATAGGACTTTCTCGAGGTCTCTTTAGTTGTAAGGTATGTATCTAGTACGATGAATAATTCTACCAGATTGTGGCATCATCGGTTGAGACATTTAAGTGGGAAGAGGCTCACTGAACTAAGTAAACATAGGTTTTAAGATGATATAGCATTTCAGAAGCTGAGCTTGTGTGAATAGGAAAAGTTTCTAGAAAACCAAATTGAGAAGGTGTTGAAGAAGCTTCAGAATAATAATGGTTTGGAATATGTGAACAATGAGTTCAGTAGATATTTTGTAGGGCTTAGTATTCCTAGTCATTAAACCTTAAGTGGGACTACACAACATAACGGGCTTGTTGAGAGAATTAATCAAACCCGGTTGGAATGGGTAAGATGTATGCTTTATATAGCTTATATGGGTCGAAGGTTATGGGGAGAAACCGTGACAACTTGGGTATACTTTGTTGTTTCCACCACACTCAAAACCCAATAGTCTTTACTTTCTTATTACGATCTCAACTTACTATAAATTTTCATTCATGGGCTTGGGTAAAACCTAAAATACGTGTATGATCCTCTTATTTTTAAAATTTTATTTTTTACTTATAAAAAAAATTACTTCGTAGTACTAGAGGACTACCTACTTAGATAAAATCACTAACAATGTTTTTCATATTTAGAACAACATGTCATTTGGATTATCACCATACTATTTACTCATTTATTATTTCCTCTTCAATAAAAATAGATTTTCCCTCAATGCAGGTTTTGGCCGGTGAAAGGTTATTAACAAGGCATAAGTAAGGCTGATCAGTTCGAATATTGTTGGAAGCATATCTCTAGTAAGTTTGATAATATCCGAAGGGCATTCCGGATAGACCGAATTAAAGGTAATGGATGAACAATAGCTTGACTGGAACAATGACTCAACTGCATGCCTAGTAGCTCATTTCTTAGGCCTGAGGGCTCATATGAATGACTCGATTATAAGATTTGACCCGCACGGCCCATGGGTCAAGGAAAAACACTATAAATACCCCAACCAACATAATTAATAGGGTTGGACTTTTTCCAAAAACATTAAATACAAACACACCTCTCTTTTATCTCACAACTTCTTACAAAAATACTTAATATTAACCAATTAATGGGTTTCTTCCGGTTTTACCCCAAAACCAGGTTTTACCATCACCAAATTGGTGACCACAGTGGGAGATACATGTACTTGAATATCTCTATTCAAAACCTTACCTATAATACAAAGTTCAAAAATTCTTGGGATATGGATCTCAAGATGCAGGACGTTTTGCCTCAGGAAAATGAAAAAAAATAATAGAGTAAAATAAGCATGCTACAATGTCTCATGTCAATCACAATATTGAGGAAAGGTCGTTCATGAGGGAGGAGCGTGATCAATTGAGGGCTGAAATTGAAGCTTTGAAGGCCCAAAGGCAGGCTGAAGTATCGTTGAAATAAAATTCTGATGCAGGAGGAGTATCTACAGATGAGCCTTAGGACAATTACAAACAAGGGGAAAATGACGAGTCCCCAAAAGCTCAAACTAATCCTAAAAAGACACATCAGGCTAAATAAGTAAAGAGTACATCAGAATCTTTTGATAGTTCTGCTACTGTTTCCGAATCTGATGGGTCTTCCTCTTCTAATAGTGAGCATGACCACCAAAAAAGAAAAAAAAGTTAACTAAAAAACATTCGAGGAAAAATGATAGAATGGTAAAATTAAAAAAAAAGTATCAGGGAAAAATAAAGAAATCACACAAGAACACCCTGGGGAGGAGCGGGTATTGTCCTCAGGACTTCGACAAGAGAGCAGATCAAACAAGCAATCTGCTTCAACTTTCCAGCAACCAACAATACGACAGAATATGAAGCAGTCATAGGAGGCATGCGATTGGCTTGCTATTGTGAAGACAACACCATCAAGGTAAGATCAGATTCACAGTTGGTTATAAATCAGGCTAAGGGAGAGTACGACACAAAACAGAAAGGAACTCGAACATATTTTACAACCCTGAAAGAGTGTGAAACGGAATTTCATACTGTTCATTACGAGTAAGTACCCCTCCTAGCAAATTCAATAGCTGATTCCTTAGAAAAAGTGGTCGCGACGACAGAACATCCGCTAATGATCACACAAGAATACCCTGGAACCTCTCATTATCTCCAATTGACCTCGTTGTGTTCAGTCCACAACACCACAGACTGGAGGAACCAATACTTGTCATACTTCACTCATGGAATATTACCATCTGATAAATCCCTCGTCTGAGCGTTGCAGGTTCGCGCCACCAAATATTGCATCGTGGACGGAGTTTTATATTGAAAGAGCACAACACGGACTTTATTGCGTTGCTTGAACAACGAAAAAGCTACCACGATTCTCCATGATCCATATTCCCGAGCGGTCGGAGCTCACTGTGGCCATATAAATCTTATTCGCCGATTTTTACTTGCTGGGTATTATTGGCCAGAATTGGCCACAGACGCAGAGAAAATAGTGCAACAATGTCATGCTTGTCAACAGTATGCCAACACCGGACATTTACCAGGCAAATCCATCGCCGCAAACCCCATACCCTGCCCATTCGAAAAATAGGGTATCAATCTCGTTGGTGGTTGTGGTAGACTACTTCACCAAATGGGTGGAAGCCAAAGCACTATTTTAAACCATGGCTCAAGACATATGCAACTTCATGTACCATCAAATCTTAACACGTTTTGGTATTCTTCAAATATTGATGACGGACAACGGACCACAGTTCCAAAATCAGTGTTCTCCACTTTTTGCAAACATTTTGGCATCATTTAACACTTCTCCACCCCATATTACCCACAAGACAATGGGCAAGTGGAGGTTACTAACCATACTATCATTGATGGATTAAAAAAGAAGTTGGATTGAGCAAAAGGCAAATGGCCATATAAACTAGCTGAAGTCCTCTGGGCTTACCGAACCACTCCCTGCGCCACTACAGGTGAAACACTACTCTCCCTTGTGTACGAATTTTAGGCCGTGGTACCCGCATGGGTTATCATCCCTAGTCACAAGATTGCAAATTATTCGGAGTAATTCAATGAGTCTAACTGAGTAGTTGAGGTCGACCTAATTGAAGAAAGATAAGACCAAGAACGTGTCCTAGCGGAGCATTACAAAATCTTAATGTGAGGGTGTTTCAATTCAAAATTTCAACCGCGAACGTTACAAGTTGGCGACCTCGTTATGAAATTTTTTACAGGGAGCTGGAGATCAGAAGTCAGGTAAATTGAGACCTACATGGGAAGGGCCCTACACGGTCATCTCCAAGGGACACCAAAGAGAATTTCGCCTCGCTGACCAGGAGGGCATTTCTCTAAGGCATCCTTGAACCATCAGTCACCTTAAATTATATCACCCCGCTATGTAATGGTTGATGCGCTATTTTTCCCTTCTGATGGCGTGAAAAAGATTGTTAATGAGGCATCTCCCTATTTGCTACACTTAATGAAATTCTGTTGCTTTCTCCATCCGAACGTGTATGTTATATCGGTTCTTTGCAACTCCGTGATAAGGTCGCCGACCACGCCTACGGGCTACACAATCGGGGCTATATTGTGCCATAATTAGGCATGATCTAAAAAACAATGACAAATGGACTAATTGGCCATGCCTTCTTTGGCTATGTCACGGGCCATACTGTGCCCAATACCACACTACGGTATTATTTACGCGAATAACTCCAAACCCACTGGGTTATGAAATTGGCTGAACCGGTCACTCCGCGAATCAGACTAAGACTAAGAAAACTCAGCTTAGTTACGCAATGAGCCTCACTATGCTCGATCTTGCAAAGATAGTTTGAATAACAACAATCATAAGTATAACTCACATGTCTCCAAAACACTATATCTCATTCATACAATGAAAATGTCCATCATACTGTGAACTCGCATATATAAATAACAAAAAACAAAAACAAAAGAGTCTGATAATAATTGTTACACAACATAAAATCAACTAGGTATTTGCTCGCTCTTCTGAGACCTTCACGATGGAAGAATCGGCCACACCTGCCTTAACAGTTTTTCCTTCTCCAGTTGCCAATAACTTTTGATGCGGCCTCAAGTTAATCTGGGGATTCAGTGCCACTAGGTCTGCCACCAACTTCATTTTATCTTTGTGGATCATGCTTATTGCTATCTGTATCACTTGGCACTCCCTCTCATCCAAGTCTGCTGAAGCCTGATTTTTCATCGTGGCTCGCTTCTTCTCCCTCTCTTTTTGAGCGTTCGCCAACTTTACGTTCACGTCTGCTATCTCCAACATCAAGATTGTTATCCTCTCTGCATGTTCCTCCACCTTACTAGCATGACTCACGTTCTGATCCAACATTTTTGAATGCTGAGCTATCAAGGTATCATTATTTTTCACTAGGATCATATTTTTGAGTGGATAGCAATGTCGTGCTGCTTACAATTTCTAAGTTACGCTTCACCCCCACGGCCCTTTCGTCACGAGCGCTGAACAACTTCCTATGAAGCTCCTTATTCTCTTTCATGATCTTATCTGCCTGTTACTTCACGGTACCAAAGTGTTCTTAAATTGAGCAAGCTCGATCGTTAGACCTCGAACATAGCCAAAAAATAATGGTTTGGGCTTTCACTTCTCCATCAATGAAAAATCAACAAGAGAAATTCAACGATAAGCGAGCGCATGCGAGTTATATTGTATCTGGTCCAACAAATATAAAATGTCGGACATATTACCAAGGGAATACGTTCAGGAATATAACAGTTGAAATAAATAAAAACAGAAAAAATAATACCTACATCTCCAACTCAAGTTTCCTTTATAAAATTTCGCTCATAGGCATCGTATCATAAAATGATAAGTCTGCACCATGGCAGAGATGATCGATCATCATATGGGAAGCCCTCGACATTACCAGCTTCAATGACGGGACACCCTGAACTTCCTCTCCAGTTTTACTACCTTGACATTGCGAGGGTAGATTCTCTGGACCACCACATTCACGAGCCCGACCCCAAACCGTGAACAAAGTTTTTCATCCGTTGTGCAACCACAAGGGGTATATCTTTATTTTTCCCTTCACCTTGGCATCTACAGCATCTCCCTTAGAATCCATCACATTCTCACCATAATTTTTCACCAAAACTCCAGGCTCGCTTCTTAGAGGTTTAGTTTCCTCCATGGTCTTGGGCACACTGTTCTTACCATCGCCAGCTTGCCATCAATCTCCTCTTTATCCACCAGCACCATCTTCCGCTAAGAAAATGGTACAACATTAATCACGACTTTACTCTTCTTTGTCAATGAACAATCATCCACATCATCCTTTTCTTCGTGAGGGTGAGCAGTACCCTCTGTTTCCTCCACTACGTCGAGCAGCACCTCTTTGAGACCGTGACCGTCTACCTCTTCCCCTTTGCCACCATCGTCTAACGTAAAAGACGATTCACATGTCTCCCGAGATCTTCGCCCTTGTGGTACCGACAGTCCCAGACCATTAAAATTCTCATCCTCTTATCATTTCTCCATGAAGGCGCCCAACCTCTTTTATATCGCCGTCTCTCCACCTCCGCTCATAATGATTGTTCCGTCCTTCAAAATATGCAACCATGGAATCCTCCAAACGACCAGTATCGTACACTATTGAGGGGCATAATGCCCGAAAACTGAAGTCCAACATTATCTTAGTAAACCCATGGCATAAAGCAAGGTATTCAAATAAAAAAAATGTACCTGAAAACAAATTCTTATGTTCCACCTCGACAACAAAGAAGATTCATCTGCAACTCCTAGAAAGTATTACCTCTGACAATAAAGAAGAATACTTCGTTTTTCTCAAAGATTTTCTCTCAAGAAAACCCCAAAATAAATACAAAAATACTAGGAAGAAACTTTGCTACTTTATTTTCTTTCTTAAATATACTGGGACTCCTAAAAACCCAACCGCCACGAGACCTTAATCATTTTTGGCAAAACTAAACGACTAAGTATTTTTCCAAATCTACTTGTCAGTATACCAAATCTACTTTTACACGCCACCAACACGCGTTATCTCATCACAACATCGACACATTATTATGATATTTTCTCCACATATATCAACAAATTTAAAGTTTTATTACATCCAATAATTGTTACATACTTATATATACATAAGTCCAACAATATATGTGGAGAAAAGGTTGTAAATAGACTTATCGAGCGTGAACAAACCGAGCGACCATGCTAAAGTTTGAGGTCGAGAAGATTAGGCCTAAGAAAGACAGAAAAGAAACAAAGGAAAGATGCAAGATACACCAAAACACGCTCAGGCCTAAATATGGAAATATTACTGAGACGAATCAAACCATTAAGAATCTGAGCAAAGCCGAGCATAACCCGCATAAAGACTGAGCGCGTGTAGTAAAAGACCGAGCGTATTAGAGGTCGAGCCTAACCCGTAAGAAGACTAAGAGTATACAAGTGGAGCAAAAGATCGAGCTCACCTAAGAGAAGAAATGACATCAAGAAATGGTTGTCATTATTAACAGTCAAATATATTGATTCGGTCAACCCCCGAAGACCATATCTCCACGATAATGGGCGAGAATTTAGGACCATTAAGGATAGTTATGGTCAACGTGTGAAATCAATAAATACATGTGATAAATAATGTTGTAACTCTCCCAAACTATATAAATAGGGGTCTATAGTGATGTAATGGATCATCTTCTTTTCAATTTAAATCAATAATAGCTTTACTAATTTGTCATATAAATGTTAAGGTTTTTCTGTTAACACTCCTCAGCCTCATCGTTAAATATGGAATCATCCTTTAAAAGATTCTTCCTTCCGTTCCATTGACTTCAACACCCCCTCAGCATATTCATTCTTGGCAGCAACTATATCTTGGGCCCTTGTGTCCTTCAAAATGGTGATTTCATCATCACTTTTCTTAAAAATATCATGTAATTTCTTATTCTCTTTAGATAATTGTTCATTGGTAGCCTTCTCATTGGCCCATGCTTCATTCAAGTTTGTAACTTCCTGGGAAGTGGAAGTTTGTAGTTCGGTATAACTGATTTGTACCTTTCGTCAATCATCTTTAGCCTTTTTTAACTCAATACTGAGTTGTTCTTTTTCTTTAACTAAATTCTCCATATTTTTCTATTCGGATGTGAGGAGGACCTTCAAGCCTTAGTTGTCAGTTTGAAGGGAAATGATACATTTTGTTTGAGCTCTGACTTATCTTTCTAAGTCAACTATGGGCCTGATGTAACCTAAGAATGTGTAGCCCAATGTGGCATGTTCATCGAACACTTCAAAAGATTCACCATCATGAATCATTGCATTGGCTATGCTGGTTGATTGGGGGAAGGTTCGGCCAAAGTTATCTTTGTCAAATTCTCTAAAGTACAAGTTTCTTATATAATCTAGGTTAAACTCACATTCATCGAAAGGTTGGTCAGTAGTAGGGAACACTAGAGTGGAAGGATCAGCATGAACCTATTCTTCAGTAAGAAATTTAGTAGGAATTTCAGTAGGAAAGATGAGAGAAATGATCTCGGATCGCAATATGATCATCAAACCGATAACTACTTTCTTTTTATTTCTGTCATGTCATCACTACCTTCGTGACGTCTCTTAAGCTCTTTTTTCTTCTTTTTGATTTTTGGGGAAAGTGGTGGCCTTTTAGCCTCACCAACTATTACTACCACAACCTCCAATAATGTAACATTAATCTCTCCTAGTAATCCGAACTACCTGCACTGGGAAGTCCTTGAGAGGGGTCTCCACCTTTCTTCTTCTTTTTCATAATATTATCGAGATGACTATGAGCCTTATTCTTAGCTGGTAAGAAGAGTTTACCATCTTTTTCTTCAGTCTGCTTGAAAATTTCAGCAGCATCAGGCTACTGGTGAACTCTTCTTAAGAAAGCTCCCTAGTTGAGCTTGTCCTCCATAGATGGGCCCTTATCATGTTAGCTGCAGTGAATCAGTTGTGGAAACCAGTTTCCCAATTTTTTGTGGCCCATTGATTCAGTTTTGTAAAAGTGGTTCGTCCCTCTTCCAAATGTTCTGAGAACAACTTGGAAAACACTGAAAAACAAATTTGAAGTACGAGTTAATGTCAACATTATCCGATGTAGAGATCGATATTAATATGCATTAAAAAGAATCATTAAAAATTTACCTGAGCTTTTCTAGTATCTGGTTAGCAAGCTTGGATTCTCCATGTTTCTGATTTTCCTACCATTCTTCCAAACGTCACTAATATAGAGGAATCGACTCTTAAAAGGCGTGTCAGCTTCTAACAGGTCATTAACCATGTTGTAATCATTTCCCATATTGAAATAATAGAAAAGAATATGATGGTTTTGATATAAGCTGGCCACAGCTGCAAACTGTTCTATAGTGAGATCTTGGAAAACCTTAAAGCGATGATGCTAAATAATAAAGTATATCAAGCATTAGGGCTTAACTGACTCGGACATAGCTTTATTAGGTGAACGTATCTAACTATCTATGGGTATAAAGGGAACCGAAGGCCCCAGTAGATCACTTCAGTATATACCACTAGCTCCCCGATTTTACTGTACATCGGAGTCTCATCAGGGATGGGAACTCTCACCTTGATGGACTCCGGAAAGCCCTATTTTTCCTTATCCTATCCAACTCAGTAGTGTGGGTATACACATAATAAATTACTTGAATTACTAGAAAGTACTTGACACTGGCGTTGAAGAAATTGGGCCCCACTTGCCTAACAAGGCGCTCTGGAAGCGGTTTGGCATCAGGCTTTGCCATTGCTTTTTTTATTTTCCCTAAATATACTAGTGTCCTAGTATGTCTGAAGGTCTCTAATGGGTTGTCTGGCCTACTATCTTCCATCATCTCCTCTATTATTTTTGGCGCCTGATCAGCCGACTTGTGCCCAAGATCTTCTTTCTCGATGTGAGAAGTTTTGATGGGAGAAGTCAATGGGCTTGGATCCAAAATTGGCAGTATTGGAGACTTTACCTTTGGAGGACCTTCTTTGAGCTTCTTTGCCTTTTTGACAGATGGAGTTGCGGTTTTGGATTTAGACAACCTAGTGACCCTCCGAGGTGGGCTTTCTCATATACCAGAACCCATAGAAATAAAAAAAGATGGATTTTTGCGGCTGGTAACTGCTCTTGATGTGAAAAAAGACTTTTTGTTTAGTTGAATTGATGGTTCTTGTTGGTCTGGATGGTAAACTGGTGGTGCTAGGTTGCTCTGATTGTTCAAGATTGATTAAAGATGGAGTATGAAAAGTTTTATTTCAAAATATTGTTGGTTTGTAAGAAGATGAACTATTGTCCGGTTCTGATACCTCTTCAATGATCAATCCACCACTGGAGGCAGGTAGTCCGGTCGCGATTCTGGCCTCTATTTTCTCTTTGTCTAACTCAGACAAGTTGAGCCAACCTCCTTTGCTTAAAGAAGTTCTTTCTATGAACATAAAACTTGGGGAAATATTGGAGAAGTTGAAAGTTTATGAGATTTCTAAGTTTCTCTCTTATATACTAAAGAAATAGAAATAGAAATAGAAATAGTAAAAAAGCATACTTATATACTAAAGAGCCTACTTGAGTGTTTCTCCTAGGGGAAGTGAATAGAGTAGGTAATAATTAAAGTCTGCTAACTATGACCCCCTTGATTTTGGAAGTTTAGCTGTAAGTCCTTAGGAAAAAACGGTTAGTAGGTCCAACTGGAAGTTGACACGTGTAACAAAAGACTAATAATAAAGTAGCGACCTTTGAGTTGATCAGTAGACCCTTCAAATTTAGTTCAAATACAGATCAGATATTATTAAATACGATTAGCTCTTCCAAAAGTTTTTAAAAAAAAGCTAAGGGGCTTATATGATCAGTTCGGATTTTGCTGGAAGCATATTTCTAGTAAGCCTGATAATATTCGAAGGGCATTTCAAACAGACCAAATTACATGTAATGGATGAACAGTAGCTTAAGTGGAATAATAACTCAGCTACATGCCTAGTAGCTCATTTCTTGGGCTTGGGGGCTCATATAATTGACCCGATTATAAGATTCGACCCACAAGGCCAATGGGGTCAAGGAAAAACACTAAAAATACCCCAACCAACATCATTAAGAGGGCTGAAACTTTCCAAAAAAATTAAATACAAGCACACTTCTCCTTTCTCTCATAACTTCTTACAAAAATACTTAATATAAACCAGCTAAAGGTTTTCTTCTGGTTTTACCCCAAAACCAGGCTTACCATCACCAGGGGAGGTATCAGACCGAGATCTCCAGATTCATGACAGTTTTACGATGATGATAGGCTTATAAGAAGAGCATTTATGATGATCTTCAAAGATATCACACTTACATTGTTCAACCAATTTCTCTTGGGCTCAATCAATACCTTCAATATGCTCTAGAAACGTTTTAGAGATAATTCATGGGAACCAATATCATATGATTGGATGAATAATATATCAAATATTGGGAGCATAAGCCCAACGAGAGTTTACGGGATTACACAAAGAGGTTTGTATGAACAAATAAGACCTTAGAGAACTATCATACCTTTGTGTTGTATGTTGCTTACAAGCACAAAATCCTCATCAATATCATGTCTGAAGACATGGTGAAACAAAAGGCTCTTACATTTGTCCAGCTCTTAGACCAAGTTGAGCTGTAAATCAAAAACAAAAAATACATATGTATGAGTCTATCAAGATTACCTAACAAATATTCACCATATCACCCAACTATGTCCCTACTGATCTCATACTCATTTCTTTGATCCAAAAAATAGACATCTTTCTCAACAATTACATTGAATATTTTCCACCACGACAATAACTACCAAAAGGAAAGCAAAACATCATCAGAGGTTCAAACATCCATACCAAACTCACTGATAATTTAATAATCATATACGATCAAGCCAAAGACGTCATCCATTTTTAAAAACTTAAATGAATTTGTACCCCAAGAGATAGAATAAATCTGAATAGGTTCAGTGAGTACCAGAATGAGAATGATAATCAAACATGGAAAAAATCCATGAACGATGAAATCCAAAATACCATCTATGATGGTGAGATTATTGAGTTTAACAAGAGTCGGACACCTCCAAATTCTTGAAACAATCTAGCAAACCATTCATCGGTGCCATGCGGCGAGCCCTCCTCAAGCAGAGCGCCCATTTGTGGTACCACATATGGTCAAAACCTTAACAATACACAAAGATGGAAATGCGTTCTTGGATCCCGATCTAGATCGACAAGCATTATGCACCATTGCTAGAGAAAACACATTTTCTGTAATAATAAATTCATCCTAAAACATTACGCAGTTGATCTCGAAGCTCAACAAATAATATATATTCCGCCTTATCTCTACAAGAATTTGTACCCGACCATCATGTATAATGTTGATGATTTAAGAGGAATAGTTATACCATACGAGGACACAATCATAATCATCATCGAGAGAGATAGGGCAGAAATCAGAAGAATCGTGATCGATACATGAAGCTCAGCTAATATCATTTTCATGAAGATATATTATCAGATCTGAGGCATAGCTCTAGTAGCACCTTCTGGAAGAATCATGACTAGTTAAAATATAGTCTAGACCATGTACTCAGAGAAGTAAAGCTAGATGTATTCATGGGGTAAAAGAAATAACAGAATAAGGTGTAATGTCTCTTCATGATGGTAAATGGACCTTGATCTTACAATGACATTTTTGGTCGATTATGGCTCAACCAAATACAGTCAGTTGTTTCCATAGTGCATCAACATATTTGATGCATCGTCAGCGGAAGTATTAGAGTAACTCAAACGGTTAAGTCATATCTAGAGAATGTTACGTTACTTTATTACTACCTAACAAATAACTACTAGTCAAACCCCCCATAATCTTAGAAAATGTAAGTGATTTGAGAGAGGTCCCTTATTTTGTGGAACTATTGGAAGGAATATAAGAAGAAACATTATGAGAAAGATTATCTGTAATGATTAAGACTTAAAAATGATCATTTGAACCAAATTATTAACTTTCATATCCAAGAATTTGGATAATTTATTTGGTTTCGACATGATGTAATCGGAGTACCTGCCACGATATGATGTTATAAGTTTTCAACAAATGTAAAATATAGGCCAATAAAGCAAAGTTTTTTACCTTCTTCCATGAGAATTCTAAGACCATCATCATTGAAGTCACTCGGTTAAGTCAAATCAGCAATGTCTATGAAGCTGTGTACCCTTTTTGGACTGCAAATCTGATGTTGTTCAAGAAGAAAAATATAAAATGGTGTATGTGTGTGGACTCTACCAATAATATATCAATCAAGCATGCCCAAAAAACTCATTCATGGTCCCATCGTAATGATTAATTGGTAGATATAAATTCAATAAATATGATGTTGTCCTTTATAAATGTCTATCCTAAATACAATCAAATCGCAATGCATTTAGATGACAATGAACACACACCATCCATGACCAAACGGGGGATATCATGATAAAAGATAGTGGATTTTGGTCTTTAAAATACATATATTATATATCAAAAATTATTAAACAATACATTATTCACCCAAAACAAAAGAAACATACAAGCGTACATCGAAGATATGCTAGTCACAAACAGAGAAGACTCAAACCACCTCACCGACATTTTGAAAACCTTTGAAACTTTTGCCCGATAAAATTAAATCTTAATCTAGAAAAGTGTATGTTTTGTTGTTCAGACAAATGTTTGAGATATTTGGATAGAAGAACAAAATACTCAAAGAATACTGAAGGAAATTATCAAATCTAACAACCATGAAACCCATCACAAGACATCAATGAGGTCCAAATATTTATAGGATGTTTTCCTCAGAAAAGTATGCTCTATTTTTTCAAATACTAAAAGGGTTCGAACGGTTCAACTAGACCCTAAAGTGTAATAAAACCTTTAAAAATCCAAGAACACTTGACTTTCTCAAAGTCCTAATACGTCCAAAATTATGTGACGGTTTATATTTATATTTAGCGATATCTAACCATGATGTCAACATAATCCTAGGAATATGATACCATATTTTCAAGTACACGTAGTCGTTTTAAGAACTTTTTTCCTTATATGGAACATTCTTTAGAAGCTTAATAAATCTGGAAAAAATAATAAGGTAGTTAGTATAGCTTGGATACTTTGACATTAGGTTCAAACCTAAAACTAAGTACAACCCTTAGTAGAATTCCTCACTAAGTTCCAAAACCAAAAGGTTAACTCATTTAAACGAGTATTTAGAACCCATGTGTAGAGCATGAACCGACGGGGTCTCAAGAAATCTTAACTCTAGAGCCATGATACACCTAACATCCCATTCAAATGATGATCTGTATCAATCTGTAAAATATGGCTTTACTGATTCTCGACAACAAAGTTGAGTATGAAGCAACAATAATGGAATTTGCGGCCATGGAGGCTCGTTTTCTCCTTTGGAGTCCTCATGTGAATTGGGATCCTTATTGGTCTCTCGGTCTATCTTGAGTATCGCTGATTCAGGGGGTGCCATGTCGATTTTACCCTATGATCAGGAGGATCTCTTTATTGTGATGCTCTTGATGGTCTGATGACAGTTAATACATGGTGGTGAGTATCCTATTTCACTTCTCCTGCAACATCGACGTTTGTATCCATCGTATATCCTTCTGATTATATATAGTGCCGCGGGGTTTATCACTAGTAGTGTGCGAGTTGTACCGCCTCTAATCCAAAATCCACTTTGTCATCTTGTTTCTCCAGTCTTCGCAACAGCTAACCTAAATGATAGCTTCCAAGATGCATGTGAGTTGTCGATAATACTTCTAGAGGATCACGATGGTGATTTTGATATCGATCACATTGTATTGGCCTCGTTTCGTCATCCTTTTCCTTTCATCAGATTTTGAATCCTATCATGATTCTTTTTTATGTATAAAATCTTTAAATTAAAATAAATAAGGCTCATACAAATACTTTGGGCATATCTCGAGGGAAAATATGAGAAAATAAAATATAATTGGCGTGAACTAAAGTTACATGACTCAATGTCATGGGAAACTATGATATAAAATAACCTAAAACACGAGATAGAATAAAGCAGCCCAGTGAGGGTATGTAGCAGATCCAATGAAGCCATCAGCAATAAGGATCATTGAACATGGCCAACAATGAGAGAAGATAGATATGCAAAAGTCAAGTAAATATACAAGTAAATAAATTTATAGAGAAATTACACATGCCAGCCAATCTTGGTACCGTGGAATTCGAACCGTAGGTCCGAGAAAATATGGTAAGAAACTGAAGAGGCAATGACAAGATGGGAACAAAAAGTTATTGCATTCCTCTCCCTCCAGATGTGATAAATGACTGTCGAAAGCAAGAACGCCAAAGATTACGGTTTTGAAAAGAAGACTAATTTAACGCCTCGCTAACCCAAGATTGCCAACATTGAGCATTAGTTGGGAACCCCAGCTTGGATCTAGCATAGTTCTAAAGACCCTGAGTGAAACTACAACCATAGATGATATGGGCAATAGTTTCAGAGTCTGAATTGCATAAGATACAATCAAGTGGGGTATATAAACCCCAACTGAGAAGCTTATCACGAGTACAATTTTTGTCATGGATTGCAAGCCAAAGAATATAGGAGTGACGATAAATGTTATACTTATTGTGTACTAACTCGGGCCACCAAAAAATTTGGATGGACGTACAAATGGTATTATAGGTGTCATCGATCGTGAAGTTATGATTTCCAATCTTTACGATCTAATAGTGAACATTATTGAAATTGATATTTGGTGGAGGTAGAGAGAGAATGAGATGTTTCTCTTGCATGTGAAGATGATTCCCATGGAGGCAACCCTAAAATCACGGGTCTTAAGCTTTGTTCACTAGATCATTTTATATCATTGACACTTTAGGTTTTGGTTAAAATATGACGATATGAATTCTAAATGGACTGGGTCTGTGAAATTTTTATGTGGGTTGTTGTTACTTGGGACTCATACCTAGTTGATTATTTAAATAGATTAACATTTATAATTTTAAGGGTTATAATGTTGTATGAAAATATGGTTTTAAAAGTGGACGCATTTTTTTTAGAAGATTTCTTTTTACCATCTAAACATAAACATAATTTTATTAATATAAAAAATAATCAAATCACTACATTTCTAATGGTTTCAAAATAACTATCTAATTTCTACCACACTCAAGAATTTTGGCACTTAAAACTTTTAAAAACACCAACAAAGTTTTCTGTTTCTTCCAATTATGAACTAACTGTGAAACTCTCACTATAATCGCTCTCACTTTACCTCATTTATCTGAGCTTCGATCTATTTTTTATCGACTAAGGAGTATGCTCCTCGTTGGGAGATCGAGAGTGCTTCGAATAACGATGATGTTAAGTCTCCAACTATTCGAGCTCGTCCCAAAGGTGTGTCAAAGTTCAATAATTTTTTATCTCACAAAGTATGTCTCTTGCCAGTTTGTCCACTCAACCGATTGTAAGTTTTAAATAAATAAATTGCTTCTTAGAATATCTATAGGTTGAATGACCCTATATGGCAAAAACAATATCACTGATTTCATCATCGGTAATAGTATATCTATTATGATCATTTTTCAAACTAAAATTCGTTTAAAATTGACCATGATCCATTTTATGGCTTAATTTTAGAGTTTTACCACTAACCACACCTCCCACCAATTGGATATGATCTGGATTATATGGAATAATAATGTCATTTCCATATATATTTTTTATCTATCCCGTCTATATATACATTGTAACGTATGTAGCATGAACTTCCATATTTCTTTTTTCTTTCTACTATTTAAGATTTTAATGATGCATCGGATCGCCAGCCTCTATGGTTTGATCTAAAGGCCATTATAGAGAGGGTTTAATATTCTTCATCGGTTGATTTTTGGGGAACCAATGCAATTTGTTGGTTAGAAGAAGAGACCAGTGAATCCGACCAAGGATACATCGATGATTTTGACCACTATTGTAATAAGTGTGAACTGAGTGACCTCCATTATTAGGGTTTTATTTTACTTGGACTAACAAACAAACTTTTAATTTTATTGCATCAAAAATTGATCGTGTATTAGTCAACAACGACTATGATGAGTTTGTCCTCGTGTATTTTTCCAATTTTGGGCCTTCTTGACCAAATATTAGAAAAACCATTCAAATTCTTTAACATGTGGCAGACTCATCCAACATATACAGATTTGGTCAGCACTAGCTGAAACCTTCCAATTTATGTGCTTGGTATGAGTCTGATATCCTATAAACTCACTCATCTCTTAGAATGTTCTCTCAGACCTCAAACATAAGAAGTATGGTGATATTAGCTCCGGGTGTTTGGACTAAAGCGGTACAACCAAGTGATCACTTGGTAAATGTGAATAGATATCCCCACGAAAAATTCAGTGGTAATCAAGATCTCAGGTTAGAAGATTTTTTATCTCTCGTATTATTCATATTATTTAAGCAAGTTATATCTAGTATACTTTTAAAAAATAGCGATAGAAAATTCAAGTTCCACTAGAAGTATGAAAAGGTAAAGATTGTCAATCTTTGCTACGTGACTGATATGATGATTTTCTATCGGAAATATGTTAACTCCTTCAACTTCATAAAATATTATCTTCAGGAATTTATGAGATTTGAGGTCTCCTAGCCAATCTCGATAAGAGTCACATCTTTCTCTTTGGGGTGAGTCCTACTCTTAGACGTGACCTGGTCAACATCCTTAGTTTTAAAGTTGGCTCTCTCGTGGTAAAAGATATTGGAGATCCTATTCTCATAGTTGGTTTTCATATAACGATTATCGGATCTTTCTCAATAAGACTATTATTTGGATCAGTTCCTGGGCCTTCAAAAATAATTCCTATACGGGCGGACTTCAAGTTTTTAAGTCTTTGTCTGTGGGTTGGGTTTATTATCCTGTATTTCCATCATTTCCGTCTTTAAAAGAACTATCTCAATTTCTTATTTGTTTTCTCTCATATAGTCATGAGATAAAGGTTGTGGGTGTTAAGTTTGTTTGGGATTCGTTCACCATTCCATTATTAAAGGGTGGATTTGACATTCGTTATCAAAAACTCTGGAATCAGACGCATGTCTTCAAATATTTATGTTTCACTTTTAATATTAACACTGATTCAATCTGGTGTGTCTAGATTAAATCGGAAAAAAATTAATATTAAAACTTTTAAAACTTAAACCTCGCTAACTCTCCCTCATTGGCTTGGTGGAAAATCCTTCGCTTAAGGCATGTAGCTTGGAAAATATATACAGTGATGATTGGTAATGGAAAGTTTACATGCTTTGGTTTGACATATGGTTGCTTCTAATTTCCCTAATTAAACATTAAGGTAAAGTATTATTCATTATTTAAAATTTAATGTCAATCTCTAAGTTTCTAATATCATTGTAATTGTCCATTTAGTTGTCCTGGTTGTATCAGGTCTGGTAGTGCCAAAAACCACAATAATCTTATGGAGATTACCTAATTCATACTCATATTTTCTACCCCAAGTAAAGACTGGAACGACATTCACTGTTAGAATACTTAAAGTGGAAAGATTAATTTTAATATTAACGAAACTTACGATGCTATATGTATGTCTACTCACGTTATCGAGTGAGCAAGAATGGTAACGACATAAACACAATATTCTTCGTAATACTTTCATTATACGGCTTGTCTTACATGTCAAATGGTCTATTTGGGATAAGTCTATTAGTTGGGGTTTCTCCCGACAGTCTCTTTTGTCATTTCGTGATCGAATCTATCAGTCTTATCTTTACAGTATCTGGTACGTTGTGAACATAAAGGTTGGCTTCTCTCTTCTTGGCCATGTAACGGTTAGTTAGTCCTAGAATGCTGTAAAATAACCTTATCAATGCCTTTGAAACCTTTAGCATACGTGTTTTAGGGCTATTATCTACCATATATGATGGGAGAAGAACTCAAGAATTTTATATTTCCCTCACACACCTACCTCTGTGATTTCTAATCGTATCTTTACTAATTTCTGATATAGTCTTTTTTTGGCACTAAAGTGTTTTGGCCGGCGTAAAAGAACCATTTTTTGACCTACTACCACTAACTTTTGTCTTCTTCTACAGTTATCATGCTTTTTGAATTGCAGCCGTGGTATAATGGACTGATGGTTTTGATGTTTATAAGTATACTATTGTATTTGGTGTCATAAATCGATTAAATATTTTGATTATTAACACATTGTTGTATCACTCCTTTTTTTGGAGGTCTTGTTGTATTGGTTTTGTTGTATGAATCTATTTTATCGATCGATTCAATGTTGTTGCTTTAGGTTTTTTGTCTGTTATCATGTATACCCACTCTATCTATATGTACTAATTTTATTTTATTTAGTTTAATATTTTATATTTAAAAAACATGTGACAGAATAAGATTTTGAATTTTAGCTTAAATTTTGAACTTGAATTTAAGTATAAGCATTGTTAAATAAATAATTAGCTAAAATAAAATATTTTAGATGGATATACGCTCATTTTTGTTAGATATTTTATTTAAATTTTAAAACAAACTATGTGATTTTACCATTTTGTCTTTATTAGTGTATTTAATTTACAAATAGTTGTTGCTCATTTTATTAGATAAATCTATTAACACAAACACCAACAATCCCATTAATACCAACCAAACCAAATCTTCCGATTTTCAAAATTTCCCTTTTTTAAAAACTCAAAAGAAATTGTAAAACTTAATATACTTCAAATCTTTTCTATGAAAAAACGAAAATATTTTTTCTAAGTCCAAATGAAATCGAACAACTTAGCATCCACATATAAATTATATATTTGTCATGATTCTATCACTTATTTCAACAAAAAAAAATTAAAAAAATTATGAATCACAAAACTTATTAACAACACACTAGAAATCCAGGCCATATATATATATATATAAAAGACATCTAATTTCTATAGTAAAGAGCCAATTGATTTTTTTTTAAATCTATAGGTCAGACTTTAATCAACTATTAAATGTAATCTAAATGATTTTAAAACACCTCAATACTAAATAAAATTTGATTTTTGACTATTTTAAAAAAAGATTGTATTTTCACCTGAACAACTAAAGTTAAAAAAATAACTAAATATATAGTTAAATGATGATGAACGATTTTGTATACTTTATTTGGAAAGAAAATGTTGAAATCAAAATTTGAGTCCAAATTATTTTTGAATGATAGAAAAGCTTTAGGCTTTTTTAATTGATAAAATTGTTTTTTCTTATATAATTTATTTTCTTAAAAATGTTTTGGTATTTAAAAATATATTTAATAATTTAAAAATATTTATGAATTTATTTTATATTTACACAAAACGAATATTTATAGCCAAAACCATAATACAAATATGATTTTTTTTCATACATCTAATGTCTAAAAGTCGATAAAAAGACTTACTAAACTATAGAGGGGTCCACATTACATATTTATAAATGATTTTTCATAAGATTTTTTATCTCTTAAGCGGATCCACATACGGATTTGGTATCAAAGTCGTCGTTTATTTGGTCATCCAATCAACACAATAATTAACTTTTATATAAATATAGTTAAATTCGAAGTTTAGACTCTCCATGAATATCTATCTACATACCATAAGTGCATCATTCACGTGTTTTCCTAGTGTCGCCACCATTTTTCACTAGTGCGTGTAACTCTAGCAAATCCATTATTATAAAAAGCATTCAATATTATGGTTTTTACGAGTTTCAATGATACTAAATTTAGTCATAAAAATTAAAATATTATATTTAGTGATAATAAAATATTAGATTACTCTTAACATATCAAATATAAATACATATTGGTGTGGATAATAATTGTCTGAGGGTAGGCTAGTAATTTCAAGTGGAGTTTCAAGGTGGTGTATGGGTGTTTAACGGTGGTGTTTGGGTGTTTAACGGTTAGAGTAGAGAGTATAAGGTGGAGAGATAATTAAGCACCTTGGTAGCAGTTAATTCTCATTACCCATAGTTAATGCTGGTGGTTGGGTATTTATAGTATGATGTTTGGGCCCTTATGGGCTTTCGGGTCATGTTTAATGGACCCGGGTCATGTTTAAAGACCCATGAGTTCTAAGCAGGAGGGCAGGTAGCTTAGTCAGGAAGTGTTTAGGTTTTTTAGTACTTTAGTCATAGTTCGAACAGCCTTAAGTTTACAGTGTTCAAAGTGATCTGTCCGGTCCAAGTGATCTGTCCGATTTATGTCCTTGTAGCCTGTCCGGTATTCGGAGAGACTTAGACTGATTTGCCCTTCCGGGGAGCATGCTGAATTCGGACTCATCAGGAGCCCCTTTTTTAGGTGTTTGAGCAAGTGTTCTTGTCAAAGAACTGAAAAATAGTCCGATGTATGAAGTGGTTCTCAATTCGGACAGAGAAGTGGGTATACCCGGACAGATTGAGCTTTATGAATTCAAAACGGTTTTTGCCAGAGTTAGCGGGACATGTGTCGCTCTCTGATTGGCCACTCCAGCCGTTTTTTCACCTTGAATTTCGCACCACCTTCTTTAACAAGTAACCTCTTTAATTACCAATAGTGACATCAGCGCCGTCTTTTAATCATTGCCCAACTTAGCTAAGCCCCATCGGCTGGTTCACTTTGATGTCATGTATCATGGCGTCTAGATTGTCTGGGATCCCTCTTCATATGGAAGAGTTCGCAGCAGTAGCCAACCTTTGCAAGCATCACCAGTTCCCCTTCTACCATTTCAACATGGGGAACGATCTCAAGGCTGTTGATGATCTTCTGGAATCGGAGAGCAAGTGGAGGAGCCAATTCTTGTTCGTTAGTGGCGCCTGGGAAAATGGCAAGAAAATCAAGGCCGGAGAGAACCCAAGCCTTCTCAGGAGTAGGTGGAGGAGTGACCGTAAGTTTCTTACTTTAAGTTTCTGTCCGTTTCTCTCTTTTCCTTTTTCTTTAAGTTAAGTTTATACTAACCAGTTTCTCTTTTGTTTTAACAGAGCTGCCAAAGGAGTTTGGGGACTACCTGAAGGCCGGACAGACTACCTGTGGCAAAATCAATGCTTGGGCCGCAGAGAATTGGGAGAATCGATTCCACAAGGCCTTCACCCCTGGAAATTTAGCAAGGTCTCACCTGTGGAACACCACAGGTCGGAGAGACCTAACTTGGGAGGAGCTCACCACCCAGCCCGATGAAGACACTGTGCTGAGAAGGTCCCACGAACTGGATGGGACACTCTACCTGCCTGCCCGGGCCAAAGCCCCAAGAAAAATGAAGGGCAGAAGAAGAGGCAAAAAGGTGGCGGGCGATGCTGAGAAGGATGCCCCAACAGATCCAGAGGGGCCAGCCCAAGTTCAAATTGATGCAACCCTCTTGCAGGTGGTGGAGCAGGAGACCGAGAGGCAGGAAGTAGACCTTCCAAAACTTCCAAGGGATCCTAAGAGGACTCGCAAGCAAGCCAGTGAAAGCGCTGACCGGGTAGTCAAGAAGAAAAAGACTTCACAAGGAGATGAGCTCGCTCTCCGGGATCCGGAGCCCTCTTTTCCCACTGGCCCCTCTGACCCAACGATGGCCGAAGAGATCCCCAGAGAGTTTCACACTGATGAAGTCGAGGGGGAGAGCTCAATTTGGATGAAGTGGACATCACCGGTCTGGGTGGGCTTGGTGAATATTTCCTTGGCCTCCCCAGAGACGAGTTCGCAGGGCCCTACATCCCTCCGAGCAGCTCCAATATGGTCAATTTTAACGGTAAGACTTTCATGGTTTCTAGTGAGAAGGACACTATAGCCGATTCCTTGCTTAGTAATGTGCAGCCAGATCTTACACTGGAGAGACAAGTCCGGAGTCAAGCAGACACCATCAAAGACCTCAAGTCTGAGAAGGATAAGATGTCCGAAGACCTCCGCACTGCTACCACCAATGCTGATTTGCTCAAGAAAGCAAACGAGGAGCTGAAGAGGAGCCATGATGAGAGCAACACAAAATTTGCCACCCTAGAACAAACTATAAAAGATCTCCAGGAGAAGTTGTCTGGTATGGAGAAAGATCTCACCGTCTCACGGGGAGAGACCACTGCAAAGGAGAAGCTCATCACCAACCTGACCACTGACAAGATTGCTTTAGAAAATGCAGTGACTCAGGCTACTGAAGAGAAGGCTGCTTTGGTAAGGGACCAAGAGGCCACAATCAAGGCCAAGATCAATGTCTATGCCAGGGAGATGATACAAAGCGAAGAGCTAATGGTTCAAAGGGTGAAGTCTGATATGGTTCTCCTTTTTCATGAAAAAATTCTGAAGAGGACCCTGGAGGACTTATGGCTCTACGTGGACGATGATGACCTTCCATATTACACAATGGTCGACGAAGGATTTTCCAGTGAGTCCTCTTCTGATAATGAAGAAAAGACCAGAGAGAGCCCAGGCGAAGAGGAGAATGATCCCAAGGGCAAGAAGGTAATCGAAGGGGGGAGCGACACCAAGGGTAAGAAAGCAGATGAGGGTGAGCCATCTTCAAAGGCTCAACCTTAATTCATGGTTTACTTTGTTTATCTTTCATTCAAACTAAAGTCCTTGGAAGGCCAAGGCACTCTTTTTGTAATGGTGTCCGTATTTGTTCGGACATGTTCTTTTTGTGCTGTACCCTGACTTATCCACAAGTCCTTGGAAGGCCAAGGCAATTTTAAGTTGTTTAATGAATGTTTCTATTTCGCACAACCATCATCTTCTTTCATTGTTTGTTTTAGTTTAGATAGCTAGAGTTTAAGTAGCTTTTAGTTGTTGCATTGTGAGAGTGTTTAAATTCTCTGGCTAGAGTTTAAATAGCCCTTAAATATTTCAATCCGGGTAGTATAAGAACTTTGAAAATACTTAGAAAATTTTGAAGAAGGCATCGAATTTTATTGAATCACCCGGACACCTCATTAAAACCTCCCCGTGCCACCAGGGAGGAAAGAGTATGCCCCCAAATATTTACATGGAAGTTCAAACAAGTAAATATTTACACAAGTGTTATTCCAAGTACATTCGAAGGTGTTCAATATTCCAAGGGTGAGTTAAAACCCTGCCATCTTTGTCTTCCAACCAATAAGTCCCAGGCTTGATTCTTTCAACTACAGTATACGGACCCTCCCAGGTTGGGGCCAGCTTTCCGAAGAGTTTTTCCTTAGTATGCAAGAAGACCTTCCTTAATACTTTGTCCCCTGGTTGGAAATCTCTTCTTTTGACTTTAAAAGCGAATCTACTTCTCATCAAGCCCTGATAGTGCGCAACTCTAAGATGAGCTTTAACCCGTCTTTCTTCTATCAAATCAAGTTGATTTCTGATTGCCATTTCATTAGCGTGTCCGGAGAAGTTGTGAACACGAAAGGAAGGGAGTCTCTTCTCTATGGGGGCTGCTGCATCCATTCCATAGACCAAGGCAAAGGGATATTCTTGCGTGGCAGCCCCAGGTGTTGTTCGGTAGGCCCACAAGACTTCTTGTAGATAACTAGGCCACTTCCCAGCAGCCCCTTCCAAATTTTTCTTTAAACCGGACAGTATGGTTCTATTAGCCACTTCAACTTGCCCATTGGCTTGTGGGTGAAAAGGTGAAGAGAAACAATGCTGTATACCCCTTGAGGCACAGAAGCTTTCCATTTCTCTGTTGTCAAACTGTGGCCCATTGTCTGTTGTTATCTTCTGTGGGACACCAAATCTGCAACATATGTTGGACAGAATGAATTTTATGACAGCTTTCGATGTTGTCCCTGCCAGGGGAGCTGCTTCTATCCACTTCGAGAAGTAGTCAATAGCCACAATTATAGTTTTACGCCCTCCGGACGCCACAGGGAGAGGCCCAACCAAGTCCAACCCCCATCGAGCAAAAGGGATGGGCTCAGAAATTGATTCCAAAGGAATGGCTGGTACATGAATTTCATTGCTGTACCTCTGGCATGGGTCACACCTTCTCACCAGCTCCTTACCATCTTTCATGATTGATGGCCAATAGTATCCGGAGAGTAACACTCTTCTTGTTAAAGCTCTGAATCCACAATGGGCTGATCCCTCACCATCATGTAACTCGGAGAGGACTACTTGTGATTCATTATCTCCCAAACAACGCAGGAGAGGTTTACTGTAGGATTTTTTATACAACACTTCTCTTAATATGATGAAACCACGAGCTTTGTGTTTCAATGTTCTGGCTTGTGACTTATCTGGAGAGACAACACCATCGGAGAGATATTGTAATAGGGAAACCTCCAGTCTTGAGGTTGTTTCACTTGTATTTCAAAAAATTCCTCTTCTTTACCCTTACCAAGTTGAATAGAAGGGCTCTCAAGCACATGGATCCATGGGTATGACTCCGTATATGCTATAGTTGCCAATGAGTCTGCTAGCTCATTTTCTGCCCGGGGAATGTGCTCATAGACAACAGCTTTAAACTTTAGCGTTTCATTCTTGAGGAGGAGTAAATACTTCACCAACTGCTCCTTTCTAGCCTCAGATTGGCCTAAGGCATGGTGGACAAGCAACTGGGAGTCACTAAGTAGCTTGACCCTTTTAGCCCCATAGACGTAGGCCAACTTTAAACCAGCTATAGTTGCTTCGTATTCGGACTCGTTATTAGAAGCCCTGAAAGCAAAACAAATAGCTTGGTACATGCTGTCCCCGTATGGGGAAGTGAGACATATTCCTGCACCACATCCCATGGTGCTAGACCCTCCGTCTGTTCGGACAATCCACACTTTCTTGTCTTTTGAATCAGTAGGTTGCTCTGAATCCCTATCGGAGTGGAATTCAACCAGAAAATCAGCCACAGCTTGGGCTTTTACTGCTGTCCGGGGAGCAAAGTCTATGTCGAAGTCCCCCAACTCTACTGACCACTTCGCCATTTTGCTTGAAATGTCTGCTTTTTGAAGGACATTCTTTAAAGGGAAAGATGTCGGGACGATGATAGGATGAGCCTAGAAATAAGGCCTCATATTTCTTGCAGCTATCACCAAAGCTATTGCCAGTTTTTCGAGTTTCAAGTAATGCCTCTCAGAATCAATCAAGCTTTTGCTGATGTAGTACACTGGGTGGGGATGCCCATCAACCTCTCTTACCAACACAGCACTGATGGCACAACTTGAAACAGCCAGATACACAAAGAGAGTCTCCCCATCAACTGGTTTGAACAGAGTTTTGGGGGAGGAGAGATGTTTCTTGATTTCATTGAATGCCTCATCACACTGTGGGGTCCATTCGAACCCCTTTGCACCCTTCAAAGTTTGAAAGAATGGAGCACACCTGTCCAAAGACCTGGAGATGAATCTGTTCAAGGCAGCTAATCTCCTCGTTAATCGATGTACTTCTTTAATGTTTCGAGGAGGCTTCATCTGGAATAGGGCATTGAGCTAGTCCGGGTCGGGTTGTATTCCATGCTCACTTATGATATATCCCAAGAATTTCCCGGACTGCACTCCGAACACACACTTTTCAGGATTTAATTTTAAATTCACGTTTGCCAAGTTGGCAAAAGTTTCTTGGAGATCGGACAAGTGCAACTGCTCATCCACACTTTTTACCATCATATCATCAATGTATACCTCCATATTTCTTCCAATTTGATCAGCAAATGCCTTGTTGACTAGCCTTTGATAAGTAGCCCCAGCATTTTTTAAACCAAATGGCATCACCTTGTAACAATGTAGACCCCTATCAGTGACAAACGTGGTATGCTCTTGGTCTTTTGGATCTACTTGAATCTGATTGTATCCGGAGAAGGCATCCATAAAGGAAAGCAGCTTATTTCCAGAAGTGTAGTCTACTAACTGATCTATCCGGGGGACCGGATATAAATCTTTTGGGCAAGCTCTATTGAGGTCTGTGAAGTCAATGCACATGCGCCATTTGCCATTCTTCTTTTTTACCAGGACAGGATTGGTAGTCCACAAAGGGTATTGAGATTCTTTAATGTGCCCCATCTTTGTGATTCTGTCAACCTCTTGCACTATGACATCAGCCTTTTCTTTTGAGAAAGCTCTTCTCTTTTGTACCACTGGTGCCACATCTCTTCGGACAGATAGGTGATGGGATATCACTTCTGATGGAACTCCAGTAACATCAGCATTGCACCAAGCAAAAACGTGCTGATGGTCTTTCAAGAATTTCAACATCCCTTCTTTCAACATTGGTGGCATCTTGGACCCTATTTTGACACTTTTTCCTTCTTCCAAGCAATATGTTTCAACTTCTTCAATTGGAATCAACACTCCATGGGTCTCTCTGGGGTCATCAATTTCACCCTCACCCCCAGAAAGGCCCTCAAACTGCTATTGATCATTTATACGGACTGCCCCCAGCGTTCGAGGAGCAAAGGCAGTGGCATAGCATTCTCTTGCAATTTTTTGGCTGCTCCGGACAACCCCAACCTGTCCCTGAACAGCATACTTTAAGCATTGATGGACTGTTGAAGCCACTGCATGCATCCTAGAGAGCCAAGATCTCCCTAGTATAGCATTATAGCAAGTGGGACAATTCACCACGATAAAGAGTATTCTAACCATTTTCTTGAAAGGGCCCCTGCCCAATAACACCTCTTCTTCAAATTCTCCGATCACATCGGCTGAGCTGCCCGTGAAGCCCACGATTGACCTGTCCGACTTTTGAATCACAGCTGGATTTTTCATTTTCTTGTAAGTGGTTAGGAAAAGGATATTGGCAGAGCTTCCAGTATCCACCAGAATTCGCCTTATCTCATTGCCCCCTATAGATGCTCCTATGACAACAGCATCCTCATCAGGGCCAGCAATGTCTCTTAAATCATCCTCATCAAAGACAATGAATGGGAATGAGTTTGGTGATTGATAAGATGGCATGCCTCCTTCTAGCTGGGAGGCTAAATTATGAACATGCCTCTTTCTTGAAGAAGCAGTAGGAGCTGTCATAGTGTCCCCTCCGAAAATTGTTAGTGACTCGAAGAATTTAATGAGCCCGGAGACCGACCGAGAACACTCCTCTATAGCACCCACCCTGTTTCGTGTTGGATCAGGATCCAAGTATTCAGATTCCACATCAAACCTTTCAACTATAACCATGGCCCCCTCCGGGGCAGCATTACTTGGACCAACCCGGTGAGTGTTGTCAGGCCTGTTGCCTCCTCTTCTCTTAACGTATGCTCCCAACTTTCCCCTTTCAATCAAGTTTTGAACCTCTTGATTCAACGCTATGCAATCATCAGTGGTATGGCCAATATCATTGTGGTATTGGCAAAAGGAGTTGTTACGATGCTCTCTGGGAGACTGCAAGGTTGCCGGTCTCCGGTAGTGCACCTCATCTTTCGTTTTATCGAAAATGGTGGCCACACTTTCTTTGAGTTCTGCGAACCACTCCGGTTGGACCCATGACCCTCTTTTGTTTCTGGATTGTTGACTTTGAGCAGGAGCAGCTGGCTGAGACTAAGCTTTTGCCCTACCATGCCCCTGTCCGGTTTCTCTTGCTTTGTTCCCGGAATGGTTTTGATTTGGAGTTGGTGCCACTGGGGTGGATCCCATCTGTCTGTGCACCCTGGTCTTTTTCGTTTCATCAACGTTTATTTGCTTGCCAACTTGATTTAGCAATCCTCCCCAGGTCATGGCCTTCTTTCTGGTCACCGAATCAGCCAGATTGCCTGGGTTCAAACCTTGTCTTAGGGATGCTATTGCCACCTGTTCGAAGCAATCAGCCAACCCATTCTTTGTATTCACGAAACGACTTATGTACTCTTTCAAGGACTCATTTGGCTCCTGGGCACAATGGATTATTGTGTCTTCATTTCCCTTCAACTCCTTACTCCCTACAAACTGTCTTCGAAAGGCCACCCAAAACGTATCAAAATCTTTAATACAACCCTGAGGCAGGCTGTTGTACCATTTCAGAGCACTCCACGTAAAGGATTGGGAGAATGCCCTACAGAGTAGTTTATCATCATCATCAAAGTTCATCATGAAGTTCTTGAATTGCTCGAGATGATTGTCTGGATCAGTACTGCCATCGTACTTCTCCATTTTAGTGTTATCAAACCTCTTGGGGAGGTTCCCGGACAGAATTTTAGAAGATAATAGAGACTGCCTCCAATTTCTCCCACGGCTAAACACAGTATCCTCATTGGGAGTTGCAAAGATACCTGGTTCATCGTGGAAAGCAAAGGGATCCATCAGCATCTTGTCCGTATACCTCCGGTGGTGAGATGATCCCTTGCCAATATGCCTTTTCATCCTTCCATGTCTGTCCCTTTTTCTTGAATATTTCTTAACCTGCTTTTGCTTTTTTCTGGTTCGACCCTCATCGCTGCTGGAGGACAAGGATTTTTCATTTCCCTCACTGTCCGAAGAGCTACTTGAAGATTCCGAGCTTGAGTGAGAGCTCTCCACAGGCTTGGACCGGTGAGACTTTTTAGAACTGCCATGTGTCTTTTTAGCGCTCACATGAGTTTTCGAAGCCTCAGGCTCTCTGGGGTTATCGGTGTGATGAGCAACTGATGCTTTGGATTTCTCTTTCACGCCCATCTTGGCCTTTTCAGCCCTCAGAGCTTCTATTTCACCCCTAAACCTGTCACGCTCTTCGATAGTGTACTCATCATTCTCTCCCACCACTTCGAGCAGAGCTGGTGGTACTTCTGGGTTGTCCGGATTCATTCGGATAGACTTTCTTTGCTTGGTGTTGAATGCTTGATTCAGGCACCGTCGCCTCCCACTGTGGTCGCCAATTTGGTGTGGATAATAATTGCATGAGGGTAGGCTAGTAATTTCAAGTGGAGTTTCAAGGTGGTGTATGGGTGTTTAACGGTGGTGTTTGGGTGTTTAACGGTTAGAGTAGAGAGTATAAGGTGGAGAGATAATTAAGCAGCTTGGTAACAGTTAATTCTCATTACCCATAGTTAATGCTGGTGGTTGGGTATTTATAGTATGATGTTTGGGCCCTTATGGGCTTTCGGGTCATGTTTAATGGACCCGAGTCATGTTTAAAGACCCATGAGTTCTAAGCAGGAGGGCAGGTAGCTTAGTCAGGAAGTGTTTAGGTTTTTTAGTACTTTAGTCATAGTTCGAACAGCCTTAAGTTTACAGTGTTCAAAGTGATCTGTCCGGTCCAAGTGATCTGTCCGATTTATGTCCTTGTAGCATGTCCGGTATTCAGAGAGACTTAGACTGATTTGCCCTTCCGGAGAGCATGCTGAATTCGGACTCATCACATATAATAATAAGAGGTCGTCAGATGAAAACTATAACTAGATGTATCCCAAGAGATTTGGATATTAAAATGTTTTTAAAAAGATATTTTTATATCCCTAATATTAGGCACAATTTATTTTCATCTTGACCACAAAGCAGACAATATCAGGAGGGATTCCTGATTGCCAAATAAATCAAATCTGTTGTAGTTTTAGAATTTGTCCAGTTTGTAGTTTTAAAGTTTTAAAAAAATTATTATGTTTGCAGGTTTAAAAAATCTATCATGTTTGTAGGTTTCATAAAATTTACCCTGCCAAGTTTTAAAAAGTATGTCCTATTTGCGGGTTTAAGAAGTTTTTTTTGCCTATAGGCTTTAGAAAAATTGTCGTGCATGTAATAGAAGAATTGCTTTGCCTGCAAGTTTGTTGTTTAAAAACAAATTATCCTACCTACAGGTTTCAAAAACTTTGTCATACCTGCAAATTTGTTTTTAAAAAAAAATTGTTCTATTTAAAGGTTTTAGAAATTATGCCATGGATTAAGGTTTAAAAAATAAGTGATGCATATGTTTAAAAAACAATGCCCAATAAGTTTCAACATTCATTATAAATCCATTTGTGTGTATTTGTTTTTAAACAATACCAGGAGAGTAATTGTGTTGTTTGAGGGAACTGGGCCAAACATGATCATGGGTGGAGCTTAGGGTCTCGCCTAAATGATTCTACCAATGCTCATGTTAGGAATCAGTATAGGGGTGGTGTTTAATATTACATTATTATTGACCTGCCCCATAAAAAGAAAAATCAGGACATATAAGAACATGAAGCTCCTAAACATCCTTACCTATATTCATGGATTCAACTTCCAACAAACTCAAACTAATAACGATCATCACTATCATCAACTTTATTTATACAACAGTTATTAACTGATTGTATCTTGCTTCTCCAATTTGTCTGAAATACAAGCCTTGACAACAAACCCAATTCTCACGAGTCTTACTCATTTCGAGGAACCAAGAACACCAAATGAAAACTCAACTGAAAATCCAACTTTTGTTTTTTTCTAAAACTGCATAAAAAACAAAAAAAATTAAAGTCGTACAATCTACGAAACAAGAAAACATGAAAATCATAAACCATATAACAAGTTTTCACACCCATAAAAAAATCAAAAACACAAACATTTTGATTGATCGATGGCTTTTTGTATGTTTTTTGTTTCATCTTCATCAGAGCTTCCTCTCAATAAGAATAGAAGTTGTCAACAAGATCAAAATCGCCTAGTCTGACTCAACCAAGTCCTCATCCTTGTTTCACCTTACTATTCTCTTTCACTGCAGTCACAAAATTATAAAAGAAGAAGATAGAACGTCAAAATTTAATTCACAATAAAAAATAGTTTAATTTTAAACCATAAATCAATTTTGGTTTCAGAAGAAAACGAGTAAAAGAAGAAAAGTATTGTTGAGAGAAGCGAAAGTTTCCACCCGTGATAAGCTTCTGAGTTGAGGTTTACTCTTCTGAATTGTGTCTTATGCAATTCTGCCTCTGAGACCAATAATCATATCATTTATAAATGTAGTTACAGTCAGAGTATATGGGGTTAAGCAAGCTCCAAACTTGGTTTTTCTTTAAATTACAATAATAATTGGGACTCTTGAATCCATGAGTCGTCCTAATGGCCAACATCCAGTTTACGACACATTTGGCATTGCTGCTTTGATGCCATCGTGTACCATGTCTGGTGTGAGAGGAATTCTAGAACTTTTGGCTCCTCTCTCACCCTTGCTTCTGCGATATCTTACCGCGATATCTCACATGCGGTTCAAATTTTATGGTACGAAGGTTCTCTGGTGATGACGCGGCGGGAAATAGAAGAGAAAATAGATGAAACCCTAATTCAAAGGTAACATTATGAAACCCTAATCTAAGGGTAACAAAGACTGAAATTTTCAGAGATAAAAATCTATTATTCCAAAAACTTAAAATAACTTAAGGCATATGAGGCTTTATATAAGAGCTACTCAAAACCCTAAATTATAATACAAGGAAATAAAATAAATATTATAAAATAAAATCAAATAAAATCTTAATATAATTAGATTTGATTTAAATACATAAGATATTTAAATTAAATTAAATTAAATTAAAAAGGCTTTTGTTTGGACTTTCTGGGCTACATCATCTGGTCTACCCAATCCATTTAATATCCAACTTAATGTTGTTTAGCTTTTAGGTTGTCGCGGAGTTCGGTCAATACAAGTCTGCTTGCTTTGTTGACTTTCAAAGCTGCTTTCTTGTCTCTTTGGACGTTTCAGGCCAATCTAATATCTTCTTAATTAATTTGTGTGTGTTTTGATCGAGGAAACCCTTTTTCACTACAGCTCTTCAGTCTCTTTCGTCGGCCTAGCTTTTGGAGGGTCTTTCTTTGGCGTTTATCTTTTGGTCAATAAGTTCCCTGGTGAAAGGTTTGGTCTCCGAAAGTTTGCATGAGGGAGATATGCACCGGAATAAGGCAGCGAGCCACAAAGCTACCTTCACTAGTCTTTCAGATATTGGTAAGGGACAGGGCAGAGGTGTTCGGACGGTTCTCGATTGGATTTCATTGGAAGATGTCAGATCCAATTGGAGATTGTTGCCGGAAAATCTTTCACCGCACTCAATGTATCAAAGTGGCATTGCTATCAAAAAAAATTCGAACCTGATAAATCGAGGCCCGACAGTCTATTGTGTTTCATCCTGTTCCTGCTTAATTTGTTTTTGTAACATGGCTATGGCATCTCCCTCCAGTCTGACTAAGCTCCACGTACCTCTGTTGCTGATGACGTACAACGTAACCTCCGATCTCCAGGTAAATTCCTACGCTGATTTGAGGGCCATCAAGGCCCTCCCGCCGGTTTTCCTCTTAGTAAGGTTTTACCCGACACCGTTTTGGAAGGTGTTGACTCTAGGAAGGCTTTTGGTTGAGCTTTTTTTTTGTCATCCTGTCATGCCTTCAACAGTTACCGCCAGACAAACGCGGAGGTGGTATGCGCATTTCAACAGTCGTTTCCATGTGTATGCACCTATCGAAATTTCTGGATTTATGTCAAGCGACGTCGACCACGGGTTCTCCTTATCTAGTACTCCCTCTGTCTCATAATATGTGTCTTTCTAGAAGAGATTTTTTGTCTCATAATATATGTCGTTCTCGTTTTCCAATGCAGCATTATTACATGTATTCCACTTTCAACCAATAAAATAGTTAACTTTCTGCATAAGTTATTAACTCCACCAATCAAATTTATTTTCTTTTATTTTTTCAAAGTCATTATTACTTTTCTTAATATTGGTGAAGAAACCTTAAACGACTAATATTATGAGACGGAGGGAGTAGTATATTGACTCTTCGTCTATGGTCTTCAATGGCTCAATCGTGTGCACGTGTTGTCGTCCCAACAAGTCACCGAACTTGTCCATGCCCTGGGCTCTACCGAAAATGATGCAAACTCGTCTCATGGTCTGCCAGTCACGTGCGGTAGTGTTTCTAAGGTAAAACATCAGTCCTTGTCGGTATTACCTTACCAGGTATCAAAGTCTCCCTTTGGGCTTATGTCTTAAGTTTACAACTCTTTATTTATTAGTTGAGCCTAGGGCTGTTATCGGTCCGGTTCAGTCCGGGTTTTGAAGGAACCGGACCGGACCGCTAAGCTTATCGGTTCGGACCGGACCGGACCGCTAAGCCTATCGGTTCGGACTGGACCGGACCGCTAAGCTTTCGGTTTCAATTTTTGGAATCGGACCGAACCGCTAAGCTTTCGGTTCGGTTCGGTCCGGTTTGGTTCGGTTCGGTCCGAGTTCAGTATGAGTTCGGTCCGGTCCCGGTTTCGGTCCGGTTCGGTCCACTTAAAAAAAATAAAATCAATTAAAAATTGATTTTAAATTATTTTTTTATTAAGATAAATGATATAAAAACTAAAGTTTATAAGTTGATCTTTCATTTTTTTTTTAAAAATGGTAATTAACTATTAATTTTGGTACAAGAATATATAATAATAATAATAAATAATCGGTTTTAACGGTTTTATTGGTCCGATTTCTTATCGGTTCTACCGGTTTATCGGTTTCATCGGTTCGATTCTGCATCGGTTCCTTCGGTACTATCGGTTTTATCGGTTCGATTCATTATCGGTTCTATCGGTTTATCGGTTCTATCGATTCGGTTCCTAACCGGTTTTTTGTTTCGGTTCCTTATCGGTTTTCGGTTTTTAGAATGGAACCGCGAACCGGACTGTTAAGGTTCGGTCCGGTTCTCGGTCTGGTCTTTATCGGTTCGGTCCCGGTCCGGTTCTCGGTTCCGGAGAACCGTTGACAGCCCTAGTTGAGCGATCCTATGTTCCATACTCTTATAGTTTATTATTAAAAATACTACATGTTGCGTTAATACTAGCGAAACATTGTACTATATAATTAAGTGGAAATAACCTCAGTGTATTCTAATTGTTTTTTAAAACTTTTATTAAATCGTTTATTTTAATTATGCGTTTTGCTAGTTAAAATGACCCTGTCCGTCAAAAGAACGTCCGGGATTTTATTTTCTCTAATAATATTAATATTGTTTGCCTTTTAGTAATCAAAGAAAACATAAAAAACGTGAGCCTTATTATGAGAAATATGTTACCTTGGTGGCATTTTAAAACTAACCATGAGAACTACCATTATGGTGAAATTTGGTTTGCCTAGAACCTTAACGTTTGCAAATTCGTCGTGAACTTCATCTCTCCCCAAAATCATGAATCGTGATGTTACTTGGATTAGTAAGAACTTGACCTTTAGTTTTACCGCGGTTTATGGCTTCAATGAGCCTTCAGATCGCCAGCCTTTTTGGAGGGGAATCACGAATATCACCTAATCGAACTCCTTGAACCCTTGGATTATGGCTGGTGATTTCAATGCTATTTATGACCCCATAGAGCGCTCCAACTCTGAAAACTGTTGGAACGACTCTATTTCCCTTTTTAATTATTGTTGTCGCACTAGTGGCTTTGAAGACCTTGGACCCTCTGGGTTCCAATATTCTTGGTCCAACCGCCAAACTGAAAACCATATCTCTTCTAGGATTGATAGGTCCATACTTAATACCCTATGAAATGACGTTTTCCCGAATTCTTTCGTTCATTTTGACCTTCCCAGTACCCCGGACCAAACCATCATTATCGTTCATCTTACCTCCCCTTTTGTCCCGAGCCCTAAGTCATTTAAAGTTTTAAATATGTGGCGCTTTCGCCCTCAATTTCAAAGCCTCGTCTCGGCCAACTGTAGCCCCCTTGTCATAAAGATCTTATTACAAATATTTCTATCAAATTAGACCAACTCACCTCTACCCTCTCATCTCTCAACAAGCGTGAGTTTATCAACATTAACCAAAAGGTTGAGGAGGCCCATGCTACCCTTTCTCATGCCCAATCGAACCTGGCCTCCAACCCCTTAGATAGCTCCCTTATTTCGTTGGAGTGTAAAGCTTCCAAATCCTATATTAACTTCCGAACAGTCCTTCAGCAAGCATAAATCTAGGAAAACATGGCTCAAGCTTGGGGACAGAAACTCTAAAACATTTCATAATAGCATTAGGGTTTGTCGGGGTCGTAATAAAATCCTCTCGATTACTAACCCTGACAGCTCCTCTACCTCCAACCCAAGACTGATATCTTTCAGCTTCCTTAAGCACTTCAAAGACCTCATAGCCACCCCAACCCTTGCAATTACCCTAGCCTAAATAGAACTAGGCCCTCATCAATTCCTCGATTTCCTCTTCGAAGAAGTCCAACGTGACTAAGCCTATTTTAGATGATTAAATCAGGAAAGCATTGATTGATATTGATAGTAGTAAAACCCTAGGTCCTGACAACTTTAGTACATGTTTTTTCAAATTGTGTTGGCCCATTGTTGGGCCTCACATCTGCTTGGGGGTCAAACATTTTTTCCGCAAAGGAAAAATAAACCCGAACTCAAACAAAACCATTATCGCCCTCATTCCCAAAGTTGATTCTCCATCCCACCCCTCGGACTTTAAGCCCATTACATGTTACAATGTCATTTATAAAATTATCTCGAAAATTCTAGCCAATACAATCAAACCATCCCTCCCTCCTTTATTGACCCCTCTTAGTCGGATTTTGTTCTTGGTCGTTCTATCTCTGATAATATCCTCCTCACCCATGACCTCATGCATGGCTACCACACCAATCTCAAGGGGCGCAGATGTGCCCTCAAAATTGACCTTATTAAGGCTTTCAAAAACATCTATTTAAGATTGATCCTGAATGAAGTCTATGTTATGGACTTCCCTACTGGAATGATCAATTTGATCATCCAATGTATCACCACCCCATCATTCTCTGGTTGTATTAACAGTACACCCACTAGTACCTTCTCAGGTATAAAGGGACTCCGCCAAGGAGATCTCTTCTCCCGTGTATTATTGTTATTGTCATGCAACTACTATCCAACATTCTTCAGGAAAAAAGTCATGATCCATCTTTTGGTTTCCATTAGAAATGCCACAAGCTCAAGACCATCAATTTATACTTTACAAACGACCATATGATCTTCTATCATGCAAATGTTCCATCGATCAATCTTATTAAGGAGGACATCAATAAATTTACTCTCATCTCGGGCCTCAAGCTTAACACGATTAAAAATCAAATCTTTCTGTTTGGGACCTTGGACGTCATGAAGACTCTACTCTTGAGCACCCTCAGTTTCAATTAGGGTGCGCTCCCTGTCAGATATCTCAAAGTTCCGCTAATCTCCTCCAGACTCTTATAGAACGACTGAAGACCCCTGTTTCTCAAAATTACATACCGTATCAACTCTTAGACTTCCAAGCATATATCTTATACTTGAAGACTTCAACTGATCAAATAAGTGCTCTTCGCTAGTCAGGTCTACTAGTCCTCGATCTTTATCCTCCCGGTGAGAGTTATCAAAGAACTCTCCCAATTATTCTGTAGATTCCTCTAGTCTGGACCGGAGATGAAGATTATAAGGCTAAGATTGCATGAGACAAGCTCACCGTGTATGCAGATGAGAGTGGTCTTGGGATTCTAAATCTTAAGATTAAGAATCACGTGGTTGCCCTTAAGCCATTCTGGTCTATTGTGACTAAAAACCAGAACTTTATCTCGACTAAATGGATCCCACATGAAAAGATTAAGAACAAAAGCATATGGACTCTCCCTCTAACTTCCTCTGTCAGCTGGAGTTGGAAGAAGATTCTCAATCTCTGAAACCAAGCCGTATGGATCTACAAGGTTATCATTGGAGCGACATTGCCACGTTTATCTGGTACGACCCCTAACTCTTCCCAACATCCCTTGTAAACCGTTTTGGCCCCAACATCACTAATTTGACTCGTATGTACAACCTCTCGCGTGTCGAGGACCTCCAATTGAATGGGCGGTGGGTTTGGCCCCAGCACGTCAAAGCGACAAATAGACTTCACCAGCCCCACCTCATTGAAATTAAAAATGTTATTGAGGCTCTACCTCATGATGTCGACTCCAAAAACACTTTTATATGGATTCCAAATCACTCTCGCCTTCACTTTTACAATACCTACGAAGTTCTTCGTCCCACCAGAAACAAGGTTGCATGGGCAACTCTTGTCTGAAATAAATAAAATATCCCAAGGCACTCTTTCATCACCTAGATGGATATCCACAATAAACATGCTATGCGTGACAAGCTTATCAGTTAAGGACTCGGCTCCTCTCCGGATTGCGTCCTCTGTTCAAGCTACCCGGAGACTCTGGAGCATATCTTTATCGACTACTCTCATTCTTCCCCCATATGGGGGATCATATTTCGTAAATTAATTATCAATTCAACCCCCACCTCTGGGTTTGTCTGACTCGTAATGGCTAGCTCCTGAACCCCATTTACTTCTGGCTTTGGACATTTATGGTACGTCGCCTTCTGCTCAGTTATCTACTACATTTAGTGTGAACGTTGGTGTGGATTATTTTCGACTGAGGGTAATTTGGTCAGATGTTTTGTGGTGTTACAAAATTATTTAATGTTTGGGTGTTTTGTAGTGAGAGATTTAAGATACCTGGTTGTATTAAATGTTCATTACCCTCATTAATGAAAGTGGTTGGGTATTTATACCCTTAATTATGGGCCACATGGGCTTTCAGGTCAAATTTATGAAACCGGGTCGAGTTCATAAACTCATTAGTTTATTAAGCAGATTAGCAATTAGCTTAGTCAAAAGGTGATTAGTTTTTAATACTTTTGTCTAGTTCGGATGGTTTAGTGGGTGGCTTTTGTCCGAATTGCCCCTGTCCGGTTCCTACAGTTAGTGGTGAAAAGTTTCGTACTCATCAACAACCCCTTTTTTAGGTTTTGTTCGAAGGCCTTTGAAAAGACCTAAAAAACCTTCTTGGGCACTTGTAACATTTCTCAGACTGATTGAGTATTTAGTGAAAGATTTATCTGGACAGAAAACTTCTCAGAAGTTTAAAGGATTTGCCATGGATCGTGGGACACGTGTCATCTTCTGATTCGCATCACCGGCCATTTTTCTCTTAGAACGGTGCTCCCACTAATCCCAAAAAGTAACTTCCTTATTTAATGCCCATGACGTCAGTGCCGCCTTTAATCATTACTTTTATCTTTTCGTATTCTCCTAGGTTTTTGGCATCTCTTTTTGTCTCATTAGTATAAATTACTTCATTTTCACTTTTTTACTATCTTCTTTACTCTCTCATTCCCTTATCTCAAAACTTTCACCTCTCTTCTCAAAATTCTTTTGGTGTGAGTTTATGTTCACAACAAGAAACGCACTGGTAACAGGCGGGTGGCTTAATCTCTCAGAGTTAGAAAAAGCACAAAGAGTTGAGCGAGAAAGGCGCATTGTTGCAGGCCTTCCAGTTTCTCCAATCGGCAAATTTGAAACACCAACTTCAGAGCCTGATCGAGGTTCATCTTCTGCTAGAAGCTCCAAACCCATGAAGTTATTTCAACCAAGTATTTCACCCATCGTATCAGGCTTCTCGGTTTAGGAGTCTCAGCCTACTGTCGAACCAGAACAAGCTGTTACAAGCACAAGGAGACCCTCTTCATTCATAGTTATGGGATCAGACGCTGAAAATTCCCCAGAAAAACTAACACTTTACCGACGAAGCCACTTAGTTAAAGGCCTAGATGTTGCTTCACAGTCTAAGTCTCCGAAATCAGGGGCCCCTAAGTGTGGGGCCAAGGACAAAGCTACAGGGTCAGAGGCATCCATCAAAGTCCCTAAGGATAAATCATCTAGTCTGGAGGCTATTGGAACAAGCCTTCGAAACGAACCCTCCAGATCTGAGCCCCAGCCGGACACCAGACCACAAAGAGAAAATGATGCTCAGCCGTCCGGACAGTATACTGGGCCAACCACCAGCACTCTTCCACCAACGACAACTGACAATCCTTCCATGGTGATGGAAGAGGCGATGGAGGACAGCATTGAAGAAGCCCCTTTTGAGACTGACGTCTCCGAGCAGGCGGGGGAAGCTGCCACTGACAAAAAGGGAAAGGGTAAATTGAAGATGTGTTTGAAACATCCGGACCTTCTGGAGTCCCTTGAAGGCAGAGTGGGACCTTGCTTCCACAAGGTGAGCGTAAAGTATCTGCTAGCCATGCAGAACATTAACTACGCCTTCATTCATACTGCTGAATTAGGCCGGATACCGGACAAATTGGGGGATCCCAGAATCTGTTAAAGTGGGGATACTGGTCGATCAGATACAAGCCATGAGTGAGATAGTCATCTACACAGAATTGTTCAACTAGGGGCTCAGATTTCCCTTGGACCTAGAGATTGTCAGATATTTTCATATGATAAAGCTCTGTCCAAGCCAAATGAGTCCCAACGCTTTCTACACCCTCATGGCTTGTATCATGGCCTCTAGGATCTCCGTAATACCACTTCCGATGGAGCAATTCGCTGTTGTGGCCAGCCTTTGCAAGAATCACATCATCCCCTTCTACCATTACAACATGGGTGACAATTTTAAGGTGGTGGATGATCTGCTCGAATCGGAGAAGAATTGGAAAACCCAATTCTTGTTCCTTAGTGGAGCTTGGGAAAATGGGAGGAAGATTAAAGCTGGTGTCAACCCAAGCATGCTCACCAGTAGATGGAAAAGCACAGGTAAATATTTCATCATGTTTGTTCTTTTTTTTTATAAAAAGTCTATTTGCTTAATTGTTCTTCTTTTTCTTTGGGTAATGCTGCCGAAGGATTTCTCCGACTATTTGGAGGAGAGGCAGGAAACCTGTGTCAAGCTGAACGCCTGGACTGCTAACAAATGGGGAAATCGCTTCCACAATTTTTTTACGGCCGGAAATTTAGTGAGGTCCCATCTCTGGAACACAACCGGCCGGAGAGACCTGACTTGGGAAGAACTGACCACACCACCTCCTCCGGGTGTCATCTTGCGGAGAACAGAGGCGAAGGATGGGAAGCTGGCCTTGCCTGCCAGGGCTAAAGCCCCAAGTAAGATGAAGGGCAAGAAATGCAAGAAGAAGCAAGATGCAACTGAGGTTGCTTAAAGTGGTGTTGAGGAGATCATCCCAGCAAATCAGGAAGGGTAGGACCAATGGGGAATCGAGGATGCCCTTCTTTAAGTGGATGAAAATGAATGTACCAAAGAGGCAGGTGAACCTCTGAACCCCTCAAAGGCTCCCAAGAAGGATAAAAACGGGGGGTAGATGGTGGAGACAGGGAAGCCAAGAAGAAGAAAATATCAAAGGGGGATGAAGTTGCTCTCTGGTCTCCGGAGTCACTTCCTCCGGTTGACCCAACAGACCCCACACAAGCAGAGCAAATCCCAAGTGATCTCCACACCAGAGAGGGTACCGGAGGGGATATCAACATTGATGGAGTAGACATCAGTGGACTTCAAAGGACTGGTCTTTACTTTGGAGAGCTCGAGAATGACGATTTTGCTGGCCCTTACCTCCCTCCAAGCTCCTCGAATATGGTCACTTTCAATGGTAAGTCTTTTTCTGTTTCAGGGGAGAATGACATGGTGACTTACTCATTGATGGGCAACATTCAACCGGTGCTTAACCTGGAGAGACAAGTGTGAAGTCAATCTACCTTTATCAACACACTTAATGCAGATAAAGAGACTTTATCTAACGATCTCCTTAACGCCAATCAGAGTGTTGAGGCATTAAGGAGAGAAATTGAAGAGTTGAAAAAAGGGAAAGAGGACTTGGCCACTAGGCTGGCCACTTCGGAGGGGGTTAACAAAGAACTCCAATCTAAGTGTTCTGGCTTGGAGAAGGATCTCTCCACTTTGAAAGAAGAGGTGAAGGCCAAATATAATGTCGTCCAGACCCTAACCAATGACAAAATTTCGCTCGAAGATGGTGTGTCTATAGTTAACCAAGAGAAAGATGATTTGTTAAAGGAGTAGGAGAAGACCATCCAAGCCAAGATTGATGAATACACCAACGAAGTGATAGATTCCCAAAAGGAGAGGTATGCTGAAGTCAAATCCGACATGGTCTTGCTCTTTCATCGAACATTTCCGAAGAGAACGCTTGGAGATTTATGGCGATATGTGGAATACGAAGACCTCCCATTTCACACTATGGTTGATGGTGACAGGCACAACTAATCCAGCGGTTATGATGATACTACTGACAAAGATGAAGGGACCGGAGAGAACCTTAATGAGCAACCCAAAGACCCCAAGAAGAAACCAGATGAGGCTGGAACATCTAAGGGAGCCCAGCTTTAAAATTTTAACTATCTTTTAATTTTCCTTTAATTCTTGTGTTAGACTAAAGTCCTTGGATGGCCAAGGCATTTTTGTAACCGTGCCCGGCTCTTGTCCGGATAAATCTTTCCTTTTAAAACTTCAAAGTCCTTGGATGGCCAAGGAATTTCACGTGTTTTAATATTATTCCCTGGTGTTTAGTCGGGTAGTTTTACCTTACACAATTCTTGCATTGTCTTATGTTTGGCCAATTTTTATGGCTAATGTTTAAATAGCCCCTAGTTGTTTTACAAGTGTTTTAAGGTGAGAGTGTTTAAATTTCTCTGATGACAAATGTTTAAATGGTCATCCCTCCGCCAGATAAATCCGGTCTGTCAATGATACTTAGAACGTTTTAAATAAGCTATCAATCAAATCACTCCGAATTTTTTAAGAAGGAATCAAATTTTATTGAAAAGCCCGGACACCTCATTAAAACCTCCCCGCGCCACTAGGGTAGGAAAGAGTATGCCCCCTAATATTTACATGGACTTTAAACAAGTAAATATTTACATAACTTTCATTCTAGATACAACCGGAGATGTTCAATGTTCCAGGGATGATTCAAGATCCTTCCATCTTTATTTTGAATCCCGTATGTCCCAGTCTTAAGCTTTTCAATGACCACATAGGGTCCTTCCCAATTTGGAGCTAGCTTGCCGAACTACTTCTCCTTAGTATATAAGAAGACTTTTCTCAAAACTTTATCCCCTGGTTGAAAATCCCTCCTTCTGACTCTGGAAGCAAACTTGCTTCTCATCAAACCCTGATAGTGTGTGGCTCTGAGATGAGCCTTAACTTTTTTTTCTTCTATGAAGTCAAGCTGACTTCTGATTGCCACTTCATTAGCCTGATCGAAAAAATTGTGGACTCTAAATGAAGGAAGAGTTTCCTCTATAGGAGCTATTGCATCCATGCCATATACCAAGGAAAATGGGGATTCCTGTGTAGCAGCCCCAGGAGTAGTCCGGTAGGCCCATAGTACCTCTTGTAGATAGCTTGGCCACTTTCGAGCAGCCCCTTATAGATTCTTTTTAAGACCGGACAGAATGGTCCTGTTTGCCACTTCAACCTGACCATTCTCCTGTGGGTGGAAAGGAGAAGAGAAGCAATGCTGAATGGCTCTAGAGGCACAGAAGCTCTCCATATCTTTGTTATCGAACTGTGGCCCATTGTATGTGGTTATCTTTTGTGGAACCCCAAATCTGCAGCAAATATTAGATAAGATAAATTTTATAACAGATTTTGAAGTAGTTCCTGCCAATGGAGTTGCTTCTATCCACTTTGAGAAATAATCAATGGCAACAATGATAGTTCTGCACCCTCTGGATGCCATAGGAAGAGGTCCCACCAGATTCAGCCCCCAAGAAGCAAAAGGTATTGGCTCAGAAATTGACTCTAAATGGACAGTTGAGATTTGAATTTCATTACCATCTCTTTGGCATGGGTTACACTTCTCCACCAATTCCTTGGCATCTTTCATTATGGAGGGCTAGTAGTATCCGGCTAACAAGACTCTTCTGGTTAAAGCTCTATAACCACAATGTGTTGATCCCTCACCATCATGTAATTCGGACAACACTATTTGGGACTCTTCAACCCCCAAACATCGTAAGAGAGGTTTACTAGAAGACTTCTTGTAAAGAACGTCACTTAGGATTACAAATCAACGAGCCTTATACTTCTCTTTTCTTGCTACCACCTTTTCCGGAGGCAAGATGCCATCTGAAATGTATTGAAAAAGAGGATAACTCTGGTCTTGAGGTTGACTCACTTGTATATTTAAACTTTCATCTTCCTCCTTGCTCTAATTGAGTTGAATGGATGGGCACTCTTTCACGTGAATCTATAGGTAGGACTGAGAATATGCTATGGTTGCCAAGGATTCTGCTAGTGTATTTTCTGTTCGGGGTATGTGCTCATAGGTGATGTCTTTGAAGTTAAGTGCCAAAGCCAGTGCTAGTTTTTCAAGCTTTAAATACCTTTCTGCTAGCGTATTTTCTGTTCGGGGTATGATAGAATGAGACTGAAAGTAGGGTCTCATTTTCCTAGCAGCAATTACCAAAGCCAGTGCTAGTTTTTCAAGTTTTAAGTACCTTTTTTCAGCATCTATCAAGCTTTTGCTGATGTAGTACACCGGACGAGGATAATTATCGACCTCCCTTACTAGCACTGCACTTATGACACAATCGAAGACTGCTAAATATATGTACAGTGTCTCTCCGTCAATAGTTTTAAACAAGATTTTGGGGAAGGATAGCTGTTTTTTAATTTCATCGAAAGCCTGGTCACACTGCGGAGACCAGTTGAATTCTTTTGCACCCTTTAAAGTTTGGAAAAACGGGGCACACCTGTCCGAAGACCTTAAGATAAAACGGTTTAGAGCAGCTAACCTCTCTGTCAACCTTTGTACTTCTTTAATATTCCGAGGAGGCTCCATCTGCAATAAAGCACTAAGCTGGTCTGTATCAGGTTGTATCCCTTTCTCACTTATCACATACCCCAAAAACTTGACAGACTACACACAAAAAACACACTTCTCTGGGTTTAACTTTAAATTAACTTTTACCAAGTTGGCAAAAGTTTCTTGCAGATCTGCCAAGTGTAGTTCTTCTTCCACACTCTTTACCATCATGTCATCAATATAGACTTCCATGTTTCTCCCAATCTGATTAGCAAAAGTTTTGTTCACCAACCTCTGATAAGTAGCCCCAACATTCTTTAAACCAAAAGGCATCCCCTTATAACAATGAAGGCCCCTATCAGTAACAAAAGTGGTGTGTTCTTGATCCTTCGGATCCACTTGAATCTGATTATACCCGGAGAAGGCATCCATAAAAGACAAATACTTGTTCTCAGAAGTGGAGTCCACTAGCTGATCGATCCGAGGAACCAGATATAGGTCTTTTGGGCAAGCCCTATTAAGGTCTGTAAAGTCAATGCACATTCGCCATTTCCCATTTTATTTTTTACTAATACCGGATTGGTTGTCCATAAAGGGTATTGGGATTCCTTTATGTGCCCCATCTTAGTAAGTGGGTCAACCTCTTGAACTATGACATCAGTTTTCTCCTTAGAAAAAGCTCTCATTTTTCGCACAACAGGTACTACATCTCTTCGGATGGATAGTTGGTGAGATATAACATCTGCTGGTACTCCGGTTACATCAGCATTGCACCAAGCAAAAACATGATGATGGTCTGTTAAAAAAGATAGCATTTTACTCTTCAATTCTGATGTCATCTTAGATCTGATCTTGACGTTTCTTCCTTCAGCCAGAGAGTGAGTTTCAACCTCTTCAATTGGTATTAAAACACCAGGAGTCTCTCTAGGGTCATCAATTTCACCCTCTCCCCCAGAGAGCCCCTCCAACTGCTAATCCTCACTGATCCGAACTGCCCCCAAAGTTCGAGGGGCCATTGCAGTTGCATAACACTCCCTGGCTATCTTTTGACTACTCCGGACAACATCCACTTGTCCTTGCACAACATATTTTAAACATTGATGGACTGTTGAAGCCACGACATGCATCCTGGAGAGCCAAGACCTCCCCAAAATAGCATTGTAGCATGTGGGACAATCCACCATAATGAAAAGTACTCTGACCACCTTCTTAAAAGGGCCCTTGCCCAAAAAAACCTCCTCCTCAAACTCTCCGATTACGTCCGCTGAGCTTCTAGTGAAACCCACAATTGACTTGTTCGAATGCTGAATTATTGCTGGATTCTTCATTTGCTTATAGGAAGTTAAAGAGAGAATATTGGCTGAACAACCGATGTCCACCAAAATTCGTCTAATATCATTTCCCCCAATGGATGCTCCTATCACCACAGAATCTTCATGGGGACCAGCTATGTCCCTCAAATCATCTTCATCAAAAATAATGAAGGGAAAAGGAATTTGTGATTGATAGGAATTCATGCCTCCTTCGAGTTGAGTAGCCATGGTATGAACATGATTTTTCCTCGAAGAAGCAGTCAGTGCAGCCATGGTGTCCCCCCCCCCCCCAAATATGGTACGTGACTCAAAAAAGCTGATGAGCCCGGACACCGTCTTGCTGTGTTCTGTAATAACGCCCACCTTATTCCGCGTTGGATCAGTTACCAAATACTCTGACTCCACATCGAATCTTTCAATTATCACCATAGCCTCATCCAGAGCCGATGTCCCTGCGTTATTTGCTGGGCTAGTCCGATGAGCATTATCAGGCCTATTTCCACTTCTTCTTTTAACATAAGCACCTAACTTTCCTCTTTCAGTCAAATTTTGCACCTCTTGCTTCAAAGCGATGAAATTTCTGTATTATGACCAATATCATGATGATATTGGCAGAAACAATTATTTCGACTTTCCCTAGGATATTGAAGCGCAACTGGCTTCCTAAAAATCTACTTCATCTTTTGTTTTGTCATAGATGGTTGCCACATTCTCTTTCAACTCGGCAAACCACTCCGGTTGAACCCAAGGCCCTCGCTTATTTCTGGATTGTTGGCTCTGAGCTGGTGCTGGGTGGGATTGAGCCTTGGCCCTGCTGAGACCCTGTCCGGCTTCCTTAGCCTTGTACCCGGGCTGATTCTAGTTCTGGTTTGGTGCAGCTGGGGCTGATCTCACCTACCTATGCATCCTGGTCTTCTTCGTTTCATCTACATTAATTTGTTTCCCCACTAAATTCAATAAACCTCCCCACGTCATGGCCTTCTTTCTGGTTACTGAATCAACCAAATTACCAAGGTTCAAACCCTGGCTTAGAGAAGCTATTGCTACTTGTTCAAATCAATCAGCTAATCCATTCTTAGTGTTCACAAAGCGACTTATATATTCTTTCAAATGTTCATTTGGTTCTTGGGCACAATGGATAATAATGTCTCCATTGCCCTTCACTTCCTTACTTCCAACGAATTGCCTCCGGAAGGCCACCCAAAAAGTATCAAAATTTCTGATGCAGCCCTGTGGCAAACTATTATACCACTTCAGAGCACTCGCCGTAAAATACTGGGAGAACGCTCTACAAAGCAACTTATCATCATCGTCAAAATTCATCATAAAGTTTTTGAATTGCTCCAGATAATTATCTGGATCTTTACTCCCATCATATTTTTCCATCTTTGTATTGTCAAACCTCTTAGGAAGGTTTCCGGACAGTATCTTAGAAGGCAATGGAGATTGTTTCCAATTCCGGCCACGACTAAACACAATATCTTCATTGGGAGTTGCAAAGATACCTGGTTCATCATGAAAGGCGAAATGATCCATCAACAGTCGGTCTACATGTCTCCGACCATGGCTGTGACCATGAGATGACCCTTTTCCTAGATGCCTTTTCAACCTTCCATGCCTATCCCTCTTTTTTTTAATACTTTTTTACCAACTTCTGCTTCTTTTTAGAACGGCCTTCATCACTGCTGGATGACAAGGACTCCTCAACTCCATCTTCGTTCGAGGAGCTACTAGAAGATTCCGAATTTGAATCTGAGCTCTCCACCGGTTTAGACCTGTGAGACTTCTTTGAGCTAGCATGAGTCTTTTTAGTGCTTACATGGGTCTTTGCTGATGGGTTATGCTCCCTTGGATTATCAGTATGATGAACGTCTGACACTTTTGACTTTTCTTTCAAACCTATTTCTACCTTTTTAGCAGCCCTCAAGGCTTCTATCTCATCTTTCAATATATCTCGCTCTTCAATCGTATATTCATCATTTTCTCCCACCACTTCTACAAAAGTTGGTGGTACTGCCTGCTCGTCCGGATTCATCTGAACGTTTCTCTTGATGGTTTCGAATGCTAAATTCAGGCACCTTATCCTCCTACTGTGGTCGCCAATTTGGTGTGGATTATTTTCGACTAAGGGTAATTTGGTCAGATGTTTTGTGGTGTTTCAAAGGTATTTAATGTTTGGGTGTTTTGTAGTGAGAGATTTAAGTTGCCTAGTTGTATTAAATGTGCATTACCCTCATTAATGAAAGTGGTTGGGTATTTATACCCTTAATTATGGGCCACATGGGCTTTCAGGTCAAATTTATGAAACCGGGTCGAGTTCAAAAACCCATTAGTTTATTAAGCAGATTAGCAATTAGCTTAATCAAAAGGTGATTAGTTTTTAGTACTTTTGTCCAGTTCGGATGGTTCAGTAGGTGGCTTTTGTCCGAATTTCCCATGTCCGATCTACAGTTAGTGGTGAAAAGTTCCGGACTCATCAAACGTAACGCCAGAATCTTCAAGAATAGTCATTCCCAGAACTCGGGGATCGCCTACCATGTTATTTTTTATCTTCGTTATCGTTCCTTCGACACCAGGATTCCTAAGCCTTTCTAGCCCAATGTTATCTTTGAGTTGTAATTTCTGGTTGTATCGTACTCACTCTAATCTTACTCGTGCACTTTAGACCAATCATCCTTCTATAAACTGGGCCTACTCGTCGACATTGATCATGTAAACTTTTTTTTCATATATATTTTACAGGTTTTTATACCAAAAAAATTGAAATTACCGATAACCACTTCGATTTTCAAGTTTACCAAAAACCACTTCCACCATAAATACTTCCAATGATATTTATAAACACATAAAATACGTCAAACTTCAACAATTAGTTATTTTTAACCTTCAAAACCCTATATTTTTCAAATCGTAACTCAAAAAAGAGTTTAAAACATATATACATATTGTAAAGACAAATAAAACCAAATCTATTGGTGATTTGTTTGAATATTTTTTTTTCTATTTTTGGAACCAATTTAGACATAATTTCACAACTAAAAAATATTTTAAAAAGTATTTTTCATGGATCTAGTTTTATTTGTAGTAAAAACAAAATCAATCGTATTTTTATTTTTTTAGTTATGGTTCATTTAAAAAATTAAAAACATTCGAGAGAAAATCACACAATCTTATTTATTACATAACTAAATTTCTAATTATGGAACTAAATTTATATTTCCGCAACTAAATATATATTTCTGCAAGTATTCTCTTCTTAATTACACAATCTAATTAAATGTAATTATATAATTGGAACACAATTGATTTTCAAGACTCATTACATATCCAAACTATATGTAATTATGCAACTAAAAAGATTTAAAAAAAAACATTTCATAAATCTAATTTTGTTTGCTTAAAAAGAATAAAACCAATACTATTTTCGGATTTTTTGAGCTACCGTTTTAAAAATATGATATTTAAAAAAACACAAAAATTATGAGAGAGAAAATGAGGTAATCAGATTTATTTCGTAACTAAATTTATATTCTCACAATTATTTTATATTTATATATGTGCAACTCCAATTTTTAACATTCAAAAATCCATATATTTCAAACCATAAATTAAATAAATCTAAAAACACATATATTTCTATTTTCTAAGGACGAGTAAAATAAGTGATATGTTTGGATATATTTTTTTATATTTTGGTAACCAATGTAGATGTAATTTCCCAACATAAAAATAAAGAAATATATTTCATGGATCTAGTTTTGTTTGCCTTAACAAACAAAACCAATGTAACTTCTGGATTTTCTTTTAGAGCTATGGTTTGAAAGATATGATATTTTGAAAAATAAACGAAACAAAAATCAGATTAGAGCAAATCATACAATCGAATTTATTACGCAACTACAACTCTATTTTTACAACTATTTTATTCTTATTTACGCAACTCAATTACACGTAATTACAACATAACCCAATTGATTTTCTGGACTTATTACGCAACTTATTACGCAACCCAATTACACGTAATTACACAACATAACTCAATTGATTTTCCGGACTTATTACCCAACGAAACTACAGGTAATTACATAACTAAAAAATAAAAATAAAATATATTTCTTAAATTTAGTTTTGTTCGTATTAAAAAATAAAACCACTGGTATTTTTGGATTTTTTTACCATAAATTGAACCGTATGATTTTTTTAATAAAAAAAACAATAGAGCAAAAATCACACCATGAGATTTATTATGCAACTAAATCTATATTCTGCATACTTTCTTCTTATTTACGCAAACCCAATTACACGTAATTACGCAACTCCAAATTTTAACATTCAATCTTTCAAATAATAATTTTAAAAAACACGTATATTTCTATTATTTAAAGAAAAACAATACAACTTCCCATCCCTTAGTGATATGTTTGAAGATTTTTTTTTCTATTTTCACCGCCAATTTAGACGTAATTTCGCAATTAATAAAAATTGAGAAAAATATATCTCATAGATCTAGTTATATTCGTTTTAAAACATAAAACCAACAGTATTTTCATATTTGCTTTTTAGTGATATGGTTTGATATTTAAATAAAACAAAAAAGAAAAAATCATACAATAAAATTTATTACATAATTTAATTTATATTTATGCAATTATTTTCTTCTTTCTGCGCAACCCAATTACAAAGAATTACGCGACTAGAATACCATTGATTTTCCAGACTTATTAAGCAACCAAATTACACGTATTTACGTAATTTACAAAAATAAAAAATTATTAATTTATATTTCATGAATCTAACTTTGTTCATCTTAAAAAAAATAAAATCAATATTATTTTCAAATCTTTTAAAAGCTATCATTTAAAAAATAATATTTATAAAAATATAAAAACACATTATACAAATGGATAAAAATATATTTATATTAAAAAAATATAAATGGTTATCAAAACTTTTAATTCAAAATCTGGTCATCCAAACTTAAAAATATCATTTAATAAACAAGGGTATGTAATGATGAGCAGGGAGTATAGGTTAGAGCCTTTCTTATATAAAAGGGTTTTAGTTGGCCTTTTTCCTTTTCTTGTTCAAATTAAATTTTGTACCCCAAACCCAATCAAGGTTTATAATCTAACATTTCTTTGTTTACCCGCCAATCTATCTTTCCCTCTGCACCAAAAATGTCAATAATCAGCCATCTTCTTCTCTCAATTTCGTTGATCTGCACGGTTTATCCCCAATTAAAAGCCGTAAACACTCCTCCATATAATTTCTCATCGAGCTTCTTCCCCACTAATTCTCCTTCTCCTTCTCCTTCTCCTTCTACTTTGCCTTCTCCTTCCACATCCACACATTTACCAACCCCGCAAATTTCTGTGGCTCCTGCATTGTTCGTCATCGGAGACTCCTCCGTCGATTGCGGTACCAACAATGTCCTAGGTACATTTGCGCGAGCTGACCGTCTTCCTTACGGTAGAGATTTTGATACACATCAACCCACTGGTCGATTTTGCAATGGCAGAATCCCTGTCGATTATCTTGGTAACTGCTCTTTTCTTTCTTCCTAATCGTTTTCTTTAGTATATCATCGTAGTACGGAAAAAATGTGTGTTGTTTTCAAGAATCTGGGTTTGATATTGAGTGATGAGTGTTCGTGCTTTCTTGATTCTGTTACTCCTTAGAAAAGGGTACTGAATTAGTTAGGTTATGGTTGGATCAAATGAAGAAAAACCCCAATTAGATCAATTTTTAGTCAGTGTTAGTGTTTTCGTATTTGTCTCAGATGAATCCCAGGTTTATACAATGAATTTATTTGTTAGTGTTGAATATATGGTACAATTCTTTGTGTTCATAACTTTGTATAATCGGAAATAGCTTCGCGAATGGGGATTCCGTTCGTTCCAAGTTATCTTGGACAAACAGGAAGTGTTGAAGATATGATACATGGTGTCAACTATGCTTCTGCTGCAGCCGGAATTATATACTCAAGTGGCTCTGAATTGGTTGGTATTCATTTCCATTCCACAAATCTACAAATCGAAATGTCGAATATGAAATGTTTTATATCCGATGCAGGGTCAACACATATCTTTCGCTCAACAAGTCCAGCAGTTTACGGATACGTATCAGCAGTTTATACTATCAATGGGAGAGGAAGCTGCAAACATTCTTGTTTCAAACTCAGTGTTTTACATATCCATCGGTGTGAATGATTACATACACTATTATCTGCGCAACATATCCAACGTTCAAAACCTTTACTTACCATGGAACTTCAATCTCTTCTTAGCTTCCTCTATGAGACACGAGATCAGGAATTTGTACAATACAAATGTGAGGAAAGTCGTTGTAATTGGGCTTCCGCCTATCGGGTGCGCTCCCTATTACTTATGGAAACACAATAGCAAAAGAGGAGAATGCGCAGAGGAGATTAACGACATGATATCCGAGTTCAACTTGGTCATGCGATTCACTGTTGGGGAGCTCAACAAGGAGCTTCCAGGAGCCCAAATCATCTTTTGCGACGTCTTTGCAGCTTCCATGGACATTTTCAAGAATCACCAACAATACGGTTTCAATGTGACTAAGGAGGCTTGTTGCGGATTGGGAAAGTACAAGGGATGGCTAATGTGTTTGTCGCCGGAAATGGCTTGTGAGAACGCCTCCGATCATATATGGTGGGATCAGTTCCATCCAACCCATGCCGTCAATGCTATCCTGGCCGACAATGTGTGGAATGGCATGCATGCCAAGATATGCTACCCTCTCAACTTGGAGGAGATTCTTGCTTCACCTGTTACAGTTTAGTAATGTTTTTCTTTTGTACATCTTAGGGAACATTGTATACTTTACAAATTCACAGAGAATAGTATCCACGTGTACACAAGCTATCTTTCTTAAATCTCCTCTCCCTTCTTTCTCAGTGACATGTTATAAGAATTATACAAACCCAAAGGGCTGCAATATAGTGCAACGTGATAATCTTCTGAGGGTGGAGTGGCTTTATATCAAATAATCAAGAGTCTTTAAAGGGAGAGAAGGACACACTGAAGGAACCAAGGGGTCACCTCGTTGGGTTAGTGCACGTTCAGGGTTTAGATGAAGTGAATTTTGGAAGAAAAAAACCTTGGGATCTTTTTGGCGGAGAAAATTTATTAAACGAACCTTAAATATTGATGAAGTTTTAAAAAACAACTGGCGTGATCCGGATACAATACAACCATATTGAATGACCAACCACTAAAGTGATCAGGATACAATCATATTATACATATTTATATTGGGCCATGCTAGAAATAATACACATTTTTATAGATTTTAAACTGCTAGATCTTATACCTAAGTGATAGATCTCGCACCTAAATTTTGACAATTTTACCCTTTTCAGAAAACCTAGCTATAAAAGCGTTTTGATAGATCTCTCACCACTTTTTTCCTCTCTTTCTCTCTCTCTCTCTAGAAACCTCTCAAGCATCCGGAGCATCCATTTCAAAAACTCGATTTTTGAAGAATCTGAAGTGAAGAAAAGTTAAAGGTAAACGATATAAACATCATGGTGTAATTTGTTTTTGATTTCATTCGGTCTAAACTGTCGAATCTAGGTTTTTAAGTTTTTTTGGTTTCGATTTCAAAAGTTCGATTTTTGTATGATTTTATGTGTTGTTTTGTTAGATTAGCGTTGTATTGTTGTTAGTATTGCTAGGATCTATGTTTTGGTGCTTGATTTTGTTCGAAATGAGGGTTATTTGGTGGTGTTGAGTTTTGGATCTCGAGTTTGCTGCTGGTAGCACGAACAGCGTGCTACCAGATTCGTCTTCATCGCAGCCCTAATTTGCGATGAAGACGGGCCTCGGCGCAGGCCCAAAATGAGACGAGGCCCAAATGCCGTCTCATTTTGGGCCTGCGACGAGGCCCAAATGATGTCTCATTTTGGGCCTGCGACGAGGCCCGGTCTGTTGTTTTTTTTTTATTTGTTGTTTTGCGACTAATACATATTTTTTTGCATTGTGTTTACAGGATGGTACGATACAAGATTAAAGCAAAAAATCCGTTCAAGAAACTTAGGGCGGAGGAGGAGGCAGAAGCGGCGGCTAGAGCGCGGTCCAATGCCGAGGAGGCTGGTACCAGCGAGGGACACGTTCCCGGTACACGTAGTAGACGACGTCTCCGTCGTCACGGCGTTTATATTCCTACTCCTGCTGATGGTAGCACAGGGGCAGCTTCTACGTCGCATCCCTTTGACGATGAGTACGATGACGATGTAGATGCACCGGAGTATATGGAGGCTGATGCATCTCATTTACCGGACCATACGGAGGCCGCTGCACCTCACGCGCCAGAGGCAGCATCCCACTCACCTGAGGGTGAGGATCTTGATTTTTATTCCGTGTTGTCGCATGTTCCGGCACTTTTCCCGGATTACACCCTGCACGAGGCTTACAGCGTCTATCACGGAGATGTAAGTGCTACACCTTTATACTGTTTTATCATTTTCTTACGTGTTCGATACACATGTTTATAATTATTATTATTTTACGAATTTACATATTTTATACATATTGCAGGATAGGGTCACCCTGCGATGCTTCGCTATGTATGACAGTCTCCGGAGATGGGACATTACAAAGCAGAGCAGGGTACGGGCAAGGGTGATGGATACTATATTCGGTCCACTCGTCGATGCACTCACCCGCTGGCATACGAACCTCCATTTGGTGGAGGCATTCTTAGAGCGGTGGCATGAGGAGACTTCTTCTTTCCATTTCTCGTTCGGGGAGATGACAGTCACCTTGGACGATGTCCACGTCATCACTGGACTACCGGTTGTAGGTAGGTCCTTCACAGCTATACCCTTTGACTCTGACGTTGAGAGGCTTGCTACTTATGCTGCCATGCTATGTGTGCGACAATCGGAGCTGAGTAAAAACCTTAGGAATGCTGGTAGTGTGAACCTAGGGTGGCTGCGGAGTACTTTTAGTAGTTCTCAGTATAGTGATAGGAGGATCAGTGATGAGGGTATAGATCATGCCACACGTGCCTACATACTATATTTGTTAGGTACCACTATATGTGCGAACAAAACCGGCAACAGCATTCCATTAGATTACCTCCAGTTCGTGAACCAGTATCAGAGTTTGCATATGTACAACTGGGGTCAGTTGGTTTTAGCGCAGCTGTACCACGCCCTTAATCAGGGATCTCTCCATGGTACGGGAGGCATGTGCGGGTTTCTAGCGTTGCTCGAGTCGTGGATTTTTGCACACTTTGTTCAGCTTCGAGCTCCACTTTTTCCGGATTACGACGTATCCATGCCCCATATGTGCCGACATGCACCGCGGAAGATTGGTGTCTCCCATGAGGTGCGCATGCAGATGATACACGCACTGACGACTTGCACCGAGGCAGATGTAAGTCATATTCGTTCATTTTAATTATTTTAATTATGAGTACTTTTACTAATATAAATGGGCTAAATTTTTTTATTTACAGGTCATGTTCCTCCCCTTCATACATTTACGGGACCACTTTTCGTTCCAGCAGGTGACTTATGTTGAGTTGACCCTTGGCTCGTTTGACGTGGTTGTGGCGTACTACCCAGACCGTGTCACTCGACAGATGGGGTATGTACAGCTGATTCCTAAGGATATACGCCCTCCTAAGTCGAAAAAAACAGGGAAGAAGATGGTCACAGACTTAAAGTGGGACGATCACATGTGGCAGACATGGGGAAACCACGTGTTCACTCCTTTTAGCACGGCGTACCGTGGTAGTGGACCGAGTGCTGACCCGATGTACTACATTTGGGCGAGGAAGAGGCTATGGTACATCGTCAGTCGTCCTGCGCCGGAGAGAGGTCCTCGGGTGGAGCCGCAGGGTGGTGCTGATTATTCAGGATACGAGCAGATTGCTAGGTTTGCTCCTTCGCTACCTACTATGGATCACCCTGATCTTCTAGAGACCGCCCTCGTGATGTGTAGGATCGCTGAGAGGTACCGACGGCATTGATTATTACTCTCAGCATAACTTTGTTAGATTTTTGGACATCAACACTATATTTTTGTAATCGGTTAATTGTATGATTGCTTTTAATTTTTGTATTTTAATTTATTGTATGCTTGCTTTGAATTTATCATGTTTATCGGTTCGATTACATTCGAATGATATACACACTCAAAATTATAATGAAACAGAAATACACACTCAAAATTAAAATGAAACATACTCATACTTAAATTCACACTCATACTTAAATTGAAACACGAGGCCCAAACAGAAATACACACTCATACTTAAATTGAAACTCACACTCAAACAGAAATACACACTCATACTTAAATTGAAACTCACACGCAAACAGAAATACACACGCAAAATTAAAATGAAACACAGACTCATACTAAAACGGAAGCACGCACTCATTCATACTTATCTATCAGGCCAGTTCCATTTCATCAACCTCATTTCTTCTTTCGCATCTTTGTAGTCACTGATTTCCTGTAGCTGGATGTCAACAATGTCAGAGCGGACCGTATCCAGCTGGTCCTCTGTTATATAATCCGTCGCTTGACAGTTGAACCGGTTACCCGCAATACGACGTTCCAATTCGGTGAGGCCAGAAACTAAATGTCGACGGGATGTGACCAAGACCGACCACCTAGCTCGCACTTCATCAACACGCCTTGAAATGTAAGGCGGTTGAACACCATCCCTTCCGTACAGGAGGTACATCTGGCATACTAATGCCTCGCAGTACCTTTTACCACCCTCTGGAATGTGCATATTACCAACTTCAACTGATTCCCTCATCAGATACTGATCTTCCAACTCAGTCCATGAACCCATTTTTCGGCTTGATTTATCAACTAATGATGAAGTTTTAATGTGCATGAAGCTTCTATTTATAGACGGACCGGTAAGAAAAACATTCAAATGAAAACGTAACACGTGTAAAGTAAGAACCCAAAAACTCTCTCCCATTCTCGAACATTCTAAAAATCCTGCTCATTCTAAAATATCAAAACTCCCTCCCATTTTCAAAATTCAAAAACTCCCTCTCGTTCTCGAAAATTCAAAAAATCCCGCTCATTCTAAAAAATCAAAACTCCCTCCCATTCTCTAAATTCTAAACTCCCTCTCATTCTCGAAAATTCAAAAAATCCCGCTCTTTCTAAAAAATCAAAACTCCCTCTCATTCTCTAAATTCTTAAACTCCCTCTCATTCTCTAAACTAAAGTCCCACCTAAATTCACTACACTATATAAAGGGACTACAAATCCGTTTACATTCATATAATCTTCTCAAACTTAGGAAGTTCAACAAATGGAGTTTACTCCCCATGAAGACTACCATTTGCTTCTGGCGGCGAGGATTGCCCGCCGAGAGATGGGGGAAGATACTAGTGATGCTTTTTTTGATCGGGTGCTTTGTAAGATGTACTACGGCTACGGCCGTTTACAAACAGGAGGTCTCCTCGTGCGCAACCGTGAGCAAATCAAGCAGAGGTATCTTTTTTGCCAACCGCTCCAGCGTTTGTTGTTTCAGCCGTATAAAATTAAGCAAGAAGCGGCCGCCGTCTTCAACATGACAGTGGTAGACTACATCAGTAGGGATATGGTGGCTTATCTTCAGGATAGGATTGCGGAAAGGGAGGAGGGGGTTGATTCTGACGACAACTTGGGATATGACTTCGATGATTGAGCTTTTTGGTTGTTGGCATTTCGGTGTTTAATTATTTTCTTATGTTTCGTTAAGTTAAAAGTCTTAACTTAATGTTTTCCTCTTCTTGTAACCACTTCAAGTGTACTTGTTGTTTTCTTCCATTTCTTTAAAATGTACTTGTTGTTTTCCTGAACTTCTTCGAAATGTACTTGTTGTTTTCTCCCTTATACTGGTATTTTATTCCAACAAATGTCCAAACCTGCGAAAAAAATATTCTGTCTGAAAAACTAGGCCTAGTTTCTGTCCGAAAAACTAGGCCGTATTTTTGGCCTAGCGTCGCAGGCCCAAAATGAGACCAGGCCCAAAAGGCGTCTCATTTTAGGCCTGCGACAGAAGCTTTCTGTCCGAAAAAATGGGCCAATTTTTTGGCCTACCGTCGCAGGCCCAAAATGAGACCAGGCCCAAAAGACGTCTCATTTTGGGCCTGCGACAGAAGCTTTCTGTCCGAAAAAATGGGCCAATTTTTTGGCCTACCGTCGCAGGCCCAAAATGAGACCAGGCCCAAACGGCGTCTCATTTTGGGCCTGCGACAAATGCATTTTGTTTGAGAAACTAGGCCAAATTTTGACAGTGGATATGTGATATGTGTTTGTAATGAAACTTACATTAAACTTAAAATCGTCAAACACCTTTGTATGAAATCGACAAACACCTTAAACTGCTTTATATCAAAATTACATCAAAATTACATCAAAAGTACATCAAAATTACATCAAAAGTACATCAAAATTACATCAAAAACAGTAGATGTTAGGAAAACTAATAAACTTAAACTACAAATATTGCACAAAACATTTCAAACATTTGAAACGTCCTCGTCTCTAGTCAAATCTGTGACATGGGGTTTTTCGTTCAAGTTAATTTTCCTTGCGGGCATTATCTGTGTAAATTTGTTCAACCGCCGGTAGTATGGATGCGCCCATTGATTCGCTTCTTCGGTTGCGTAAGCGGCCCAACACGGGTATAATGGAGGCAACGGTCCATCGGGTGGAGTAGTAATCTACAAGGAAATAAAATAAACGAATGCATTAGTAATGATAGCGTAAGAAATTTTGATTGGAAACGAAATATACTTACATTAACAAAGTGACATCCATGCACGAAAGCTATCCCAACTTCTATGATCGTCGAATTGTTGACGGGTGGCTTTCCACGTATTGGTAGATACGTTAACGAGGCTGCGAGCGATATATGGTATACCATGCATTGATACCTTGTCGCGATGACTAGTCCAATGTCCAGAAATGTCATCCAATAGTGGCTACTAGGATTGGGCTTGAAGTAATCTAACCTTTGTATCAAATCGTCAAACACCTTCTCCGAACCATATACATCCAACCAACATGCACGGTTGTCCCGCAACTCCTTCAACAACTCGCGTCTAACATCCTCCCATCTATCTTCATCGTTGTATATTGAATGCGCTACGGAACGATATCCGCATTGTCCGTCCGGAAGAACGTCAACTAACTTTGAAATGTAAGTGTGTAGAAAGGTCGGGATGCAATCCGGATACAATGTTAACTTCCCATCCTTAACAATTTTCTTAGGCCTTCCAACCTTCTTTTTTGCTAAAGGAGGTTTGGGTGGTACGATGGGAACCACTTTGGATGCGGCCGTGATCCCTAACGTGTTTACGGGTGTACTACCTACCGAGTTAGCTGGAGTACTAGCACTAGCGGTTTGTTCAATGGGATATTCCCACAAACTAGGGTTCCGTTTAGTCGATTTATCAACGCCTCCCTTTGGTCTACCCTTAGCTCTAACCGCTTCTTTAGGATCTTGAATATGACTTGTCTCGGGCATCAATATTTGCATTACTCTATTGATAATGTGGTCTTGTTGGTCGGGGCGGAAACTACGAATGGAGTTGTCAATTAAGGAAATCTTTTTTTGCAATTCCTCTTCGCGAGAGGTAGGATCCTTGTGCACAATATCTAATCTTTTCCAAAAAAATATCCACATCTTCTAAAGGGATGCACCTACCTTCTCTAGCTATAAAGGCAATTTCACATGCACAAGGTAAACCATGCGTTTTCCTAAGGAAAAAACCTCCACATGCCACCCGATCTACTCCTATATTCCGAGCACGTACAATAGCAACCGTCAGTATCTTTAGCCCCGCATGTGACACATGACCTTTAAGATTTTTGGTCAAAACACCATCGAAGCCGGGAATTGATCTAAACTTACTTCGCTCGAATGATTCGACGATACCCGCATGCTGCTTCGTTAACAAGTTATGAACTTTTTCCCAAAAAGTCTCAAAGTTGCATTGATTCGTCCCAAGATATTTTTTTAGGGATGAGTGTGCACCCTCCGCCCTACATAGTACAAGTAATAAATTATCAACATACTTGAACTTTAATAAAATAACTCAACGAAAAGTAGGATACACGGACTAACCTATTTGTAGTTGTTTGGCCATAATGCTTAATCGTGTTCATTTTGTACGCAAGGAACTTGTCAGCATATTTTGTTATCCACGAGTCCATAACGTACGCAAAACACTCTGGTTTAGATGCGAACATCTCCTTAAGTGTATCCAGATTCTTTTGGTAACTCTCAAACGTGTTCGCCTCCGCAACGTAGCCGTAAAATTCAACAAATTGTTTCGCTACCGCATCATCGTGCAATATCTTCCGAACCGCCCAAAGGATGTTCTTACTAATGTGCCACGTGCATAACAAATGGTGCGTTCCGGGAAAAATTCTATCAACCGCACGCATGAGAGCTAACTCCCGATCGGTAACAATAATGGATGGAAATGCGCAAACGCTATCCATCATCAAACCACGAAGAGTTTCCAAAGCCCATACGTAGTTTCCAACCTTCTCTCCGCTCATAAACACGTACGCAACGGTAAATGTGATAGAAGTGGACGTTAAACCGACAACCTCTAACAACGGCATCTTATACCTAGTCGTCTTGTACGTACAATCCATGAATAACACGTTCGGGAATGTACGTAATAAGTCTATGCTAGTAGGATGTGCGAAGAAAAAGTCAGTGATCACCTTTGTATCATCTTTCAAACGCTCCCACGTCGAATATCCATTCTCCTTCAACTTCGTCAATAGATATTGCATTTGGGTTTGTCCCTTGTGTTCAGCGTCCCGATGTTTTTGGCGGACATTGTAGATTGCACGCATGTTCGAAATGTTTTCTGGATATTGGTGCTTCAAACCACTGTATATCTCCCTAGGGCGCGAACCTAAGTGAGACAAACTACGAACTAGTTCCTCTTCGTCCAGTTTTAGCCTACAAGCGCGGGAATGACCGTCTAGGCGAACGTAGGGTTCATGATTGTGAGTACCGTTTATCACCTCCAAACGCCATTTCATGGCTAGTACGTCGATCGGATGACCTTTTAGCGCAAACGGACAATTACATTTCTTCGTCGATGTCTTCCTCTTTTTCAAAGTGTCCGGCTTTGCCTTTGATACGTATACACCGTATCGCTCGCAAACGTACTCTAACCTAGGAGTCCTTCCCCATTTCCCACTATCGTAGAGTTTTCTTATTGTGACAAACTTGATCTTCTTTGATTCAATCTCCACGAAAGCATCTAATTCGTCTTTAGTGAATAATCTATTCGTGTTAAATATTTTACTGTAATCGGCATCCATAAATGGAGGCTGGGCAGGTTCCTCCTGCAAAATATACAATCGAAAAGTATGAGTTTATATATACAAGTTGCAGTCGCAGGCCCAAAATGAGACATGTCTCAAGTGCCGTCGCATGCCCAAAATGAGACGGATACAAAATAGCGTCTCATTTTTTGCCTGCGACAGATGCTCTCTGTCTGAAAAACTAGGCCAAATTTTTGGCCTAGCGTCGCAGGCCCAAAATGAGACGCTCTTTTGTATCCGTCTCATTTTGGGCCTGCGACGGTTATTCATCCCAGTCGCCCGCTGTTCGTGCGATGACGATGCTGTTCATCGCACGAACAGCGTGCTACAAGCCTGAAATCCGAAAAAATGAGTTTCGGTTCTTACCTTCATCCGAGCTTCCTCCTCGTTCAGTAAGTCTTCCAGAGAAATGCCCATCTCTTCGTTGTCCATAGATACTCCGATTCAAGATTTTTTGAAGTGGGTTTGATAAGTTTGGGTAAAAACGCTAATTTTTTCGAATTAATGGGTTTAGATTAGTAGATGTTAGTACAAAGCTTGTAGATCTAGTGTAATATCGGATAGATTTAAGTGTTTCGGCCGATTTGGAGACTAAATGGCATCAATGTAAAAATCTAGAGAGAGGAAGGGCAATTTTGGAATTTCAACTTTGAGTTTGAAAAAATAAGGGAGTAGGGTGAGAGATCTATCAAAATGTGTAACATTTCTAGCCTGGCCCATTTATATTTCATGTTTCTTCGATTTTTCATTCTTTATAAATAATTAAAAAACCATAAATACCTCCAACTAATTTAAATGGTTAAAGTTATGTCGTTGAAACTAAATTTTTTTAAAATTTTAACAGAGATAAAAAAACCCTGAGTATAACATATATATATATATATATATATATATATATTAAAATGGATAGCATTAATTTTAGTTGCGAAATGATAAACTTTTAAGATGACGATGAATGATCGACAATGGAAACAAAGGAAATAATTTTTTAATCGACAATGGAAACAAAAGAAAATAATTTTCTAAACTTCATATTTGCAAATCACGTTGTCGTGCAGCAAATTACGACGAAGTTTTACCATATTGTACTGTAAACGATGTTCGATCGACAGATCGTACGCAATGTGTAACCGGATTTCAAAATGCTTTACCCAATGTACAACATATGTTCGAAATGTCGCACTTATAGCGTGACATGAAGAAGGTTTGTCATATAGTGTTTATGACAAATTGAGTGACTATCTAAATCTAGATATGAAAATTATAATAACGATGGTGTGATTTAAGCGCGAAATTTTTTGCATTGTCTTCCACATTCATCTTACTTCGTTTAATGTCGTTTTATAATTTTGAATGAAAATTGTATGTTGGAAGAACCATAGCAATCAACATGTGCGATGGTCGATTACACAATTTTTTTTTTATCGCGCATAAGTATTACACTGAATCCAATTTAGACGTATGGTTTATGCTTGAATGTCAAAATATATTATTCATCATCATCGTTACCCTTTACGATCATGATAAATTAGGAGAATTTTCTAGGATATATTACAGACGTGAGATGTACAATGTGTGAAAGTTGTGCATATAATTTATATGTTTAACTAAATAAAAAAAAAGTAAATTATCGATTTTAACCAGATATATAGTCTAATACTTATCAACGTGCTAAAACTATAAGCTTAGATCGGGTAGTATATGGTTGTGCTATTAGAAAAACACACGGATGCCTTGTACAAGTGAAATATCTATGACGAAGAGAGAACATGAACGAATAATATTATATATACATATATATATATATATATGAAATATTAGACATTGCTCCTAGAAATAAAACTATGTCCCAAGATGCTCTAACAAAAAAAACATATCCAGCATAGATAGTTCTATCCAGGTTACAGACTATTTTTTTTAAATTATATTATAGATAGTATTATGCACATCATCAAACCTGAAACGAGTCACGTCGTAGAACCTAAATAATTTTTTATTACTATAAGTTGGAAGAAATGTGGCGATCACCGGAACATGAAAAATCTTATTTCTAACATTTCATTAAAGAAATCCATAATGCTAGTACGTCTCGTATGATAAGTAGCACGATTTCCGCAAAAAACTAACTTATTCCTGGTATCTAAATTTCTCACATTAAAGATAATCGATAAAAAATAAAGAAATTGAGAAAGATTAGCTATGCATTTTTGCACGCGGATAACATCCCAAAAATATATACATGCTTTCATTACTTAGCATGTCATTGCGTCATATTGATAATACGGTTGTCGGACCGTATCTAGAGGAACATAAAATGTAGAATGATATAGCTCATGAGTGATTTATTATCCGAATTAAATGAGCATTGAGCTATTTGGTTATGAGTTTTTGGTTAAACATATATTTTAGATGAACTAATTGATAGATTAATGGATACCCACTCGATATCAATGTGTTGCATATCATTTTCCTCTCCACAAATCTTATACATATCTACCCTTACATGGTTGTCTGTCTCATTCAGTACTTGTAAAATAGGTTGGAATGCCTTCCATACATGATTGTCATTTAATTTACGTAACTAAATCAATAACATTATTTTATGTTATGTTAAGTTTGCAATCTTACACTAATTGTCAAATTGATTTATATAAGTTGTTAGGGATCTAGATGGATCATTTTTGGAATTATACCATGTATGGATTTTGGGCATATCAAACAAAAAATGTTTGGAAAATTCCGTACTTCAAAATATTCAAAACATTTACCCAAATCAAATCGGTTTTCACATGCTTATTTATGTATCATTTTCTTATGTCATTTTAACCTTAAACTTAATTATGTAATGTCTTATTTGTCATTTTATTTCCAACTTAATTATGTAATGTTTTCACTTTATTTCTATCGTGCTTAATTCGATAATAGTGCGCACGATGGTACACACTCTAGTTTCTCATTCACCGTTATCATATCATCTTGTGTCTCTATCTTGAGAATCTGATTATACCCTCAATTTTGTTGACATAATATGTGCTCGCGGGAGGGTTTGTCCTAACATATGTATTTGGTCCTACTAAATTTGGGTTTCCTACTACATACCACAGGTTAGTCTAAAGAGGATACACTACACATGTACCATCCGATCAAACCTTATATGTAGCATTATGTCGAGTTCAATAGTATGAGACTGTCAATTAATATAACATGTTTCATCCCAATGAAATCTAGCTCTGGTAAGTCCACCTGTATTGGGAAAGATAGATCGTGTTGGGTTAGTATCATCTGAATATGACATAATTGTCAATTCACACGAAGCGCATAGTAACTTATATAGTTAGAAAATTATTGTGATTTCAAAGTTTAAAGTTTGCGAGTTTATATATTCTTGTTAAAAAATAACTTATAAAGTTAAAAAAGGGTTTTATGGTATTAAATAAAATATTATAGTAAAATCATCTAACTCCATATTTTAAATTAAAACAAAAATATAACCTCCAAAGTTAAAATCTATAACAACATAAAAAAAAAATTTACATGTTTTGGTTAAAAACAAAGAATTAAATATAAGGATCTCACAAAATATATATTTGAATAGTAAGATATTTTATCGATAAAATATTGGACAAATAAGATATTTGAAAATAAAAAATTAAACAAAAAAGATATACACTTTATTACAAGTTGTAAAGTTACTAACAATTGACATTTTACGGGGACATATCAGCCACATGTAGAAAATAAAATAAATAGATAATCCTATTATATATTCTTAGTGGAAGAAGGAAAAATGATCTAAATCTTGCTTATAATTGAGAATAGTTTTGGAGCTTTACAAACTAATTCTTAAACAATAATATCTCCATAAAAAATTGTAAGTTTATCGATTTTTTTACTTCGAAGATTTATGACTTTCTATTACTATGTGTTATATACTAAGATCATGTTGCTGTAAAAAAATTATACAATAGATGGATTTAACAAAAAATAATTTTAAGTTCAACTTTAATTATATATATTTGATTTCATATATAACAGATGATTCCACCAGCATTTATAAAGACAAACGAATGTGTTTTACCAAAATTATTGACTTTAAAAGTACAAAATGAAAATATTTGGAGAGTATGGATAACCAGAAGTGATGAAGAATTATTTATTCAAAATAGGTGGTAAAAATTTATCCAATACTTAACTCTAAATTTAAGAGATGGTCTGGTTTTTTAGTTATAAAAAAGATGGTATTTTCTACGTAAATGTGATTGATGGAAATACAAAAATTGAGTTATTATATCCAAATATTGAGAATAAAAAAATTAGATAATGAAGTTAAAGATGTTGAGAAAACATCATTCGATTAATCATTTGTGTATATATAAATCTTGAATCAGACTATTGTTTTGCCAAATTTTCATATAACAAAATTAATGTTTTTTGTATTTTTTACTATATCTTTGCGTCGAACTTTACTCACGCAAGTTTTAACGTATTTATGCTTTATTCTAAATGTTATATTGTTTTTTATTAATCAATTTAAGTTTCAATGTAATCTCTGTCTGTTTTAAATTTAAGAATTAATATGCTTTGCTAAAGCTAAAACAAGAAAGTAAAATAATAATATGATATTCTAACATTAAGAAAATAAAAATAAGAATATAATCATAGCTATTAAAAAATGTAAAACAAAATAAGGTAAAATTATATAATTTAAGATAATATATTATAAAGACAAAGTAAGTGAGATTGACCTTAGTTAAGATCACATAACAATTTTACTTGCCACGTTGAAAAACTAAGAGGAGATAAATTGTTTTTTAATTAACTATTGATTTCAGATTTGATGAATGCATGAGTTATCTAAATTGTGGATCGAACCAGTGAAATATTAGGTTAATTTTATACCGTGATCTATTTTATAAAATAATCAAACATATGCGCAATATTGAGGTTATTTAGTGTAATAAATAATAAATGTGTTTAATATAATAAAATAATAAGATAAAAGAGCAAAAATAGACTAACCATATAAGTCCATAGGTCCACCACCATTACCATACAAAGTAATGTATCATTTTTCTATTACTCTGGTAACTTCTCTTTCTAGAATTCAAGTCTTTCTCTCTCTTAATATCTGTGTGGCTTTCGAAATATTCTTAGACCACTTTTCTACTCTGATATTTCTGAAATCATCAGTGGTGACCATAATATGAGCTTAGACTGGTATCCCAAACACATCATCTAAAACCAAACAGTTACTAAGTTTGGTTTTATATTCTTAAAATATGAATGACGAAGTGTATGCAGACTCTGTTGTAGCAATATAAAGCGTCGAAGAGAAATAATCTAGAGAACAACATCAATATGGTGAGCAACAATAATTCAATGAACATTATGAATTGTTGGTATTAGATGAGCAGAGATTCTAGTTGTTGGAGGATCTTGTATAGTTGAATGTTGAGAATAAAGTATTTTTAGACCGATCAAAGAAGGTCCAATTAGAAATCCAATATGATGGTGATAAGAGGGATTTTTTAATGAAGGTGATGAAGCCAACTTTGACTCATTACGAGATGAATAAAATTATTAAGGTTACCATTCTCGATAAAAGAAACGTAGAATAATAAATCGATACGTTTTTTCATAATCAATTGACTATACCATAACCGGTTCAGAACAATATTATCTATCTTTGAAGCGAGGTTATCATGGAAAAAAGAGGAATCCTAAAATAAAATATTGTTCAAAGAAACATTATGACTGATATACTAAAAAACGTGAGGCTATAAGAAACGACGTGGTTATTTGGCTAAGGGAGAACATGAATCAAAGATTGAAGATAGATTAGTAATAAAGAGAATTATGAGAAAATAACAAAGAGTAGTTCCAGTTCAATAAAGCCCCGTACCGGTGCTTACAACCCTTATAGTAAACTAGCACTAGTACCAATAGAGGGGTTTATGAAATCAGAGCTTCGTCTATAATTGCAATAATAAATTTAAAAATCTCATTGATCAAGGTCTTTATATCATGACTTATGAAGGTCCAAGAGGACATCATCATAGGCAAGCGCATAACTGGTTGGTTTCTTTGAATTTTTTTATATGTTCTAGAGTGCTTTTAGAAAAAAATATATAAAAAACAAAGAAATAGACGGTGATACAATCATCTAATGCAGACAATTAGTTGGATAAATTTTAAAAGATTGCACCAAGTATTTTGTCCACACAAAGACGAACTTGGAGGAATTTTACGAGTAAACCACAATCGTTGCTTTTAGGAAAGATTTACTCCCTAGAATTTTGGATGAAAAAGTTACATAGAAAAAATCTATGACCTTCGGTTCCCTATTAACTCAGTTCGAGGAGTTGATCAAAATGGGAGAGTCTAAAAATTCAAAAAATATTATCTCTCCAGCCAAACTCAACAACTACTCTAAGCTCCATTTCACCAATAGGTTCAAGTTCTTCGATAGCCACAAGTTTTGATTCACAAAAGGGTATGAGTCAAGTGCATCGGAGACCAAGAATGGTTCAATCATTTGCAGGTGCGGCAGCAAAGACCAAGGGAAAATTCATGGGCCCGACCTAATTATTTTACTCAGTTGACATAAAATATGGCAACTATCTTGAACAAAATAAGAAACCATATCCAAATCAGAAAAACGTTACCCACCGTTACACCTAGAGAAAAAATGAGCAATAATTTTTTGAAGTATCACAACAATATCAGCCACGATACAATGGATTGTATAGTGGTGAAACAAGAAATGCAAACCTTAATTGATGATGGTAAACTAACATTTTTTTGTTAAAATGCATGTATGGGATCAATATTATGCTATGGAGGGAAAACGAGCATCAATACAAAGGGAAATAGTTGATATTACTCCAAAGTAATAAAATATCACGGTCATCACAAAACTTTACAATAGGTTAGATGTATCAGGTGAATATCTGGATCTGAAGCCCAACCTTAGAATTATTGTGATGATCGACGAGCCTAAAGATCATATCAAAGTAAAATATTTGTGTGAGTACTTCAAGTCGTTAATTATCTTTGGAGAATACACTATTTTGTTAAGCTCAAATTATTCTAGGAAAAGGCACATCATAAGTTTAACGATACAATTATATAGAGGAATGTCAACTCATTAATAGAGATGTTTGATGTCCTTCTTAATATTTGATGACAATGACTTAAGAGAGGTATATAGGCCTCATAAAGATGCATTGGTAATTGGGGCAGACATTGAAAGAACTGAGATTCAAAGGGTTCTAGTTGATACAAGTAGTTCTCCCAACATATTGTTTATATCAACTTACAAAAAAGTACAAGACCCTAATGTCATTCTCCGGTCTGATATGACGATAATGGGATTTATTGGAGGTACATCTTATATTGTTGGAGATTTCAAAGTTAATGTGCTGATATGGCGATGGCCATTTAGAAATATGGTCAAATTATTGTTTATAGTGGTAAATTATGTGACACTATACGATGTTATTTTTAGAAGATCGTGGCTATTGAGAATGCATACAGTTGACTCTATGGTTCATTACTGTTTGAAATATGTGATTAAAAATAAGGTATTAGTAGTTTAGAACAGATAGAAAAAATCACGAAAAAAGTGTTACACGACTGCATTAACTCTAAAATAAATCAAAACTGTTAGAACAAAATCATAACGGTAATTATAGGGGTCCACTTCAGAGTTAGATATTGCAGACGACCGGAGGAAGAAATTTTTATTCATTGGTTCCTGATGAATATGTAGAAGTGTATCAGTTTTCTAATTGCCAGAGTTTAAAGATCGATACTTTGTTACCTTCACTAATGAAGGAAAATCGATCCCTTTATATTCAAGAAATCTACATATGTTCGCTTGGTGTTCCGAATATGTGACATGCTTGCATGATGATATTATTAGTCACAAACTATCAGTTTGAAAAATATGTTTCTGATAATTCAAAAAAGAATAGCATTTTATGTGAGACCTCTGAGGCAAATTATGGTGAAAGCAGATCGGTTAAAGAAAGTATACCACATGTAAGAATCATAGTACCCAATATGGACAGAGAGTCCGGTCCTTGTAAAAAACAAGAAAGGGAAATAGAGGATGTGTGTTGACTTCATAAATTTAAACAGGGGCTTGTCTGAAAGATCATTTTTTTGCTTCCAAAAATTGATCAACTAGTAGGCTCGACTTCGAGAAACAAATTTTTATCTTTTATGAACATTTATATTGGGTATAATCATATACAAATGGATCCAAAGTATTAGGATAATATTAAGTTTATAACTAGAAATGGGCTACATTGTTACAAAGTAATGTCATTTGGGTTAGAAAATGTTAATGTGACTTATCAACGATAATGAACAAAGCTTTTGCTAGTCAAATTTGAAGAAACCTTAAAATTTATATTGTCGAGATGCCACTAAAGAGCGTTAAAGATGAGGATCACTTCTCAGATTTAGAAAAAACCTTTTCGAAACTTGAAAGCCATAAATCTGAAGCTTAATTCATAAAAATGTACCTTTAGGGTACGCTCTGGAAAGTTATTGGGCTACATAGTGAGAGATAAATGGGTTGAAGTCGATCCATCATAATTAAAAACATTAACAGTTATGGTTCCACCGGGATCTACATAGTAAGCAATAAACTTGAACATACATTTTCCATATCATCAAACAAACATGTTATCATTTTCCACGTCCTTAGAAAATGAGCCATTTCAATTAGATACCAGAGTTTGATAAAGCCTTATTAAAGATAAGATAATATATTTCATCTTTGGAGATTTTTTGACTAAGCCAAGTGTGGGAGAAAATTTGTTTATCTATATCACGGTATCAGATCATGTAATAAGCGTAGTACTTATTAGAGAGCACAAAAATTTTCCTCACCAGGTATACTATTTGAGCAAAATCTTGTTAAACGCCAAAAAAGGTAGTTGAAGTTGGAAAAAATAGCTTTGGCCTTGGTTATCACACCCCATAAATTGAGACTGTATTTCCAAGTACATTCAATTGTGGTTCGTACTTCTTTCATATTAAAAAGTATTCTTCAGAGACCTCAATTTTTTGGGCGGATGACCAAATGGTCATAAGAGTTATGATATTATTACATAGATTTTGAGTCTCGAACAATAATAAAAGCTCGAGCATTTGCAGATTTTCTAGTAGAATTTCTTTTCGAACGACCATATCCGAAAAAAGTTAGGAAAAACTTAAAAATGAATGGGTCATTTGGACTAATGAGGGTTCAAGTGTTTCAGGGTGTAGAGCAGGGGTTCCACTGATAACTCCGATTGGGGAAGTGTTATATCAAACCATATGATTTGGTTTCAAAACATCTAATAACGCAGTAAAGTATAAAGCGGTATTGACATGATTATGACTTGCTTAAATTTGTTGTGCTAAAAATATTCACTGGTAAATATATTGCCAACACTTGATGCATTAGGGCAATCCGAAGTGCGAAAAGACCATCGGGTGAAGCACCTAAAATATTGAAAGGATTTGTTAATTTGTTCGAAAAAAATTAAGTATGAGCATGTTCAGAAGGCCAACAATTTAGTTGTTGGTTTTGTGGTTACTATAGTATATTCAGATGTATATCTGTGGATTATTAAATATAATAGTCCTTCAATTACAATGTATTCTGAACAGAGTTTGAATTCAAAAGATCCATTACATATTTCAACGAGTGTTGAGAAGCGTAAGATATACAATCTAAAAGAGTTTTTGGTTAAGAGGATTTTGGTGGTGGACAATGTGCTCGCTAAAATGATAAGGTTTAAAGCACGTTGTTACGCCATATTCAAATATGTACTCTTTAAAAAGTCTTTGATCTGAACTTTGTTATGATGTTTGAGAGCAGATGAATCACATATAATGTTGTTTGAATTCCATGATAGAAAAGGTTTAGCTCATTGCAAATCTAAAACTTTGACGAGATGAGTCTTATTGGCTAATTATTGGCCTACTATCACGGTTGATCCTAAAGAACTAGTCAAAAGACGTGGCATTTGCCAGTGATTCGCCAACACTATACATATACTAGTGATACCCCTCGAATCTATTTTTGAAGCGTTTCCATTTGATGGATGATATATATATTTGGTTGGACCTTTACCAATGACTTTAAAAAAGAGACAGACTATCATAATAGCAATTGACTACTTTTCAAAATGGGTGGAAGCCGAACCAATTTCCGGAACTAGGGAAAAATATGTCATTAAATTTATATTGTCCAATATATGTTATAGGTTCAGAATTCCAAAAACGATCACTACAAATAACGGTCCCTAACATTTGAGGAATGTCTGTAGCAGTAAAAATTTGAGAATTTTTCTTTTTATCTTAACAGTTAATTGCAAATGAGGATTGTGATAAAGAAATAAGTATATTTATAGATAAGACCGCAAGGACTCAACGGTTACCCGTTTTATGGAGTGGAAAAGACACCCAACTGTCTTTTCACACTCTAATGGTTACATGCTTTGGAAAAAGAAAGGGTCGTTTCACAAATTTATGAAGCAACGTCATCAGGTCTCGGGAACCTAAGCCAAATGTTATCAAGACACGTCTACATGTATAAGCCACATGGTGTACGTAACTTAACCAGTTGTTGAGTTATCTGACCTATTATTTCAAAACTAGGTATGACATAATCTGAAGGACAAAAATGAGCTTCATCAGAGACGGTATTACCTCAAAAGCTGGGTTGAAATCTGGGGCCACATTAAAGTTATGTCTTTCTCATAATTATTCACAAGGACTAGAGGGCTACTGACAAGGGCAATTTTTTATCTGAACCATGGATCAAACCAATAAAATATTGGGTTAATTTTGGACTATTACCTAATTCTTAAAATAGATCCACCTTATAGTTCTAAAGATTTATTATAGCGGCTATCTGTATAAGCAATGTTCGTAAGATAATATTTAGAGAGAACTATATAGAAAGTATAAAGAGAGAGTGATAAAGGAATAATAAAGCAGTGATTGATCTATTTTCCCCCAAAAGCGGTGTTGCTTTATATAGTACAAGTGGAGGGTCCATAAATCACATTATTATCCCTCTTATGGACATATCATCCCACTACTTTACTAATCTCAACCATAATGCTTATTTATTACACAAAACATTCTTAATATTATATATTTGTTCGGTTTCCTACACAATATTTTTATAAATCCAAATTAACTCATTTATTTAACCATTCTTCCAAATATTTCTTCCCCTTATAACTCATAAGAAAGTAATATAAGGAATATAAAACAAAAATTTAACCTACCAAGTCTAAACTTTAAACAAATAATTTCACATACTATAAAAATCAATACAAGAAAGATAATAAACATTTCATACACTAAGTTTCAAATTTTAAAATAATTTCACATACTAAATTAAAATTTTAAAAATTAATTTTAACTCTTATAAGAATGTAACACAAAAAAGGTAAAATAAAAAATTGACTTAGAAAATTTAAATCCAACAAATATTTTCATGTCCCATAAAAAAATAATACACTAAAGGTAAAATTGAAAATTTTATATGCCAAGTTGAAATTCAGAACATATAATTTCACATATTCTAAGAAAGTAATACAAAAAAAGTTATAACACACTTTGTGACAAGGCACGAAGTATGCTCTCGCATTCCGGTGTGGGAAAGGATTTTTGGGCTGAAGCTATCAATACAACGTGTTACTTGGTGAATCGGTCTCCATCAACGGCTATTGATTGTAAAACTCCTTTTGAGATTTGGTATGGATCGTCGACTGATTATAAACATTTAAGGGTGTTTGGTTGTCCTGCGTATGCTCATGTGAGAGATGGTAAGCTTGAGCCGAGGGCAAAGAGATGCATATTTCTAGCATATGCTACTGGAGTGAAGGGATATAGGTTATGGTGTACCTCTCCAAAGTCTCTAGGTTTTCTCATCAGTAGGGACGTTACTTTTAATGAGTTTTCTTCGATAGACAGTCAGAAGGAAGTAGGAGAAATGGTCGAATCAGGATCGGTTGTGAGTAAACAGGTGGAGCTTGAAGTAGAATCAGTTCCTAGCAGGTCCAATAATTCAAGTAGTTCTGAAGTGGATCCAGAATCAGGAGGTGAAGCGTCATCATCGGATGATAGTGACGATGATGCACCCGAACCAGAACAACAAACTTATAACATAGCATTGGGCAGAGAAAGAAAAGATATTAGACTTCCAAAAAGGTGTGCGAATCTAGTTGCATATGCTCTGCCAGTTGCAGAAGAAGTTGAGATGCAGGAACCTAGTAGCTACAGAGAAGCTATAGCGAGTTCAGAGACAGATCGATGGATTGGTGCTACGGAGGAAGAGATTGAATCTCTTCAAAAGAATACTCTGAATGTTGTCTTAACTTTTAACAAGACCGATATTGGTGAATCGCTGAATGATGTTGCAGGATCATTGGTTGGTTTAGTTGATTCTGATTTTGCAGGTGATATGGATAAAATAAGATCTCTGACAAGATATGTATTTACTCTAGTTGGGAGTGCGATAAGTTGGAAAGCACAGTCGCAAGCTACTGTAGCTTTGTCTATAACAGAAGCAGTTAAAGAGGCAATATGGTTGCAAGGTTTGGTGGCAGATTTGGGCTCAGATAGGACTACTACAAAAGTGTATTGTGACAGTTAAAGCGATATACACCTTACAGGGAACCAGATGTACCATGAGCGTACAAAGCACGTAGATGTTAGGTATCATTTTATTCGTGATATAATATCAAATGGAATTGTTGATGTGAAAAAAGTGTCTACACACGATAATCCAGCAGATATAATGACCAAGGCAGTATCAATTCGAAAGTTTAGGGAGTGCCTAAACTGGATCGGTGTTCGCAGTATAGAGTGAATGCCTTAAGGGCATTTGGTGAGTCAGAAGAAGAGAAGTTTCTTTGTTGATAGTGAAGAAAGGATATTTGCCTCGAGGGGGAGATTTGTTGTGAATGAGTCGAATAGTGCATTGACAGTGTACTGTGTCCGGCAATACAGTTTTGTGTCTGTGATAGTGATATTGTGCACTATGTTCGGTTGTGACTTGAGTTAGTCTTGTGGTATGATCCCATTAGGCCCATTGTCTAATAAGTATATTAATTTCCTATAAATAGGCTACTAGGACTACACAAAAAACAATCTGAAATATGTAACCTAATCTATCATAGTAAAACTCTTTTCTCTGGCGGCGCCCGTGGACGTAGACAATTGTCGAACCACGTTAAATCCTATGTTTCATTTAAATCTTTCTTTCGTATATGTTCTGTGCTTGAGGCATTTTGATAATTGCATAGTAATTTAATAACAACAAGATTGAGTTGAAATATCAATAATATCTTTAGGTTCAGAGTGAACTTCAAAAACTAAATTTATAAAACGGTGAATAATCCACACCCTTTCCAATTTTAAAATATCTTTTAACTTATTCGTAATATCGGGACACAAAACAATAACTCAGTTTCCAATAGTAGATAATTGTTGCAACATTTGATCCATTAATATCAATCTTATATGGTCAATAAACTCAAGAATTAATAAAAAACTTATAAAAAATTATTTGAGAATTAATAGATTACCTTTATTTGAGAATTTATTTGAGTCATTTCCCCACAACGATGACCTTTAAAAATACAATTGAAAAATTTAAGCTAGTAAATTCTGCATAAACACAACTTTATCACCACATTCCTAACCATCTTAGCTCGTAAACCTTTACTTCTTCATTTTACTTTATCTTTTATATTCCCACATATATGAACCATACAAACTGAATGAAAGCAATGTGGAAAAATAAAACTAACCAAATTAACTAATCCTAAATATCGATAAAAGTAAGAATTATTACTTATTCATCAGAAGAAGACTTTAATAACTCAAAGAACCAACTCTAATTATTACTTTACTCATAACTAACTATTCTAAAGTAAAGAAGAAATATACATACAAAAATAAAAAGTTAAAAATAGAAAAATAGGAACACGCGTGACATATAAATACAAAATAAGAATATATAATTGTTGTCATTCTTTGCAATTACGCTCAACAATGTTCATTTGTACTTTGATTGAAAGAATGTAACATAAAAAACAACATCGGACAACAACATTCAAAACCATGAAAACATGCACCAAAACCAACAAAACAACGCAAAAAATCTTTCGATAAAAGATCATACTCCACTACAACAAGAGAATTCTGATCATTTTCCCTTAATGCATCAAAATATTTAACAAATCAACTATAATATTTCACAATATCCCTTAAAACTTGGTTTTTTGCTTTACTAATATCATTTTTATCTATACAATATGATATATCAAACGCGTATATACTTTTTAAAAGTTCAATAACTTCTTTAGCCTTAATAGCATGATTGGACATAAAATCTGAAATAAATTCACTTGAAATTGTATTAGAAGGTAAAATTTCAAATGTATTTGAATTAAAGGAATATAACCACAAGTATAGTGTTCTGAATATCTTATTATATACATATACACAGAATCATTCTTCTCGCATGCACGAATGTACCAATTACAACCATTATAAGTCTTAATTTTATATTGGACAAATATATTTTTCTTGTTTTAAATATATTCAAAAGAGAACCCCACTTCTGAAGCAAATTTAGAAATAACATGATGAAATTCATCAGCACCACCAGTAAAGAATTGACCAACAACAGTAATACAAGTAGACCTAAACGAAGCAACAAACTCTACATTTGTATGTCCTAACAAGTTAACAACAATTTTATTCCTAAAAACGCCAGTAAAATATTGGAAACATTGATTACCAGTAATACTATTGGAACTAACCCTACATGGAATTTCACTTTCACACTCCGGTACGCTAACCTTCTTATCCACATTCAATTCCAAAGTGTCATCATTTAACCGGTTTAACAAAACAATCATATAATTAAAATCATTCTCATTTCCTAACAAACAACCTTTAATATATCTAGTAGAATTATACAATTTAATCCACACTATATCTAACATACTTCATATACTCAACACATATTAAACTATAACCCGATAACTTCTAAAAGTAGGTAGTGAACAAACCGCAGACTCTGCACGAGATCTGAAGGTAATTAAAATACCTTTATCCATGACTTACCTACAAAAAATATAACAATATAAACAACACATATTATTATTGGTAAACAAAAAGTATATCATACAATATCACCTCCCATAAAGAAACTAATACCATACAGGTAAACTTAAATTTTGACCCGCCAAGTTTAAATTTTAAACAAATAATTTTACCTCCCTGAATAAAGTAATACAAGGAAGAGAAAATAAAAATTTCACCTACCAAGTAGAAATTCTAAACAAATATGATCACATACCATAAGAAAGTAATACAAAAAAGATAAAATAAAAATACACTTGACAATTAAAAATTCTAAACAAATAATTTCACATACCATAACAAAGTAATATAGAGAAGGTAAAATAAAAATTTAATGCATCCATTATAAATTCTAATAATTTCACTTACCATAAAAAGTAATACAACGAAGAAAGTGATACAAAGAAGGCAAAACAAAAATTTCACATACTAAGTAGAAATCAAAACAAATAAGTTGACCTCCCTTATTATATCGATTGAAACAAAAAAGGAAATTATAATATATATATATATAAATTGACAATACAAAAGAAACATGGAAATCATAAACCATATACGAAGCTATCACATCACAAAACACAAAATCGAAAAGAAAAATGAAGATGTATAACTCTAAAGTATTCAAATTGTTAAAAATCTAAAATCAAGATAAAAAAATATTCCAATCATAAAATATGTATGCAAAATTATCGATCGAAATAAAAGATCAAGCTTAAATAAAAGTGAGCCAAAAAAATAAGACCATACAAATACGTTAATAGTGACACGTAGGCAAAGAAATATCATTTAACTATTTTTTAACTAACTAATTTAATTTTGTTACAATTGTCTATGTTAAAATACTATAATTAATGAATAAAATAACAAACAGAGAAAATAGAGGAGGAAAAAAAAAATAACTGCTAAAATACAAAAGATTTATACTCCTAAATATCTAATATGAATTTAAAAACTTTATCTCACATATTCTAATATAGTTGTAATAATTATTTTGATTATTTTATCTCACATTTATAATATAATTGTAATAAATTATTTTGATTTTAATTTCTTAACATAAATTAGTTTTTGAATGAAAAATGAATTTTTGGATCTTACCCAAAAAAGATAGGATCTTCCTCTTGATAATCAGCATTTAATTCGGGTTAGTATCTTAAAAAAAAAAAGTTAGTATTAACTAGTGACATTTTTAATGAAGGCCCGCTGATTAAATCGGGTCAGTATCTTAAGCCCATTTTCGAGAGTATAAAAGTAGTGACATGAACTTCTAGGGTTTTCCCTGCTAGAAGAAAACAGATACCTTAAGCTTCCTCCTCTTTGCCGTCTTTCACTTCTCCTCCCAGCTACCATGGTAAACCTATCTCTCTTAATTTCTTTGTTGAAATTCGAATATTTCGCTCGTTTTCCATTTATACTAAGTTGATTGCGGTTTTACAGATCATCTCCGAGAAAAATCGTCGTGAGATCTGCAAATACCTCTTCCAAGGTTGGTTATTACGAATGTGTATTGATTATCTTTAATTCGAGTGTATAATCTGTTTCTCTATCTTTGTATAGATTTTTCTGAATTGAGTGTATAATCTGTTTCTCTATGTATGTATAGATTATCCTCAATTGAGCGTGTTTTCTTATTGTATGTGTAGAGGGAGTATGCTATGCGAAAAAGGATTTCAATTTAGCTAAGCACCCTGACATAGATGTGCCAAATCTACAAGTGATAAAGCTTATGCAGAGCTTTAAGTCAAAGGAATATGTGCGTGAGACATTCGCATGGATGCATTACTACTGGTATCTCACAAATGAAGGCATCGCCCACCTCAGGAACTATCTCAATCTTCCATCCGAGATTGTCCCTGCCACTTTGAAGAAACAGCAGAAGCCCCTTGGTCGCCCTATGGGTGGTGGACCTGGTGACCGCCCTCGGTAAGTTACTCTTTAATCGTTTTAGGGCAAAATGACCCCATACTTACAGTTGTTGTCTTGGATTGCCAGTTGGTATTGAATTCTTTTGTTTGTTCATAATCTTGATGTTGGTTTTGTTGTTTATTAGTGGTCCTCCTCGCTTTGAGGGAGAGAGGAGCGATCGGGATGGATACCGTGGAGGTCCCCGAGGTGGTGGTGAGTTTGGAGACAAGAGTGGAGCTCCTACTAACTACCAGCCTTCTTTCAAGGTATTGTCATTTGCTGTATTTCAGTGTACTGTGTTTTGCACTGGTTTTTTTTAAAGGTTTATCGTATCTAATAATATACACTCAACTGACTAGCTCAATCAGTATGTCCTGAGTTCGTAGTCTTGTAGAGGCAGGTGATAGATAACATCCAACTACTTGCTACAAGCTTTTCCTTGCATAAGATTAGACTTTTTATTAGATAAATAACTGAGATTGCTCCCAAGTGAAGACTAAAGCGGAGGTCCTGACTTTTATTAGATAAGTAACTGAGATTGCTCTGAAGTGAAGCCAAAAGCGGAGGTCCTGAGTTGGATCTCTCTGCTAAGACTCACTTGTTGCAAAATTCCTTTAGTTTTCTCCAACCTCTAGTCAAGCCAACTTCAGCCACTGGTAAAGGCCTGTTCACGAGAGAACCTGGAGCACCCTTCTCCCTTACTTGCTATCCTGAGTTTATGAAGATTGTAGAAACATTATAATATTTTTACGTATGTTAACATTTGTTTATGCATCATCTACTCATTAATTATTTGGAGCTCTGTCTGAAATAATGTTTTTGCAGCCTCCTGGTGCAAGACCCGGGTTTGGTCGTGGAGGTGGTGGCTATGGTGCAGGTCCAGCAGGCTCAGAACTTCCTTGAAGACAATGCTGTTAGTGTTTTCTGTAGTAGAAGTTTTGTCAATCTCATGAGCAGGAACTATTAATGTTACGATATTTCTTTTGTCTGCTAGAGCATTTAAAACTGCTCCACAGTTCATCTAGCAATGTCTGGCAATCTACAATGTCTTCTTTAGCTTGATTTTCTTTTTTATACTTTTCGATTTTGCTTTTTTGCCCCCATTTTTTGTAATTTTTACTCTGCTAAAAACTTTAGATGCTTTAATACTATTGTCTTTTTTATTCCATTTTTTTCCTATTATAAATTTATTCTAGCTTTTTCAATGGTTGTTTATAAAAAAAAGCTATTGAATAGTATTTTTACTGTGTTTTTTCTTCCGAGAGATTAATTATATAAAAAGAAAGTTATTAGGATATCTATCTAGGACCACTAATGTTTGTGTAATGGAAAATGAACACAACTCAGAACCAATGAAAATTGGACACAATTAAAAGTGATTGAAGTTCTTTCAATGGGTCACGGAGGAAAACTTTCTTCGGTTCTGTATAGAGACAAACATGACGCCGTTCAATGTAACATGACGCCGTGCAATGTAAAGATTACTTTAATCCTTTAATTTTGTTAAATTAGGAGAATGAGCAAGTAGCTGAACTACTATTTAGCAGTAATTTTTGAATTTGGTGAAATCTATAAATTTCTTAACCCTAATATAGATTTTGCTTAAATAAAAAAAAAAAAAAGGGGTAGACAAAAATGAAATAAATTAAGATATTGTAAATAGTATATTATATTTTTAAGTTGTTGAATATTTAAAAATTTTAAATACGAGATATTTTAAATATTTTTAAATGTACAGACTAATAATTTATTTGATCTTTCAACTATATATTTAGAGTGGTTGGTTCAATTTGACTAATAATTTATTTGATCTTTCAACTATATATTTAAAGTGGTTAGAATTATATATATATAAAAGCTAGAGTGGGAGGAAGATCATAAAATGCTAGCAATAGAGTGGGAGGAAGATCAACATCTATTCGTTGAACAAACGAATCCAAATACAGTTTGTGCATCATTTGTCGCATGTGCTCGTCGTGATGCAATTAGATGGTGCATAATTTACCAAGTTGAGTATTGATCTTATTCTAATTGTTCGCATTTTGAATCTGGATTCCATTCTAATTGTTCAAATTTTGAGTCTAGATTATATTCCAACTCACGTTATGAGAATGCATCAATTTCATATATTGTGGGTCACACAAGTCAACTGACTCGAATCTTACATCTTAGCGTGCCCCATTGGCCTCACCCAATCTGTCGGCGGATTAGGTGGACTGGTACTCCCATTCAAATGCCATATTTCTCATGAGTTGTCTGGAAAAAAAGATACGTCATTCCAACGAGAATGGTTCATTCTAAAAATATATATTTTTGCTTCTTAAATATGTCTTTCCTATAACGGAACACCGCCAAATATGACGCTCCATTCATCTGGTAACAATACCTCTTATTCTTAAACAACTGCTTATTATCATCTCATAAGGTAAATTGTATTACCACATCTCGAATTCACATGCCTAATGATCAAACTAGGTAAATTTATTGTGCGTCTTAATGATATAGCAACAATTACAAATCTTTGAAGATATATGATAAGTTGGAATCATTATTATTATTAGGAACGAAACAATGATCAACTAACTTGAAAGCTAATCCATCCATTACATCCACATTATATCTACTAGGTTTAAGTTTAACATAAACCATTGGCTGATTTCAACCACTACTTAGTGCTTCAACTGCTTCGTCCAACGTATAGGCCAATAAACAAGCCAATTATTACTTAATGACCTTAAATTATTTCCATAATATTCATATATTGTAAGTTTAAAAAAGCTATAGTGCAAGTTATTAATTTTGTAGCTCATTCCAAAATTAGTTATATATTCCAAAATTATTCTTGCAGTTGAATAAAATTGGTGGATTATTTCTATATATTAGTTTCATCTAAATTTAGAAAAAAATAACCAACCCATCACGTCACTAAGATAATCAAAAAAACTATTTCATACTTATGACACCGTTTTTAAGGTAATTATTTTCAAAAAATATACTTGAGTTTATCGTAATTCTGCTCGGCGTCAACTCGTTTTAAACGTGAACGTCGCCTTCAGCGTCTTTTTGAATACTTTCGAATACACCTTCTAGTGGCGGTGACCTCTCGACTCTTCCTCTCCTTGTTGCGGGTCTTTAGGGGATATATTTTCGGAGCCATTAGAAATATAGATTGAGAAGAAAATATTTGAAGTATAGTAGTAGAGTGATTGTGTGAGAAACATGAGGAAGAATCATCATATTTATATGTATTTTGGAGTTTTAACCGTTGGAAAAATAGATATTTGTTTCTCCAACGATTTCTTTTCAAACCGTTTGCCAAAACAATATCTATTATGATTTTTTTTATCAAAGTAGGTATCCATTTTCTAAAATAATATCCATTTTCATCATTTTTTAAAAACAATTGTTGACTGAAACGGATATCCGTTTGGTCATGCTCTTGTTTTGCAGGTTTCCATTGATTTCGACTCATGGGGTCAAAATTAATTGGTTATTGCTATATTTTGAAGCTGATTAATGCTATATTTTGAAAGCTGATTATATGTATTTAAAATTAGTTATTTATTTATATAACAGGAGGATATCTAAGAATTCTATGAAGAACTTGTTTTCATAAAGAACACTATCTTTTCGGCTGCTTTATCCCAAACCACTAGCTCTTTTTGAACCAATACCGTACTAACCTATAAAGAGGTCGAATAGAAGACTAAGACGACACATACAAAATAATCCTTACACATCCACCCGCACAACCACCTTTGTCAACTAGAAGAGTGGAACGAATTCAAAAGGATCCTTCCATAACCAACTTCAGGGCAGAGCCAAAGCCTTTATCAGAGGAGGAGCATGTTGAGGCTCAAGAAAATAGAAACTAGGAGAAATTCCACCAGCTCAAAACACATTTTCTTCATATTCCAAGCTAATATAAGAGATACTTGAATCATCCAACATACCATATTTATCACTGGAAGGTAAGCATATATAAAACTTATAGCGAGTTCATTAATGAATATTAAGTATATTATGTTATATTTTTTCAAAAGATTTTTTTTAGAAGAGATAATGACACATATTTCTTAGGTTTGACAATGACCACAGACAACTATTGTGTTAGGACTTGAGCGACCAACCAAATGTCGATGTAGCAATAAACCATTTTATCTTTGGGGAAATGTTGGACATGTTGTGCAAACGGAGTGTGAATAACCTAGTAAAAGACAAATTCATGGAAAAATAAAAAAGAAATTAAGTTCCCGCTAAAAAATATAGGTAGCATTACAAGACAATCGATGAAGGGACGAATTTTTGAACTCGACTTAAACGTAAACAAAGACCGAGAGGTACGCGCTGTGATGATATCAAGGTACCAAATCCATAACAAATGTAAAGTTTAACAAAAAGAGTGGGTTAAGGATGACACGGCTAAATGATATTTTTATCGCCTATCATTTTGTCCAACCTGGATTATGAAATATGTACGTTTTTGCGCACAACCTTATATATTTTTCTTATTCGAAACCATTTCTTTTGCCGAGAAGATTGGGACAATGATGAAGGTCGACTAGTTGTATGTCTTCGACGACCTTTATGGAATTAATGAGTTCATATGTGGGATACATATATTGGTAGACTTGTATACAACATTACGTAATGATTCCACACATGGTACAAAAAAGATGAGTGGCTTTAATTACTTGGTCAAGTGTTGGATATACAATGTTTTTAAGAGTTTTCAATCAGTGCATTACTAATATAACCATGTAGATATGTCACATATCTATACGTGGTCTACGAACGCTACCACATACCCAACTTAAATATTACTTTACTTAAGAGATGGGAAATGCCAACATGTTTGCTACTTGGAGTGAAATATGTTGCACTGAATGTGAGGAAAACCTTTTACTGACATGGGATAGAGGTTCAAAACTTGTTTTATATTAAACAAATATATTTTTCTTGTTACAAATATATTCAAAAGAGAACCCCACTTTTGAAGCAAATTTAGAATTAACATGATGAAATTCATCAACACCACCAGTAAGGAATTGACCAATAACAGTAATACAAGTAGACCAAAACGAAGCAACAAGCTCTACATTTGTATGTCCTAACAAGTTAGCAACAATTTTATTCCTAAAAATGCAAGTAAAAGATTGAAAACATTGATTACCAGTAATACTATTGGAACTAACCTTACATGGAATTTCACTTTCACACTCTGGTATGTTAACCTTCTTATATTGAAGGTTTTGGCATGTATACTATAGAAGTATAACATGATTGTTGAATTATAGTAATTTGATGATGTGTTTTAATTATAAATCTTTTCGAGGAAGATCGAGTGCTTGAAACGGTGCACACAACATACGAATCTAGCTGCGTGCAGGTTACAATACGATAATTTATAAGTACAATGGTCGATTTCATGTATGGCACTCCAACAAAAAGCATATGCATTTAAAGATATTTTCTAGTTATATGTTTTGTACTGAGAGAGTGATATTGATGATGCTGATTATAATTCTGATTCAAATTGATTTACATATATTTTACTTTTACTTTTTTTTATGGATTTGTGTTATACATGGATTTTTCAAACATATGTTATATATGTGTGTCTTAGTTTTGAATATACATTGATAAAGAAAAGATTTATCTAAAGCGCAGGTTAAACTAGTATAAAGCAATGTATCAATTTTGAGAAAATGTGATCAATTATTATTCTATTACTATTTTTGGTAATTTATCTCTCTAGAATTCATGTGTTTATTTTTTTAAATATCTGTGTGATCTACGAAATATTCTTAGACCATTTTTTACCTCAGAGATTTCTAACCATCATCATATGTAATTTTATTTTTTAAACATCAACAAATATATAAATAAGTTAGTAACTAAAAAGAGAACAAGATGATATAGGTCGAAAATCAACTACATTTGGTAGAATAAAAATTCATCTGATTTTGAACCAGGTGACCGAAATCATATGCATTTCAAAAAAATATATATTTCGACCACATAGTTCAAAAGCAAAAGTAATGTTATTGTTTTTATCGGTGTAGAAATTTGAAAATACAAGATTTTGACCAGTTGAGTCAAAATTAGTTGTAAAACTAAATTAAAAAAAATTGCAACATATTTCGACAATAAGGGTCGAAGTTAGTTGCAAAACTAAAAAATAAAACTTGGTTTCTCGCATTTGGTTATAAACTTTTAATTTTAAAGGTTTATTGTTTCTTATATTTGAAAAAATATAGCATTAAATAAATACCAATAATTAAGAAACATAGATAGAAATACACAAATTTGAAGTAAATCATAATAAGTTAAAATAACAACATAGAGATTGGTCAATCTAGGGTAAAGTATGTAACCCTTTTTTATCTTGTTGTATCGTACCATTCATTTGGATGAAATATACTACATGATAATATAATACATCAATCCAACGATGACTCCTTGTACATATAATAAAATGGAACATAAGATGAATGACTGGTAATGGTTCGTTCGGTTCAAAGAAAACATGTCAAACAAAATTGGATATTATAAAAAAAATACTTCATAGATATAACGTTTAAAAATAGCTAAATAATGTTAATGAAGTAATTTCCATTCATGTGGTCAATGCAAATATATTTTATTCCGATGAGATATTCACGGAATAAATGTGAGAGTTGAATATGCCGATCACACTTTTATAGAAAATGTAATAGTGTAGTGAAACAAGATCACAATGATGAAACAAATGTCAAGCAACACCATCCACTTATTGAAATAAAAAATTTGAAAGAAACACTTTAGCCTCTTTAATTTAGTATATAACATTTCACATGTAGTGTAAAAATTGTCATACAAAGGCATGTGACTACAGATCTGCCTCGTTAGTTCGTACCTCACACTTTTCTATACTTCGTGGAAGCGATAACCCTAAAACCACAATGACTATACATCTTCGTATATGTTACCTTAGCAAAATACGGATGCATCTACGGGGATATGGTCAAGAGGTGATACCTTTTTAGGTTCACAAGTCCCAATGTTTGTTACTTTTTAATTTTTTTAGTGTCTTCAACTGTTTCGTATTTTTAAGTAAGGTGATAATTTTGTTTTTATGGGCTTTTAAATATTACGGGGTTAGAATTAGAAACATGGTTGCATTACTAGTATGTTCGATCACATGTTCAAAATAATAATTATTTTTTTGGTCAACTAACTTTAGCCTATTTTTTTTACATCCTTCCGGACTCACCTATTGTTTGGGTAGAACAGATTTAGTTAAATTTGACAAAAAAAAACCACAAATCCTTAAAATTTATTTCTCCACGAGTTCTTCTTCTTTTGTAATAAACTATAAGTTTGCTACCTCTTGTAAATCATATAAACTGTCATAACACAGTTGTCTCTAACCATTGTTGTTATCTTGCACGCACATGATAAACCATGTGTCATTCAAACAACACATTCACACGCTTCTTTATCGATATTTATCTTGCTAGCCTTTTCTATTGTTCTAACATAATACCAAGGCAATATGTGGTGATGAAATTCCTCACCGCTTTAAATAACCAAGACTCATGTGCATATTTATATTTTACCTTACACTCCTTGAACGATGCTTTTATACCCATGTGTTAAATAACGAGGCAAACTGTTCAGTTTAATGCATAACATTTTAAAGTGAAATTGGTTAGTCCCGATAAATTATTTCAATGTTGAATGTGCACTTTCAACACTGATATAGGACAACAAATACATAGTTTGATTACGTTACGTTTTTTTCTTAAAATGTAATAATCAAGGATGAATAATTTTATGACTTGTTATTCTATTTATGTAGTGCTTGACACAATTATTGTGCACATATAAGAATTCATTAACGTATGTTTGAGCGAAGGTATTTCAGCATACTTCAAGGCTTTCAGAATACCTATGACCATATCTTTCATGGTCTCTAAGTTTGACTAACTTCGAATGGTTTTTGAATACACAATTTTATCTGAAGCGATTAAAAACTCGTCGAATGTTTTTCCTTACAGAAATAATATATGTGTATTGCGTGGTATATTTATGTTAATATGTATTTTTCATAATATACATGTCATGTCAAGATATCTTATCGGTTGCACCCATCAATATCAAATCTCTATATGTCAACATAACATCCGGTAATACGCACATATTATGTATCACGAAAACTTTAAGTCAACCCAACGCCTAAATATAGCTAGCTAACTTTTATGAACCCATAAAAATTAATGCAACGTAATATGTTAAACCCGTTGACACCTCAACGATTTCAAAAATGACATTGCATACATAGTAATCTTGTAGTACTATTCATAATTAGCATATATTGGTATATCCTTAACAAGTTGATGAATGTCGACCGTGTAAATTAAATATGTGATAAATTCATATCCATCATATGTTTTCCTATTCCATATGATGTAGTTGTTTAATTCATTTTACCCAACAAATATTGTAGTTTCGATTACCGGATAACTCTAACTTATGTTATTTTTTATCGTATTATAAATATTATGTATGTTGGATACACTATCAGGTTTGATGTTTCTCAAACTAACTAAAATATTCTAAGGGTGAGCACAAATTAACTAAAATACACTATCAGGTTTGATGTTTTCATCTTGTTTCAACATTCTCGTTTTAGGGAATCCTTCAAAGCATTTCACGGGTTAATAATTATACTTTCTTCATAAAACTTCCAAAAGATCATAGCAAGACCGATTAGATAAGTGGGATTGATTTATTATTAATTGTGAATTATTGATCTATTATACCCTCTTAGCACCATAAATCAGAGCTAATCATAATCCTGATATCACAGTTTCATACACAACCTCATTATTAGTAGCTTAAAAACCAAAATGTATAACTGTGTGACCTCTCCTGAAAGAGTGAGCAATTGAATACATGCTATGCATCATGAGGGGTTTGACCCACCATATATCTTAACTATTTATTTTGAAGGTATGTGCTCAGGGGTAGGCAAAGGCCTTTCAACATAGAACTAGGTCAATAATGATGAGTCCGAATTCAGCATGGTCCCCGGACAGGGACAGATCAGTCCAAAGCCTCCGGACCGGACAGATCGGACAGATCACATGGACCAGACAGATCACTTCGAACACTATGACCATATGACTGTTCAAACTATGACAAAAGTACTAAAAAACCTAAACACTTCCTGACTAAGCTACTTGCTCTCCTGCTTAGAGCTCATGGGTCTTTGAACATGACCTGGGTCCTTTAAACATGACCCAAAAGCCCATAAGGGCCCAAACATCACACTATAAATATCCAACCACCCGCATTAACTATGGGTAATGAAAATTAACTGCTACCAAGCTGCTTAATTATCTCTCTACTCTCTAAACACTTAAAACACCCACACACCACCACTTAAACACCCACATACCACCATAAAACACCAACTAAAATTACCAGCCTACCCTCAGACGATTATTATCCACACCAAATTGGCGACCATAGTGGGAGGAGAAAGGTGCCTGAATCAAGCATTCAAAACCTGCCAAGAAACTCTGTCCGTATGAATCCGGACAATCCAAAGCTTCCACCGGCTTTGCTCGAAGTGGTGGAAGAGAACGATAAATACACTTTCGAAGAGCGTGACAGGCTAAAGTGTGAAATAGAAGCTCTGAGGGCTGAGAAGGCCAAGATGAGCGTGAAATAAAAAACCAAAGCATCGGTTGCTCATCACACCGATAACCCCAGAGAGCATGAGTCTTCGAAGACTCATGTGAGCACCAAAAAGACTCATGCCAGTTCTAAAAATTCTCACCGGTCCAAGCCTGTGGAGAGTTCTGACTCGAGCTCATAATCTTCAGATAGCTCTTCGGACAGTGAGGGAAATGAAAAATCCTTGTCCTCTAGCAGCGATGAGGGTCGAACCAGGAAAAAGCAAAAGCACGTTAAGAAATATTCAAGAAAAAGAGACAGACATGGAAGAATGAAAAGGCATATTGGCAAGTGATCATCTCATAACCGGAGGCATGTGGACAAGATGCTGATGGATCCCTTTGCTTTCAACGATGAACCAGGTATCTTTGCAACTCCCAATGAGGATACTGTGTTCAGTCGTGGAAGGAATTGGAGGCAGTCTCCACTGTCTTCTAAAATTATGTCCGGAAACCTGCCCAAGAGGTTTGACAGCACTAAAATAGAGAAGTACGATGGCATTACTGATCCGGACAACCATCTGGAGCAATTCAAGAACTTCATGATGAACTTTGATGATGATGATAAACTACTTTGTAGGGTATTCTCCCAATCATTCACGAGGAGTGCTCTGAAATGGTACAACAACCTGCCTCAGGGTTGTATTAAAGATTTCGATACGTTTTGGGTGGCCTTTCGAAGGCAGTTCGTAGGGAGTAAAGAGCTGAAGGGCAATAGAGACACAATAATCCATTGTGCCCAGGAGCCAAATGAGCCCTTGAAAGAATACATAAGCCGTTTTTTGAACACAAAGAATGGGTTGGCTGATTGCTTCGAACAGGTAGCAATAGCATCCCTGAGACAGGGTTTGAACCCAGGCAATCTAGCTGATTCGGTGACTAGAAAGAAGGCTATGACATGGGGAGGGTTGCTGAATCAGGTTGGCAAACAAATAAACGTCGATGAAACAAAGAAAACCAGGGTGCACAGGCAGGTGAGATCTACCCCAGTGGCACCAGTTCCAAATCAGAATCAGTCTGGAAACAAAGCAAGAGAAACCGGACAGGGGCATGGTAGGGCGAAAGCTCAGTCTCAGCCAGCTGCTCCTTCTCAAAGTCAACAATCCAAAAACAAGAGAGGGCCATGGGTCCAACTGGAGTGTTTCGCTGAGTTAAAAGAAAGCGTGGCCACTATCTTTGATAAAACAAAGGATGAGGTGCATTACCGGAGACCGGCAACACTACAGTCTCCTAGAGAGCATCACAACAACTCTTTTTGCCAATATCACAATGATATTGGTCATACCACTGATGATTGCATAGCATTGAAACAAGAAGTTCAGAACTTGATTAAAAGGGGAAAGCTGGGGGCCTATGTGAAAAGAAGAGGGGGTAACATGCCAGACAACACTCACCGGCTTGGTCCAAGTAATGCTGCTCCGGAGGGGGCCATGGTTATAGTTGAAAGGTTTGACGTGGAATCTGAGTACTTGGATCCTGATCCAACTCGAAACAGAGTGAGTGCTATAGAGAATGTTCTAGGTCAGTCTCCAGGCTCATTAAGTTTTTCGATTCGCTTACAATTTTCGGAGGGGACACTATGACAGCTCCTACTGCTTCCTCGAGGAAGAGGCATGTTCATACTTTGGCCTCCCAGCTAGAAGGAGGCATGACATCTTATCAGTCACCAAACTCATTTCCCTTCATTGTGTTTGATGAGGATGATTTAAGAAACATTGCTGGCCCTCATGAGGATGCTGTTGTCATAGGAGCATCTATAGGGGGCAATGAAATAAGACGAATCCTGGTGGATACTGGAAGCTCAGCCAATATCCTTTTCCTAACCACTTACAAGAAAATGAAAAACCCCGCTGTAATTCAGAAATCGGACAGGTCAATCGTAGGCTTCACGGGCAGCTCAGCAGATGTGATCGGAGAGTTCGAAGAAGAGGTGTTATTGGGTAAGGGCCCTTTCAAGAAAATGGTCAGAATACTCTTTATTATGGTGGATTGTCCCACTTGCTATAATGCCATTCTAGGGAGGTCTTGGCTCTCTAGGATGTACGCAGTGGCTTCAACAGTCCATCAGTGCTTGAAGTATGCTGTTCAGGGACAAGTTGGAGTTGTCCGGAGCAGCCAAAAGATTGCAAGAGAATGCTATGCTACTGCCCTGGCTCCTCGAACGCTGGGGGCAGTCCGTATTAATGAACAATAGCAGTTTGAGGGCCTTTCTGGGGGTGAGGGTGAAATTGATGACCCCAGAGAGACCCCTGGAGTATTGATACCGATCGAAGAGGTTGAAACACACTGTCTGGAAGATGGTAAAAGTGTTAAGATAGGGTCCAAGATGCCATCAATGTTGAAAAAGGAAATGTTGAAGTTTTTGAAAGACCATCAGCACGTTTTTGCTTGGTGCAATGCTGATGTAACTGGGGTTCCATCAGAGGTGATATCACACCACATATCCGTCCGGAGAGATGTAGCTCCAGTAGTCCAAAAAAGAAGAGCTTTTTCCAAAGAAAAGGCTGATGTCATTGTGCAAGAGGTTGACAGGCTCACAAAGATGGGGCACATCAAGGAGTCTCAATACCCTTTGTGGACTGCCAATCCTGTCTTAGTAAAAAAGAAGAATGTCAAGTGGCGCATGTGCATTGACTTCACAGACCTCAATAGAGCTTGCCCAAAAGATTTGTATCCGGTCCCCCGGATAGATCAGTTAGTAGACTCTACCTCTGGGAACAAGCTGTTTTCCTTCATGGATGCCTTCTCCGGGTACAATCAGATTCAAGTGGATCCGAAGGATCAAGAGCATACCACGTTTGTCACTGACAGGGGTCTACATTGCTATAAGGTGATGCCATTTGGTTTGAAAAATGATGGGGCTACTTATCAGAGGTTAGTCAACAAGGCATTTGCTGATCAAATTGGAAGAAATATGGAAGTATACATTGATGATATGATGGTGAAAAGTGTAGATGAGCGGTTGCACTTGTCTGATCTCCAAGAAACTTTTGCCAACTTGGTAAAAGTGAATTTGAAATAAAACCCTGAAAAGTGTGTGTTCGGAGTGCAGTCCAGGAAGTTTCTAGGGTATATCATAAGTGAGCATGAAATACAGCCCGATCCGGACCAGCTCAATGCTCTATTCCAAATGGAGCCTCCTCGAAACATTAAAGAAGTACAGCGATTAACGGGGAGGTTAGCTGCCTTAAACAGATTTATTTCGAGGTCTTCGGACAGGTGTGCTCCTTTCTTTCAAACTTTGAAGGGTGCAAAGGGGTTCGAGTGGACCCCACAGTGTGATGAGGCTTTCAATGAAATCAAGAAACACCTGTCCTCCTCTAAAACTTTGTTCAAACCAGTTGATGGGGAGACTCTCTTCGTATATTTGGCAGTTTCAAGTTGTGCCATCAGTGCTGTGCTGGTAAGAGAGGTCGATAGACATCCCCACCCAGTGTACTACAACAGCAAAAGCTTGATAGATGCTGAGAGACGTTACTTGAAACTTGAAAAATTGGCATTAGCCCTGGTGATAGCTGCAAGGAAGATGAGGCCTTATTTCCAGGCTCATCCTATCATCGTCCGGACCACTTTTCCCTTAAAGAATGTCCTTCAAAAAGCAGAAATTTTGAGCAGAATGACTAAGTGGTCAGTAAAGTTATGGGACTTCGACATAGACTTTGCTCCCCGGACAGTAGTGAAAGCCCAAGCTGTGGCTGATTTTCTGGTTGAATTCCACTCCGATAGGGATTCAGAGCAAGCTACTGATATAAAAGATAAGAAAATGTGGATCGTCCGAACAGACGGTGGGTCTAGCACTATGGGATGTGGTGCAGGAATATGTTTAACTTCCCCATATGGAGACAATATGTACCAGGCTATTTGTTTTGCTTTTAGGGCATCTAATAACGAGTCTGAATATGAAGCAGCTATAGCTGGGTTAAAGTTAGCTTACATTTGTGGGGCTAAGAGGGTCAAGCTGCTAAGTGACTCCCAATTGCTTATCCACCATGCCTTAGGCCAATCTGAGGCTAGAAAGAAGCAGCTTGTGAAGTATTTACTCCTCCTCAAAAATGAAGCACTTAAATTTAAAGCTGTTGTCTATGAGCACATTCCCCGGGCAGAAAATGAGCTAGCAGACTCATTGGCAACCATAGCATATACGGAGTCATACCCATGGATCCATGTGCTTGAAAGCCCTTCTATTCAACTTAGCAAGGGTAAAGAAGAGGAATTTTTTGAAATACAAGTGAAACAGCCTCAAGACTGGAGGTTTCCTCTCTTGCAATATCTCTCCGATGGTGTTGTGCCTCTAGATAAGTCACTGGCCAGAACATTGAAACACAAGGCTCGTGGTTTCATCATATTGAGAGAAGTGTTGTACAAAAAATCCTACAGTAAACCTCTCCTGCGTTGTTTGGGGGATGAAGAGTCACAAGTGGTCCTCTCCGAATTACATGATGGCAGGCGAGGGATCAGCCAATTGTGGATTTGGAGCTTTAACGAGAAGAGTGTTACTCTCCGGATACTATTGGCCATCAATCATGAAATATACTAAGGAATTGGTGAGAAGGTGTGATCCATGCCAGAGGTACAACAATGAAATTCATGTACCAGCCATTCCTCTAGAGTCCATTTCTGAGCCCATTCCCTTTGCTCGATGGGGATTGGACTTAGTAGGGCCTCTCCCTGTGGCGTCCGGAGGGCGCAAAACTATAATTGTGGCCATAGAATACTTCTCAAAGTGGATAGAAGCACCCCCCTGGCAGGGACAACGTCAAAAACTGTCATAAAATTCATTTTATCCAACATATGTTGCAGATTTGGTGTCCCACAGAAAATAACAACAGACAACGGGCCACAGTTCGACAATAGAGAAATGGAGAGCTTCTGTGCCTCAAGGGGTATACAGCATTGTTTTTCTTCACCTTTCCACCCACAAGCAAATGGGCAGGTTGAAGTGGCTAATAGAACTATACTGTCCGGCTTAAAGAAAAATTTGGAAGGGGCTGCTGGGAAGTGGCCTAGTTATTTACAAGAGGTCTTGTGGGCCTACCGGACAACACCTAGGGCTGCAACACAAGAATCACCCTTTGCCTTGGTCTATGGGATGGATGCAGTAGCTCCCATAGAGGCAACTCTTCCCTCTTTTCGTGTTCACAACTTCTCCGAACACGCTAATGAGATGGCAATCAGAAGTCAGCTTGATTTGATAGAAGAAAGACGGGTTAAAGCTCACCTTAGAGTTGCACACTATCAGGGCTTGATGAGGAGCAGGTTTGCTTCCAAAGTTAAAAGAAGAGATTTCCAACCAGGGGACAAAGTATTAAGGAAGGTCTTCTTACACATTAAAGAAAAGCTCTTCGGAAAGCTGGCCCCAACTTGGGAAGGTTCGTATATAGTGGTTGAAAGAATCAAGCCTGAAACTTATTGGTTGGAAGACAAAGATGGCAGAGTTCTAACTCATCCTTGGAATATTGAGCATCTCCGGATGTACTTGGAATAGCACTTGTGTAAATATTTACTTGTTTAAACATCCATGTAAATATTTGGGGGCATACTCTTTCCTCCCCGGTGGCACGAAGAGATTTTAATGAGGTGTCCGGGTTGTTAAATAAAATTCGATGCCTTCTTCAAAATTTTCTAAGTGTTTTTAAAGTTCTATCCCTTATCATACTATCCGGACTGAAATATCTAAGGGCTATTTAAATTCTAGCCAGAGAATTTAAACACTCTCACAATGCAACAACTAAAGGCTACTTAAACTCTGGCTATCAAAATTAAAATGAACAATGAAAGAAGATGATGGTTGTATAGAACAGAGATATTCATTGAGATAAACAACTTAAAATTGCCTTGGCCTTCCAAGGACTTTTAAACAGTCAAAGTAGAACACAAAAAACCCGTCCGGTCAAATTCCGGACACCATTACAAAAAGAGTGCCTTGGCCTTCCAAGGACTTTAGTCTGAATTAAAAATAAACAAAGTAAATTGTGGGTTAAGGTTGAGCCTTTGAAGATGGCTCACCTTCATCTGCCTTCTTGCCCTCAAAGTCGCTTTTCCCTTCAACTACCTTCTTTCTTTTGGGATCATCTTCCTCCCTGTCTGGGCTCTCTCCGGTCCTCTCTTCATCATCAGATGAGGACGCACTGGAGACTCCATCCTATTTGCCCATTTTGTGATATGGAAGGTCATCATCGTCTACGTAGCGCCACAAGTCCCCTAGGTTCCTCTTCGGAAAGTTTTCATGAAAGAGTAGAACCATGTCAGACTTCACCCTCTCAAGCAATAACTCTTCGCTTTTAATCATCTGGCTGGCATAGGCATTGATCTTGGCATTGATTGTAGCCTCTTGATCCCTTAACAAAGCGTTTCTCTCCTCACCAGCCTTGGACACTACGTTCTCAAGAGTAATCTTGTCAGTGGTCAAGTTGGTGATAGTCTTGTCCTTTGCCTTGGTCTCTTCTTTCGAGGCGGTAAGATCTTTCACCACACCATACAGCTTCTCCCGGAGGTCTCTAATGGTTTCCTCTAGAGTGGCAACCTTTGTGGTGCTTTCCTCTTGACTCTTTTTCAGCTCCTCATTTGCCTCCTTTAGCATGTCACCGCTGGCAGTAGCAGTGCGGAGGTCTTCGGACAGCTTTTTCTTCTCAGAATTGAGGTCTTTGATGATATCTGCTTGACCCCGGACTTGTCTTTCCAGTGTGAGAAATGGATGCACATTGCTAAGCAAGAAATGGGCTATGGTGTCCTTTTCACTAGAAACAATGAAAGTCTTACCATTGAAGTTGACCGTATTGGAGCTGCTCGGAGGAATATAAGGCCCTGCAAATTCATCTCTGGGGAGGCTAAGGAAGTATTCCCCAAGCCCACCTAGACCGGTGATGTCCACTTCATCGAGGTTGAGATCTCCCTCCTCCACTTCATCGGTATGAAAGTCCCTTGGGATCTCTTCGGCCTGCGTTGGGTCAGAAAGGTCAGCATGGAGAGGAGGCTTTGGATCCCGGAGAGCAAGCTCATCTCCCTTTGAAGTCTTCTTCTTCTTGGCTTCCCGGTCAGCGCCTTCACCTTCTTGTTTGCGAGTCCTCTTGGGAGCCCTTGGAGGGTCTGCTTCCTGCCTTTCGGTCTCTTGCTCCACCACTTGCAAGAGAGCAGCATCGATTTGGCTCTGAGCCGGCCCCTCCGGGTCTGTTGGAGCATCCTTCTCAGCATCACTTGCCACCTTTTTGCCTCTCTTCTTTCCCTTCATTTTGCTTGGGGCTTTGGCCCGGCCTGGCAGGAAGAGTGTCCCATCTGGCTCATGGGACCTTTTAAGTACAGTGTCTGCAGAAGGCTGGGTGGTGAGCTCCTCCCAAGTCAGGTCTCTCCGACCTGTGGTGTTCCACAGGTGAGACCTTGCCAAGTTCCCACTGGTGAAGGCGGAGTGGAATCGGTTCCCCCATTCCTCAGCAGCCCAGGCATTGATTTTGCCACAGGTAACCTGTCCGGCCTTCAAGTAGTCCCCGAACTCCTTAGGCAGTTCTGTTAAAACAAAAGAGAAACCAGTTAATTTAAACCAACTTAAAAAAGGAAGAAATGGACAAATATTTGGAGTGTGAAACTTACGGTCACTCCTCCACCTGCTTCTGAGGAGGCTTGGGTTCTCTCCGGCCTTGATCTTCTTGCCGTTTTCCCAAGCACCACTGACAAACAAAAACTGGCTCCTCCATTTGCTCTCCGACTCCAACAGATCATTAACAGCCTTGAAACTGTCCCCCCATATTAAAGTGGTAGAAGGGAAATTGGTGATGTTTGCAAAGGTTGGCCACTGCTACGAACTCTTCCATAGGGAGAGGGATCCCGGACAGCCTAGATGCCATGATACATGACATCAGAGTATACCAACTGTTGGGGCTCAGCTGGCTCGGGCAGAGCTTGACCAGGTGAAAATATCTGAAGATCTTCGGGTCCAATGGGAATCTGAGTCCCCAATTAAATAGCTCCGTGAAGATAACTATTTCGTTCAGCTTGCAATCCATAGGAGTTTCAGGATCTATGGAAATCCTTATCTTCACGTTTTCTGGGATCCCCCATTTTGTGCGCATTCGACCCAAGTCAGCAGTATGGATGAAGGCGTACTTGGTCTTCTGTAGGGCCAAGAGATATTTAAGTTCGACCATGTGAAAACAAGGCCCTACTTTCCCTTCGAGACACTCCGGCAGCTCCGGATGCCTCAAACACAGTTTTTCTTTGCCTTTAACTTTTTTGGCAGCAGCTGTATTACTGGTCTGGTCGGAGGACTCAGACTCGAAAGGGACTTCTTCAGCAGAGTCCTCCATTCTTTCCTCCATGATCGTTGGAGGAATATCAGTGGCAGTGGTCCGGGGAGGGTTCAAACTTGGCACAGCCTGGCTTCCGGACTGCTGGTTTTCAATGTTTTCTTGACCTCTAGTCTCAGGCTGGGGCTCTGAGGCAGAGGTCTCTCTTGGGAGTGCTGGGTTGCTCGCCTCCGGAACGTATGGCCTTTCCCGGGGAGCTCTGATGGGTACTCCAGACCCAGAACTACTATTTTTTGCCCCCGATTTTGAGGGAGTATTCTTGGAGCCTGGCCCCTTAACCAGCCGGCTTGTCCTCTTAACCACCAGTTTCTCCGGAGAGTGCTCTGTGTCTGATCCCATGGCGAGAAAAGGAGAAGGTTTCCTGACACTTGTGACTGTAACTCCTGGCTCAACAGCAGGTACTGACTCCTGAACTGAGGAACCAGAGACTATAGGCGAGAGGGTGGATTGAAATAGTTTTTTGGGCTTAGTACCTTTAGAGGAGGATGAGCCTCGATCTGACTCTGTAACGGAGGCGACTGGTCTGTCAACAGGTGATGAAGGTAGCCCCGCTGCGATTCGTCTTTCCTTCTCAACTTTTTGTGCTCTCTCCAAATCAGAAAGATTGAGCCACCCGCCTTTGATCAATGCAGTCCTTGCTGTAAACATAAACTACCAAGAAAATCTTTGCTTTAGAGAGAGAAAGCTCTGAGTAAATTTGCAGAGTAAATATGGAAGAGATAGTAAAATAGTAGAAAGTGAGTTTGAATTTATAGTAAATCTAAAAAGAGGAGTTGATTCGTAGGAGAATTCAAAAAGTTTGGCAATGATTAAAAGACAGCTGGAGTGACCAATCAGAGAGTGACACGTGTCCCAAGAACTCTGGCAAAAACCGTTTTGAATTCGTGAAGCTTTGTCTGTCCGGGTAAACCCATAGACCTGTCCGGATTGAAAACTACTTCTAACATCGGACTGTTTTTCAGGTCTCTGACAAGAATACTTGCTCAAACACCTAAAAAAGGGGCTCCTGATGAGTCCGAATTCAGCATGCTCTCCGGAGAGGGACAGATCAGTCCAAAGCCTCCGGACCAGACAGATCGGACAGATCACATGGACCGGACAGATCACTTCGAACACTATGACCATAGGACTGTTCGAACTATGACAAAAGTACTAAAAAACCTAAACACTTCCTGACTAAGCTACTTGCTCTCCTGCTTAGAGCTCATGGGTCTTTGAACATGACCTGGGTCCTTTAAACATGACCCGAAAGCCCATAAGGGCCCAAACATCACACTATAAATATCCAACCACCCACATTAACTATGGGTAATGAAAATTAACTGCTACCAAGTTGCTTAATTATCTCTCTACTCTCTAAACACTTAAAACACCCACACACCACCACTTAAACACCCACATACCACCATAAAACACCAACTAAAATTACCAGCCTACCCTCAGGCGATTATTATCCACACCAAATAAGTTAGCTAGTTCATGGATATATATGCTTTCATTAGTTTATGAGATATGTGGTACTCCCACAAATCTACATAACATCAATTTAGGTGGCCCATTAAGTTTGATCTTTGTAGTATATTTAAATCGATAAATAGGTTTAGAAAATAATAGAATGACCCTAGAAGTTAGGTTTGATTTTCTTGGTTGCCATCACTAAAGTGAGGGATAGTTTATCTAGATGGAGATACCTTTTATCTGTATCTAGAAGGCTCATGATTACATGGTATATTTCCCTATGACATTTTTACATCCCTTACAAGCACGACACTAAATGCATAATCTGAAATCTCAAGGTAGATATAAAGTGTCTCACATGGTAAAGGCTTTAAAGGAACCTCAGAGAATACAAATATTATTTAATCTTGTTTAAATCTTGGTCATATTCTTCATATATGGATTTTCTCTTCTATTTAGATATATCTTTTTATTTACCGGAACTATCGCAAGCAAAAAATATTATCAGAGATCTTCTATATTTTTGTGAGTCTTAGCAAATTATATATATATATATATATATCACGTATCCCACTTCTTGATCGTTGCATAATATCCATTCTTCAAGATATGGTTTAGTATAATGCACATGTGCATTAAATATATGTGTAATCATATAATTATCAATTTTCCAAAACAAACAACTTACAATGAACCACTAGAAAACACAATAATTATCTACATTTACAAGGGCATAGGTTGTGGTTTATATGTTAAAACAATCTTGTAAATCTGCATCTTGATAGCATGAATGATATCTCTCGGTAGTTGAATCATTAAATCAAAAATCAATCGATTGCGGTGGGGGGGGGGGGGGGGGGTCCTTATATGATAAATCGTGCAACCAAATACCATTTTTTGTTTTGTTCCTCCACAAAGTTCTTTTGGCATCCTTTTTAAGAAACTTGGCTGCAATTTCCAATATAGTATTTTCTTTTATAATATACATCTAGTCTCGTATATTATTCCTGATGAACTCTAGAAAATCCTCAGTGAAGTTCAGAAGCGGAAATGTTTGTAGGAGATGATCGGACTAGGGAATATTCGAGTGAAGTGACAACAAGTAATGAAATTAGTGGTCACTATAAAGGAAAATAGACAAAAGGAATAAATGTAGCAATAATTGACTAATCATTGGCCTATTTTTCCAAAAGGGAATGTCCTATATATAGTAAATGAGGTATGTAGTAAAATTACATAATTACCATCATAAAAGTAGATTTCTCACCTTACTATTTGATTATTTACAGACAAGTTATTGGGGTGTATCATTTGACCCCTCTATATCTTATGTTTGCTTTACTTTGGTCCTTAACCACTAAATATATAAACCTTGGTCTTATTTGTGGAAAAAATTACATATTGATCACCTATATTTTCCTTCTTTTATTAGTAGCCCCTCAATCCATGCACAAATCTCTAAGCATGGACTGTAGTTGCCTTATGACCCTGGTCGGATCGGAAGGCTTTGCCCCGTGGAATTTGTCTACTCAAGTCGGAAACTTCAGCCTCTTGGTGAAAATCTAATTGGGTCAGGAACTTTAACCTCTTGGTAAAAGTCTGATAGGGTCGGAAACTTCAGCCTCTTGGTAAAAATATGATTGGATCGGATCAGAAATATTTGCAATGCTGACCTCACCTCTAGTCACGATGACCTCACTTAAGAAATCATTTTCTTTGGGCTTGCATGTGCCTTCTTTGCTATTATCGAGTCAAAGATTTTTTAGACGACAAAGTTATAAGTGGACACGTATCACGCTTTCTCCCAACTGGCCCACGTGTCTTTCGAGGCGGTTCGACACCAGGTGGCACGCCAAAATACCGTTACTCTTTAACTGTTCACCTTCTGGTCCCTTTCACTATAAATACATTCCTCTTTCTTTGAGTGAAGGTTTTCTTTTCTTTCGATTTCTACTTGTCTTTTCGAAAACGTTTGTTCTAGAGAGAGAGAGCGTCTCTAAGCCAACTTCTTGTTATGCATTTACATGTCTGATGAGTTTGTCAACCTCGAAAGGTATAAACTCTGGAGGTGGTTCAACATTTCCAACCGAATCGGCACTCGTAGACCCTCTGCTGCAAGAGAATATTCTTCACCTGCAGTCTTGCTACATTTCCAACCGAATCGGCACTCGTAGACCCTCGACACTCGTGATAACTGGTCTCCCATCCGTGAACGCTCCCTTAGTCTTGCTACACTTTCCCTCGCTCAAGCTCACCTTTGTAATAGCGGGGTTGAGCCTTCTGCATCTTCAACGTCTCTTGAGTTTCCTTCTCGGCCTTCTCCCTTCATAATAATGGGCGGCGAGATGGGAAGACCGATCGCTAAGGATACTAAATATCATGCTAAAAGAAAGAGGTCACCCGACCCAGCAACAAAATTGGTTAGGACGAGGATTGCTGCTTCAGCATCGACTTCCCAAGTAACCCTACAGGGGTCACCGCAAACGCCTCCAGAAGTGAGACCTAGGAGACCTTTAACGAGGGAAATCCGACCAGAGCCATCCCTAACATCCATTCCTGAAATTCAGGAGAGGAACTTGACCGATGAGCCTAATGATGATAATGAGCAACCTGACATAGTAGTGGTCGAAGCACAACTTCTTCTCATTCCTCGGATCCTACCACCGGTCCACCACCTCAAAGCGGTGAGACTTCCTTGGTAAAGGGAAAAAAGAAAATTAAGCGTAACACATGTTTGCCTTCGAACATAGAGGATATTTTAGGTGAAAATCTTCGTGGAATTGAGTCTGAACATCTCTTGGCGCTGTATAGAGTGAAGTATAAGTACTTTTATTCGACTGAGGAAGTCAAGCTAATGGAAGTGTAGGGGATTCCGAGAAACATCACAATCCGTTTTCCCACCGTTGGTGAAGCTTCGTTGTCAACCCCGAACAATAAGCTAGTTCTTTATACCGAGCTCATGAACTGGGGTCTTCGTCTGCCCCTTGACCCTGCCCTGGATGACTAATTTCACCTGATTGGATTATGTCCCTCTCAGGCCGGAGCCAACATGTGGTACACAATTATGGCTTGTATTATTGCCTCCAGGCTCTCTGAGATTGCTTTTACCATGAAGCAACTTGTCTCCGTCTCGAGTGTGGCCAAGAGTTCCCACTACCCATTCTACTCACTCAGTTTTTCCAGGCAACTTAAAGTAATCAAAGATTTTTTAGTGTCATGCCAAAGCAGGCAAAGAAGGGGATTGCTAAGTCCTTTAAACGTCATGCCAAAGCAGGCAAAAATATTTTCAAGAGGCTAAGCGCTTGGGCAAGCGAACACTGGGATCACAAATTTCATCAGAGCTTCCTTCCGATGAACTTCATAAAAAACAATCTCTGGCGACGCAACCTAAGTGAGAAGAAGTCTGTATCTGAGCTTATGGTGCCTCTCCCAAGTGACGGCGTCCTCAAACGCTTAGAATTCTTAGATAATGCGGTACACCTTCCTACTCATGCTCGGGCTCCGAGTCATCAATATGCCAAAAAACCCGAGGAGGAAGAATATGAGACTGAAGAGGAAGCCGAATCTGAAGGTGATTGTCCTGAAGAGTGAGGAGTTAACACTCAAGGGGGTTCTCAACATGAGACTCGGGGTGGTCCCCAAGAAGAGGTGCAAGGTGGTCGTCCAGAAGAGGTTCAGGGTGAAGCCCAAGTTCTAAGATGTAGTTCAAGTGGACCCACTAAGAGATGAAAGGTTATCAGGAGCACAATAGGAAATCCTATCGGGCCCCCAGGCCATCTTTCCGACCCATCCCCTGGAGAACAGATCAAATGAGGCTGACCATACAGTTGAAGTAAGGTCTCGCGGTCGGGCTGGTGCAACGAGGCCAAAAAGGTTTACCATTGAGGAGAAACATAAAAAAGGTCGTTGATAGTGGAGGGGGGGGGGGGGGGAGAGCGACAATACCACCTGTCCAAGCTTTCCTCCGATAAAGAAAGTCATAGTCGTTGACTCAGACCCTGCCGGCGAGTTCGTTCTCCACCGAAGGGAAACACAAGATGATGACTCCGAAGAAGGATGGTATCCCTCCCCTGACTCAGCTTATTTTGACGTGTATGAAAATGACTATGTTGCGAACGAGTTGAATAAGCTGCTCAACGTAGCTGTCCTTCTTGAACACAAGGCCAACCATAAAGACCACTACAAGAGTGAAGTCCTTGAGAAAATGACTGAGGTGAAAACATTAACTTCCGAGGTTGACGAATTGAAAGTTAAAGTGAAGAACTTATCTGATGAGCTTGTGAAACAAACAGAAATATCTTCCCAGGTTGAGACCATGACCTCCAAGGTAGATGAGTTAAAAAAGAAGGTGAATGAGCTAACTGATGAACTGACTAAGACCTCAGAAGTATCTATCCGGTTGAAAGGTGTCGATGATGAACTTGCTAAAGAGAAGAAGACTTCTGAGGATCGCTTGGCTGCCATTACTTCCCTTATGACTGAATTCTCCGAGGAGAAGAGAAAGTTCGACAACGAACGGGAGAAATTTATTGCTAAAGACGTTGAACGCAACACAACGGTGGATGGCCTCCTTGAGGGTTATTGCAAAATAAAGGCATACTTTTAGAACGCGGTCGCGGACATTGAGAAATTATCAGCGGAGAATGAATCTTTTAAGAAAAATTTCGAAGTTGAGCAGAAAAAACGCCTTGATGAGTATGCGGCTAGTATTTTCACTCGCCTTGAAGAAAGAGATGCCAAGTTGAGGTCTGCTATGGTGATGGAGATGCATGAGAAGTTCCCGAATCTACACCTTGGCAGTCTTTGGACCCGGGTCATTGAACAGCATCGCCCCGTCGGAGTATCCGTGGAGGACCTAGAATCCAGTAAAGACTTAGAGAGTTCCTCGTCGGACTTGGATTCTCCTGCAGGCAATAAAGAGAACTCTGCATCCGACTAGCATTCTCTTCTTTTTGTTGACTGTTTGTACCTTGAACTTGTTAATAATCCTAATTTTTACGTACAATTTTCCTCCTACTGTGAGGGCTTATGATGGGATAATTTTTGGTTTGATGCTTATATTAAATATTTCTTCTTGAACTTGATTTGTCTTATGTTTATCTACTTATGATTCAAAACTGAATTCTTTGTCCAAATATTTTTGGAGTATGGTTTGAGTTCAAAAATATGAACTTTCTTGTCCAAACTTTTTTGGAGTATGGTTTGAGTTCAAAGAGATGCACTTTCTTGTCCAAACTTCTTTGGAGTGTGTTTTGAGTTCAAAAAGATGAACTTTCTGAGAGTCATTTTTTAAGAAGATAATAGAATTAAATATATAAGCTGACTATTTAGGGCACCTCATTAAAACCTTCGCGCGCCACCAGGGTAGGAAAGAGTGTGCCGCTGGTACTTACATAAATTGATAAAAAAATATTTACATGTCACACATTCACTCTAACTAAACCTTGAGGTGCTCAATGTTCCAGGGATGGGGAAGATCTCTCCCTTCTTTATCTTTTAGCCTGTACATCCCTGGTTTTATCTTCTTTGTTATTGAGTATGAACCTTCCCAATTCAGAGTGAGCTTTCTAAGTCTTTTTTATTTCATATGCAGGAAGACTTTTCTTAGGACCTTATCCCCAACCTCAAATTCTCTTCTTCTGACCTTTGAAGCATACTGATTTCTCATTAGAGTCTGATAGTGCAAAAGTTTAATTGTTCCCTTCTTCTTTTTTCTTTTATAAGATCCAATTCGGTGCGCTTTCCTTTGTCATTTCCCTCATCGGAATAATCACTTAGGTTGTAAGATGGGAACATAGTTTCTGATGGCACTACTGCGTCCATTCCGTACACAAGTGCGAAGGGCGACTCATGCATTGGGGTCCGGGGAGTAATCTTGTAACCCCATAACATTTCCTGTAAGTTATCTAGCCACTTCCCGGCTTTACCCTCTAGATTCTTCCTCAACCCATCTAAAATTTTCCGATTGGTTACTTTGACCTGGCCATTCGCTTGAGGAACGAAAGGTGCTGAGAAACATTGTTGTATTCTTTTGGATGCACATAAAGCTCTCATTTCGTTGTTGTCAAACTGTGGGCCGTTGTCCATCGTAATCTTCCTTGGTACACCAAAATGACAGCAGATGTTGGAGATGATGAATTTGATCACATCTTTTGCTCTCTTTCTTGCTAACAGTTCAACTTCTACCAATTTAGAGAAGTAATCCACAGCGACGATGATCGTTTGGCGCCCTCCTGAGGCCATACGAAGCGGTCCGACTAAGTCGATTCTCCATTGATCGAAAGGTAAATATTATGATATTGACTCGAGGGGAACCCCCTGCATATGGATTGAGTTAGCAAATCGCTGGCAAGTATCGCATTTTTGTACCAATTCTTTGGCGTCCGCTGAGATGGTCGGCCAATAATAACCAGCCATAGTGCGCAGATACTTCCCCATCGTGAAGCTTTGAAAGTATTAACTATGACTTATCTTTTTCTAAACACCGGAGCAGAGGTCGGCTAAAAGATTTCTTGTACAATACTCCACTCAGTACCACGTATCCGTACGCTTTGAACCGTATCCTTTTAGCCATTACTTTGTCAACTGGCAGTATGTCATGGACTAAAAAATCTTGAATCTTGCTTCTCCAATCTTTCACCAGAGTTTTGGAAATCTGGAAAGCTTTGATGCCTCCTTCAACCAGTTTGGACCCCTTAATGATTGATAGACTTTCTTGGGTGACTATCCATGGGTGTTCCTCGGAATAAGATTCCCTAGCCAAAGAATCAGCCACTGAATTCCCTGTCCTATGAACTTGTTCAAACCTGACATCCTCAAACTCTAAGGTCAAAGCCTTCAAGACCCCCATGTACTTCACTAAATGATCTAGTCTTTCTTCTAACCGCCCAACAATGTGGTTCACCAAGAGTTGGGAGTCACTTATCAACTTAACTCGTTTGGCTCCGCAAATCTTTGCAAGTCTTAACCCGACCAGAGCTGCTTCATAATCTGCCTCATTATTTGATGCTTGGAATCTCAGTCGAATGTCCTGGTACATTGCAATACCTTCCGGGGAAGTCAATTGTACTCTTGCACCACAACGAGATGAACTGGATCCCCCATCAGTTCAGACTAATCACTCTGGGTCGGACTTTTCTTCTTCAACATCCATGTTATCCCGGTTAGAATGAAATTCCACCAAGAAATCAGCTAGTGCTTGTGCTTTGATTGCACCACAACCGTATGAGCTTGGAAATAAGGCCTTATTTTTCGAGCAGATGTTACTAGCGCAAGTGCTAAATTTTATAGGTTGAGATACCGTTTTTCTGCGTCCAAAAGACTTTTACTCACATAGTAGACTGGCCTTGGAACGTTTAACTCCTCTTGGACTAAGACCGTGCTGACTACAAAATCAGACACTGCTAGGTAAATGAACAACTTTTCCCCCGGATGCGGCTTTGTCAGGATTTCCGGGGGCGTAATATGCTGTTTGATGTGGTAGAAGGCATCCGAGAACTCTTGTGTCCAATTGAAACAATTTTCTTTTCTCAGTACCTGAAATAAAGGGGCACATTTATCCGATGACCTCGATATGAACCTGCTTAATGCAGCCGAACTTCTGGTTAGAATTTGCACATCTTTGATCATTCTTAGTGGACCCATGGTACACAAAGCATTTAACTACACCGGATCAGCTTCGATTCCCTGTTTACTGACTATGTAGCCTAAGAATTTTCCAGATCTTACACCAAACGTGATTTTTTCCGGGTTCAATTTTAAATATATTTTGGCTAGATTAGCGAAGGCTTCTTCCAATTTAGCTACATGATCCTCATCTCTGGGACTTTTGACCAACATGTCATCGATATAGACTTCTACATTCTATCGATCTGACTCTCAAAAGATTCGTTCACTAAACGTTGATATGGTGCCCCCGCATTTTTTTAGTCCGAACGACATTACCTTGTAGCAGTGTAGACCCCTTCCGGTGATGAAAGTTTTGCTCTCCTGATCCCTCGGGTCCATCTGGATTTGATTGTACCCAGCGTACGCATCCATAAAGGACAGTAAATGATTTCCGGATGTCAAATCAACCAATTGATCTATTCTGGAGACCAAGAAATGATCTTTAGGGAAAGCCGTATTCAAATCAGTCAAGTCTACACATATCCGCCACTTACCATTTTTATTCTTTACTAAGACCAGATTGGCCGTCCACAACTGGAATTGTGATTCATAGATGCGGTCTACTCTCGTCAAACGGTCTACCTTCCGCCATTATCGCTTCAGTTTTCTCTTGAGAAAAATATATTCTGTTTTGAATGATCGGTCAAACACTGTTTTGTATAGCTAACCTGTGACAGATGATGGGACCCCTGTGACATCTTATGTGCACCAAGCAAACAAATGTAATTTGGTAGAAAGAAATCTGAGCAAGCTTTATTTTAGCTCTTGAGATAGATTTGTTCCTATCTTGAGACTTTTACCAGGGCTAAAAGCATGATCCTTGAAGCCTTTATCAGGGACCATAAACCCAGGGGTCTCCCTCGGATCGTCAACATAATCGGAATCCGCGGGAGGCCCCTCTGACTGCTATTCTTTTTTCGGTGTGACCCCTTTCAACTACTTGGGGGCCAGTGCCGCTTTGTAGCATTCCCTAGCCATTTTATGAGTTGACCTTAGTGTTCCCACATTGCTGCCCACCACATGTTTTAAACATTAGTAAATAGTAGATGGCACAACGTGCATCTTAGACAACCACAGACTTCCGAAGATGACATTGTACGACGTGGGGGCGTCTACCACTACGAATAGTATTGTGACTATCTTCTTGAATGGCCCTTTACCCAATTTTACCATTCCCTCGAATTCCCCGACTACGTCGGCGGTTGCACCGGTGAATCCTACTATCGTTCTGTCAGATTGTAGGATTGATGGTGGATTTGTTATCTGGTTATAGGTTGTCATAAACATTATGTTGGCGGAGCTCCCTGTGTCAATCAAAAAATTCCTTATCTCGTTTCCAGCTATCTCTGCACCGATTACCACTGCTTCTTCATGTGGACCAGCTACGTCTCTCATGTCATCATCCTCGAAGCAAAGAATTGGTGATGGGTTTCTGTATAGGTGTGATAAGGTTCCCGTTTCCAACTTTGTTTCCAGACTCACAATGTGCCTTTTTTTAGGAATAGTTTGATATAACTGCTACCGTATCCCTACCGAAAATGGTTAGTGATTCAAAAAACGCACATAATTCACTAAATTTTCCTCTGGTGATCGATTCCTCCACCATGTTCACAATGTTCCTGCTCAGATCCAGATCAAGGTACTCTACGGATATATCGAATGCATTAATAACTTCTACATCAACCACTTTAGATATCATCATAGTATCTTCTTGCTTCACAACAGCTTCTTGCTTTGGTGCAATTACGGTATTGTTTTGACAAAATCAACTAACTTTCCATTCTCTATCAGATACTGGACTTCTTTCTTTAATGCCACACAATCTTTGGTGTGATGTCTAATGTCGTGATAAAACTGACAATACTTGTTCTTCTTGTGTTCCCTCAGAGTCTGTAATGGGAAAGGCTTGAGAAAATGCACATTCGCACGTGCTTTCTCGAAAATGGTTGAGATGCACTTGGTCAATTCAGCGTAATGAGCTGGTCAGACCCATCTATTGGACACAGGTCTGGTATACTACTGAGCTGCTTGATCTGCATGTTGGTACTGTTGGTTTTGTATCGTCCGCTGAGAGGTTTGATTCATTACTTGAACTTGGGCTCGCGGTCGGATAGTTGTGATTGGCTGTGAAGCTTGTGATCGGATATTCACCGTTGTTGTACTGGCCTTTGCTAAGGTTAGATCCTGATAGAATTGAAACATGGATTCTATCTCTGAGGCCCTAGTTTCTTCGACTAATATCCTTTTCTTTATCTGATCTAACAGAGCGCCGAATGTCATGACCCGTGTATCCGCGACATTGTCTTTCATTACCCCTGGAAGAAGACCCATCCGGAAAGCGGTTAATGCTACCTTATCTTCAAAAAATTCCATTTCCGTCTTGACCTGAATGAATCGTTTCGTGTACTCTTTCAATCTTTCTCCGATTTTCTGTCTACAATAAATAATGGTATCCCCATTGGAGTGAAATGTTTTGCTTCCTCTGAAGTGCTGTCAGAACATGCTCCAAAACATTTCGAAGTTCTTTATGCATTCTTGTGGTAAAAGATTATACCATTTGGACGCAGCGTTATTGAAGGTTTGAGAAAATGCTCTACATAAAAACTTGTTGGCATCGTCGTAATTGATCATAAAGTTCTTAAACTGATCAATGTCATTGTCCGGATCCTGAGATCCATCAAACTTCTCTAGCTTGGAAATATCGAACCACTTGGGAAGATCCCAGAGAGGATCTCCGGGGAAATATGGGATGACCTCCAGTCGTGTCCGACTTTGTAAGCGCTTCCCCCCGAACCATCATTGGTTGGTGGATACAATATATCTTCAGTTGGATAAGTGAAGTGATTACTGACTCAGTAATCTTGATGATAACTATTGGATTGAGGCACTTTCCGAGTAGTGACATGGTCAACTCAAATATTTCCTGTCTTGTCCTAGACTCCTTCCTTCTCTAACTGGTCCGATGGATGTGCTTATGCGTCCTCAAATATCTTTGCCTACGATCTGCTTTGTATCAGGCATCTGTCTCCGAAGACGAAGATTTATCAGAACTTAAGGAGGTATATTCGCTAGACTCTGATGGTTTGTATCTTTGTTCTGATCTTGCACGCATTTTAGAATGTCGGCGGCTTCGCCTTCGTCGATTTTCTCCAGGTTGAAATAACATCTTATATTTGACCAGTCTCGATTATTTCTTGTCGAACCTCAGATCTGACTTTCTTGGAACTCACCATCATGGCTTCCCTTTCCGCATTCAACCTTTCGATATCCTCTAACAGTTCTTTTCATCTGGCGACCATGACTGATTCTTCAAGAAGCTCTTCAACATATCGATTCGGGCCATTGCCTTCGTTTGTGACTTGTCCTTCCATCAGATGGTCACCAGACTCAACCCCAACTATATCTCTCACCGGATTGGTCTCGATCTCTCCACGAGCTTCAGTATCCATATGTTTTTTTTTAAATATAGTTTTTAAGGTTTAAGAAAATTAATTCTGGATTCCACTTGGTTCCCACAGACGACACCACTGATGAACTTATAAAATCCTTAGTGAAATTCAGAAGCGGAAATGTTCGTAGGAGAAGATCGGACTAGGGAATATTCGTGTGAAGTGGCAGCAAGTAATGAAATCAGTGGTTTATAAAGGAAAAGAGATAAAAAGAATAAATGTAGCAATAATTGACTAATCATTGGCCCTTTTCCTTAAAAGGGAATGTCCTTTATATAGTAAATGAGGTAGATAATAAAATTACATAATTACCATCATAAAAGTGGATTTTTCACCCCCACTATTTGACTATTTACAGACAAGTTCTTGTTGTGTATCATTTGACCCCTCCATATCTTATGTTTGTTTTACTTTGGTCCTTAACCACTAAATATATAAACCTTGGTCTTATTTGTGGAATAAATTACATATTAATCACCTATATTTTCCTTCATTTTTCAATTCCAAATCATGTTGCAAAAAGCACCAAAAAAGAATAGATTTCGTCCATCATTAGAATTCTACCTCTCTTGCGATACCATAAAATATAATTATACTTTGGTGTGATATAAGAGCTCCAAATGGTAATTACAAATGGCCTAGGAATAACCCTTGGTCTAAAGAAATCTTATGCACTCGTAAATTGTCCCAAATGTTTTTAACATCGTGCTTGTAAACTTGCATGAGTTGCTTGGTTATTAGAATGATGGATTTGTAGCTTGTCCTTAAATTAAAATGTGTTCTTGAACATCAACGAGTCTCCATTGCGTAAGATATTAATCCATTAGATCCATAAAGAGTCATTCTTGGCGGCAATATTCCAAAATCAACTTAGAAATAAGTTAATAATTTAATGATTTCAAATATCTAGTTCGAATCCACATTCAGACTTTGGTAAACATCATTCATCCAAATAAACCAAATATTTGTTCAACCCTAAAAGGAAGTTCGACACAATTAAATAATGCAAGTCATTACCGCTACCTAGATGGGAAAAATAAATAACCAAAATGCCTTGATACCTTGGAACCGAATGAATAAGATCAACTCTACCGGCATAGGACAAGAATGATCCAATACATATGGGGATTCTAGAATAGATTTTATCAAATAAAGAACCAAAATACATAACATTTAAAGAGGAAAATCTAATGTAAAGCAAATGTATCATAATGACGTAGTTCATTGTACTATATATGTGCTTCATTCGATATCTTCCATTATTTGTGCCTGAATTTAGTCATATAAATGTTAGATTGAAGGATTTTTAAATGTATCCCCGACTTTAACCCAAAATAATAAACATAACTCATAATAATCTTAATCGATGACTCATCATATTGTGCTAACAATATCAAGTCATTCGCAAGCACAATACGTAACTTTGAGGCTACCATATTTTAAATGGAACTTAAAGGCCGGATATTTTGTTTTCTTCTTGAGAGGTCTAAATAGCTACTAAAGACGAAAAATGAAAATGTACGGACATAGAGGATCTCTTTGCCGCATCAACTTCATCCCTTTAAAGAAGTCATGCATGCTGCCATTATCCAAGTTATAGTAAATTCCGAACACTTCAGAAATTGATATAATAAATTCCAAGTTCTATATAGGAACTCTACTGCATTTGGTTTTGATGATAGATAAAATATCTTTATTATTATCATGAATAAAGTCGCATACTCCATTATGTTTTGGTGGTCCATTAAAACCTCTAATGTTCCAGCAAGATATCTTCATAGATGACAATAAGAGCTTGAGATCTCTTTTCTCATATTGGTGACACCTTTGTAATATTTTGCATACCTTAGAAAGCTTTTCAATGATTTATTCTGTATCATTCTAATTGGTTTTTTAACCCCACGATTCATTCTCACCAAGGTATATACGCCATCATTTTGATGACCCTTACTTTTATCGTTATTGTCTTGGGTGTCAACCATATTCTCTTTAGACAAGTTAGTGTTCAACAAATTGTGCACCACTCTTTCATGGTATTGTTCGGTGGTATTTTTATTATTTGATTCATCGTAAGAAATAAAAATATTATCATCTTCACTCGAATAAATATCGCTGGTAGTAGATTGAGTGGTTACAGCTTTACAAACCACCATTTCACAACTCAAATTAAGGCTTTTTACTCTAATTTGTTTTGTCCGATGTCATTAATGATTTTGAACTACTCGTTCGATATTTTACTTTCCATTAAGAGTCCCACTATGTACCATACGACTACCTTGTTGTTGCCCAAAAAATCTGCTTTGGGCGAATGACCAACAATTGACCTAGCTCTTTTTTTAGGGCAGTGTTCCCCTAAAATATGAATAACATTGACCATCACAAAATTTAGTAACAAAATCATACACAACTCTTTGGAATAAAGTTTTACCATTAGGCATCTTGAACACGACCTCCTTGACCAGCAACACGAAAATATCCACTTCCACCAATATCCTAACATATAAAAAACGCTCCATCGAGTGAGTTAATTTATCTGAGTACAATGTCGTGCCAATCTGTGAATCAAGATTGATTAAATCATTCTCATTCCAAAATTCCAAAGGAAAATTCAAGAGTTGAATCCAAATCGGAATTTGGTTTATAGCTTCATCTGTAAACTCAAATAACTATGACAATACTTTTTCGATAAGTGACCGACCAAAATGTAGTGAGCCCCTTCCTCCCCCAATTGATAATTGTATCTCAAGTACCATTGTCAAAGAAGTTAAAGATAATCCAACCAATATGATGAAAGTTAATATGGTGTTTTACCTTCCATATTTTGCAGCACTTGTAAATAGCTTGCTTCCCAGTTGATTTAGCGACAATATCACCAATCAAGGGGAAACTTAATATATCCAAAAAGTCTTCTAACATCACCAAAGTCAATAACAACTTATTCGTTATCTTTCTTGCTTACTTCAAGCTTGATGTCATTGATTGCTTACAATTTTACATGGGCTAGATTTTTTATCGAACCCATTGTGTACATTTGTTTCTTGAGCTTCTATCCAACAATAACATACAAGATGTTTCATCATGTGTAAGTGTTTGAGATACACTAGGATAATGAGGTTTCCCAAGAACATCAACCTCATTGGAACCATTAGCAAAATATGCATTGAAATGTATATTTTAAGCAATTTCGTATTGTTGTTGTTATGTTTTAAAAGAGGTGGGAACTTGTTTTCATCCTTTTTAGGAACTTGTTTGTTAGACCCAAAACAAGCATGACCAACAATAGCTTGTTTTGGTTTTTCCACTATTTTCTTTACAAACTCATCAATAGTTTGTTCCACCAAATTTCCAGCCAAATGTTTATATTTTGAGTTTTTAGATTGGAAAACTAAAAAATATTAACTATTTTCTTATTTTGGATAATTCAATTCATGGTAGAGCTTCACATTTCTTGTCTCATCTTCATCTTTTTACCGCTCCAAACACCAAAACATCATCAAATCGAGCAACAATAAGTTTTTTGTTTCCTTCTTGTTTGAGGTGGTTTTTAGTTTATTTTAGAACACAAACTAACTCTAGATTCATGTAGCTGAGTACCTTAAGCATTCAAGCCATCAATAAAAGCTTCAATATTAATTGCATTCTTTTTTTTTTCTTTTTAACCATTGAATTGATGGTAAAAAAATTGATCAACTTGCACTAAAAGATAAACTAAAAAAATTAAAAAAAATACTAAAGGTACAACTTTAAAATTATGGTGGATAAATTTTTTACTAATCTTGAAAAAAAAAGTAAACAAGAGGTTTTAATCAAAAGTAATTGACTTTTAATCGAGTTTCTGTAAAAATCAATTAGAGGTTTGAAATTTTCTTTTTGCGTTAAAAAAGAATTTGAATTTCTTTTCAAGGAATAGTGTCTCATTCTCTGACTCCTATTTCTACATTTGGTCTTCCCTTAGAAAAATAGTGTTTCTCATTTTATCTCTATCAATGGGGCCATGTCTCGTTATAGGTATCAAATCCATCAATTATACTCCCTTTTCAAGGAGGTGCCCGTTCAAGAGGCCTAATGAGGATTACATCCATGCTTCTCGTTTGAGGTCACCAATATGTCTTCTGAGCTTAAAAAGAGCCATATGCTGTTATGGGTACGGCATCGGTCAAACATGACATTGATCACAGCAAGGAAACAACTGCTGAGGCTTGGAAAAATATTTTTGTTGCAAGATGGTAGACTTCAACCCTAGACCTTTTTGGGAGGACATCCAGGACTGCTTACCGAAATGTAAACACCGAATTCAGAAGATTCTGTTTTGGTAAATCAAGACAACATACCAAAGTTGCCGACAGATAGTATGGATTCGGCAAACATGGTAACCAAGTATGCCATTTGTTCTAGAAAAATTTCAAGAATGCTTTGTCAAATGAAGTGTTCTTGTATGAAAGATCTTGTTAAGGCAGTTGTGCACATTGCTTCCTTTTTTTCCTGGCACTTTTTTTCCCCAGCTATTATCGGCATCTATTAACAAATTCTCAAACCCTTAATTTAGACTCGGTGAACACCAACCAAGTATTATTGATGTTTCTGACTAGAAGGTGGTACTGTTGATAAATCAATTTTTTTTTTAAAAAGTTAAGACTAAGGCCTATATGCACGAAACAAGGGAAGCTAAAGAGGGTAGCGTCTCACTCCGATATACGAATTAACCCAGAAGCAAAGAAAGAGTACGCCAGTTTCAAATTGACACCAGCCTGGTCGAGATTAACAAACTATTTATTGTAAGACTCAATATCCTTGTATGTTTTTTCACATTTTCTCTTCATTTCCACACAAAAAATTAACAAAGATTCAATTTCAATATCTAGAGAGTACACAAAACAGATAAAGATAGTTACAAAGGCAACAGACGAAAAACCCAAATGCTACAAAAAAAAGAAACTAATACTTCCTCTTTCGTATCTTGAAAGTGGATGATCTGATAACATCATCGTCCGTGATGAGCATTCTCTCAAGAGGTGTGATGGAGTCGGGTTTTGTGAAGTAAGTGAAGAGTAGAAAGATGCCGTCCAAGTAAGTATTGGTTTCTCCAGCTTTGTTTTTCTTCTTGATACCGTAAGCTAAAGGAATCACTCCTCTGTTAAATACCTCCACATACATCCCTCCACCCGCTACAAGCAACTGTACCATATTTTTAGTTAGTTAGCTACTGCGGATGAATAATTCATCACCAAATTGTTCTACACAACTCATTTGATGCTAGAAGCTTAGCTTAAGCCTCACCGAACGATGTTCACGCACTAGAAACTAGCTGCTCAATAAGTTCAATTTTAGCACCAACTCAATATGAGTCTTTGTGAACCACTCGGCATTAAAGAATCATAAAAAGCTTCATTAGCCATGGAATTAAACAAATTAGGGTTCAGTGTTACAATGTAAGCTTCTTTTAGTAAGTTTTAGTTCATATTTATCACTTTGATAGATATCTTCACTAATAAAACCACTCAAGTCCAAGATCATTGCTCAACTCACATTCAATCAGCTCCTAATTTTAGCATTCAATCAACTAGATCGACCTCCATGAGCTCTCGAGCACCTATACAGGAGCACAATAGGAAATCCTATCGGGCCCCCAGGCCATCTTTCCGACCCATCCCCTGGAGAACAGATCAAATGAGGCTGACCATACAGTTGAAGTAAGGTCTCGCGGTCGGGCTGGTGCAACGAGGCCAAAAAGGTTTACCATTGAGGAGAAACATAAAAAAGGTCGTTGATAGTGGAGGGGGGGGGGGGGAGAGCGACAATACCACCTGTCCAAGCTTTCCTCCGATAAAGAAAGTCATAGTCGTTGACTCAGACCCTGCCGGCGAGTTCGTTCTCCACCGAAGGGAAACACAAGATGATGACTCCGAAGAAGGATGGTATCCCTCCCCTGACTCAGCTTATTTTGACGTGTATGAAAATGACTATGTTGCGAACGAGTTGAATAAGCTGCTCAACGTAGCTGTCCTTCTTGAACACAAGGCCAACCATAAAGACCACTACAAGAGTGAAGTCCTTGAGAAAATGACTGAGGTGAAAACATTAACTTCCGAGGTTGACGAATTGAAAGTTAAAGTGAAGAACTTATCTGATGAGCTTGTGAAACAAACAGAAATATCTTCCCAGGTTGAGACCATGACCTCCAAGGTAGATGAGTTAAAAAAGAAGGTGAATGAGCTAACTGATGAACTGACTAAGACCTCAGAAGTATCTATCCGGTTGAAAGGTGTCGATGATGAACTTGCTAAAGAGAAGAAGACTTCTGAGGATCGCTTGGCTGCCATTACTTCCCTTATGACTGAATTCTCCGAGGAGAAGAGAAAGTTCGACAACGAACGGGAGAAATTTATTGCTAAAGACGTTGAACGCAACACAACGGTGGATGGCCTCCTTGAGGGTTATTGCAAAATAAAGGCATACTTTTAGAACGCGGTCGCGGACATTGAGAAATTATCAGCGGAGAATGAATCTTTTAAGAAAAATTTCGAAGTTGAGCAGAAAAAACGCCTTGATGAGTATGCGGCTAGTATTTTCACTCGCCTTGAAGAAAGAGATGCCAAGTTGAGGTCTGCTATGGTGATGGAGATGCATGAGAAGTTCCCGAATCTACACCTTGGCAGTCTTTGGACCCGGGTCATTGAACAGCATCGCCCCGTCGGAGTATCCGTGGAGGACCTAGAATCCAGTAAAGACTTAGAGAGTTCCTCGTCGGACTTGGATTCTCCTGCAGGCAATAAAGAGAACTCTGCATCCGACTAGCATTCTCTTCTTTTTGTTGACTGTTTGTACCTTGAACTTGTTAATAATCCTAATTTTTACGTACAATTTTCCTCCTACTGTGAGGGCTTATGATGGGATAATTTTTGGTTTGATGCTTATATTAAATATTTCTTCTTGAACTTGATTTGTCTTATGTTTATCTACTTATGATTCAAAACTGAATTCTTTGTCCAAATATTTTTGGAGTATGGTTTGAGTTCAAAAATATGAACTTTCTTGTCCAAACTTTTTTGGAGTATGGTTTGAGTTCAAAGAGATGCACTTTCTTGTCCAAACTTCTTTGGAGTGTGTTTTGAGTTCAAAAAGATGAACTTTCTGAGAGTCATTTTTTAAGAAGATAATAGAATTAAATATATAAGCTGACTATTTAGGGCACCTCATTAAAACCTTCGCGCGCCACCAGGGTAGGAAAGAGTGTGCCGCTGGTACTTACATAAATTGATAAAAAAATATTTACATGTCACACATTCACTCTAACTAAACCTTGAGGTGCTCAATGTTCCAGGGATGGGGAAGATCTCTCCCTTCTTTATCTTTTAGCCTGTACATCCCTGGTTTTATCTTCTTTGTTATTGAGTATGAACCTTCCCAATTCAGAGTGAGCTTTCTAAGTCTTTTTTATTTCATATGCAGGAAGACTTTTCTTAGGACCTTATCCCCAACCTCAAATTCTCTTCTTCTGACCTTTGAAGCATACTGATTTCTCATTAGAGTCTGATAGTGCAAAAGTTTAATTGTTCCCTTCTTCTTTTTTCTTTTATAAGATCCAATTCGGTGCGCTTTCCTTTGTCATTTCCCTCATCGGAATAATCACTTAGGTTGTAAGATGGGAACATAGTTTCTGATGGCACTACTGCGTCCATTCCGTACACAAGTGCGAAGGGCGACTCATGCATTGGGGTCCGGGGAGTAATCTTGTAAGCCCATAACATTTCCTGTAAGTTATCTAGCCACTTCCCGGCTTTACCCTCTAGATTCTTCCTCAACCCATCTAAAATTTTCCGATTGGTTACTTCGACCTGGCCATTCGCTTGAGGAACGAAAGGTGCTGAGAAACATTGTTGTATTCTTTTGGATGCACATAAAGCTCTCATTTCGTTGTTGTCAAACTGTGGGCCGTTGTCCATCGTAATCTTCCTTGGTACACCAAAATGACAGCAGATGTTGGAGATGATGAATTTGATCACATCTTTTGCTCTCTTTCTTGCTAACAGTTCAACTTCTACCAATTTAGAGAAGTAATCCACAGCGACGATGATCGTTTGGCGCCCTCCTGAGGCCATACGAAGCGGTCCGACTAAGTCGATTCTCCATTGATCGAAAGGTAAATATTATGATATTGACTCGAGGGGAACCCCCTGCATATGGATTGAGTTAGCAAATCGCTGGCAAGTATCGCATTTTTGTACCAATTCTTTGGCGTCCGCTGAGATGGTCGGCCAATAATAACCAGCCATAGTGCGCAGATACTTCCCCATCGTGAAGCTTTGAAAGTATTAACTATGACTTATCTTTTTCTAAACACCGGAGCAGAGGTCGGCTAAAAGATTTCTTGTACAATACTCCACTCAGTACCACGTATCCGTACGCTTTGAACCGTATCCTTTTAGCCATTACTTTGTCAACTGGCAGTATGTCATGGACTAAAAAATCTTGTATCTTGCTTCTCCAATCTTTCACCAGAGTTTTGGAAATCTGGAAAGCTTTGATGCCTCCTTCAACCAGTTTGGACCCCTTAATGATTGATAGACTTTCTTGGGTGACTATCCATGGGTGTTCCTCGGAATAAGATTCCCTAGCCAAAGAATCAGCCACTGAATTCCCTGTCCTATGAACTTGTTCAAACCTGACATCCTCAAACTCTAAGGTCAAAGCCTTCAAGACCCCCATGTACTTCACTAAATGATCTAGTCTTTCTTCTAACCGCCCAACAATGTGGTTCACCAAGAGTTGGGAGTCACTTATCAACTTAACTCGTTTGGCTCCGCAAATCTTTGCAAGTCTTAACCCGACCAGAGCTGCTTCATAATCTGCCTCATTATTTGATGCTTGGAATCTCAGTCGAATGTCCTGGTACATTGCAATACCTTCCGGGGAAGTCAATTGTACTCTTGCACCACAACGAGATGAACTGGATCCCCCATCGGTTCAGACTAATCACTCTGGGTCGGACTTTTCTTCTTCAACATCCATGTTATCCCGGTTAGAATGAAATTCCACCAAGAAATCAGCTAGTGCTTGTGCTTTGATTGCACCACAACCGTATGAGCTTGGAAATAAGGCCTTATTTTTCGAGCAGATGTTACTAGCGCAAGTGCTAAATTTTATAGGTTGAGATACCGTTTTTCTGCGTCCAAAAGACTTTTACTCACATAGTAGACTGGCCTTGGAACGTTTAACTCCTCTTGGACTAAGACCGTGCTGACTACAAAATCAGACACTGCTAGGTAAATGAACAACTTTTCCCCCGGATGCGGCTTTGTCAGGATTTCCGGGGGCGTAATATGCTGTTTGATGTGGTAGAAGGCATCCGAGAACTCTTGTGTCCAATTGAAACAATTTTCTTTTCTCAGTACCTGAAATAAAGGGGCACATTTATCCGATGACCTCGATATGAACCTGCTTAATGCAGCCGAACTTCCGGTTAGAATTTGCACATCTTTGATCATTCTTAGTGGACCCATGGTACACAAAGCATTTAACTACACCGGATCAGCTTCGATTCCCTGTTTACTGACTATGTAGCCTAAGAATTTTCCAGATCTTACACCAAACGTGATTTTTTCCGGGTTCAATTTTAAATATATTTTGGCTAGATTAGCGAAGGCTTCTTCCAATTTAGCTACATGATCCTCATCTCTGGGACTTTTGACCAATATGTCATCGATATAGACTTCTACATTCTATCGATCTGACTCTCAAAAGATTCGTTCACTAAACGTTGATATGGTGCCCCCGCATTTTTTTAGTCCGAACGACATTACCTTGTAGCAGTGTAGACCCCTTCCGGTGATGAAAGTTTTGCTCTCCTGATCCCTCGGGTCCATCTGGATTTGATTGTACCCAGCGTACGCATCCATAAAGGACAGTAAATGATTTCCGGATGTCAAATCAACCAATTGATCTATTCTGGAGACCAAGAAATGATCTTTAGGGAAAGCCGTATTCAAATCAGTCAAGTCTACACATATCCGCCACTTACCATTTTTATTCTTTACTAAGACCAGATTGGCCGTCCACAACTGGAATTGTGATTCATAGATGCGGTCTACTCTCGTCAAACGGTCTACCTTCCGCCATTATCGCTTCAGTTTTCTCTTGAGAAAAATATATTCTGTTTTGAATGATCGGTCAAACACTGTTTTGTATAGCTAACCTGTGACAGATGATGGGACCCCTGTGACATCTTATGTGCACCAAGCAAACAAATGTAATTTGGTAGAAAGAAATCTGAGCAAGCTTTATTTTAGCTCTTGAGATAGATTTGTTCCTATCTTGAGACTTTTACCAGGGCTAAAAGCATGATCCTTGAAGCCTTTATCAGGGACCATAAACCCAGGGGTCTCCCTCGGATCGTCAACATAATCGGAATCCGCGGGAGGCCCCTCTGACTGCTATTCTTTTTTCGGTGTGACCCCTTTCAACTACTTGGGGGCCAGTGCCGCTTTGTAGCATTCCCTAGCCATTTTATGAGTTGACCTTAGTGTTCCCACATTGCTGCCCACCACATGTTTTAAACATTAGTAAATAGTAGATGGCACAACGTGCATCTTAGACAACCACAGACTTCCGAAGATGACATTGTACGACGTGGGGGCGTCTACCACTACGAATAGTATTGTGACTATCTTCTTGAATGGCCCTTTACCCAATTTTACCATTCCCTCGAATTCCCCGACTACGTCGGCGGTTGCACCGGTGAATCCTACTATCGTTCTGTCAGATCGTAGGATTGATGGTGGATTTGTTATCTGGTTATAGGTTGTCATAAACATTATGTTGGCGGAGCTCCCTGTGTCAATCAAAAAATTCCTTATCTCGTTTCCAGCTATCTCTGCACCGATTACCACTGCTTCTTCATGTGGACCAGCTACGTCTCTCATGTCATCATCCTCGAAGCAAAGAATTGGTGATGGGTTTCTGTATAGGTGTGATAAGGTTCCCGTTTCCAACTTTGTTTCCAGACTCACAATGTGCCTTTTTTTAGGAATAGTTTGATATAACTGCTACCGTATCCCTACCGAAAATGGTTAGTGATTCAAAAAACGCACATAATTCACTAAATTTTCCTCTGGTGATCGATTCCTCCACCATGTTCACAATGTTCCTGCTCAGATCCAGATCAAGGTACTCTACGGATATATCGAATGCATTAATAACTTCTACATCAACCACTTTAGATATCATCATAGTATCTTCTTGCTTCACAACAGCTTCTTGCTTTGGTGCAATTACGGTATTGTTTTGACAAAATCAACTAACTTTCCATTCTCTATCAGATACTGGACTTCTTTCTTTAATGCCACACAATCTTTGGTGTGATGTCTAATGTCGTGATAAAACTGACAATACTTGTTCTTCTTGTGTTCCCTCAGAGTCTGTAATGGGAAAGGCTTGAGAAAATGCACATTCGCACGTGCTTTCTCGAAAATGGTTGAGATGCACTTGGTCAATTCAGCGTAATGAGCTGGTCAGACCCATCTATTGGACACAGGTCTGGTATACTACTGAGCTGCTTGATCTGCATGTTGGTACTGTTGGTTTTGTATCGTCCGCTGAGAGGTTTGATTCATTACTTGAACTTGGGCTCGCGGTCGGATAGTTGTGACTGGCTGTGAAGCTTGTGATCGGATATTCACCGTTGTTGTACTGGCCTTTGCTAAGGTTAGATCCTGATAGAATTGAAACATGGATTCTATCTCTGAGGCCCTAGTTTCTTCGACTAATATCCTTTTCTTTATCTGATCTAACAGAGCGCCGAATGTCATGACCCGTGTATCCGCGACATTGTCTTTCATTACCCCTGGAAGAAGACCCATCCGGAAAGCGGTTAATGCTACCTTATCTTCAAAAAATTCCATTTCCGTCTTGACCTGAATGAATCGTTTCGTGTACTCTTTCAATCTTTCTCCGATTTTCTGTCTACAATAAATAATGGTATCCCCATTGGAGTGAAATGTTTTGCTTCCTCTGAAGTGCTGTCAGAACATGCTCCAAAACATTTCGAAGTTCTTTATGCATTCTTGTGGTAAAAGATTATACCATTTGGACGCAGCGTTATTGAAGGTTTGAGAAAATGCTCTACATAAAAACTTGTTGGCATCGTCGTAATTGATCATAAAGTTCTTAAACTGATCAATGTCATTGTCCGGATCCTGAGATCCATCAAACTTCTCTAGCTTGGAAATATCGAACCACTTGGGAAGATCCCAGAGAGGATCTCCGGGGAAATATGGGATGACCTCCAGTCGTGTCCGACTTTGTAAGCGCTTCCCCCCGAACCATCATTGGTTGGTGGATACAATATATCTTCAGTTGGATAAGTGAAGTGATTACTGACTCAGTAATCTTGATGATAACTATTGGATTGAGGCACTTTCCGAGTAGTGACATGGTCAACTCAAATATTTCCTGTCTTGTCCTAGACTCCTTCCTTCTCTAACTGGTCCGATGGATGTGCTTATGCGTCCTCAAATATCTTTGCCTACGATCTGCTTTGTATCAGGCATCTGTCTCCGAAGACGAAGATTTATCAGAACTTAAGGAGGTATATTCGCTAGACTCTGATGGTTTGTATCTTTGTTCTGATCTTGCACGCATTTTAGAATGTCGGCGGCTTCGCCTTCGTCGATTTTCTCCAGGTTGAAATAACATCTTATATTTGACCAGTCTCGATTATTTCTTGTCGAACCTCAGATCTGACTTTCTTGGAACTCACCATCATGGCTTCCCTTTCCGCATTCAACCTTTCGATATCCTCTAACAGTTCTTTTCATCTGGCGACCATGACTGATTCTTCAAGAAGCTCTTCAACATATCGATTCGGGCCATTGCCTTCGTTTGTGACTTGTCCTTCCATCAGATGGTCACCAGACTCAACCCCAACTATATCTCTCACCGGATTGGTCTCGATCTCTCCACGAGCTTCAGTATCCATATGTTTTTTTTTAAATATAGTTTTTAAGGTTTAAGAAAATTAATTCTGGATTCCACTTGGTTCCCACAGACGACACCACTGATGAACTTATAAAATCCTTAGTGAAATTCAGAAGCGGAAATGTTCGTAGGAGAAGATCGGACTAGGGAATATTCGTGTGAAGTGGCAGCAAGTAATGAAATCAGTGGTTTATAAAGGAAAAGAGATAAAAAGAATAAATGTAGCAATAATTGACTAATCATTGGCCCTTTTCCTTAAAAGGGAATGTCCTTTATATAGTAAATGAGGTAGATAATAAAATTACATAATTACCATCATAAAAGTGGATTTTTCACCCCCACTATTTGACTATTTACAGACAAGTTCTTGTTGTGTATCATTTGACCCCTCCATATCTTATGTTTGTTTTACTTTGGTCCTTAACCACTAAATATATAAACCTTGGTCTTATTTGTGGAATAAATTACATATTAATCACCTATATTTTCCTTCATTTTTCAATTCCAAATCATGTTGCAAAAAGCACCAAAAAAGAATAGATTTCGTCCATCATTAGAATTCTACCTCTCTTGCGATACCATAAAATATAATTATACTTTGGTGTGATATAAGAGCTCCAAATGGTAATTACAAATGGCCTAGGAATAACCCTTGGTCTAAAGAAATCTTATGCACTCGTAAATTGTCCCAAATGTTTTTAACATCGTGCTTGTAAACTTGCATGAGTTGCTTGGTTATTAGAATGATGGATTTGTAGCTTGTCCTTAAATTAAAATGTGTTCTTGAACATCAACGAGTCTCCATTACGTAAGATATTAATCCATTAGATCCATAAAGAGTCATTCTTGGCGGCAATATTCCAAAATCAACTTATTAATAATTTAATGATTTCAAATATCTAGTTCGAATCCACATTCAGACTTTGGTAAACATCATTCATCCAAATAAACCAAATATTTGTTCAACCCTAAAAGGAAGTTCGACACAATTAAATAATGCAAGTCATTACCGCTACCTAGATGGGAAAAATAAATAACCAAAATGCCTTGATACCTTGGAACCGAATGAATAAGATCAACTCTACCGGCATAGGACAAGAATGATCCAATACATATGGGGATTCTAGAATAGATTTTATCAAATAAAGAACCAAAATACATAACATTTAAAGAGGAAAATCTAATGTAAAGCAAATGTATCATAATGACGTAGTTCATTGTACTATATATGTGCTTCATTCGATATCTTCCATTATTTGTGCCTGAATTTAGTCATATAAATGTTAGATTGAAGGATTTTTAAATGTATCCCCGACTTTAACCCAAAATAATAAACATAACTCATAATAATCTTAATCGATGACTCATCATATTGTGCTAACAATATCAAGTCATTCGCAAGCACAATACGTAACTTTGAGGCTACCATATTTTAAATGGAACTTAAAGGCCGGATATTTTGTTTTCTTCTTGAGAGGTCTAAATAGCTACTAAAGACGAAAAATGAAAATGTACGGACATAGAGGATCTCTTTGCCGCATCAACTTCATCCCTTTAAAGAAGTCATGCATGCTGCCATTATCCAAGTTATAGTAAATTCCGAACACTTCAGAAATTGATATAATAAATTCCAAGTTCTATATAGGAACTCTACTGCATTTGGTTTTGATGATAGATAAAATATCTTTATTATTATCATGAATAAAGTCGCATACTCCATTATGTTTTGGTGGTCCATTAAAACCTCTAATGTTCCAGCAAGATATCTTCATAGATGACAATAAGAGCTTGAGATCTCTTTTCTCATATTGGTGACACCTTTGTAATATTTTGCATACCTTAGAAAGCTTTTCAATGATTTATTCTGTATCATTCTAATTGGTTTTTTAACCCCACGATTCATTCTCACCAAGGTATATACGCCATCATTTTGATGACCCTTACTTTTATCGTTATTGTCTTGGGTGTCAACCATATTCTCTTTAGACAAGTTAGTGTTCAACAAATTGTGCACCACTCTTTCATGGTATTGTTCGGTGGTATTTTTATTATTTGATTCATCGTAAGAAATAAAAATATTATCATCTTCACTCGAATAAATATCGCTGGTAGTAGATTGAGTGGTTACAGCTTTACAAACCACCATTTCACAACTCAAATTAAGGCTTTTTACTCTAATTTGTTTTGTCCGATGTCATTAATGATTTTGAACTACTCGTTCGATATTTTACTTTCCATTAAGAGTCCCACTATGTACCATACGACTACCTTGTTGTTGCCCAAAAAATCTGCTTTGGGCGAATGACCAACAATTGACCTAGCTCTTTTTTTAGGGCAGTGTTCCCCTAAAATATGAATAACATTGACCATCACAAAATTTAGTAACAAAATCATACACAACTCTTTGGAATAAAGTTTTACCATTAGGCATCTTGAACACGACCTCCTTGACCAGCAACACGAAAATATCCACTTCCACCAATATCCTAACATATAAAAAACGCTCCATCGAGTGAGTTAATTTATCTGAGTACAATGTCGTGCCAATCTGTGAATCAAGATTGATTAAATCATTCTCATTCCAAAATTCCAAAGGAAAATTCAAGAGTTGAATCCAAATCGGAATTTGGTTTATAGCTTCATCTGTAAACTCAAATAACTATGACAATACTTTTTCGATAAGTGACCGACCAAAATGTAGTGAGCCCCTTCCTCCCCCAATTGATAATTGTATCTCAAGTACCATTGTCAAAGAAGTTAAAGATAATCCAACCAATATGATGAAAGTTAATATGGTGTTTTACCTTCCATATTTTGCAGCACTTGTAAATAGCTTGCTTCCCAGTTGATTTAGCGACAATATCACCAATCAAGGGGAAACTTAATATATCCAAAAAGTCTTCTAACATCACCAAAGTCAATAACAACTTATTCGTTATCTTTCTTGCTTACTTCAAGCTTGATGTCATTGATTGCTTACAATTTTACATGGGCTAGATTTTTTATCGAACCCATTGTGTACATTTGTTTCTTGAGCTTCTATCCAACAATAACATACAAGATGTTTCATCATGTGTAAGTGTTTGAGATACACTAGGATAATGAGGTTTCCCAAGAACATCAACCTCATTGGAACCATTAGCAAAATATGCATTGAAATGTATATTTTAAGCAATTTCGTATTGTTGTTGTTATGTTTTAAAAGAGGTGGGAACTTGTTTTCATCCTTTTTAGGAACTTGTTTGTTAGACCCAAAACAAGCATGACCAACAATAGCTTGTTTTGGTTTTTCCACTATTTTCTTTACAAACTCATCAATAGTTTGTTCCACCAAATTTCCAGCCAAATGTTTATATTTTGAGTTTTTAGATTGGAAAACTAAAAAATATTAACTATTTTCTTATTTTGGATAATTCAATTCATGGTAGAGCTTCACATTTCTTGTCTCATCTTCATCTTTTTACCGCTCCAAACACCAAAACATCATCAAATCGAGCAACAATAAGTTTTTTGTTTCCTTCTTGTTTGAGGTGGTTTTTAGTTTATTTTAGAACACAAACTAACTCTAGATTCATGTAGCTGAGTACCTTAAGCATTCAAGCCATCAATAAAAGCTTCAATATTAATTGCATTCTTTTTTTTTTCTTTTTAACCATTGAATTGATGGTAAAAAAATTGATCAACTTGCACTAAAAGATAAACTAAAAAAATTAAAAAAAATACTAAAGGTACAACTTTAAAATTATGGTGGATAAATTTTTTACTAATCTTGAAAAAAAAAGTAAACAAGAGGTTTTAATCAAAAGTAATTGACTTTTAATCGAGTTTCTGTAAAAATCAATTAGAGGTTTGAAATTTTCTTTTTGCGTTAAAAAAGAATTTGAATTTCTTTTCAAGGAATAGTGTCTCATTCTCTGACTCCTATTTCTACATTTGGTCTTCCCTTAGAAAAATAGTGTTTCTCATTTTATCTCTATCAATGGGGCCATGTCTCGTTATAGGTATCAAATCCATCAATTATACTCCCTTTTCAAGGAGGTGCCCGTTCAAGAGGCCTAATGAGGATTACATCCATGCTTCTCGTTTGAGGTCACCAATATGTCTTCTGAGCTTAAAAAGAGCCATATGCTGTTATGGGTACGGCATCGGTCAAACATGACATTGATCACAGCAAGGAAACAACTGCTGAGGCTTGGAAAAATATTTTTGTTGCAAGATGGTAGACTTCAACCCTAGACCTTTTTGGGAGGACATCCAGGACTGCTTACCGAAATGTAAACACCGAATTCAGAAGATTCTGTTTTGGTAAATCAAGACAACATACCAAAGTTGCCGACAGATAGTATGGATTCGGCAAACATGGTAACCAAGTATGCCATTTGTTCTAGAAAAATTTCAAGAATGCTTTGTCAAATGAAGTGTTCTTGTATGAAAGATCTTGTTAAGGCAGTTGTGCACATTGCTTCCTTTTTTTCCTGGCACTTTTTTTCCCCAGCTATTATCGGCATCTATTAACAAATTCTCAAACCCTTAATTTAGACTCGGTGAACACCAACCAAGTATTATTGATGTTTCTGACTAGAAGGTGGTACTGTTGATAAATCAATTTTTTTTTTAAAAAGTTAAGACTAAGGCCTATATGCACGAAACAAGGGAAGCTAAAGAGGGTAGCGTCTCACTCCGATATACGAATTAACCCAGAAGCAAAGAAAGAGTACGCCAGTTTCAAATTGACACCAGCCTGGTCGAGATTAACAAACTATTTATTGTAAGACTCAATATCCTTGTATGTTTTTTCACATTTTCTCTTCATTTCCACACAAAAAATTAACAAAGATTCAATTTCAATATCTAGAGAGTACACAAAACAGATAAAGATAGTTACAAAGGCAACAGACGAAAAACCCAAATGCTACAAAAAAAAGAAACTAATACTTCCTCTTTCGTATCTTGAAAGTGGATGATCTGATAACATCATCGTCCGTGATGAGCATTCTCTCAAGAGGTGTGATGGAGTCGGGTTTTGTGAAGTAAGTGAAGAGTAGAAAGATGCCGTCCAAGTAAGTATTGGTTTCTCCAGCTTTGTTTTTCTTCTTGATACCGTAAGCTAAAGGAATCACTCCTCTGTTAAATACCTCCACATACATCCCTCCACCCGCTACAAGCAACTGTACCATATTTTTAGTTAGTTAGCTACTGCGGATGAATAATTCATCACCAAATTGTTCTACACAACTCATTTGATGCTAGAAGCTTAGCTTAAGCCTCACCGAACGATGTTCACGCACTAGAAACTAGCTGCTCAATAAGTTCAATTTTAGCACCAACTCAATATGAGTCTTTGTGAACCACTCGGCATTAAAGAATCATAAAAAGCTTCATTAGCCATGGAATTAAACAAATTAGGGTTCAGTGTTACAATGTAAGCTTCTTTTAGTAAGTTTTAGTTCATATTTATCACTTTGATAGATATCTTCACTAATAAAACCACTCAAGTCCAAGATCATTGCTCAACTCACATTCAATCAGCTCCTAATTTTAGCATTCAATCAACTAGATCGACCTCCATGAGCTCTCGAGCACCTATACAGCTTACTAAATTCCTGAGCATAATCATATCATCTTCCTAACCCACCTTTAACATTTATAAACAACTTCACGAAAGGAGCTATTTAGGATATAAATTACCTCCTCGTACTTCTGAGTAAGATTAAGCCGCTCATCTTCCGACATATCGGGTCTCAAAACCGCCATTGTCTCGTACGGTCGGAGCCCCGGCGGGCACTGGGGCTCGGGCTTGTCCTCCACGGCAGTTACACCTAAACCGGGTAGCGACGGCGGTTCATCTTCCGATCCGAAACCACCACCCTCGAAAAACGACCCGGAGAAATCTAGGGTTTGTGATTTAACAGTGAAGGAAAGAGATTTATGGCTGCGTCGGTTTCGGAGAGTTGTCGAATTGGTGAAGAAAGGCTTGAAGGAGTCGGAGAAGGAGAGGACCGGTGATGATTTAGAGAGAGACTGAGGGCAAAGTAGGGAATTCGGCGACGTGAGTGAAGATGTCGCCATTGTCAAAGTTTGAGCTCTACGGACTGTTCTTCTATCAATGAACAGAGAGGAAAATGAGAGTTAACGGATAATAGATAAGGAGAGTGCGCAGTACGCTTTCAGCAGAATGTAATAGAGGGTAAAGCTTCTATTATTCTTGTTTTCTCCATTTCTTTTTCACACTATTTATTTTCCAATTATTTAAAATATGTTTTATCACGTATACAAATGGCATCGTGTTATTTATATTTTTCTAATAAATTGTTCTATCGCGTCTATTATAAAATAAATATACTATTTATAATATAAGTGGTATAAAATGTTCATAACAAGATTTTGTTTTATAATATTGTTTAACATGTTGTGCTACATCTAAACATATCATTACCTTCTAATTATCCTGTTTGGAAATTATATGCAAAAGAAAAGAATTTTGAGTGGATGAGTCTATTATTCGATCATATTAAAAGATATATTCAACGAAAAAGTAATTAAGCAATATCACATAGTGATAGGACTTCCCGATCGTCTATTTCAAAATTTTATTTTGTTCCAATGTTATAGGAAGTCTAGTGCATTTGCACCTAATATGGACGTGTTGTACAATTATTAATGATGTTAACACATCATGTCGACGTCAGGTGTTTGTAGTAAGAAGCTCCCACATTGATTATCTTACATTACCTAGACGAACAAGTTTGATGGTCAACATAGATGCAACATTAGGCAGGCAACCACACTCACCGTATTATTTTGGATGACATTATGGCTGTGGAATAATCATTGCAAGTAAGCTCAAGCATAAAAAACTGAAGGTAAAGGTCTTGCAAGACTCAAATGTGGTCGGCCAAACGCCAATGGATGAAGCAGTCTATCTACCCCATGATTTTCCGATTCTTGTAATGTAGTACATATAATGGATGACTGATATCAGACACCTGATACGAGAAAAGACCTAGGTGCCATTGTTTAGAATCCAAGATCAAAAGAGGGTATCTCCTCCATATGTGTTGCATCATCAGATTCAGAAGCAAGCATGCCCTCATACGCCTTTGAATCAGCCTGCATAACAACATTTTAAGTTATATAATATAACCAATGAAACAAGAAAAGCAAAAGTATGATCCAGCCTCTCTTGTTTATCCGTCATTGCTTAGAAGCAATGAAATAGACATTGTCTCTATTGAATAAAGAGTTCCTACCTGAACAGGTTTTGCCATGCTGACTTCTTCGCAAGATCTGTGTATTTCTGCATAATGCACTTAAGGTTAGGCCCCTCGGACATTAATCAGAAGTTGCAAAAGCTAGCAATAGACTTGCCTTTACAGGACACGGGTCTCTCAAGGTCCTCGTGTCTTCTTGATTCATAAGTTTCTACATTAACCTCAGACTCAACAGGTACCAAAGATTCTTCCAGTAGATGAGCGTCAGCAGAACAGCATTTGGAAGCATTCGAATCTTGAAGCTCTTGAATCGCACCAGCACAGCTCTGTTCCACCTTTGGCTTTTGAAGAAAGGCCAAAATTTGGCTCGCTGCAAATTATATATTTACAGAATTTGATCAGAAAAAGAAAGGGAGACATGTAATCTTAACATAAGTCAGTGGCGTACCATTACGAAAAGACTTGTTTGTATTGATAGTCTTGCCGACTTTATTGCTCCCAAAATTTGAGTTTGTTTCATCCAAAGAAAAAGCACTGAAATGTGCTACTTTTTCTACAACAGTTTATGCCAAAAGTGTCATGATATACGATCAAGACATAAATATAGATATACATGCAAACAAACATCAAAACGTTCCAAGTAGATACACATATTTCTTTATGGCGAAACACTACACGTGTGGTGCTTCAAATGTTCAAATTAACTTACTATCCTGTGAAGGCTTCATTGTTGGCATTCTTCCGCTTAAGCTGACTTCCTCTTCAGGTGAGATGCAGATAATAGTATTTTCATTTTTCCTTGAACCAGGTATGCTTTGAGATTTGACTGAAAACCAAAACAATCCAGAGACTCATGCAAAATTTCGAACAGCAACAATACGATCGAAAATTATACATTAAATTACAATAAAACAACAAACAACGAAACAAGAAGGAAAAAGAGAAGATAAGATAAGGAGAAGAAATTGCTAAAACGTGAATCTCATGCAAATGTAATCCAAGAGAAGGAGAAGAAATTGCTAAACTTAAATTTGATGCAGATGTATCGCTATCTACAGCCTGACAACAAAGTATTAAGGATAGAATTAAACCTTCAAGTTCCAGCAATGGCTCACCAACCTCAACCAAATATTTTGGCAATGCATACGTGTTTCCTGTTTTAAATTCTTCTGATAAACTGAGAAATTTGCTGCTCAGGAGTAGTTTATCTTCACTTAGTAATTTAACCTGTCATGTTTTAATTGTGTAGATGAGAGTAACAGAAAAGATTCTTTTAAAAAACGAAGTAAAAGAAGCATAGGACATAGCCTTTACAATAAGCATCCAGAAACAAACACTTACATTAAACATTCATATTAACAAACCTGCATTTGGTAAGAACCACACAAGGCGAGTCTTAGGAAGCCACTGCTATACTTCTTTACTTTTTGAGTTATCTGACTAGTGTACATAGCCTGCCACTCTGTATAGTTACAAAAATTAATACCATCGAGACTGATAGTTTGTTGGACAAGATATCAAGTATCCTTCATAAGAAATTTGCAGAATATGACTAGTGTACATAGCCTGCTACTCTGTATAGGTTAAAAAAATTAATACCATCGAGCCTGATAGTGTGTTGGACAAGATATCAAGTATGCTTCATAAGAAATTTCCAGAATATGATAAGATTGACCATTATATTTTTATGATGATACGAAAATAACTTTTTATTCCAAGGGGCAAGATGATATTATCTTACAATTAAAACATGCAGATTAATATTAACAACTGATTTGCAGCTGTACACTGAATATTTCCTACAACAATATATTTGCTAAGATTTTCCAAAACAGTATCAAATGGTTCAGTAAATCATGGTGGCCGACATTTTACGGGGTTATCACCTTTAGGTCTGTTCTGTAATTCATGCAGCATTCCTGTCTTTTTAGAATTACTAACTTTGGTTCTCTGAGCTTTCAAATCCTCCAACTGTTGCTTGTTCTCTTCAAGTTCGCCAACATCAACCAAATAAGTGTTGAATCTCAATGGTTCACCTGATCTAATAACTTCCTCATTCTTGAGGAATCTACTACTTAACAATGTTTTGCCGTCGTCGTATAGCATGACCTGAACATGGAACGAGATGCAGAGAAAAGAAAAAAGTACTGCGGTAAGTAAAACCTTCTGTGAACATGTAATGGATGCAAAATTTCCTCCTTTTCCAAAAGTTGCAAAGTATAATATTTGGATTGAAGTGTTTCCAGCATATAAATGTCAACCATATCAACTACTAGCTTGGTTAGTTACAGCAATAAACAAATGAGATAATGGCCTAGTTTTTGTAGAAACTAACCTGCCTCCCTAGGAGTCCACCGTTAGCCATCCGCAAGAAACCATCATGATACTTCTTGGCCTTTTGAGTCACTTGAGGAGTGTACATAACCTGCCATTCTACCAAAAAATTAAGCATATGTTAACTTGTAGATAACCGCAGAGCTAGTACTTTAAACATCAAGAGAAGTGAGAAAGAGATTAATGGATCCTATAAACAACAAAAGTGCAAAACCTTAAAACTTAAGAATAGGCATCTAGAATCCAAACTTTTGCACAATTCCATTTTGTATACTGGGAGAATAATAATTCAGTTACTACTGAAAGAATTGCAAAACATCATTTAGACAAGAACTTGTCATGAAGGCCTGTAACTCCCATAGACAGTTTGAGGGAGTAAAAGTACTCATCTACTGAAATATAAGAACGGGACCTTCAATGGAATAACATCGGAGACGAAAGGGACGATGATTCTTTAATATCAAACGACTTGGAAAAACAAGAATAAAAACTAATAAATCCGCCGACATACAACAGGATATGAAAAACAAGTGTCAATGTAATCAACCTTTTTGGGTAGTTTCAAGGGATCCAAGAGGATTCTCCTTCTTATACATTGTGTCCACTGTAGGAGCCATGTTTCCATTATCTCTATGAAAATCATTTCCATTGCACTCTCCAATTTCAACTAAATGAGAATCAAAAGCTATTGATTCGCCAGATTTTATGATTTCATCTTTCTTAAGGAACCTGTTATCTAATTGTTTCCTACTGTCATCAAAGAGGGTGACCTGGAACGATTGAATAAAAACATGTCAAAAAAGAGTCTACCAATATCTTTGAAGTAAACAACGTCAACTATGTATCACTTGACAGAATGATATAACACATAATTGAAGACACTTTCTCGGATTATCAATAGTAACAACAAGAGGGTTATCAAGCACTTGCGAGAATATGCATTATACCAGTATTCAAGCTGTTGACTCAGATAAGAAAGATAATAGCCTCAGCAAGGGGAAAACAATCAACAAAGGCAGTAGGGTCAAACCTGTCTATGCAGCGATCCAGAAACTGTCATTTCTAAGAAACCATCATGATACTTCTTGGCTTTTTGAGTCATTTGAGTAGTGTACATAACCTGCCACTCTAGATTTGAAAAAAAAAAAAGACAGGAAAGGACCTTGATTATTAACTTGTATTCAAGTGAGATGCATTCTCTTTTTTATGACAAAAAATTGCATTAAGAACACAGGTGGCACTCCTATAATCCTATTATATGAAATAGAATTAGATTCAGGGGTGATAAAGCGCATACTATACAGGCTTGAAAACTAACCCGTCTTACTAGGCTTTGCTGTATTTGTATTACTCTGAGAAGACCCATTATTTTGCTGTTGGCTTCTCTTAAATTCTGAAACACAAACAGTTAGTACAATAATTGAGCTCATACGACACACGTGCTACTCAATGCTTGGAGCCAGTTTCATACTCTTATGCCAATGCTTGCAGTTAAAAAAAGTTAAGAATCAGGTTCCATGCCGATGATTAATAATACTGATTCAACTGACCTCGAATAATCCTATGTGTGGGGCTGAGAGTTCTAAAAGTTGGCTTATCCTTCTCTACTTTCACGATTTTAACTTTTCCTTGCGAGTCTGAACCCATCAAAAGCATAAAAAAAGGAGAGCAAAGAACATAGCAATATATATTATTATTTAAGAGAACCTATTATATTGAACTAGTATAAATTATTACCAAAATTACGATTGAGTTTGTTAATTCCGTTTTGAAGATTTGAATTGGATGGAGGCTTCTGACCACCTTCAGGATCACCTATATCAACCAAATAGGAATTGAATGCCAGGGTTTCACCGGAGCTGAGCACTTCGTCTTTCTTCAAGATCCTGCAACCCAGCAGCTTCTCGCAGTCATCGTACAGCATTAACTGCAATTCAATTTAGTGAACAGCGATTAGAAGATCCAGAAATAACGCAATTCCTCAGTTCTAGTAAGGAGAAAACCTTTTTATACATAAAACGAACAAACAGTGAAGTTACATAAATCACATCTCCAGAATCTCTAGAAACTACATAGACTAAAACGTCCCAAATTCTTTAGCTAAAACTGCCAACAAAGCTGATGAATGAAAACCAGAACAAAATAATAGTAAATAGAGCTGAATTACTGGTAATCTAGATCCAGCTTGAACTATCAAATTCGAGATCAATGGATAGAGCAAAATCTAAACTAATCATCGATATCGTACAATAATCTACAGAAAACCGAGAGGAAAGGAAGAAACCTTATCGGTGGAGACATGTAAGTCGAGAAAACCGTCTTGGTAAACCTTCCTCTTCTGCTTGAGATGCTTCGTGTAGGTGACGCTCCATCTCCTCTTCTCATCATCATCTTCTCCCATTTCGTTTCCTTCTCTAGAAGTGAATTTTGTTTTGAAATTTAAACGAAGGTCTGCTCTCACTGGCAGCTATTTTCACTTCTGAAATTAGCGGGAAAACTTGCAGAAGAATGGAATAAACGGCATGCGGTTGCTGTTCTGTAACTCCAAATGGTGAATCTGGGGTATCGGTCGCATGAGAAAACGGCATGTGACAATTTACTATTTCTAATTTTTAATTTTTGAAATTTATTTTATTATTTATATAATTTTTTAGAGATGTTTGTTAAACTAAATTTTTAATTTTGTATTTTTAATATATATATATAGAGACAAAAAAAACAACAAAAAATGAATAAAAAAATATCTAGTAATAACAACCTAGTTAAAAACTTGTCGCTTAGCCTTAATTTCAATCATGTTAACGATGTATCCAAGAAACTTACCGCTTCCAACATCAAAAGAACATTTAAAAGGATTTAGCTTAAAGTTGAATTAGCACAAGGTGGTAAAGATATTAGATAAAATATCGAGGTGTTTATCCTCATTGTCGCGTTTGACGATCATATCGTTAATGTAGGACTTCATGTTTGTACCCAACTGCTTTTTGAAAATCTAGTTGACGAGTCTTTTATAGGTTGAACATGTATTTTTTAAAATCAAAAGACATAACTTTATCGTGGTACAAACCTCGCTATGTTTGGAATGTATTATGCTCATCTTCATGTGGGTGCATTTTTATTTGATTGTAACCTAGATACGCATCCATAAAAGAGAGTAGCTCGTTATCCGATGTCGCATCTAAAATGATCAATGCGAGGCAAAAGGAAAGCATCTTTATGGAAGGCTTTGTTGAGGTCTCTAAAATCAACACGCATTCTCTATTGTTCGTTCTTTTTTTACCAACACAGGATTGACGACCCAAGTCAGGTATTTTTCTTCTCTAATGTTCCCTAACTTGAGAAGTTTGTCAACTTCTTTAGTGATAGCTTCTCATTTTTCTAGTAAAAAGGTCTACCGTTTTTGTCGAATTGGTCGTAAACTACTATTAATTGATATTTTATGAAAATTGATGGAAGGACATACTCTTGAGATACTATCAGCGCTCCAAGTAAAGATGCCCAAGTTCTGTCGCAATATTTATTTTAATATACTTTTGAAATTTCGGTTTGATTGGCTCCCAACTCAAATTACCTTATCTACTACAAAGCTCTTTTCAGTTACATTACCCAGGGAGGTCGTTCGACATGCTCTTGTCGTGTGGGTCGTCGATCTTGGTTTCTATGTTATTTTTATTATCGATTTGATGATGTTCCCCCTAGTTCATTAAATTTCATTTAACAAACAATCAAATTTGATTTTGAAATCGTAATTAATGAAGTAATGAAGTCAAGCATGAGGCAGTCTTTGCATGAATTTAGTTGGTTCGAATTTGTGGGGCTAAATTTAGGGAATGCTTAAAACAAAGCAGCATAATATGAAAAAGTACTTGAAATTACTTAAGCAACTGGAAATATAGAAATATCCTGACACGACCACTTTAAAAGTGTTTAAATAAAAACGAAACTTCGTTGATTCTCAAAAAATCGCACAAGTGTGTAGTGGGAGAAAATTATTGGTACAAGGGATTAATTAGAAATTTTTTGTTTGAAGGATATTGTAGTCAAACTTTGTTAATGGATGTTATGAACTTGGTAAAAAATTGTGACTTATGTCAAAGATATGGTAATACGAACATATTCCACGAGAAAAAATAAAATCAAATATTTCTTCTTGTTTAGTTGATGGGATGACGAATAGATTTAGTTGGTCCATTAATGATGGCATTAAAATAATGAAACTTTCAATCGTGGTTGTGGATTATTTTACCAAATGGGTGAAAGCGAAACCATTGATGAAGGAACTATCTAAGAAAGTTAGTGAATTCTTGCAAAATAATATTATAAGCAGGTTCAACATTTCCAAAATAAATCATAATAGAGTATGGTCCACAGTTTCAAAGTGATGTCCTTATAAATTTTTATAAGAAATATAGAATTGAGCAAAACTTCTCTACTCTTTATTATCCTCAATCTAATGGACAAGCTGGAGTAACTAACATGATTATTCTAAGTGGAGTTAAAAGAAATCTTGAGCTAGTAAATGGCCTGATTTTCTGTAAGAAGTCTTGTGGGCTTACTGAACAACTCTAGGAGCAGCTATAAATAAAACACATTTGTCCATGGTTTCCGAAATGGAAGTTTTAGTTCCAGATGAAATTCTATTACCAAGTCACAGAATTGAGTAGTATTCTCTAATGGAAAATGGCGAGGGAAAAAATTAGATGTTGATTTGATTGAAAAGCGTAGAGAACAAGCTTAACTTTGGGTAGAGCATTGCCAAAGCACCATATTTTTAAGAATGATGGATTACCACGAGCTAAATCTAGAATGGTTAGCTAGATTATGTTTCAGAAACATATGATAACAAACAAGGGCACAATGTTAATCAGGTTTATCCTGTCATTTGGGTTAAGTTAAATAGGAAAAATTCAAACATATTTAAAGAACATAATGATAAGTGGGTAAAGTGGAAATTTGAAGCCCCGGTTCAAAGGGTTATAGAAATAACACACATCACCGTTGTTTTCCTTTTTTTTGAAGGCCGATACAACCCATAAAATTAAGAAAACAAAAAATTCAAGATATTAAGAACTTTACCTTTAATTGTTTGATTTTTGAAAAATACAACCTTGAGGTTTAGACAAATTTAAAAAGAGGGATGCAAGGTAATTTTAAAATACAGATTGTATAGATAGATTATATAGAGAGAAAGTCTAGATAAAGAGTTAGATGAAATACTTGAAACCTTTATGCATGTAACAATTTTGAATAAGGACCGTTGGAGTAAAAAGTATATGAATGGATGAGATTCCATGCTCACTGAAATGAAGATAGTATATAAAGAGTTTTTAGATTTTGGTTTATTAAAGAAATGAATAAGATGGGCATGTATGAGTTAAGCATCGCATAAGTCTTTGAGAAATACTAAGGGTTACGTGTCATTATTTTAAATAGCAAGATGAACATTTCTTAATCATTTAATCTTTAGCTACAAGAACTATACCTAAGAACTAGGGAGGATTTTAACAAAATACATTTACCTTGTCTTATAGTCCTTAACTATAAAATCATACTTAAGAACAAGAGGGGAAACTTGATAAAGTAATATTCCCCTATGGGTCATATATAACTATTCAAAAGTTAAAGTTCTTTCACTAACACTAGACTGCATTAAAAAAGGGTCGTATCAACTATAAGACCCATGAAAAGGTTATAATCAGATGAAGACCCAAATATATCCTAGCAGAAATATTAAGCGGATTAAGTCAAACAAGTAAGATGAAGAACTCTTATTTGACGACCAAAGTATGGGTTTGAGTTGACCAATTTAGACACGTGAAACTTGATTACAATAAATCTCCCAAGTATAATGACAACCTAAGATATACGACAACAACAACCTCAAGAACGAGCCTCCATAAAATCAGAATAACTCACCCAAACAGAACCAACACTAATAGTCCCACAGGTAGAAGAAGAGGAAACTCAACACATACAAACAAAATAATATGCACCACAAAAGCGCAAAAGAGAAGCATCACTATTAGCTGATATGCCTGACAAAGAAGTATGTATAAAAGTGTAGATCCTACACTATTCTATTTTGATGAACTTGATCAGCTTGAGGCCAATGCTTTCATGCAAAAAGGTTTTGATGGTATCGCATATAAGATGTTTGGTCATAATTTAAAAGATGTTGTTACTAACAAGGTTGCAAAACAGATAACATCACGGGTAACCGCTCATGATTCTATAAGTGCATCTTCAATAGTTTAAGATTAAAATCGAATATATATATTTTCATATATTGACACCCAGTTTTCCATTTTTCATACCATCAAAGAATCAGTGTAACTAGAAAAATGTGTGGCCTGACTAGGCATTCGACGGTCGAAGATATAGTAAGATACAAGAAGATGCGACTTTTTCTAATGGTAAAAGAAAAGAGCAACAACGCAAATCATTAAGGTCTGTGAATAGCACAAAATCCTAAAGATACGAAGGGCTAAAAAATAAGAAAACATATAAGTATTGCCATTATCACAGTTATCCTATAGACTAACTGTGAATGTAAGTAAACTGATGACGCTACTTTATGAACGCGATCTGGATTTCAAGGTAAAATATACAAGTGTTGCATTGTAATATTGGACTTTAAAGTAGACTAGCATGCTAATTTAAACTAGAATCACATGATTAATTAAAGTAGAAATGCATGTTTCATAAACTAGCATATTTAATAGATTTGTAGTAAAATCACAAATTCGGTTGTATTAATCTCACATGTTTGATCACATATCACTTATTTTTTGTTTAGTAGATTATCGATGCTTGGATTTATAAGATGCTTAAAAAAACCAATTGGAAATTAGCATCTGAAGGTTTCGAATATGCTTACACTTGTAAATATAACGCGATATAAATTTATGCTTATACAACAATAAGCATAACTAAAATTAGGTGTCGGTTATTAGAATACTTTTTTGTAAATTCCTTGTCTTAATGCAGACAACACTGACCAGTAAATGAAATCTCTCAACAAAAATTAACGAAGTATTCGAAACTAGGCCACCCAACACGTACCATGCATTCTTTCCACTATGCCACCTAAAAAAAATATAATTAACCACTGGATATTGGTGGTTATTGACATTGAAAGTATAATAGCAACAAACTATAACCTACATATGCCTAACAGATAATATGTAGCATACTACACAAGGAAAACTGCTGAGCCACTAGAAAGTATTTAAATTCATGGTTAGACTCATAGTAAATTATATGGGTAGAAATATAAGAAATTGCACATAAAATACCGCAACTCGCATGATTAAATATACAACAACTCAATGTTTAATAAACTTGAAATCGAATGGTTTAATATATAAAAAGTTGTATAATTGATAAATAAGAAAACACATATTTTAATATACAAAAATAACGTGTTTAATATACTTGAAACCGCATGATCTATTATAAGACTGGTCTTACATCTAACTTTTTAACTGGTCTCAACTCTTATCAACATTTGGCGTACTACATGAAAAATAAATACATACTTGTTCTAAAAATCCATATAAAGTCAAATATGTAAGAGTTATCCCATAACAAAAATTACGCAGCCTCGATTATGGCATTTTTGTTTGTGAATACGCCAAAGATGTTATCCCGAATGGATTTATTCCAAGAAGATACAATGAAGACATGTGTCAGAATACAAGAGATCAAATCTTTTATTATTTCCAAAATGATGTAAGCACAAATGTTCATTGGTAGCTCTCTTGTTTGACTATTTTTTATATAACCTATTTTGTAATGTGAAATATTTTGTAAGTAATTTTTTTGTAATTAAAAAACAAAATAATGAGTACCCATAAGTATTTACTCTCATGGTGAGTAACCCTAAACTCGTACGGTGAGTATTCTGAAACTTGTATGGTGATTAATAGTGAACTCGTAGAAAATCACAATGGTGAGTAATACTAAATTCACATGCTAACTATGCCTAAAATCAAAAGTGTAAATAATGCTGATTACACCTAAAATCTCAAGTTTGTATCTACACAGTGGCCTGGATCATATTATTCATCTGCCCTTGCCTAATATTTTACTGCCCTTGCCCAATATTTTACCAAAATATGTAGTGGTATTGCATGGTAAATAAAAAAGAAAACCACCATCTTCTAACCAATCGAATCATATCGATATTTAATCATTTTAATCAATAATTATAAAACACATATTGAGAATTAGTTAGAGTTTTTTTCTTATAATACATAAATAAAACTCGCCAATTCTTCAAATTTCAAAACCATGACACATTTCAAGTCATCCTCCGATGAGTATGACTACTCTTCATCCTTAGATAATGAGCTTTCTGAATCTTTTGAGCACTTATCATCGTACAAGATGACAACCACCTCTAGATACTCCTTGAGTCTTCTAGAAATGAGTCGATATTCGCTTACAAGATGCATTTAAATCACCAGACTCTGGTTCATTCTCCGGAGATGAGTCAAACTATATTAGAAACAGAATCACATATAATATTTATAAAAAAAACCCAATCATCATACACTAATCAAACCACAAAAATCTATATTTTGAACTCAATATATTGGAAAGAAACAATTAAACCAGAAATCGATATTAAAAAGCGATTAAACTAGTTATTGATATGCAGGAACTCGATTAAACAATGCACGAGTTTTTTTTTCTGCATATAGAGTTCATGTAACTCATCATGCAAAAAAAATCATAGATTTACGAAGAGATTTTATTCGATATGCCAAACCATATATTTAAAATAAAAATAAGATTAGTGATAGATTTTTATCTTTGGAACTCCAAAAACGGCTTCGAAATTGTTTGGTGGCTATGATTTTTAGGGTTAGAAGAGAAGAGGTGAAGGTAGATAGTTACCGGAGAAATTTGGGTTTTTGTTGTAAAATTAAAACAATGATAAATTAGAATCGTACTTTATGGAGGAAATAACAAGATGAGATTTTTTTATGAATGATGGAGAAAATAATAAATTTTATGGGGGAAATAGTTTCACCCATTAAGTTATCTATTTTTTTCTAATAATAAGTTTATTTGGTAAGTATTATGTTTTATGAATTTAATATAATGGATTCAATTTTTTAATTACTCATTAATATTTATAGGTAGGTAAAAGTGGCCAGAAATTAGCCTTACAATAAGAGTCCACTATTAAATGGGCCTGGTTACCCAATAAAAAAAAACGGGAGAGCCACATTAGGTTAAAGGAAAGGGCAAGGCTATAATGGGACCCCATTTGGCTATAATGAGACCCCAATTTCAGAATTTTTTTTTCTTCAATGTGAATTGTCGATTTTGCCCTTCACTTATAAGTCACAATTTTGAACCAAAAACCAAATTTTCTCCAACCACTCTCTAGATCTTTCTCTCTCTAAAACTACCTAAAATCTCTAAAAATCATGGATTTGAGTGATTGGAGTGAAGGATTCAGCTGCAACCTTGATGATTTCGCATCGGAGGAAGAAGAGCCGTTGACGGACCATTTAGAATCCCAAAACGAGGTATTTTCCGAAATTTTTCGAGTCAGTGCGAATATAGCGGTGGTACCGCTATAAAAGTGATGAACTGCGAACTGGGGATTCGCAGTTCGTGCCAAATTGCGAACTGCCCGTTCGCGAAATCCCCAGATGGACGAACGGGCCGTTCGCAAAAAAACCGGATGCACAAACGGCCCGTTCGCGAAAAAGCCAAACCCACGAACGGGCTGTTCGCAATTAGGCTGAATTTTCGAGTTCGAAATTTGCAATGTTGCTGAATTTTCGAATTTGTAATTCGCAATTTTGTTGAATTTTCGAATTTGGAATTCGCAAAAATGACCTGTTTTGGAATTTATAAGATCATGTAGGTATAAATATGTTCTCATATAATTGCATGAATGAACTATGTAGGAACCCGGTCCACCGCCATGTTCGATGGCCGATTACACGAAAGTGTTTAGTACGGACACTTATTACACCAAAGCCGATTTGGTTGATTGGGTCGAGTCCGAAAGCATAAAGCTAGGATTCATTTTGGTCCGGAGTAAAAACGACGACGGTACAAAAAGCATGAAAACTCCTAGGATATATTTTAGGTGCGAGAGGCACGGGGTTTACAAACCTAACCCCCAAACCGGGGTATGTTAAGAAGCGCCGAGAATGTTCATCGAAAAAATGCGGGTGTCCGTTCTACTTAAGAGGGAGTCCGGTCTCAGAGCTACCGGGTTATTGGAAAGTGGTTGTGCTAAACGGGAAACACAACCACGATCCATTTTTGCACTTGGACGGTCACTCTCGGGCCGCTAGACTAAAAGTCGAAGAACAATTGTTCGTTCGTAGTCAAACGGAAGTCGGTTCTCGACCGAGAGAGATATATCGCAGGTTGAAGATTAAAGACCCGCAAAATGTATCAGGCATGCGCACGATATACAACATGCGGCAAAAACATGATTTGGTTGATAAAGCGGGCAAGACCCAAATGCAATACTTGTTTACTAAGTTAAAAGAACACGAGTACTATGTTTGGGAGCGAAGTTGTGAAGCAACGGACGAGATCCTCGAGTTGTTTTTTGCACACCCTAAAAGCATCGATTTTATGCGCACGTTTCCTCAAGTTCTTATAATGGACAGCACGTACAAGACTACAAGATATAAGATGCCTTTACTTGAAATAGTGGGCCAAACTTCGACTAAGAAGACCTTTTGTGTTGCTTTTGTTTTTTTGAGTTCCGAGAAACAAGAGAACTACACTTGGGGGTTGAGTATTCTAAAGATGGTGTTGACGAACAACAAGTGCCCATTTCCTAACATCATTGTCACCGATAGGGAGTTGGCTTTAATGAATGCTATAGACGATATATTTCCGGACGCAACTCATATGTTATGCACTTGGCATATTGGTAAGAACGTCACCTCTTACGCTAGAAAAGTTTTACCGAATGTGGAAATGGCCGATGAGTTCGGGGAATATTACCAAAGGGTAGCCTATTCGGCCACGCTCGAAGACTATAACAAAAACCTTGTCGATATGCACCACACTTTCGCATTTTGTCCATTGGCTCTCGACTACGTTATGAAGCAATGGATTGACGAATATGGACACAAATTCCTCAACATTCACACGAACAAATTTAAACATTTTGGCAACCAAACTAGCAACCGGTGAGTTATATTTCCTTCTCCACCCATTTTTTTAAAATATAAAGTGTTAGAAATCTAATGTATTTTATCTCATGTTGTAGGGCAGAGAGTGCTCACTCTAGCCTCAAGCGGGCAATTGGTAGTAGTCTATGCACGTTCGAACAATTTTGGAAACATGTTCATGCGCACCTATCCGCTCAACACTCTAACATTTTCGAGTCATTCGAGCGTAGTAGGTATCGTCCAAGAAACTCAACTAGGGGGCCTAACAAAACCATCTACAAGGATGTCAAAGGTGAGCTTTCATCTCAAGCCATAGAACTAATAGAAGAAAATCTCGCAAAGTCCATGAAAATATGGTTCACACCCGGAGTGTGTGGGTGTGTTATTAGGACAACTCATAATTTACCATGTGCATGCGAATTAGCTTTGATTTATAAAGAAGGAAGGGCGGTTAGAAAAGATGAGTGTGATGTCTATTGGAGTACGTTAAGGATCAAACCTAATGAGGAGTTTGATACCGAAGACGAGCTCACTAGAAAAATCTCCTTAATAGGTAGCACCATCCGCGGTTACGGGCAACACATCCAAGACCACATTATAAATAGGATGATGCAAATCCTAGATCCCGCTAGAAGTCATGTTTTGGAACCTAAGGAGCCGGTTGTTACTAAGGGTAGGAAAAAAGCCGGTCGGGACAAATCAACTCAACGGGACCCTAGCGAGTGGGAATACGATGGAAGTCTAGGCGCTAGCACTCCCGGCACGATAGGTAGCACGGCTACATTTCTAGCGCCAAAAGCCAAGACGAAAGAAAAAGCGAAATCCAAGGCTAAACCGAAGAAAGATAAAGTGCCTCGACCGAAAAAATCATCAAAGGGCAAAGATTTTAGCGGGTACGAGAGTTGGTTTCCTAGCTATTTGCATGACTACATTTCTAGCGTCGAAGACGTCTCTCCCGACGGTAATTGCGGATTCCGAGCCGTTGCTTTGACGGTATACGGTAAATCCGATTCATGGGACCAAGTTAGACGAGATTTGATCGGCGAATTGCAAAACGAACGTGAGCTATGGGAGAGAGTGTTTGATGGATCACAAGGTGTAGATAACCTTGTGAGAAGGTTGAACGTGTTCGAATTGTATGGTGCAGGTACTAGGCATTGGATGACGTTACCCGATTTAGGGTTAGTGATAGCCACTAGATACCAATGTGTCGTATACCACATTTCACTCCACCAATCGTACACTTATCTACCTCTACGTGGTGTGCCTCCTCGATCATGTCCTAACCTCGAAATTGGTATAGGTTTCGTTCATGGTAACCATTTCGTCAAAGTAAGTTTACTAAAGTGTGTTTCAATGTTATATATTATTTTCGTGACCAAATATTTATCTACCTTTTATTTGTGTAGGTTTTGTTGGATGGACCACTTCCGGAAATATATCCTACTTGGTTTCCCTTTCGTACGGATCATGAAGTGACCGGTTGGGCAATACCGCTCGACAAGAGATTGAACAAACATAACCAAATCAAGCCCGCGCAACCATCGACCGCACACGAAGAGCCACCACGTATCTTCGATTTGAATGAAGACTAATAATTTTATTTTGCATTACGTGTTTAACCGAACTCCGTTGTGTCTACGAATATTTTTAGAACTTTCACTTCGTTTTGTAATCGATACTCCCACGTTTTATTTATTTTTAAAATTCCATTACTTATAATTGTTGTAAAAACAAGTTGCACACAACAAATAAATTGCTAGTTCCCCAAAAAATTACAATTTTATCCAAAAAAATGTGAAAAAATTTAAAAATTCGGCCCAGTGGCGGATTTGCGAACGTTGAACGCGTGATTTTGGCCAAATTGCGAACTCCCACCACTACGATTTGGCAAAATCGCGAAGTGGGCGTTCGCAATTTCGCCCAATTTCATGGGCCTGCATTCGCAAATCCGGCGTTTTACAAGCACCCGTGTTCGCAATACCCTCTGTAAAAATTGTTTTTTCAACTTTTTGTGACCTTCCCGACTCCAAAACTTAATTTTTTTTCAACCAACATCAAACATTAGTCAAGTGGCTCTAATGATTTGAATTTTGCGGAAAAAAAAAAACTCAAAAAAGTAGCCTAAAATGGTCTAATTCTGTGACCTTCCCGACTCCAAAACTTAATTTTTTTTTAACCAACATAAAACATTAGTCAAGTGGCCCTAATGATTTGAATTTTGCGAAAAAATAAATTAAAAAAAACTCAAAAAAGTTAAAAAAACTACATCAAAGTAGCCTAAAATGGTCTAATTCTGTGACCTTCCCGACTCCAAAACTTAATTTTTTTTTAACAAACATCAAACATTAGTCAAGTGGCCCTAATGATTTGAATTTTACGGAAAAAAAAACTCAAAAAAGTTAAAAAACGACATCAAAGTAGCCTAAAATGGTCTAATTTTGTGACCTTCCCGACTCCGAAACTGAATTTATTTTGAACTGAATTTTTTTAAAACCTTTATTATTAACTGTGATTTGAAGTATAAGATAAGATATATGAACCGACTAAAACCTACTTAAAAGTAGGATAACGTTGTCAGACATGTAAGGATAACATAATCTGGATGGGCGACTAATGTGGTGACACATAATATATACAAAAATACACACATATAGAAATTAATTATTACAACCCACGTTCTTCAAATAAGGGTCTCATTATAGCGAAAAACAACATTGCATTCGAAATTAATTATTACAACCCACGTCCTTCAAATAAGGGTACTGGACCCCTAAAAGGTGACACTCATGTATCTTCCGACGCAAGTCCTCCACACTCATCGACTCCGCTCTAGAATCAACATCAGTAACACGATCGGAAAGCTGATACAGTCGTGCCTGATATGTCATCGCACTAGGGGGCTCTGGAACATGCAAAGCAGATGGAGCAATAATACTAGGATCAATAAGAACGTACCATATGTAGTCACTGATCCATACATCGTACGTCGTGGTCGTGCCAGGACCGCCTATAATGTACCTGTCACCGCGAATCCTCGGGTCAACAACGTGTGACCTCCATGATATCCACGTGGCCTCATCCCACAAGTAGCGCGTGTTCATACGCTTTCGCCTATGTACGGGTAGAACAGTCCGCAACGCCGGTGGTATGTCCTGAACGTGCCCTAGCTGCCGAGCCACCCGAAGCGGATAGTACGCCTCAACTACATCGAACGCCTTCAGCGTGTGGTCAATCCAAGCCACATCCTGAGAAGGGAAATGAGCACGATGATCCTCGTAAGGCCTGAACCAAACCTGTGTCATATGAAAATGTTAGTTAATAATCTTCCAAAAATGAAAGTAATAATAAATTAAAGCTATGGAAACAAATATAACAAATCATTGTAACTCACATGGTTCGCCGTCAACGAAATCAGTCCCTGTCGGATGTTAATCCGAGTCTCATCATCCGCACGAAACGGCGTCGGTACATATCGGCACATCGTCGGCATAGAACAGTCGTAGTTCGTGTTAATCGTAGGCAAACAGGTGGAGAAGTGATCGTATATCCACGCCTCCAACAAGGCAATACAACCCGCAATCCCTGAAGTCGTGTGCAGCGAGGACTTCCCTAGGTGGTGGTACAGCTGAGCTAGTATATGCTGTCCCCAGTTATATCTAACGGAGGAGGTATAATGCTCTACAAACTGGAGGTAATCTAAAGATATACTATTCCCCGTCTTGTTCACTAGAACACAACAACCCAACATATGCAGCAGATAACCCCTAGTGGCGCACTTTACATCACTATCAGACATGTTCTCATCTTTATATCTACGTACCATGTACTTCTCGCGTAAAAACTGTAAACGAACAGATCTACCATTACCCCCCCTGTTACGCCCTAACTCATACCTAAGGTCATCCAAATCTATGCCTAATGCACTAGAATACCAAGCCTCACGCTGTCCATTACTAGGAAAAGACTGAACTACGAAATCATCACCTGTGACCGGGAGACCAGTGATGACGTGGACGTCGTCTAGCGTAACCGTCATCTCACCGAAGCTAAAGTGAAAGGTGTTCGTCTCCGAATGCCACCTCTCCAGGAAAGCATCTACAAGATGAACGTTGGTATTCCAACGCTCCAACGCATCTACCAGTGGGCCGAAACAAGTCATCATAACCTGCTCCCTTACCCTGTGCTGCCCAGCAAGACCCCACGCACGGTGGGTACCGTACATAGCGTAGGGCCGTGAGTGCCGACGAGCCTACATAAGACATAAACAACTTAGAAATAATACAAAAGAACATATAAACGTACTTTAAAACACGTCATTACTTACCTCTCCAGCAAAGACGTGGTAAGCCTCGTGCTGTGCATACTCTGGATATAGACCAGGTACGTGGGGGTTCACCCTCCGAAATAACAGGTCGAATGTCCCAAACCCCTAGGATAGAACAGGGGCCGGGGTGGAAGCGCTAGGCCTACGCCTAACGGACCGTGACCGTGACACAACGTCAGAGTGCTCTCCATCATCGCTCGAGCCTCCTGAATGTCGAACAGGTGTGTGCTGCTGTTTGCGAGGCATGCTGAAATACAACATATAAATTATTAATAAATTTGGGATAGAAACTATTTGGTAAAAAAAAATTACAAAAAATATATAAACTGTGAAATTACGAATTGGGGCCTTGCAATTTCACCAAAATTGCGAACTCGGAATTCGCAATTTGGTGAAATTGCGAATCCCCAATTCGCAATTTCATAAAGTCTCAGATTATGAATTAGGCAAAATTGCAAACTGGGCCTTCGCAGCCCATGCAAAATTGCGAACGGGTCGTTCGCAATTTTGCACGGGTTGCGAAGGCCCAGTTCGCAAATCGCGAATTCCAGAACCTGCAACCCTAATTCCCAAAATCCAATCCAAATCTCGGAAATCCAACCCAAATCCATCATGCATGGTACCAAAACAATCCTACTGAATCGACTAACACGAATCTGAAGTTTTTTTTCGAAAAAAACAACTAAATATACATGAAAATCCGACTTTTTATCAAGAACACTAAACTCTAAAAATCACTAAAAATACTAAACTAAAATGCATAAAAATTACATGGATATGTAAAGGATTCGTACCTTAAGATGTTTCTGATGTTGGATTTGAGAAAGCTTGCTGTTTTGATTTCGAGATTTTTGGTGAGTTTGAGAGAGAGTAGAGAGAGAAGAGAGAAAAGAGAGAAAAGAGAGAAAATGGGCTGAAAATATGGCTTTTATATCAGGGGTAAATGTGTCTTTTTTCGGGTCTCATTATAGCCAAATGGGGTCTCATTATAGAGGGGTCTCATTATAGCCAAATGGGGTCTCATTTTAGCCTTGCCCTAAAGGAAACCCTAATAGAAAATCAGTATTGCCGCCTCATACCCTCCAAGACATTACTGTCGCCTCATACCCTCCATGACATTCTCTACCATCTCTTACCAAGTGAGCTCTGCTCCCAGCCCATTACAACCCCAATCTCGATTCCTCGTAAAAGATTAATCAACCAGTGAACTAATCAGGTATGAAACTCAATCATCAATAGATTCATATCCTTAGATTCTTCTATAGAGAAAAAAATAAAATCTTTCTAATAAATAGCGACATGCATATCAACTCGATTCATCTCCAGACGTATTTATGAAGGACAAATCTTCCATGATTCATGAAGTAAGAATCAATCAGAGCACTATTCAAGTAAGAAACCTTCGATAATAATTCAAAATTAGAGTCGTATGTAAAGAGATTGCTATCTATGAACAACATGCAGATCATAAACCAGCGAGAGCAGACATGCAGAACTTAAAATAGCCCGAGAAGACTTAGCTAATGGCAAACAAAAGATTGGGATCTCAGCTAGGCAAGTCTAGGCAAGTTAGCATTGATACTTAATTGATTAAACCTGCATGTTTGTTTGGTCAGGAATTCCATAAGCTAGTAGTAACCCATATTAATGATTAATATGCTCATAAACATGTTTTTTCTATTTCTGTATAAGTCATGGGTTTAATTCTATTCAAATATAGTTTTTTTAAATAATTTTTTAAATTTTAATAATTTTTTTTAATATAAATCCTATTTTTAATATTTTATAAACATTTTAAATAGATTAAAAACCATTCTAAATATAATAGTTACATATTAATTGTTGCATAGGGTTAATAGGTTTTTTTAGCTTAAATAGTTGCCAAAACTAAGGTATGCATCTAGATTTTGATTCTTATGAGTTATATAAAAGTAAAAAAGTAAGAGAAACTCAAAATATCGATATGAATGTATAATCCAAAATTCTTATGAGTTATATAAAAGTAAAAAAAGTAAGAGAAACTCAAAATAACGATATAATTGTATAATCCAAAAATACATTTAACACGGATCAGCATTTTGATAAATTATGATATCCTAACACGTTTGGTTTATATTCATTTTTTGTTAGCGATTAATAAGATATTCATCTTAATTCGAGCTTTTGATTAAAAGACTATTTATTTTGATTATATTCTTGAATAATAAATTCTAAACTAGAGTGTAGCATACTTTGCTGTTTTGGTTTAGAATTTGTTATTCAAAAATACAATCAAAATAATTTTTTAATTGTTTTACATTTGTAGGTGTTTAGGTAGAATTTGTTATTAAAAATATAATCAAAATAGTTTTTTAATTGTTTTACATATAGTTACCTATTTTGGATTCCAAATCAGATGAATATCTAATTAATAGCAACCATAAAAAAAAGAATACTAAACAAACATGGTGCAATACCATAATTTATCAAAATGTTGCTCCCTGTTAAATTTTCTTTTCCGATTATACATCAATTATTAATTTTCACTTACCTTTATATAACTTATTCTAAATGTAATCAGACCGAAAACTTAAATATATTAAAAAAAAAAAAAAAAGTAGAACTGTGTGAGTGTGATAGTGAAACTTTAATGAAACATGTATCAAATGATATTGCTATGTAGTGAAACATGTATCAAACACTATACATATCATTATACGCGTTTCACTACAATTGTAATATCGATGTCACATAAAATTAATTAAACCAGAAATCTTAATAGTTTCAATAAAACCTAAACTAAAAATATATATAAAATTATAATTCAAGCTTTATAAACAAAGTAAGCCACTCTTTTGTGTTAAACTATGTATAATAATTTTATTTAGCTATTAAATAAAAGCGAAACGGTGAAGAACGATCCGGAGAAACCTAGGATTTGTGATTTAACAGCGAAGGAAAGAGATTTATGGCTGCGTCGGTTTTGGAGAGTTGTCGAATTGGTGAAGAAAGGCTTGAAAGAGTCAGAGAAGGAGAGGACCGGTGATGATTTGGAGAGAGGCTGAGGGCAAAACAGGGAATTCGGCGACGTTAGTGAAGATGTGGCCATTGTCACAGTTTGAGCTCTACTTCTCTTCTACCGATGAACATATAAGAGGAGGAAAATGAGAGTTAACGGATAATAGAAAAGGGTGCGCAGTACGCTTTCATCAGAATGTAATAAAGGGTAAGTTAACGTATTTAAGGAATTATTTATTTTTAGAATTGTTTTTTATAGTAAGTAAAAAAATACCTACATTGTTTACTTGAACGAGAATCAATTTGTTATCGTCAAACAATATATTGGGATTTATGATATTGTTTGTATTCCATTAATTGTACTATTTACTTCTCATTTATTTTTGTTGGAAATCATAAACAAAAGAAAAGAGTTTTGGTTGTATTAATTTATTACCGGAAAAAATATTCAATTTGAGAGTAATTAAATAATATCATAGAGTGAGAAGTCTTTCCAAAGAGTAATTAAATAATATCATAGAGTGAGAAGTCTTTCCAAAGACCAAAAATGTCTACTTCAGAACTTTATTTTGTTAGAATGTTACTTTTTATATTTTGCTTTAACATTACAACGGAACCACCATGTTAGTTATTTAAGTAATTTTTTGGCATAACACCAAATGTCGATGTGGTTTGTAGATATTCGTTTAAAAACATGTTTGCAACCAATATTGACGTGTTGTATTAATACTAGCTGTCTTACAATTGTTGATGCATCATGTCAACATCATACATTTGTAGTTAAGTTATTAAAAACGTAAAACACTAACAATAACAGTAATGTCGACAAGTGGTGTCGATATCAATTATCATTGTAAAACACCCAATCCGACCAAACCTCATAAACATGATGTGTTATGTTATCAAATCTTTTTTACTTTGATAATCTGATACATAAATATCTAAACTGAAAAAGAAGATTTTAAATACTTAAAAAACTAAACATAACAAATATATCGCCTGAAAAAGATTAATTAATAAAACCTAAAATCTAAAAACAAAATATCGGCAAACACAATCACCTCAGTCACATATAGGACAGTTATGGGTCCGGTTTGATCCGGATTTGGATTCTTTATAGAATTAGACCATTAATTACTGATCTTATTTGTTCGGACCGATAATAGATTGGGTTCAAACTTCTACTCGTGGGTTGCTTAATAACAATATCGGGTCGGTCTCTGATGGGTCTTACCGGACTCATCCCGAACGAGTTACTAGGTTTTGTAACTCCATAAAAATACTAATTAGACGTAATATATTAAAAAATGAGAATATAAATTTCATATTAAATTATTAGAATAATAAATTATATAGATCATTGATTTAATGATGTAATATATGATAGAGTTAATAACGTATATTCTTCCAAAATTAATCGTTATTATTTTTTTACTTCTTGCGTATTTTGTCGCTCATGTTCTAATTTCAGCTTTAAATTTATATATATATATATATATATATATATATATATATTAGGCTCTTATCGGCCTTACATATCTGGACCAGTAATTCTACAAAGCTCAAACTTCGACTTGCGAACCGCTATATAACACTATCAGATCAGTTCCGAGTGAGCCTTATCAGATAGGTCTGAACGGATTACCAGGTTTTAGCTCAATAACACTTAGTCAAATAATTTCTATGAAAACCTAATTTTTTTTAAAAATTACATCATAAAAAAATCATGATAGTCAAATATATACGATTAATGTGACTCTAAGGTTCTCTCATTGCTTTCATGTTCTTCACTGAACGTCGTAACTGGAAACCACTCTTTTATCTACCAATTATCTTCCTATGTAAGGCATGCAATTTCTCTTTGGTTGTTGTGTGTCGTGTTTGAAATAATAGGAATCTCATCAGAAATAGGGCATACAATATGTCAAAGATAATTTTGAATGTAACTATCATACTTTTTAGCCGTAGTATGAATGTTGTATCTTAGTACAATTTGCTTACCTCCATTTTCCTCTGTTAGAAGGTTATCCTCCAATCTCGCAAAACTTAGTTGCATAACTCCGTAATATTTTCATTTATCTGTATCTCGTAATAGCTTGCAACGACTATTGATGTCGACATATCTTATCGACTTCAAAAGCCGATACTAACTACTGATATCGACATATTACATCGATATCAATAGTTTTTATTATGTGAATGTTGATGTTCATATTTATACATAAAATGACCAAACAATAAAGTTACATAAACAAATAACATCTCTAGAATCTCTAAAAACTACATGGACCAAAACTTCTTAAATTATTTAGCTAAAACTGCCAACAAAGCTAATAAATGAAAACCAGAATATAATAATAGTATATAGAGCTGAATTACTGGTAATCTAGATCCAGCTTGAACAATCAAATTCGAGATCAATGAATAAAGAAAAATCTAAACTAATCATCGTTATCGTACAAAAAACTACAGAAAACCGAGAGGAAAGGAAGAAACCTTCTCGGTGGAGACATGTAAGTCGAGAAAACCGTCTTGGTAAAACTTCCTCTTTTGCTTGAGATGCTTCGTGTAGGTGACGCTCCATCTCATCTTCTCATCATCATCTTCTCCCACTTCGTTTCCTTTTTTTAGAGTGAATTTTGTTTTGAAATTTAAACGCATGTCTACCCTCACTGGCAACTATTTTCACTTCTGAGATTAGCGGGAAAACTTTCATATGAAAGGAATAAACGGCATGCGGTTGCAATTCTGTAACTCGAAATGGTGATTCTGAGGTATCGGTCGCATGAGAAAACGGCATGTGACAACTTACTATTTCTAATTTTTAATTTTTGAAATTTATTATATTCTTTGAATAATTTTTTAGAGATGTTATATGATTTGTTACACTAAATTTTGACCTACGTATTGTTCGTGTTTGGTTTTAATAATTTGTATATATTTTTACATAACAACAAAAAAAATTAGTAACTTATGAACTATACGTGTCTATAGGTTCCAGATGAATTATTTTTTTTTCACAACCGAGTTGTACATACTTACGCAACCAAATGCAATAAGTTTCCCATATTTAGTTTCCTTTCTGTTTTTTCAAACGAAAAAATTAATTTGCAACAAACTTCAACGTATTTACGCACCCAACTTACAGTCAGTTTCCAGATCTAGCTTATATTCTATTTTTCAAAATAAAAAAAAACATTTTTCACAATCCAAACGAATGTATTTACGCACCAAACTAACACTTAGTTTCAATACTAATTTATATGTATTTTAATTTTGTAATGTTGATAAAAAAATATCAATAAAAATAGTATTATTTACATTAGGAATTTCATATGCATTTTAGCTCACAAAAGAAATAAAGAATGCTTATAAAGAATTAAACAATTTGAAAAATATATTTCAATAAGTAATTTCAGTCTTTTTTGTAACCAAAAGACTAAATTTGCACCTAAGCTACTCACAATTACGCAACCATGTTTAACCTATCTTAAAATATCTTTTCATAACACAATCGCACATAATGACGCAATGACAGTTTAACAAACCTTTATTTCTTTTGATTTTGTAGTCATAAGATATGGATCCATACAAATACACCATTAAAAGAATTGAAAAACTAAAAACAAAAATCAATAAACATATTTAAGAAGTGGAAGAATCAAATGATTTTATTGAAGACCACGCTGAAAAAATAAAAAATAAAAATCAATTTATTTTAACAACCATTCATAACGAGATATTGAGTAAAATAAAAGAAGATCGGGCACCAAACAGAAAATCATAAAACATTTAGTTTATTTCTTAAATAAATCTTTTTAAGTTGTATGTTCTTAAACTACACTCTCTCTTTTGTATGGAATATTAATTATATATTTATAATTTATTTATATATTTTATATAATAACAATAACAATTTATACCGTAATTTTGTAACCTATTAAACCATAATTTCGTATTTAAATTACAATTGTATCTTTTCGTAACAAATGTCTATTTACGCAATCAAAGTTGTTACTTTACAACCAATTAAAACATAATTACGCAACCGTTTATAACGTAATTTTTTAACCAATCACACTAGTAATTTTTTCATAGCAGCTCTAAATTTTCGCAATCCATTATAACGTAATTTCCTACCGAATTAACATATATTTACTTTTATAGCTAAAAAATATATAATTTCAAATTGTTTAAGAAAAATAATATAAATGAAAAAAACATCCAAATAAAAAAATAAAACACATTACTTTATATATATTCTTCACATGTTATTCTATTATAACCATGTTTTTTAAGAACCTCCACACTTTAATTTATGAAATAATTCTTCACTTTTGGATTGAATATGTTTCTTTTTAGGTCTTCCACTTCTCATTTTCAAGTTAAGTGGAAGAAAAGTTAGAGATGAGAAGCTTCACCAAAAATATATAAAACTGGTATGCCCCATTAGTATGTTTCTTTATAAGAACTTGTACTATATCGTGACTCCACATATGCTGAAGGATTTCGTTGAATACTAAATATAGCAGCACAAACATGAGAACAAGGGAAAATATTCAATTTGCCAACTACCTCAAGAAAATTGTAGTTTAAAATATCAATAACTATAACCAGTTCCATTTGAAATTCAAACAATACTTGGGTAAATGATCGAACCATCCATGTATGACATTCTTTAATGCTATTTTTAATATGCTTCTCAATATCAAGACAAAGTTCATTATTCCAACGCAAACAATCAGAATGATGTTTTGGCATCTGGGTCATAAGCATAATTCTAAATTTATCTAATAACTCTGAAAATAGGCACGCTATAGAATTCTTTAAACTTGACTGGAAGTCATGGAACCACAACGTTTACCTAAAATAATACGCATGCATACTTTTAGAGTGAAGGTTTTCCATGAAAGTGAGTGCTTTTTTACCACCTAATTTTAAAAATTCATGAAAATTTGAATTGAGTAAACTCTCAGTGGGTGGATAAGTACATTATTTCAAAAATGTAACCAACTTCTTCTTTAAATCATTTGGTGAACATCTCAATGCATGCTTCGAAATCCCAATAAGATTATAAAGATGGTATGAATGATAACAATCATGAATAATAGTTGAGACAACATTAACAATAGTTAGGTGGCGATCATATAAAAAATGATTTGAAAGTCAAGTAAAAAATGCTTTAATGTCTCCTAAACCATTTCAAATTATTACAATTTTCAGACCTAACAACAGCAATACTATTAGAAAAAAGACCTACAGAAGATATAAGTATAATAAGTATCAATTGAATAAAGTAAATTAACAGTTAATTACATAATATTTAATTTCGCAACCCAACATGTAATTAGGCAACCCATTTGTACTTAACTGTACAATTAGTTAACATTTAATTACACAACCAAAATAAAATCTAGTATTTTCAAAGCACCAGGCTAGTTACGTAACCAAAATGTATTCACGCAACCAACTTACACTTAATTTTGTAAATGGTTAACACATAATTATGCAACTAAAATATAAATTTGTATATACACATAATATTTTTTTTAAAAACTTACTATTGTTACCATATTTAGCTATTACAGAGAATAAAATCCCTCGATATGTACTGATAAAAAAATGTACCATCGATAAATAAAATTAGAAGATAAGAGTAAAAACATTGAAGACAAGCTTTGTAAGCTATAAAACATCATTTAAAAAACGGTTATATTCTTCATACTCCGGTACAAAATTACTTGTCATGTCCAGAGTCTTTAGACCTTAAAATAACCTTTTAATAAGGCAAAATAAGTAGATATGACTCCGTAAACTTCCCTTCTAACTTTATCCAAAGCCATTAATAACTTATGATAAAAAATATCTAAACCATAGATGGTATATGGTGATAGTTTATTAAGTAGCTAAGATCGTTAAGGTCTAGGCTGACCAACATGTTGGGCTTGGAGGGTTGTCACATTTGTAGGATGTAGGTCATATTGCAAGAATATTATAACCATGCTAGTTACATAACCAAAATGTAATCACGCTTCTTAAGTTTCATCAGTGATGACTACCATGAGAGAGAAGGTTTCAAAACTAGAGGACAATGATCCTCCTATATCAAAAGTAGAGAAAAAATGAAGGTATTTGATCAATACTTTGGTCAGTTAGTTGGTGCACACGACAGATGACCAAAGCGGAACATCAACAGTTTAAAGTTAACTAAGAGATTCCTAAGGAGGTGGTAACCGGGTGAAATGCCCCACCATACTAGGTAAGACGAGTTTTGTTTATTCAACGGCGTGTTTTGTTAAAAATTGTGTTTGCATTTTCTCATAATAATACATTAGTGGCATATGAGTCTATGGACCTCCTTGATATTTTATGGTGGATCCATGGTGAGTAATGCACTTAGTTACTCAATATCAGCCTTGATATTATTCTTGTTAACGATGTATCCAAGAAACTTGCTGCTTCGAACAGCAAAAGAGCATTTAAAAATATTTAGCTTAAATTTAAATTAGCGCAAGGTGGTAAAGATATTAGATAAAATATCGAGTTGTTTATCCTCAGTGTCGCTTTTGACGATCATATCGCTAATGTAGTCCTTCATGTTTGTACCCAACTGCTTTTTAAAAATCTAGTTGACGAGTCTTTTATAGGTTGAACCTGTATTTTTTAAACCAAAAGACATAACTTTATCACAGTATAAACTTCGCTCTGTTTGGAATGTATTATGCTCATCTTCATGTGGGTGTATCTTTATTCGATTGTAACTAGGATACACAACCATAAAGAAAAGTAGCACGTTACCCAATGTCACGTCTAAAATGTGATCAATGCGAGGAAAAAGGAAAACATCCTTATGGAAGGCTTTGTTGAGGTCCGTAAAGTCAACACACATTCTCTATTGTTCGTTCTTTTTTTACCAACACAGGATTGGCGACCGAGCTCAGATATTTTTCTTCTTTAATGTGCCCTAACTTGAGCAGTTTGTCAACTTCTTTGGTGACGGCTTCTGATTTTTATAGTAAAAAAATCTACCATTTTTGTCGAATTGGTCGTAAACATCTATTAATTGATAGTTTATAAAAATTGATGGAAGGACATACTCCTCAGATACTATCAGCGCTACAGGTAAAAATGTTCAAATTCTTTCGCAATAGTTATTCTAATATACTCTTGAAATTTGGGTCTGATTGGTTCCCAACTCGAATTAACTTATCTAATACAAAGCTCTCTCCAGTTACATTACCCAGGGAGGTTGTTAGACATACTCTCATCTTATGGGTCGTCGACCTTGGTTTCTATATTATTTCTATATTCGATTTGACGATGCTCCCCCATAGTTCATTAATTGTTATTTACTCGCTCTCGGTGGAGCTAATAACGTTGCTAACAACTTTGGGCACTTTTTTACTCTCTATTATTACTCCAACCCCATCTCTCACTGGGTACTTGAGGCATTGTCGGTAAGAAGAGACCTTGGCTTCCATTCTGTGCATCCAAGGTTGTCCGACAATGGCGTTATACAAACCTAGTGCGTCAACTATCATGAAGGGAATTTGTACGGTTTTTAAAGAAGATATGATGGATCATAAAAGTAGGAAATTAAGTGAGGATATGTTCAAAAATACAGAATAGATCATACAAAGTAATGAAAACTCAAGTATGAATGCTTGTGGAGCAATAATTATATTTATTACTTCTTCTAGGAGGAAATGAAATAGGCAATCAAATTTGATTTTGAAATCATAAATAAGGAAGCCGAGTATGAGGCAGTCTTTGGATGAATTAAGTTGGCTCGAAATTGTGGGGCAAAATTCAGGGAATGCTTGAAACAAAGAAACATAATATGAAAAAGTACTTGAAATTACTTAAGCAATTGGAAGAAAGTTTTGAAATAATAGTTTTTAAACAGTACGTTGTCTACAAAATGTTGGTTCTGATTTTCTAGCAAAATTTGGTTATTTGGAAGGAAATCACATGGTTGTACTTCATGAAAGTTTGCTAATAAAATTTACCAAGGAAGAATTGGAAGTAATGTATGTAGATCTTTCTACTGATTGTCGTCAATAATATATTTTATTTCCAATGATCAAGTTTTGCATCAAGATAATGTTAAAACATAAGCTTTAAAAATTGAAACAACAAAACTTGGTGTACTTGACGCGGATTTATATAGAAATATCTTGACACGACCACTTTAAAAGTGTTTAAATAAAAATAAAATTTTGTTGATTCTCAATAAATCACACGGGTATGTAGTGGGAGCACATTATGTGTAGAAAGGATTAATTAGAACTTTTTTGTTGGAAGGATACTACAGTCAAACTTTGTTAATGGATGCTATGAACCTGGCAAAACATTGTGACTCATGTCAAAGATATGGTAATACGAACATACTCCACAAGAAAAAACAAAATTAAATCTTTCTTCTTGTTTAGTTGGTCCATTAACGGTGACAATAGGAAAAATGAAACTTTCAATCGTGGCTGTGAATTGTTTTAACAAATAGGTGAAAGCGAAACCATTGATGAAGACACTATCTAAGAATTTTTTTGAATTCTTGTAAAATAATATTATAAGGAGGTTCAACATTTATAAAACATAACATGACAGATTATGGTCCATAGTTTCAAACTGATGCCCTTACAATTTTTTGTGATAAATATAGAATTGGACAAAAAATTTCTACTCCGTATTATCCTCAATCTAATGGACAAGTTGAAGTAACTAACATGATTTTTTGTAAGAAGTCTTGTGGGCTTACTGAACAGCTCTAGGAGCAACTACAATTAAAACACAGTTTTCCATGGTTTCCGGAATGGAAGTTTTCGTTCAAGATGAAATTCTATTACCAAGTCATTTAATTGAGTAGTATTCTCTAATAGAAGATGACGAGGGAATAAAATTAGTTGTTGATTTGATTGAAAAGAGTAAAGAACAAGCTCAACTTTGGGTTAAGCATTCTCGAAAGTTTATGAAGGCTAAATATAATTCTAATTCAAAGTTGAGGATTTTTAAAGATGGGGATTTGGTATAAAGTAAAGTCTTCTATAGAATAAAAGAAAATAATACTAAAAAAACTAACAGATTTTATCAATAATTTGGGTAACATTTAATACATGTTTCACTAATTACTCGAAATACTCTACAACTTGTTGCTAGTTACCCATGAAAATAAGAACACCAATATTATTATATTTTTTAATTTATATAAAGTAATAAAAATATTTTATCATGCAACAAGAAGCAACATTTTATAGAAATTTAGTGAAACGTGTACCATACCAACCCTAAATGTGTTATTTTCCCGATCTTGATGTTCCAATTTAGTGAAACATGTATGAGGCACTAGGCATGACATTCTAAATTTTTATATAAAATAATATATGTAAGATGACATTCTTAATTTGTTATATCATCTATGTTGGTAGAATGTACCTCTTTCTTCTTCGCACTTTGTAAGTACACCCACATAACCATTATTCAGCATGAATAAACATTGACAACGAAACAATAATCTAAGTAGCAAAGAAAAAATTGTGTTTGGATTTTATCTTTTTCACTCTTCCTTTTTAAGAATCAATATAAAAATCTAGTTTTTCACTATTCTTACAGTTTTGTAAAGAGAGAACATTTTTTCTAATAAGAGAATTTAGTTTATGATAATAGAATGATAGAGAAGAAGAGTTATTTATTAAAGCAAACAAACGACCAATATTAAAAACGTGTCAAAAGATAACCAAACTATTTTACCGCACCTAAATTTTAATTGGGTATCAAAAGATATGGCAAAGATAAGGTAGACATCTCCACCATATTTAAAGTAAGGATTTGGCTCGGCACCGGTTAATGAAACATTAACTACCCCACTTTTTATTCTTTCTATGTCAATAAAAGTTGTTCTTTTATATAAGACTAAAATGACCCTCCATATAAATATTTAGTGGATAAAAAAGGCTAATAAGGTGTAAGTTAATTATTTTTATTCAATTAATTTATTTTTAATTTAATGTAACTTGGCAATCAAAAAATTAAAATTGTTCATTTAAAAAAATATTAATTAAACATTTATTTAACAAAAACATTAAATAAAGGGAAATTACACATAAGGTACCTACTCAACTATTTTATTGTCATCTAGTATCAATTATCTCTTAATATCCATCTCAACTACCTAAATACCATCTAGTACCTAACATTATTTTAATACCCTAACTACCATCATCCTTCATGAACAATCAGTAATCAAAATTTCTATTTCTTACCTTTTATTTTTATTTTGTTTTTAAAAGATTCGTATCTTTTAAACCGGAGCTCAAAAATAAATAAATGAAAGTATGATGTAGCGAAGATTGCGGATAAACTGGTTTCTTGGTCAGGTATCGGAATTAGGTGAAATAGGTACTCAAATCGAAGATTTCGACGAGACCGTAAGATTTCAAAACTGTGACTTGTCACAAAGGTTAATACCCAAATTCGACCTCTAAAACCTTCAAAAATCAGTTTTCATATTCAGGCTTTATTTTATTTATTTGTTTTAGTTTCTAGACATTTATGTAATTTTCTTTATTTGATATTAGGGTTTTGGATAGATGCTATATAAAGCATCCTATACCTTATTTTGTCGTCAGACTATTTTGATTAAATAAAAAAACAAAATTAGGGTTTTATCCCTTTTAGGCTTCTGCTACGTTTCACTCTCCATCATAGTGGTATCAGACACAGGCAGTCCTGCGCGATGGTCCGAGCAAGAATCAGCGGTCGCGGTGGCCCTAGAGTGACTCGATATACTAGTGATGTAGATGATCGTGAAGATGCTGACCTACGCCGTCAGGTAGCCGATCTGACCCGGCAGGTGGCTGTTCTTACCGCCAAGCAACAAAGCACGGAGGTTGAAGGTATGGTTAACCCTTTTGGGGAGGGGAGCGACCAGACTACTTCTAACCCACGCCGCTGGGAGCTTGGGTTCAAGATAGACGTCCCGGATTTCGATGGCAGCCTTAAGGCGGAGGCACTTATCGACTGGCTATCACAGATTGAGGAAGTCCTGGACTTCAAGGAGGTCCCGGAGGAGAGAAGAGTTGCATTGGTCGCCGTCCACCTACGCGGTAGGGCACAGGCTTGGTGGCAGCAGGTGAAGCAGAACCGCGCGCGTGCAGGCAAGGATAAAGTCCGCAGATGGGAGAAATTCAAAAGAAAAATCCGCAAGGCTTTCCTTCCCTACAACTTCGAGCAGGAACTCTACCAGCGAATGCAGAATCTTCGTCAGGGACCCAGATCTGTTGATGAATATACCGAAGAATTTTTTCAGCTGCTGGCTCGCACAGATGTGACCGAGTCGCCGCACCAGCGGGTCTCCCGCTATATTGGCGGGCTACGCCTCCAGCTTCAAGACACGCTGAATATGTTCGATCCATCCTCTGTTTCTGAAGCCCATCGGCGTGCCCTCCAGGCAGAAAAACAGTCGGCTCGCCGGACCCAGACTAGCGTAAGGACCGGTGCTCCTTCAAGGATTCCGGTGTCCAAACCAGTTCTCCGCCCAACACCTGATCCGATCCCTCCTGGGCGCCGCCCAACACCTGATCCGATCACACCTGGGCGCGGTGCACCAAGCCGTTCTTCAAGCAATTTACGGTGCTATGGCTGTGGCGAATTAGGACATCGTCAGGTCGAGTGTCCCAATGCTGCGGGTGCTAGGGGTCTTTTCTCTCAGGAGGCGTTTGAACCTAATCCCATCGTGCTTGATGGTCCTCCGAAATATGATACCTATGATGATGATATGGCGGAGGTTACGGCGGAGGTTGTGAAAGGTGATGTTGGTGCAGTTCTGATAAATGACAGGGAAGATGATCCGATTTATGATGTATACGGTGATGAGGATGAAGACGATCCAATTTATGATATATACGACGATGAGAATGAAGATTTTTGGATAACACCAAAAGACATCTTATGTTCTTTCGATAAGGTAAACAATAATTCTTTCTCTACTCCTAAAAACACCAGAGGATCTAGAGCTAAGGATAAAGAAACAAAACCTTTTACACCATTTTTTTCATCGAAAAACAAAGAATTAATTTCGAATTCAAGTTTCTCTTCGTTTCCTACGGATGAATCGGTGGATAAAAGATATGATATCGAGTATACCCTCTCCAACTCAAAACCAAAAATAAAAAATAAAAGAAAATATATCAGTGGAGCCAATAGAGAACAAAGATTCAGAAGGTTACGGGTTCGAATAGAGAACAAAGTTTCAGAAGGGTACGGGTTCTTACCATTGTTCTTGCCACCAACCAAACCGTCTGGGACCAATAGAGGAAAAAGATTCAGAAGGGTACGGGTTCGAAAACGAGGAAAACGCACACAGGGTAGACGAACACAGACAAAACAAACTGGCGTCATTAATGAGGCTCTCACAAAATACTCCAACCAGTACGAAGCTGAAAAAGGTAAGCCGAAATCATATGGTCTGTCCGATTTCACTCTTTTCTCTAGCGTTTCCGATCCCAAATCGGGTTATATGTATCGCCATGCTTATGTTCTTAGAAGTGTTGCCACTTTGATGTTACACGAATCGATTACATTCAATAGTAATTGTAATTGTGATACACGATTGGGTTGGAATGGTTATATGAAGATTACGGATTATGTGAGCTCTAAAATCGGGTCTTCACTGGATGACATCGTTGTGTTTCGTTCTTATTCTTGTGCACCTAAGGTATTTGATGAAATGTCCAAAAGAGACAGTGTCGTGGTCGATATGTATGCTAAGTATGGGATAGAAAGTTTGGGTTTCAAGAGATTGGAGGCTTCTGCTATCACACGATATTGTAGGTTTTTGCTGTTCGGTTCTTTCGATGCTGACTTGGATGCTATAACTCGGGGTTTCCATAGCATGGGAGTTGAGTCAGTCACTTCCGAATGTCGTAGTGCAGTTCATCCAATGTTTCCACGTTTTGAATTCGAGGTCGAATTCTTTCCAACCGGGGAAGGATGATGTAGCGAAGATTGCGGATAAACTGGTTTCTTGGTCAGGTATCGGAATTAGGTGAAATAGGTACTCAAATCGAAGATTTCGACGAGACCGTAAGATTTCAAAACTGTGACTTGTCACAAAGGTTAATACCCAAATTCGACCTCTAAAACCTTCAAAAATCAGTTTTCATATTCAGGCTTTATTTTATTTATTTGTTTTAGTTTCTAGACATTTATGTAATTTTCTTTATTTGATATTAGGGTTTTGGATAGATGCTATATAAAGCATCCTATACCTTATTTTGTCGTCAGACTATTTTGATTAAATAAAAAAACAAAATTAGGGTTTTATCCCTTTTAGGCTTCTGCTACGTTTCACTCTTCATCAAAGTACCATCGCTTTTGTTTTTTTAAAATGAACAAAACTAGATCCATTGATGATATTTTTTTATTTTTTTAAAAAATAAAAGTTTACTAGTAACAACTCTTAGGAAATCCTGAGAGTTGTTCAGGAAATCCTGAGTTGCAAACAACTCTCAGGATATCTTGAGAATTGTTCAGGAAATCCTGAGTTGCAAACAACTCTCAAGATATCCTGAGAATTGTTTAGGAAATCCTGAGTTGCAAACAACACTCAAGATATCCTGAGAATTGTTCAGGAAATCCTGAGAGTTGCAAACAACTCTCAGGATATCCTGAAAATTGCAAACAGCTCGAGGTACCAGCATGTATATATGGTCGGGGGTATTTTTGTCCAAATTTCAATTCGAGGTACTAAGTGACACCATCCAAAAAGCGGGTATCAGTGGGTAATTAAATAGTTGAGAAGGTATTTACTAGTACTTTTCTCTTAAATAAATCAAATTAACCGGTGTTTTATACCTCAATATTAATATTAGGTTTGGCGATAAGATCTGGTCATATCAATCAGGTTACATACTTTGGTTATTTGGTTATATCTAATATATAACGTGAGATCATGTGAAGAAAAATTATTGAATAGAGGCAATGTCAACCAATTTGCTACTTGCAGCGAAATATGATGGATTTAATGGGAGAACAACCTTTTACCGATACTGGAAAAAAAAGTTGAGCTTGTCGAAGGTTTCGACATGTATACTATGTAGATAGACTACAATCATTGGATTAAAGTTTTTTTTGTTATATATTGATTTTAGTTACAGTCGAAGAACATCCAGTTCTTGAACTGGTGCACACAACGCACAAATCTAGCTCTTGTATGGGTTATAGTATGTTGGTTCGCAAGTACAAGACGTGCTTTACAAGTATGGCGTTCCAACGAAAAAACATATACATTTTAGAAAACAATCGTGTTATGTGATTCGTGTAAAGGAAGTGATGTTGTTGATAATGATTTTGATTCACGTGGATTTACAAATACTTTACTTGTACTTGTTTTTTTATTGGTATATATAGTTTGTTCGAACATATGTTTTAGATTTTGGTCTTAAAAACACCAAGCAATATAAATATAAATTAGTAACTAAAAAATAGGATATAACGATACCGTAACTGGTTTCGATCCAATGAGGTGAAATTAAATGTGGTTGGTTAAATATAAATTTATATGATTTTAATACTGATGGCCGAAATCAAATACATTTTCAAAGGGTTTATATTTCCACCATTTGAGTCGAAATTAGTTGTGTTTTTATGTTTTAGTAAAACAACTGATTTCAGTTATCTTAATATTAGTATTTAAGTACGAACAATTTATAAAAAATATTAGTATGGAACAACTAATTAAAATTCAAATTTGTTTTATTTGTTTTATAAAAGTCTCATCGTATTAAACACTAAAATTATTTTATATATAGGGTTGTATTAGTGTAAAGTATCCATAAATACCCACTCAACTATCTCATTACCATATAATACCAAAAAATAGCAAACTATCAATAGATACCATGACCTTAAAATGATCAAAAATATATTGATTAGTACAAATATGAAGTTTTAAGTTGAAATCTACTTTCCCCCTTTTGAACCAAAACGTTTTAGTTCCCTACTACTTCCCACTTAAACCCATTTTAGTCAATAAACACATAAAACTCGAAATCCACCAATAACTCTGACGAATCTCCAATATCATTTGAACTGCGATTCATCTTCCAGGAACGACCCTCTAACGAACTAATTCACCAGTTATACAAGTGTTTATCGTACCAATATACATTTCTAGTGGTTTTTTATGTTGCTTGATGGCATTTATAACTAAGTTATCTATTTTGATCATGTTTGTTGTTTATTACAAGTATATTCTGTATTTGGATGGTATTTCTATGGTGTCTGGAAACTTGGTTTTTAATTAAACTTAGAATATTCATAGGTGCTTTCTAAGGTATTGTTGATCACGTTCGTACTTTCTGGTTTGTTGGACATAAGGTTTCAAAGTACTTTATAGGGTTCTTTTGTGTATATAATGGTTAACTGTATAACTAGGTTATAATGTATTGTCTGGTATCTCAGTCTAATTTTGGAGTTCATTTTCGGTTTTTTCAACATGCATGTGAGACATAAACATAGTCTTGCATCTTCTTTAGAAGTCATACGCTAAACTTGTCTCTTTTTTATATGTCATAAAAAAGAAACGTATGTTATATTTTGGGTTGTGTATTATATGTTAGTATCCCTAAAGTCGTATGGTTGATATATCCAAACGCGCATGGTTAGTATAATTAGAATCGCAAGGTTGGTAAAAAAATGCATTGTTATGGTTTGTTTAATCAACCCGTGTTGAATCTTATTTTTGGAGGAAATATGTCTCTTAAAGTTTGTTTCCACATATCAGGATTAGTTAGCATACTGAATCTAATAAAATAGAAGATTAATATTATTACTCCCAAACACATAAATGCTGCTAATGAAACCTATTTCTATACAATTTTGAAGGCTTCTTATGAGCTCTGCAATGAGAAGTTTATGTTAAAAAAGCATTATCAACTCATAACCGACATTATAAATACATACTCGATTGAACGTGAAGCTTTTAAAATTGGGCCGAAACTAATCAAACTAATGACCAATGACGTTGAGACTATTTTCAGACGGAAACATGACAATGAGGAAATTCCTTTAAACAAAGTCAGATGATTCATACTTCGCTACACAGATGGTGCTGAAACAGAGTCAATGATCATGAAAACATACTTTATGAACGAATGTTCAAGAAAAGTTGACACGAACAAAACCAAATCAATATCTAATAGTTTGATAAAAGGTATGTATATATCTTTGAAGTTTCTAAATACGCATGCTTAGTATAACTAGCATAACTAGAATGTTCAGCAACACTAAACTCGCATGTTTATTATTACTAGCATATTTAGTACTAGTAAAATCGCATGTTTATTAAAAATAGGATGTTCAGTAGAACTAAACTTGCATGTTTAAAATAACTATAATGTCCAGTAACACTGAACTCGCATGTTTAGTATAACTACTATGTTCAATATGGCTAAACTCGCATGTTTGTTGTTTATAACTAAAAACGCTAGTTCAGTAAGAATATTATGTTCAGTAGGACTAAACTCGCATGTTTGGTAATAGAGATAGAAACGCATGTTCAGTAATACTAAACTTGTATGGTGTATTGTGTATTACAAGAATCAATAGATAAAGCCATTCAGACATGTGGGGATCATGTTGTGAATGATGTATTTGTTTTATTGATCATGTTTATGTGCTATATCCTGTTTCAATTCAGTATCAAGAGATATACTGGGTTAGAAAGCGGTATATTATGTCGAAGACGTTGGAAAAAAATAACTACGATTGGTCCAGAGTAATAAAGGAGAAGCTGATTGCGTCGATAAAAGCTTATGTCGCTGACAAACCGGATAGAGTTATGATGTGTTGCACTTTTAACGTTAAGGATATTGCTACATAATTAAATAAGTTAAAAAAGATGTAATGATACTAATAAATTTTGTGATGCAACCATTCATCATGGAACACACAACCGATGTGCAATCACAAGAAAAGTCGAACATGATCCCAATATGCGACAAATGGTGAGGATTGGAATCCAAATCATCAACCATGAAGATGATTAAAAACATTCACCAACTCAAAGATGTTGAGGTATTAAATATATATTTCTCCAATGATAAATGCATGCTTAGAATCACTAGTCTCGCGTGGTGTTTATTGCCAAAGAATCGCATGGTATGTAATATAGAAATCACATGGTCATATTTAGTAGTCTATAAACTCATGATCATCAAACTAGAAATTTCAAGGTCAATAAAAAACCCATAAGATTCTTAGTGACAAATGTTTTACTGGGTTGTTTATCACTGGATAGGTTTTGGAGGGTGAGTTAACACTGACAAAGGCTGAAACAAATGCATTTAATGGGGTGAAGCTAGTGATAACCCAGATCTTGTATCAAATAAAATGGCCAGGAAGAGGAGTAAATTTGTAGGAAAACCAAATAAAAGGTCATCACATCCTAGGCAACCACCAATCACCCCATGCTAAACAAACTAGCCCATAACCAGCAATGAACCACAGAACTGGACATCCCCAACTGAAATCGAGAGGTCTGGATATGAATTTGATGCTACTTGCACCTTAACTCATTTCATCCTCAAACAAATGCAGACTACAATACCTTCAAATAAGACTTTAACACCCTCAAGGAGCGCTGCAGTGACATTCAGGGATTGAACCAACATCTGAACAAATAATACGACCACCTTCAAGAGTAGTTTTCTTTTACGTCAAATACTATAACATAAAAGAAAAATCAATATGTACATGTGTTTTGTTGAAAACTACTGTATGCAGCTCTTTATTGAAAAAAAACAAACAAGTAAGTATATGTCTCTCATATGGGCTCACTTGTTATATATATTCTATTTATTTCTGTTGAAACTAGAAAAGATTTTATTATAACATAGAATTTTTGTACAAGTTAAAGCCATATATATAGGCTCTGAAAATATCTTCTAATTATACTAGTCTACCGTAATAATTACGTTTGAATATTGACTATAATAAAATCTAATCTAATAATAAGTATAATAGATTATGTTTGAATATTGACTATATTAAATTATGTAGTCAATGTATATTATTATTTTCTTTAACACGCCCCCTCAAGCTTGTGCGAAAGTGCTTGAAACTGTCGTAGCTTTGATAATAAAGTTCTCTTTGAAACTTGAACTGAAGTACTTGAAGTGCAAGCTTGATCGAACGACTGAACCGAAATCACACTCCCCCTCAACCTGGAGCATATATATTAATCATGCCCAACTTGTTACAAATATAAGTAATCCGTGATCCATTGAGCGCTTTTGTGAATATATCTCCTAGTTGTTCTCCTGTTTTGACATATCTCGTATGAATGAGATTTTGTTGAATCTTTTCGCGGATAAAATGACAATCAATTTCAATATGCTTCGTTCTTTCGTGAAAGACAGGATTAGACGCAATGTGCAGGGCCGCTTGATTATCACACCATAATTGCGCAGGCATGGTAGTCTTGATGCCAATATCATTTAACAATTGGAAAATCCAAATTATCCCACAAGTAGATTGAACCATGGCTCTATATTCAGCTTCAGCACTTGATCGCGATACAACATTTTGTTTCTTACTCTTCCAAGATACCAAATTACCCCCTACAACAGTCGTTCGATCAAGCTTGCACTTCAAGTACTTCAGTTCAAGTTTCAAAGAGAAATTTATTATCAAAGCTACGACAGTTTCAAGCACTTTCGCACAAGCTTGAGGGGGAGTGTTAAAGAAAATAATAATATACATTGACTACATAATTTAATATAGTCAATATTCAAACATAATCTATTATACTTATTATTAGATTAGATTTTATTATAGTCAATATTCAAACGTAATTATTACGGTAGACTAGTATAATTAGAAGATATTTTCAGAGCCTATATATATGGCTTTAACTTGTACAGAAATTCTATGTTATAATAAAATCTAATCTAATAATAAGTATAATAGATTATGTTTGAATATTGACTATATTAAATTATGTAGTCAATGTATGTTATTATTTTCTTTAACACTCCCCCTCAAGCTTGTGCGAAAGTGCTTGAAACTGTCGTAGCTTTGATAATAAAGTTCTCTTTGAAACTTGAACTGAAGTACTTGAAGTGCAAGCTTGATCGAACGACTGAACCGAAATCAGAACTCTGATACCATGTTGAAACTAGAAAAGATTTTATTATAACATAGAATTTCTGTACAAGTTAAAGCCATATATATAGGCTCTGAAAATATCTTCTAATTATACTAGTCTACCGTAATAATTACGTTTGAATATTGACTATAATAAAATCTAATCTAATAATAAGTATAATAGATTATGTTTGAATATTGACTATATTAAATTATGTAGTCAATGTATATTATTATTTTCTTTAACAATTTCACTCACACACGTCTCATACCAATATATTTGCATTGTTGTGATAGATTGAAGAGCAAGAGAAACTGATAACCGAGTTACGTCGGCAGCTAGAACAACGAGACCTTGAAAAAACAATTTATCTACCTTTTTGTGTTCCATAAACAGCTGAGCTGGTAACACCAACACCACTTAATCACGAAGAAGTGCCACTTGTACCACAAGAACATAAAGTGGTGACAAATGAATCTCTTATACAGAAGACAAATACTAAAGCAGTGGTACAAGTTCATGAAGATGTAAGTGGATCGTAAGTACATTAAGATTCAAATTTGAATATATATTGTCATATATTATAGGTTTCTAAAGTAAAATATTGTATGGTTGTAAAATCAGTTTTAAATTTTATGTTATTTATACCTGGATATGATGGTTTATTAGACTTGAATCTCATGATCTAATATACAAGACATCGCATGGTCTAAAATACAAGCAATCGCATGGTCTAATATACACAGATATCACATGTTTAATATACAATAAATAACATGTTTAATATACCTAAACTCACATGATTTAATATAAAAGAAATAACATGCTTAATATACCTGAAAGTAGCATGGTTTAACAAAAGATATTGTATATTTAATATACAAAAAATAACATGTTTAATATACCTAAACTTGCATGGTTTAATATAGAAGAAATAACATGTTTAATGTAACTGAAAACACATCGTTTAACATATAATAAATCGTATGTTTAAATACAAGAAAATAACATGTTTAATATATCTAAAATTGTATGGTTAAACATACAAGAAATCACATATTTAATATACAAGAAATAACATGTTTAATATACCTGAAATTGCATGGTTTACCATACAAGAAATAACATGTTTAATATATATGAAATCGCATGGTTTGCCATACAAGAAATCACATGGTGTAATATACAAGAAATAACATGTTCACTATACCTGAAATCACATGGTGAATTTACAAAAAATTACTAAGTGGTAATATAACTGTAATCATATGTTCATCATACAAGGAATCGCATGGTCAACACGTGAGCATCCCCCGTCTAAGAATTCAACAAACCAGGCAAACTAAATCAACCAGAAACCACTGGTAAGTATTATGTAAAAGTCTCGCATTGTTGTTTTTTAAATGGTCTATCTAAATATATTAACAAGTATCACATGATATATATAGTACCAGAGTCACATGTTTTATCATCCAAAACTGAAGAAGAAAAACTCCACAAACCTAAAGAAGAAGTAATAGAAGAATATGAAGCCCAACAACATCAACTTCAATACCAAGACCAACAATTATAAGCCTACCACCACCAACAACAACAAGTAGAAGCCCAACACCATCAACCCCAACACCAAGATATAATACAACAACAAGATCTAGCCTGCACAAAATCAGAATAACTCAACCAAACAGAACCAACACCAGCAGTCTCACAACCACCAAAAGAAGAAGCCTAACACCATCAACAACAATAAGAAGCCCAACACCATGAAGCCTAACACTAAGATATACGACAACAACAACAAGAACGAGCCTCCGTAAAATCAGAATAACTCACCCAAATAGAACCAACACTAATAGTCCCACAGGTAGCAGAAGAGGAAACTCAACACATACAAACAAAATAATATGCACCACAAAAGCGCAAAAGAGAAGCATCACTATTAGCTGATATGCCCGACAAAGAAGTATGTATAGAAGTAAAATATGTTTATGATTTTTTATAGACTCTACACTATCCTATTTTGATGAACTTGATCAGCTTGAGGCCAATGCTTTCATGCAAAAAGGTTTTGATGGTATCGCATATAAGATATTTGCTCATAATTTAAAAGATGTTGTTACTAACAAGGTTGTAAAAGAGATAACATCACGGGTAACCGCTCATGATTTTGTAAGTGCATCTTTAATAGTTTAAGATTAAACATCGAATATATATATATATATATATTCATATATTGACACCAATTTTTCCATTTTTCATACCATCAAAGAATCAGTGTAACAGAAAAATGTGTGGCCTGATTGGGCATTCGACGGTCGAAGATATAGTAAGATACAAAAATATATGACCTTTTCTAATGGTAAAAGAAAAGAGAAACAACGCAAATCATTAAGGTCTGTGAATAGCACAAATTCCTAAAGATACAAAGGGCTAAAAAATAAGAAAACCTATAAGTATTACCATTATCACAGTTATCCTATAGACTAACTGTGAATGTAAGTAAACTGATGACGTTACTTTATGAACACGATCTGGATTTCAAGGTAAAATATACAAGTGTTGCATTGTAATATTGGACTTTAAAGTAGACTAGCATGCTAATTTAAACTAGAATCACATGATTAATTAAAGTAGAAATGCATGTTTCATAAACTAGCATATTTAATAGATTTGTAGTAAAATCACAAAATTCGGTTGTATTAATCTCACATGTTTGATCACATATCACTCATTTTTTGTTTGGTAGATTATCGATGCTTTGATTTATAAGATGCTTAGAAAACCAATTGGAAATTAGCATATGAAGGTTTCGAATATGCTTACACTTGTAAATATAACGCGATATAAATTTATGCTTATGAAACAATAAGCATAACTAAAATTAGGTATCGGTTATTAGAATACTTTTTTGTAAATTCTTTGTCTTAATGCAGACAACACTGACCAGTAAATGAAATCTCTCAACAAAAATTAACGAATTATCCAAAACTAGGCCACCCAACACGTACCATGTATTCCTTCCAGTATGCCATCTGAAAAAATATATATTGACATTGAAAGTATAATAGCAACAAAATATAACCTAAAAATGCCTAACAATAAATATGTAACAGACTACACAAGGAAAACTGCTGAGCCACTAGAAAGTATTTAAATTCATGGTTAGACTCATAGTAAATTATATGGGTAGAAATATAAGAAATTGTACATTTAAATTACCGCAACTCGCATGATTAAATATACAACAACTCAATGTTTAATAAACTTGAAATCGAATGGTTTAATTTACAAAAAGTTGTATAATTGATAAATAAGAAAACACATATTTTAATATACAAAAAATAACATGTTTAATATACTTGAAATCGCATGATCGATTATAAGACTGGTCTTACATCTAATTTTTTAACTGGTCTCGACTCTTATCAATATTTGGCGTACTACATGAAAAATAAATACATACTTGTTCCAAAAAATCCATATAAAGTCAAATATGTAAGAGTTATCCCATAACAAAAATTAAGCAGCCTCGACTATGGCATTTTTGTTTGTGAATACGCCAAAGACGTTATCTCGAATGGATTTATTCCTAGAAGATACAATGAAGACATGTGTCAGAATAAAAGAGATCAAATGCTTTATTATTTCCTAAATGATGTAAGCACAAATGTTCATTGGTAGATCTCTTGTTTGAGTATTTTTTATATAACCTATTTTGTAATGTGAAATATTTTGTAAGTAATTTTTTTTGTAATTAAAAAACAAAATAATGAGTACCCATAGGTATTTACTCTCATGGTGAGTAACCCTAAACTCGTACGGTGAGTATTTTTAAACTTGCATGGTGATTAATAGTGAACTCGTAGAAAATCAAAATGGTGAGTAAATACTAAACTCACGTGCTCACTATGCCTAAAATCAAAAGTGTAAATAATGCTGATTACACCTAAAATCTCAAGTTTGTATCCACACAGTGGCCTGGATCATATTATTCATCTGCCCTTGCCCAATTGTTTACCAAAATATGCAGTGGTATTGCATGGTAAATAAAAAAGAAAACCACCATCTTCTAACCAATCGAATCATATCGATATTTAATCATTTTAATCAATAACTATAAAATACATATTGAGAATTAGTTAGAGTTTTTTCTTATAATAAATAAATAAAACTCACCAACTCTTCAAATTTCAAAACCATGACACATTTCAAGTCATCTTTCGATGAGTATGACTACTCTTCATCTTTAGATAATGAACTTTCTGAATCTTTTGAGAATTTATCATCGTACAAGATAACAACCATCTCTGGATACTCCTTGAGTCTTCTAGAAATGAGTCGATATTCTCTTATGAGATGCATATTAATCACCAGACTCTGGTTCATTCTCCGTAGATGAGTCAAACCCTAATGATCTTCCACAAAAATGTGGAAGAGAAGCCAAATGACGGTGGATGAGGAGGATGAGGATAAAGAATATGGACACATCAAAGAAGAAGAAGAGGAAAAAGATGATAAGGATAAGGAGGATGATGAAGAAGGAGGATGAAGACAAAAAACGTTTGATGAAGACTTTTCTTCTGATGTTTGAATGCTTTTATTTTTTATGTTTTTATTGTTTTCTTATGCCATAAAATAACCAACCCTAAACTATATATGTTTTGTTACGGTTGAAAGTATGAACAATGTTAGGGTTGTCATTTTTTGTGATTCCAAGCAAATTTTAATGTCTATTTCACTAATATAACAAGGTTTGTGATCTCATATCTGTTTATTTTGGATGTCTAATATGTCTTTTAAAGTTTAGTTTAAGTATATATGTTAGTATAATTTACAAGAAATTGCACGTTCAATATATAAGAAATCGCACGTTTAATATATAAGAAATATTTTTTTAATATACTTGAAATCGAATAATTTAATACATAAAAAAATTATATATTCAATAAATGAGAAAACGCATGGTTCAATATATAAGAAGTTGCATGTTTAATATACTTGAGATCACATGGTCTATTATAAGACAAATCACATATTAATATAACGAGAGTTGCATGTATCAATATACAAGAATATTTCATGGTTAATATAGTTGAAATCGCATGGTTAGAAATACAAGAAATTACATGTTCAATATACCGAAAATCGCATGGTTTGAAATACAAGAAATTACACGTAATATACCAAACTCGCATGGTTAAATATACAAGAACTCGCATGTTTAAAATACTTAAAATCAAATATTTTATTATACAATAAATCGCATAATCGGTAACGAGAACAAATATGGTTTAATATACAATAAATAACATGTTTAATAAAACTGGAATAACATGATATATTAAAAGATAAGTCGCATGTTTAATATACATAAAATCCCATATTTTAGTATACAAGAAATAATACGTTTAGTATACAAGAAACTCGCATGTTTCATATACAAGAAACTTACATGTTTGGTTTAATATACAAAAAACTTGCATGTTTGATAAACAAGGAAGCGCATGCTAGTAATGTTTTCAATCTTGTTCTTGCATATAAGTAAGAAAAAATTTATAGTATACAAAAAAGATCTTATAAACGACATGAAATTAAAACTAGAAAACATGGAAAACGAATATTTCAAATATTTAAACAAGTTCCTCGCAAGTCCTTTTATTATAGCCTAACTTCGAACAACAACCATACCTCAACTTCTTGGTTGTTATTTCTCCTCTAGACGGAATACATTTCTTTTTAGGCATTTCCACTCGTTCTTTCATGTTGGGAGACAGAATTTTTGGTTATGGCGAATCATGAAAGCTTAATCCTTCACCAAAATTGGTTAAAGTAGGTATGCAAAATAAGTTGAGTTGTAATTGCTAACACTGGAGAATGGATCTATTAATGTTATAAGATCTTGTTGAGTCAAATATATTACATAAAAATATGAGTACATGAATAAAAATATTGTTTCCAAGCGCCACAAGAACATTTGAAATCCATTAAATTAACAACCATACCAGGTTTTGAAAAAATAAGATATGGTTGCCGAAGACTTACGAACTAGTCAGGTACAACCTTCTTCGACATTGAGCTTTAACTTATTTGTATAATCATGGCATGATTTACTACTCCGGCTTAGCTCATCTGAATGACATCATGAAATATGAGTCATATGTAAGATTTTAATCTTGTCAACTAATTCAATAATGGGTAGAGTACACAGTGGTTTAATCTGATTATTGAAAGATTCAGTCGGAGAAGATGTCATAGCATCATATTTTTTCCATTTAACAAATGTTTGAGCTTATTTGTCTTGAGGTTAATTATCGAGAAACTTAATAACTCTCTACCCTCCTTCACATATAAATTATTCAAGTTGTTCATTAAAAATTGTTGGAGCATAAGAATATTGTCTAAACTAATAAATCATCATAGGTTTAAACTTTCTGTTAGAATAATTCATAGCATAACTCAAATTTTAAACAAGATGGAAAATACATAAGGCATGATAGCAGTTTGGATACAAGATAAAAACATCATTAATGCTACCTAAATGACGGTCTGAAATAAAAGTCATTTGACATTCAATCAAATGGGGTTTTAAACTCTCCAAAAAATCATAGCTAATTGTTAGCATCTTCACAACCAACAATACAAAAAGCAACATAAAATATACCCGCAAAACAATATAAAAAAATGGCTTCATATAACTCATATGGTGTTTATTGCACTAGAATCACATTGTAAATATAACTAGATTCACATGATTATTATCACCATAAAACAATCACATGGTCATTAGCATGAGAATCACATTGTTGTTATACCTAAACTCGCAGATCATCAACATTAGAATCACAAAGTGGGATATTAGAATATTGTATGAAGATCTTCTATGATCATAAGGTCGCAAATCACATGCTATATGTATGAAATAAAAATTAAAAAGGTACGAAACTTACTATTGTTATCATCATTTCCTACGACATATAGCAATACACCTTTATGCATGTCGGTTAAAAATATTCCATCGACAAATAAAAGCGGACGACGTGAATGAAAACCTTGAAGAAATGAACTGAATGCTATGAAACAATGCTTGAATACGTTTCCAACAATATATTCCAAATGGCAGTCGGTTTTTATCTCAACTCTTCAATTTTTTGAAGTATCCATTGATTAAACTAAAAGAACTATAACTATATAAAAAAACCCTCTTTTATTTCTTAAACGAATTTCATGAGAGATGGTAAGAAATATTTAAACCATAGTCTTGTTTAATAGATGATTGTATACTTTTTGATGTTACGAAATTGCATGGCCTAATGGAATCATGAATTTCTGTAGCAATCAACTCAGAAATAAAATATCTCCGATGTTGTTTGGAAAAACCGGGCTGCAAGTATGTTGTTCAACAAACTGCTTAATGATCATGAATCTGGTGATAAAATCAAGTGATTCATAAAGTCTCCATTTACATCCAGTTTAAACTTTATTTTCACAATAAGCAGTTACGAAATTGCATGGCCTAATGGAATCATGAATTTCTGTAGCAATCAACTCTGAAATAAAATATCTCCGATGTTGTTTGGAAAAACCGGGCTGCAAGTATGTTGTTTAACAAACTGCTTAATGATCATGAATCTGGTGATAAAATCAAGTGATTCATAAAGTCTCCATTTACATCCAGTTTAAACTTTATTTTCACAATAAGCAGTCATCTAACTTCTTGTATTATGCATGTATTTGTAATAAAAACCATGCTCTGAGGCATAACGACATATAGATAACTTTAGAGTTGAACTACCTTGATAAAAAATTTGACGAACACCTGTAATTGTATCAATCAACCCAACCAATAGTAGCATTTTTTTAATGATAAAAAAACTTAAACTCTTATTACTCTTCCTATTAATTAATTAATTATTTGAGAATTCTTCCAAACTTATGTTAGGTTGTTTACCCATTTCTACAACAACCTTATCAACGACTTGTTGTTCAATAAGAAAACTAACATTTTTTAAAAGCTCAACATCAAGATATACTACCAAACCCACAAAATTTGTCCCATTATTAAATAAAAAGCTCTTGTTATCACCACAACATTAGGTAATAATGTTCTTACCTCTAACCAACTCATCCCATATACTTTCAACATACTATTGAATACTTTGAAAGTTTTCGAACTCGATAAAAGGAACAATTACAGTTTGATTACCATGTTTAAAAATACACACTCGTGGCTTATACATTTCTTACATGCGTTCAAAAATTCAGAAACGGTTAGGAACAAATATAAGAACCGCATAATTGAAATGACTAATCTCGCATGGTATAAACCAAAAGAATCTCATAGTTTACCATAATTATTCCCTATATTAGACTCGCATGTTCACGTGCACATGAATCACATGTCCACATGCACATAGATCGCATATTCTTCCCCGTCAACTCGCATCTTCAACAAGCACATACATAAAAAGCGTAAAATCGATTCCTGGTATATTTCACACCCTAAACATATATAATAACTAAATAAAATACATTACACAATTACTTATAACTTATTACAAAATAAAAATACATAAAAACATACTATTATACAGTAGAATTCTAAAATAGAACAAAAGAGATAGAAATTGCTCACCTTCGATACTCCAATGACCAAATAAAACATGTTTTAACGATGATAAATAACAAACAGCTCACCTGTAAAAGCTCGTATGATACTTCGATGAACCTGATTGTATACTCAGGCGATGCAAACGGAAACTCCGAAAAACTCGTACGATGACTTTGATGCTACGTACCGTCACTCCGATACTCCAACACTAGTACGTAGTAGACCGTACTGAGATATCCGATTTTCGCCACCGATGAAAAAAAAATGAGTTTGTAGTAAATTAAAATCTGATACCTCATAAAAATAGAGTATTTCAAATACTTAAACAAAAAAAAGATCAACTTAAAAAAATTATATAATTAACCGAATATATTTATGTTATTGTTATAAAAAATTAGATATCGAATATTATTTACCCAAAATAAATATTAAGGGAACGTAATTAACAGTTTTTACGTTAGACCCTATGATTTGAATCTGGGTATTCTTGATTATATTTTTTTGGTTTAATCTCACCTAAAATCAAACCAAAAATTCGATTTTAGTAGTATCAAACCAACCCAATTGATGGTTTATTGGATTGGTTTTATTTCGACGACCCTTGCAGTGAGCCAAACGTGTTCTACCACTAGAAATAAGTAATTTTAAATAAATTGTTGCGTTTTGTTTCGGTAAACACACGTCACCGACTTCTAAAGAAGTCATATATATATATATATATAGTGTCATTAGAAATCTAATTATAGTAAAGATTAGAATATCGGCACCTGAGAACTGTTCGCCAGTTTACTTTATCCATAACAAGTAGCAGGCAAGAATATGGAATAACACTCTGCAACTAACCTCCCTCCACATCTTCCTTTTCTCTCTCCCTCTCTCACAAAAAGACAAACCCAACATTTTATCAAATTAAAAAAACAACCAACCAACAACAGTGCTTCGGTCAGAGACATGTGTGAACCGGAAGGAGATAAACCCACAAGGTCAAAGGAGCTGTCCATGGGTTTCTACGATTATGGTCTGGACAATCCCTGGCCCGTGGGTCAAATCACCATGCCCTCATCTCCTTCAGAGCACCCTTGCTCTCCTCTTTGGGCTTTCTCTGACGTCGTCGCCCCCGCTGCCGATGACGATGACAAACTCCGCTCCACTGCCGGCTCTCGTCCTCTTAGCCTCTCGGATTATCCCTACTTCATTACCTGTCAGTCTCACTCACCTTAACTTTAACTACCTATTTTAGTCACACCTATGATTGACAATTGATGATTGATGATGATGATGATTATAAGAGATAGAGAGTGTATGTTTGACTTGGATGGATAAATTGATTGTGTTATTACATCTTGTCATGTCTTGTCTTTCGGTGATTAATATCCAATCTTGTCTTGTCCAAAAAATTTCAATGGTAAGATTAAATATTTATGGAACGTAATGAAATTAATCAATCTATATATGCATTCAAATGAGTATGGCAGTTATGTTAGTATATGATGTTTGTGATTTGAGTTGGAAAATGCACGAAATGCAGATAAGCCAAGTTCAGTCGAAAAAGACGAAAGTAGGAAGCTTCCTTCACCCTTTATAGGTCTTATAGAGAAGCATGATACTTATTATGTGATGAAAGAAAGGGTGACACAGGCACTACGATACTTTAAAGAATCAACGGAGCAGCAGGTGCTAGCTCAAGTGTGGGTACCCATAAAGAACGGAAGTGATTGCGTACTAACAACTTCGAACCAACCCTTTTATTTAGACCCCCATTGTAGCGGTCTCAATCAGTACAGGATGGTTTCCGTCATGTATATGTTCTCTGCAGATGGGGAGAGCGATAGAGAGCTGGGACTTCCTGGCCGTGTTTTCCGTCGCAAGTTACCCGAATGGACTCCTAATGTTCAGTACTATACTAGTGGAGAATTTTCGCGTCTTGATCATGCTCACCACTATAATGTCCAAGGAACCTTGGCTTTGCCCATTTTCGAACCTTCTGCTTCTGGCCACTCGTGTGTCGGTGTACTTGAGCTCATTCTGACTTCGGAAATTATTAACTATGCACCTGAAGTTGACAAAATTGCCAAAGCTCTTCAGGTTTGCATTTTAATCTTCTTCCTGGTCTAGATTATATATTGTGTTGGTTCTAAATGTATATCGACACACGTGACCATTCTTTCTTGATTTTCTTTGCTTATTAAAGTATAAGTTTCGGTTATTTTGCAGGCTGTTGATCTAAAAAGTTCAGAAATATTAGTGGATCAAAACACACAGGTGACAGTCTGATACTTCTTTCACTTTTCTTTTATCCTCTATTGATTCTTACACACGTCCGTACTTGCTAAACCAGATCTGCAACGAGAGTCGCAAAAATGCACTATCAGAAATTTTGGAGATATTAACCGTGGTATGTGAAACTCATAAATTGCCAATGGCTCAGACATGGATTCCTTGTAGGCACCGCAGCGTCCTAGCCAATGGTGGTGGTCTGAAGAAGAAGTGTATGAGTTTCGACGAAAGTTGTATGGGACAAATCTGCATGTCAACAACTGACGTGGCATACTACGTGGTCGACGCTCATATGTGGGGTTTTAGGGACGCATGTGCCGAACACCATTTGCAGAAGGGAGAAGGAGTAGCAGGGAAGGCCTTTTTGTCTCGTAACTCTTGCTTCTGCAGAGACATCACCCAGTTTTGTAAAACCGAGTACCCGTTAGTTCACTATGCACGCATGTTCAAGTTATCCAGCTGTTATGCTATATGCTTGCAGAGTTCTCATACCGGCGATGATGACTATATTCTCGAGTTTTTTCTGCCTCCCGAGATTACAAACCCGGACGAACAGGATTCTCTCTTGAGTTCTTTATCGGCGACGATGAAGCAGCATTTTCAGAGTCTTGGGGTGTCTTCTCAGCATGAAGGAGCTGTCGAACTTGTTTTGTCAGATTTGAAGCCTAATCTTGTACCAAATGGCGGAGAGTCGACATTCACATCTAATGTGGTAAACATTGCAAATAAAAATGCTACTAATTTAAGTGAAATCCATGCTCCGACTTCTTTGCCCCAGGTGGAAGATGCTAAAAAGACGACACGTAAGAAACGTGGAAAAACTGAAAAAGTAATTAGTCTGGAGGTGCTCAAACAATACTTTGCCGGAAGTCTCAAAGATGCTGCCAAGAGCCTTGGTGGTATGTTTCTACTACTAAAGGGTGTAGAAAAAAGTCATAGTTTGGTGCATAGTAAGAAAACCCAATCTTTTAAGATAAAAATACTAAATGAGGTGAAAACGAGTAAAAATTATGTTTTTGATGAAAACTGTATTAAGAAGAAGCTAGTGAAACAAAGTGGTTTAAAAAACTGTAAAAACCTAGTTTTTTCCTCATTGTGTTTTTTATCTTATTCTAAGCCAAAAAGCTTAAGAGGCGTGTTTTTCATTATATTTCATTTTAGAGATTAACGAGGTGGATCTAGAGTTATACTTTGCGAAAACATATATTACTGACATGTCTAGGCCGACATTCACTAAAAAATGTCTATAAGAACTACCTTCGTGAAATTATGAACTATCCTTATGAATCTTAATACAGTATAAAATTTAGATTACCATTACAATGTCATGCTGACATTCTATAATGAATATCTGCATAGAGATGTTCAACTAAAAGTGGAAGTATATAAGCTGATTGATTGTTGGTTCTCAGTGTGCCCCACAACAATGAAGCGGATCTGCAGGCAGCATGGTATCTCTCGCTGGCCATCTCGTAAAATAAACAAGGTCAGCCGTTCCGTTGTTAAGTTACAACGTGTCATCAACTCTGTACAAGGTCCTGAAGGAAAATATCTAACTTCTCTCACCTCAGGACCACTTCCTGTAGCTGCTGCTGGTTGGCCTTCCAGTGCCACAGAAATCAAAGACGAAATAACTCAATTGCACTATAGATCACCGGAAACTGATGGACACGCGGGGCTAGATAGTAAAGTAATATCAATACCTGAAGACGTTGTTCCCGAGCAAAGTGCTGGGACCCCAAAATGTCACGGTTCATGTAACGGTAGCCCTGCTACTGAACCAGCTAAAGATTTCAGTCTATTGTATGCACTCCCAGTTGAGAATTTTATTCTTAGAAGAGGACCGTTTGTAGAAGATGCCGGAAGTTCAAAAGATTTGAGAAACCTCTCTCGCTCAATAGCTGAAAGAGTCCTGGAACCAAGTCGGATAAAGCAAACATTTTGTGTTGAAGAGAAGAACGTAACAGTAAAGGCAACGTACCGAAATGATATGATAAGGTTTCGTGTGCCGCCAAGTTATGGTATCCTTGATTTGAAGGAGCAAGTGGAAAAGAGGATAAAGATAGAGATGGGTAGTTTTGAAATTAAGTATAAAGATGATGACAGCGAGTGGGTTTCAATGTCGTGCGACGCTGATCTGCAGGAGTGCCTGGATATGGCAAGATCATCAGATAAGAATATTGTTCGACTTTTGGTTAATGATGCAATGCCCTATCTTGGGAGCTCTTGTGAAAGCATCAGAGAGTTCTCATAATACACTCAGAAAAATAGTAAATAGTAACACAAACACAAACACCAACACGCTTGCGTGTCTGTCTGTATTTTGAGTTTGCTTTATGTATAAAAGTTTCAGATGAATTATATCTCTTACTGTAAGAACTACATATGAAACTAACCAGAGTACCTGAATGTTCAGAGTTATGAATATATAGTTGTCAAAGAGTAAGAATTCAGACATAAATATATAGTTGTCAAAGAGTAATCAGAATTTTTTTTGTCTAGTTTATACAGCGATTTGGGGTTTATATATAAATCTGTGATTGGTCCTTTCCTATAACTATTATTTTCGTGTAGTTTTTTTTTTAGAACGTAGAAGTGTGAAAGTCTATAAAAAAATTGGATTTTAATAAATTTAACCATTTGTAATTAAAACATCAAGTGAGTCAAGATTTTGGCAGATTTGGTTATAAATCTTTTGATGTCAGATATGCGAAGAATATTTACCAAATATTATGGAATCGAATGAACTATATGGGAAGAAAACATAATGGAGGGACCTTCGCAAATGAAATATACGAAAAAAATAATCAGTAAGGTTCCATTAGATACGAAATATACTAAAAATGATTATTAAAACATTTTTTTTTAATGTATCAATCAAATATATACTTTTTTAACAAGTGATTCTTTTCTTCACAATTATCACATGATATACATTTAGAGGCCATACTAACATGCTTATTCATCATAATCGAGTCTAATGCAATAAAGTTATGTATAAGTTTCCAGGTTATAAAAGAGAACTTCCTGGGGATTTTAGAGTTCCAAATCTTCATATATAAGTTTGAGAAGTTGGGCTTAGCTCTTATATTCTCCCAAGTAAGCTTCAAGTTGAACTGTTCATTCTTAGAAAGCTTCCAGCAAATTATATCATCCTTATCAGTAATCTGAGTTTTATTAATCATCTGAATTCTTTCATTGTCAATATAAGCCTGTACTTCATTTAGAAACCAAGAATTATTATGCCAAAGGAGTTAGCCTTAACATCAATGTACCAGTTAATGCTTTGCTCAGAAGCTATAGCAGGGAGGTTGTGCCAAGAATCTTTCCAAAACTCAATGTTACCTCTGCCAAGGATCCAGGTGATATTTCTATCAGTTTGCTTTCTTATATTGCATAATTTGTTCCAAACTGAAGAACCATTTATGTTATTAATGTATAAAGGATGAGCATGTTTAGAGTATATATCATTCATATGTAAGAACTATGTTTAAAGCCTTTATGTCAATTAATTTTCTGACATTTAGACCTCCTTCTCCAAAGGGCTTGCATATGTAAGACCAAGTAGACCAGTGAATAGCCTTTTGATTATAATTTGTTCTCCAAAGAAATCTGTTTAAAGTATTTTCAATCTTGCAAATGATAGCTTTAGGAATTTCACAACATTGAATCCAATGATAAGTTATAGGGAGGATGACATTGGTAATAAGAGATAACCTGCCATCATATGAGAGCAACTTACTGTCCCATTCAGTGATTCTATCATTGATCTTGTTCAGGATAGGAATGAAGATCCTAGCTTTGTTGTTATTAGAGACAGTAACACCCAGGTGAAAGATAGGAAGATAGTCCACATCAAAGCCAGTTTGGAGCTTGAGACTTTGCACTTTGGAAGAGTTGGACTTAGAAGAAACAATAAGCTTAGTTTTACTCTTGTTTATGGCCTGACCAGAAGTTTGCTGGTATAAATCTAGATAGCTACTAAGAATATCAATAGAGTTAGGGATGCTGTTTGTGAAAATTAAAATGTCATCAGCAAACATGATACAAGGAATGATGTATGAAGTTCTAGAAGCATAGCACATTTTAGGATGAGCATTAAACAGAATGCTTAAACCTCTACTAAGAAACTCTTCACCAAGGATAAAAAGGCTAGGGGAAATGGGATCCCCTTGCCTTAATCCTCTCTTCATTTTGAAATAATCAAAAGTTTCACTATTAATGAGCATTGAAACGTGAACATCAGTAATCATTTTCCTAATAAGATTAACAAATTTAATGTTGAAACCAAAAGAATGCAGAACTTTAAGAATGAATGAGTGAGAGATTCTGTCGAATGCTTTCGACATGTCTAACTGGACAACAATATTACCCTTTTTAGGTTTTTTGTTAATATCATAGAGAAGCTCTTTAGCCAGTAATATATTATCATGGATAAGTCTGCCTTTGACAAAAGCAGACTGAGCAGGAGAAACTATCTTAGGTAAGATGTTGGACAGTCTATGATTTATAAGGGCATAAAAAATTATATTGACAAAAGTACACAAACCAATAGGTCTGTAGCTATTCCACCAAGTAGGGTTTGTAGTCTTTGGGACAAGGAAAATACCAGTTGCAAAAAGACCAGTAGGGATGTAACTGCCTTGAATATAAGCATTGAAGGCATTGCACAAGTCTCTTTTAATGATAAACCAGCAATGCTTGAAGAAATAAAGGTTGAAACCATCTATATCAGGAGAGCTGTCATTCTTCATGCTACATATAATGTCCCAAATCTCATCTTCAGAGGCTCTATCAAGCAGCCTATTATTTTCATTTATAGACACAATAGAATGAATGCAATCAAAATTCTTGCTATCCAGCAACTTATTTTCTTCTTCTTTGCTATTGTAAGGGTCAGACATGAGGATGCTCTTGAAGTAATCAGCAGCAGACTTCCATATCTTCTTCTTGTCTATAATCCAGGTATCACCATCTTTAACACTATTGATTTCATTTTTTCTTCTTTTTTTAGCAACATAATTATAGAAAAGCTTGGAGTTGCCATCACCTTCATGTAACCAATTATTGAAGCATTTCTGTCTCAAGTAAGAATATTCATTTCTAAGAGCTTTTAAGTGCATACTATTAGCCATGACTAAATTAGCAATAGACTGATGATTATTGTTAGTATAATGAAGAATCTCCATAGTCTTGATATTGCCTTCAGTTTCTTTAACACTGTCAAACACATTACCAAATTGATTCTTGTTCCAAATCTTGAGGCAGCTTTTGAGTCTTCTTAGTTTATACCAAAAAATGTTGCTTGGATGACTATCAAATGGCTGGTTCCAATCCTGCTCAACAACACTTAAAGAAGAAGCATAATTGGACCAAGTGTTAAGAAACCTAAAATTCTTTTTTTACAGATAGCATCATTAGTATTATGTAAGTTAGATGAGATAAGGAGGGGGGCATGGTTAGAACACGTTCTGACCATGTGAAAAACCTGAGTATCAGTGAATGTAGACATCCATTTATCATTAATTAGAGCACGATCTAGCCTTCTCCACTTGTTACTTCTAGACCAAGTAAACTTCAAACCACTATAACCAGCATCATTAAGGTTGCAACTTCTTATAGTATCATTAAAATTATTCATACTTGCTTGAGAGGAAGATGTGCAACCCAACTGCTCATCATGAGAGGAAATAATATTGAAATCACCCACACACATCCAAGCTTTTTCATTGTCACTAATAGCCCTGAGACATTCCCAAAGATCTAACCTCTGAATACGATTGCATTTAGCATAGACAGAAGTTAAGTAGATTTTATCAGTGATACCAGGATAATCAATCTCCATGTGAATACATTGATCAACGTTAAGAACAATGTTAATATTAACATTAGTCATCCAGAAAACCCAAATCTTATTTGACACATTAGCTACACAGTCACCAAAACCAAGCTCTTGAGCAACAGCTTTAATCTTTTCACCCTTAGACATAGGCTCTTGGATAACAAGCACATTGATATATTCAGTTTTTATCATAGATTTAATTCTTCTCAAGGTAGGATTGTTATTCACACCTCTTGCGTTCCAACTAATCTCTCTAATCATTTTTAGAATATGATTTGTAATTTCGTCTCTTGAACTGAGAGACTTGATAGTTAACTTACTAGTAGACCCTCTTCTTTTTGCAGTTTTCAACTTGGAGGTTATGATTTCGTTAAAGCTTTGTTGTGGGGAAAGCGTTGGGGGAAGGAGAGCAGCTACCAATGTTGGGATCAGGATAATGATCATTATAATGATCTTCATCAATCTTATCAATAGCCTCTATAACTTCTTTGCTACTATCTTGTGAATGTAATTTGATATTTTCATTCTTCTATTGTAAAGTATTGCTCAATTGAACTTGTGAGGATTTAGGCTGAATATCAAGATTCATATCCTTACTGCTTTCATTCTTTTCATCTTCTTGATCCTTCTGAGTTATAATTGATTTAAGTTTTCTTCTATAGACTTCGATAATGTTCATGTTTCTTGATCCAGTAGTATCAAGAAACATTTTCATTACGTTTATCTTCTTTATCATCTTTGGCTTCATCAACTTTGCTGTTTTCTTGTATGGTATCGGAACCTTCCACTTTCTTTGATGATTTTTTACACTCATACTGATTGTGCCCTATATGATAACAACCGTTACAATACGATGGAACATTTTTATAGCTGACTGTTACCCAATATCCATCGTTACTTCCAAAACCGACCCACAACTTCCTTTGCAACCTTCTGGAAATATCAACCTCTACTTGTGCATAACAGGCATTAGCATGGGCACGATTTTTATGAGGAACAATAACCTTATAGGTTGGCCCTATAACAGTAGCAATGTCATTGACCAAACCAGTATCATATAAACACTCTAGCAAATGTTCAAAGCGAACCCATGTTAAGACAGTAGAGTTCTCGATTTTTTTGTTGAAATCTTGATTCCATCTCAAGATTCTCATTACTATATCATCAAATCGCCATACATTTCTTGACCAGAACCTTTAGACATCTTCCTTTAACTCAAATTCAAAGAAAATATGATGTGAATCTCATACCTCGTAATTGAATGGACCCTTGAATTTCAAAGTTGCCAAGAAGCTTTCAAGTTTCAGTTTCTTTGGCACTCCATTACTAAATTTTCTTATCAAAGTGATTCTAGATTTCTTGGTTAGAATTTCTTTAACCTTATCACTGTATTGCACAGAAAAATGGTGCTCTGTTTTCTTGACAAATTCTGGGTTCAAAGTCGCTGAATCATCTTCAGATTTGAATAGATCAAAAAATTTCTTCTTTCATTGTTGTTGATAATTCTCAGTATTTTGAAGAACTGGAAATTCTTCCATCGATTGCAGTCCAATGATCGAGTTAATCATTAGAATTTAGACTTCCTCTGTTCTTGGTTTTCCTCTGTTCTTGGAGCCATCCGATATTAATAATATCTTACTTCTGCAATTGACTAGGGTTTCCTTTTCATATTCATGGATATCTTGAGAAGAAAATATGAAAAGAAATTAAATTCATGTTTTTGTTTAGGCATGGGCATTCGGTTCTTCGGTTCCGTTCGGTTCGGTTCTCGGTTCTTTCAGTTCTTCAAAACTAGTACCCATTTAGGAACCGAATAAATTTCGGTTCGGTTCTTCTTAATTCGGTTCGGTATGGGTACTTAACTCGGTTCCAATCGGGTAATTTTGGATACTTTAAATTCTTTGCAATATCAACATATATAAAAATCCTTTTACGCTTTAAAACAATAAAACTATGTTAAACTGTAAGAAAAAAACTAAATATAGAGGTTGGTATTTTGTTATTTTGTTTATACGCATAATAATTTGTAAATATGTCGCCACTTTAATAAAATATGTTGTCATTTATTTAAGAGAACATAATTAGAGATCAATGATAAAAGATAAATTTAGGAGAATCTAACTTTAAAACAGAAAATATATTTTTTAAACAATTCAAAATTAAGACTAAATATATAGGTTCGGTTCCTAACGGGTACCCACGGTTCTTCAGTTCGGTACGGTTCGGTTCCGAGAATCGTGGGTAATTGAAAACTGGAACCATTCGGGTATTATGAAAAAACCAAATCTACTTCGGTTCGGTACGGTTCGGTTCCGAGAACCGTGGGTAATTGAAAACTGGAACCATTCGGGTATTATGAAAAAACCAAATCTACTTCGGTTCGGTTCTTTCGGTTTGGTTCGGTTTGGTTCTTTCGGTTCCGGTTAAAATGTCCATGCCTACTTTTGTTTATGTATCAATCAAATATTTTTTATACATTTATTATTCAAACAAGTTTTGATTTTTTCTCCTCCGGTTTTTTCTAAACATCAAGCTCCTAAACAACAATATTTTCTATCTTATGTAAAAGTTTATCTTAAATTCTAAATTTTCTACGAAATTTTGTAATTAGTAAAAAAATCAAAAATTTTGAAAGAAAATCCATCAAAATGACATTATGAACTATAAATATAGGTAAATAACTGAAGTTTCTCTTTTCATTGTTTTTTTAATTTCAAAATCGTATCGACGAAATAAGTAAAACATAAACAAAACTATGGAAATAATAAATAAATAAATAATTGAAGATTTTGTAAAAAAAATTTCAAAATCAAAAATTTATTTGATAAAGAACTTATGTAAATTTCTCATAAGATAGAATTATTTTTGTATAACTGATGAAAAAGTAATACAAAATCGTAAAAAAACTCGAAACAATTTTTTTTTTATTCTTTACTTGTGTGTAATTGAATTATATAAAATTTTATCATGGTCTTTTGTATGTTTTTTAAGATCGCAATTTTAAAACACGTCCATTTGCATGTAATCAAAATTTACCCCATTTTTTATAAAATTTTTTTTTTTAATATTAATTAAAATTATAGATCTAAAAAATTTGTCGTGTTTTATATATATAAGACATGTCTTGTTTATTTTTGTTTTTTATTGTATTATAAAATTAAAAGATCTACAATGATTCATTATGTATGCTATGTAGGTATATCTTGTCTTGTTATTTGTAAGGTAAAACTTTTATTGGATTGGATTATAGTATTTAGGCATAGGCTTTGATAAATAAAAATTTTGATTTTGAAAATTGTAATTAGAATTTGTCGCGTTTTCTTCCGCGCTAATTCTTGAAAATCTTATGAGTGTCTTCTCTTTCGTGTAGCTCAGGCTAGTCTCCCTCTTGGTGTTTTTTGCTTTAGTTTGTTCAATTTTTAGAAGAATTGGATGAAGAAATAAGTAGAAAATGAGCCCAGATATGTTCCATCTTAAATTTTCTATTTATATTTTATTTTCATGTTTCTTTTTCTCTTGACTTTTGGGCTATTTTTTTTATTTTGTTGTTGAGTTGATGTTCTCTGCGCTTTACCATTTTGACTTATTTGAAAGTAAAGTCTTTATTGTTTAAGATTGGAACATATCTGGTTGTAAGCAAGGAGTTTTTAATCTTCCATTTTGATGTAGCATATCTCAAGGATTTTGAGCAACGTAATAACTCTTAGTTTAGCTGGATATGAGTTTTTGTTGTAGTTTAGATTATTGGCTTGATTAAGAGTTTATTTTGCCATCCAATATGCAACTAAGTTTTGTTCTTTGTAGATATGATTGATAGTCATACCAGATTTAAATAGATTTCTATAGCTTTCAGTTAAAAATGACATGAACTAGGGAGCCTTATTTCTTGATAGCCTTTCGAAAATGAGAAGAGAGTATATTTCAATGTCTATGTTGTGAAGGTTTTTAGCATTGTAAATAGTTATTCCATCTAACAAAAGCTATACCTTCAGCTAGCGCTGATGATTGTTTACTATAAATTTTTCCAAATTCCAGTATATTGTCTTCTTTATAGTCTCTCAAGATTCCACCCACATTAGCTTCTTCTTAGGTAAATTGGATCCATCAGTGTTAAGTTTTAGCATGTTATTAACGGAAAGTTTCCATTTGAATAGAACGCAATTGCTCTTCTTTGTTGTGTTCAAGAAGCACCATAATTCTGGAGCAATGTGCGAGTCTCGTCTCCAATGAAAGGGTTTGAAAAGTAGAGTCATTTCTAACTTGTAAATAAGATAGTTGATTTGGTTTATCATTGTTTTATGATATGTAAGAAATCTTTGATGTTTAACTTGATTTCTTGCTTTCCAAATTGACCAGTAGATTATAGGAGAGATGATAACTCTGATGTGTTTTTATTTTCTAGTTGACCAGAACCAATATCTTATTATATGTAAAAGAGTTGTGTTTTATTATACAAATGTTGAACAATCCAGGGAAATGTTTCCAAAATTCTCACGCAATATTTCACTCCGCAAATATATATTAAATGGATTTATTGTCTTTACAATGTTAACATTTAGATGTTAGTGAGAAGTGTCTTTTCTTTATTATAGAGTCAGTTGGTTACAACAATTTTAATAGTCTTTATAGAAGGAATGAGCATATTCTAGAAGGGATGTTGTTCCATATTATTTGAAATGGTCTAGATTTATCTCATTTGTCTCTGATTATTGATAAAGTTTGCTTAGTATTATAGTCTCCATTACTGGGGAGAGTCCACTATATTTTGTCTTCTGTTGTTAAGTGAAGTTTAATCTGAGAATTCTTTTTAATGGCTTATGGTACTACTACATATTTAAGTTCATCTATGTCCCATTTTTTTATTTCCAAAAGATGTTTATTGATTCCTCAAATCTTAGTAGAGATTTTGAAAAAAGGATAAAGGAATATTTCTCACACCATCATTTTATCCAAAAGTCTGTGTTTCCTCTGACAACTTTCCACAATATGTAATTTGCAGCTATCTCTATGATTCCAATTAGTATTCTCCAAATTTTAGTGTTGTTGATAGATAACTTATATAGTAATGGATGAACATTGATGCAGTAGATGAATGACATAAATTTTAAACATAAATAGGATTATTCTCTAAATTTGAACCATAGTTTACACGAATGTTACATTCTGTAATTCATATAGGTTTATGATATTTAGTCAACTTTCATTGTATGTTTTACATAATGTTTTCCATTTAGACAAATTCTAAGCATATTTCTCCAATGCTGAGCCGCAAAGAGTCTGTTACATGGTTTTTCTTATTATGGTGATGGCAGTCTTAGGAATGAGACAACTTTGAATATGATAGCTTGAGATGGCCATTAGGACAGTTTGGATTAAAGTTAGTATGCCTCCAAATGAAAGTAGTTTTCCATCCCACTACTGGATTTTATTTGTGATCTTTGAAACTATATCCTCATAGTTTTGAATCTTGTTGTTGTGTATTAATATTAGTCCCAATGTAGATAAAAGGTAGCTTCCATTGACAAAAACTAGTAAGTCTAATAATGATGTTAATTGTGGATGGTGTGATAAGAGCAGTTTTCTCATTGTTGATCTTTGTCTTGTACATGTTTTATAATATTATAAGAATTGAAATTTTTTTAAAGGTTGGATGAAGATCCATTAGTAAAGATGATGAAGTCATCAACAAATGCAAAGAAACGTATAGGTAAGTTGCTTCTTTATTTGACATTTAATCCAAAAAATTTATCATATAGTTTTTTATGCATCTGATAAGATATTCTTCTGTTAAAATAAAAATATTAGGTGATATAGGGTCCCTTTTCTGAACTCATTTTTTAACTTGAAGTATCTATGAAGTTCACCGTTGACTAATATTGAAAAGCCAATTGAGCTTATACAATTTTTAATCCAAATTATCCATTTTTTTATCAAAACCGAATGCCTCATACATATGGTAGATAAAATGGAAAGATAGTCTATCAAAAAATTTAGACATGTCAATTTTAATCATAACACTGTTCACTCTGACTTTTTTGTTAATTTTATAAGCAATTTCTTGAGTGAGAAGTATGTTATCATGGATGATTTTTCCTTGAACAACCCCTCTTTTTCTGATGATATTAGTTTAGGTAGTAGAATAACAAGTCTATCATTTATGATCTTAGATAGAATTATGTTAAAAATAGTATATAGATTTATGGGTCTAAATTCTCCCAATGTTTTAGGTGATTCAAATTTTGGAATTAAACATATGGTTGTGGAAAACATTCCTTGTGATATTTGTTGATCTTGGAAAAATAATATTGATACGAAATATAGGTCTTTGAATATGATTGTCCAGCAAATAAGATATAATTGAGTATTGAAACTATCAATACCCGTCATACGGCTGGGATTCAGACTTTTCAAAGCTATAAGTATTTATTTTTCTGATGGGATTACTAAAAGCATATCATTGTCTTGGTCATTGATGAGTTTAAGGATTATACTTTGGATATGTTATGTCTCTCTGATTTGGGTTTGAGTATTAAGTATAGATTTAAAGTGATTTGCAGCTGATTTTCCAAGTTCGGACATGTTTCGTCTTCTAAGATTCTATGTATTGTGTTTCTTTTTCTTCTTCTTTTAACATAGTTGTAAAACATATCTTGAGTTTATATCTCCATCTTTGATCCAGTTAATAAAAAAATTAGGGATCAATAGGTTTCCTCTCTGGGAAGTAATTATAAATTAATAACTTTGGCTTTAGAGGATTCAATTTTATATCTCTTATTGTTACTCACTTCATAATGATTTTCAAGGTGTAGCACTTTTTCTTCAGATTGAGCTATAACATCCAAAATATTTCCCAATATGTTCTAATTTTAGTTTGTAAGTTTATGCTTGAGTCTCTTAAGTTTCTTCCAAAATAATTAAAAGATCTAGACATTTCTCCTTCCATTGTTGTTTTACAAATTTTAAAAAAATCTACATGTGTTGCCCACATGTTTTAAAAGATCCATACATTTCCTCTTTCATTTGCACATGTCGGTTCTTTATCAATCGACGGAGATCATGGGAATAAAAATCTCATTGTTGGAGTGAGGTTTCCCTTGTGCAATAGGGAAAGTCACATCGTACGATTGTATCGACCTAAGAAAGACATATTATACCAAGTATTTATTCCATGTGCAAATATTGTGGCAAGCCCGACCGATGTTGTTATTCAAATTAATATAGAAAATACATATTTGTTTGATCGCAGTGAAGTGACTTCATGCTCTAAACATAAAAATTATTCGATGAGGAACAAGATTAGTGTGACCACCAAAGATTGGAAGTTTTCTGTGATGAACAAGGTGTTCACGATCTCTGATATCGTAAAAGGAGTCATGTTTCATGAGGTAGAGTATTCTCAAAATGTGTCATTGCATGGGAAAATTTTAAGAATCCAATGTTTGTTTACCCCCAAAGTTCTGACAAAAGCCAGAATAATGAGACATATATGTAATAATGGTTATGGAGTGGCAACGTCATAATGAACTTAACTCTGTGTGAATGTTATGTTTTGTGAATAAATAGATTATGCATATGGCATATGGAATTTGGTGGTGACCTGATATGCAAAAATCTAAATAAGTATAAATGAAATACTGGAGCTAGTATAATGGATTGTTAAATCTTCAAAGATACCCTTAAACAGAGCAAAAACTGTTGCAGGGTCATATGTCGTGCTCCCAAAGGTAGTGAATTCTCCTCTCGCCCCTCGCAATATGTTTTTAGAGGAAGAAAGTATCCTTATGTTGCATCCATTACGGAACACGTGGAAGATATCATATAAAATGGTTCATTCCTTCGACAATTAAAATCTATTCTAGTCAAGATTTAAATGTGAGTCATGTATATAATAAGCAGATGTCGCACTGAAAACTCTCCTCCGATAAAGCTTGGAAATATTTTCTCGAATTGTAGTATCTTTACAACATGTAAAACTCGGACTTGAGGTAAGTATATTATTTTCCTTTTTTATGTTATTGATGTAAATGTCATTCTCAAATAGAATTTAATCTTTGGTAGGCATTTCTAATACATTTTGGTTTGGTTTATTTTGGGCAGGGGGTAATTTTGTAAAATGTTTTGTGAATTTTTTTTTAGTATTAAGTGTTTGGTGTATAAAGTAATAAGAGAATTGAGCAGCATGGTTGTATTAAATGCTCATTACCCTCATTAATGAGAGTGGTTGGGGGTATTTATACTCTTAATTAAGGACCTATGGGCTTACGGGTCAAGTTATGAAACTGAGTCAAGTTTAAGGACTCATTAATCTTTTAAGTAGATTAGCAAATAGCTTAATCAAAAGGTGATTTACTTTTGTCCTATCCGGATTAGTTAGTGGCATGTCATTGTCAGAATTACCCCTATCCGGATTGTTTAATGGGTTGTGTTTGAATATTCTGAACTCATCAGTAGCCCCTTTTTAGGCCTTGCCAAATGTCTTTGGTAGGGCTAAAAAACTTACTAAGCCAGTCTCAACTTTATCCGACCTGCCCATGCGGTTCGTATCATGCAGTTTGCTTTTAACATCAACTTAGTTCGAAGTTTTTCAGAACTGGTTTCTCTTTCCAGAATTCTAAAAGTTTTTTTCTTGGATCGTGGGACACGTGTCGATGTTTGGTTCGACCTACCAACCGTTATTTTCCCTAGACCGGCGCGCCCACTAAGTCTAGAAAATTACCTAGGCCTTTGATTCTTCACACGTTTACGCGACCTTTAATTATTGCAAAACCCTCTTCAACTTCTCCTAGGTAGCTGTTACTTTTTTACTATTATATAAATTCGCTTTCACTATTTCATTGTATTCATCACTCAAAGATTTTCTAGAGATATTTTCATTCTTACCTTCAACTTGTTCTTGAGAGGTTTTATGTTCACAGCCAGAAACGCACTAGTTAAAGGCGGTTGGTTAAATCTATCACAGTTAGAAAGAGCGAAAAAAGTAGATAGTGTGAATCGCATTGCTGCAGGCCTCTCAGTTTCTCCAAGTGAGAAATCCAGTGAACCGACTCAGGAAGCCGATCAAGGGTCATCTTCATCCAAAAATCCTAGGCCCAGGAAGCTACTCAAACCAAGCCTTTCACCCCTTCCTTCGGGATCTTCTGTTCAAGAGTCTTTACATTCTGTTGTTAAAGAAAAAGTTGTTTCGAGCATCAGAAAATCTTCCCCTTTCATAGCCATGGGTTCTGACGTTGAGAGGTCTCCGGAGAAGATAACCCCTCGCCGGACGACCCTTCTAACTAAAATTCAATCTACTGCTTCACTGCCAAAGCCCTCCGGACCGGAGGCATCTAAAGAAACCTCAAGGGACAAGCCCTCTGGATCAGAGGCATCTAAAGTAGACCTAAGGGACAAACCCTCCGGATCCCAACCTCAATCGGACACCAGGCATTTAGAGGCAACAGGTACTCAACCATCCGAACAACCTTCGGTACCAGAAAATGACCCCCATCCATCCAAGGCAACTGATAAAACTTCCACAGTGATGGAAGAAGTAATGGAAGATAATATTGAGGAGGCTCCCTTTGAAACCGAGGCATCAGGTCAAACGGGGGATGCTACTTGTAACAAAAAGGGAAAAAGCAAGGTCAAGGTCTGTTTGACTCATCCGGAGCTTCCGGAGTGCCTAGAGGGCAAGGTAGGCCCTTGCTTCAAAAACATTAGTGTCAAATACCTATTGGCTCTACAAAATATAAACTATATCTACACCCACACTGTTGAGTTGGGCCGGATCCGGACAAAATGGAGGGTTCCGGAGTCAGTGAAGGTAAGGATACCTATCACTACGGAGACTCCTATGGACTGCAAGCTTAACGAGGTGGTGATATTCACCGAAGTGCTAAACTGGGGACTTCGGTTTCCATTGGACCTAGAAATCGTTAAAGTACTTCCACCTAGTTAAAATCTGCCATAGCTAGCTAAGTCCCAATGCCTGGTATTCTCTCATTGCTTGCATAATGGCATCAAGATTGTCAAAAATACCACTCTCAATGGAGCAGTTTGTTGTTGTGGCAAGCTTATGCAAGAATCATCAGATCCTATTCTACCATCACAATATGGGGAACAACTTCAAAGTGGTAGATGACTTGTTGGAGTCTGAAAAGAGCTGGAGGATACAGTTTCTATTTGTATAATGGCATCAAGGTTGTCAAAAATCTCACTCCCAATGGAGCAGTTTGTTGTTGTGGCAAGCTTATGCAAGAATCATCAGATTCCATTCTACCATCACAATATGGGGAACAACTTCAAAGTGGTAGATGACTTGCTGGAGTCCGAAAATAACTGGAGGATACAGCTTATGTTTGTCAGTGGGACATGGGAGAACGGTAGGAAGATCAAGGCCAACACCAATCCTAGCATGCTGACTAGCAGGTGGAAAAGTACTGGTGAGTTTCTTTCCTATATTTGTTTCTCATACTTTTCTCATTTTTGAATTACAAGTGTTTCCATTCTGATTAATTTATTACTCATTTTTTAGTGTTGCCGAAGGAGTTCACCGGACACCTAGAGGGGGGGCAAAAAACCATAGGCTGCAGAGCATTGGGGAATGCCTTCCACAACTGCTTCACTTCGGGCAATTTTGTGAGGTCCCATCTGTGGAACACCACAGGCCGGAGGGACCTCTCATAGGAAGAGGTCTTCGACAAGGAGACCCCATCTCCCCATACATCCTTGTCATTATCATGCATGTACTTTCTCGTATCCTCCTGGAAAAGAGCCAGAACCCCCGGTTTGGCTTCCACTGGAAATGTCACTCGCTAAAGATCATCAATCTATGCTTTGCGGACGACCTTAGATCTTCTGTCGGGCTAATTCCCATTCCGCCGCGCTCATTCAGGAGGGGCTAAAAGGAGTTCGCCTTGCTTTCTGGACTTGACCTCAATCCGACGAAAAGCCAGATTTTTCTTTCGGGTGCCTCGCCAGCCTTGAAAAATGCCATCCTCAACATCCTGGGCTTCAACGAGGGCTCTCTTCGAGTTCGCTGCCTAAGGGTCCCACTTATCACCTCTAGGCTCTCATACAACGACTGCCACCTTCTTTTCTCAAAGATCACCAACCGCATTAACTCCTGGACTTCCAAGCATCGTACGAGGGTCGCCTTCAGCTAATAAAATCAGTCATCTTCGCTAGCCAAGTCTACTGGTCTTCCATCTTCATTCTTCTGGTAAGGGTTCTTAGGGAACTCTCGCAGCTCCTCAGAAGATTCCTCTGGTCTGGAACAGATATGAAGATCTCGGAGGCTAAGGTAGTCTGGGATAAACTCACCTTGCTCAAAGAGGAGGGCGGCCTTGGGATTTCAAATCTTAAAACTTGGAATCAGGCGGCCGCCCTCAAATTTTTTTGGTCCATATTAAGAAAAAATCAGAACTCAATATGGACTTGATGGACAATCACGGAAAAAATAAAAATACAAAAACTTCTCGACCATCCCAAACCCTCTTAACGCTAGTTGGGAATGGCGAAAAATCCTAAAGCTTAGGTCCCGAGCAGCAGATCTTTATTCAGTTAAAGTAGGAAATAGAACAAGCACCTTCATCTGGTATGACCCCTGGTTATTTCCATCCTCTCTCATCAATTGCTTTGGAAGTGGCATCGCGAACGTTGGTCGCCTCAGAAAATATCTCATGGGTCTCTGACCGAAATTTTAACGGATCCTGGTGTTGGCCCACTAATGCTAGAGCCCAAAATATACACTTGTTCTCTTATTTAGCTGAAATTAGAACCGCTCTGTCAAACCTTCCCCCTCCCAACAACTTTGAAAACATCTTTCTTTGGACCCTCAACAACTCAAAGCCCATTTTTACCATCAGCAGCACCTATTCTGCCATCCGTCCCTCCGGTGCCAAGGTTCCGTGGGGACTTCTCATGTGGAACAAGTACTACATCCATAGGAACTCCTTCATCTCCTGGATGGCTATCCTGAACAAGCTATCCGCGCGAGACAAACTCGTTAGATGGGGCCTCGACACCCCCTCAGACTACGTCCTTTGTTCTGCATCTCCGGAGACTCTCGACCACATTCTTATCTCCTGCCCCTTTGCCTCCTCTATCTGGAAAAACATATGCAGAAAACTGCTAATCCTTTCTTCCTTCTCTAACTGGACTACCTGGAATGAGGTTGCATGCGGCTGGGTGAATAGAAACTCGTCCCATATTTGGCGAGTAGCTTGCTGTGCCATCATTTATCATATCTGGAAGGAAAGGAACGCTCGAATCTACAACAATACCCCATCGTTAAGCTCAAGTATTACCCACCGAATCTTCTCAGTCCTCCGATACGAGTTCCATGGAACTAAAATTAATTTTCCTATGTAATTTTAACTAATTGTAGCTCTCGTTTTGGTGTATGTATTCTCAGTTCTACGGTTAGTTGGTAACATGCCACATGAATCTCTTATAAAAACATTTTAATTTAATACAATTTCCAGTTTTTTATACCAAAAAAATACGATTATTTTAGATGTTTAATTTGCTCATTAATAAAACTCAGTTTTATCCAAAACACAAAAAAGCAAGACCTGCACTTTCCACTTTAATTTTAGAGCTGTTTTCTAGTACTCATAAAATATATAAATAATTGTTGTTTCAAAACTTAATTGAATCTGTTTCTTTGTTAAACTCAAACTCAAACTTAAAAAGCTCAGAACAAACATCTAGCATAACAATTAGCATTGATAAACAAGGGTCTGCGAGCTCAAAAGTCAAAATCACAAGTAAATACTATACATGCGTAATTAATTTTTTTTTGGATACAAATATTATGCAGGTGTAAAATAAGGACATAAGAAAGAGAAAGGCAGTTTCAGAACTTAAAACCCCACTTCTTCGTGACTTCCTTTTTTGTTATTGTAGTAGTGTCCGGGTCAATCAGATTTTCCAGCGATTTTGCTTTCCTGTTGCGCTTTCTGCCTGCTTCTTTTAATAGCTCTGCCAGTCTTTTCTTCTCATCTTCGAAATCCTGGTTTGCTATTCCTAGCTTCTCCTCTCTCAGCTTCAAGACGTGCTCCAAAATCTCTATTGCGTCATCAATCCTGCAACAGGTCATACCAAATTATACACCCAAACATAAGAATACATTAAGACAAGTCACATGATATTGTGGGATGTCTGAGTCAGGTTCTTGTTAGTATTATTTCTCCAAAGCGACCCGACACAACCTGAAATCGATATGCCTACATTACCTCCCCATAGCATCGTAAGTTGCTGCCAAATTGGTATATACTCCGAGTGTATCATGATGACACTGCCCCCTCTCTTGTTCCAATATTACTCTTGCTTCTTGAAACAACTCGGATGCCTCCTCAATCTTAAACAACTGCACACAAGCCAGCCCCATCTGATTCAATATAACCCCAAAGAAGGCAGATTTCTTTTCCCCGCTGCTTCTAAGTTTAACTACAGCACTCTCAAAATAACTTCGAGCTTCCTCATACCTCGCCAGCACATAAAACATCAGACCCATTCGCGCTTCTATTCCTGCAACCGTGCTCTGCTGTCCTGCTTTTTCCTCCAACAAATTCTTCGCCTTTTGCAGGAGCTTTAATGCCTCCTCCGCTTCATCAACAGACTCGTAAATAGCAGCAATTTCAGTTAAACCTGCTGCCAACTCTTCAATTGTGGTTCCTGGGTTGGGTTTTGCGTATATCCTAAGAGCATTTTCACAGTACGACTTTGACTCCCTTAATTTTCCAGTTTTGTGGTATAAGTCAGCCAGCCGAACAAAGACAGAGGCAACTGAATGGTGGTTTTCACCTTTTGATGATTTAAAGACAGTGAGCCCCTTTTGGTAGGAGAAGACAGCTTCGTCAAAGCGAGAGAGGCACAGGTAAATATTGCCTATGCTCACATCAATAGAAGCAACTTCAACATCCTGTCCTTGTGCAATCATTGACATGCTCGCTAGTACTAAGTGTTCAAGGGCTGCCTCATAATTTCCCTTTGCCTCGCATATCAGGGCCATTAAGCGACGGTCTGCAGCCTCTTCAAGAGAAGCTGCTTCACTATGAGCACCGTGAATTTCAAGGGTTTTCTTGCATAACTCTTCTGCTTTATCAAACTCCATTCCCTGAACATGTGCCTCAGCCAAGTACCTGCCATTTTCAAAATTAAATATATCTCCAATCAGCAAAAATATATATTAAATTTGAATTATATTTCAATTATCAAAAATATAAACTAAATTCTATATATATCACTAGTTATAGTTTGGTCATAATCAGACCTAAGATGCTATCCAGCTTTGATACTAAAAAATATTCATGTAAGGTAAGACATTAATTGAAGCATGAGAAATAGCAATAATAAACCTGCAAGTTTCTCCAACCCTAGGGTCAGTTTCACCCAAAGCCTGGATCTGAATTTTGAGTCCTTCCTCGTAAGAAGCAATAGAGCGGTCGGTCTGACCAAGCATGGAATAAGTATCTCCAAGCTGCATATATCCAGAAAACGCAGCAAGCGCGTGATCAGGCCCTAGCGCAGGGTCAGGCACACTTATGGCCCGTTCAAGAGGAGGCACAGCTTCCGCAAAACGACCTAAACTACAGTAAATCGCAGCTAGCACGTGAAGGCTCATCGGAAGGTCAAGACTCGGCGGCTTAACACTCTCTCCAGCGGCACTCCGTTCAAACGATTTCGTAGCGCGGATCGCATAATCGAGAGCTTTAGTGGGTCCGTCACCGGAGGCGATAGTGTCGCGTGCGAGCTTGAGGAGGAAGGGACCGAGATCGGGGTTGTCGAGGGAGGAATCTTCGCCGTGGAGAGGTGATTGTGGTGGGTATTTTGTGGCGGAGCGCGATGGTGAGGGTTTAGATCTGGAAGTGGAAGGAGACGGTGGTTTCCTGTTGGGCGTTCTAGGCGGGTTTAACGGTTCGGGTACCACGACGGTGACCGGTGTGGCGTCCGGTGGGATCTTGAGGGATCCAAGACCCGGCATTGTTTGGGATCTGAAAATGGAAATTTAGAGAGTTAGAGAATGTATTAATGTTGGGTTTGAGAGATCTTACAGTGCAACTATTTCATCGTAACACGAATTACAACTAAAATGTGATGGTTTTGTTGAATTCAGATTTGATACATACAACGAAACAGTAGGCGAGAGTCTGTGTGAGTGAGTGAGTGAGTGAGTGAGCAGTGTTGAAGGAGAAAAATGGTAATTGGTTGGATGCCTCTGTTGAGTACAGTGACTATTTTCAGGCTTAAACGGTTGGGGGTAAACCATCTTTAACCATATTTCTCGTGAGGTTTAAGTCTTTAATTAATCATAACGATTTTTTTATAGCCAGATTTTACGAGGGCAACTTTTAATTATGATGATTTCATTTAATTTTTTTTAAAAAAAAAAATTGGTAAGAAGATTTTGATTATAATTTCTTAATAAATTTAGCTTTTAAAACGTAAAAAATTAAATATTAAACTTTCATACTCGAAAGACGTTCATAAAATATTATGACAGTGATGTTTACCGATACTTACAAAAACCAACGGACGATATAAAAAGACTACGAGAGTCGAAGAATATTTATTATATGTTTTTAGAACCAAAAGATTACATAAAACAAATTTTTACGGTCAAATGATGGATCACACACAAACTTTTCTCATCATATATTTTAAAGTTATATATTCGCGGTCATTGTAAGTGAAATTTAAGACTAAAAATACAAGGTTATGCTATAATGAGATCCCATTTTGTTAAAATGAGATTTCCAACTAATTTTTTTTTCTAACTAACTTGAAATGTGTAAAATATCTCTACCTTTAAAAAGGAAACTTTAACTTCAACCAAACACATATGACATGAGCAAGAAACATCCAAAGCAATAAACAAATATATTAAAATGACAGTTTTACAAATGTACAAGTAAATTCATCGAAATCTATTCAAACTTGAGTATTAAAATTACATAGAATGTCAGATCGAAATTACATAGAATGTCAGATCGACAGCATGTTACTCAATATCACGAACCTCAAAATACAACTTGTTGTAATGAAACAATTACAGTAACAAAAACTTTTTTTTTCTTTCAGATGTAAACTTGATTTATATCATGATGTGCATGCGCTTACTATTCAAACTAATAATGAGTATATATGGATCACTTAAAATCTAATATATATATATATATATATATATATATATTAAAACATCTCAATTATCTTTATATAAATTTTTTATATATATTGATATTTTATTTCATGCAAAATTCTGCACGTATCGCATGAAAACATCTAGAATCGCTCACCCATATTGCACGATTACGGCTATTCATCGCGCGATACGTGCGCGATTCCAGATGTTTTTCGTGCGATACCTGCATAATTTTGCACGAACAGTCATAAAGGTTTTACATATCTAAATTCTTGCGTGTTATCCCAAATCAAACAAATAGACACTCCAATCGAAGATCTAGATCTGGCCAACCTTGTAGAAATAAATAAAATTAAAAATAACAAATACAAATACATAAAAATAAGATTTTTTTAATCAGAAATTTTAAACTTAGTTATTGAATAAAAAAACATAACAAAATTTGAAACAAATTGCATGAATAGATTACTAATACATACCCTAATTATGTTGTGTAGTCTCATTTTCAAAAAAAAAATTGATTTATAAAATTGGTATCTTGATAGAGTTAGGGTTAAAGTAGAGAGGTAATTAGATATATAGGAAACAATACGTTTTTATACAAGTGAAAATTTTGTAAATATTAGAGGTTTCATTCTATAAAAAAAACACGTCTCGTTATAACCTAGTCCAAAAATATATGAATATATCTTTATTGTATTTTTATATAAAAAAATTAAAAATGTATCTAACTAATATATATAATTATTTTATTTAGTCAATTTTAAAAAAACTAAATATTGTATAACTTTTAAAACCTTAACATATACAATCATCTTTAAAAAAATTAAATCACATTCTACTAGAAAAACACACACCTCAATATGGATTCAAAATATTTTAGATGGGGCAAGTCAAACTTTTAAGATGACAACAAAGAAACGACAATAGAAATAATTTATGTAATTTCATAACTTTAAATTAATTATACGCGTGACATTTACGATTAAACTTCCTCAAGTGGCACTTAGTGAGCGATGAACGCTCCATATGTGGCCCCCAAATAGCAACATGAGAATGTTTAATCGCGTCCAGCGAGCGATAATTTGAAGTTTAATCGCGTCCAACGAGTGATGTGATAAAGTTTCATCGAGCATTATGTGCAATAATGTATGCTAATGGCCAACATTTTATCGCTTCCAAGGGCGACAAGGTAAAATTACATCGTATCCAACGCATGACGTGATAATTTTTTATCGCACATTGGGTGCAGCAATTTATGATAATGATTAATCTTGGGTGCGATTTTTTGTGTGAGTTTTTATAGTTACGTGTGACATTTAGTATCAATTGTGTTTTTGAAGTTTGAAAATTCGGGTATTGTTTTCCACATATCGTTTTAGTTGTTTTAGTGTTGTCGTATAATTTATATTGACGATTGTATGTGTTGCGAACTTGATCAACCACTATATATGATGACCGATTACACACGTTTTTTAACCACGCACAAGTATTATACTAAACGTGATTTAGATGCATGATTCGTATTCAAATATTACATATATGAGAGGTATATTATTTATAAACTAAAAATTAGTCCATGTGTATTAAAATAGGAATATGTATGTAAAAATGTGATTGTTCTTTCCAATAAAAAAATTCCAATTAATGAGCTATATGTTTATTAGCGATTAATCATTGTAAACGGAAACACAACCATGAACAGACCACGCTCTATGACGGTCATTTGTAAGTCGATAAATTGAAGACTGGCGAAAAGCAATTACTTCAGTTAACACTACTTGGTTCTCATTTTAAAGATGTGTATGAGGTTGCAGAGCCATGGCCCTAAAAATGTATCCAACATGCACATCATCTACAATATTTGTGAAAAAACATCGTTTAGTTGAATTGGTCAAACCCAGATGCAATACATTTTAACAAAAATGAAAGAACATAATTATTTTATGTGACATCTGATGAGTCCGAATACTGCTTCCTCCCCGGACAGGGACAGATCGGTCAAAGGCCTCCGGACCGGACAGACCACTTCGAACATTTTGTCCTTTGGACTGTTCGAACTATGACAAAAGTACTAAAAAAACCTAAACACTTCTTGACTACGCTACTTGCTCTCCTACTAAGAGCTCATGGGTCTTTAAACATGACCCGGGTACATTAAACATGACCCGAAAACCCATAAAGCCCAGATGTAAGGGTATAAATACCCAACCACCTGCATTAAATGTGGGTAATGAAAATTAAATACAACCAGGCTGCTTAATTCTCCTTCTACTCTCTACTCTAAACATTAAACACCCATATACCTCCACAAAACTCTGAACAAATTACAAATTTACCCTCAGACGGTAATTAACCACACCAAATTGGCGACCACAGTGGGAGAAGAAGGTGCCTTAATCAAGCATTCAAAACCAGCAAAAAAGAATCAGTCTGAATGAATCCAGACGCCCCGGAAGTACCACCAGCTTTGCTCGAAGTGGTGGGAGAAAACGATGAGTACACTATCGAAGAGCGTGATAAATTAAAGGGTGAGATAGAAGCTCTGAGGGCAGAAAAGGCTAAGATGGGCATGAAAGAAAAGTCAAAAGCGTCAGTTGCTCATCACACCGATAACCCCAGAGAGCATGAGCCTTCAAAGACTCATGTAAGTACCAAAAAGACTCATGCCAGTTCCAAAAAGTCTCACCGGTCTAAGCTAGTGGAGAGTTCTGACTCAGGCTCAGAATCTTCTGATAGCTCTTCGGGTGATGAGGGAGTTGAAGAATCCTTATCCTCTAGTAGCGATGAGGGTCAAACTAAAAAGAAGCAAAAGCAGATCAAAAAATATTCAAGAAAAAGGGATAGACATGGAAAGATGAAGAAGAATATTGGCAAAGGATCATCTCACAGCCGGAGGCATGTAGACCGGATGCTGATGGATCCTTTCGCTTTCCACGATGAACCAGGTATCTTTGCAACTCCCAATGAGGATACTGTGTTCAGTCGTGGCAGAAATTGGAGGCAATCTCCATTGTCTTCCAAAATTCTGTCCGGAAACCTCCCTAAGAGGTTTGACAACACCAAAATGGAAAAGTACAATGGCAGTACTGATCCGGACAACCATTTGGAACAATTTAAAAACTTCATGATGAACTTTGATGACGATGACAAGTTACTTTGCAGATCATTCTCCCAATCATTTACGGGGAGTGCTCTAAAATGGTATAACAGCCTACCACAAGGTTGTATCAAGAATTTCGACACTTTTTGGGTGGCCTTTCGAAGGCAGTTTGTAGGGAGTAAAGAACTAAATGGCAATGGAGACACAATAATCCATTGTGCCCAGGAACCAAATGAATCCTTAAAAGAATATATAAGTCGTTTTGTGAACACCAAGAATGGGTTGGCTGATTGCTTTGAGCAAGTGGCAATAGCATCCTTAAGATAGGGCTTGAACCCTGGCAATTTGGCTGATTCAGTGACCAGAAAAAAGGCCATGACCTGGGGAGGGTTTTTGAATCAGGTTGGAAAACAGATTAACGTTGATGAAACGAAGAAAACCAGGGTGCACAGGCAGGTGAGGTCTACCCCAGTGGCACCAAGTCCCAATCAGAACAGTCCGGGAACAAGGCAAAAGAGACCGGACAGGCGCATGGCAGGGCTAAAGCTCAGTCTCAGCCAGCTGCACCTGCTCAGAGTCAGCAATCCAGAAACAAGAGAGGGCCTTGGATTCAACCGGAGTGGTTTGCAGAATTGAAAGAAAGTGTGGCCACCATATATGATGAAACAAAGGAAGAGGTGCACTATAGAAGACCGACCACACTGCAATCTCCTAGAGAACATCGCAATAACTCTTTTTGCCAATATCACAATGATATTGGTCATACCACCGATGATTGTATAACTTTATCAAGAGGTTCAGAATATGATCGAAAGGGGAAAGTTGGGGGCTTATGTCAAAAGAAGAGGAGGTAACAGGCCTGACAATACTCACCGGGTTGGTCCAAGTAATGCTGCTCCGGAGGGAGCTATGGTTACAATCGAGAGGTTTGATGTAGAATATGAATACTTGGATCCTGATCCAACTCGAAATAGAGTGGGTGCAATTGAGGAGTGTTCTAGGACAGTCTCCGACCTCATTAAGTTTTTTGAGTCCCTTACAATTTTCGGAGGGGATACTATGACAGCTCATACTCTTCTTCGAGGAAGAGGCACGTTCATACTTTGGCTACCCAGCTAAAAGGAGGCATGACTTCCTATCAGTCGCAAATTCCATTCCCCTTTATTGTTTTTGATGAAGATGATTTAAGAGATATAGCTGGCCCTCATGAAGATGTTGTTGTCATATGAGCATCTATTGGCCTTTATTGTTTTTGATGAAGATGATTTAAGAGATATAGCTGGCCCTCATGAAGATGTTGTTGTCATATGAGCATCTATTGGGGGAAATGACACAAGACGAATTTTGGTGGATACTGGAAGCTCAGCCAATATCCTTTTCTTAACCACATACAAGAGAATGAAAAATCCAGCTGTAATTCAGAGTTCGGACAGATCAATTGTGGGCTTTACTGGCAGCTCAGCAGATGTGATCGGGGAGTTCGAAGAAGAAGTTTTGTTGGGCAAGGGCCCTTTCAAGAAGATGGTCAGGATACTTTTTATAGTGGTGGAGTGTCCCACTTTCAATAATTCTATTTTAGGGAGGTTTTGGCTCTCTAGGATGCATGTAGTGGCTTCAACAGTCCACCAATGTTTGAAATATGTTATTCAGGGACAGGTGGGAGTTGTCCGGAGCAGTCAAAAGGTTACAAGAGAATGTTATGCTACAACCCTGGCTCCCCGGATACTGGGGGCAATTCGTATCAACGAGCAATAGCAATTTGAGGGGCTTTCTGGGGGTGAGGGTGAAATTGATGACCCCGGAGAGACCCTTGGAGTGTTAATACCGGTCGAAGAGGTAGAGACACATTGTTTAGAAGAAGGAAAAAATGTCAAGATAGGGTCTAAAATGTCACCCGGTCTGAATAGTGAGATGTTAAAGTTTCTGAAGAACCATCAGCACGTTTTTGCTTGGTGCAATGCTGATGTTACTGGGGTTCCAGCAGATGTGATATCACATCACATATCCGTCCGAAAAGACATAGCACCAGTGGTTCAAAAGAGAAGGGTTTTTTCCAAGGAAAAGGCTGATGTTATTGTACAAGAGGTTGACAGGCTCACAAAGATGGGGCATATCAAGGAGTCTCAATATCCTTTGTGGACTTCCAATCCGGTCCTTGTGAAAAGGAAAAATGGCAAGTGGCGCATGTGCATTGACTTCACAGATCTCAATAGAGCTTGCCCAAAAGATTTGTATCCAGTTCCCCGGATTGACCAGCTAGTAGACTCCACCTCTGGGAACAAGCTGCTATCCTTTATGGATGCTTTCTCCGGATACAATCAGATCCAAGTAGATCTGAAGGATCAAGAGCATACCACATTTTTCACTGACAGGGGTCTTCATTGCTACAAGGTAATGCCATTTGGGTTGAAAAATACTGGGGCTACTTATCAAAGATTGGTAAACAAAGCTTTTGCTGATCAGATTGGAAGGAATGTGGAAGTATACATTGATGATATGACGGTGAAGAGTGTGGATGAGCAATTGCACTTGGCTGACCTCCAAGAAACTTTTACCAACTTGGTGAGAGTAAATTTGAAGTTAAATCCAAAAAAATGTGTGTTCGGAGTGCAATCCGGGAAGTTTCTAGGCTATATTATAAGTGAGCATGGGATACAGCCCGATCCGGACCAACTTAATACTCTATTCCAAATGGAGCCTCCTCAAAATATTAAAGAAGCACAACGGCTAACGGGGAGGTTATCTGCTTTAAACAGATTTATCTCAAGGTCTTCGGACAGGTGCGCCCCGTTTTTTCAAACCTTGAAGGGTGCAAAGGGATTCAATTGGACCTCACAATGTGATGAGGCGTTCAATGAGATCAAGAAGCACATGTCCTCCCCCAAAACCTTGTTTAAACCAGTTGATGGGGAGACACTCTTCGTATATTTGGCAGTTTCAAGTTGTGCCATCAGTGCTGTGTTGGTGAGAGAAGTGGATAATTACCCTCATTCAGTATACTACATCAGCAAGAGTTTGATAGATGCAGAAAGGCGTTATTTGAAACTTGAAAAGTTAGGTACTGATTGAAAAGAGTTTGATAGATTTTGCTCCTCGAACAGCAGTCAAGGCCCAAACTGTGGCTGATTTTCTGGTTGAATTTCACTCCGACAGAGATTCGGAGCAGGCTACTGACATGAAAGACAAAAAGGTCTGGGTCATCTGGACGGATGGTGGATCCAGCACTATGGGATGTGGTGCAAGGGTGTGTTTGACTTCTCCATATGGTGACAAAATGTACCAAACTATATGTTTTGCTTTCAGGGCTTCCAATAATGAGTCTGAGTACGAAGCAGCTATAGCTTGTTTAAAGTTATCCTATATTTGTGGGGCTAAGAGGGTCAAGCTACTAAGTGACTCCCAGCTTCTTATCCACCATGCCCAAGGTCAATCTGAGGCTAAAAAGGAGCAGCTAGTGAAGTATTTACTTCTTCTTAAAAATGAAGCACTCAAGTTTAAAAGCGTTATTTATGAGCATATACCCCGAACAGAAAATGAGTTGGCAGATTCATTAGCAACCATAGCATACACAGAGTCGTATCCATGGATCTATGTGCTGGAGAGCCCCTCCATTGGACTTAATATGGGTAAAGAAGAGGAAATTTTTGAAGTACAGGTAAAGCAACCTCAGGATTGGAGATTTCCTCTCCTATAATACCTCTCCGACGGCATCGTGCCTCTGGATAAATCACTGGCAAGAAAACTAAAACACAAGGCTCGTGGTTTTATCATACTGAGAGATATTCTGTATAAAAATTCTTACAGTAAACCTCTTCTGCGCTGTTTAGGGGATGATGATTCTTAAGTAGTCCTCTCCGAATTGCATGATGGTGAGGGATCAGCTCATTGTGGATTCAGGGCTTTAACAAGGAGAGTTTTACTGGCCGGCTACTATTGGTCATCCATCATGAAATATGCTAAGGACTTGGTAAGAAGGTGTGACCCATGCCAAAGATATAGCAATGAAATTCATATCCCAGCTATTCCTTTAGAGTCAATTTCTGAGCCTATACCTTTTGCTCGTTGGGGGTTGGATTTAGTGGGGCCTCTCCCTATGGCATCCGGAGGGCGCAGAACTATAATTGTTGTTATAGATTACTTTTTGAAGTGGATTGAAGCAGCCCCTCTAGCAGGAACAACATCAAAAGCTGTCATAAAATTCATTCTATCCAACATCTGTTGCAGATTTAGTGTCCCACAAAAAATAACAACAGACAATGGGCCACAGTTCGACAATAGGGAAATGAAGAGTTTCTGTGCCTCAAGGGGTATACAACATTGTTTCTCTTTACCTTTTCACCCACAAGAAAATGGTTAGGTTGAAGTGGCTAACAGAACTATTCTGTCCGGATTAAAGAAGAATTTGGAAGGGGCTGCTGGGAAGTGGCCAAGCTATTTACAAGAGGTCTTTTGGGCCTACCGGACAACACCTAGGGCTGCAACACAGGAATCACCCTTTGCTTTGGTCTATGGGATGGATACAGTAGCTCCCATAGAAGCAACTGTCCCATTATTTCGTGTTCAGAACTTCTCCGAACATGCTAACGAGGTGGCAATCAGAGGTCAACTTGATTTGATAGAAGAAAGACGAGTTAAAGCTTACCTTAGAGTTGCACACTATCAGGGCTTGATGAGAAGCAGGTTTGCTTCCAAAGTTAAAAGAAGAGATTTCCAACCGAGGGACAAGGTAATAAGGAAAGTCTTCTTACACACTAAAGAAAAGCTGTTCGGAAAGCTGGCCCCAACTTGGGAGGGTCCGTATATGGTTGTTGAGAGAATTAAACCTGGAACATATTGGTTGGAAGACAAAGATGGAAGAGTTTTGACTCATCCTTGGAATATCGAGCATCTCCGGATGTACTTGGAATAGCATTTGTGTAAATATTTACTTGTTTAAACATTTATGTAAATATTTGGGGGCATACTCTTTCCTCCCTGGTGGCACGGGGAGGTTTTAATAAGGTGTCCGGGCTTTTGAATGAAATTTGATGCCTTCTTAAAAATTTCCAAGTGTTTTAAATTTTGTTCTTTGTCACACTATCCGGATTGAAATAACTAAGGGTTATTTAAACTCTAGCCGGAGAACTTAAACACTCTCACTATGAAATAATTAAAGGCTTTTTAAACTCTAGCCATCAAAATTGGAACAAACAATGAAAGAAGATGAGATTTGTGCAAAACAGAAACATTCATTGAAATAACTTAAAGTGCATTGGCCTTCCAAGGACTTTTGAATGGTCAGAGTAGAACAAAAAACCTATCCGGTCAGATACCGGACACAATTACAAAAAAGAATGCCTTGGCCTTCCAAGGACTTTAGTTTGAATAAAAAGTAAACAAAGTAAATCATAAGTTAAGGTTGAGCCTTTGAAGATGGCTCACCTTCATCTACCTTCTTTCCCTTAGGATCGTCTTTCTCTTCGCCAATTTTCTCCCCGGTGTGTTCTTCGTCATCTGAGGAATCACTAGAGCAGCCATACCTGCCGCCTTCGGCCATCGTATGATACGGGAGGTCTTCAGGCTCAACATAAAGCCATAAATTCCCCATGTTCTTCTTTGGAAACTTCTCATGGAAAAGTAGGACCATATCAGACTTCACCTTGGCATACATCTCCTCCTGAGTGTCGATCACATTATTGGCATAAGCATCAATCTTGGCTTGAATCTTGGCCTCCTGCTTCTTTAGCAAAGTCGCTTTCTCCTCGGCAACCTTAGACACTGTATTCTCAAGAGCGATTTTGTCATTGGTCAGGTTGGTGATGATTTGATCCTTGGCTTTGGATTCTCCCTTTGAGGTGTTAAGGTCTTTCTCCAGACCGGACAACTTCTCCCGGAGATCTCTAATGGTGTCCTCTAAAGAGGAGACTTTTGTGGTACTTGCCTCTTGCTTTCTCTTCAACTCCTCGGTTTCCTCCTTTAAAATGTCAGGATTGGAAGTGGCAGTGCGAAGGTCATCGGACAGCTTCTCTTTGTCAGACTTGAGATCTATGATGATATCAGCCTAGTTTCGGACTTGTTTCTCCAACACAAGTACAGGCTGAACGTTGCTCAACAAAGAGTGGGCTATGGGATCCCTTTCACTAGAAATGCTAAAAGTCTTACCATTAAAAGTGACCGTGTTGGAGGTGCTTGGAGGAAGTTAAGGCCCGACAAAGTCATCTCTAGGAAGATTGAGGAAGTATTCACCAAGCTCACCAAGACCGGTGATGTCTACTCCGTCGATGTTGATATCTCCCCCCTCAACCTCATCGGTATGAAAGTCACCCGGAATCTCCTCGGCATGCGTTGGGTCAGCAGGATCAGCTTGGAAAGAAGGCTCCGGAGCCCGGAGAGAAAGCTCGTCTCCCTTAGAAGTTTTCTTCTTTTTGGCCTCCCGGTATGTGCCTTCGCTTCCCTGTTTATGATTCCTCTTGGAAGCCCTTGGAGGTTTTGGGAGGTTCGCTTCTTGTTTCTCAGTCTCTTGCTCCACCACTTCCAGGAGAGCAGCATCAATTTGGCTCTGGGCTGGCCCCTCCTGATCTGTTGGAGCATCCTTCTCTGCATCAGCACGGTTAGCACCACCCACCACCTTTTTACCCTTCTTCTTCTTGCCTTTCATCTTGCTCGGGGCTTTGGGATACAGCCCGATCCGGGAAGTTTCTAGGCTATATTATAAGTGAGCATGGGATACAGCCCGATCCGGACCAACTTAATACTCTATTCCAAATGGAGCCTCCTCAAAATATTAAAGAAGCACAACGGCTAACGGGGAGGTTATCTGCTTTAAACAGATTTATCTCAAGGTCTTCGGACAGGTGCGCCCCGTTTTTTCAAACCTTGAAGGGTGCAAAGGGATTCAATTGGACCTCACAATGTGATGAGGCGTTCAATGAGATCAATAAGCACATGTCCTCCCCCAAAACATTGTTTAAACCAGTTGATGGGGAGACACTCTTCGTATATTTGGCAGTTTCAAGTTGTGCCATCAGTGCTGTGTTGGTGAGAGAAGTGGATAATTACCCTCATTCAGTATACTACATCAGCAAGAGTTTGATAGATGCAGAAAGGTGTTATTTAAAACTTGAAAAGTTAGGTACTGATTGAAAAGAGTTTGATAGATTTTGCTCCTCGAACAGCAGTCAAGGCCCAAACTGTGGCTGATTTTCTGGTTGAATTTCACTCCGACAGAGATTCGGAGCAGGCTACTGACATGAAAGACAAAAAGGTCTGGGTCATCTGGACGGATGGTGGATCCAGCACTATGGGATGTGGTGCAAGGGTGTGTTTGACTTCTCCATATGGTGACAAAATGTACCAAACTATATGTTTTGCTTTCAGGGCTTCCAATAATGAGTCTGAGTACGAAGCAGCTATAGCTTGTTTAAAGTTATCCTATATTTGTGGGGCTAAGAGGGTCAAGCTACTAAGTGACTCCCAGCTTCTTATCCACCATGCCCAAGGTCAATCTGAGGCTAAAAAGGAGCAGCTAGTGAAGTATTTACTTCTTCTTAAAAATGAAGCACTCAAGTTTAAAAGCGTTATTTATGAGCATATACCCCGAACAGAAAATGAGTTGGCAGATTCATTAGCAACCATAGCATACACAGAGTCGTATCCATGGATCTATGTGCTGGAGAGCCCCTCCATTGGACTTAATATGGGTAAAGAAGAGGAAATTTTTGAAGTACAGGTAAAGCAACCTCAGGATTGGAGATTTCCTCTCCTATAATACCTCTCCGACGGCATCGTGCCTCTGGATAAATCACTGGCAAGAAAACTAAAACACAAGGCTCGTGGTTTTATCATACTGAGAGATATTCTGTATAAAAATTCTTACAGTAAACCTCTTCTGCGCTGTTTAGGGGATGATGATTCTTAAGTAGTCCTCTCTGAATTGCATGATGGTGAGGGATCAGCTCATTGTGGATTCAGGGCTTTAACAAGGAGAGTTTTACTGGCCGGCTACTATTGGTCATCCATCATGAAATATGCTAAGGACTTGGTAAGAAGGTGTGACCCATGCCAAAGATATAGCAATGAAATTCATATCCCAGCTATTCCTTTAGAGTCAATTTCTGAGCCTATACCTTTTGCTCGTTGGGGGTTGGATTTAGTGGGGCCTCTCCCTATGGCATCCGGAGGGCGCAGAACTATAATTGTTGTTATAGATTACTTTTTGAAGTGGATTGAAGCAGCCCCTCTAGCAGGAACAACATCAAAAGCTGTCATAAAATTCATTCTATCCAACATCTGTTGCAGATTTAGTGTCCCACAAAAAATAACAACAGACAATGGGCCACAGTTCGACAATAGGGAAATGAAGAGTTTCTGTGCCTCAAGGGGTATACAACATTGTTTCTCTTTACCTTTTCACCCACAAGAAAATGGTTAGGTTGAAGTGGCTAACAGAACTATTCTGTCCGGATTAAAGAAGAATTTGGAAGGGGCTGCTGGGAAGTGGCCAAGCTATTTACAAGAGGTCTTTTGGGCCTACCGGACAACACCTAGGGCTGCAACACAGGAATCACCCTTTGCTTTGGTCTATGGGATGGATACAGTAGCTCCCATAGATGCAACTCTCCCATCATTTCGTGTTCATAACTTCTCTGAATGTGCTAACGAAGTGGCAATCAGAGGTCAGCTCGATCTAGTAGAGGAAAGACGAGTTAAAGCTCACCTTAGAGTTGCACACTATCAAGGTTTGATGAGAAGCATATTTGCTTCTAGAGTTAAAAGAAGAGATTTCCAGCCATGGGATAAGGTATTGAGGAAAGTCTTCTTACACACTAAAGAGAAGCTGCTCGGCAAATTGGCCCCAACTTCGGAAGGACCTTATATGGTTGTTGAAAGGCTTAAACCTGGAACATATTGGTTAGAAGACAATGATGGAAGAGTTTTGACCCACCCTTGGAATATCGAACATCTTCGGATGTACTTGGAGTAGCATTTGTGTAAATATTTACTTGTTTAAACATCCATGTAAATATTTGGGGGCATACTTTTTCCTACCATGGTGGCACGGGGAGGTTTTAATGAGGTGTCCGGGCTTTTAATGAAATTTGATGCCTTCTTAAAAAAATTCCGAAGTGTTCTTACTTTGTTTTTTGTCAAACCATCCGGATTGAAATAAAAGGATGATGACCACTTAAACATTCGTCATCGGAGAATTTAAATACTCTCACTTTAGACTATTTATTAAATAACTAAGGGCTATTTAAACACTAGCCATCAAAATTGAAACAAACTATGAAAGAATGTGAGAATTATACAAAGCAAGGATATTCATTGAAATAACTTAAGTGCCTTGGCCTTCCAAGGACGTTCAAATTGTTAAAACAGAGTAAAGGATCTATCCGGTCAGATACCGGACACACTTACAAAAAGAGTGCCTTGGCCTTCCAAGGACTTTAGTTTGGATAAAAAGTAAAAAGTAATTCGTAAGTTAAGACTGAGCCTTTGAAGATGGCTCTGCTTCATCTGTCTTTTTCTTCCCCTTGGGATCATCTTTCTCTTCATTAGATCTCTCCCCGGTTTTTTCTTCATCATCAGATGAGGAGGCACTGGAGCATCCATACCTGTCACCTTCAGCCATTGTATGATATGGGACGTCTTCAGGCTCTACGTGAAGCCATAAATCCCCCAAGTTCCTCTTCGGGAACTTTTCATGGAAGAGTAGGACCATGTCTGATTTCACCTTGGCATACATTTGCTCTTGAGTGTCGATCACGTTGTTGGCATAAGCGTCGATCTTGGATTTTGGCCTCCTGTTCCCTTAGCAAATCAGCTTTCTCCTCAGCAGCCTTAGACACTGTATTCTCAAGTGTAATTTTGTCACTGCTCAAGTTGTTGATGATTTGATCCTTGGCCTTGGTCTCCTCTTTTGAAGAGGCAAGATATTTCTCCAGCCCGGACAACTTCTCCTGGAGCTCCCTGATAGTGTCTTCTAGAGTGGCGACTTTTGTGGTACTCACCTCTTGGCTTTTCTTCAGCTCTTCGTTTTCTTCCTTTAGAATGGCAGCATTCGAAGTGGCAGTAAGAAGATCGTCGGACAGCCTCTCTTTGTTAGACTTGAGGTCTTTGATAATGTCTGCCTGATTTCGAACTTGCTTCTCCAACGCAAGCACCGGCTGAACATTGCTTAGCAAAGAGTGAGCTATAACTGATGAGTCCGAATTTAGCATGCTCCCCGAATAAGGGCAGATCGGTCAAGTCTCTCCGAGTACCGGACAGGTTACATGGACAGGGATCGGACAGGTCACTTGGACCGGACAGATTTCTGTGAACACTGTGAACTTAAAGCAGTTCGAACTATGACAAAAGTACTAAAAAACCTAAACACTTCTTGACTAAGCTACTTGCTCTCCTACTTAAGAGCTCATGGGTCTTTGAACATGACCCGGGTCCGTTAAACTTGACCCGAAAGCCCATAAGGGCCCAAACATTACACTATAAATACCCAACCACCCGCATTAACTAGGGGTAATGAGAATTAACTGCTACCAAGCTTCTTAATCATCTCTATACTCTCTACTCTAACCGTTAAACACCCACACACCACCGTTAAACACACATACACCACCTTAAAACTCCACTTGAAATTACTAGCCTACCCTCGGGCAGTTATTATCCACACCAATAACATCCCTATCAGTTGAAACAGTAAAGGTCTTACCATTAAAAGTGACCGAGTTTGAAGTGTTCGGAGGGAGATAAGGCCCGGCAAAATCATCTCTGGGAAGATTCATGAAGTACTCACCAAGTCCACCAAGACCAGTGATGTCTACACTATCAATGCTAAGATCTCCCCCTTCGACCTCATCGGTTTGGAAGTCACCAGGTATCTTCTCTGCTTGTGTTGGGTCTGAGGGGTCAATTTGGGGAGAAGGCTCCGAAGTCCGGAGAGAAAGTTCGTCACCCTTAGAGGTCTTTTTCTTCTTGGCCTCTCTGTCTTTGCTTTCAGCTCCCCACTTACGGTCTCTTTTGGAAGCCCTTGGAGGATTTGGAGAGTGCACTTCTTGCCTAACAGTCTCCTGCTCCACCACTTCCAAGAGAGCATCATCAATTTGACTAGGGATTGGCCCCTCCGGATGCGTTGGAACATCTTCCTCCACCTCAGCAAGGTTAGCTCCACCCACAACTTCCTTGCCCTTCTTTTTGCCTTTCATCTTGCTCGGGGCCTTGGCTCGGCCTGGTAAGTAGAGTGTCCCATCTGGTTCATGCATCCTTTTGAGCACTACGTCCGGATGAGGCTAGGTGGTGAGTTCTTCCCAAGTTAAGTCTCTCCGACCTGTGGTATTCCAAAGGTGAGACCTTGCTAAGTTGCCCCCTGTGAAAGCAGCATGGAACCGATTCCCCTACTTCTCAGCAGTCCAAGCATTGATCTTGGTGCAAGTGGTCTGCCCGGTTTTCAAGTAGTCACTGAAATCCTTGGGCAGTTCTGTAAAGGCAAAAGTAAGACCAATTAGTTTAAACTAACTTTAAAAAAAACAAGAATGTAAAGCAGAAGACTTACGGTCGCTCCTCCATCTGCTTGTGAGAAGACTTGGGTTGACTCCAGCCTTGATTTTCCTCCCATTCTCCCAAGCACCACTTACGAACAGGAATTGAGTCCTCCAATTCCTCTCAGACTCCAGCAGGTCATCAACAGCTTTGAAGTTATCCCTCATATTAAAGTGGTAGAAGGGGATGTGGTGGTCTCTGCAAAGATTGGCCATAGCAGCAAACTCCTCCATTAGTAGAGGAATCCCGGAGAGCCTATAAGCCATTATGCAGGACATGAGGGTGTACCAGGCATTGGGGCTCAACTGGCTCAGACAGAGCTTTATCAGATGGAAGTATCTGACAATTTCTGGGTCCAAGGGGAATCTGAGCCCCCAATTAAACAGCTTCGTGAAGATGATTATTTCGCTTAATTTGCAGTCCATGGGAGTTTCTGGGTTTATTGGGATCCTTATCTTCACGTTCTCTGGAATTCCCCACTTCGTACGCATCCGGCCCAGTTCAGCTGTGTGGATGAATGCGTAGTTAATCTTTTGCAGGGCGAGGAGGTACTTGACGTTGACCTTGTGAAAACAAGGCCCCACCCTTCCTTCAAGACTCTCCGGCAGATCCGGATGCCTCAAACACAACTTCTCCTTGCCTTTATCTTTTTTGGCAGCAATAACACTATTGGTCTGTCCGGAAGGCTCAGACTCGAATGGTGCCTATTCAATAGAGTCCTCCATTACTTCCTCCATGATTGATGAGGGGTTTTCAGTAGCAGTGGCAAGGGGAGGGTTTAGATTTGGCTCAGCCTGGTCTCCGGATTGCTGAGCTTCAGTGTTTTCCTGGTTTCTAGCCTCCGGTTGGGGCTCTGATGCAAATGTTTCCCTTCGAAGGCTTCAGCCACTACCCTCCGGGCCGGACAGGCTGTCCTTGGGAGCTCTGATGGGCACTTCTGTCCCAGTGCTGCTATCCTTGGCACCCGATTTTGAAGGAGTGCTCTTAGAAGCCTGACCCTTGACCAGCCGACCTTTTCTCCGGTCAACTAATTTTTGAGGGGAGGTTTCAGTGTCTGACCCTATAGCTAAGAAGGGGGAGGGTTTTTTGAAGCTAGTAGCAGTTACACCTGGCTCAACAACAGGTTCTGATTCTTGAACCAAAGAACCGGAGATAATGGGCGAGAGGTTGGTTTGAAATAACCTTTTCGGTTTAATGCCTTTAGAAGAAGAAGAACCTTGGTGTGATTCTGTGGCTGAAGTCACTGGCTTGTCGATGGGCGAAACGAGTAAGCCTGCTGCAATGCGTCTTTCCCTTTCGATCTTTTGCGCCTTTTCTAGTTCAGAGAGGTTGAGCCACCCACCTTTGATCAAAGCGTTCCTCGCTGTGAACATAAACGATCTGAGTAAAGGTTTGTTTTAGAGAGAAAAATCTTTAAGAAGTTGCAGAGTAAAAATGATAGTGATGGTGAAACAGTAGAAAGTGTTTCAATTTATAGTAAATCTGAAAAAGAAGTTTGATTCCTAGGAGAATTCGAAAAGATTGGTAATGATTAAAGACGGCGCTGATGTCACCCTCTTTAATAAAGAGGTTGCTTTTCGAAGAAGGTGGGTTCGAAATTCAAGGTGAAAAAACGGCTGAAACAACCAACCAGAAAGTGACACGTGTCCCATAAACTCTGGCAAAAAACCGTTTGGATTCACAGAGCTTTATCAGTCCGGATAAAGTCATAGCCCAAGTTGAGAGACCTGTCCGAGACAAACTACCCCTAACATCAGACTGTTTTTCAGGTTTTTGACAAAGGTATTTGAACAAACACCTAAAAAATGGGCTCCTGATGAGTCAGAATACTGCTTCCTCCCCGGACAGGGACAGATCGGACCAAGGCCTCCGGACCGGACAGACCACTTCGAACATTTTGCCCTTTGGACTGTTCGAACTATGACAAAAGTACTAAAAAACTCAAACACTTCTTGACTAAGCTACTTTCTCTCTTACTAAGAGCTCATGGGTCTTTAAACATGACCCGGGTCCATTAAACATGACCCGAAAACCCATAAAGCCCAGATGTAAGGGTATAAATACTCAACCACCTGCATTAAATGTGAGTAATGAAAATTAAATACAACCAGGTTGCTTAATTCTCCCTCTACTCTCTACTCTAAATATTAAACACCTATATACCTCCACAAAACTCTGAACAAATTACAAATTTACCCTCAGACGGTAATTAACCACACCAACATCGGACGATCGATGCAACATATGTGAATATCGAGTTTTTTTCCTGTACATCTTACAAGTATTAAGTTGTTGTGTGTATTTCCATAAGTATTTAACATGGGTAATACTTACAAGATGACGAGGTTCAAAGTTTCGTTGCTCGATGTTGTTCGTGTAGCTTAAAAAAACTTACATTTGTGTTGGATTCATGTTTATGAGTTCGGAGAAGAAAAATAACTGCATATGAGCTTTAAGTGTTTTATCCACGACGATGGTGGATAATATTTGCATTTTTATGTATTATTATTACGTAATAGAGGTTAGAATTGCTATCGAATATGATTGTTATTTTGTTCACATATGTAAATTAATAACATTGTTTATTTTATGGTTTGTTACGTTTGCAATGTTTATCTAGTTTTTAAATTGATTTATATAACTTCTTATGGTTTCAAATGGATCGTTGTCCGAATTATATCTTGTATGAATTGCGTTATTTATCGAATAAGCAAATGCATGGGCAATTCCATACTTCAGGATATTCAACAGATTTACCCAAATCAAGTTAGTGTTCACACTAATCTTTAACAAAAAATAAATATCGATTGATTTGACCAATAATGTATGTTTATGTTACGTTTAATTTAAATGTTCCTTTTAAACTTATATGTATCATTTTAATATGTTACGTTTTATTATATCATTACACTATCGAACTTAGTTATGTAATATATTTTTATTTATTTTTATTTCCCATTAAATTATGTCATATTTACAGTAATTTTTACAAATTTATGACTATAAATTTTCCGCCAAGCTTGTGTGACCTAGTTCATCATTCATTTTTTTCTATATATACATAGTCAAACATATCTTGTATATTTATCTACAAAATAATATAACAAACACAAATTTTAATGTCTACGGTGATGGAATGGACTATGTAAGAAAGCAACCACTTGCTAAAAACTGCCAACCATGTGAAGAGAATAATACTATATGAAACGATTGTTAGGTTTTTCATGAACTTGTATGTATAATATACTATATGTGCAATATGAACCATACATGTTATGCATATTTGGCATCGTCCACATGAGGTAACGAAAAATAATACAATATGAAATATCATCTAAGTGAAGCACGAGTAAAACCAATTAAATATCTAAAACTTGAGCCTTCCTTAATCTAGATAATGGTCAAAGTCATATCAACCTATCCTTATGTCTAAGTTCATGATAAGCCATGGTCGAGAGCCATAATACGACCATAATATTGGTCGCAAAGCCAAACAAACATGCCAATTATGTCCTACATCATAACATGATTATCTAGTTTGGCCAATCTTGCCTAAAATCCTAGCTAAGATTACCTAGATAAATGACCAAGCTTGTCTCGATACATAACCAAGTTTGTCTCGAGCATTAGTTAAGTTTACCTCACTAACAAATCTAAGTAAACTAGCTAAATAAAATACCAAGTCACTTGCTAGTGCAACGTCTCACAACTTGAAGGAACTTGGTCGGAAAACAAATCTCGAGTCCAAAATACTCGGCCTCGATGCACGGCATGGCCGAGCATGTTGGTTTCATAACCTTAAACAGCAAGCATGAGCCAACTTGTCCAATGCTAAAACAACCAACTCGGGAAAGGCAAAAATTGCAAGTTTGTCAAAGGCGAATATGACCAACCAAGCTAGCTTGGCCTTAAAAGAACAACCTAGTCGCTTGGTCATAAGGGACCATCTTAGTCACTTAGAATTGAGAAACCATCATCATGAAAACTAACTAAATTGGGAAGCCTCATGTGGCTTATGGGCACGCTTCAAAAGGAATGAATCACGAGCCCGCGTGTTAAGTCCATAGCGAGCACGCATTGGGCATATTTTCGATCATTAGTTAATTAACACCTAGCCTATATTAGTATTCACTCCTCCAAGCATCACTGAAGTGTATGAAAAGTGTGTTTGACAATATACAAAAGTTGTATACAATATTATACGATAAAACAACTCTCAAAGACGTATCTTCGTCTGATAAATCACCTAAATGGCCAAAAAGGATGCACCAATGAGGAGATAACAACTTTAAAGCTTTTAAAATCAAGACCACTATATAAGAATATAATGTTTCATATAAAGTGGTTGATAGTTAAAGAGAATAATAACAACAACAACAACAAAAATATATCATTTTGTAATATGTTACACAAAAATAATACAAGTGTTCTTGACATTATTCTTCAAAGTTCTTTCTTTATTTTTACTATTGATTTACATTTATCAAATTTATTCAAGTGTTGGAAGTTTAATTAGTTTTTACCTCACCATTTTGGTTCGTTTCCGGGAAACAAAACACAACTATATATCCCAACCAACTACTGATACGATAGAAGATGAATCTAGTATTAGGTCCATCATCTCATTAAGGTCGTGATACTATACCATCATATATTCTCTAATAATACAACACGACAAGACGAATATGAAGGAATTTATAGTATTTGATTTAACACCCAGTTCACAACCGTATTTTGGGTTGACATGGTTACTTAACTTCAAGGCAACACCATCACCTTACCATCAATGTATAAAGTACATAATTAAAGACAAAGTAAGGATCATAAAGGAATACCCCGGGGTAATCGATACATAACAGATAGAAGACCCGCACGTTGACCTAAGTAGGGATTCGTCACCCATCTAACGATGAAACCCTCTTCATCATGGACTACCCCCGAGAGAAACAATTGAAGATTCATGTAATAAAACATTCAGAAGAATCGTCCCTATACAAAATATTTGACTCTATAGTAAGCATTCGAGCGAATTTGAGTGAAGACATGAAGGCATACCTAATTCGTATATAGTGTGAGAATACAATGAGCCATCAAAATATTTCCATAAAAAAGTGGTGCGGGCCTGTGAATTAAGGTTTGAAATATCGTACTTTTAATTTATGAATACAATTTTGGAGGGGTAGTTAAACCTTGATGTGACATGTTGTTAACAATGACTGAGGTAATGGAAGAGAAACAGCATACCTATTCATCTTTCCCACTAAAGGTCAATTTATCTTCGATATCGCCACCCCTTCCGCATAGAACCCCCATGAAGAAGGTCATCACAACTACCAGAAATAAAATATTGGATAATGCAGTGGGATCGAAAAAAAAAATATTGACCTTCCCAATGGAGATAAAAAAACCTTTGTCTCATGATCTACGACCTAGATCAGTGAAGGAAACAGCGAGACGAAACTATCAGATAAGGCTGAAGCACAACCTATGGAAGCTACCGACACAAAAACGATGACAACTCAATGGTTGGACATGCACGACGTGTTAAAGATTATGTACTTTACAATTGAACACACACAACATACTACATAGTTAAATATGAAGTAACAAAGATAGTAAAAGACTACGAAGCACTTAAGCTTACATTGGGTCACACTACTGTTGGCCTTGAAGTAGTATCCATCGTGAAGAAAACATGAGAAGACGCAAGTTTCTTATCTCACCACCTGGGGGAAACTCCGTAAAAAGATCAATACAAGCTATATCATTATTATTTAGAAGATTTCTTAGGGTGTATAAAATCACCAAATTTGAGCCTCTCATCGTGACCGACCTAATAACCCGAGCTCCGACGCACAGACCTTAGTTACAGTATTTCCACCCGAATGAACATGTCAACCTTATGTCGTTAATTGTGTCTAATCCCTACCTCTACAACCAGAGTAAAAATGCTGACCTTCTAGCCTATCCAGAAAAGAAGTCATCGAGGGCAGTAACCTAAAATTGCAACAAGAAATTAAAATATCATCGAGGCTAATAAGGGCATAAATTGTCTTAATCAAATCGGATCGGCAGAGCACAATGATGTTTTGATGTTGTAATCATAGTTTGTAATAAGAATAATAGATTAAGAAAGAGACGGACTTATCTTGTAAATTATAATTGTATGAGTATAATTCGAGTAAAGTGGGGTAGAGAATGGATATAGTGTGTCACCCATGTGGGTAAGGGCCCACTCCAATTATTATATAAAGGAATATTGATGAACATATATTGCTAATAACTACTTTTACTACTTTCTATCTATAAAATCTCGTGTTCAATCTCTACATCACGTTACAACTTTGTCTGGCAGTAGGATTATGGTCGGGATATTTCTGGAACTATGAGATACCACATATATATCATGAATGAATATCAAGTTCTATAAATGGAGATCCAAAATCTGACCGAGAGAGAGAGAGAGAGAATATGAGGGAGTTCGTTTAGAAACCCAACATACGCTAGCAAGAAGGACCACATATCCCTCAGAATGCGCTCCAAGGATCCTAAAACCAAGGTAAACAAGTAGGAGATGAGCTAGATCGACCTGAAAGTCATCCCGAAGGAGAATAATATAGAGATAAAAAGCCCAAAACCTGCATTCTAACTCTTGATATAGGCAATTCTAGGTTTTTTCGTCTTAAAAACAATCGTATTTTTAGATTGTCATAAAATATATATATATATATATAAATTCAAAAAATTATCATAAATGAATTTAATTTTGTTGTTTTAAAAAGACAAAATAATTAATATTCTAAGTTTTTTTTCCGAATCATCTTAAAAATTTAAATTAAAAAAATGTGTACACATATTTGTAATTATATATATAAAAAATATTTTAGATACAAAATGTTAATTTTCTTAAGTTTTAATCACTAATAAAATTGTGAATTAGGTTTTTATTAATGACTCACCCAATAAAAATGTAAAATAATATTATTTTATAAATTATTTTATGAAAAACATTATGAAAAAAATAATAGCCATTGACAGTGTTTCAAAAGACGGTTGAGAAAAAAAAACAGGTGAAGTTATTTCCCCCATCATATTTTTTATTTCCTCCATGATTTAAAAAAAACCTCATGTTGTAATTTCCTCCATACAAGAAATGACATATTTGCCCTTCTACCCGTTTATTCTACCTCTTTAATTTTCAAGAACACCATTAACTCTTCCATCAACCCATTAACTCCCACTTTCCTACCTTCCATCAACCAACCTAACCTCATTACATAAACCCTAGCCACACACATTCTAAATTACTCGTACCTTATTCTTCCCCTCTATTAACCTACCCAGTAACAATTCCAAAGAAAAAAACCCTACTTATCTCCTGTTTTTTGTTTTTCAGGCCTAAACCCTAATCGAAGAGAGGGCCAAGGACTGAGGTACGTTTTCTTATCTACTTTTTACTATCTACGTTTTCTTATAGACTGAGGTTATACTTCTTTTTCGGTTTTCAGGCGTACCGTTGGCGAATCAAAGACTGAGGTAAGTTGGCTATGACTGTTCGGTTAGGTTAGGGTTTTTAACTCGTAGAACATTAGGGTTCAATTAAGGTTCGATTATGGTTTGATTTGAGTTTGATTAGGGTTTTTAGAGCTACAAACATTAGGGTTCGATTAGGGTTTTTGATTTTGGTTTGATTTGTTTTCGATTTTGGTTCGATTTTGTGACCATTTGGCTGATTCTATTATGTTTTGTTTTTTTTAAACGAAAACATGTGTTTCCGAGAGGCCATCTCAGAATCACATGTTTTTTTTAACGAAAGCATGTGTTTCCGATAGGCCATCTCGGAATCACATGCTTTCGTTAAAAAAACAGATAACATGTAATTCTGAGATACCATCTCAGAATTACATGCTTATGTTTATTTTTTTTTTGCCAAGTGATAGTTTTTTAACGCTACCGATTATAATAACTTGTAAATTTCTTATGTTTGTAGTATGGGACCAAGAAAGCTACTCAAGAGAATTATGCGTGCCTCTTCATCATCCGCTCCAAATGCCGCAAACGAACCAGATATTGTTGAGACACCACAACCTCTTCAAATTGTTTCCCCTGATCCTACGTCCTATTCCGTTAGACATAATCGGCGCGATGCAAGGAGGGAACCATCTCCGGTTGCAATACCTCAATCAGAATCGGAAGATAATGAAGCTGACCAAGACATAAACGAAAAAACGTTAACAACAGAGAAAGAGTCTTTTTTAGCACGATTTCCGCACATACACCACTACAAAGGTTTTACAAACCATATGGAGTACCATGTCTACCATGGCCAAGTTATTTTAAATATAATCTATAAAATATTGTGCAATTATTTTATTTTTCGATAATAACGTTTCACTTTAATGTATCAGGAAATAGAGGGATGTCCTTAGCGGTTTTTTTGCGTGGGAAATGCGGTCAATCGTTGGAAGCTAAGAAACCAAACTAGTGTGCGTGAGGTTGTCGAGTCCACTCCTTTTGGACCATTGTTTGTTGCCCTCCACCGTTGGAGTACCGAGGTACCTTTGGTAGCCGTTTTTGTAGAACGATGGCATCATGAGACGACATCATTTCACTTTTATTTTGGTGAGATGACTGTCACTTTAGACGATGTGTCCATCATTACCGGGTTACCGATATGCGGTAGATTGTTGGAGGTGCGTAGAAGCAACGACGTAGAGGAACGTGCGAAACTGATACATAATGTTCTCAGTGTGCCATACGGGGAAGCTTTAATGGAGCTTGAAACGTGTAAAGGTATCGTCTACGGTTAACTTGGCTAAGAGACCGCTTCTCCAATGAGCATTTTCAAGACGTAGGTGGTTGATTAAAGAGGATCGATGTTCAACGTTGTGCGAAATCCTATGTACTTTATCTCTTTGGGTCTCGTCTATTTGTAGACAAAAGTGGATATTACGTGAAAGCAGATTGGTTGCACGTGCTCGATGACCTTGATTCGTTGGGATCATATGCGTGGGGGATGCATATCCTTGTGGAGCTTTATAGTGGATTACGTATGTCTTCCAAACATTCTACGAAGACGATGAGTGGATTCGTACAACTACTCGAATGTTGGATTTTTACCATTTCACTCGCTTTCGGACACCTCATTCGGAGGGATTCTATCCCCAAATGTCGCACATTCGTACGTGGGTAACACCCAAACGGTACAACTCGTTAGATGATTTTGGAGATCTACTTCAATCGTATAGATTGACACTTGACCGATTAAATATATACTCGATACATTTATATTCTAACTTAATTTATCTATTATATTTTTGAATATATTTTCATATATCGTGTTTAGTGGTATTCTATTTCAGGTTATTTTTTAGTCATACGAGTATTTTCGAATATTCAAACCCTTTTACGAGCTAGGCGTGGTTTAGGAGTGTATTTAAATTCATGGACAAAACTGAGCCGTACCAACCGGTTAGAGTTGCCCGTCAGTTTGGTTACATCCAACGTTTTTTCTTTTTATTTGCAAAACTTGCTCATAGGCGTGGTCGCTTGTCAAATACGATGATTGACTTTAAAAATGATGTGTGGGAAAATTGGTACCAACACATAATACCACCGGAGGGTAGAGGAACTCTTATCGAGGAAGGTAATAGGATAAGTACGATCGTACTGGATTACGATGATTGGGTTCGTGAAACTCTATGGTACGTAGTTCCTAATGCACATCGAGAAGAAGATTTTCTTATAGGGGAAGAACCACAACGTTCAACCCACCAAGATAATATCAGCGGGGGTTATACTAAAATTCTCGACACCTACGAAGATTATATGGAGGGTATGACCGGTGAAGAGTGCCGTGCTGCCTTAAGACATTGCATTCATATAAGCAAGGCATGTACAACATGAAGATGTTTATTTGTTGATGTTTCTTTGTTGCTTGCTTGTCATTTATGTTGTTTTGTTTTACGGATGATGTTGCTTTGTTTTACGAATGATGTTGCTTTGTTTATCGGATGATGTTGTTTTGTTTATCGGATGATGTTTCTTTGATTTACAAATGATGTTTCTTTTCGGACAATGTATATTATCGGATGATTTTTCTTTTTTTTACGGATGATGTTTGTTATTTTCGTTTATTTTGCTTTGTTTTAAGTAAAAAACATTACAAAACCCACAACTTTTAATAAAAACAGAGGGTATGCACCTGATTCCGAGATGGCCTCCGGAATCAGAAGCAACGTTTTTTTTTTACAAAATACAACTTTATTAAAGAAACAGAGGGAATACACTTGATTCCAAGTGGCCATCTCGGAATCAGGTGCATTCCCTCTATTTCTTTAATAAATCACGTGTTTAGATAAGAAAAATATGTTATGTACTTGGCCCTATGGATTACACATGTCGATATCTGATTTGTCCCGTTGGATTACGTTATCCTTAGCACTTATATAAATAATAGGTTTAACTCTACTTGAACAACAGCATATACACCTAATAATGGACTTCGTGTGGAATGATATTGAAGATAAATATCTTAGAAAAGCTGCGAAGCTAGTTGGAGGGCCGGAATATGGAAAGTTTTGGGATGAGTTGATTAGTAAGTTCTACTACCTAATGGGACTCGACCACTACATGGGAGCAAAACCTTCTCGTGGTATGCCGGAGATCAAACAAAGGTGGAAATATTTAAGGTCTCTAAGAACATATCGGGTTTTCGACCTTCGACCGGAAGAACGAGAAGTTGCGGTCGAGATGTACAAGAGTCTTATGACCGATGAAATAACCGAAGACCAGCTGAATAACGTTCGCTACCACATCACAACCAAAAGAGAGGTTGTTATGTACGAGAAAGCATTTAGCGAGGATTTTGAAGAAGTAGAGAGAGGTTGCTATGTTTAAAGTTTACACTATTTATGTTTAAGGTTCTTTTTTATTATTATCGGCGCACATATTTTGTTTTTGAATGTTATCCTGGTAACCGTTTCGTTTATTAACAAGTTATTTTAATTTCGGAATTTGCGTAGAGATGCAGAATAATCTTAATACAAAGTTAACATACACGACACCAAGTTAACAAGTTAAATGATCTTAATACAAAATTAACATAAAATTTATGTCCCTAGATTTAATCAATCGTTAAATACACCACTTGTGATTCTCGTGTATTTGTAGGTTTTGGAGGTTAGATACCAACAAAGGACGAAATCCTTATTTTCAAGGGAGGAAACCACCATTTAGTTTCGATGGAAACGTTTTGGATATATGTTGGGTAAACTAATGGCAACGGTCCACCCAGAGATATGGTAACCTTTAAAAAACAAAATCAATTAGTATACTAGTATGATATAATATTTGCAAAAATAGTAGTAGAAATGTATTCGTACGCTAATGTAGTGATTTCCATGAACGTGTGTGTTAAAAAAAAAAGTAGCCGCATGAGGCGGCTAGGGTTTTGTGTTTATTAGAAAATGTTCCCTTTTGTATTGAACTATTTTTTTTTATAATGCAAACCCAAGTAAGACTCTCAATATATAGAGAACTTAGAGGCCTATACAATGAAACTTAATAGACTGAATATTCTAACACTCCCCTCAAGTTGTGTAGTGGGATCACCAATACCCAACTTGGATAAAACTGATTCGAATGTTCTTGCAGCAACCGCTTTTGTCAGGATGTCTGCCAGTTGGTCTTCAGATCTAACAAACGGAAGTTCGACTGTCCCATCTTCAATCTTATCTTTTATGAAGTGCCTATCTATTTCAACGTGCTTTGTTCTACCGTGCTGTACCGGGTTCTATGAAATCTTAATCGCAGCTTTATTATCGCACATTAACTGAGTTAGACACTTCAGGGAGGGTCCGATTTCTTTCATTATCTTCTTTAACCAAAATATCTCGGTAATCCCCTTAATGATTCTTCTAAATTATGATTCAACACTTGACAGTGAAACTACTTTTTGTTTCTTACTCCTCCAAGTCACCAAGTTACCTCCAAGAAGAGTAAAGTAGCCAGTAAATGATCGCTTGTCATTAGGATTCCCTCCCCAATCAGCATCTGTGAATACTTCAACATCAAGGTGTCCATTTTTCTTAAAAATTATAATCCTCATCACTGCCTCCATATGGTGTTCCTGAGGATGATACATGAACTGGTTAACTACTCCCACCGCGTATGCAATATCGGGTCGAGTATGAGCCAGGTAAATCAATTTTCCCACCAACCTTTGGTACCTTTCTTTACTCGCTGGTCTGGCCCCTTTAATTGTCTTTAGTTTGTGATTCACAACCATATGAGTGTCATTTGGTTTGCAATCCACCATGCCAACTTCAGCTAATAAATCCAATATATATTTCTGTTGGGAGATATAAATTCCTCCTCTTGACCTAATAACCTCGATTCCTAGGAAATACTTCAATCCCCCAAGGTCTTTCATTTCGAACTCCTTGAGAGAAGTAGCCGCGGGAGGCGGCTAGGGTTTTGTGTTTATTAGAAAATGTTCCCTTTTGTATTGAGCTATTTTTTTATAATGCAAACCCAAGTAAGGCTCTAAATATATAGAGAACTTAGAGGCCTATACAAAGAAATTTAATACACTGAATATTCTAACGCGATGCCAATCTATATTCTTTCGTTCACATGGGGCGGAACACCTTTTAGCAGTAAAAACGTATATGTAATGCCATCGAAAATTGTATATATGATGCATTTGAAAGCATTAGCAATCACATAACAAATGTCTAGAATTTTCATCCAATTACTATAAGAGGCAATTAGGACATATCAATCTAGGCAACGTAGTTCAACATCAACCCTATCACGTCCACCGTAAAGTTTGTTATATAGAGGCAGGTCCGATAGGATTTCTTCTTTTAGTGCGCTCCTAACATGTGGCCAGACATTTTCGTCATAAAAAAGTCCATGAGCGACGGCTTTAAAACCCCAATAACCATCTGAGCCCACATTCTTGCATTCAAAGATGAATGGATGTAAACATTTGGGGAGGTATTGCAAAAATATTGTCATATCGTTTGGAGTTTTTGCCTCTCGAGAATTGATATTCTTATGAGTATTACGAGTCTTGGTACTCTTTGGTACACTTGGTAAAGCTTTCTTTGGATCATTTGGTGTAATGTTTGCTTGAATAAGTAATGATCTAACGGTTTTTTGAATTGAAGCCGGGGAAATATCACTTACATACGACGGTGTGTTCAAGTGTGGCCTAGCTTCGCATATTCGTATCCCGATAATTCCTTCTTCGTTGAATTGTCGTTAGCACGTTTACTATCTTCACCTTTAGTCTTAGCTTTCCCTATAGGTGGAATGGCATCAGATCTTCTAGGTTCAAGAACTTCTCAAATTTTCCTTATGATATGTAGTCGACGATCGCGATCGTACCCACGGATTAGAGAACCAATAGTTGTTATTTCTTCCTCAACAAAATCATCTTCTTTATATGCATTGTTCTTCATAATCCTTAACGTTGTCCACCTCTTGTCGAACATACTTGCATCAAACACACTGTGTTGTATTATTAATAAACCGACCTCGCATGTGCATGGAAAACCATGAGTGCTTCTAATAACATATCTGCATTCCACTTTATCATTCCCTGCTTGTTTCGCCCTCTCGTATTGCTCTTTCATAATTTTAAGAGCAAATTCTGATGCAGAACGTCTAATAACCTTGAATATCCAAGCATCATACTCAAATTGGGAGAAAAACGTACATTTTTCAAGCGATGCTTTTATATTCGTGTGTTGCATCTCTTGTAAAGAATCGAATCTTCCCCAAAATGCATCAAATGTTAGCAAACCCGTCCCGAGGTACCGTTTCAAGGTGGAATGCAAACTCTCCGCCCTATTATTTATCACAACATATGTTCATTTAATATGCATAAATATTATAATAATTGCATTACATTATAACTATTTTGGCTTACCAATTCGTTGTGTTGTTGCCGAAATGCTTCAACTTGTTAGTGTATGCATAGAGAAACTTTTCACCGTAAGGAGTTTTGAGCCATGTTTGAGTGTAATCGAGGGCTCCAGGGTATGTCTTGTATTATTTTTTCATACACTCGATGTTTGAGTTCAATTTTCTTACGGTGTCAGAATAAAAATTGTATTCCAAGATGCTTGAAATTTGTGGAACACATTTTCGTCGATAAAATATTTCTTAGTCTTTATCACGATATTTTTTCAATGTGCCATCTACATAGCATGTGTGTCACTTTCAGAAATATAATGTCAATTGCTTTCATTAATGCCAATTTCCTATCCGTCACCATAATATTAGGTAAAGCAAAATGGTTTTCCAGAGCAACCATAAACGTTCCAATGCCCACATGTAATTTTCGACCTTTTCGTGACTCAAGAAAACAAAAGCGATCGCAAATGTGATGTTGGTTGACGTAACTCCAACTATTTCAAACAACGACATCTTGTATCTCATTGTCTTATATGTACTATCCATAATAAGGACCTCCAGAAATATCCTAAGAAGATCGATAGACGTCGGGTGTGCAAAAAATAATTCGGTGATTATTTGATACCCTTCACTTCATGTTCTATGCCATTCAATGTAATTTTTCTCCTTCATCTTACCCAACAAATATTGAAGTTGTGATTGACCGCACTTTTCTAATGTACGATATTTTTGTCTAGCATTGTAAATGTTATGCATGTTAGACATGTTATGAGGATTAATTGAGGACAACCTTCTAAATATTCGGATGGTGGGTGGTTATGCCTAGTGGTGTGGTTTATTTTTATCCGCGGGTAAGTTTGTAATTTTTGTTTAGAGTTTTGTGGAGTTTTGAGAGTATTTAATGTTTGGGTAGAATGTAGAGGGAGAATTAAGCTGTCTGGTTGCATTTAATTTTCATTACCCTCATTTAATGTTGGTGGTTGGGTATTTATACCCTCATATTTGGGCCACATGGGCTTTCGGGTTGTGTTTAATGGATTCAGGTCGAGTTTAAAGACCCATTAGTTCTAAGTAGGTAAATAGGCAGCTTAGTCAAAAAGTGATTAGGTTTTAAGTACTTTAGTTCTGTTCGGATAGTTAAGTGGATGATGGTGTCCGAACTGCCCCTGTCCGATAAGGTGGACATTGTCCGAATTGACCCTGTCCGGTTCCCATAAAACGTGGTGACAGAATCCGGACTCATCACCTACTACATGAAACTACCAAATACCATAAATCATTGTCAAAAGGATGAGCTCTTAGTAGAAACGGATAATCTGTTTTTTTTGGTACTTGACTTTCTTCTCCTCACATTAGGTGCCTTTTGTTTTAACCTTGGTTCCCATATTTTTTGCAAGAATAAAACAATCGAGAAGTATTCCCATAATTTCCAGAGTCGTACCTACTTACCATCAAAGAATATTTCAACTCTCGACCGACACTTAATACTCATTCCGTAAGTTCATATTTAGTGTAGTGCGCTTGCGTAGTGAATGCGTCGGTGAGATCCGGATATATAACATCATCGTCAGTATGGAAAGGGGATGCAATTTCAGGTTCCGAAGACATTTGAAATTCATACATTATTAGAAAGTAATGTGTTAATGATGTTGAAATTGTCTATATGAAAAAACAACTGATTCTGACACAGTATATCAGAATCAGTTGTTTTTGTAAACGCAGTTGATTCTAACAGGGCATCTCGGAATCAACTGGTTTTGAGAGCACACCTGATTCTGAGACAGCCTCTCGGAATCAGCTGCGTTTGCAAAAAACAATTGATTCTGAGATACTGTCTCGGAATCAGTTGCGTTTGGAAAAAATGCAGGAATCGGGACTACAGTATCAAAGACAATATTATTGAAGTGAGAATTTCAGGTTACTGTACAGTAAAACGAAAAAACAATATTAAATTACCTTGTTCGTTGCTTGAGTGTTGTTCTCCGGTTTGGTATGAGTTTCTTGATTTTCCACCATCAATCTTCGATGAAACTGAAGTTTTTTTTTGTTTTAAGGTTAATTTTAGAGGTAAAAATCAAATACGTAGGATTAAAATGAGGTAATGATGTGTTTTTTAACTGTAGAGTTTTCTACTTGAATAATGACACGTAATGTTAAATTTGAAAACAAAATAAGGATAATCTAGTTATAACAAGTTTTAAGTGTTTTAGAAATTTCAAATCAGGGAGGAAATAAAAAATATGATGGAGAAATAGCTTCACCAAAAAAAAACACCACCTAGCTGTTTTAAAATTGCTTAAATTCAGAATAATCAACATTTTGAATCCGTTTTTCACTGTATAATAAAAATATTAAGGGCCAGACTAGAAAAAAACCATATTTTGATAAATCTCTCACCATACTCTTTTTTTTAAACTCAAACTTGAATGTTCTAATATATCCTTTTTACCCTAACTAATTACAATCATGCCATTTACTCTCTAAAACTGTCTAGAATCTGAACCCCCGCAAATTACCCTAAACCATTACTATTTAATACCCTAAAACAAACATTTCACAACCGAAATCCACAAAATCGATTCTGTTTTTTAAAAGTATAATTTTTGCATGATTTTAGGCTTTGTTTGCATAGATTAATGGTGTAGAATTGTTTGTTAAACGTGAATTCGTCGATTTGGCTTTGATTTTGTTGAAAATGGTAGTGTTTAGATAGATATAGGGGTTGACTGTGTGCAGATGTTCGTCGCACGAGATCATGCTACAAGATTTGTTTTGGTCGCACGAACTTGCGACCAAGATGGGTACTTGTCGCATGCGACCAAGATGGGTACTTGTCGCATGCGACAAATCCCATTTTAATTAAAAAGAATTAAAAATCTAATTAATAATAAATATAAAAAAATAGAAACAAATATACCTATTTAATTATTTTAAAAAGGAAGAAAATGAGTTTAAAAACTAAAAACGGTAAAAGTGAATATTGGTTAATAAATAAACAATAATGTTTCTTGACTCTAATGAATATCCAATAATTTTGAAATATAATAATTATTCCTATATTCAAAAAACAAATGGTGAAAGATTTATAAACCGTTTTTATACCTAAGTTTTTCAAAAAAGGACAAATTTATCCAAAATTTAGTGAGAGATCTATCAAATAGATTTTATAAAAATGTGTAATTTTTTTAGCCTGACCCAAATAATAAACATCAAATCAATTCGAACCCGCGTCATATTTTTTTAAAACCTCGATCATAAAAAAAAGAAAAGAGAAAGTTACTAAGAAATACCTTCTCAACTATGTAATTACCGAGTGGTACCCGCTTTGGATAATGTCACTTGATACCTCGAGTTGAATTTTGGACAAAAATACCCTCGACCAAATATACGCGCTGGTACTTCAAGGTGTTTGCGATTCTCATGATAGGATGCGAATTGTTTGCAACTCTGAGTTTTCTGAACAATTCTCATGATAGGATGCGAATTGTTTGCAACTCTTAGGATTTCATGAACGATTCTCATGATAGGATGCGAATCGTTTGCAACTCTGGGTTTCCTGAACAATTCTCATGATAGGATGCGAATTGTTTGCAACTCTCAGGATTACCTGAACAATTCTCATGATATCATGCGAATTGTTCCTGGTGAAATTTTATTTTTTAAAAAAATCAGAAAATATCATCAATGGATCTAGTTTTGTTCATTTTTTAAAAAACAAAAGCGATGATACTTTCATTTATTTTTTTCGAGCTCCGGTTTGAAAGATACGGATCTTTTAAAAAAATAATAAATAAAAATAGGAAAGAGAAATTTTGGTTACGTGGTTCTTCATGAATGGTGAAGGTAGTTAGGGTATTAAAATAATGTTAGGTACTAGGTGATAATTAGGTACTTGAGTTGGATATTAAGTGACAATTGTCCCATTTTTAAGTACTATATATGACAATTGAATAGTCGAGTGGATACTTTAAGTTCAATTCCCCAAAAGAAAATAAGAGTTCGTTATAATAAGCTTTTTTTCCCCAAAATATTCAAAGTATATATCGTTTCAATTTTTCAGCCCCTAAATAACCCGGACCCGTTTCAACCCAAACCGCGACCCGGACCTGGTGTAAACCCTTTCATCTTCTTTGTTCATTTCTCTCTTCGACAGAAATCTTGACGCGAAACAAAACCGAGAACCATACGAACAACCATGACCGCAGTAGCGAGTTCCGTGGTGCACGAAGTGCTAGGACAAAGACTACAGGACGTCGATGACCCAATCGTGGATTACATCATCAATGTCCTCGCCGACGAAGATTTCGATTTTGGCCACGACGGCGATGGGGCCTTCGATGCCGTTGGCGAGCTCCTCGTTGGTGCTGGTTGCGTCTCTGATATCTCTGAGTGTCGCACGGTAATTCTTATTTTTCTAGCTAACTACCTTTAGTTTCTCCAAGTGCGGTGCCTTAGTTGATGCAAATCTTTCTGTATTCATGGAGGGTTATAATTTCTACTTCACTGCCGGTTTCGAGTTATTTGGTTACCGAATGTATTATTTATATAATGAGAAGCTGGGTGAGTTAAGTGATGAGTTTTGTTGACTTGGTCGGTGTAGTGTCGCATGTAATGGTTGAATAGAGTTTAGGATTTTGAGTTGAAATGAAAGACTGCTACAAGGTGTAAATGCTTTGTATGAGCTGTACTAGTGGATTCCTTTAGTTGAGTTTTTAAGAAACTAATAAGATCAATGGGGAAAGCTGAGCAGACATGTTGCTGAACTTTGTTTTTGGTTTCTTTGTTTGAGTGTTGGGAGTGACTTGAAATGGCTAAATGTAGGTCATCTTGGGATACTAGTTTTGGGTTAGGAACCAATCAGTACCTAATTGATTATGTTAGGAAGTTCTCTACATTTTAGTCTTTTTGCATGGTAAATTATTTCTCTTGCTGAAATGAAGATACCCAAATAAGAGATGGTTGTCTGAGCGGTCACTCCTCTTTGTTTTTGTTGAATGGGGATTTGAAAATGTTACGCTAGCAATTTGAAGTTTTTTTTTACCATTTTAGAGCAGTGGTTGGCCTTTGTTACTTCATATAGAATGTGTAAAACAAATAACTTGTTTTCTTGATTTCATTCAAAGAATGATCAAACCACAACTATATCACAGTCTTTATTTACTGCTATGTTTTGTTTATTGGTCACTTAGGTGTGTAGCATATTGTCAGAAAAGTTTGGAAAACATGGATTGGTAAAACCCAAGCCGAGTATGCGGAGCCTTGCTACACCATTTAGAATGAACGAAGGAATGGATGAAGAGGCCCCGAAAAAGAAGACACCTGAGGTGATTGATGGTCCATTGCTGTCAGAACGTGATCGAGCTAAGCTGGAAAGGAGAAAGAGAAAGGAAGAGCGCCAAAGAGAGGTAATGTATTTGGTACCAAATTCTAGACGAACTGTTTAGTGTTTTATCTATGCTCTGGTCTAGCATGAATCACAACTCTTGATTTATATCGGTTATTTCTGGCCACATCTAGCAAATTAAAAAATAACAATGGTCAGAATTTTAAGATCTTTGTTTCACACTTGTTTTGCTGGACTGACTGGTGCTTTAATTATGCAGGCGCAATATCAAAAACATCTAGAGGAAATGGAAGCGGCTAGGGCTGGTATGCCTGTTGTACGAGTAAATCATGATGCTGGTGGTGGAACTGTCAGGGATATCCACATGGAGAACTTCAATGTTTCTGTTGGTGGTCGCGATCTCATAGTTGATGGGTCAATTACACTCGCACTAGGAAGGCATTATGGCCTCGTTGGAAGAAATGGAACAGGGAAAACAACATTCTTAAGGGCTATGGCTATGCATGCCATTGATGGCATCCCAGCTAACTGCCAGATTTTACATGTTGAGCAAGAAGTGGCTGGTGATGATACGACAGCATTGCAATGTGTTCTCAATTCTGATGTTGAAAGAGGCCTTCTTCTGGAAGAGGAATCTCAGTTACTAGCACAGCAGGTCAGAATCATTCTATTATATATCGGAAAATGTTAGATACATTTTTGACGTAGGTATTCAGATAAATACATCTTTTTGTAATCTTTAAGTGCTCTTTTGGTGATCCTACTGACTCCATTCACCATCTCTAAAGAGGGATATTGAGTTTGCGGGAGCTAGTGCAAAGGAAGAGATAACTTCAAATGGGACAACCCTAAGTGATGCTATTTCAAAAAGACTTCAAGAAATATACAAAAGGCTTGATGCCATTGGTGTCGATACTGCAGAAGCTCGGGCAGCATCCATTCTGGCTGTAAGTCACTTGTTTCTGTTTGGCAGGAATAATGTATCTGTATATGCTTCAAATAAAGGCATATTAATATGGTTAACGCAAAAGTCTACTAGTTTAGGTTGTTGGCTTATTGGTTTATATACAACGGCTACACTGAGGTTATACTTGGTTACAGTTGCTTAAATGGTATATGACTGATTTGTTTCATCTAAATATTTCCAGGGACTCAGTTTCACTCCGGAAATGCAGCAAAAATCTACTAAAAGATTTTCTGGAGGTTGGCGTATGAGAATTGCGCTCGCTCGAGCTTTATTTATCGAGCCTGACTTGTTGCTACTGGATGAACCCACGGTATGCTAATATACTGTTTATTTATAACGTTTCTTTCTACATTCATCTTATTTTGTAGAATTAGAGACAAACATTCCTTTACTTTTTGCAGAACCATCTCGATCTCCATGCAGTTTTATGGCTTGAATCTTATTTGACGAAATGGCCAAAAACTTTCATAGTCGTATCTCATGCCAGGGAATTCCTGAACACGGTATCATTCTCTTATACTTTGCCTCATTTTCCTTTGGATGATGACTTTCTGTTTGTTTTGTTTTTTACTTCTTTCATAACCTTCAAAGTCGCTTTGGTCCTGTTCATGTAACTGTACTCTAAGCTCTGCACTCTATTCTGCAGGTAGTTACCGATATTATTCATTTGCATGGGCAAAAACTTATTGCCTACAAAGGAAATTATGATATATTTGAAAGGACAAGGGAGGAAAATGTGAAGAACCAGCAGAAAGCATTTGAGTCAAGTGAACGATCAAGAGGCCATATGCAGGTTTTCTTCTTATCCTCAAAGGCACATATGTTCTGTGCTGTATGTTATCAGAGTTTTTTAAGTATCTTTTGTTGGTACATGATGAGTGCAGCTGCATAGATGTATCATTTCATTCAATCACATATTAGTATGTCATATTGATCTGAGTGTTTCTTGCTCTAGTCTTCTAGATACGGCTCCATTCATATTGCAATAGATGTATTGATGTTTTGTTTGGTAATTATTACTTTTCTCTATTCTGGTCAGGCAATGTATCTAGGCTTTGCTGGACTGTACTATTAATGAAGCCATGTCTTTAAAATCCTATTAAGTCAATTTGAAATGACATATTTTCATATTCTAAATTATATTTCTAGCTTCTACTTCCTCACGTATAGTAATCTACTTACATAAGTGACTAACCTATAGGTTTTATCGATAGTTATATGATCAGCAACAAGCTGTAGTTCCTTTTCAGCAGAAGTTTATATTTTGTCGGTAAATATGAATTCACAAATGTTACAAATCATATAAAGCTACATTTTCTGTTTCTCTCTCTCTCTCTCTCTCTCTCTCTCTCTCTCTCTCTCTCTTATATTCAACTATATATACGTACACATATACATGGTGCATTGTCTGGCTTAGGATTTGCTTACTAACGCCATTATTTTATCAACTTGGCAGGCTTTTATTGATAAGTTCCGGTACAATGCAAAGAGGGCATCTCTTGTTCAGTCAAGGATTAAGGTGTCATATATTATCTTTCGGCTAATTTTGGATCTTATGTTCGAATATCTTCTGTGGCTTAAGCTTTACCTGGTCTCTTATTTTTCTTGTTTCTTAGCATCTCATTTTTACCTCATAATTTCAGGCACTGGAACGGATGGCTCATGTAGATGAAGTTGTTAATGATCCCGAGTACATCCTCTTCTCTGTGGATTTATACTAAGATATCTAAATTTAGTGCTACGACGATTTTTTTTTTACTTTTCCTACTAGTTTTAATTTGGTTTGCATCTATTTTGCCTTTACATTGCAGCTACAAGTTTGAATTCCCAACTCCTGATGATAGGCCTGGTCCTCCTATAATAAGTTTCAGGTTCGGTTTAATGAGATAATATTGGATATGTCTACTTTTATTTTCTGATGTTCATCCTTATTATATATCCACTAAAATAGCATATTATATTTGGCTAGTTTTGATGGATGTTTGCCTAAAGTTTGCCAATAACTTGTCCAGTTATCTAATACGATCTAAATATTTCTTTTATGATCCTGCAGCGATGCATCATTTGGCTATCCTGGGGGACCCTTGTTGTTCAGGAATTTGAATTTCGGGATAGATCTAGACAGCCGTATAGCAAGTAAGGATGCTTGTCCTTTTTTATACTTCTCATTTGAGTCACTAATGCTATTAAGGCATTTACATTTGCATATTAGTTACAGTATATAAAACATTATGCTTTGCTGTACTTTTGGTGCAAGATGGTAATGCTTGTTTTGGCATGTAAAAACATAGCAGACCAGTTTTTTTGTAGGGTCTTAATGTGTATTATTAGTTCTGTTCTGTCCTTAACTTTTGTACTTGGATATATCTATTGTTACGCAGTGGTTGGGCCCAATGGTATAGGAAAATCAACCATTCTCAAACTTATTTCTGGGGACTTACAACCAAGCTCTGGAACAGTTTTCCGCTCAGCTAAGGTATCTTATATAGTCATTGCTTTTTACAAAACCAGTTTTTTATTCAACACTTGTGCTTCTTGGCTCTATGTAAAAAAGGTTTGTTTATTAACCTTTAAATTGCAACAATGTATTGTACGAGTTGTTTCATTTAGGATTTTACAACGCACTGAAACTTCTCAGCTACTGAATTGGTAGTAAAAGACATTAAGTATATTATTCTGATTTTCTTAAGCTCTTTGCAGAAGATTAATTAATATATTATCTTTACTACAAAAAGTGTTCATGCTGTTATAGCTACTATACTTACTATCGCGAGACATGAATTTGGTAGAATTAATTTCCTCTAGCAGGACTCCAAACTCATTGCGTCCATCTGATTATGATTCATATTGATCTGTTAACAGGTCCGTATTGCTGTGTTTAGTCAGCACCACGTTGATGGACTAGACCTTACTTCAAATCCCCTCTTATATATGATGCGCTGCTTCCCTGTGAGTTCTTTTATCTGCTTCTCACTTATATATTCATTTTCACTTCATATATTAAAGTTCTGTATTATGATTTATGAATATATAGTCGTAAACATTGTTACTCAGCATGAAATTACATTTCTTTCTGTCCACATCACAAGAACGGAAACTTATAGCTGAAAGTGTGAATAGCAGTCACATATTAAAAGAATTGTCGTAGTGGCTTGGCTTTAGGTTCTTTTAGTTCTGTTTTGAGCTTTGGCTCTCTTACCATTCAGCTTTTAATCTTGCAACTCGTTAATCAAGCTAAGCTTTCCCTTTATGTGTCCTGCTTTTTATTTCTTGGCTCTGCTATATTTCTGGTATTGAGTAAAATACTTCATTTGACAATATAATTGCAATTGTTTATGTGTTTTTTGTCAAGTCCCTTATTTGGAAATTGGTCTTACAGGGAGTACCTGAGCAGAAACTCAGGGGTCACCTGGGTTCTTTTGGAGTAACTGGAAATCTCGCACTCCAGCCAATGTACACATTATCTGGTAACTTTTCGTTTCCGTTTGTTTTCTAGTTTTTTGGGTTGGCTTGTGGTTTTATATGAGATACTCCCACTGTTGTATTCTTGTTGTGTTTCTTTGTGTTTCTCAGGTAGTTTACATGTACATCTGTTTATAACTTATTTGAATAATATAGGTGGCCAGAAAAGTAGAGTTGCCTTCGCAAAGATTACTTTCAAGAAACCACACATCCTATTGCTCGATGAGCCGTCCAATCATCTTGTAAGTTCATATCCTTCGTACTATTTTCATGTCTCTCCATCACTTTTTTGCAAAGAGAGGTAAGAAAACCATAGCTCAGCATAGAGAAAAGCAAATCAATAGAATTTATTGAAAATTCTAAGAAACTTGTATTTCGTATGTTTGACAGAGCTATTGGCTATTGTATATATGCTTATTCGTTTTAGAATCCTATATTCTTAAAAGCTATCATGGATATGTTTGATTATGAATAGAAATATCAAACCAACTTGCTATATGGTGGGTTAATGGACTGTTGGTTTTGTGAAAATCTAGGACTTGGATGCTGTGGAGGCTCTGATTCAAGGTCTCGTGATGTTCCAAGGCGGTATTTGCATGGTAAGATCCCTCTTCTATTCCCTTGCATTCTCACACAAAAAACTAAAAGCTCACTTTCTCAAAGTAGATTTTAAATTAACACCCTCCTCGATTTGTTGGAGAGAGAAAGTTTAGGGAATATCTTAGTTTCCTTCTCCAATTTTAAATGACATTAAGAGTGTCTCAGTTTCTATACAAGGCTATATCATGGTTGGATTGTAGCAACATCATGATAATATCTACTTCCTTTTTAAGGTTTTTACTGGTATCATGGATTCATGATCAAATATTTGGTATAGTATAAAAATTAACAGCAAAAGTAGTAATGTATTCAAATGAAAGTTTGATGAGAAGTTGTCTAAATTACCCTTATGATTCCAGGTGAGTCACGATGAACATCTTATATCTGGAAGCGTGGATGAGCTATGGGCAGTATCCGAAAGCCTGGTTACACCTTTCCATGGGACGTTCCATGACTACAAGAAGTTACTCCAGTCCATGTAAAACCCAAGGCACACTTGCCTGTGACATGTTGAAAAAAATATATTTGGCAAAAGAAAATTCGATAGCCATTGTGCATTTTGTACTTCAAATTTTCTCAAAACCTTTTCTATAAGGAATATATGTTTCTTCTTTTATATGAAGATGAATTTTGAGTATTTGCAACTGAGTGAAGCATGCTCGTAAGAATCGTTCTATTCTTTATTCACAATCTGATTCCTGGTCTAAGGTTTTATTCATGATTCGATTCCTGGTTTAAGGTGCTGGTGGTTTAAATGGACGTTGTGAATTGAAAATATTATAAATCATTCCGATTCAAACATGTTTTTGTTCTTCTTTCCGTTTTTTAAAAGTTTAATACTTTCCTTCCTTTGATACAATTCTTTTTGGTTTTTATTTATTTTATTTATATTATAGTTTTAAAAAGAACTAATTAGTTAAATTTATGAATATATTTTAAAATTAAAATCTACTATACATATATTTAGTCTCTCCAGCAACAACTTTATTTTAAACAACAATTATTTGGTGGCTTGACCAACCACGCATTCAGCAGATAAAACATTTCCGATTCACAGATAAAAAATTTCTTGGTATAGATAAAAAATTTCTGGTATAGGTTAAATGACTTTGTCCAACGAAGCGTTAACAAACAAAAATTATATTTAATGTTGCTAACTAGTATTTTCAATATGACCAAAATAAAAAGATTCATTAATTTGTTTAATGTATGTTTATAATATTAAAGAAATTTGATTTTCATCTATTTTGTTTTTTTTTATATTTTTATAAATGATATCAATAATACTTACTCAAAAACTATATTATCATCTAATACTTAAACTATTACTCATCTCAATTGAATAATTCACATTCAATACTCAATTCTTTAATAATACCTCAAATGTCCATGTTTCTAATTCTTGAACCAAAATTTCTCTTTCTTATTTTTCTTTTTATGTTATTTTTTAAAAGGTCCATATCTTTTAAACCAAAGCTCTGGAAAAAAAACCTGAAAGTATCATCGACTTTGTTTTTCCAAGACGAACAAAACTAGATCAATCGATGATATTTTTTTTATATATTTTTACCAAGTAACATGCAAGTTCAACCATGAGAGTTTTGTATATTTTTAACCATGCGAGTTCTTTGAAATTTTAGCAATGCTATTTGTTTGAAAAATCAAACATGCTACTTTTTTGGAAAATTAACCATGCTAGTTCTTTGGAAAATCAACCATGCTAGTTCTTTGAAAAAATTAAACACGCCAATTCTTTGAAAAATCAACCATTTTACTTCTTTAGAAAATCAGCCATACGAGTACTTTGAAAAATTAAAAATGCGAGTTTTTTGAAAAATAAAAAATGCGAGTTCTTTGAAAATAAAAAATGTGAGTTCTTTGAAAAATCAACTATGCTATTTTTTTTTGGAAAATTAAACATGTGAGTTCGCTGAAAAATCAACCGTGCTACTTCTTTGGAAAATCAATCATCCGAATTCTTTGAACAACAATAAAAAAAAATCAAAAAATATTATTAATGAATCTACTTTTGTTCGTCTTAAAAAAATACATAGCCATGATACTTTCAGATTTTTTTCCCGAACTACAGTTTGAAATATACTAACTTTTTAAAATAAAAAGTAAAAAGAAAAAAACAAGAAAGATAAATTTGGTTCAAAAACAGAAAGAGGGTTAATTGTGGGTTTCAACGTGGTGGAGGTATGTGTTGGTATTATACAATTTTTGGGAATTATGTGGTAATGAGATAGTTGAGTGTATATTTATGAATACTTTTCTCTTTTTTTATTATCCGTTCTTTTTTTTTGTATTTTAATCTTAATCTCTCTGAAAATGGATTTTTTTTGTAACAGTATATAATTCGAAAATTAAATCCAATTTTCAATTCAAAGAACAAAATTTTGTCAAAATTTAAAATTGTTTTTTCTTTCGAAGGTTGTTTGTCTTTATAATTTACTGTAGTTTTTTTTCTTCATATTATTGATACTGTCTTATTTTGGTACGTATTGGTAATTATATACTATTGAAAAACTTTTGATGGTTCTTTGTTCATTCAATCAAGCTAACACATTCTAGTTGGAGGTTTGTATGTTTTTGCTTACCCGCTTGCAGTGGCGGAGCCACTTTGGAGCTAGGAGGGGCGGAGTCCCCCTATTCCTGGTCCCGCAATTTTTTTTTTAACAATGGACAAATTAGTTGGACCATTATTGAAGATGTTGTAGGAAACTAGTTCCGGTCCGACCATTATTTATGGAGTGGTTTATATTTTATTCTAAAAAAAGGTATATGACTTTTATTTTTATTTTCATATTAGTATCTGTTATAACTAGAAAAGATAATTAATTTTAAAAGAAAAATTAACGTCTTATTTACTTATAATAAAATAGAAATTAATAAATGGTAAGTAAATTGTTAAAAAAGATATTAAAATTAGAAATTAAATAAAATGGTAAATAATTAAAATTGAAATAAATAAACAGAAATTAATATTTTTAAAATATTTGTGAGAAATGAAAACATTGGAACAAAGACACTCGTGAAACATAAATAAACAGAAAATGATTTGGTCTAAAATATTTTTATAAACTTATGTTATTTTTGTTTTCAAAATGGTTGGAAGAAGACTGTTTCACAATGGTTTGTTGTTGTACTGGTAGTGAGAAATTGTATATTTAGAGTTAACACGTTGGTGTTTTTAGAGCTAGATAACGCATTCAAAACTAACAATAGAACTAGGTTTTACGAAAGTACCGAAAAGTGCTTCGGAAGATTATGTATACGTTTTATAGTTTAGCCCCCCTAATTTCCATTCCTAGATCCGCCACTGCCTGCTGGCACTATAAAAATGATTCAATCGATTATATTTTGTAGTTACAAGGTTCTGATTGGGACTCTTATATCTTTTAAGACGTGTAATTTTGAGATTAAGATTTGTTATACACATCACAACAATGAATTTGCTCTAAACCCTTCAAACCGAATTGCGTTTGTTTGTATACTCTATTTTCTTTGAGTTTTTATATATAAGGCTCTTTTGTTGTATGCCTAAATGTTATTCAATTGTTTATGACAATATAGGGTGGTTTGAGCTAAATTTAGATGTAATAAATACTCATTTCTAACGAGAATTGTTTTTTCTTTTTCAATATAAAATAAAAAAGAATATTATATAATAAGAAGATTGTGCTTGATTGAAATCATTTATAATTTTGCGAAAAGTCTCGTCAAGATTTGTTGGGTTGTAAATGATTTTGTTAAATTTTTTAGAACGTTACTGTTTTATAAAGTTTTATCAGAGCAGTCCGAAAATCAACTCACTTTCAGCAAGATCGAGCAAAATCTATGTTATTCAGTTTTTACTTTTATCAACTAATTATACTCATTACTACTTATTTAAATATTACAAAAACCATTGTTGATGTGATTTATTGTGAAATGTATTTTTCTATTGTTTGGCCGAAAACTACAATCTATTATTGGTTCAAACAGGGCGGTATAATTTTAATATTTATCAAATTAATTATTTTTATATATGTTTTTTTTTTGGAGGGAACCCGCAGTGACAGACTCAGCCGAGAAAGCGTATGTAGAGGAACTCGAACTCATGACCTTTTGGTCATAAGAATGCCATACTCAACCAACTCGGCTACCCCCTTGGGGGCTATTTTTATATATGTTAAATCATATTATGTTTTGATAATATTTATATACACAGAACTAAATCGTACTAAATTATATTTTTGCTCGCTTAAAAGATATCTATCATGTCATCGACTAAAAAATATGTCATGTCACATTCATTAAAAAAACAGGTCCTATTTTTATTGTTTGAAAAAATCACATGACGTTGTTACTAAAAAATATATAATGCCACGTGTCTTTATAAAATCTATTATGCAATAGTCATAGAAAGTCTGACCCGTCACAGCCCCATAGAATAAGACGTGCCACAACCATAGAAAATCTGTAATGCCAAGTTATTCATAAACTAAACAAATCTGTAATGCCAAGTTATTCATGAACAAAACTAAATATGTTCTCCCACACTCACATAAAATCTTACCTGCCACATCCAATTTTTTTTACCTGCCAAATTATTCATGAACTAATCAAATATGTCAAGTATTTAATATTTAATTTTATTTCCTATCAAGTTAATTTGATTTTTACATTGTTTATACATATGTAACCTTTATTTATTTAATTTAAAGTTTATAGGTTAATACAAATACCTAGACTCCAAGAAGCCTTTGACAATAAAGAACAACAACACGAGAAACAAATTAAACAACATTTACAAAAATGTAGAGAAAGTACATGTGAGTTCCACGTGCTCATAGAGTTGGAAACACATCTTGAAGATCACTGGTAAGATTAGTTGAAGTTTCCTCTCGCCCTTGCCCATAAAACCTTCCCAACACTGCATCCATGTGGTTGGACATCAAAATCTATAGAGATCTACTTGGAGGAAACATTACCATTCTTGAACTAGTCTCAAGCCACGTGTCCTGTTTCAGTCTACTAATTTCCATCTACACATACATCGTACATAAATTTTAGCTTTTCTACCACATACAATTGACAACATAGAACACACAATTATAAAAGCATCAACACAAAATATTATACCCACAAACAAAGGCCATGGATACATGAATGAATTAACAAACTTCATTACGTAGTTTAAGAGGACTAAACATGCTTATTTTGCAAAAATAATAAAAGGCAATAAAACAGAAAACGAGTATTCTGTACCATATACGCTTTTTTCTGATAGCGTGGAACTAGTAATTCGACCTAAAAATGTGCAGATTTTGCAAAAATATCAAAAGTCAATAGAACATATAATCAATTTTCTGTACTAGATACATATTCTCATAACATGAAATTATTACACAAACTTCACATAAATTTCCATTTCAACCACTAAGATCTATATAATCTTTAAATGAAAGTTAAGAATCATACAAGACTGATTAGTGTTTCAAATTCTAAACTAGTTGAACCACCATCAGAAGAGAATTATTAGAAGTCAATATACAACCAAACAACTTTGAACAGTAACTCGTCCTTAGACTATCGAATTTAGTGACAAATAGTCCTTGGACTTTTAAAAGTTCGGTGGTAGTTCATGGACTATTCAGTTTGGTTAAAGTTAGTCCCCCTGCGTGCGTTGACTATCAATTTTTGTAACAGATAATCTCTCAACAATTCATTTTTTTATAAAGTTAGTCATTTAACGTTCTATTTTTTTATATACTTAGTCCCTTTAATAAACATGCGTATGAGACTAACTTAATTTAAAATAAATAGTCCACGGACTACCACCGAACTTTTAAAAGTCCAATGACTATATGTCACCAAAAAATGGATAGTCAATGGACTAAATCCAGACTTATTTTAGTTGAAGGACTGTCTGTCACAAAAATAAATAGTCAAAGGACTAATTACTGTTCAAAGCCCAACCAGACTAAAAATAAATAAATTATAATCTCGACATAATGTATAAGGATGTCCTACCATAAAATAATCTAATCTTTTTATCAAGTTTCATTTTATTCGTTAGGTTATGAGTTATAAATTATGTCCAACTTTAAAGACATCAAAGTATGTATATAATATTATGCAAAAACAACATGATTTAGTTCAAAGAAAGGGAACAAATGATTAACGTATGCTAACAATTTAAAAGAAGAAGTGTTACCTCCTCAACACTAGCCTCCTCTGCCCAAGTATTGAGATCTTCCAAAGATTTATATAAGATATCTTCTAAACTGTATATATTAAGTTATGCATAAATGATTAAGTTTTAGTAAATGTTTGGTTTTTAAAGTGGCGGAATACGAATAACTATTAATTTACACTAACACTTGCACCAAACTAAACCTTTATAAATTACAGAAGCAAGATAAAGTTCATAAGAAAACATACAATCACTATTTACCAACAAAACCAACCTTAAAAGTCTCATAAAACATCGATTAACATTTTAATCACCAGAGAAAAGAAATCTTTTATATCAATTACAGTAAAAAATCGAAGTGTTTAAATATACTTCGTGACTGAATGAACCGCTTAAATATATTTGCGGTGAGAATACCAACCACCAATCCCGACGAAAAATTGAAGAGCCGTCTACTGCGAGAAATTCAAAGCGATTCATTTTTTTAATTAGGATCGCGCCTCTAGTGATAAAACTGGTCGTCTAAGTTCTTTTGAGTTCATGATAACCTTGATTTTTCTCATTCTCGCTCTCTAAGAAACAATTAACAAACTCGGTAATCATCTACCAAATTATTTAAAAGAAAACATAAACTAGTAATGGATAAAACACATATGCAAAATATGTCAGGAGAGAACATTATCTCGTAATCCCATTATGTTATATATATATATATATTGAAAAGACGTATGCACAAACCTAGAGAAATAAATCAATCGTAATATCATCATCTTAATCAATTACAGGAACATATGATCACCGATACCAATGATTGAAATGACTTATTGAATTAGATCAGAGATTGAAAAAATTGACTACAAAAACATCACTACATTTTAAATTTAAAAACAAAGAGTAATAAGATAAAATAAATAAAATAAAAATAAAAATAAAAATATATACAACGATTAAAATCGCACGATGGACTTGTATATCCTACATTTTTACAAAAGAAGGTTGAATTATAATTGTTTTTACAAAATATAATATTTTTAATCACAAGTATGATGGATTTAATTATAGGTAAAAATAGTTTCTCTTACCTTTTCACAAATGAATGTTAGATTATATATGTCCTTGTTTGTTATGCTTTTACAAAAAATTTGACTTTGATTTTATTTTGTTTAGAAAAAACCATGCTATCATTTTAGTAAACATATATGCGATAAAAAATCAAGATATAATTATTTGTATATCATTTGAAAAACATTTTTAGAATCTATACTACCTTTAACAATAAATTATTTAAAAAAATAAGAATAAAAACAAAAAACAAAGTATATAAAAATAGATACACAAAAAATGAAAACTCAGATGGCATAAGGAAAACTTATAAAAAATAAAACGAAAAACACCTCAGTAGTAAAATACATACCAATTTTTTCGTTTAAACTAAAAAGTTGAACTCAAAATAGTTTTTTAGAACAGATAACGACGAAAAAGACAGAAAAAGATACATCGTTCATCAATACAATATAAAAAAATTATTTTAGAATATTAAAAATAAAATTACATTAACATATAAACATTTAAATAAAATATTTATTGATAAAATCATTTGATCCATACACCTGCGGTAATATAAGTTGAAAAAACACATGAATGATCATTATTTTTCATTTTAAAACCATTTAAAAAGAAATAAACAACGCATTTTGGATTTTAGTCCTAAACTACTTGCGTTTTATCAAATTTAGTTGACACCAACTTTTTTTTTATCTAGAAATCTGGTTTGGTAGGGTGTATAACCTTTACAAACATTAAAATTCACGTGTTGAATTAAATTTTAATTTAAATCAATAAAATAAAATTCTATATTTTGAGATATAAAATAAATAACATAAATAAATATTAAATATTTTTAAAAAACTACATTATTTTTTAGGTATTTTTTTGTTTATGATACGTTTATTATCTCAATTTTTTGTTATTTGTTTTAACATATTAGATGTTTATATTGTCTTTTTTTCTTCATTTACTTTTAAAATCCTAATCTTGTCTAATTTTTTATTTTTTAAAATAATAATTATAATTATGTTAAACTGGTTTGATTAAATATTTTAGTTTGTATTTTTGTAAACCGATAATTATTCAAATTTTAATAATGCACACTACCTAATGACTTATCAAGAATGAGTTTGTGAGATTTTATACTAAACAAACGGTTACTGTATATTTAAGAAGATTGTTATAACGGTCACATATGTTTTCAAGTATTTTTATATTATTTTTTAAGTAAAATGGATTCTATTAATTTCAGAAAATAAAGTCCAACTATATTTTTAAGTTACAACATTTAGAATGGATTTGAAGTAACCCAAAACTGGTTTGCATCAAACATATAAATCCGTATGAAGTTAATTTTTTTAAAACATACTAGGATAATAAAATAGAAGATATCGAGCTAAATAATAAAAACTAATTATTTAAAAGAAAACATAAACTAGTAATGGATAAAACACATATGCAAAATATGTCAGGAGAGAACATTATCTCGTAATCCCATTATGTTATACATATATATATATATATATATATATATATATATATTGAAAAAGACGTATGCACAAACCTAGAGAAATAAATCAATCGTAATATCATCATCTTAATCAATTACAGGAACATATGATCACCGATACCAATGATTGAAAATGACTTATTGATTTAAATGTTTTAAAAGTATGATCACCGATGTCAATGATTGAAAATGACTTACTGATACAAATATTTTAAATGACAAAAAGATCCGAGATTGAAAAAATTGACTACAAAAACATCACTACGTTTTAAATTTAAAAACAAAGAGTAACCAGATAAAATAAATAAAATAAAAATATATACAACGATTAAAATCACACGATGTATTTGTATATCCTACATTTTTACAAAAGAAGGTTGAATTATAATTGTTTTTACAAAATATAATATTTTTAATCACAAGTATGATGGATTTAATTATAGGTAAAAATAATTTCTCTTACCTTTTCAAAAATGAATGTTAGATTATATATGTCCTTGTTTGTTATGCTTTTACAAAAATTTTGACTTTGATTTTATTTTGTTTAAAAAAAAACCATGCTATCATTTTAGTAAACATATACACGATTAAAAAAATCAAGATATAATTATTTGTATATCATTTGAAAAACATTTTTAGAATCTATACTACCTTTAACAATGAATTATTTAAAAAACTGAGAATAAAAACAAAAAATAAAGTATATAAAAAATAGATACAAAAAAATGAAAACTGAGATGGCATACAGAAAACTTATAAAAAATAAAACGAAAAAAACCTCACTAGTAAAATACATACCAATTTTTTCGTTTAAACTAAAAAGTTGAACTCAAAATAGTTTTTTTTAGAACAGATAACGACGAAAAAGACAGAAAAAGATACATCGTTCATCAATACAATATAAAAAAATTATTTTAGAATATTAAAAATAAAATTACCTTAACATATAAACATTTAAATAAAATATGTATTGATAAAATCATTTGACCTATACACCTGCGGTAATATAAGTTGAAAAAGCACATGAATGATCATTATTTTTCATTTTAAAACCATTTAAAAAAAATAAACAACGCATTTTGGATTTTAGTCCTAAACTACTTGCGTTTTATCAAATTTAGTTGACACCAACTTTTTTTTGATCTAGAAATCTGGTTTGGTAGGGTGTATAACCTTTACAAACATTAAAATTCACGTGTTGAATTAAATTTTAATTTAAATCAATAAAATAAAATTTTATATATTGAGATATAAAATAAATAACATAAATAAATATTAAATATTTTTAAATTTTTAAAGATCTGATGCTATGGGTTTGTGAAACTTTAGATATGCTTAATAATCTGTATATGTGATTTAAGATATATCATTTTATGATCTGACATTGTTAGCAAGTTGAAAGACTTGACTATATGGTTTTGCTTGCAGGTTCAGGTTCAGGTATACAAACGCGAAGATTGGAGGAGTGCGGAAGTAATAAAAAAGGACTGCTATGGATGCAGAAGTAGGAAGATAGGAGCTATAGTGATGCAGAAGTTACAAGAAGCTGATTAAGAAGGATGGAAGAAGGAAGAAGGATGTTGCTGATGGAGAAACAAAAGAATAGTTTTTAGTTATAATTCCTGTAATCATTGAGCTTATAACTCACAGAATGTTTGTTCTTAACAGGCTGTAAAAATTTTCAACATCAATGAAAGAAACTTTTTGGGAAAAAAAAAATATATTTTTAAAAAACTACATTATTGTTTAGGTATTTTTTTGTTTATGATACGTTTATTATCTCAATTTTTTGTTATTTGTTTTAACATATTGAATGTTTATATTGTCTTTTTTTCTTCATTTACTAGTTTGATTAAATATTTTTATTTTTTAAATAATAATTATAATTATGTTAAACTGGTTTGATTAAATATTTTAGTTTGTCTTTTTGTAAACCGATAGTTATTCAAATTTTAATAATGCACGCTACCTACTGACTTATCAAGAATGAGTCTGTGAGATTATAACAGTCACATATGTTTTCAAGTATTTTTATATTATTTTTTAAGTAAAATGGATTCTATTAATTTCAGAAAATAAAGTCCAACTATATTTTTAAGTTACAACATTTAGAATGGATTTGAAGTAACCCAAAACAGGTTTGCATCAAACATATAAATCCGTATGAAGTTAATTTTTATTAAAAACATACTAGGATAATAAAATAGAAGATATCAAGCTAAATAATAAAAACTAATTATTTAAAAGAAAACATAAACTAGTAATGGATAAAACACTTATGCAAAATATGTCAGGAGAGAACATTATCTCGTAATCCCATTATGTTATATATATATATATTGGAAATGACGTATGCACAAACCTAGAGAAATAAATCAATCGTAATATCATCATCTTAATCAATTACACGAACATATGATCACCGATACCAATGATTGAAAATGATTTATTGATTTAAATGTTTTAAAAGTATGATCACCGATGTCAATGATTGAAAATGACTTACTGATATAAATATTTTAAATGACAAAAAGATCCGAGATTGAAAAAATTGACTACAAAAACATACTACATTTAAATTTAAAAACAAAGAGTAATACGATAAAATAAATAAAATAAAAATATATACAACGATTAAAATCGCACGATGTATTTGTATATCCTACATTTTTACAAAATAAGGTTGAATTATAATTGTTTTTACAAAATATAATATTTTTAATCACAAGTATGATGGATTTAATTATAGGTAAAAATAATTTATCTTACATTTTCACAAATGAATGTTAGATTATATATGTCCTTGTTTGTTATGCTTTTACAAAAAAATTGACTTTGATTTTATTTTGTTTAGAAAAAACCATGCTATCATTTTAGTAAACATATAGGCGATTAAAAAAATCAAGAAATAATTATTTGTATATCATTTGAAAAACATTTTTAGAATCTATACTACCTTTAACAATGAATTATTTAAAAAACTGAGAATAAAAAGAGAAAACAAAGTATATAAAAAATAGATATACAAAAAATGAAAACTAAGATGGCATACAGAAAACTTATAAAAAATAAAACGAAAACACCTCAGTAGTAAAATACATACCAATTTTTTCGTTTAAACTAAAAAGTTGAACTCAAAATAGTTTTTGTAGAACATAAAACGACGAAAAAGACAGAAAAAGATACATCGTTCATCAATACAAATAAAAAAAAATTATTTTAGAATATTAAAAATAAAATTACCTTAACATATAAACATTTAAATAAAATATTTATTAATAAAATCATTTGATCTATACACCTGCGGTAATATAAGTTGAAAAAGCAATCATTATTTTTCATTTTAAAACCATTTAAAAAAATAAACAGCGCATTTTGGATTTTAGTCCTAAACTACTTGCGTTTTATCAAATTTAGTTGACACCAACTTTTTTTTGATCTAGAAATCTGGTTTGGTAGGGTGTATAACCTTTACCAACATTGAAATTCACGTGTTGAATTAAATTTTAATTTAAATCAATAAAATAAAATTTTATATTTTGAGATATAAAATAAATAACATAAATCAATATTAAATATTTTTAAAAAACTACATTATTTTTTAGGTATTTTTTTGTTTATGATACGTTTATTATCTCAATTTTTTGTTATTTGTTTTAACATATTGAACGTTTATATTGTCTTTTTTTCTTCATTTACTTTTAAAATCCTAATCTTGTCTAATATTTTATTTTTTTAAATAATAATTATAATTATGTTAAACTGGTTTGATTAAATATTTTAGTTTGTCCTTTTGTAAACCGATAGTTATTCAAATTTTAATAATGCATACTACCTAATGACTTATCAAGAATGAGTCTGTGAGATTTTATACTAAACAAACGGTTACTGTATATTCAAGAAGATTGTTATAACGGTCATATATGTATTCAAGTATTTTTATATTATTTTTGAAGTAAAACGGATTCTATTAATTTGAGAAAATAAAGTCCAACTATATTTTTAAGTTACAACATTTAGAATGGATCTGAAGTAACCCAAAACTGGTTTGCATCAAACATATAAATCCGTATGAAGTTCATTTTTTTAAAACATACTAGGATAATAAAATAGAAGATATCAAGCTAAATAATAAAAACTAATTATTTAAAAGAAAACATAAACTAGTAATGGATAAAACACATATGCAAAATATGTCAGAAGAGAACATTATCTCGTAATCCCATTATGTTATACATATATATATATATATTGAAAAAGACGTATGCACAACACTAGAGAAATAAATCAATCGTAATACCATCATCTTAATCAATTACACGAACATATGATCACCGATACCAATGATTGAAAATGACTTATTGATTTAAATGTTTTAAAAGTATGATCACCGATGTCAATGATTGAAAATGACTTACTCATATAAATATTTTTAATGACAAAAAGATCCGAGATTGAAAAAGTTGACTAAAAAAACATACTACATTTTAAATTTAAAAACAAAGAGTAATAAGATAAAATAAATAAAAATAAAAATAAAAATAAATACAACGATTAAAATTGCACGATGTATTTGTATATCCTACATTTTTACAAAATAAGGTTGAATTATAATTGTTTTTACAAAATATAATATTTTTAATGACAAGTATGATGGATTTAATTATAGGTAAAAATAATTTATCTTACCTTTTCACCAATGAATGTTAGATTATATATGTCCTTGTTTGTTATGCTTTTACAAAAAAATTGACTTTGATTTTATTTTGTTTAGAAAAAACCATGCTATCATTTTAGTAAACATATAGGCGATTAAAAAAATCAAGAAATAATTATTTGTATATGATTTGAAAAACATTTTTAGAATCTATACTACCTTTAACAATGAATTATTTAAAAAACTGAGAATAAAAAGAGAAAACAAAGTATATAAAAATAGATATACAAAAAATGAAAACTGAGATGGCATACAAAAAACTTATAAAAAATAAAACGAAAACACCTCAGTAATAAAATACATACCAATTTTTTCGTTTAAACTAAAAAGTTGAACTCAAAATAGTTTTTGTAGAACATATAACGACGAAAAAGACAGAAAAAGATACATCATTCATCAATACAAATATAAAAAAATTATTTTAGAATATTAAAAATAAAATTACCTTAACATATAAATATTTAAATAAAATATTTATTGATAAAATCATTTGATCTATACACCTGCGGTAATATAAGTTGAAAAAGCAATCATTATTTTTCATTTTAAAACCATTTAAAAAAATAAACAACGCATTTTGGATTTTAGTCCTAAACTACTTGCGTTTTATCAAATTTAGTTGACACCAACTTTTTTTTGATCTAGAAATCTGGTTTGGTAGGGTGTATAACCTTTACCAACATTGAAATTCACGTGTTGAATTAAATTTTAATTTAAATCAATAAAATAAAATTTTATATTTTGAGATATAAAATAAATAACATAAATCAATATTAAATATTTTAAAAAAACTACATTATTTTTTAGGTATTTTTTTGTTTATGATACGTTTATTATCTCAATTTTTTGTTATTTGTTTTAACATATTGGATGTTTATATTGTCTTTTTTTCTTCATTTACTTTTAAAATCCTAATCTTGTCTAATATTTTATTTTTTTAAATAATAATTATAATTATGTTAAACTGGTTTGATTAAATATTTTAGTTTGTCTTTTTTTAAACCGATAGTTATTCAAATTTTAATAATGCATACTACCTAATGACTTATCAAGAATGAGTATGTGAGATTTTATACTAAACAAACGGTTACTGTATATTCAAGAAGATTGTTATAACGGTCATATATGTATTCAAGTATTTTTATATTATTTTTTAAGTAAAATGGATTCTATTAATTTCAGAAAATAGAGTCCAACTATATTTTTAAGTTACAACATTTAGAATGGATCTGAAGTAACCCAAAACTGGTTTGCATCAAACATATAAATCCGTATGAAGTTCATTTTTTAAAACATACTAGGATAATAAAATAGAAGATATCAAGCTAAATAATAAAAACTAATTATTTAAAAGAAAACATAAACTAGTAATGGATAAAACACATATGCAAAATATGTGAGAAGAGAACATTATCTCGTAATCCCATTATGTTATACATATATATATATATATATATTGAAAAAGACGTATGCACAAACCTAGAGAAATAAATCAATCGTAATACCATCATCTTAATCAATTACACGAACATATGATCACCGATACCAATGATTGAAAATGACTTATTGATGTAAATGTTTTAAAAGTATGATCACCGATGTCAATGATTGAAAATGACTTACTCATATAAATATTTGTAATGACAAAAAGATCCGAGATTGAAAAAATTGACTACAAAAACATACTACATTTTAAATTTAAAAACAAAGAGTAATAAGATAAAATAAATAAAAATAAAAATAAAAATATATACAACGATTAAAATCGCATTATGTATTTGTATATCCTACATTTTCACAAAAGAAGGTTGAATTATAAGTTTTTTACAAAATATAATATTTTTAATGACAAGTATGATGGATTTAATTATAGGTAAAAATAATTTCTCTGACCTTTTCACAACTGAATGTTAGATTATATATGTCCTTGTTTGTTATGCTTTTACAAAAATTTGACTTTGATTTTATTTTGTTTAGAAAAAACCATGCTATCATTTTAGTAAATATATACGCGATTAAAAAAATCAAGATATAATTATTTGTATATCATTTGAAAAACATTTTTAGAATCTATAGTACCTTTAACAATGAATTATTTAAAAAACTGAGAATAAAAATAGAAAACAAAGTATATAAAAAATAGATACACAAAAAATGAAAACTGAGATGGCATACAGAAAACTTATAAAAAATAAAACGAAAAACACCTCAGTAGTAAAATACATACCAATTTTTTTGTTTAAACTAAAAAGTTGAACTCAAAATAGTTTTTTTAGAACAGATAACGACGAAAAAAACAGAAAAAGATACATCGTTCATCAATACAATATAAAAAAATTATTTTAGAATATTAAAAATAAATTACCTTAACATATAAACATTTAAATAAAATATCTATTGATAAAATCATTTGATCCATACACATGCGGTGATATAAGTTGAAAAAGCACATGAATGATCATTATTTTTCATTTTAAAACCATTTAAAAAAAATAAAAAACGCATTTTGGATTTTAGTCCTAAACTACTTGCGTTTTATCAAATTTAGTTGACATCAACTTTTTTTTGATCTAGAAATCTGGTTTGGTAGGGTGTATAACCTTTACCAACATTAAAATTCACGTGTTGAATTAAGTTTTAATTTAAATCAATAAAATAAAATTTTATATTTTGAGATATAAAATAAATAACATAAATAAATATTAAATAATTTTAAAAAACTATATTATTTTTTAGGTATTTTTTTCTTTATGATACATTTATTATCTCAATTTTTTATTATTTGTTTTAACATATTGGATGTTTATATTGTCTTTTTTTCTTCATTTACTTTTAAAATCCTAATCTTGTCTAATTTTTTATTTTTTAAATAATAATTATAATTATGTTAAACTCGTTTGATTAAATATTTTAGTTTGTCTTTTTGTAAACCGATAGTTATTCAAATTTTAATAATGCACACTACCTAATGACTTATCAAGAATGAGTCTGTGAGATTTTATACTAAACAAACGGTTACTGTATATTTAAGAAGATTGTTATAACGGTCACATATGTTTTCAAGTATTTTTATATTATTTTTTAAGTAAAATGGATTCTATTAATTTCAGAAAATAAAGTCCAACTATATTTTTAAGTTACAACATTTTGAATGGATTTGAAGTAACACAAAACTGGTTTGCATCAAACATATAAATCCGTATGAAGTTAATTTTTTTAAAACATACTAGGATAATAAAATAGAAGATATCAAGCTAAATAATAAAAACTAATTATTTAATAGAAAACATAAACTAGTAATGGATAAAACACATATGCAAAATATGTCACGAGAGAACATTATCTCGTAATCCCATTATGTTATATATATATATATATATCGAAAAAGACGTATGCACAAACCTAGAGAAATAAATCAATCGTAATATCATCATCTTAATAAATTACAGGAACATATGATCACCGATACCAATGATTGAAAATGACTTATTGATTTAAATGTTTTAAAAGTATGAACAGCGATGTCAATGATTGAAAATGACTTACCGATATAAATATTTTAAATGACAAAAAAATCCGAAATTGAAAAAATTGACTACAAAAACATACTACATTTTAAATTAAAAAACAAAGAGTAATAAGATAAAATAAATCAAATAAAAATAAAAATAAAAATATATACAACGATTAAAATCGCACAAGGTATTTGTATATCCTACATTTTTACAAAATAAGGTTGAATTGTAATTATATTTACAAAATATAATATTTTTAATCACAAGTATGATGGATTTAATTATAGTTAAAAATAATTTCTCTTACCTTTTCACAAATGAATGTTAGATTATATATGTCCTTGTTTGTTATGCTTTTACAAAATTTTTGACTTTGATTTTATTTTGTTTAGAAAAAACCATGCTATCATTTTAGTAAACATATACGCGATTAAAAAAATCAAGATATAATTATTTGTATATCATTTGAAAAACATTTTTAGAATCTATACTATCTTTAACAATGAATTATTTAAAAAACTGAGAAAAAAAACAGAAAACAAAGTATATAAAAAATAGATACACAAAAAATGAAAACTGAGATGGCATACAGAAAACTTATAAAAAATAAAACGAAAAACACCTCAGTAGTAAAATACATACCAATTTTTTTCGTTTAAACTAAAAAGTTGAACTCAAAATAGTTTTTGTAGAACAGATAACGACGAAAAAGACAGAAAAAGATACATCGTTCACCAATACAGTATAAAAAATTTATTTTAGAATATTAAAAATAAAATTACCTTAACATATAAACATTTAAATAAAATATTTATTGATAAAATCATTTGATCCATACACCTGCAGTAATATAAGTTGAAAAAGCACATGAATGATCATTATTTTTCATTTTAAAACCATTTAAAAAAGAATAAACAACGCATTTTGGATTTTAGTTTGTATTTTTTTAAACCGATAATTATTCAAATTTTAATATTGCACACTACCTAATGACTTATCAAGAATGAGTCTGTGAGATTTTATACTAAACAAACGGTTACTGTATATTTAAGAAAATGGTTATAACGGTCACATATGTTTTCAAGTATTTTTATATTATTTTTTAAGTAAAATGGATTCTATTAATTTCAGAAAATAAAGTCCAACTATATTTTTAAGTTACAACATTTAGAATGGATTTGAAGTAACCCAAAACGGGTTTGCATCAAACATATAAATCCGTATGAAGTTAATTTTTTTAAAACATACTAGGATAATATAATAGAAGATATCAAGCTAAATAATAAAAACTAATTATTTAAAAGAAAACATAGACTAGTAATGGATAAAACACATATGCAAAATATGTCAGGAGAGAACATTATCTCGTAATCCCAAAATGTTATATATATATATATTGAAAAAGAAGTATGCACAAACCTAGAGAAATAAATCAATCGTAATATCATCATCTTAATCAATTACAGGAACATATGATCACCGATACCAATGATTGAAAATGACTTATTGATTTAAATGTTTTAAAAGTATGATCACCGATGTCAATGATTGAAAATGACTTACTGATACAAATATTTTAAATGACAAAAAGATCCGAGATTGAAAAAATTGACTACGAAAACATACTACATTTTAAATTTAAAACAAAGAGTAACAAGATAAAATAAATAAAATAAAAATATATACAACGATTAAAATCGCACGATGTATTTGTATATCCTACATTTTTACAAAAGAATGTTGAATTATAATTGTTTTTATAAAATATAATATTTTTAATTACAAGTATGATGGATTTAATTATAGGTAAAAATATTTTTGATTAGAAAATATTTTTATTCAAAAAATATAATTTTTGACTTTGATTTTATTTTGTTTAGAAAAAACCATGCTATCATTTTAGTAAATATATAGGCGTATATCATTTGAAAAACATTTTTAGAATCTATACTACCTTTAACAATGAATTATTTAAAAAACTGAGAATAAAAACAGAAAACAAAGTATATAAAAAATAGATACACAAAAAATGAAAACTGAGATGGCATACAGAAAACTTATAAAAAATAAAACGAAAAACACCTCAGTAGTAAAATACATACCAATTTTTTCGTTTAAACTAAAAAGTTGAACTCAAAATAGTTTTTGTAGAATAGATAACGACGAAAAAGATAGAAAAAGATACATCCTTCATCAATACAATATAAAAAATTTATTTTAGAATATTAAAAATAAAATTACCTTAACATATAAACATTTAAATAAAATATTTATTGATAAAATCATTTGATCCATACACCTGCGGTAATATAAGTTGAAAAAGCACATGAATGATCATTATTTTTCATTTTAAAACCATTTAAAAAAGAATAAACAACGCATTTTGGATTTTAGTTTGTATTTTTTTAAACCGATAATTATTCAAATTTTAATATTGCACACTACCTAATGACTTATCAAGAATGAGTCTGTGAGATTTTATACTAAACAAACGGTTACTCTATATTTAAGAAGATGGTTATAACGGTCACATATGTTTTCAAGTATTTTTATATTATTTTTTAAGTAAAATGGATTCTATTAATTTCAGAAAATAAAGTCCAACTATATTTTTAAGTTACAACATTTAGAATGGATTTGAAGTAACCCAAAACGGGTTTGCATCAAACATATAAATCTGTATGAAGTTAATTTTTTTAAAACACACTAGGATAATAAAATAGAAGATATCAAGCTAAATAATAAAAACTAATTATTTAAAAGAAAACATAAACTAGTAATGGATAAAACACATATGCAAAATATGTCAGGAGAGAACATTATCTCGTAATCCCAAAATGTTATATATATATATTGAAAAAGAAGTATGCACAAACCTAGAGAAATAAATCAATCGTAATATCATCATCTTAATCAATTACAGGAACATATGATCACCGATACCAATGATTGAAAATGACTTATTGATTTAAATGTTTTAAAAGTATGATCACCGATGTCCACAGGCGGAGCTGCAGTGGGGTCCGCGGGTTCCTAGGAACCCACAGAGTTATATTATATATATTATAATTACCATACAAAAACACTTATCTTCTCCTATCCGAGTGGAAGAACCTGAGGTAAGAACCCAGTGATCTTGGGTTCGAACCTCAGGTGGTGCATTAACACTTAAACTACATTAACACTTAATATATATTTAATTCTTTATTCTTTAATGTATTGTATATTTAACTCTTTACTTTTTAATATATATTTAAATTTATATTTAATTCTTTACTCTTTAATATATTATATATTTAACTTTATTTAATTCTTTACTCTTTAATATATTATATATTTAACTTTTTATTCTTTAATATATATTTAAACTTTGATAATAACGTTAAATATATATTTATTTTTTTATTTTTTTAATATATATTTAAATTTTGATAATAATTTTGTAATTTGGTACGATTGAATGTTAAGTCTAAAACACTTACACAATATATGCCTTGGAAAATTCAAAGAATTGTTTTAAATATTTTCTATGTATACTGTTTTTTTGCTTTTAACAATAACCTAATTCCAACACTAGCTCAGTAAGTTAAATTCGAGTAAATTAAAATTCGAAAATCAAAGGAAGGAAATTTTTTTTACTCCAACACTTTCAAGAACATTGACTATAACATAGATTTGTCGTCTCTAGACTCTTACAGATCTCAAGACAATGAAAGACGTGTCAAGATACACACACAGTATACGAAGATAAATAAAAAAGACTAACATAAAAAAGCTAAATATGAGGCAACATCATCAAGCCGGATAACCTTGGTGTGCTCATGATTGTAGATTGACAAAGTACTGAAGAAAATAACCAATAAATAAAGGATTCATAAATATAAAAACACTAGTTAACCAAACAAACCAAAAAAAATCATACATAGTGCAAAAAAACCTTAAAGATCTATATTGTCTACTATTTCATTTTTGACGATAACCAGGACCCCACAGGGATCAAATCCTGGCTACGCCACTGCCGATGTCAATGATTGAAAATGACTTACTGATACAAATATTTTAAATGACAAAAAGATCCGAGATTGAAAAAATTGACTACGAAAACATACTACATTTTAAATTTAAAACAAAGAGTAACAAGATAAAATAAATAAAATAAAAATAAAAATAAAAATATATACAACGATTAAAATCGCACGATGTATTTGTATATCCTACATTTTTACAAAAGAAGGTTGAATTATAATTGTTTTTACAAAATATAATATTTTTAATCACAATTACGATGGATTTAATTATAGGTAAAAATAATTTTGATTAGAAAATATTTTTAATCAAAAAAATATAATTTTTTACTTTGATTTTATTTTGTTTAGAAAAAACCATGCTATCATTTTAGTAAACATATAGGTGATTAAAAAAATCAAGATATAATTATTTGTATATCATTTGAAAAACATTTTTAGAATCTATACTACCTTTAACAATGAATTATTTAAAAAACTGAGAATAAAAACAGAAAACAAAGTATATAAAAAATAGATACACAAAAAATGAAAACTGAGATGGCATACAAAAAACTTATAAAAAATAAAACGAAAAACACCTCAGTAGTAAAATACATACCAATTTTTTCGTTTAAACTAAAAAGTTGAACTCAAAATAGTTTTTTTAGAACAGATAACGACGAAAAAGACAGAAAAAGATACATCGTTCATCAATACAATATAAAAAAATTATTTTAGAATATTAAAAATAAAATTACCTTAACATATAAACATTTAAATAAAATATTTATTGATAAAATCATTTCATCCATACACCTGCGGTAATATAAGTTGAAAAAGCACATGAATGATCATTATTTTTCATTTTAAAACCATTTTAAAAAACAACGTATTTTGGATTTTAGTCCTAAACTACTTGCGTTTTATCAAATTTAGTTGACACCAACTTTTTTTGATCTAGAAATCTGGTTTGGTACGGTGTATAACCTTTACCAACATTAAAACTCACGTGTTGAATTAAATTTTAATTTAAATCAATAAAATAAAATTTTATATTTTGAGATATAAAATAAATAACATAAATCAATATTAAATATTTTTTAAAAAACTACATTATTTTTTAGGTATTTTTTTGTTTATGATACATTTATTATCTTAATTTTTTGTTATTTGTTTTAACATATTGGATGTTTATATTGTCTTTTTTTCTTTATTTACTTTTAAAATCCTAATCTTGTCTAATTTTTTATTTTTTTAAATAATAATTATAATCATGTTAAACTGGTTTGATTAAATATTTTAGTTCGTCTTTTTGTAAACCGATAGTTATTCAAATTTTAATAATGCACACTACCTAATGACTTATCAAGAATGAGTCTGTGAGATTTTATACTAAACAAACGGTTACTGTATATTTAAGAAGATTGTTATAACGGTCACATATGTTTTCAAGAATTTTTATATTATTTTTTAAGTAAAATGGATTATATTAATTTCAGAAAATAAAGTCCAACTATATTTTTAAGTTACAACATTTAGAATGGATTTGAAGTAACCCAAAACTGGTTTGCATCAAACATATAAATCCGTATGAAGTTAATTTTTTTAAAACTAGGACAATAAAATAGAAGATATCAAGCTAAATAATAAAAACTAATTATTTAAAAAAGAAAGATTTATCGAGATGTCTAATGAGATGTGGCACAATAAGATCTGGCGTGTTCATGACAATCTGTCAAATTACACACGACAAACATTCACGACAGAATACGACGTGAATCTCTGACATGATTGTACGGTCACGACAAACACAACAAAATTATTGTCACGACCATCATGATAGTATATTATATACGTTATTAATATAGTTCTATTATTGTACTTTAATTGTTAACATGATTTATTTAAAAGTTATAGATACTATAGTATTGTTATTTAATATAGAATAAATAAATAGTATTATTACTTGATAAACTAATTGTTATTAAATTTTGATTATTTATTTTGGTGTGTTTATTACGTGCGATAATTTTGTTATAATTTTATTATAATAGTTTTATAGTTTTTAAAATATTATTTTAAATTAATATAAGATTAATAGGTTAATTTAGTTTTATTATTATATTTTGCTTAATGTATTTTAATTTAGCTTATAGCCATTGATTATACTATAATTTGTTATTATCTGTTTATTTATTATAAGTGGTAAAAAATCATGATAAGTTGTTACAATATGAGTTTGAACTATTGAACAATAAACAAAATAAATTCTATCTATTTAAGTCGTTCATATATTATACTCTTATGGACTAAGAGTTGTACAACTGTTATCAAATTGAACTATCATATTACAAAATATACTATAAATGTGAAATATCATTCAAAAATCCTACTTTACCTCATCCTCATCAATATCTTCATCATTAAAATTTGCAGAAACTTTAGTCATAAAATCTTGCTCAAATATATTATCCATATATTCTGGATAATCATCGAAGACGTTTTTTAAAGTTTCTTCATTTTTATACTCTTCGTCTTGCATCCTATGATACGCCGCAGTCCAATCTTTGATTACAACAAGCACTCAAAGTGCCCCGCTGGTTAATCTTGTTCTTTTAATCGTGTATTGAACTCTGTCCGGACTAAATGCACATTCACTTGACAATGCAGAAATAAGTCTCGAATCAATGATGGCGAAACATCTAAAACTTCAAGTAGATAAGATCAAGATCAAAGAGGGATTCATCGGATTATGAACAAGTATCTGATAGTGTTAAAATAAGGAACGGAGGTGAAGTTTGAGTTCACAACTACCTAGCGCCACAAGGTATATTTATGCTTGTATGTATTTAGATCACAAAAAACTTCGTGATGTAGACGTTATCAAATAATAATCTCATTTTTTTGTTTATGCTATATATATATATATATATATATATATATATATATTTAATTCGAGTAAATTTATGCATAAAATTTTATTTTTAATAAATATATAAAAAAATTGAAAAACACATAATAAAATAGTGTCACGACGTGTGTGTCACAATGTAAAATTATTACGACGTGTGTCACGGTGTAAAATTATGTCACAACTCGAATTTGTCATGGCACACATTTTTAGTCACAAAACCCCTAAAACTATATAAAACTACCGACATAGATTTATAATTACAAATAAGTCCACGTATTCTTCTTATTAAAAGTAATTAACTAATTTAATAGTTATACCCTTAAACTAACTAATCATGGAAATGTCAATATTAAAAATATTAATTTATAAACTCACGTAAATATCATCTAATTTAGATATTTATATATAACTAAGTATCTAGGACCAAATCTTTAAATAGTTATGAATTAGTTTTTTGTATTTATTTCTATTAAATCTTAAAATAATAATAAGTACAAATCGATACTAGTTGTTATTGGGATTTCTTTTATTTTTTAGGTTACATCAAAATAAAATTTTAATTTTAATTTGATCCAAATTTAGGTTTTAGATGGATCATTTTTATTTCTATAAACCATTAGATTGTTATTCTTATTAAGTACTAAATATTTTGAAAACCTTCGAATAATTAGTAAATTACAAACTTTAGGTATTTCATATTTTTATTTGTCTTTTTTATCCATATTTTGTTCTCACATACACATTTCTACCGTCGTATTACTCTAACCACCATCAAACCATAATTACTACCAAAACACCACAACCATCATCTATCATCTAACTACAAACTAAACATCATTGAAGCACCGCCACCACTTTCGTTGGACCACAAACGAATTACTCCTGCCATACCATTGGACCACTATTGAATCTCACCGGATCACAACAAAGCTTCTGAGATACCATCTATCACTGGACCCTGGAAGACTATCGTCTACTACTATTACTCGGCAAAAACTTTTTAGCGAATAAAAAATAATAGTTTTAGTACTGTTATTATTTGCTAACACATATAAAAAGTTCACAGTATTTATAAAGAGCATATTTTTGCATAATTTATGCAAATATGATGTACATTTTGGAACAATTTGTGACAGTATGATACGGTTTTGTACATTTTTGAAGATGATTTTTTACTTACTTTATAATAATATTAAGTATTTATAGTTTTAATTTGATCTTATATAATGGTTTTTAAATATGTTTAGCATACTAATATGTTTTGTGGATAATTGGTTCATTGTTTTATGTTCGTACCATATGATCCATAGATTTGCAAAATATGGACAATGTTGAAATCAATTCATTGAAGATGAAGTGCAAGAGTAACATCTAGAGAAATATAAGAATTCATATAAATGTCTAGGTTCAATGTATTGGTACGAAGAGTCATACATTGATTGTGAAAGATGAAGAGTCTAGAAATTGATTGAAGAGTTTGAAAGGTCTATATAAACACCTATATAAGGAGTTCACTCCTAAGAATAAGTCGAATCAAAGTAATCTATGAGTATAAAAAAATAATACCAAGTTATACAAACAATTTTATTCTCTCAAATTTCCTCTTCAAAATTTCCATCCTTAACCACTACTCTAAGTAAAAGGCTCAACCTAAGCTAACACGGTGGTATCAGAGCTCAACAATAGAATTGTCAAGCAAACATTATAAGAATTTTTTTTGTACTTTAATTCGATGGAGAAAATTATAAATTTTGGTGTGTTAGAATGAAAACATTCTTCATTTACGAGATATCTTACAGTTTATCGAGGATAGTTTTGAAGAACCAGAAGATACGACAAGATTATGTATTGGTGATGCCACCAAATTTAAAGAGAACATCAAGACATAATAAAATATCGCATATTGATTCAAGAAGTAATGACAATCATTTTAAAGAATCATCTACAAGATCTAAAGAGGCGTAGAATATTCTTGGAAATGAATATACAGGAAGTTTCAAAATGAAAACCATGAAGCTTCAATTGTTACAAATTAAGTTTGAGAACTTGAAAATGAAGTATCCCAAGCTCTTGAAATATTATTTCACCCAAGTCATGAACGTCATAAATCAAATGAAGACGTTTAAAGAAACAATTCTTAGTCAAAGAATTATTGAGAAAATTATCATCAACTTACCAAAAATGTATGAATATATTATTTTCTCTCTCTCATTTTCTCCAATATATATACTGTAAAACTAAATGTCTTAATGTTCCTACTATTTTTCGTTTATCAACCATCTATGCTTTTAACAATGTGCCTAACCGTACTCATGCGTGGTCAGGTTTGTGGGCTATGTATGCTTTAGACCATGATGTTCCGTGGATCATCCCCAAAGATTCCAATATGATTCACAAACCAAGATGATCACATTGGTTCCCCTGATCTATAAAACTCATCTATTGATAATTTTAACAATTGCTGCTATCATTGTGAACTCAGTAATCTTCATGCTTCAGGTTACTAATTATCTTGGTGTAAAAAGCATCATCATAATAACCCCATCACATCTAAAATCTATATTTATCTAGTCAACAATGATTGATGGTGAGAATAGAAGTTGAATTGAGAAGATTGATCAGGAATCAACAGAGAGATTTTTAGGTAGTGAATATAGTCTTTCGCTTCTAATTATTTCATAGGTGTAATCAGACTCTTCGACCTCTTTAAATAGGCCTAGTGAGTTAGTTACAAATTCGGGTACATAAGGGGTTTATTTACAATTCAGTCCCTACTCTTCTTGTAAAACTTTAATCTTACCCTATATTAATAGAACTTATCATTCAAGTCCTTATTAATTACATTTAAGTCCCTAAGGAATATATTTCCTTATCAGTAGCCCCCTTAGTTCTTATACAGACAATTTTATAAGAACTATTCACTCTTCGAACATTACTCCAAGTGAATAAAACTTCTTTCACCCAGCCCCTTCATTATGATTGAGCCTGATGACTTGCAACTTCACTCACTTCGAATCTAAGAATAAGTGCAAATAAACTCCCCACTCACTTCGAATTTACCAACTTGAGATACAACCTTACTTTCACTTCGAATCTTCTGACCAAAATTACATCTTTACTTCTACTTCGAACCTCTTGTCCCCTACTTGAAAGACTGATTGGACCCTTCTTGATAGGTCTGTGACACAGCAAGTTTTCCTCCACGTTTCACATTCCACCCAATGAGAACAGTTCACTGGTTTTGCCTCTTCTAATTCTCAACGTCATTTTTTTAAGTATAAATACTTAGCTCCACCTTACTAAGAACCTTTTAGAAAAATCATCTCTCCTAAGCCATCTTCATCTTGTCCTTCATCAACCTTCATCTTCATCTTCTGCTACCTTTCCCAGAAACACCATTTCTTCAGTCACAAAAAACAACTTCCCAGATTTACATCTTTTATATGAGAAAGTACCCCAAATACAAAAAATCTAAACCTAAAAACCAAATGAAACCAAAGAAATCTCTCTTCCCTGGTTCTAGCAATCAAGTATTTGGTGCTTATGATTATCTCTGTATTTCAAAAAGAGCTAAAGAATACAAAGCTGCTGGGTTAATCTACAACGGTCCTCGTTTCTCCTCTACCACCTTCAAATATGGTAACTTCAATCCCAATCTAGTCAATTCATCTTCAAACCTAGCATCAAACCCAGAATCTAGCCAACAATCTTCTCCTCCTCGAAATCAATCCACTTCTCCATCACTAAAACCACATCGAAAATCTAAGCATGTCAATTCTGACAAACCTCCAACTCTCAAAAAACCACAACTCAAATCACCTATCCTACAATCCGAAACCGTTAAAGTTAAACTTCACAAAAAATCAACCTTTCTAGCAATGGGTGACGATGCAGAAACCTCATCTCCTCCCCCACAAGAAGTGGTTGACGTTACACCAGAGAATAGTCAACCAGTTCTTGTGACTCAAACTGAGACTCAAACTCGAAGTCTTCACGATGAGGCTACCGATGAAGAAAATAACAAAGAAAATGATTCTGAAGCCACTGAATCCGATGTCAAAGGGGAATCCGAGGCAGATGGGGTAATCCCTCTAAAGAAAATTCGAGGAAAGAAACCTCCTATTACCCTCCCCGAAGATGTTGCTGCCTTGGTTCAGGAAAACCTGCGATCACTTTGTCCTCGGTACATTCTCTCCCTAAAAAATGTACCTTACACTTACTACCTCGAATCAGAAAAAGAAGAACTCAAGAAACTATGGGGATTAACAGACAACATTGTGCTTCGACTACCAGTAGAAGGAGAAACACCTCTGAGCTGTCAGAAGAACGAGCTGGTAGTTTACCCTGAGCTTTTCAACTGGGACTTCGATTTCCCCTCGATCCAATGATTGTAAGGTACTTCGAAATTCTTGGGTTGTGCCCAACACAAGTCACTCCAAACCAACTGTTCACCTTATTCTCCGCTATCATGGTGTCGAGGCTAGGAAGCATCCCCCTCGAAATAGAAGACTTCATCTCACTGACCAAAATCTCAAATGGGCCAGTTTTACCATTCTACTACCTAACCTTGGAGGATGATCTGAAGATTATCGACGACCTCCTCGAAGCTGATAAATTTTGGAAGCAAAGGTTTGTCTTCTTATCAGGAGCTTGGGAAAATGGTAAAGAAATTTCCGATGACAACCCCTCAAAACTTACTCTCACCTGAAGAGATAGCAGTAAGTAAATCATTGTTGTATTGTTAATATTTTTTTAACTTATTAAGCCTAGCCAAATTAACCAAGTCTACTTATCTAAATGTTTACTCTTTTTCCAGAAATTCCGAGGAGATTCAAAGGTCGTCGAAAAACTGCAAAGGTTATCTTCCAGAGAATGGCTGAGTGGGCAGAGAAAGCCTGGGGAAATGGCTTTCACTCAGCCTTTCAACCAATCAACTTCGTCAACAGCCATCTCTGGCGCATAACCTTGAGAGCTGACTTCCCTGAAGATCCGATGCTTCCCCCAGATCCCATTGAAGCGGTCCAAAGAATACTCGCACCAGATGGGAAAACCTACCTTCCCACCAGGAATCGATCTGACAGTCACCTGCCACTAAAGAAGAAGGGAAAGCTAACCCTAAAAAAACCCAACACAAGCAAGGCTAACCCTTCCAAAAATTCGAAGTATGCAGGGAAACGAAAAGCGCATGCATCTCAACTTCCTCCAATATCCGAAGAGGACGAACCTGCACTGAAAAAGAAAAAGAAAGAAAACAATGCTCCAAAGAAGAAAAAGAGTAAGTCCACTACTCCAAAGAAAAAGAACGAAGCTGACATGCTCGAAGAGGTATTGGCTTCCGAGGTGCATGAGAAAATCTTTATTGAAGAAAATCCTCAAGGGGGATTGGCATTAGGAGATAGCCAAGAAAATGAATATCTTAACCTCGAAGATTTCAACTCGAGCGGGGATTTTGCAGTCACTGGTGAAGATTTTCGACCTATCAACACCATTCCATCAACTTCTACCGAGGCTGCCATAACTTCAACATCTAATGCAATCGTTCCTGTTCGTCATCACCCATCAAACGTGCCCAACCCTGACAGATCCGATGAGGTAACTTCAATCCTTCGACCTTTTACTAATTTAAGTGTTGCAGCCAAAAAATTGTGTGAAGAAGTGAACAATTCTCATACACAATTGGAGCTCCTTGCACAAGAATTAATCAAGGGCAAAAAGGAAACAGAATCTGAAAAGGCTTCGAAAAATGAAGCACTTCAAAATTTCGAGGCTGAAAAAGGAAAGCTTCTTAAAGAGCATAAAGAAAAAATCGAAGCTTTAGAGACTTCTCATCGTCTGGCTCTTGAAAATCTAGAATCTCAACATTCTACTGCCATTTCTGAGGAAAAGAAAAAATCTACCGATGCTGAAGAACTTGTTAAGAAAACTTAAAAAAGCCTGGAAGATTGTCAAAATCAATTGACTACGCTTCAAACAGGATTCGAGCAGGAAAAGAAGGTTGCCGTCAAGAAAGCCGAAGCTGCTGTTGGTTCTGTGATGCTTGATGGTATCAAGAAAGCTCAAACTGATACAGCTATCAATCTTCTTCGAGAAATCCATGCTGCTTATCCAAGGTTGAATTTAATAGAATTTTGGAAACAAGTTCCAGAAGAAGATCGTCCAAAGGAAGCATTCGAGGTGCCATCAAGCTCCTCAGAAGAAGATGATGCTTCTGAAGGGTCATCGGAAGAAGAGGATGACTAAAAAATAGATTATATATGTCGCGCTTGTTTTTTGTGTGTTTTAATTAAGTAGTTTTCTCCTTTTTGTAAGCTTCAAGTTTTATCCGATGAAACAAGCAACTTTCTTAATATTTCAAATTTCTGGTGTACTTATAAAACATGGCACTTCAAAAATTAGATGCACTCATAAAACGTGGCACCTCGAAAATTAGATGCACTCATAAGACGTGGCACCTCGAAAATTAGATGCACTCATAAGACGTGGCACCTCAAAAATTAGATGCACTCATAAGACGTGGCACCTCGAAATAGGTTGTTTCTTCAAAGCTATTGCTTTGGAAAATTATTCTTGGTCAACTTTCAAAGATGATCAGTCTTTGCCAAGTTACTAAAATAATAAATCATTCATCATACTAAACAACCAATGGCCAAAAGAAATTTTATTATGAAATTCAATATTAACCAGACACCTCATTAAAACCTTTCTGGGCCAACAGATAAGGAAAGAGTATGTCTGTCTTGTAAAAATTCGAAGTTCAATTTTACTCACAATACAATTTCAAATGTTCTATATTCCAAGGGTGTTTGAGCATCCTCCCCTCACGATCAGACAACCTGTATGACCCTGGCTTGACCTTCATTTTGACTTCATAAGGACCCTCCCAGTTCGGAGCCAATTTTCCGAGGTTCTTGTCCTTATTATGAAGAAATACTTTTCGCAACACTTTATCGCCAACCTTGAACTTTCTCTTTTTAACTTTAGCATAGTACGTGCTTCTCATTAAGGTTTGATAATGAACCACATTCAAATGTGCTTTGACCCTTTTTTCCTCTAACAAATCAAGCTCAACCCTTCTAGCTTCATCATTATCTACTTCGGAATATCGCAATAACCTGTAGGAAGGCAATGTAGATTCAGCAGGGCACACATCATCCATTCCATACACCAAAGAAAAATGAGTCTCTTTTGTGGCCTCTCTAGGGGTTGTTCGATATGCCCACAACACTTCTTGAAGATAATTTGGCCATTTCCCTGCTGCTCCCGCCAAATTTTTCTTTAAACCCTCCAAAATAGATCTATTTGTAACTTCCACCTGGCCATTTGCTTGTGGGTGGAAAGGAGTAGAAAAGCACTGCTGTATTCCTTTCAAAAAGCAAAAAGAATCCATTTCCTTGTTATTAAATTGGGGACCGTTGTCCGTTGTTATTTTTCGAGGAACTCCACAATGGTAGCAGATGTTACTTAGAATAAATTTGATCACATCCTTAGCTTTTGTTCCAGCTAAAGGTTCTGCTTCTGCCCACTTCGAAAAATAATCAACCGCGACAATAATCATCTGTCTTCCACCTGAAGCCATAGGCAATGGTCCTACTAAATCAATCCCCCATCTATCAAAAGGAACCGCCTCAGAGATTGTCATTAGGGGTACTGCTGGTTTATGTATTAAATGTGCATACCTTTGACAAGTATCACAGCTTCGAACCAATAACTTGGCATCGTGAAATATAGTAGGCCAATAATACCCTGCCAACAATACCCTACGTGTTAAAGCTTTGAAACCACAATGAGCTGACCCGTCTCTATCGTGTAATTCAGATAGAATATCTTGAGATTCATGCTTACTCAAACATCTTAATAAGGGCCTCGACACAGACCTCGTATACAATACCCCATCCAACACCACATAACCAAGAGCTTTATTCCTTATTTTCTCGAGCAAGTGCTTATCAAGAGGTAGTATTCCCTTTGTAAGAAAGTTTAACAAGTCAGTTATCCAATCACCTCGAATGCGCGTCGAATCATTTATTACCTCCTCAACAAATTCACACTGCTCAGAGCTTGATGTAATCGAAGGCAGTGGTTGTGTCACGATCCATGGATATTCTTCAGAGTAAGCCATTGTTGCTAAAGAATCAGCCATTGTGTTATTACCTCTTCGAATATGCTCCACCTCAATATTTTCAAACTGTGCCATCATACTCCGAATTTCTTGCAGATACAAAACTAAACGGTCTTTTTTAGCCTCTGATATTCCTCTAACATGGTTAACTACCAACTGCGAATCTGTTTCTAAGCGCACGAATATTGCTCCACAAATTTTTGCTAACCGCAATCCTGCTAGCACAGCTTCATATTCAGCTTCATTATTCGAAGCATGAAATCCAAATTTTATAGCTTGAAACATAAATTCCCCTGTTGGTGCCACCAATTCAACTCCTGCACTTGACCCTTTATTACTAGATCCTCCATCAGTTCGTATCGTCCACGTCAGATTTGTGTTCATTTTTTCACCTTCTTTCTCTTCGGATCTACTCGAATGAAACTCAACAAAGAAATCTGCTAAGGCCTGAGCTTTGACAGCCGTTCGCGGAGAGAATAACACATCGAAATCTCCCAATTCAACAGACCACTTAGTCATTCTTCCTGAGATATCTGGTTTTTGCAATACGTTTTTCAATAGATAAGAGGTTCGAACCACAATTGTATGTGCTTGGAAGTAGGGACGCATTTTTCTCGCAGCCACTACTATGCACAATGCCAATTTTTCGAGCTTCAAATAACGTTTTTCAGCATCAACCAAACTTTTACTGACATAATAGACGGGCCTCGAAATTCTTGAATCTTCACTAACCAGAACTGCACTCACTGCATAATCCGATACTGCTATATACAAAAACAGTTGCTCACCTTCTCGAGGCTTTGATAATATTTCAGGAGTGGACAAAAGATTTTTGATCTTAACAAAAGCTTCTTCACAATCCGAAGTCCACTCAAAATTATTAGGTCGACGCAACACCTGGAAAAAAGGCAGGCATTTATCTGAAAACGAGAAATGAATCTGTTCAGAGCTGCTAACCTGCCTGTTAGCATTTGCACTTCCTTGATACTCCGAGGCGAGGACATCGATATCAAAACCTTCAACTGTTCTGGATCCACTTCGATTCCTCTTTCACTTATTACATATCCCAGAAACTTACCAGATCGGACTCCAAACGTGCATTTTTCTAGGTTCAACTTCAACTGTATTGCTCTTAGATTCAGAAACGTCTCTTCTAAATCATCGATATGATCATCATCACTTTTGCTCTTCACAAGCATATCATCGATGTATACTTCGATATTTCTCCCTATTTGCAAAGCAAACGCCTTATTCATTAGCCTTTGATATGTAGACCCAGCATTTTTCAATCCAAACGGCATCACCCTATAACAATGTAGACCTCGATCAGTGATAAATGTTGTGCTCTCTTCATCCTCTGGATTCATTCGAATTTGATTATATCCTCAAAATGCATCCATAAATGTTAGAATTTTGTTTCCAGAAGTAGAATCCACTAGTTGATCAATTCGAGGTACTGGAAAAGGATCCTTTGGGCAAGCTCTGTTTAAATCTGTGAAGTCTACACACATCCTCCACTTTCCATTCTTCTTTTTTACCACTACCGGATTAGCTGTCCACTTCGGATATTTGGACTCCCGGATATGCCCCATCATATACAATCTATCTACCTCAGCAACTATGGCCTCGGATTTTTCCAACGAAAAAGCTCTCCTTTTTTGTATTATTGGCTTGATCTTCGAATCCACCGCCAAGCTATGACATATAATATCAATTGGGACCCCCACTACATCCTCGGACCTCCAAGCAAACACATCCAAGTTCTTAGACAAAAAATTCAACAATCTTTCTCGTACTGACAAAGACAATAAAGTCCCAATTCGAAGTACTCTGCCATCATTGAAAACGTATTCTTCTATTTCTTCACTTACCACCACAGAACTCGGGGTTGACCTCGGATCATCAATTCCCTCATCTGTACCACTAGAAGGCAACCCCCCAAACTGCTATTTGTCCATTGGATCATCGGTACTTTTGTCACGTAGTCTAAATGCAGCAGCGTAACACTCTCTAGCCACTTTTTGATCACTTCGAACTACACCGATTCGATCCCCAACTACATATTTCAAACATTGGTGAACTGTAGAAACTATAGCATACATTTTTGCCAGCCATGACCTTCCAAAGATAGCATTGTAGCTCGACGGACAATCTACCACCATAAAAAGTACTTGCACTTTCTTTTTGAAAGGCCCTTTTCCCAAAGAAATTTCACCTTCAAACTCCCCTACTACATTCGTTGTCGCGCCAGTAAACCCAATTATAGTTCTTTCTGACCTTTCTATCCGAGGTGGAGCGGTTAATCTATCATATGTTGATTTGAACAACACATTAGCAGAGCTTCCAGTATCAATCAATACTCGTCGAATTTCCACCCCACACACCTCTGCTCCAATGACCACTGCATCTTCATGCGGCCCAGTAATTCCTCTCAAATCATCCCCATCGAAAATTATGAATGGGACATCCTTCTTATTGTTCAAGTGTGCTGATGCTCCTCCTTCAATTTGATGCGTTAAATTCACTATATGCCTTTTCCTCGAATTATTAGTGTTATTAGTCATTGAATCTCCCCCAAATATTGCCAACGACTCAAAGAACGCGCACAAATCTCGAACACATCCCTCGCACATCGGCTCATCAACTGCCATCAACAACAATCGACTAGGGTCTGGGTCGACATATTCCGAAGCCACATCAAATTCATCATCTACAGCATCTAAAATCATCAGTGCACTTTCCTGCTTAAAGTTAGGATTTCCTACATTTTGAGTCATGGTTTTAGCATTCCTTTTGACATACTCCAACAATTTTCCGTTCTCTATTAAGACCTGCATTTCCTTCTTCAAAGCAATACAATCATTTGTATCATGCCCAATATCATCATGATACCTACAGAACTTGTTATTGCGTTCCTCTCTTGGCCTATTAATTGCTGCCGGCTTTCTAAAATTCACTGTTCCCTTGGTTTTATCATATATCGATGCCACACTTTCAGTCAAATCTGCATAATATTCTGGCCTTACCCACACGTTCGACCTTGATCTGAATTGGTGTCGATTATTAGAATTGTACTGATTAGAACCCCCTTGGTATGAGTTCGAACCCCCTCGATTAGAAACATTTTGATTAACCCTCGGGCGCGATGAGTTATTATTCGAAGCGTTCACTTGACTATTCCCTTTCTGAACAGTACTACCTCCTCCTCGAACCCGAGTAGACTCTTCGACTTTGATCTGATCTTCAACCTGAGCCATGAGAGCTCCAAACGTTAATGCCCTACGCCTTGTAGTCTCATCAGCTAAGTCTCCTTAATCCTTGTCTGAATGCTGCCATAGCCACCAATTCCTCACAATCATCTAATCCAGCCTTTGTTGACACAAACCTTTTAGTATAATCCTTCAACTTTTCTCCCACAGCTTGCTTACATTGTATTATCGTATCTCCATTAGCTCTCATTTCTTTGCTTCCCACAAACTGTCTTCGAAAAGCTGTGTAAAAGCCTCTAAAATTTGCAATGGACTCCTTAGGAATCTTGTTGTACCATTTTAGTGGAGTTCCTTTGAATGTCTGAGAGAATGCTCTACACACCAATTTATCATCGTCTTCGAAATTAGTCATATAGTTTTTGAATTGTTCTATATGATCATCTGGATCTTGAGTTCCATCAAACTTGTCAATTTTAGAAATGTCGAACCGCCTCGGAAGCGGCACAGATCTAATCTCACTAATCAATGGTGAGTCCCTCCAATCGACTCCTTGAACGAACTGGTCTTCGTTCCTCATTCCCACAGTAGCATATAAACTTGACTCACCTTCAAATTTCCGAGGAGAATACTTCCGAGGAGAATACTTCCGAGGAGAATACTTCCGAGGTGAATATGCTTGCCTTTCCTTCTTTTGCCTTCCTTCCTTATACATTTTAGCTGGTCAGAGCTCATATCCTCCTCCTCTTGAATGACCTCGAGAATGCTCATATCTTGGTGTTTCATCCGACTCCGAATTTTCAAAATCCTCTTCTTCACTAGAATCTACATACCGCTGCTTCTGCAACTTTCCTTTTTCTTTTCATTCCACTATGCTCCTTCTTACGCTCAAAATGTATTTTACGCTGTACATATTGAACATCGCCATCATCATTTGACGGATCCGACTGATCATCCTGATCACCTCTTGCTATTTTAGATCTAAGTCTAGCGCCATTATTATCTTGCTTCTTTTTAACAAATTCATCAAGCTCCGCCACTTTTCTTATCATCTCATTCATTTTACCTTCGAAATCAAATTGGTTTGATTGAATCAGAATTGACTTACCTGCCTCTTTCTCTTGCAGATCAGATTTCAACGTCTCCAAAGCTTTTCGAACAGGTGGATTATCTCCTTCCTCTGAATTCATCTCCGATCAGCAAAAATATAAACAAAATTCTTCAGAAAACGAACAAATTCGAGACTCGATTTTTGATCTATCGATCAAGGTATCTTCACCCCTTCTTTCTAGCGCCAATTTGGTGAGAATAGAAGTTGAATTGAGAAGATTGAGAATATTGATCAGGAATCAACAGAGAGATTTTTAGGTAGTGAATATAGTCTTTCGCTTCTAATTATTTCATAGGTGTAATCAGACTCTTCGACCTCTTTAAATAGGCCTAGTGAGTTAGTTACAAATTCGGGTACATAAGGGGTTTATTTACAGTTCAGTCCCTACTCTTCTTGTAAAACTTTAATCTTACCCTATATTAATAGAACTTATCATTCAAGTCCTTATTAATTACATTTAAGTCCCTAAGGAATATATTTCCTTATCAATTGAGATTAGTTTTATCTTATGTTATTTTCTTATTATGGCTATCCTCACACTTATGACTATACCACGGTCACCTACAATCGGGGTTCCATTCATCACTGTATTAAAAAGTCATCCAGATTACTCAATATGTGGCAGTCTCATCCAAATTTTAACAACGTTATCTTCAACAGCTGGAACTTCCTGCTTACTGGTCACGGTATGAATATTATATATCTTAAACTCGCACGACCTCAAAATAACATCCACGGTCCGAATCACTCAAAGGTTAACGATATTAGTAGCCATGTGTGCAATACAAAAAAAACATTTTCTATGCATAGTCTAATTTATCCATTGACGCTTAAACCTTCTCATTCTAAAAAATCAAAGATTATTTGGCCTTTATCTTCTTTAGTAGATCTGGAAAGTCTCTATTTAAAATCCAAAAAATCTTAGTTTTAGCTTAAATACTATGATAGATAGAAGTTCTTTCACAATAACATAATTATCAAATGGCACTGTGGTGGCCGCCACGGCGGTGTGGCGAGCCTCCGGCGCCACAAGATGGGGCATAGTGACGGTCTTAACGTGGCGGCCGCCACGGTCGCCACAAATGGTGTGGCGAGGCGCTCGCCATGGCGCGCCACACTAAGACCCATATGTATTAATTAAATAATAAAACCTAAAAACTATTAGACCCACGTTCTCTCTTCTACTTCTAGCGTCTTTCTTTCTTCCCTCAATCAAGCAACTACAAACACCCGACGACGACGTAAAAACCTCTGACGGCGACGGCGACGCATAAACCCCCGACGGCTACTCTACCTGCACGGATCTGAACTGTAAGTTACCTGTTCTGTTTCGGTCATGTTTCTTTGGTATATATACTCTCATTTGAGTGTTTCGGTGTTGTTTTAGTATATATAATCTCAGTTGCTGTTGTTTTGGTATATATAGTATCATTTGGTTGTGTTGTTTTTTTCATTTGTTTTTATTTCTTTCTCTAATTGGTTGAGACTTGAGCGTTGATGATTGAGGAGCCGATTGGTGTCTGACTTTCTGTAAGCACCATATTATGTTTTTCTAATTCATTAGAGAAATATGATATTTTGTTGTCTTTCGTAGCTTTTATCACATTTCTTTAATAATTCAATCTATTAAGTTGTCTTGATAGACATACAATAACTTGGTGGATTACTGTACATAATCACACAATCATCAACATACAGTTACTTAGTGGATTGCTGTATTGATCAACATAAATTTTCTAGATTTTATCACATTTATTTAACAAGTGTATTTTTGGACAATAATTTTAAGTCTTTTAGATATAGCAGAAGTAGGCTAGGAAGGAATCAAGCAGCCACACACGCCGACAACGACGTAGAAACCTCAAACAGCGACGACGACAACAACGCATAAACCCCTGACGGCTACTCTCTTCCGGCACGGAACTGAACTGTAAGTTACCTGTTCCATTTCGGTGCTGTTTTTTTATATATATATATAGTCTCATTTGAGTGTTTCGGTGCTGTTTTTTTGGTATATATAGTGTCATTTGAGTGTTTCAGTGCTGTTATTTTGGTATATATAGCGTTATTTGCTGTTGTTTTGGTATATGTAGTGTCATTTGCTATTGTTTTGGTTTATTTAGTCTCATTCGGTGCTGTTGTTTCTTCATTTGTTTTTATATCTTTCTCTAATTGTTGTATTGAATCAGACAATCACCAACATATATTTCGTAGCTTTTATCACATTTGGAACTTTTGTTTTATCTATAATTTGTGTTGTGGTTTAGTATTAATATCAATATCAAGCTGAGGCCTTGATCTGATGATATAATTGATTAATGTTGTGTGACTTGTGTCATGTGTGTACTGTCTAGTATACTGATTTTCCAAAATTTAATTGGTAGGTAAGAGTAGTAAAAAAATGACAACCAGTTCTTCTAACACTCAAGTTGGTTCGCCTACGTCTACAAAACCCAAAGATATTGGTTGGGATTACGGATTTCCTGCTGATCCTAAAAATAGAGATGCTGTTACATGTCGTTTTTGTGAAAAAACTTATAAATGTTGTTCATGGTTTATAGGACAGTAGTGGTTTATCCCTTATATTATATTAGTGGTGTATAGTGTATACTATATTAATATTAGTGGTGTATAATGTGTACTATATTAATATTAGTGGTGTATCCACCATAAGACACGATAAAAAACTTGCAAATTAAGCTGGATTTTCCATTTTTTTAACTATTGAAACCGCAAAACATTTTGAACTTTCGTTGTCCATATATATAACCCATCCGTCAAAACGTTTTGGTTATTTTTATGTTTAACTTTCGTGGTCCATATATATAATCCACCTGTCAAAATATTGTGGTTATTTTTATGTTTACTATTTTTCTTGTTTATTATGTGATAGGAAAATTGCTCGAGGGCAGGTATTCACATTTATTTTGGACTCCTTGTGCGGCCCACTATCTTGAATTTGATGTTTGAGAATATTTTTAAGATTCTAAGATTCAAACAAACTATTGAGAAAACAATTAGGGTGAATGGCTACATCTACAGTCGCTCGAGGGTTCTTAATATGATGCGAAACTTCACTAATAACAAAGAAATGGTTAGGCCGGCTAAAACTCATTTTGCTACAGTTTTTTTTAAACTTTGAAGAGATTCCATGAGCAAAAGAGAAACTTGATGAAGTTGTTTAATTCAACTGAATGACATCAAAGTAAGTTTTCAAAAAAAAAAAAACAGTTGGGAAAAAAATTAAAAAAACTTTGATGATGACATCCTTTTGGATAAATACCTCTCTTGTGCTTAGGATTGGTGGTCCACTATTAGGTGTGTTACGAATGGTAGACGGTGAATGTTTTTTATAATGTTAGATGATGCCATCATTTTATAATATTTTTTACTTTGTTTTTATTGATTTATTATAGATATATAGCAAAAAGAGGAATAGGCTCGCCCAACGTCGCTTGAATGATTTGGTATATATAAAGTACAATAGAGCATTGAAGTGTCGTCAACAATTACGTTGAAAAATCGATCCAATTGCTTTGAGTGATATTGATGAAAGTAACAAGTGGTTGATTGGTGAACCTGAAAACATAGCTTCTGATAGTATTTCCCTTGATGATGGTGTCAATGAAGATGTTTTAGAAGAAGTTGATGTTGGAGCTGTTGAGGTTGATGAAGTAGACTACAATCTTTGTTCTAAGAATTCATCGTCTTCAGCGATGCGCACAAGAGATCGGAGGCTTGTTGATGAAGACTCCGAAGAAGAAGATACTCCATTATGAGATATAAATGGAGAACATGGTGGAGATGAGAGGTGTGAAGATGTTGTCTCGAACGATGATATTTTTTAGTTTATGTTTGTCATTTGACTCAGATATTTTAAGAATTATGTAATTGGATGTTTTATAATCGGATCTTTATTCTATGTGTTTGTAATTTGACTCAGATGTTCTAAGAATTATGTAATTTGATGTTTAAGATATTATTATTATTTTAAATGTCTAAATAGCACTATTTAAATTACAGTTATATGCTATAAAAATATTATTCAGGTAAGGGATCTCCGCATGTCATGTGGCCATCACCGCGCCGCTCACCTCACCGTTGTGGCTTTTTTAGCTCTCGTCGCCACAGACCGCCGCACGCCACTGATAACTATGCACAATAGTTTTACAACTCAAATTTTATGTAATAAAATTTATTCAATCACTAACACTTGGTAGGGGAGATGAGGATTAAAACACTATTCCTCTAGAGCATCAATTGTTTTTCATAGACTACTTCTTTAACCTTTTGTGATTCAATAGTTCCGAGGGCTACCCATGCATTGCTCGGGCTCTCTATCTCATTATTGCTAAAGTCAATGCAATGGAAAAATACATTATAATTTTTCTGATTAATAAAGAGAAAATAAAGAGCACATTCTTTAGTATTGACAACAACACAGTCCATGGGACAGATGGTTATAATGATGGATTTTCAAAATATTTTTGGAACACCGTGGGAGCTGCTCTCTGCAAGGGGTTGCATAATTTTTTAAACTATGATTCTTTTGATCTTTCATGGAATAATATATCTATTATCCTCATCCTGAAATCTGAAACCCTTTCCTATTTTGCAGATTTCAAACCCATTACTTGTTGCAATGCTAATTATAAAATTATTTTCAAGTTTTTGGCTAACAAAATTAATGAAATATTCCATAATCTTATCGACAAATGACAATCTGCCTTTGTTTTTGGGCATTAAATTTATGATAATATCATTCTCTTCCTAGAACTACTCATGGTCTATCAAACGAATTAAAGAGGGTTGAGCTTTTCTCTAAAAATGAACTGTACAAAGTCTTTTGATAGTTTATGTTAACACATTGTCCTTAATATCATTGTTTACATGGAATTCCCTCACAAAATGATCTCTTAGATTGTGCAATGTCTCTATTCCCTAACTTATAATGTAAGCATTAATAGTGACTACCATATAAATTTCCACACAAAAAGGTCTCGATCAAGGATAACATATTTCTTATTTTCTTTTTATTTTAGTTATGCAAGTTTCTGGAATTTTAAGAAGAAAATAACAACATGAACTTCAAGTTCAAATATCACAAGCTTAAGATTCTCAACCTTTGCTTTGCGAATAATCTTATTTTTTTTTGTGACGACTATCATTCCCTTAAACTTATTAATGATAGTCTTGAAAAATTCTTCTGCCTTTTAGGCTTTCATTTCATTACCACATCATATCTTTCTTTTTCGGTGTTAAAACTGCCCTGTAGAATGACCTCATTGACATCCTTATTTTTTAAGTTGATACTCTTCCCGTTAAGTATTTTAGTGTCCTCTTTATCATAAATCCAATTTTATTTAATGATTATCGCCCCTTCTTGATAAGGTCACCTCCATACTTGGTTCATGGACTTCTAAAAACATCTCATATGTCAGTAAGCTCTAACTCATCAAATCAATCTTTTAATTTTCTAGAGAAGTGTACTGGTCATCTATGTTCATCCTACCAACCAAGATCCTCAAGGATATGGCTCAGTCTTTTTGAAGCTTCTCTGGTATGGTCATAAAATAAAGCTTTATGGTTCTAAACTTTCTTGACACAAGGTCATTTTTCCTACCAGGATGGCGACCTTGAGAGCTTAAACTGATAGGTCGAGAATCATGTTGTCTCCCCAAAAAATTTATGGTCTATTATTAGTGAGCAACATTATTCCATTTGGTGTGATTAGATAAAAATAGAAAAAACCTTAGGAACATAAATATTGTCTCTTTCCATCTTGGGCCTCGAGGAAAATTCTCCGCTTTAGTTATCTTGTTATGAAAAAGTATAAGGTGACGGTAAGAAATGGGGAATCCTCCCTCTATCTAGAACAACACGTGGCTTCTCTCACCCCTGGATGGTCCACTACAAGCAAAATATTATTCATGATTCAAGGCTCGACATCAATCTCGACTTTTAAAACATCATTTTAGATAGTTGTTGGTGTTGGACTTCCCAAATTAGGCCGGGTAGTGTTATAAACTATCACAACCTTCACGAGATTCACTTCCCATTCTCTCACCTCATACATGCACTCACAACGAAAATATAAAATGTTGGACCGTCAAAAGTGGGAGTATAAATTTTACAATCAAGGAAACTTACCATGCTATTATTACACTTGGTCCCTATGTCGAATAAAGTGGGTGTATATGGTATAAAAAATATTGTGCGGTATTCGCTACGGCCTAAATCCCCTCTTTTCACGATTGTGTCCTTCATAATTCTTGTGTTGAATCCATTAACCATATCCTCTATGGCTATGTTTTCACATGTTGCATTTGGACCCTACCAACACCAACTTCAAGTTTATCATGAATGAACATGATTTCCAGAGCTGTCTCCAGGACACTGCAAACTGGTCACCCTCTCGTCTTTTCCATCTCTAGTATACTCGTTTTAATGTTGTGTTTATCACATATGATAGAGAAACACAAAAATCGTAAACTCTCACACATCTTTTGCGGTGTAGCACCAAGGTTGTCTAACCGACTTAACCAATTTTGTTTCCTTCATTTTACTTATTTTTGTTTACTTCAGGTTCTTTTATACTTCTACTTTTTGGATTATAAAAATAGATTTATTAGATCACATAGATCACATGATTCATTTGGTTCACTATTATGTTTTATATTTTAGGTGTACTATTCTATTAAGTTTGTTAATTACTAATTATCATGAAATCGTTAGTTTTAACTATCTTTCTCCTCCTCATTCTTCTATTTTTTCTTCTTGTTGTTGTTATTATTGTTGAAATCGTCGAGCCCTAGTCACTTAAGTATTAAATTAAGACTTGTTAGATTTCTTTGTTGAATTAAAAGATTATTTCTACTTATAGTTGATGAATATATTTTGGTTAATTATTTTTTTATTTGATTAATGATAGTGTATGAATGTTAAGAACCTCGATTGTTTCGTATTTCGGTCTAAACGTGAACCGTGAAATGATTTTTAAAACGAAATGCAAATAGCAAACTGAGGTTATCGTTTAGTTTATGTTATTTCATATTATATCACAAAGACTACTTTAAGTCGTTTGTAGAAGTAATTGGAGGAGAATGCCCATATCTTTGTACGAACCTTTTTCTTAATTATTTAATGCTTTTTAACCCAAAAAAAACAGAGGTAAAAATAAATAGTAAATTTTGAAATACAAATTATTTGTTTAAAATAATTTGAAAATTCAAAATTCAAATTTCAAATTTCAAATTTCGTTTGCATTAAATATAATAAGAAAGTCGGGCATGATAATTAAGAATTTTTCAAAATTTTATGGTTATTGAACCATAGATTATTGTTCGTTGAATTGGTATAGAAGGGACTTGGATGTCATTAGCCGACCAAAACAAATCTCACTTTTTTCTCTCCTCTTTCTAATTTCGGGTCTCGTCTTCAATTTCTCTCCCCGATCCAACCCCCCTTTTCCCATTCAATCTGTTCAAAAATTTCAATTTCGAAAATCGCGAAATCAATTCCTCAGATTTCTGTGTGATTCCGGTAGCGAAAAGATGGAGAACAGCAACGACAACAACAACAACATGAACATGGTGAGCGTGATCTCACGAGAGAAGCTAGACCAGGTGGCGACCTGGGTTAGCAGCACCGTCCTCTCCGCTTTCTTCTCCTCCCTGGAACGGTGCTCTTGCGTCAACCTCACCACCATCGACCCCGATGACGACGAAGACGAAGCCAACGACCGTCCTCTCACCCTTACCGCTCCTCAACCCCAGGACGACATCGTTTAGCTCGATCCGTCCATCCACGCTTTGTCTGGTATTTCTTTTTTGTATCGATTAGTGTTTTTATTTTAAATTTGGTTGCGATTAATATCGTCGTCGTTAATCGCTTTGTTTTGAGGTTTGTTATAATGATAATTATAAGAAGGTTATGTGATTCGAAGAAGATTATGCTGTGTTTATAAATCTGGTTTGGTTTGATGCTTTGTATTGAGAACGATAATTTGTTGTATCATTTGGTTTTTCATTTTAGGAATTTAGGGTTTCAGACCATTTTCTTAGAGAAATTTGAATTTTTCTGTTTGTGATTGCTAGACACTACTAGTTCATACGATCAAAAAACTACTGAATTCAAGAGAGTTTGATGACTATAGTTTCGCAAGGTAATACATATATACATATTCAGAAAAATATGTTAGTACTATACCTGTGATGCTGTTTTCTTCTTCCAAAGTCTTAAGCTACAATTCAATGGTTTAAATAACAAGCTGAAAGTTGTTTGGTGTCTTATAAAAAACCTAAAAAAGCTTCAAGACACATCTTGTATGAAAACAACATGTATAAAAAAGAAATTGGTGAAAGTTATCAACAAAATGCAAAAGTCACAAATCGAATAAGCCGAACAAACTATTTCTTATCTTAGTTTTTTGTTGATTAGGCCCTTGGATTGTACTTTAAGCCACTAAGCAACCAAACATTCTTATTGCTTATAAACTTATAAGCCAATGACACCAAACAACCCCTAAACATGTTGTTAGGCATATCTACTCCTTGTAACTTGATTTTTTGGGATGGATTGATAGTTTTTTGGCCTTCTTTGAGAAAGAGATTTCTATTTTTGTGCTTGTAGTTTAAGGTGTAGCATACGTATAATATGCTGTGCCATTTTTTACTATCACAACCTAACTCTCTCGCGAGCCAACTCAATTAGCATACGTAATCTCTCGTTGAGACTCACTAAAGAATTTCATGTATGGAATATTGAAGACCAAAATGCAAGCGTGGTCACGATGATGATACTAGCGTATGCCCTGTACATATATTATCTCTTTAGTTATAAAACATTCATTTGTATACTTATTTAACATTTTGCATTCTTTTACTTGTAGAATTGTGGGAAACCCATTACATCTCAATTCTTTAGCAAATAGAAATGTTACACATCTCAACACCTCAAAAATGATTCCATTTTTGGTTTTGTTTCACCCTTCTTGTCTTGGTTAGGTGCTTGTTTTGTTTTTGCAAATTAAGTCACATTTCGGGTCAATTTCCATAGTAGGAAAAGACCAACATTTTATTTCTACACGAGATATAAGATTATTCGCATCTGGTACATATGTATTATTAGGCTTTTGCTGCATTTTTTTTCGTAATAACGACAAAGATCCATTACTCCAATATAGGACTCTGGGAAAAGACCTTTCAGTAATTCTGCATTCTCCCAGTTTTCATACTCTCTCAGATTTCCATCCAAAGTTTGCTTTTGAGATGTGATTCAATTTTTTTTGACACAGATTGTGTTTGCAATTCAAATTCAACTATAAAAGATCAAAGATGGAGGCAAACTATAAAAATGTGAATCAACATTATTTTGAAATTTTATATAAAAATGTGAATCAGAGTAGTGAGTTGTGTACAAACAAAACCTCTTTGTTACAGAAAAACTATGTCAAGCCGTATATTATATTATATTATATTATAACTTTATGTCTAATAAATGGGAAAGGTTAAAGAAACTACCCATTTTACTGAAAAAAAAATCAAATCCCGTCCAAATTTTTGTTTGAAACAACTGTTTGTTTCCATCCAACATAATTGATATTCATAACAAATTTCGTGTGTTTGACTAAAATTCAATTTTGATAACTACATTTAGTAAACTTTTTTTCATATTCACATCCTGAAGGAGTTTTACAGCTTATCAATCCGAAATATTGGGAAATATTAAAATAAAAGCATGTGAGTTATTGAATTTAATTGTATTTAAAAAATATCGGAACTGTTGTTGTACTTAAAATAAAGATAATATATATATATATATATATATATATATATATATATATATATATATATATATATATATATATATTAAATTTTGATGGTGTAAATTTAAGTAAATGGATTAGTTCGAAACAATAATAGTGCATAATTGCTAAAAGATAATAATAATTTGCTCATAATAATAATTAGGGAATATTTTCGTGAGATTTGTACTTATAGAATTTATAAATATATTTTTGATATAACGAGAAGATTATACATTTTATTTTAATAATTTTTGTTTGAATTATATAATTTAGATTTTATATTTGTTATTAAGTTTTTTGGATTTGTAGATATTTATATATGATTGATGGGCTATGAGCCAAACCAGAGCGCTAGGATGCGATGCGCACCCTTTGCGCTTCGCAGCGCAATATAACGGTCCCTTCAAATAGCTCACTCTAAGTGAGCTATTTGGGATATAGCGCAGCTATAGTCGGTCCATTGTAGAAAATTGGGTCTGGCCCATAAGTCTATTGAAAGTAAAAAGAAATTAGACAAATCGTGAAATCTTAGAACCTTTACCCTCTCCTATTTCTCTTCCATAGACATCGAGAAAGAAATCAACAGAACTTCTCCTAGATTTTCTCTTCAACAATAGGTATTTATTTTTCTTCTAAATAGATTCCTTCTTTAATTTCTCTTTTCTCAATTCCTTCTTTAATTTTCTCTTTTATCTTCTCATTCAAAACTGATTCTTTAATGTTCTCTCTTCTCATTCAACTTCTTTAATTTTTCTTTTCTTTCAATGAAAGTATTTAAATTTTTCTAAAACATACAGGTTTTATTATACAGGCGGGTTTTAAATAATTGTTCTTTTCGATAACTGTTATATACAGGTTTTATTATACAGACATGTTATATCGAACTTTTCTTTAATTAAAATTTGTATTCTAACAGTTATATTTTATCCTCTGCGTGTGCTTTCAAAAATTCTCTCTTTAACTCATACTCACCATTTTAAAGTTCAATTTTTATTTCATACTCTTACTTCACTATTTTAAATTTCTGTTTTTATTTTTTAATCTAGTAATGTCGACTCAAGAGAGAGATATATGGTGAAATCATAGGACTTTGGTCGATCCTAAAGATGCGAAGTTAGGTATAAAATGCAATTATTGTTCAAAAATTACCAAAGGAGGGATAACTAGACATAAACAGCATCTTCTTGGAGAATATAAGAATGCAGCTAAGTGTAAGAAGGTTCCTGAATGTGTTTGGTAAGAAATAAATGATCACTTACTAGAGAGGGAAAACTCTAAATAGATCAATGGAGTCTATTCCTCACTTTGATAACGTTGCTGATGGAGAAAGAGAGTTAGAAAATCACGATGAAGCACAGTCCAAGAGACCCTCTAGTACCTCATCAAATACGCCAACAAAAAATCTATCACAAATGGTTCCTATTAATCGGTATTTTCAGAAAACCAGTGACAAAAACTTCAGAAGTAGTACTAGTAATGCAATCCCTAGTTTTAGTGAAACACAAAAAAAATTAAGAGATGCAACGGTGCACAAGTTTGCACGCTGGATGTACGATGCCGGTATCGCATTCAATGCTGTTCAATATGATAGTTGGGCAATATGGTCCATGCATGATACCGCCAAGTTTTTATGAGGTACGAGTACCATATTTGAAAAAAGAAGTTGAGCATACTAAGCTAATTATGAGAGATAATGAAGAAGAAAAAGCCAAGTATGGTTGCTCATTGATGGCGATGGTTGGAAAGATAGAAAAGGAAGAGCTTTGATTAATTTCTTAGTTAATACTCCACGAGGGAGCATGTTTATTGAATCAGTGGATGCCTCAGCTTATTCTCACACAGGATAAAAAAATGTTTCAATTGTTGGATGCATTTGTACAACGTGTTGGAGAAAAAAATGTTGTTCAAGTTGTTACGGACAACGCTAGTAACAACGTCTTCGTCGGTAAGAAGTTGGAAGAAAAATATCCTAATTTATATTGGACTCCATGTGCTGCCCACTGTTTAGATTTGATGTTCGAAGACATATTCAAGCTGCCCGAATTAAAACGAACACTTGAACCGGCAATTCAAGTGAATGGTTATATGTATAATCATACGGCTGTCTTGAACATGATGAGAGAATTCACGGGGAATAAAGAGATGGTTAGAACAGCAAAAAACGGTTTGCTACTACATTCTTAACTTGGAGAAGATTTCATATTCAACAAGCGAATTTGAGAAAGATGTTTACATCTTCACAATGGACAACCAGTAAGTTTGCAAAAGAGTGTCAAGGTAGACATATAACAAGTATAATGCTAATGCCTATATTTTGGAGGAATGTTCTTTATTCGGTGAAATTGGGCGGTCCATTAGTCGAGGTTCTTCGATTAGTAAATGGAGAGAAAAATCCTCCAATAGGTTGAGGCTATGGATAGGGCTAAAGAGAAGATCACTGTTTCTTTCAATAAGAACGAGGATAGGTATAAATAAATTTTTGAAATCATCGATAAGATATGGAATTGCCAACTTCATCGACCTTTACATGTTGCTGGTTATTTTTTAAACCCTCAATTTATTCGAATACGGAAATTGAGGAAGATGAAGAAGTCATGAAGGGTTTGTATGAATGCATGTTAAGGTTGAAGGCAAATTCCGAGAGTCAAGATGCATTTCAAGTAGAGCTTCCAAAATATACAGGAGGTGAAAGATTTTTCGGAATGCCTATGGCTGTACGAGAAAGAGAAAATTTATCACCAGGTAAAATTATATACCATTATAATGATTTTTAATATAAGGGAAGATATGAAATATTATTAACATGGGTTATGTTTACTATTGATTAATAGCGGTATGGTGGGCTAACTATGGATCATCGACACCTAATCTTTGAAGGTTTGCTATCAAAGTGTTGAGCCTTACATGTAGTTCTTCTGGTTGCGAACGTAATTGGAGTGTTTTTGAACATGTAAGAACAACTTATCCGTTTATCATTCAATAGTTTCATAATTGGTCTTGATATGTATCTCTTATTGTCTAGCTTCATTCCAAGAAACAGAACCGATTAGAGCAACGAAAACTTGACGACCTTGTATTTATCAAATACAATCGAGCTTTACGAAGAAGATATGACATGAGGGATACCATAGATCCTATTATATTAGATGAAGTTGTAGATGATGGAAACGAGTGAGTTGTTGGAAGAATGGAAGAATCAGATGAAGAAGATAATACTCTTGTTCATGAGGATGATGACTTGACTTGGATTCAAGTTGCAAGAGCTAGTGGGGTTAATGAACCTTATTACCCTCTAAGAAGTGCTACTTGTAGAGCTTCAAGATAAGCTAATTCATCGAAGAAGAAATCAACATATACATCTTCTTTAAATCTTATGGATGAAAATGATAATATTTTTGATGAAGAAGATGGCCAAGAAGAAGAACGTGATTGTGATGGTTATAAATCGGTTAATGATGAAGATAATGATGAAATCTACGATGCTATATCCGATGATGAAATTTAAGTTGGGTCAATTGTTTGATACTTTAGATCCAAAATTTCTTAGACTTCTTTGATTTATGAATGATTTGAGTTATCTTTTTAGGGTATGTTTATTTTGAAGGTTTATTTCGAATATTTAGAGTTTTAATATTAACATATTATTTATATTTATATTATTTTATGTGTGTGCACTATGTTTACAAATAGCGCACGCTAATCGCGTCGCTATGCGCTATTGCCCCGGAGACCCTTTGCGCTACGCTGCGCTAAACACTATTAATAACTATGAGCCAAACTATTTATACTCTTGCCAATAGTCTTTTAGTCTTTGCTCGAGTAACACGAAATACTATTTTTCATGGTCAAAAGCACCATTTGCTATAAGCCTAAGCTTGTACCCCTACGTTTGTTGTTTGCCGAAGCTCTGTCTGCACATCTGAAGCTATCATGTTTTACATTTCGAAATGATTGTGACAATAATCTTCGGTTTAGACTCTTAAAAGTCTTAAGATTTATTTATTCTAATTTACCCTAACCAAATTGTTATTAGAGACGTCTTTGATTTGGTTCGTACTTATATGCTCCCGATTTATTAAAACCTTTCGTAAGTTGACATATCCCGAAAACAATGATCTATATAATTTCTAAGGAAAATAATATATCGAATATTTAGTAGGCTGCTCGGGTGTTACCTATTCTTTTACTTGCTTAATTATTTTTTCATATTTGTTGCGGAATACTTTGATTCTTTAATACCCGTACTTTGTGAATAATGAAGTAAATACTGACTAAGATGAGTCGAAGTGTTATTTTGAAGACTTTGGTAGTTGAATTTGTTGGTATTTTTCATTCTGCTGAACTTCTAAAGGTATTCCAGTAACCCTCTAGTCCTTGCGTAACTTGATGGAAGGAGTCTTGTAATTGATATTTTACTACAAGAATATTTGACAACCAAATATATTGATTTTTAGCTTTAGTTAGACTTATTTTTAGAATTTCTTGAGTAGCCCCCACAGTCGTTTGTGAATACTGAAGCAATGGATGAACATATGATAATGATGTGTACGAATTTTTGAAGTAGCCGAAGTTAGTGTCTATTCTTTTGGTCTCAAACAAAATTATAAAAATGTAAATGAGATAAATGACAAAGGCTTTTTCTTGGATAAGGCTTGTATTTCTATATGGTTTTTATCTTGAATCTGTTGAGTTAGAGGGTTTGTTGTTATTAAATAAATAAGTGAGTAAGTTGTTGGCCATGATTGGAACATGGATGAAAGTCTCTTGTTTTAAGCAGATACACGCGTTTTGTTCACATTCTTTCATCATGACTTGGATCTTAGCCACTCATCCTGCAAACAGATCCAATCTATACAACTTTTAGAAAATCAAAGTTCGAAATATTTTTACCTTTGGGTATAAATACCTTTATTTGTTGCTCTACTGTGTTTTTTTGGTTTGTTTGGTCTATGATTTTACTTTCATCTTATCTTCTTGAATCCTCACCTTCTTGGTTTTCTTGAATTTTTCCATTTTTGATATTCTTATCAAAATAAATTGTACCGTTATTTTATAAATGGGCTAGAAGAGCGAAGGTATTAACTGCTCAAATAATTAAAATAATCGCAATAATAGTTTGTTTAAGGTTTTCTCTTCGTGTCACTTAGGGAAGGAAGAAATTGTTCAAAATAGTCAAACTATTCGCCAAACTCACCAAGCCAAGAAGGTTAAAGTAAAGAAAGAAAAATATCTTAAGATTCATGTCCCGATTCACATTTTTTATCTTGCTCATTCCAGTATTAAGAGTATGCGTATATCTTCAGTAAAAAGTATCAACATGGCTTATTTTTCTAGTCATATAATTCAGTCAGAATTTTGATGATGCTTCTTTCAATTATTTTCATATAAAAGGTATTGTAGGCCATCCATATCACTATATTCATAACGATGATCGTGAAAAAAAACTATATGGTTGGGTAATTTTCGACGATGTTTTCATTCGATTCCTAGCCATATGAGAAAATACCTTCGACGCTCGTGAGGGTGAGGTTTCTTTTTTTATGTATTCACTTGATCACGGACTCCACAATTCTCTTGCTCAAGACCTATTCAAGTTTTATCAGGTTACTAAAAAAATTTCTAGCCAGCTTTTACCCAATTCTTGAAGTATTCTTCTTTTCACCATAAATTTATCACACATGGTCTATCAACATTTCTCTGTGGGTGCGTTTATTACTATCATCAAAGTCTATGACCGAAAGATGAACTTTTTTCCAACCCATAATAAAATATGGAAGAATAAGTTCGTATTTGTGTCTGACAATTAGGAGACTAATCATGGAGAAGCAGTTGCTCGTGTTAGTCGAACTTGGGTCTCAAAAGGTAAGTTTATATCCTTTCTATAATCTTTACTTCTTCGATGTTATTTTATAGATATTCGGTTATAATTATGGTTGTTTGTTGGTTCTCCTTAACTCTTATTGTTAAGATGCCATTAGACATAAATATGGAAGATGACACACATATAAAATATACTTGATTGGTGGATAAATATCCTCATTTTCTTAGTTTTATTATTCTATTTTGGTAATCATGGTTCACTATGATGACAAAAAAACCGAACCTGCAGCTTATGTTGTCTGTAAAGCTATTATTGTGAATGTTCTTTGCTTAAGTAAAAAAGAGAAAGCCCTGTCCCATTATTGCTGGAGGGAAACCGAATATATCTTCTTGATTAAGCGAGGAAAAACTTCAACAACAAAATGTAACGTTTCTAATAGTATTGATGTTACTACTGAAAAAAAATTAATTGTTTAGGAGGAAAGTATCATACTTATGTTTTCTATAGTTGTGAATTAGGTTACTTATGTTGTTGTGTCGTCTCCGATTCCCCATCATTCTTTTATTTTAAAGCTTGTTGGTGAGATCTGTGTTTCACAGTTTTTCATTTCTACAATTGCTCCTTCAAAGCATCCTGTTACGAAATTTATCTCTTTGTGCAAATATGTAGCTAGTCCAAACTTGTTAGTTATGGGAGTCATTGCTTCTTGTCCTACGAAATGAGTTGTTATTTTGGTGAAAAAAAATAAAAAGCTTATGCTTGATGTTAGTATGATCCTAAATTTTATCTATGAAAGAATGGAAATTTTTGAGGGTATCAACAGTATTAACAAAAATGAGAGGGATTTTTTTGCCTTAGACGTTGAAATAAGAAGTTTGAAGGTACTTCTCAATCTTAGAAGCCTTTCTCTTGTAAAAAGGGTTGTTCTTGTTAATAATGAAACTATAGTTGGAGCATCCAAGGAAACTGGAAAAAATGATGTTATGGCAAAAGAATCTGCAGATTTGATAATTGATTCAGTTGTTAAATCAGTTTATAGAGAGAGGCTACACCCGGACATGATGTAATTGTTACTAATGAAGTTTGTGTTAAATTCTCGATAACCTCAGAGCTTGTTGTAAATATTACTGATAATGCTATAAATTTTGATGAAGCCATTTTACAAGTAGCTACATATTGTAATGATGTCATGGCTGTAAACCCATGTGATGGCTTATCCAACTTGGGTTCTTTTTCAGCTGAGGTTGTTCATACTACATCATCTGGTTTTCCCCTGGAATAGACTCCTCCAAATAGTGACTCAGTTTGTAAATTTATCAAGTAGGAGGAAGCTTCCATCCCATATTTTCCCATGTAATTTGGTTAAAAAACAGTTAAGTTTAGGATTTGAGGTAAGATAAAATTTCCTTGTATTTTTATACACAAAATAATGCCATTTTGGATATTTGTTATCTGATGTTTATATAGTATTCTGAATTGCTTGACTATGCTTTATCAATCCAATGTTCATCATGCAACTTGTATTTCTGATATTCAAGCCCTTCTTGATTACTCACCGGAGCCTTTGAAGAAAAATCTTCAATGAAAGTTTCTCTTCAAGCTAAAATTGATAATGAGAAGCAAGTGAAGGCCGAGCTTGAATGTGTCATGAAAGTGAGAGTTTTTCGGGATTTTAACTTTAGAACAAGACTGAAGCCATGAATGTATTAAATGAAGATCTTGAAAATAAATATTTTGCTCTACTCAGCTATGAAGTGCATTTATTCATGCTCATCAGGTCTGCTAGTTTCCATTTTGGTAATTTATAGAAGAATATTAATTATATTCATTATGATGTTTGCATTGAGAGACAAACTTAGTTTTTACATATTTGAGTTTAACAATGTCGAAGATCTTTGGTAATATGTTGACAAAAAACTTATTGATACCAAAGTTAAAACCGATGTTACAAATGAAGAGTTGCGAGCAGTTGGATGCATTGAAGGTAAAAATGATTTCTCTTTAAGAGATTTTTCTTAGTGAGCATCAAGACATGATAAATTATGGTACTTCTTAGCAAGCACGAATAATTTAATCATCTCGTGTAGTAGTTAGGGAGGCTCAATCCACGTTAGTCCTAGATTTTCACCATAATTACCCTAATGTGAACTTAGATTGCTTTTGCTATTATGTTCCTAAAAGCGAATAACCGAATCACTAAAATAGAATGACAAATTTCTTGAATCTCCTCATTTATCGGACTATAGGAAATATGGTGCTTATACTTGCGACCTTCTTGAGCAGATTGCAAAGAAATAATATAAGAATACTATAGAGGCTATGGAATATGATATTCCAGAAGGTAGTGTTGTTAAAACAGATAATGTTGAAATCAGTAATGTTCAAGCTATTGGTGTTGGTAATGTAAAAAATGTTTCAAATGGCTATTACTTCGGATGAAGTTTGTGTGACTCATGCCAAAGATGTAATTGCTTCAAATAACAATGTTCATACTTAATCTCTTATTGTTATCGTCTCTTTGTGTAACGTTGAAAGTATTTTAATGTTTTGTGGAGCTACTTTTTACAAAGACTCTTATTTTGTTTGGATTACTATTTTGTTATATTTTTATTTAATGAATCTATTTTATGCTTTTGCCAAACGTTTTATGTTATCTATTTTTTCTATTGATCAATTTCAATATTTATGTTCATTCTTTGATGTTTTCTAGAATTTCCCAAGCATATTAGAGGTGCGTGACTCACGTTAGGATTTTTTCCCCTCTTTTTTCTGACGCACCTTAATCTTGCATTTTGACTAAAAAGTATTTTTTAATCATTCTAAACTTATTTTTATTTGTATAAACTTGATAAAGCCTTAGACGTTCCTAACATAAACACCTCTTATTACTATTTTAGCCTTTTTATGTTTAAAAGTTTACTTTTTTTTGAAAAAATAAAACTTGAAGTTTTGGCAAGAAAAACATTTTATTATTAGAGAATACCTCTTTAAAACCTTATTACACCACCAAAATATAAAATAATATGTTTCCATAGTTTAATAAATATGTTTTACCAAAAGTAGTAAGTTATAAGCCAAAGTCTTAATGTCTTTAATAGAGTTTCAGGTGCTCTTATATTCCAAAGGACTTCGAACTTGGTTTCCTCTCATCCAGTAGTCTATATGTTCTCGGATGAAATCTTGCTTTGAAGAGAAAAATACCCTCATACTCTAGGGACAATTTTCTTAGGTTTTTTATTTTATTTTATTTTTATGAAGAAAATCTTTTCTCAATATATTGTCTCTAATTTAAAACTCTTGAACTACACTTTAAAATTATATTTTTTCCTCATTAATGCGTGTAATATTATTTATGAAGATGTACTTTGACTATTATTTCAAAAATTACATATAGCTCAAAGCTTCGGGCTTGTGCATTACTTGCTTCATCATATATTACAATCATATGAGATATCATACATATTTCAGCTGGTACTACTACCTTTATTCCGTATATCATGAAAAATTGTGCTTCTTTTGTCATGGTTTTAGGTGGTTAACTTTAAAATATATATTTTATTGTCTCGCACAAGAAGGGTGCACTACAAATTCATGTTTAAAAAAAGCACAACATGGTTCGAGAACCGAAAACATTATGATTTGATTTTGCGAACAAAAAGCATTTCATTCGTGCATATCTTTATATTGGTTATTTAATATTAATTTTAATATTAATTTTTACATTTTTATTTATACTAACCATAAACACCTTTATAGGTCAAAATGTGGGATGCCTCTAGAAAGCGTAAAATTTTCTGGAAGTACAAAAAAAAAATTGCCTATAAGCAACACTAGCTTTACTAATCGACGTGATTAAGGTATACGACGTTGGCCGAGTAGAATTTAAGTCTGTTAAAACATAATTCAAGGTTATAAAAAATGATATCAAATTCATTTTATATCAAATGTGACACACAATATTTGTTATTTACCAAAAATAATTTAAACCCCCAATTAAAAAAAATGAATAAGAGAAGTCAAGAATAATCCACACGTGCTTCATGGAGGAAATCTAGAAAAATAACGAAATAAATACTTTACCTCAAATAATAAACCATAAGCTACATGTAAGAATCTAATTAAACATTCCATTGTTGAATATTTGTATATTCACAAGTTTCAACGTATTTTGTATTTCACAAGTTTACAACTTCAAACATGCATACTGCTTCATGGAGGCAATCTAAAAAAATAAAGGAAATAAATACTTTACCTCAAATAATAAACCTTAAGTTAAGTGTAAGAATCTAACTAAACATTTCATAGTTGAATATTTGTATATTTACAACTTTCAACGTGTTTTGTATTTCACAAGTTTACAACTTCAAACATGCATAGAAATAAAAAAATATAGGCATATACCGTGTTTCACTACACAAAAAATGTCTATGTTCCTTAACGTCAAACAAACCTAGATTTTGCAAATAAGGGTCGATACCATAAGGGTCGATACCATATTTTGCAAGTTGATAAATGACTACATTTTGAAAATTGAAACATGCTCAGAATTTGTAAATATAGTCAGATACCATGCTTCGTAGCTTTATAAATTCTTATGTTTTGTAACTTAAAAAGTGCATAGATTTCGCTAGGAAGCATTACTCCTCTTTTCATTCCAAATTCAAGAATACGACCGATACGATTAAGTGGTCTGTGTGCCTCTCTTATTACTTTTTTGTATTCTCCTGTTCCTCGGATACAATTCGACCCTTCCACGGCCAAATCTCAATTTGTGGAAATCCTTCGATGGCTTCCTTATGAAAACATCAATTTTTTTTTGGTATAGTAAGGTCGATATCATGTTTATTAACTATCTTAATGCTTACATTTTGCAACTTCAAATATCCTTAGACTTTTCCAATAAAGGTCGATATCTTTTTTCACAACTTTATAGATGCATATGTTTCCAAGCTTCAAACATGTCTAAATTTTGGAAATAAGAACACATACCATATTTTGCAACTTTAAAAATACTTATGTTTCATAAAGTCCAACAAGCCTCAATATTTTCATACGTTGTTAAATTATTTTAATTTAATTTCAAGAATATTATAATGACAAACTTAAAGCAAAAGAGAAAACATAAAAGATAAAATAAAAAATTATATAAAATTCAATTATTAATTAGACGATCAATCAGATTGATTATTATTATCCTCACTTCATTCATATGCCACAATCTTATGATTTTTTTTGTCTTCTAGTCGATAACGTTAATAACATTAAATTTGGCTTTATTAAAGAATATAGGAAAAAACATTACTTTGCATACTTTTTTCAAACTCCTACCGTGATTAGTCAGGTCGATTACATGATTTAACTAGTGTTTCCAACACAACCTTTCTTGTAGATATTTGATTGTACGTGAAATGGCAAGCGGATCAACCTTATCCATACCATAGGTTGATATATTTTGTAAAGTATCATATGAAAATCAACAAACCACACTTTAATTTTGTGGGAAAATATATTATATCCAAATAATTACAATAAATACGCACATGTCACATGGGTTACATAATCATTGTTTTCGTAGTATTAAAATCTACTAAACGTTATCCATGCAACATAGTTATAGTTTCTAATATTATTCATAATACTATTAGTAAGGTAATTATTCCTCCGATACCTCTTGATATAAAAGACTAACCAACTTGTAATTTTATATTTGGCTGGTAGTGCATGGTGATGACCATAAAATATTATTGTAAATTAAGTCTTGTTTAAAAATAATAATTTTGGATTGTCTATCCAAATTTCTTTGAGTTTTGATTCTAAAAATAGGATGGCTTCCAAGGCTGACACTCAGTTCTCTTTTATTCTCTCATTAACGAGAGATGTTATATAGTTTCCAGAGGTATGAAGATGTCTCCACAAGTAGGGTTCATCTATTAATTATCTCACGCTCCTCTCGCTACAGTACTATAGAACAATATCTTCAACGATATCCGGGAAAACCAACGATTGATGTTTGGGTGATTTTCTTATTCCTCTCGTCATGCTCCCACAACTCGCTTACCAGGAAATAAAAATGGAGGACCATAGGCCAAAGAAGATTGGGTTGGATTATATAGCCGTAAGTGTGATGAGGGGTAACAAAGAAAATGATCGTACGGTTTATAAATGGGTAATATCAGCTCGTTGATTATTAAGAACTCATATATATTCAAAATATGTCTTTCAGTAAACAAGAGGATCTGTAACTTAAATGGTCCCTTATGAAGTCTTTACAGGTTTTATTTTTATTATGCATATTGTGAGAGCATTTAGACGTGTAAAAATAATCATTTGGGTATTTCTGGAACCCAACACGAGAACAAGAAATAATGAACCACATCATGAGAAATGTTTCCACCTCGTCACAAGGATCGTTTTATTTTCAGTTAGGACATGAAACTTTATCTGATCAAAGGTCTGTGCACAAGGGTTCTGGTACTATCCAACTTTGAAGAAACCAAAACTTATGTGATTGTAATGAAAAAATACCACTTATCGACCTAAACAACGAAAAAACACTCGAAAGCAAGAGTAAAGTGTCACCCAGCGAATAGACGAGCTTAAAAAAAGAGGTTAGACCATGCTTTCGAAAAAGTACCAATGTGAATTTTATATGAACTGCGAGAATAACTAACTACATCGTGCCATATGGGTCATTCTCCAAACATGATATTGCCAAGCCTTTTATTTAAGTAGGTCGGATGATAAACCGACCATATTATTACTTTATGATGGAAACAAGCGAAATAACATACACAAATGTTTCATATTTTCATATCATACAAGTTCATGGGAGAGGAAAGGGTTATAATTGATGGTGACATTTTGAATTTTAACCATAAAAGGGCGTACAAATCTTTCATATTCGGTCGTGCGTGGTAGCTTTTAGTATAAAAAGAGAAGGAAAAACTAGGTTTCCATATCTATACACAAACCAAATTTCTAAGTTAACAAATATATTACCAAAACTGTTTTCTTTATTCATTCACAGAACATACAATATATTTGCAAGAGTAATATGTTTACCACATGTAAATATTAACTCAACTCGAGTGTGTTCCACTTTAGACTTGTTTTTTTTTATATGCATATCTTTTGTGATATTACTCTCTTTTATTATTACGAACAAATATTTGTCATGGGAGATATAAACAGATGTGCATGTAGCATACCACCATCCAAAAATCTTATCCTAAATAGTATTCATCTTTGTCACCATTGTAATAATCTCTTCCTCCACATAACTTATACTTTCAATTTTCTTCTTAAGGTTACAATTATAAGCAAAATGATTCGGTTTGCCACCAAAAAAGCAATTTCCTTGAAACCCATAAAGGTATTCATTTTTTAGTGCCAAATGTCTCATGTCCAATTTTATTTTTCTTGTATTTAGGTTCTGTTGCATTCGGGCTCCTAGAATTCCCACATTTTATTCTTTTGTTTCATCTCTAACATGCAATTATCTCTTATGGATATGTTCAAAATTATACTCATCATACTTATGCCTCTTTTCGTATATCTTCCAAAATAAAGTCAATTTTTCTATGCTTGCTCATACTTGGAAAATTTGCGGAATCATTATTATGACGAACACAAAATTTATTGACTATGATTTATAACACACATATTTTGGGGTGTAATTTTTTATTAATAAATTTATAATCAAAATATTCAGATATTAAAAATGTATTTGTACACTCTTCTTTGATTTTGTATTTTTTTTCAAGTGTGTTCTATATCTTTAGTGCTAAACTTTTGATAGGGTAAAAATCAATCTGAAGGGTGTTTAATATATTTCTTCGACATAGAAAATCACATTCTTATTGCTTGCACTTTTTCTATTTGATCTCATTGGTATTAATATTGGTAGGAATATAACGTTTTTCTAAATTTGGATTATATATACATTGTACTTCCAATGGAGTCAGTAATACCATCAACTTGTTTTGCCAACAGATGAAGTTTGTTCCATCAAAATACCCCAAACAAACTAGATCTTGATTTATGGCCTTAATATTAGCCATTATTTTTTCGTTATCATTGTTGTTTCCGCTAGCATCATTGTTTTTTTAATTATAAAAATGATATTTTTTACAAATATGTTGCAGAGCTTTTACTGAAAAAGGTGTCAGAAAGTCACCAAAACATTAATGAAATTTGAGATGCATATAAATACGTTTTCCAACAAAAATCATTTTGATCACGTGATTGTTGAGATTGTTACATGAAAGGTTTTTATTGAGATATAACAAGTGTTTTTTACTTTCGATATAAATAAATAGATATCAAAAATCAAATTTAATAAATATTTAATATATATGTTGATAGGTGCAGATATTTTTGGAAGGACAATACTGCTTAATCCGGAAGGGCAATTCAAACATAATGTACACCAAACATATCGTAAACAATCTGGCTAGATCAATCATGACCAAGTTGTGTGCTAATGCCATTTAAGGTTTGGGTTTTAGAGATTGACCCGAATCCAGGGTCCGACCCGGAAGGCCCATGGGTCGCAAAATTAGTATAAATACCCCAACCAACTTCATGTAATATGCTGGATTTTTTATAGAGATATTAAATACAAGCATACACCTCTCTCATCTCTCTACTCACTACTTAAAAGTTAATACTCAACTTACAAACTACCCAAAATACCACTCAACTATAAATTACCCACACCAGTTTGGCGGCCACAGTGGGAGACGATGGTGCCTGAATTTCAAATTCAAAACCAGTGAACAAAGCAGTTCGGATGGATCCTAATGTACAAGACGTTTCACCTCCCGAAGTTGAATGGGTGAAAGAAAATAATGAGCACATTACTGTGTCTCATGTTAATCACAATGGCAATGAAAAACAATCAATGCAAGAAGAACGCGATCAACTAAGGGCTAAAATTAAGGCTTTAAGAGATAAAAACAAGTATAAAAATGAATTAATGATAATCCTGGTGATAGTAAACAGTCCATAAAGACTCATCTCAGCTCCAAGAAAGCACATAAGTCCAAACGAGTTGTGAGTTCCACATCAGGGTCTTTTAGTAGTTCATCTAATGATACGGAGCTTGAAGAATCAGTCGCATCCAGTAATGATGAAGGCCAGTTGAAGAAGAAATTAAGGCTGGCCAAGAAGCATTCAAGAACAAGGGATAGGTATGGCAAACTTAAAAATTATAAGGGGAAAATGAAGGGTTCGGCTGATCAACATATTGATCGTTTGTTGATCGATCCATTTGCCTTCTAATCCGAACCAGGTATTTTTTCTACTCCTAATGAAGATACTGTGTTTAGCCGTAGTCAAAATTGGAGGCAATCACCTTTGTCATCAAAGATACTCTCCTGGTATCTTCCCAAAAGATTTGATAGTCAAAGATGGAAAAGTACGATGGAAGCAAAGATCCGGACAATCATCTCGAACAATTTAAGAATTTTATGATGAAATTTGATGACGATGACAAGCTACTATGCAGGGCCTTCTCACAAAACTATAAAGGAAGTGTCGTCAATGATGAGGAAGTAATTTGCCGAACCCAGCAGAAAATGAATTAATTGCAAAAAGAAAAAGGGAAATAGGCCCGTTATTGTATTATTTATTTACTAGTAGACAATGTGTAAATAAAGTAATTTGTAAAGGACTGATTATGAAATAATGTAAGACTACCAAGGACATAAATAGGCCTCCACCTTCCCCACTATAAAAGAAATCCCATTTATTATTGGTAGGGGACAATTGAATAATATATTCTCTTTCTACTTTCTCTCTCTATAATTTGAGCTCTAGTCACATCAGGTCTAAGATCCAAGATCCTTTATCCTAGTCATTTATTCTCTCATTATTGGCGCCGTCTGTGGGAATCCTTGATACAAAATTAAAAATCTTTTTCTTTGAAAATCGCGATCCGATCTTAAAGAATGAATGATGAAGCAATATGGGAGAGGGTCGAGAGAGAGGTTGCCCGAGCCGTTTCGCTGTCTGAGGGTGAGGAAGCTCCAGGTCGGGAGTATTATGCGCAGGGTCAGGATAAGCGATCGACTCTTATCATGACCAGGAGACAGTTGCTGGAAGACATTGCAAAACAAAACGCTGAAAATGAGCGGGCACTAGAGGATAAAAGAGTTAGAGAAGGCAAAGGAAAAGAACCGGTCGTAGACAACCGCAGAGAAGGCTACCCAACTATTGAACATCGTATCGATGCCCGACCTGTGCGATATTATCGGGAGTCTCGCCCTGATAGAGGGCAGAATGGAAGAGCAGAGCAATACCAAAGGGATGACCGTGGAATTTCCGCCAATTACTCTTCAAATGATTCGTCGGGAAGAGAATACCGACGCAAGGAAAGGCTAAACAAACGCGCATAGAAGAGAAGAACGCCGGTTTCATTCGAGAAAGAAGAGATGCTGACGGGAAGCAGAGAGGAGCGGGTAGTCCTACCCCAGGTCCAGTGACAACCATCGAATAGCCAGACGGGCATCGTGATACTTTATGATAATGATGATAAGTTGTTATGCCGGGCATTTTCGAGGACTTTCAAGGATCAGGTGTCTAAGTGGTACAACCGGCTACCGCAGGGTTGTATAGAAAACTTTGGAATATTTTGGATGATGTTCCGTCAGCACTTTGTGGGCAGCAAAATTTTCCGGGCCAACGGTGATACGATCGTCAACTGTAAACAAAGGTTGGGAGAGAGCCTCCGGGATTACACCAGGCGCTTTATTGATGCGAAGACCAATCTCGATCATTGCGAAGAGAACGTAGCTCTGACAGCATATCACCTAGGTCTACTCCCAGGACCAATAAAGCAAGCAGTCACAAAAAAGCAGGATTTTACTTTTTCCGCCCTTCTAGCTCAGGTGGAGAAGCAGATACTGATAGAAGAAACCGAGGCGTCTGAGTTGGCAGCCCAAATTCAGCAGAGCGTACAAGCGTCGGTCGTTATAAAGCAAGGTGTCCAGTCTGGCTATGCTCAGCAAGTCCAGCCAGTTAACACATTACCACCAACCCAATCCACACTAATCAAGCCTTTGGCATCCCAGGGCCAAAGACCAAAACAGACCAACCAAGTGGTTTCACGACCGATGTCTAATAAATGGATTCGACCTGCTTACTTCGCTGATTTGATAGAATGTGTATCCACCATCTATAAAAAAAGACTAAGAAAAGCAGGATGTATCGGAGACCCTTCCCCATACCAACGCCTCGGGAACATAGGAACAATCGGTACTGCCAATACTATGAAGATGTGGGACACGTCACCAAGGATTGTATCACTCTCAAGAAGGAGATACAGATGTTGATAGAGTATGGAAACCTACTCGAATATATAAAAAAGAAGATACAGCAGGGCGCAACCTCGAAAGAAATCGTAGCAGTGCAGAAGCCAGAGACGACCATGGAAATTTCTGATGTAACCGATCTCTTTGACGTCTCAATCGAATATCTCGATCCCAACGTAAGCCGTAACCTCATCGGAGTCATTGAAGAAGAAGCTGCGGAGAGTAAAGGAAACGTAAGGAACCTCTGTTAGTTTTTCGAATCATTGACTATCTTTGGGGGTGATTCTATGGCAGGGATCACGTATTCTTCCTGAAAGCGACACATTTTCAACCTTGCTACTCAGTTGGAAGCCCGGCCTTATCCCCACTCAAAAGACATCCCTTCACCAACTTTGTACTTTGACGACGACATGCGCGACATAGCCGGTCCTCACGAGGATGCTGTCGTTATCGGGGCAGCCATTGCGGGGGAAGAAGTCCGATGCATCCTGGTAGACATCGGAAGCTCAACTAACATAATCTTTGCGTCGACATTCGCTAAGTTCAGGACATCCCCAGGGATTACACGTTCGGATCGAACTATCGTAGGATTCACAGGATCGACTGCAGATGTGCTTGGGGAGTTCAAAGGCATTGTTCAGTTGGGCCGCGGACCCTTTAAGAAGGAGGTCACCGTCTTATTCGTAGTGGTAGACGCTCCAGCCTCACATAATGCAATCTTTGGCATGTCGTGGCTATCACGAATGCACGCGGTAACATCCACCATTCACTAATGCGTGAAATACGTAATCGGGAATAATGTAGGGGTCATCTGAAGCAGCCAGAAAGCAGCGAGAGAGTGCTACAGAGCCGCTTTAGCGCGAAAAAAGGATCAAGAGATGGAGCAAGCGCGGGACTAGCAATTAGCGGGACTTCCCTTGGGGTCGCTACCTGTCGACGATCCCAGGGAAGCTCCGAGTTTTTTGACCACCGACGAAGAATGCGAAAAACACCAGTTTACCGAAGGAAGAATGTTACAGATAGGAATTAACTTGTCACCAGGCTTGAAGAGACAATTGGTATTGTTACTACAGGAGAATTTAAATTTGTTTTCGTGGTGCTAGAAGGACGTGACCGAGGTCCCAGAGAACCATGTAATTCACAAGCTGACTATCAATAAGAATGTCAGACCCGTCTCTCAAAAGCGTCGGGTCTTTTCCCCGGAAAAGGCAGAGATCATTATGAGATAAGTTGAAAGAATGCTCAGCGTCGGGCACATCAAAGAATCGAGTTACCCACTCTGGACGTCCAATCCCGTCCTGGTTAAAAAGAAGAACGGGAAATGGAGGATGTGCATAGAATTTACCGACCTTAATCGAGCATGCCCAAAAGATCCCTTCCCGATGCACCAAATTGACCAGTTGGTGGACTCGACGTCGGGAAACAAACTACTCTCTTTCATGGATGCATATGCAGGCTACAATCAAATCAAGTTGCACCCAGCAGATCAGGAAAGCACAATGTTTGTCACGGGCCGAGGCTTGTACTGCTACAAAGTCATGCCGTTCGTGTTAAAAAACGCAGGAGCGACTTACCAAAGACTGTTGAACAGGACCTTTGACTGCTAGATAGGGAGAAATATGGAAGTTTATATCGATGACATGCTGGTGAAGAGCGGCACAGATGAATACCATCTTGCCGATTTGAAGGAGAATTTTGACAATCTAAGGGGGATAAACCTCAAGTTAAACCCGGAGAAATGTTCTTTTGGGGTAAGGTCGGGCAAGTTCGTGTGATTCTTTGTCAGCGAAAAAGGGATTGAGGCAGACCCGATCCAATTATGAGCGCTTACCGACATGACACCACCTAAGAATGTCAAGGAGGTCCAGATATTAACCGGGCGCCTAGCGGCCCTGAATCGATTTATCTCTCGTTCATCTGACAAATGTGCTCCTTTCTTTTAGGTCTTGAGAAACACTAAGTCTTTTGTTTGGACTCCCGCTTGTGAAGAGACCTTTTTAGGGATCAAGACTTATTTATCTTCCCCGAACCTTCTAACAAAGCCCCTGACGGAGGAGACTCTTTTTCTTTACATAGCGGTTTCAGATTTTGCAGTAAGTACGGCACTGATTAGTGAATCGGAAACAGTTCCCAAAGCAGTATACTTTGTGAGAAAAAGCCTATTGGACGCGGAAACACGGTATTTGAAGCTAGCAAAAATGGCCTTGGCTTTGGTGACCGCGGCGCGAAAAATGCGACCATACTTTCAGGCTCATCCCATCGTCGTTCGAACTTCGTTTCCACTCAAGTATGTTCTTCAGCGACCGGACATGTCAGGAAGAATGTCTAAGTGGTCTGTAGAGTTAGGCGATTTTGATATCAAGTTTGAGCCGAGAACAACTATCAAAGGCCAGACCCTGGCTGATTTTATAGTTGAATTCAATTCCGCCCGACCAGACCAAGAAGAGCCGCCCGAGAAAGACGAGCTAGTTGAGTGGGTTATCTGAACCGATGGTGGGTCGAACGTCCACGGATGCGGCGCTGGCATCCAGATAATCATCCCTACGGGCGTAAGTATGCATCATGCAATCCGATTTGGTTTTACCACTTCTAACAACGAGGCTTAGTATAAGGCAGCCCTGGACGATTTGAGATTAGCACAGGTATGCGGGGCCAAGCACGTACGTCTTGTTAGTGATTCTCAACTTTTGATTAATCAGGCTTCGGGAGCGTCGGAAGCAAGGAAAGAACATATGGTTCAATACTTAGCAGCCTTGCGAGTGTTGGCTGCATCATTTTCCAAAGTAACATATGAGCACGTACCTAGGACCGAAAATGTGATTGCCGACTCACTGGCGTCGGCATCCTGCTTAAGCAGCTACCCCTGGATAACCGAACAAGAAAACCCGTCGATTGTGAAAAGGTCAGAGCTAGACAATCGACTAGAAATCGCATGTTAGATATCCTCGGTAACAATATCGGATTGGAGAAGAGATATTATAGCCTTCCTGGCTGAAGGACTATTACCAGATGATCGCACCGCCGCTTGGAAGGTACGGAATAAGGCCCGTGGCTACATTTTGTTAGGAGAGATACTATACAAAAAGTCTTTCAGCAGGCCTCTACTGCGATGCCTGGGGGCTAATGAATCACAGATAATTGTCTCCGAGTTACACAACAGAGAAGACGCGGCCCACTGCGGGTATAAAGCACTAATAAGGAGAATCTTCCTCGCTGGGTTTTGTTGGCCGATGATAACTGCCGATGTACGGCAGATTGTAAAAACATGTGATACCTGTCAAAGATTTGCAAATGCGATCAATATGCCCGCGGCTCCGTTAAAGTCAATCTCCGAAGGCCTTCCTTTTGACAGGTGGGGAATCGATCTGGTGGGGCCATTACCGATGGCATCCGGTGGTAGACAAACGATTGTGGTGGCTGTAGATTACTTTTCCAAATAGGTAGAAGTTGAGCCGTTATCAGGAACGAGAACTAAGGATATTATCAATTTTATTTGGTCGAACATCTGCTGTAGGTTCGGGGTACCCCAGAAGCTCACCATGGACAATAGACCTCAGTTTGACAGCAGCGAGATTAAATCTTTTTGCACGACCCATAGAATTAGGCAGTGTTTTTCCGCCCCTTTCCATCCCCAGGCGAACGGACAGGTTGAAGTTACGAACCAAACTATCTTGGATGGGCTAAAAAAGAACCTAGGAGGGAAAGTTGGCAAATGGCCGGATTACTTGCAAGAAGTATTGTGGGCTTACCGAGCTACACCTCGAAGGACGACTAAATAATCACCTTTTGCCTTGGTTTATGGAATGGATGTTGTCATACCAGCATAATCAATCTTCCCCTCCTTTAGGGTCGGCACTGATGATGAGAACGACAACGGGGATGACAGACGACTAGCCTTAGACCTAATAGAAGAGAATAGAGGCCGAGATCAGCTAAACTCTTTACATTATCAGACTTTAATGAGGAGTCAGTATGCTTCAAAAGTGCGTCGAAGGGAGTTCAAAGTCGGGGACAGAGTGTTGAGAAGAGTTTTTCTGCATACAAAAGACAAAAGCCTTGGCAAACTAGCCCCGAACTGGGAAGGACCGTACAAAGTAATGGAAAGAATAAAGAGCGGAACCTACCGATTGCAGGACAAGCACGAATGCTTATTGAGGCTCCCCTGGAACATTGAACATTTGAAGATATATTTGGAGTAATTTTAGCTATCTTTGTAATCATTCTTGTTTATGTACGAACCTTTGGTCGGGGGTGTACTCTTTCCTACCTCGATGGCGCGAGAAGGTTTTAATGTTTCATCCATAGCAACCGATATTTTTAATCCAACCTTTTTGCCTTTAAAATTCAGAAGTGTTAGAAGGGGGTCCATCAGCTGACGAGCAGATAGACAACTTTTGGCAATATCAATCGATCAAGAGAACCTTAAATGGGTTTTTCAATATTTAACCGATCTACATTTTATTCCCAACCCTATGGGATTTTTTCAATTAAACATTGATCAACATAGCCTTAAATAAGTTTTTCGGTATTTAACCGATCTACATTTTATTCCCGATCCTATGGGAGTTTTTCAATTAAACATTGATCAACAGAACCTTAAATGGGTTTTTTGGTATTTAACCGATCTACATTTTATTCTCGACCGGATATAGATTTGCAAAAGCATGGTGGAAGAAACGGCACGATGATGGAAACTTTCATATTTAAGAAGCATCGGTTACAAAAACGGTTTAAAAGGGTTCTACAGACCTAAAGTTTACAAAATTTCAATACAAAAAAGAGGGGAGGTATAAGTCAAGCGTCCTCATCCTCAGGCTCAGTTTTGGTGTCGTCCGACTCTTCGTCCTCGCAGACCACTCCGGAGGGGCGATCGGCTTCGGGAACATCTAGGCACATGGACCCAAGGGGAAGGTCGGGGAAACGGTGATGAAAGGTCAGCATATAAGCGGCCTTAGCCTCGGCCGTCTCCTTATCCGTCCACTTCTGGCACTTATCAGCAAAAAGAGCATTGGCATTCTTCAGAGTGGCAACTTCTTTCGCTTTTCTTGCTGCGAGGTAACGGAAGAAGCGGCTCTGAATCTTTGACACTACCAACTACCCAGCTCGGTCATCGCGGTCTTTTCTGATCGTCGCTAAGGTTTTTTCGACCTTCTTCAGCTTTTCATCCATGAGCTTTTGTGCTGCCTCTCCCTTTTTCATTTCCTCTTCAAATGCGGCAACTTTCCCCTCCGTCTCCGCCAGCTTCTGGCTTAGCTCCCCTGCCCGCCGATCTTTCATCGCCAAAGGCACGATCATATTGTACAAAGACAAAGACAACCCGTCTGTTATCCGCAAAGGGAAGGTATGAGGACTCCCAGGCACTGACAGCACATGCAGCTTAGTATCACTTGACGACGCCACGACACCTTTTGATGTCTTTGAGGGGCCAGCGTCATCATCATCGGGGATCACCACTACCGGAGCAATTTCAACCGATACTGCGGTAGGATCGGCTACATCCACACCCTTGACCTCCCCATATTGCTCAAAAAGTGCAGGGATGGTTATATTATCGACAATGGCAGGAGCGGCGGCAGGTCCGCTCTCCTTCGCGCGTTTTGATCTTTTGGCTTGAGCACCATCCGCCTCGGTCTTTCCCTTCCGCTTCTTGGCCAGCTCCTTGGACCGATGGGCCTCGCCATCCTCAGCAGCAACTTCATCTTTTTGTCCTACCTCGTCGACCCCTTCAGCCTCGGCTTTTTCCTGCTCGGCCTCTTTGTCCGATTTGGAGCACTTGGTGGGAGCCTTATTGCGTTTCGGAAGGAACAAGTGTGCGTCGGGCGCGTCTGTCTTCACGACCAAATCCACCAAGCTGGGTGTTTGGCGCAACTGCTCCAAGGTGAGCGGTTCAGACGAGCAAGGCCAGAGGCTACTCGTGATCAGGTTCGTGTTCTTGAAGGCGCGATGGAACGCCCGACCCCAGTGCTTCCTAGAAAAGTCCTTCAAAATTTGGAAGGTCACTTTGCCAGGTTTGAAGTAATCCTTCTTCAACTCCTGGATAAACTCCTTCGACAATGCACAAAGGATCGGTCTATTATGTAAAAAAAAGAATATCTATATATATATATATATGTATATATATATATATACATATGCTTACCATCGGGAACCCATGTCCGCAGCAGTTGTCTCCGGTTCTCATTGGAATAAGGGCGGCCGTTTTCCCAACAACCACTAAGGAAGACGAACCGATGCTTCCAGCCCCTGTTGCCTTCAAGGAAATCATTCACAATCTTCCAAGTATTGGCCAAGGAAGAATAGAAGAATGGTGACTTGGGAGATTTCGAGAGCCCTAACATGGCTATATACTCAGTCATCGACATAACCCGACCCGGCAAGCGTGAGGCCATTATGCATGACATCAGCGTATACCACGCGTTGGGTGTTAGCTGTGAGGGGCAGATGTTAAGGGTCTTGAAATACAGAGAAATCTCAGGATCCAGAGGAAACATGTGGCCTCAGTTGAAGAGCTCTGTAAAAATGACGATCTCCCGCGACCGAACATGCACTAGCGTCTCCCCAGGAGCGGGGAATCGTACACTAACGCACTCCGGGATTCCCCACCAGATCATAAGCTCTGCCTGTTCCGCGGTAGAGAAGTAAAGGTATTTTCCTTCAAAGAGGGAAATGACGTTGTCCCTAGGCAACCGACGATGGTAAGTTGTAGTCATGACTGCTTCAATCTCCGCGGGAAGAGGCTCTTCAGGAGGAGCAGCAGCATTGTCAACAGCGGAAATACCTTCCCCAGCAGCCAAGACGTCCGCCTCTGGCTCTTTAGCATTTCCTTCCGGGACCGCATCTGGTTTAGGGGGACTAGCCGCCGGAGGGTCGACCGGTCGGTACTTCTGGTGTGGGTGAGCGTCGATTCTCTTTGTTCTTGACGAGCACGCTCGACTTCCAGATCTTGGCGGTCTAGATCTTGTTGGGTAACGCCCAGATGGGTAAGCGCGGTATTGACGCCGGTCCGGTACCCTTGTATGGAGGGTGTGAGTTGGACTATTTCGGGAGAATTACCCCCCGCAGGCAAAGTCGAGGTGTTTGAATCTCCCATAGAAAGAAACCTAGCTTTGGTTTGACATCTAGGAAGAAAAAGGGTCGGAGCAGTATAAGAATTTACCGACGAAGGCGTCGGACGGTCGAACTGAGTAACATGGGAGTGTGGAGAACTGCTACTGGAGGGGATAACGATGGCTTCGGGGGTTTGAGTACCAGACGGTTTGGGTAAAATAAAGGATTCAGCTGGGATTGGATGAGGAAGGACAGGGTCGTGGGGAAGCGGCACAGGCATAAAGGGCTTTGTGTCAGAACTCCAAATTAGTCCCGCAGCTCGGTACTCTTCAGCACGGTCGCCAATACTGGCCCAGTCGACAAACCCAAATGCGGGCTTGTTCTTCTTCTTCGTTTTTGGTTTTAGCTTCGGGTTCTTACTTTTCATAAACCTTGCTCTCTCTCTCTAGAATAGTCCGGACAACACTTTCTCTCTCTAGAAATCCTCTGAGAGCAATTCTTGCGAATAAAGTATTTATAGGCAGCTTGCCTTAACCGTTTTGCGCATGGAGGGGTCCAAACGACAAAAGGCCGCGGGAAGGTGAAGAGTCTTTTGGAGAGATGTGCAGACGAGCACGCTTCGAGTAAGGGGACGACACGTGTAGGTTAGGCCCAACGAAGCACGCCATAGGCACTAGTCAGGCTAGCATCGTAGGCCTGCACCAACTAGGTCAGATGGGCATGCTAGATGGGCTCACTGAACCCGGTTTTCCTTCCAAGCCAAGCTATCATATCGAGTAAGCTACATGGGCTCCCTGTGCCCGGTCTTAGGCGGACTCATAACAAGTTCTTTTCGTGTCGGGAGTGATTCGCGACAATTCCCGACGCTTTAAAACAACAAACAAAGGGGGTCGGTCGTCATTCAAGAGAAAGCAGATGGTCATTCGATACTGCTTTCCCTTGCACGGTAGAAGGCTGAGACTCCTGAATCGAGGAGCTTGAAGGGATTGACGAGAGTTTGGGTTGGAATAAACGACTAGGTTTTGAACTTTTGGCAGAGGATGATCCTCGATCAGTTTCTGAAGACGGTGTGTCGGGCTTACTGATTGGAGAGACTGGAAGACCAGCAGCGATACGTCTCTCATGCTCAACTTTTTGTGCTTTTTCTAGTTCTGAAAGATTTAGCCAACCACCTTTCACGAGAGTGTTTCTCGCTGTGAACATAAAATACCCAAGAAAGGTTTTGAGAGAAAAGGTAAAATGCTCTGAGAAGAAGAAATTGCAAAAGTGATGAAGATGGTGAAACCGTAAAAGAAGATAATTTATACTAGTGAGGCAAAAGTTATTGATACCTAGGAGAAAACAAAAAGACTAAGTTAATGATTGAAGGCGGCACTAACGTAAGAAACATTAAATGCAGGAGTTGTTTTTTGGGCTTAGTGGGAGCGCTGTTCTAGGAAGAAAACGGTTGGCAGAACGAATTAAAACGCGACACGTATCCCACGATCCAGAGCAAAACTCTTGAAATTCTGAGAAAGATTCAGTCCGGATGAACCCTGAACTGAATTCATGAGCAATCCGGAGAATGTTGTTGTTGGCTAAATGGATTTTTTAGTCATGCCAATTTTTTTTGACAAAGCCTAAAAAAAGGGCTACTGATGAGTCAAGAATTATTCACCTCTACTCACTCAGAAATCCGGACAGGGATAATTCGGACAATAATTGCCCACTGAACTATCCGAACAGGACAAAAGTACTAAAACACTAAACACCTTTTGACTAAGTTAGGTGTTAATCTACTTAAAAACTAATGAGTCTTTCAACACGACCTGATTTTGCAACTTGACCCGAAAAGCCTATGGGTCCATAATTAAGGGTATAAATACTCAACCACTTTCATTAATGAGGGTGATAGACATTTAATACAACGAGACAGTTCAAATCTCTCACTACAAAATACTCAAACATTTAATACCCTTAAAATTCCCCAAAACATCTAACAAAATTACCCTCAGTCCAAAATAATCCACATCAATATTAATTTAGCGTGTACCCATGGGATTACCCAATGGGTCGGGTAAAAAATTGGATCGATTAAGATCATGTGTTATAAAATATAAAAGCTTTTAAGTAGTGATATTTACTTTGGATTTAAGAAAAAGTTTATTTATAGCTAAGTTAATGAGTTTTTAAAAAGAATACTATAGGGAATATGTGGACCTTCGATCTCCACACTAGTGTGATATTGTCCGTTTCGGTGCCCGAAGGCCCGCACGACTTTACTTTTGTTCCACTTCCAAAAGACCTCATAATGGAGATGTATTCTTAACTTATATACTGATCTTTCTTCCCATGTTTAACCGATGTGGGATGTGGGACTTTGATCGCACCTAACAAATACAACCCCAAAATGTTAAGTTAACGAGTTTTTAAATAATATACGATAGTTATTAGAAACATTTTTAAATAAATATTTGTACTTGCCTATATTTATCATCTTTTAAATATAAATAATTTCTTTTATTTAAATCGCATCCGAGATAGCAAACCCCCGATATTTTAATTCTTTAAATGTTTAGTTTGATATGTTAGTCTTAGTATCCATACTAAAGCTAACCAAATTTTAAATTGAACTACATTTTACAAATCGAAAGATTAAACATTGTTGTCTATCATTTTTAGGAGCGGTCGAGTTTGTGGAATGAGACATGTTCGTGACCAAAAGTCTGTAGATTGATCGCCGGGATGGTGAATCCTCCCACATAGTCGTGAGGGGGAGATTTGTTGGGCTCTTCCTATGTGGGAGTCCAATTATCATATGGGCTAAGCCCAATTTGGATAACACATAGGGTTTTGGTTTATGTATAAATATATATTTATACAGTGTCTTTATGAGATGAGCATCATATTCTATAGCGCAGTTTTTGAGAGAAAAGGTGATCCGAGGCGGAATTTTGTGCTTTCAATCGGACTGTCTCCGGTTGTCCGATCGGCTTCAATTTTGGTGAGAAGGCTCGTCTACTTGTCCTCTACAATCTGTCCAGAGGGTTTTTGATTTGGAGTCATCTAAGTGTGTTTTTCGAGCATCTTCTTCTAACTGCGTTTTGGGGATATTTCAGTGAGTTTTCTGATTTTGGTTCATTATCTTGTGTATTGGGGTTGTGTATGAAGTTGTCATACTTCTTGTGGCGTATGCTCTAGTTTTATCTAGAGAATAGTTTTGTAACCCATCTTCTGATAGTGAATATTTGGTTGGACTCCGAAATCAGTCCCGTGGTTTTTACTTCCTACACTGGGAAGGTTTTCCACGTAAAAAGTGTTCTGTGTTGTTTGCGTTTATTTTATTCAGACTTGATATTTTTGGGATCGTTATCTCTATCATACTTGATACAAGAAAGAAGATTTCGTTTTTTGCTTATATTTCTTGTCAAAGTGGTATCAGAGCGAGAGGTTGTGTACTTGTCTTGTATCAAATATGGAGGTGAATACAAGCAGAATGGTGACGATGAATGGTTCAAATTATCATATATGGAAATCGAAGATGGAAGATCTTCTTTATGTTAAAAGTTTTCATTTACCAGTGTTCGGTGATGAAAAACCTAAAGATAAGTCTGATGCAGAATGGATAATTATTCATCGACAGGTTTGTGGCTTTATTCGGCAATGGGTTGATGATAATGTGCTGAATCATGTTGTAGACGAAACAGATGCAAGTAAATTGTGGAGTAAACTTGAGGAGTTATATGCTCGGAAGACAGGAAATAGTAAGTTACTTTTGTTCAAACAGTTGATGTATTTGAGGTATCAAGATGGATCACCTCTTACAAATCACTTGAATACCTTTCAAGGATTGATTAATCAGTTGGCTGCTATGGGTATCAAATTTGATGACGAGGTTTTGGCGTTATGGTTGCTTGGTTCGCTGCCAGACTCATGGGATACTTTCAGAATGTCTCTTTCTAATTCAGCTCCTGAAGGCAATATCTCAATGGCATTAGCTAAAAGTAGTATGTTGAATGAAGATATGAGAAGAAAAACAGTTGGCTTCTCTTCACATTCAGAAACTCTAGTCGTTGAGAAACGTGGTAGAAATGAAAATCGCGGTTGGAAAACTAGAGGTAAAAGTAGAAGCAAGAGTCGAAACAAGTCTAATAAATTTGCAGATTGGGAGTGCTACTACTGTCATGAGATCGGGCACACTAAGAATTTTTTTCCTAAGTTGAGAAAGAAGAATAATTTTGGGAAATCTAATAATGGTAAAGAAGAAAAGAACAAGGAGAAAAATTATGATGAAAGTGGTGACGAGAAACATGTTGCTGCAGTTTCAGATAGCTACTTCGTTGTTATTGATGATGCTGTTGTGAATTCTGTGTCTGATGAAAATGGTTGGGTAGTTGACAGTGGTGCTACAATTCATGCCACTTCTCGTAGAGAATTTTTCTCATCTTACACCCCTGGTGACTTTGGTTCTGCAAAGATGGGAAATAATGATTTGTCTAAAGTGGTTGGTATTGGTGATGTTTATCTAGAAACAAGCATGGGTGCAAGATTGATTTTGAAGGGTGTTAAACATATACCCGATCTTCGATTGAATTTGATATCTACAGGGAAGCTAGATGATGAAGGTTATTGCAGTATTTTTGCGAATGGGCAGTGGAAACTTACTAAGGGCTCGTTGGTTGTGGCAAGAGGACAAAAATATTCAGCCCTCTACATCATGTCTGCAAGGGTGTCTGCTGAGAAAATCAATGTTGTTAATGATGAAGCAATGCTTGATTTATGGCATAAAAGACTCAGTCACATTAGCGAAAAAGGATTAGATATTCTGAGGAAGAAACAGTACATTCGTGGGATACACAAAGCTCATTTAAAGAAATGCGTACATTGTTTGGCTGGAAAGCAGAATAGAGTATCTTTCAAGAGCTCGGCTCCTTCAAGAAAACCAAGTTTGCTTGACTTGGTACATACTGATGTTTGTGGTCCTTTCAAAACGAGAACACTTAGTGGTTGTTTGTACTTTGTTACCTTTGTTGATGATCATTCCAGGAAAGTTTGGGCTTACACTTTGAAAACAAAAGATCAAGTGTTAGATGTCTTTAAGCAGTTTCAAGCTTCAGTTGAGAGACAGACTGGGAAACAATTGAAGTGTGTTAGAAGTGATAATGGGGGAGAATACATTGGTCCTTTTGATGATTATTGTAGACAGCAAGGTATTCGGCATCAAAAGACACCTCCCAAGACCCCTCAGTTGAATGGCGTAGCGGAGAGACTAAACCGAACATTAATTGAAAGGGTAAGATGTCTTCTTTCACAATCACAACTCCCTAAATACTTTTGGGGTGAAGCTTTGAATACAGTGGTACATGTCTTGAATCTTAGTCCTTATGTACCTTTAGATGGAGATATCCCAAATAGAGTTTGGACAGGTAAAGATGTTTCTTATGATCATTTGCGTGTCTTTGGGTGCAAAGCTTATGTGCATATTCCTAAAGATGAGAGATCTAAACTCAATTCGAAGACAAGACAGTGTGTATTCATTGGTTATGGTCTTGATGAGTTCGGCTACAGATTTCATGATCCAATTAATAAGAAACTTATTAGGAGCAGAGATGCCGTGTTTATGGAAGATCAGATAGTTCATGATATTGATAAGAGTCAAAATTCAGTGCCTATGTCTCAGAATGACTTGGTAGATTTGGGGCATATTCCGCTTGCACATACTCCTACAGAAGTTCAAGAAAATTCGGATGGTGACTCACCTGCTTCCAGAGGTTCACATATTTTTGATACTGGTGATCATGATAATGATTTCGTGGATGAACAAGTGAATGAAGAAGATGTTGAACAATTTGAAGCTCCAACGCGGAGATCTACTAGAGATAGACAACCCTCTACTAGATATCCTTCTGATCAATATATTTTGTTAACCGATGCAGGTGAGCCTGAGTGTTATGATGAGGCTATTAGTGGTGTATATAAAAATCAATGGATTGAAGCGATGAATGAAGAGATGCAATCACTTCATGAGAATCATACATTTGAGTTAGTGAAGATACCTGAAGGGAGAAAAGCCTTGAGTAACAAGTGGGTGTATAGGTTGAAGCAAGATGATAGTTCTCTGCAACCTCGGTACAAAGCAAGATTGGTAGTCAAAGGCTTTGGTCAGAAAAAAGGTATTGATTTTGATGAAATATTTTCTCCAGTTGTAAAAATGTCTTCTATTCGTGTGGTTCTAGGCATTGCAGCGAGTCTAGACTTGGAAATTGAGCAAATGGATGTAAAAACAGCATTCTTGCATGGTGACTTGGAAGAAGATATTTTTATGAAACAGCCTGAAGGTTTTGTGGTTGAAGGAAAAGAAGATTATGTATGCAGATTGAAAAAGAGTCTATATGGTTTGAAGCAAGCTCCGAGACAGTGGTATAAGAAGTTCATGTCAGTTATGGGGGAGCAGGATTACAAGAAGACTTCTTCTGATAATTGTGTATTTGTGAAGACATTTTCTGATGCCGATTTTATCGTTCTTTTACTTTACGTGGATGATATGCTTATTGTTGGGAAGAATACTTCGCGGATTGATTATTTGAAGAAACAGTTAAGTAAGTCTTTCGCAATGAAAGATTTAGGTCCAGCAAAGCAGATTCTCGGCATTCGAATTACTAGAGACAGAGACTTGAAGAAGTTGTTCTTATCACAAGAAAAATACATTGAGAAAATTATTCAGAAGTTTAATATGGACAATGCTAAAGTGGTTAGCTCGCTACTTTCCGGTCACTTCAAGTTAAGCAAGAAACAATGTCCTTCAACTAATGAAGAAAAGAGAGACATGGCTAATATCCCATATGCATCTGCAGTTGGAAGTCTCATGTATGCCATGGTATGTACTCGTCCTGACTTAGCTCATAGTGTTTGTGTTGTGAGCAGATTTTTGTCAAACCCAGGTAGAGAGCATTGGGAAGCCGTGAAATGGATTATGAGGTATCCGCGAGGAACCTCTAATTTGAAGCTCAGTTTTGAGATGAATAAACTTGAGTTGTTGGCTTATTCTGATTCAGACTTGGCTGGAGATGTTGATACTCGCAAGTCTACTTCTGGATATTTGATTAACTTTTGTGGTGACGCTGTTTCATGGAAATCAAGACTACAAAAGTGTGTTGCCATTTCAACGACAGAAGCTGAATTCATTGCAGTGACAGAAGCGAGTAAAGAGCTACTATGGATGAAGAAGTTCTTGAAAGAACTTGGATTTGAGCAACACAGGTATGTACTGTTATGTGATAATCAGAGTGCTATTCATCTCGTGAAGAATTCGTCATTTCACTCAAAGTCGAAACATATTGATGTGAGATATCATTGGATTCGAGATATTCTTGATGCTAAACTAATGGAGGTTGATAAAGTTCATACAGATGATAATGGGTCTGACATGATGACAAAGGCTTTGCCTAGGGGAAAGCTTGAACATTGTAGATTGATCGCCGGGATGGTGAATCCTCCCACATAGTCGTGAGGGGGAGATTTGTTGGGCTCTTCCTATGTGGGAGTCCAATTATCATATTGGCTAAGCCCAATTTGGATAACACATAGGGTTTTGGTTTATGTATAAATATATATTTATACAGTGTCTTTATGAGATGAGCATCATATTCTATAGCGCAGTTTTTTAGAGAAAAGGTGATCCGAGGCGGAATTTTGTGCTTTCAATCGGACTGTCTCCGGTTGTCCGATCGGCTTCAATTTTGGTGAGAAGGCTCGTCTACTTGTCCTCTACAATCTGTCCAGAGGGTTTTTGATTTGGAGTCATCTAAGTGTGTTTTTCGAGCATCATCTTCTAACTGCGTTTTGGGGATATTTCAGTGAGTTTTCTGATTTTGGTTCATTATCTTGTGTATTGGGGTTGTGTATGAAGTTGTCATACTTCTTGTGGCGTATGCTCTAGTTTTATCTAGAGAATAGTTTTGTAACCCATCTTCTGATAGTGAATATTTGGTTGGACTCCGAAATCAGTCCCGTGGTTTTTACTTCCTACACTAGGAAGGTTTTCCACGTAAAAAGTGTTCTGTGTTGTTTGCGTTTATTTTATTCAGACTTGATATTTTTGGGATCGTTATCTCTATCATACTTGATACAAGAAAGAAGATTTCGTTTTTTGCTTATATTTCTTGTCAAAGTCATGAATTCGAATTTTTCTACGAACGTTTATTTAGTTTGACCTTGTCATCTAGTGTGATTACCTTCTAACGTCGGTTTGCAGACTATTGCACCAGACCGAAGATTTATCCATGCATACTAGACTAAAAGTTTACTCTGTATGCACTCCTTAAATAGCGGCTGCGATTTTTTTTAAAAAAATAAATAAAAATAAAATAAAATTATATTTTTTGTTAAACAAAACTGGACGGATTTTTTTTTGTCATCAATACACAAAACAAGAGTGGTAGGGTTGGCGTCTCTAATTAATTCACAAATAAATTCAGCTTATCTCTCTATTGGATGAATATTCTTGGTCAACGTCAAAACTTTTAAATTGTATTTTATAATGCTAGGTAATCCTAATAATATATATGATCGCAAAATATCAGCAGTATACCTTTCGATATGTTTTTTTATCAAACTATTTTCATTAAAATCCAATCCTATCTAATATTAATTTATGTAAAAGTATTAATTTTATTAATTTAAGGAGAAAAATGATCTCTTAAAAATATTTTAGAGGTTTTCTTAAACACTATTTATTTTATTTTTATAACCACAAACTCATCTTTTATTTTCTTTTCACTAAATCAACTCTTTAAAATATTTTTTTAATTTATAATTTATGTATGTTATTTAAAAAAAAAAGTTATTGCTAGTTTTGTTTTTGATGGATAAATCATTGTATTTTGTTTATAATTTTTTTTTTGAAGTACGGGTTTAAATTTTGTTCAATTTTTTTTTAATTTTTTTAAAATTGTTTAGTATATTAGTTAGTATATTGTATGTTTGTTGTCATTGGTTTATTGTGGAATTTATGAGTTAGGTTGGGATTTATACATTTAGGTCATGTTAGGATTAATTTACGGGTTTGGGTTGTTTTCAGGGTTATTGGATAACTAGGGATAACATCTTCCTCGTCGGAATCACAAGTATAATGAGATCATTTTATCCTCTTTATAAATTAAACTAGTTAATAAATTAGTGTAAATAAATAAATAAATAAATGTAGGATGAATATCCATTGATAAAATTATAACCAATATTTGGATCACCTTCGTGCAAACAAAACATTCCCCAATATTCAAAATCGCACAAAAAACTTTGATTTTAAACCGCCTTACTTATAAATCTTGTTTTTATTAGTTCAATACTTAGTATAACTATATTAAAATGTATATAACAATTAAAACATATAAACTATTACCTATATATATATATATTGGTAATAGTTTATATGTGTTTTAAGATTTTTGACAAATTTTTGTTTTCATTTGTTTTAATGTATTTTATGTTTTATGGAGTTTCATGGATTGAAGAAGCATTTCAGTTTTATTTTTTATTTTAGTATTAGTTGTTTATCTCACCCATGTAAACGTTAATCATGACCTTGTTAGCCAGTAAAAAATGATGATCCAATTTTTTTAAACATTGTGTATACCGACCATGAGCTGTTAGTTTTGTCTGATTCCACCAATGGTTCATTATAAACGTTGTACAAATGCATCATTCTTTATTGTTTTAGACACCAACCAATTTTGATACAGAAAGCATGTTTGTTTTCTTTATCACAAGAATCATAGGTTAACTTTGCCTTCTCATACTTGGTAAATTGTGTGGTTTTTTAAACTTGAAAATAATAAAGGTATCTAATCAGGAGAGGGAGTCCTTGTATTTTTAGAGTAAAACACGAGATGTTTCCATGTTCAGATCATGAATGATGTAACAAATATTTTCATATTAGTTAAATATTTTCTTTGGTTATTATTTTGCAAGTTTGTATAAAATTTATTTTGCAAGTTTTTTCGATTTATCATTTTTCAAATTTGTTGTTATGTAAATCTAAATACATTAGGATTTTATATATTATAGTTTTCTATGTTTGGAAATTCCATGTTTCGTAATTACATTACATTGAATTTGCAGATTAACTCTTTTATATTTTGCAACTTAGTTCTATCATGTTTTACAACTTAATTATATATTTTTCACAACTTAACAACAAAATGTTTTACAAAATGTTTTACGACTTAAATGTTTTACGAAAATTTTGTTATAAAATAAAAAATAATGTAAGATTTAGCCAATGGTTGACAAATTTTATCATATTAGTCGTCGATTCCTTGGTGAAAATCATAATAAAACTTTGAAAAATTATAGCCGGTTTCCGCCTGATTTCATAGCTGCAATCTCTTATATATACGGTATATAACATTAATCTACCTCAAAACAAGATTTTTCTCCAAAATAATCTTATTATGGGTTTAATTAGAAAGAAAAATATAAGACCACCTCAACATAATCAAAGACATAATTACCCTCATGCGTCCTTTCTTATTCGACGCTTAAACATCATTGATTTCAATCGTGACATCAATCATGTATGGTCTTTCACTATAAGAATTGTGTATAGAAGATATTATGTTTAATTTGTTGTAGTTTATTTTGGAAGTATCATGGAAAATTGATCGATAAACATCAATCAAGTATTTTCGAAAAAAATATATTCTCCTTCTGTAGATGATCGTGAAACATTAGTTGTTTCATTGATTTTCATAATATGAGTGATGAGCCAAAGAAAACACAGTAACAAAGAATAAGCTGTCTTGACATACGATATCCATCCCAATATGAATCACAAAATACACTAAGTGTGAGTTTGCTTTATGATGTAAAAAAGAGACCTTGAACTAATGATTGCTTGATGTAACGGAGGACTCTTAACGCAGCTTCTCAATATGGCTTCCTAGGTGCTCCCATAAATTGACTTAATGTACGCACTTTTTTCCCCGGAGGGAACCCACATCCGGTACTCAGAGTGCAATGAGTGTGCATAGGGTAAACCCTCAGTCTGACACAATAGCCTGCAAACCAACGCCAGAAGGTAAACCACACAAGGTGACAGGCTCAGCCGAGAAAGCGTGTGTAGAGGGACTCGAACTCATGACCTTTGGTCACAAGCATGCCTTACTCAACCAACTCGGCTACCCCCTTGGGGGCACTTATTGTACGCACTGAATACACAATATTAAAGTCCTCACTATCAAATATACTAAACCGTTAACCAATCTGTGATATCGAGTTGAATCATATAGTAGCTCACTGTCTTCATCGGTTAATTTTAAATTCTACTCCATTGATATTTTGTCGGGGTTGATCCTAACAATCATGTGTCTTGTAAAATATATTATGCATATTTTCTTTGAGACATAAATATTCCTCTTTTAAATCGACAAAATTCAATACTTAGAAAATATTTTAACTCGTTGAGATCTTTAATGTGAAAATATTAGAGTGGATGATTCTTCAACAATTCGATTACATGTAATTCATTTCCAGTCAATAAGATATCATTAATATTTATGAGAATAACAATGAACTTGTTACCTTGACATTTAGTAAAAAAAAGTAATCCACTTTTGACTGTATGTAAACTGCGATTTTGACGTTAGCTAAAAAATGGAGAACCAATTTTGAGATGCTTGTTTTAAACTATAGATAGATTGCGAAGCTAATATACCAAATTCTCCCATTGTTAACCAAGACCGAGAGGTGGAGACATATATACATACTACATAGTCATCTAGATTTCCATGACAAAATGTATTATGCACATCAAGTTGATGAATAGACCAATTTCTAGAAACTGCAATAGTCAACAAACATCAAAGAATGATGAGTTTAGCAGCTCGAGAAAACGTCTCTTGATAGTTAAAACCTTCAATCTGGATGTAGCCGTTTGCCATCAAACAGGATTTATATTGCTCAATGGTTCCATCAGATTTGTATTTGATCTTATAAACCTAGTGATATCTCATAGGTTTGTGTCAAAGAGAAAGGGGAACCAACTGCCAAGTGTTGTTTTGTTCCAGAACCTGAAGTTCGTTGCTTCTCTTATTGGATTATCAAAGAATATTCTTGATGGACATTGGACCGAGGTGACATCATCAAGATATTTGACCTCATCGCCTTGTAATATTCATGCAAACCCATCAAAAATTGCATAAGACGATTTTTCTCTCTTTGTTCGAGGTGTGTTTGTCGTTGATTCAAGGTCACTGGAAAACGATATGTCTCGAGCCTTGATCTTAGTAAAAATATGTAGCTACTGTTATTGTGCATTGTGTTACGGTGGCGATTGACTTTTATTTGAAGCACAATTGGAGCATTCTTTTGAGAGAATTGGTCGCGCAAGTTAACACATACTTCGCGTGTTGATTTTGTACGGATAATCCTTTCAGCAATGTTTGATTCAACAACATAAGTCAGACAATAAATTATCATGATATTGCATTGGTTCCATTGCTCACACAAAAAATGTTCATTCTTAATTATGATTATAACCGATACACTAATCCACCTACCTTTCTGCCTAAATCTAGTGCAACTATTTATCCACCTTTATCTGGATGGTAAAATCATGTACTCCAATCCAAACTCTATCCAAACTCGTATTAACCATCTGAATGATACCCACCGTCATTTGAATTAATTTCAAATTTACAAAATCATAATCGTCTCCGATATTTTTCGATGACGATAACGCTATAATAGATACACCCACAATGGTTTTTATATGCTTTATTATTTTAAAATTATCAACGGTAATAATTTTGATTCGAGCCAATCTCGTTATCTTTTGCAAAAAAAAAAGTCTCATCAATCTTCTTTTTTAGAATCCCTCCAGCAAAATCGAATCTAATTTCTATCATTTTCATAGTATTCTCTTCTCACACATGTTACGTGACACCAAACCAAGACAGTAATTCCTTCCCTCTTTCTTTCACCTCTATATTTTCGTGAACCAAACAGAGAGAACACAAAAGGCAAAAAAGACATGCCTAATGGGTGGATCTGAAAAATTTCCAAACCAGAAACCCTAAAACTGGAATTAATCTCGTGAATAGCGCAGGTAGGACCTAAACTAAGCCCTTTCTGAAACAGAAGATGACAAAATCACCTTTTTATTATATAGCCAATGCATGTAACATGTAAACCACAAAATTAATTCTCTACGTAAGTTCTAAGCCACTCTCTAATTAACAAAGGCCACCCTCTAGTCAACATCTCGTTCGCCATTAATCTCACGACTCTCCATATTTATTATATATCTATATATTATAAATGTATTTATGAACACTCAAGATTTAATTCCAAAAAAAAAAATCAAACTGTCAAATTACAAACTTATCTCTCTGTTCATACATTGACCACAAATTCATATAGTAATTAGAAACCCAAAACTAAATCTCATATTCTGAATTTAAGCTCTGCTCAACAAGAAATCGAACACCGAAGAACTAGAAAGCCATGGAAGAAAACATCGAATCCCCTCTCTTAAGTAAGCTCTTCTTCTTCATCAATCGCTGCATTTATTTTGCTCGAATCTTGATGTATTTTTATTTATGTTGTGACAGAAGAGAGAAACAATCATTCGAAGAACGACCCATTATCAGCATCATCATCTTCGTCTAAAAAAAATGTAAAATTTGTTGTTGAAGACGAAGATTTGAATGATAAAGAAGAGAAGTCACCAATAAAACAAGTGGCGATGACAGTGCCGACAACAGATGATCCATCTCTTCCTGTTCTTACATTCAGGATGTGGGTTTTAGGGACTCTGTCTTGTGTGCTCTTGTCTTTCCTTAACCAATTCTTTTGGTACAGAACAGAGCCGTTGACCATTACTGCAATCTCAGCGCAGATTGCTGTTGTCCCCTTGGGTCAACTCATGGCAGCCAAAATCACGGACAGGGTTTTCTTTACAGGATCTAAATGGGAGTTCACACTAAATCCAGGTCCTTTTAATGTTAAAGAGCATGTTCTTATCACCATCTTTGCGAATTCTGGAGCTGGTAGTGTTTATGCTATTCATATTGTTACTGTTGTCAAGGCCTTTTACAAGCAGAACATCACCTTCTTCGTCTCCTTCATTGTTATTGTAACCACTCAGGTTTGTTTGTTTTCTAAGGAATCTTTTACCATACTTCTAAATTAGAATATTCAAAAGAATCTTTCGATTTTTCTAAAAAGGTGTTTTACTTTTAAAAGGCACGATTATAATCCATGGGATTTTTATTTAAATTTGGTAATATTAAAAATGTTTATATTAGTTATATTTATAAATATATTGAAAATGAGAATAAGAATGGTAGGTGTTGGGGTTTGGTTGGGCTGGTATATTCAGAAGGTACCTAGTGGAGCCAGCAGCCATGTGGTGGCCAGCTAATCTTGTTCAAGTATCTTTATTCAGGTATCTAATTTATGTTTGGTAGCTGAGCTCGTATCATATTCAATGAGGTGGAGTAACTAGTAACATTTTAGATCCAATCTAAATTGAATTGGTTGGATATTATATTTGAATTTGACTTATATTAATATTTATATTTATGTATAATTTATAATTGACCGGCTTATATTCTTAGTTGGACAAAACCTACCACATCAGATTTTGTCATCAATACACAAAACGAGAGTGGTAGGGTTGGTGTCTCTATTTAATTCATAAATAAATTCAACCTCTTTTTTCTGGATAAAATCAGCCTTTAAAAAAGATTAATAACCATTTTTTGTGCATTATTGTGTATTATTAGGTAAAAATTTACTAAAAAGACGTCAAAACTATTCGGTTGTCTAATATTAAAAATATTAAAATTATACCTTAAAATCATTAATTTTATCATTTTTATTTTTGCAAAACAAATTTATAAAATAATTACACGGTCAAAGTTATAGTTTCTTTTCTCCTATCTTTATTTTTTTTCACTTAAAGCTAAAGAAATAAAACTAAAATCAAACCGAGCTATTGAAGTAATTCTTTTCTAATTTTGTGTATGAAAAATTATATCTTTATCAAACTATTAACAACTATTAAAATTATATATTAAAAGATCCCCAACAGGCTCTTTATTTAACAGTTAATAGTATATATATATATATATATATATATATATATATATATATATATATATATATATATTTCTCTTATTAAAAAATAGTTTCCCACCGCTAATCTAAAAGGCAATCTATATTTACAGATTTTAATTTGATACTGTATATTTACATGTTACCAACTCTTTATAATTTTCCTTGTTTTCTCACATTATCTAACAAATAAAATAACTACCATAATATTAGTGTATCTATTGTAAAAAAATCATAAATCTAAAATTAAAAAGTAACAAAATTCTCTCCATATTTATCTAAAATATAAAAAGACGGTTGGGGATGCTTAAAAAACACAAATTATATAAATGGTTAGATTACATACAAAATATCAAAATATATTTAAAATTAGTTTTTATTTGATGGAGTAAAATCAACAAGAAAAAAACGAACTACCTATTACTACAACTGATGGAACCCATCATACTAAATTTGTATTGAAAAAAATCTGATACGGAGCATTTATATCTTTGTGTGTCTGCCAAGCGATGGCGCCAAAACCACTGTATCTATCGTGGTGTTGTTGACGAAAAATATCATCTTCGTGTCAAGAATGACGACGAACACTACCTACGTGCGTTGTTTTGAATTTTTTTTTAAAATATTGTTTCAAAATATTTTTTTTATATTTATGTTGTTTGTTTATGAAAATTTTTTTTATTTCATTTCGGTCATGATTTTTAAATATTACAAAATTGAATTTTTTTTATGAGGTTGGGTCTTAGTTTTTATTTTTATAATAAATTTTAAAAAATAAAATGTTAGATTGTATTTAAATTTTGTATCATGCAACTTTAGTAAATAATGGTATAAATATAAATAAATAAACAAAGTTTGGGTTTTGGGATTTCTTTGATAAATATTGGTTTTAGTAAGTATTAAAAAAAATTGAAAATGCAACTTTGTAAAATAGTCATGACAGTTTTTTTAACCATTCCTTCAAGTTTATGCACACAAACTTAATTTAATTTTACGAATAAAAGTTGATATGTATTCTGAATATATTATTTTTAAAAGGTTTTATTTATCAAATTAGTTGAAGGTATTTCGTGAGTGTTTTATAAGAATAATTTTGGTTAATGTTAGTGTACACCGTAATTTTATTAAAAGAAAAAATATAAAATCTATTGTAATTTACAGGGCATTGCACGAAAAAGAAGAGAGGGAGAATGGAGGCGTGACTCGAACCCAATTCTTCGTGATCGCATTCCTATGCAGTTTCGCTTACTACATATTCCCCGGCTACCTCTTTCAGATGTTGACTTCACTTTCTTGGGTATGTTGGGTTTTCCCAAACTCCGTGTTCGCACAACAACTTGGTTCTGGTTTGTATGGTTTAGGAATCGGAGCCGTTGGTCTAGACTGGTCCAGCATCTCATCTTACCTGGGTAGTCCGCTCGCAAGTCCTTGGTTCGCAACTGCCAATGTCGCTGCAGGCTTCGTTTTGGTTATGTACGTCTTGACTCCCATATGCTACTATTTGGATGTTTTCAAAGCCAAAACATTTCCTATATTTTCACAGTCTTTGTTCACGTCCACCGGACAGAGATATAATATAACTTCCATCATCGATTCCAACTTCCATCTGGATTACCAAGCGTACGAACGCGAAGGACCTCTTTATCTGAGCACTTTTTTCGCAATGACTTATGGTGTCGGGTTCGCTGCGTTGAGTGCTACGGTTGTTCATGTGGCGCTATTTCATGGGAAGGAGATATGGGAGCAGAGCAAGGCTAGCTTCGGAGAGAAACGAATGGATATACATACGAAACTTATGAGGAGGTACAAGCAGGTGCCAGAGTGGTGGTTTTGGTGCATACTTGTGGTGAACATAGCAGCTACTATAATTGCCTGTGAGTATTACAATGATCAGCTTCAGCTGCCTTGGTGGGGTGTTTTGTTAGCCTGCACGATCGCTATTCTTTTTACTCTTCCCATCGGTATCATCACTGCCATCACAAATCAGAGTCCAGGTTTGAACATAATTACTGAGTACATCATAGGGTACATCTACCCTGGCTATCCAGTCGCAAATATGTGCTTTAAAGTGTATGGATATATAAGCATGACACAAGCCATTACATTCCTCCAAGACTTCAAACTTGGGCACTACATGAAAATTCCTCCAAGAACCATGTTCATGGCTCAGGTGGTAGGAACCTTAATAGCATGCCTAGTCTACCTCACAACAGCATGGTGGCTAATGGAGAGCATTCCAGACATCTGCCAAACAACATCTTCCGTCTGGACATGTCCGAGTGACACAGTTTTCTACGATGCGTCCGTTATCTGGGGACTAATAGGACCTCGAAGAATATTCGGAGACTTAGGTCTATATCAATCAGTAAACTGGTTTTTCCTAGCTGGAGCCATTGCCCCGCTTCTTGTATGGTTAGCCGCAAGGGCTTTCCCTGGACAAGAATGGATTAAGCTTATAAATATGCCGGTTTTGGTTGGTGCCACCGGCATGATGCCACCAGCCACTGCAGTTAACTACACTACATGGATCCTTGCTGGATTTCTGTCTGGTTTCGTGGTGTACCGGTACAAGCCACTTCTATGGCAACGTTACAATTATGTTCTTTCAGGAGCACTTGACGCAGGGTTGGCTTTTATGGGTGTTGTTATATATTTGTGTTTAGGGTTAGAGAATATTAGTGTTGATTGGTGGGGTAATGATCTTGATGGATGTCCTTTGGCTTCATGTCCCACGGCTAAAGGAGTTATGGTCCAAGGGTGTCCTGTTTACACATAGATGAAACCAATAGGTGTTTCTTTATATTTCTTTACAAACTTGAATTGCATACAGTTACATTCCTGGGTTTCAGTTTGGTCTAAGTTGCTCTTTAAAATATTTTTAGTCTGTAACTTTTGTACAGATGGATTGGAGAATATGACAGATCTCCATCTCTGGCTTAATATAGTTAAAGATGGAGATTTATTTGATTTTGTAAAAATGTAGCCTACTCTGGCTTTCTCATATTTGTGTAATTTGTTACACTGCAAAGGCCCATTGCCTATATTTGGACTACTTTTATAAACGAGTTGTGACACAGAAATACTGAGCCCAGATTAATAGAAGACTTCAGCTAAACTACTGATATAGAAACACAAAGTTGGCTGGACGCACGAAGTTGAGCTGGACCCGCTGAAACCTTACGACTGTCTTCTTCCTATATCTTCGGACATCCGTATCAAATACAGTGGCGATGAACTGAGACCAATTTGTCTATAAAAAAACAAGAACCGTGAATGAGATAGGGTTTGGTATAAAAATCGGCGATCTGATCGTGTGAGGTCACATATCTGACATCAAAAGTGCGTTAAAGAATTTGGTAACAAATAAAAGAACATCAAGCTCGATGTGTTTTCTGCGAATATGAAAAATATGATTTGCAGTAAGAGAGCTAACAGCAAGATTGTCACACCAGATGATGTGAGAGTACCAAAAAAAAAAAGGAAATCGCAGCTCTGATAACACTTATACAAGCCAAATGAGTTCGGTTGAAAGATGAGTTAGGACCAGATACTCGAATTATGTATTGGAGTACCAGAAACATCATGTTTCATCGAAGACAATGAGATTAGAGTGTCACCAAATAACACACAGTAACCATCCATAGATCAACGACCATCTGAAAAATTGGCCCAGTTAGCATCAGAGAAGTCAATCAATCGAAGAGGAATAATAGGTTTTATGTGAAGGCCTAACTTTGTGTAACATGTAAGTATTTTATAATTCATTTTATATATTGTCAATGAGTAGCTATTGAGCCATATAAACTAGTTGATCTTGTTTACAACAAACGAAATGTTTGAACTCGTGAAATGTTTGGTTTCGTGTGTAATAAGTATTGAAGTGATCACAATACACTTATGTATTTTGTAGGATTTGGAAGTGGATCACCATCTCATTTATACAAAGATTGGCCAACAACTGTGAGAGTTAAATACGTCTCGGAATGAGAGAGGCCTTCACAAATTAATAAGTCATCAATGTGACTGAGTTAAGTAAAAAACATGTAATATCAATGTAGACCTCCACGACAAGAAATGAATGAAGTGAATTCATACTTTTAGAGAAAACGTAGAATGTAATTTATGAGTAAATATATGTAAATTTTTGTGTTGTTGCATATGATTATGATACCATCCGCATAAATCAAGATGATTAGTATAACACATTTATAATCCATATGATCTTGTTTAAGTCCATACAGATCCTTGTTTAGTTTACACACATAAAAAGACATTGTAAGATGTACAAAACATTTAGGTTGTGTAATTAGGAATATATTATTGTTTAAGTCATTAAGAAGGTCATTTAAAAAGGTGTTATTCATGTCTAGTTGTCTTACATCCCAATCTTTAGGTGCAACAATTGTTAGAAGAAGCCGTATATTAAAGGATTTTATAAACTGACGTTTCCAAAAAATCAATGTCAAGGGTTTGATGAAATACTTTCACAACAAGTCTAGCTATGTAAAGTTGTATCGACCCATTATGGTTGTATTTAAGCTTGTCAGCCTATTTACAACCAACTACACATTCATATTAGGTGATCATGGAATAAAAGTGTAGGTACTAGTGAGGTTTATTTTCGTTTGAGGGTAATTTTGTCCAGAGTTTTGTGGTATTTCAAAGGTATTTAATGTTTGGATAGAGTGTAGAGGGAGAATTGAGCTGCCTGGTTGTATTTAATTTTCATTACCCCTATTAAATGAAAGTGGTTGGGTATTTATACCCTTAATTGTGGACCACATGGGCTTTCAGGTTGACTTATGGATTCGGGTCGAGTTCGAAGACCCATTAGTTTTAAGCAGGTAGATAATTAGCTTAGTCATGAAGTGATTAAGTTTTTAGTACATTAGTTCAGTTCGGATGGTTCAGTGGGTGGATGTTGTCCGAATTTCCCCTGTCTGGTTCTCTTAAAGAGTGGCAACAAATTTCGGACTCATCAATAGCCCTTTTTTAGGTTGTGTTCGAAGGCCTTTGGCAAGACCTAAAAAATAGCTCAAGTGTAATCATAACTTTGTCCGGATATTTTGAAAATGTGTAACGACTTTATCCGGACAGACTGAAACCCTTAGAAGCTGAGCAGTTTCACCAGAGATCATAGGACACGTGTCCTTCTCTGATTCGCCACACCGGCCGTTTTTCTCCTAGAATGGCGCTCCCACTTGTTTCAAAAAGCAACTTCTTCATTTAATGCGAATGACATCAGCGATGCCTTTAATCATTGCATCTACCCTTTCGAATCCTCCTAGGTATCGAAGCATCATCTACCTGATTAGTATAAATCAGTTCACTTTTCACTATTTCATTATCTTCATTATCTCTAATCTGTCAAACTCCAAAGCTTTCATCTCTCAAAAAACCTTTCTTTCGGTGTGAGTTTATGTTAACAGCAAGAAACGCTTTGGTAAAAGGTGGGTGGCTCAATTTGTCAGAGTTGGAAAAGGCTCAAAAGGTTGAACGAGAAAGACGCATCGCTGCAGGCCTCCGTGTTTCCCCTGTTAATAAACCAGAGACACCAAGCTCAAAGCCTGACCAGGGTTCTTCTTCAACTAAGAGTGCTAAACCAAGGAGGTTGTTCCAGTCAAACCTTTCACCAATCGTTTCGGGCTTATCGGTCCAGGAGTCAGAGTTTGTTGTTGAACCAGGGCAGGCAGTCACAAGCTTTAAGAAACCTTCCCCATTTATTGCTATGGGGTCAGATGCTGATATTTCCCCGGAGAAGCTGGTAGATAGACGAAGGGGTCGTCAGGTAAAAGGGCAGGCTGCTGGCACACAGCCTAAACCAAAATCCACGCCTTCGAAATCCGGGGCAAAAAGTAAAACCAGAGGGTCAGAAGCACCCCTCAAAACTCTCAAGGAAAAGCTGTCCGGACCGGAGGCAACTAGCTCAAGTCTTCGAAAATAGACCTCCGGGTCCGAGCCCCAACCGGACTCTAGACCCCAAGAGGGAAAGGATGCTCAACAATCTGAAGGGCCTACTGAGCCAATCATCAGCCCTTCTCTTCCTAAGACAGCCGACAACCCCTCCATGGTAATAGAGGATGTGATGGAGGATAGTGTTGAAGAAGCCCCTTTTGAAACTGACGTCTCCGGGCAAACAAGTGAGACTGCCATCACTAGGAAGAGCAAAGGCAAGGAAAAAGTGTGTCTAAAGCATCTGGACCTGCCGGAGTGCCTTGTGGGAAAGTGGGGCCTTGTTTCCACAAAGTGAGTGTTAAATATCTACTAGCCATGTAGAAAATCAACTATGCTTTCATTCACACAGGTAAACTTGGCAGGTTAAGGACAAAGTGGGGTATTCCAGAGAATGTTAAAGTAAGGATCCCAATCGATCCGGAGACGCCCATGGACTGTAAGCTCAACGAGATTGTCTTCTATACTGAGCTATTCAAATGGGGACTTAGGTTTCCCATGGACCTTGAAATAGTCAGATATTTCCATCTGATTAAGCTCTGCCCAAGCCATCTAAGCCCTAATGCATGGTTCACCCTCATGGCATGTATCATGGCTTTAAGGCTCTCCAGAATTCCTCTTCCGATGGAGCAACTTGCTGCTGTGGCAAGCCTATGCAGAAATCATGTCATCCATTTCTATCACTTCAACATGGGTGACAGCTACAAGGTAGTGGATGAATTACTTGAGTCAGAGAAAGGTTGGAAGACTCAATTTCTGTTCGTCAGCGGTGCTTGGGAGAATGGGAAGAAAATTAAAGCTGGTGTCAACCCGAGCATGCTCACCAGCAGATGGCGAAGTGATGGTAATAATCTCACCAGATACTTCTACTTTTACTTATAATTCTTTTTTATCTAACTCTTTTTCCTTTTGCTTTTTGGTAGTGCTGCCCAAGGATTTCAATGATTACCTAGAGGTCGGGCAGACTACTTGTACCAAGCTGAATGCTTGGGCAGCTGAGAAATGGGCAAACCGCTTCCACAACTGCTCTACCGGAGGAAACTTAGCCAGATCCTATCTGTGGAATACAACGGACCGGAGGGATCTGTCTTGGGAGGAATTAACTACTCCACCCCTTCGGGAGTGATCATCCGGAAGACAGAGGGAAAAGATAGAAAATTGGTCTTGTCGGGCAGAGCTAAAGCCCCAAGCAAGATGAAGGGTAAAAAAGCTAAGGTCGGGCGAGGTGTGGCAGAGGCCAATCCTACTGAGGTGGAAGAAGTTGTCCCAACAAATCCCGAGGGACAAGGTCAAGGGAAAATCGATGATGCCTTACTACAGGTGGTGGAACAGGAGAGCACCAAGGAAGCTGCTGGGTCTTCAAAACCTCAAAATGTCCTAAAGAGGACAGGAAACGGGGAGCAGATGGCGGAGGCCGGGATGCCAAGAGAAAAAAAACTTCCAAGGGAGATGAGATTTCTCTCGGGGATCCGGAGCCACTACCTCCCGTTGACCCTACTGATCCTACGAGAGCAGAAGAGATCCCTGGTGACTTTCAAACCGAAGAGGTTGGAGGAGGGGATATCAGTATTGATGGTGTCGACATCACTGGGCTTGATGGGATTGGTCTTTATTTTGAAAACCTCCCCAAAGATGATTTTGATGGGCCCTACCTCCCTCCAAGTTCTTCGAACACTGTCACATTCAACGGTAAGTCTTTTCTGTCTCAAGCGAAAGGGATGTCATTGCTCACTCCATTCTGAGCAATGTCTAGCCATTGCTTATTTTGGAAAAGCAAGTACATAATCAGTCAGCCATCATCAACACCCTCAATTCTGACAAAGAGAAACTATCAAGCGATCTTCTTAGTGCCAACCAAAATACTGAGGCATTAAGGAAAGAGAATGAGGAGTTGAAGAAACGTCAGGAGGACTTGGCCAACAGGTTAGCCACTTCGGAAGGAGTTGTCAAAGAACTCCAACTAAAGCAATCTGTCCTGGAAAGAGACCTCATGTCATCAAAAGAAGAAATGAAGGCCAAAGATAGCACCATTTAGGCCTTGACTAATGACAAGATCTCTCTTGAGAATAGTGTGTCCAAGGCTGAGCAAGAAAAAGCTGACTTGTTGAGGGAGCATGAGAAAACAATCCAGGCTAGGATGGATGCTTACACCAATGAGGTTATAGATTCTCATGAGGCAAGGTATGCTGAGGTTAGGTCAGATATGGTTCTACTATTTCATGAAAAAATTCTGAAGAAGACCTTGGGGGATTTATGGCGATTCGTGGAGTACGAAGACATTCCTCATCATACCATGTCTGTTGGTGACAAGTACAACTACTCTAGTGAGGACACCAGTGATGAAGAAGAAGAAACCGGGGAGAGTCCGGATGATAACCCAAAGAAGAAAAAGTCAAGTGAGGCTGAGCCATCTTCAAAGGCTCGGTCTTAAAGTATCAATTATCTTTTTAATTTTGTTGTGATTGAACCAAAGTCCTTGGATGGCCAAGACATTTTTCGTAACTGTGTCTGGTCCTTGTCTGGATAAAACTTTCTTGTTTTGACAATTCAAATTACTTGGATGGCCAAGGCATTTCGTATGTTTTAATGAGTAGTTTCATTTTGCATAACTGCTGCATCGTTTCATGATTTTTTTTACTTTTGGTGGCTAATGTTTAAACAACCCTTAGTTATTTCACAAGTATTTTAAAGTGAGAGTGTTTAAATTCTCCGATGACCAATGTTTAAGTAGTCACCACTCCACCAATTTAATCCGTTCTGCTATTGATAAAAAATTTCAGAGAAAGCTTTTAATTGAAACACTCCGAATCTTTTAAGAAGGCATCAAATTTTATAAAAAAGCCCGGACACCTCATTAAAACCTCCCCGCGCCACCATGGTAGGAAAGAGTATGCCCCCAAATATTTACATGAACTGTTAAGCGAGTAAATATTTACATAGTTTCTATTCCAAGTACAGCTGGAGGTGTTCAATGTTCCGGATGATGACCCAAAGAAGAAAAAGCCAAGTGAGGCCGAGCCATCTTCAAAGGCTCAGTCTTAAAGTATCAATTATCTTTTTAATTTTGTTGTGATTGAACCAAAGTCCTTAGATGGCCAAGGCATTTTTTGTAACCGTGTCCAGTCCTTGTCCGGATAAACCTTTCTTGTTTTGACAATTCAAAGTCCTTGGATGGCCAAGGCATTTCGTATGTTTTAATGAGTAGTTTCATTTTGGATAACTCATGCATTGTTTCATGATTTTTTTTACTTTTGGTGGCTAATGTTTAAACAGCCCTTAGTTATTTCACAAGTATTTTAAAGTGAGAGTGTTTAAATTCTCTGATGACCAATGTTTAAGTAGTCACCACTCCACCAATTTAATCAGGTCTGCTATTGATAAAAAAATTCAGAGAAAGCTTTTAATTGAAACACTCCGAATCTTTTAAGAAGGCATCAAATTTTATAAAAAAAACCCAGACACCTAATTAAATCCTCCCCGCGCCACCAGGGTAGGAAAGAGTATGCCCCCAAATATTTACATGAACTGTTAAGCAAGTAAATATTTACATAGTTTCTATTCCAAGTACAGCTGGAGGTGTTCAATGTTCCAGGGGTGATTTAAAATCCTTCCATATTTGTCTTGGAGCCGGTATGTCCCAGACTTAAGATTTTCAATGACCACATAGGGTCTTTCCCAAGTTGGAGCCAACTTACCGAACTGCTTCTCTTTAGTATGTAGGAAAAGTTTTCTGAATACCTTATCCCCTGGCTGAAAATCCATTCTCTTAACTTTAGAAGCAAACCTGCTTCTCATCAAACATTGATAGTGTGCAGCTCTAAGATGAGCCTTAACTCTTCTTTCTTCTATTAAGTCAAGCTGGCCTCTGATTGCCACATCGTTAGCGTGTTCGGAAAAATTATGAACTCGAAATGAAGGGAGAGTAGCTTCTATGGGAGCTATGGCATCTATCCCATATACTAAGGCAAAGGGAGACTCTTGTGTTGCAGCCCCGGGAGTGGTCTGGTAAGCCCACAAAACTTCTTGCAAATAACTAGGCCATTTTCCAACAGCCCCTTCAAAATTCTTCTTTAGACCGGACAGTATTGTCCTGTTGGCCACTTCGACCTGACCATTTTCTTGTGGGTGGAAAGGAGAAGAGAAACAATGTTGTATGCCTTTAGAGGCACGAAAACTGTCCATTTCTTTGTTGTCGAACTGTTGCCCATTGTCTGTTGTTATCTTTTGTAGAATTCCAAATCTGCAACAGATATTGGATAAAATGAACTTTATAACAGCTTTTGATATCGTACCTGCCAATGGAGCTGGTTCGATCCACTTCGAAAAGTAATCAATAGCAACGATAATAGTTCTGCACCCTCCGGATGCAATGGGTAGAGGTCCCACTAAATCCAACCCCCATCGAGCAAAAGGTATTGGATCGGAAATTGACTCTAAAGGGATGGCTGTGATATGAATTTTATTGCTATATCTCTGGCATGGGTCACACTTTTTTACCAACTCCCTAGCATCTTGCATTATGGAGGGCCAATAGTATCCAGCTAACAAAACTCTTCTTGTTAGAGCCCTGAATCCACAGTGAGCTGATCCCTCACCATCATGTAACTCGGAGAGCACTATTTGAGACTCGTCGACCCCCAAACATCGTAAGAGGGGTTTACTATAAGACTTCTTATAAAGAATATCTTTTAGGATGAAAAACCACGAGCCTTGTACTTCACTTTTTTTGCTATTGATTTTTTCGGAGGCAAGATGCCATCTGAGAGATATTGAAGGAGAGGAAATCTCCAATCTTGAGGTTGTTTTATCTGTATATTGAAACTTTCTTCTTCCTTATCCGGATTGATTTGGATGGATGGGCACTCCAGCACATGAATCCACGGGTAGGACTCAGTATAGGCTATGGTTGCCAAGGAGTCTGCCAGTATATTTTCTGTTCGGGGTATGTGTTCATAGATGATGCTCTTGAAATTAAGTGCCACTTCTTTGAGAAGAAGTAAGTATTTAACCAACTACTCCTTTTTTGCTTCAGATTGACCTTGTGCATGATGGATAAGAAGCTGAGAACCGCTCATTAACTTGACCTTTTTGTCTCCACAAATAAGAGCTAATTTCAAACCAACTATAGCAGCTTCATATTCGGACTCATTATTAGAAGCCCTGAAAGCAAAACATATAGCTTGGTACATTCTGTTACCGTACGGAGAGGTCAAACATACCCCAGCACCACATCCCATGGTACTTGATCCACCATCAGTCCGGACGACCCAGACTTTTTTATCTTTCACACCAGTTGTTTGCTTAGTATCCCTATCTGAGTAAAATTCAACTAAGAAATCTGCCAGCGCTTGGGCTTTGACTGTTGTCCGAGGGGAAAAATCAATATCGTAGTCTCCCAATTCCACTAACCACTTAGTCATTCTACTTGAAATGTCGGCCTTTTGGAGAATGTTTTTTAAGGGAAAAGACGTCCGGACAATAATGGGATGAGCCTGAAAATAAGGTCTCATCTTCCTCGCAGCAATCACCAGGGATAGTGCTAATTTTTCAAGCTTCAAATAGTGTTTTTCTGCATCAATCAAACTCTTGCTAATGTAATACACCGGATGGGGATAATTATCTACCTCCCTTACCAATACTGCACTTATGGCACAACTAGAGACTGCCAAGTATACGAAAAGAGTCTCTTCATCAACGGGTTTAAACAAAGTCTTGGGGGAGGACAAATGCTTTTTGATTTCATCGAAGGCCTCATCACACTGTGAGGACCAATCAAAGTCCTTTTCACCTTTCAAAGTTTGAAAAAACGGGGCACACTTGTCCGAAGACCTCGAAATGAAACGATTTAATGCAGCCAGCCTCCCAGTCAATCGTTGTACTTCTTTAACATTCCGAGGAGGCTCCATTTGTAGTAAAGCATTAAGTTGGTCCGGATCAGGCTGTATCGCTTGCTCACTTATTACATACCCTAAGAATTTCCCGGACTGCACTCCAAACACACACTTTTCTAGGTTTAATTTCAAATTTACTTTCACTAAGTTAGCAAAAGTTTCTTGGAGATTTGCCAAGTGTAGTTCTTCGTCCACACTTTTCACCATCATGTCGTCGATGTAAACTTCCATGTTTCTTATAATTTGATCAGCAAAAGCCTTGTTTACCAACCTCTGATAAGTAGCCCCAACATTTTTTAACCCAAATGGCATCACCTTGTAACAATGAAGGCCTCTATCAGTAACAAACGTAGTATGTTCCTGATCCTTCGGATCCACTTGAATCTGATTATACCCATAGAAAGCATCCATAAAAGATAGCAGTTTGTTTCCAGACGTGGAATCCACCAACTGATCAATCCGGGGGACCGAGTATAAATCCTTTGGGCAAGCTCTATTGAGATCTGTAAAATCAATGCACATACGCCATTTTCCATTTTTCTTTTTTACCAATACCGGATTGGTTGTCCATAAAGGGTATCGAGACTCCTTTATGTGCCACATTTTAGTAAGCCGGCCGACCTCTTGAACTATGACATCAGCCTTTTCCTTAGAAAAAACTCTTCTCTTTTGTATCAAAGGTGTTATGTCCCTTCGGATGGATAGTTGTTGTGATATAATATCTGCTGGTACTCCGGTAACATCAGCATTGCACCAAGCAAAAACATGCTGATGGTCTTTCAAGAACTTTAACATTTTACCCTTTAATTCCAATGTCATCTTGGATCCTATCTTGACATTTTTTCCTTCACCCAAAGAGTGTGTTTCAACTTCTTCAATCGGTATTAAAACTACAAGGGCCTCTCTGGGGTCATCAATTTCACCCTCTCCCCCAGAAATCCCCTCAAACTGCTATTCCTCATTGATCCGAACTGCCCCCAACGTCCGAGGAGCCAATGCTGCTGCATAACACTCTCTTTCTACCTTTTGGCTGCTCCGAACAACTCCCACTTGTCCTTGCACAGCATATTTCAAACATTGGTGGACTGTTGAGGCCACGGAATGCATCCTAGAGAGCCAAGACCTCCCCAGAATAACATTATAATAAGTGGGACAATCCACCACGACGAACAGTATTCTAACTATCTTTTTAAAAGGGCCTTTGCCCAATAAAACCTCCTCCTCGAATTCTCCGATCACGTCTACTGAGCTTCCTGTGAAACCCACAATCGACATGTTCGAACATTGAATTACTATTGGATTTTTCATCTTTTTATAGGAAGTTAAAAAAAGAATATTGGCAGAACTTCCGGTGTCCACCAAAATTCGTCTTATGTCATTGCCCCCGATGGATGCTCCTATGATAACAGCATCTTCATGAGGACCAGCTATATCCCTCAAGTCATCCTCATCAAAAATAATGAAGGGAAATGGAATCTGCGATTGATAGGAAGTCATGCCTCCTTCCAGTTGGGTAGCTAAAGTATGAACGTGCCTCTTTCTTGAAGAAGAAGTTGGTGCTGTTATGGTGTCTCCTCTGAAAATTGTGAGTGACTCATAAAAGTTGATAAGTCCGGACACCGACTTGCAATGTTCTGCGATAACACCCACTTTATTCCGGGTTGGATCAGGGTCCAATTATTCTGACTCTACATCGAACTTTTCGATTATGACCATAGCCCCATCCGGAGCCGATGTACCTGCATTGTTCGGACCAACCCGATGAGCGTTATCAGACCTATTTCCTCATCTCTTTTTAACATATGCTCCCAATTTTCCTCTTTCAATCAAATTCTGGACTTCTTGCTTCAAAGCAATACAATCCTCAGTGGTATGGACAGTATCATTGTGATATTGGCAGAAACAATTGTTGCGGCTCTCCTTAGGAGACTGTAACGCAGCCGGCCTTCTATAATGTACTTCGTCTTTTGTTTTGTCATAAATGGTGGCTACATTTTCTTTTAATTCTGCAAACCATTCCGGTTGAACCCAAGGCCCTCGTTTATTTCTAGATTGTTGACTCTGAGCTGGAGCAGCTGGCTGAGACTGAGCTTTGGCTCTGTTATAACTCTACCCGGCCTCCCTAGCCTTGTTCCCGGACTAGTTTTAGTTTGGATTCGGTGCAGCCGGAGCAGACCTCACCTGCTTGTGCACCCTAGTTTTCTTTGTTTCATTTACATTAATCCGCTTTCCGACCTGATTCAGCAAACCTCCCCATGTCATGGCCTTTTTTCTGGTTACTGAATCAGCCAGGTTTCTAGGGTTTAAGCCCTGCCTCAAAGAAGCTATTGCTACTTGTTCAAAGCAATCAGCCAACCCATTTTTGGTGTTTACAAAGCGACTTATGTATTCTTTTAGAGATTCGTTTGGCTCTTGGGCACAATGGATAATCGTGTCTTCATTGCCATTTACCTTCTTACTTCCAACAAACTGTCTTCGAAAAGCCACCCAAAAAGTATCAAAATTTCTGATGCAGCCTTGTGGAAAACTGTTGTACCACTTCAGAGCACTCCCCGTAAATGATTGGGAGAATGCTCTACAAAGCAACTTTTCATCATCATCAAAATTCATCATGAAATTTTTGAACTGTTCCAAGTGGTTATCTGGGTCTTTACTGCCATCGTTAGGGATGGCAATGGGCCGTCTGCGGGCCAGCCCGCTTGAGCCCGCTTTTGTTGCACTTGAGCCCGAACCCGGCCCGACCCGCTCCCGGGCTCATATTTCCAAACCCGAGCCCGCCCGCTAATGTCCGCCGGTCAACCCGGCCCGACCCGCGGACATTAATTTTAATATTTTTTAAATATTTTTTAATTTATTTTAAATATATTAATTTAATTTTTAAAAATATTACTTATATTATATATAGAAATAATATATTTATATATATTTTATGATTTTGGGGCCGGAACGGGCTGGACAAATTTGAAACCCGAACCCGGCTCGGCCCGGTTGCGGGTTATATTTTCTGAACTCAAACCCGGCCCGTTCTAAGTTCGGGTCGGGTCGAGTCGGGCCGGACACCACCCGAATTGCCACCCATAGCCATCGTATTGTTTCATTTTTGTACTGTCAAACCTCTTAGGAAGGTTTCCGGATAGGATCTTGGAGAACAATGGAGATTGTCTCCAATTCTAGCCACGACTGAAAACGATATCCTCATTAGGAGTTGCAAAGATACCTGGTTCATCATGGAAGGCAAAAGGATCCATCACCATCCGATCTACGTGTCTCCGACTATGAGACGATCCTTTGCCTATATGCCTCTTTAACCTTCCATGCCTATCCCTTTTTCTTGAGTAGTTTTTTACTAACTTTTGTTTCTTTTTAGAACGGCCTTCATCACTGCTGGATGACAGGGATTCTTCGACTCCATCTTCACCTGAGGAGCTGCTGGAAGATTCTGAGTCTGAATCAGAGCTTTCCACCGCTTTAGACCGGTGAGACTTTTTTGAGCTAGCATGAGTCTTTTTTGTGCTCACATGGGTTTTTGAGGGCTCATGCTCCCTTGGATTGTCAGTATGATGAGCTACTGACGCCTTAGACTTCTCTTTTGTGCCCATCCCTTCCCTCTTGGCAGCCCTCAGAGCTTCTATTTCAACTTTTAACCTATCTCGCTCCTTAATGGTATATTCATCATTTTCTCCCACCACTTCGGCCAAAGCTGGTGGTACTTCCTGCATGTCCGGATTCATCCAAACTGGTTTCACCTGATGGTTTTGAATGCTAGATTCAGGCATCGTCGTTCTCCCACTGTGGTCGCCAATTTGGTGAGGTTTATTTTCATTTGAGGGTAATTTTGTCCAGAGTTTTGTGGTATTTCAAAGGTATTTAATGTTTGGATGGAGTGTAGAGGGAGAATTGAGCTGCCTGGTTGTATTTAATTTTCATTACCTCCATTAAATGAAAGTGTTTGGGTATTTATACCCTTAATTGTGGGCCACATGGGCTTTCGGATTGACTTATGGATTCAGGTCGAGTTCAAAGATTCATTAGTTTTAAGCAGGTATATAATTAGCTTAGTCATGAAGTGATTAAGTTTTTAGTACATTAGTTCAGTTCGGACGGTTCAGTGGGTGGATATTGTCCGAATTTCCCCTGTCCGGTTCTCTTAAAGAGTGGCAACAAATTCCGGACTCATCATGTACAACATTATATTTCTCATATATAGCATGCATACATTTATGATCGCATAAAAAAAGTTCTCATATATTAGTAGTGTTCATAGAGGGACCTTGAGAAGTGGTAGTAACACCTTCTTGAATTACGGTAGGTTTATAATACCAGTTTTAGCTTTTGTGTGCATATAATATTGATATTTTAGGGCACATGGTTGATCAATAACATTATGTTGATTAGATTTAGATTCCGAAGTGGGTTTAGGATTTACAGAGTTATTTTTAGGTATAACATGATGTATTGGCTTGACAAGAGATTGCATAGGTACTTCTCTAGAAGGGGATGATAATGATAGAGGTAAATGTAGGCTTGGTAGTGTAATTTCAATGATAAATTTATGTTTAGAATCATGTAAAATATGTGGATAAAATAAACCTGAATTATTTTTGTTCAGAAATGAAAAATCACATGTCAATTGAGAATTAGACATTATAAGAAACCATAAAAGAAAATGAATTAATATAGAATGTTCATAAGCTTTAGTATTTTAGAAATATGAAAGAAAAAGAAACTTCATCTCATTAAACACAACTTATGACACAAAAGGACACATTTAAAATGACATTGATAAGGCTTTAAACAAGGAAAATAACCACATCCAAATATTTTTAAATCCAAATAATGAGGATACTTGTTATATAAAGGTGCAATGTTATTTAGAATAGAAGTGGGTAGCTTGTTGATAAGAATAATAACAGTATAAAAGGCTTCAGTATAATATTTATATAGTAATTTGACTTGTGCTAGAAACGTTGGACCCATTTCTACAATATGTCTATGTTTCATTTATATCCTACAATTTTGAGAAAAGGTATAAGCACGTGAAGATATAAAATATATCATTGAATTTTTAGTTGTTTGAACAAAAACTCTAAATTCACCATCCTATCTGATTGCATAAGTTTTATTTTTTTTCAAACTAATTTTAAATAAGATTTTGAAGGGAATGAATGCATTGAGTGATTCGATATTTTTTTAAAGGTTATCAATGCGTATCTTCTGAAATCATCTAATAAATGAATATAATATTTATAACTAAAAAGACCCCAAACATTCATATGTAAATAATCAAATGGGTTCAATAACTAAATTTAAATACTTACGATTACTTGAATGGTAATGGTACGTTTGCAATATATCTTATCACGTTTTCTATCGGACTTGCTAAAGTCATTATTCTGGGACGTTAGGAACACCGTCTTGGAAATTATTAGGTCTTCTCTTACACTTGTTTTATGATCCTTGTCTTATTTCTTCTTGGTTTCATTCGTTTAAGCGCTTCTTAACAACCCTCACCGTATATTTTTTTTGTGTCCTTCGTCTAAACACTTCTTAACGACCCTCGTCTTACATATTCTTGTTAACATCCACCTAACTACTTTTGTACAACCCTCATCTATTGTTATTTTGGCGATCTTCATCTAACCACTTCTACACGATCCTCGTCTAACATCTTCTTAATTAACTTTTCTAATCTCCTTTATGACCCTCGCCTTATTTCCTTTTGTGTCATTCGTCTAGTATTGGTTTCTCAACCTTTATATATAATGTTACTTGCATCTTATCCTTTTGTGTGTCTTGGATATAGCATTACCTCGTCATTATAAGGATCATAACCAAGGCTATAGTTTTATCAATCTTATTCCAGCCCATTCATTTGTAATTGTAAAACATTAATAATAAATAAATTATTACCTTCAAATGTAGCACACTTTTATCTTGACGACCTTGATTTAAACATAACTTGTTGGATTGGCAAATCATTTGTTACATTGACAAGTGTGATTCTCACATTCTCAGTTTCAAAATTGACCATGGCAGCAATGAACATACTAGACTCATTCATCCTAGGTTCATTCACAAGAATTTGGGAAACAAACCCCGGAACACTATGTTCCTTCATTCGCACGTATCATAAATACATCACATTTTCTTCCTTTAGCCAAAACATTCTCATCATCTGGATACATAAAACTAAAAACTCTTTAGACAATTATTGGGGACCTCCGAACATAAAAATCCTGAGAAAAATTTCTCCCAAATCTCGAGTGAGTCAATAGTTCAACAATTCTTTGTAATGGATTTCACACGGATGATATAAAAAATTATAAGGAGAAAATTGTAACAAACACTTCGAACAGTAAAAGGACTGAACAACTCAAGGAAAATAAAATATTTACTCGCTATTAGATTTCTCTCATGATTACAAACTGCATAATCCTTTACAATGAGGATGAAACCCTTATTTACACTATTATTATAGCTTTATTCTCAGTTTTATGGATGAATAAAACGTGTTCTTATGCCTATGTAGCATTCCTTTAAGAAAGAGTTGGTTACAAACATTATAAGTTTAAAATCGTATCCTAGAAGGCTTTAGAAGGTTCTTGAGTATTGTTTTCTAACACATCAGCATTCATATATTCTTCGTCTTTAGACAATTTTCTTGATTCGATCACTTTGTTTTGTTTCGATAAACCTTATTGGATAATTTATTATGTGCTTTCATTGTACTCGTCTTCACATTTAGATATTTACTCTACTTGATTTGCTTAGGTTCGCTACATTACCTGTTCAATTTAGTTAGCTTTTGCATTGCATTTAGTTCGTCATATAATTTTTTCGGTTAATTTATTTCCTCCACAATTTCCACGCTCGAGTCATTTTTAGCATATTAGTTACTTTATCTAGGTCGTTTTCTATGTTTACTTATTCTAGGTCGTCATTATTAATTGGACTTTGTTCATTCAGGATAGTCTTGCTAGATTAATGGCATTTACCTCTTGAATAAGGACATAAGACCTGTAAAGAAATATGACCTTATCATACCTAAAGTATAAGATAATTTTGTATCTGACAAATCTAAAACAATCCATCTATGTAAAATGAACTCACAGATAGAACTTACACTTGTAAAACTGGATATGAGCCAAACAACAGATTCCAACCCAAACTTAAAAATAACCATAAATGATGAATCCATATTAATATAAAAACAAACAAAAAAATAAAATTATCATTTACTTATAAGTATATTTACGTATAAAAAATCATAGTACAATTAATATCTATGAAAATATGTCGATGTTATTAAAAAGGACAAGACATTCAACTTAATGTAACATTTACCTATAACTATCAATATCTAAAGTAATAAAAAGAATTTACTAAAAAATACACTAAAAAGTATAACAAGTATACATTTAACAAGTAAACATAACATTTCTAAAGAACAAAACAAGTATATAACAAAATTAAACATTTAGTTGTTAAAAAACAAAAAACAAAAAAATCTAATATTTATACGCTAATGTACTAACAATACTATATATAAGGCTTTGAACATTAAATATTCCTTTAGATATCCATTTTAGTAATAAATAGTCCCTCGACTAAAAATTGACCATTGGTAGTGTATTGATTGTCCGCTTGGTGATAGATAGTCTATCAACTAAAAAATGTGTGGTGGGAGTCCCTTGACTATCCATTTTTTATAAAGTTAGTCCTCTATGTTTGTTTGTTTAAGGGACTTGTTTATCAAAAATGGATAGTCAATGGACTAACTTTACTTAAAATGGATAGTCAACAAGCTAATTTATCGAAAGATAGATAATCAATGGACTAACATTTTTCGAAAATAAATAGTCAAGAGGATACCACCGAACGATTTTTATTCGAGGGACTATGAGTCACTAAAGTGGATAGTTAATGGACTAATTTTAGTTCCAAGAACTATTTGTAAACGGAAAAGTAAATGTATAATCATAATAAACTTTTACATGTTGACAAATCTAGACAAACATGTAACTTAATGTAACATTTACCTATAAATCTATCAAAGTCTAAATAAATAAAAAATAATTAATTGTTCAAAAAACACAGTAAAACAATCATAAAATGTATACATTTAGAAATAAAAAAACCATACTCTTAAACATCCAAATAAAATGTATAACCATAATAAAAAAAATTGCCTATTGAAAAGAACACAGTAAAACAAACCTAAATATGTATAATTTAGCTACTAACAATCATATGTCAGGTACAAAAAGAAAATGTAAAATTATATAAAACATTTAGTTGTTAAAACACATTAATGTAACATTTACCAGCAACTATAACAACATCTAAAATGGTAAAAAAAATTAGTTCTTCACCCAAAATGCAGTAAAACAAGAATAATAATTTAAAAAAAATAATGGTTGATATACATTTCTAGATAAAAATTGATATTTATAAAAATTTACACGTAACATATTTGTAAACAACAAAACAAATTGCCAAAATACGTAGTCTAATAAAGACTAATTTACCTAGTATCAATCATAACTAAAAATTAAATGTATAACAACATTTAAAATTTAGATCTTGAATTATACTACCTATAAAAATCATACTTTTAAACATTAACTCATATATATTTAGCCAAAAAATACAACAAAACAATCTAAATTAACGCATCTAGCTAGTACAAATTTAGTTGTTATTTCCAATTTTTAAACAACTAAACTAGTATATAAAACACATCAAAACATTTTTTTTGTATAAATCTAAAAAACAGTTCATTCTAATAGCAAAACCATCAACATAATATAACAAAGAACAAATTATATTAGTAAGTAGCTATGAACAGAAGATAAAATAGAGATAACTAAAGATTGTTAGAAGCCTAATTCATAATATGATTTATAGCTAAATTGAGATCGAAAAGACGCTAATATTGAGTAAAACAATAGTTACTAAACAAAACATCATAAAAAACAAACAAAACAGAGAAAAATTAACATATATAACTGAGAAATAAAAAACATATTTGATTCCAAAAAAGACGTATAATTGGAGGAAAAAAGAATATTATCTTTCAATTCCATAAAAGAAATTGAATCCGACGAAATAAATTAAGAAAAAAATAGTAAGAAAACATGATAAATTGTGCTTCATTTGAAGAATAACAATAGTAGTTGTAGGGATAATAATGGTAAAATATGATTAATAAAAAATATTAAAAAAATATCTCAAATGACCAAAAAATTTAACACAAATAAATTAATGGAAAAATAATTCTAGATATTGTAATAAATGATCATAAAATCTTAAAAACCAACCCCAATAATTATATTCTCTTAGTATTATAAGTATAAAATTACAAAAAAAACTAAAATAAGACAATAAGGTCGAATTTAGGATAATGGGACCATTTAAAAAAAAGAAACAATACCCAAGTGTTAGAAAATACTATTAGAGAATCTTGTAGATGAATATTTCTTGAATGAGAACTACCTTTCTGGGTCTGAAATAGTGGAATTGATGTCTATTTTTCGATCACTGGTTAACTACAGGTTGAAAATATAAATGTTATTGTTAGGTGTAAGCTAGAAGTAACTCATCAACATAGGTAATGTCGTACGAATACGTAAGAATAGTTGGATCTTCCAAAGATATGTATATGAAAGAGCTATTGAAACTCTCTAGGTGAAGCTTGAGTCGTAACATAGTAGCAAAGACGTATGTTGGATCCTAAGGTTTGAGACAATCTATCAAGACTGGTGAATATTACGTCGAATGAGAGATGGGTTGAACCAAATCAGGTTGGTCCGAAACGAGCTAATCCAAATCAGTCTGATCGGAAGCAAACTGGACCGTAGCACCATAGTTGAGCCGAAGCGGAGTCTTCTATTTACTAGGTCTCTTATATTAATTGGGTCTTATATTTTGGTCTTCCGATATTATTTAACTTACCTATTCATTAACTCTTTTATATTAATTAGGTTTATTTATGAGGTGTTTCCTATATTAAGAAATTATGAGTTATCATATTCGTTGATTAATGGGCTTTAATCTGGAGTGTTTGATGAATGCAGTTGGTATGAAAGTGGTGGAAGAGGACCAAAAAACATCATTCTAATTTCTGTGGCGAATGAGTATGAACACTTTCAATCTACGAAAAAGACTTGTTAGGTGCGACCAAAGTCCCACATCCCACATCGGTTAAACATGGGAAGAAATATCAGTATATAAGTTAAGAATACATCTCCATTAGTGTGAGGCCTTTTGGAAGTGGACCAAAAACAAAGTCGTGCGGGCCAGTGGGCCCAAAGCGGACAATATCACACTATTGTGGAGATCGGAGTATTCTTACTTATATACAAAAACAGAATATACTGACCCAATATTCCCTACAAATGGTATCAGAGCACCAGGCCCAGACAGAACGTGATGTGGTGGGTTGTGATGATGTGGGTGAAATTCTCAGCATGCCGAACATCTTGCCAGGAGTCATACTCAAGGTGATTGATCTGCCGGATAGATGGAGCGCCAGATGGCTCATCAAGCATGTGGCTTGATCAAGGAGCGGCGCAGATTCATCTAAAGATGAAGTGTCTGATAGCTCATCAAGCAGGTGGCTTGATCAAGAAACGACACAGTGTGAGCAGATAGATCCGCCCTAAAGCTCTAGAGTTCAGGTTTCTCTCCACCTGACTAGAGTATGATGAGTCCGAATCCTGCATGCTCCCCGGACAAGGACAGATCGGTCCAAGCTCTCCGGACCGGACATATCACTTCGAACACTTAACCCAAATAACTGTTCGAACTATGACAAAAGTACTAAAAAAACCTAAACACTACTTGACTAAGCTACTTGCTCTCCTACTTAAGAGCTCATGGGTCTTTGAACATGACCCGGGTCCATTTAACATGACCCGAAAGCCCATAAGGGCCCAAACATGAGGGTATAAATACCCAACCACCTGCATTAAGTGTAAAAAAGAAAAATTAACTGCTACCAACCAGCTTAATTATCTCTCTACTCTCTACACCAAAAATAAAACACTCACATACTGCTATTAAACACCAAACAAATTACAAGCCTACCCTCAGGCGATAATTATCCTCACCAGAGTAGGCGGATGGAAGTCAATTGAGAGGAGGCTATAGTGGTACTTTGTTCGATAGGAGGATTGTTAGGTGCGACCAAAGTCCCACATCCCACATCGGTTAAACATGGGAAGAAAGATCAGTATATAGGTTAAGAATAGATCTCCATTAGTGTGAGGCCTTTTGGAAGTGGACCAAAAGCAAAGCCGTACGGGCTAGGGGGCCCAAAGCGGACAATATCACACTATTGTGGAGATCGGAGTATTCTTACTTATATACAAAAACAGAATATACTGACCCAATATTCCCTACAAGACTCCCTTGTAATGGCCGAAATTAAAAAGAATAATGTTGTGAAAGGTGACTCTGAATGGAACGAATCAAGCGTGAGGGATCGGTCAGGAAAGAGAAATTCAAGCAAGAAGAGAGAAAAATCTCAGTCAAAGTCTGAAAGGGCTGGACGGGTTCAAAATTAACATGTTCAATATGCAAGAAAAAATGGGATATGAGTTGGAATTTCCAAAAATAGGGAAATAGAAACAACTATCAGAAAACCAAAACCAAATAGGTTGTAATGGTGTCTGATGATTGTAAATAGTTAATGACATATTATTCTTCCAGGTATAACAATAATTGGGTGTTAGATTCGGGTGTTTCATTCCACTTAACTTCCAATAAACATTTGTTTGAAGACCTGCAAGTGCTTCTAAGAAAAGGGTTACCCTCAGGAATGACGAGTCATGTAATGTAAAGGGGATTGGAACGGTTCGGTTCAAGTTGTCTACATGACTTGAGAGAGTTATTAATAACATAAGTTATGTATACAAAGTTAAACATGTAGCTTTAAAACATGTATTTTAATTAATATACTAGCTTTAAATATTATGCCAAAGTCCTCGAGTTGGACCTACCATCGTTTAAGATGATCTGAAATGTTTGGCTTTTATATTACACTATTCAAAGTAACGTTGTGTGCGTAATTATTTAATGACTTTACTCAATCTTCCTTGATGCTATAACCAGAACAAACGCTTGTTTTTCAATTATAAATATATTGTTTCGACATCAATAAGCTCTTACTTACATAATAGATGGATTGTTATCAAAGTTTTTATTATATTTTTCAATATTGATTTAATGTAAAAATAATTATTTCATATAGTTTATTATTTATCAAGAAATTGATACATAATGATTTTATATTATTATATGATAATTTAACATAAATTTTTTAATAATTATGAAAGATAGCATCTTAGTCTTTTAAATTTAGTTGGAGATTATAAAATCTAATAAGTAACCTAATACAACGATTTCTTCATTTTGATTTTAGATTATAATAAAATGATGTTTATTTTTTATTTTCCATTCTTTGCATGCGGCCAATATAAACTTAAACATTCATTTCTACTTTTTTTTTCTTATAGACTCTTTTGATAAGTAGTTGTTTAGGCTAAATAAACAACATAATCATATAGTAATGCTAAACAAATAAAATAATGACATTGTAATGGAAGCGCCTATAGAAATTCTATAATTATTAAACGTAGTTAGATTTTTTGTTTTTTCAATATTTACAAAATTGGGTTTTTAGTTATTTACGTACATTTTCACCAATTATAAACATAGTTACAAATAAAAAATCCATATAATCTCAAACTTAAAGCTTTTAAAATCAATCCAATAAACCATTTATACTTCAATTTTTTTTTAAATAAAATGAATTATAATGCTTTTGAAAGAGATAAAATTATTTTTATCTTTGTGTTTGTAAAAAAAAGTTAGATATGAAAGTTTGTACAAAAAATAAAGAATTCACGAGTGTAAGATTATTTTTTGTTGTGTTTTACGAGATACTTGTCTACAAAGATAATGTTATTTTTTAATTTATACAAATATTAAGATGTAAACTTTTTAAATCAAAACAATCATACTTATATAAATTATTGAGTGTTACTCAAATAAAAACATAAATCTTTATAAAACAAGCAATCTAAAAATATCTTAAATAATGTAAAATAAAACATTAAAATAAATATAAAATCATCACCACCATTTATCATAATGTAAAGTAAAATATTAAAATAAACATGAATAATGTGACATTGCTTTTGGTGACAAACTTAACAAATAAGATAATATTAAATTAGACTAATTGATAAATTTATATTAAAATAAATTTAATAACTATAAGAACTATTTTTTTAGGGAACCCGCAACCACTACTCAAAATGCAATGTAAACCTTCGGTCTGACTCAATAGCCTGCAAACCAACAACGCCAAAGGTATACCACACAAGGTGACATGCTCAGCCGAGAAAGCGTATGTAGCACACAAGGTGACATGCTCAGCCGAGAAAGTGTATGTAGTGGGACTTGAACTCATGACCTTTGATCGCAAGTATGCCTTACTCAACAAACTTGGCTAACCCTAAAACAAAAAACTAAATATTATTGATTAAGTTTAGTGGATGAATTTTATATATTATTGAAAATAATATGGAGTGAAATGAATCTAATTAGTTTTATTAGAATTAAATTTTTTATATATTATTAAAAACAATTTTTTTTTTCATAATAATAATATTATTATTATTATTTATTTTTATATATAGTCTATATTTTTGTGTGGGACCGGATTAAATATATTAAAAATTTATATTTGACCCGACCAATATACGAACCATAATATTCATTTATGTATCCGAATTACTATAAGTTTGGTTCAGACAAAAACTCAATCAGATACGGTTTGAATCGGCTACTCTCCTTAAATGTTGCTGGATTTATTTCTCTTTTCATCATTATTATTTTTTTTAGCAAAATATCAATATATTAATTAAAAGTGAATTTTACAAAAGACAAGAGGCCCAAAAGAGAATACTAGGGCTCAACAAAAAAAAAAAACCAGGGCTCAAAGACAAAGAACCTAAAATCAGCCATAAATCGAAAGCAAAACCCTAATTTGAAACCCTAACACCTTCAGTCTTCTATGCCTCCTCCCTCTCACACAAATACTAACCACATAAACAATACACCAACCCTAGCACACAAACAATCCAATCGCCAGATCTGAAATCAAGGAAAGCCATGAACGACCTTCGAATCCACTTCCACCACACACCCAAACAACTCAACTTCACGAAGCTTCATCCCAAATTGCTTAGACGACCAGAGGTAGAAGAATGCACCTACCCAAGGTCGATGTACCCAACTCCTAAGCTTTCAAGAACGATGATAGCAAGGAGAGGGTTAGGAACATCATGAATAACGAAGGAACGATTCATCCTTTCAGCAAGAATCCACTTTGATATCCAGTCGGCCGCCATATTTTCCGATCTGGAAATGTGGCTAATTCTCATAGAAGGGAGAAGCAATGCTTTACATATATCATCACTGGAACTATTCAAAGCACCACCAGAAGACAGGCTGTTGACAAGAGTCAAACAGTCCGACTCGAGATCGACATTTCTCCACCCTTTCCTATGACAAAGCAAAAGGGCCTCCATAAAAGCTCTTCTTTCAGCTTGAAGGGGACTAATCTTGCCAAATAGGAAGCCGACACCCTCAATGCAGTTCCCCTGATTATCACGCACGATTAGACCACCAGTGGCCTCACCAGTGTAGCTGCAAGCTCCATCGGTATTGATTTTAAATCTACCAGGATCAGGCGCGTTCCACTTCAGGTATGTTACTTTCCTCTTACAAATAGACAGAGCACCTATCTTAGCACCTGCATCAACCACATGAACCCAATGCTTATATTTAAGATTAGAGTCTATACCTAGAATGAAGCGATTAATTCTGCTAATAGCATTATAAAAGTTATCAACAGGCTTATCAAACTTGCAGTGATTTATGTTAAACCAGATTGTCCATACTATCAGTTGTGGAACAATGTGGGCAACATGGAAATTACTGCGAGTGAAACTGAACCAAGTAAAAAACATGCGACGCAGGCTCATGAAACGCATTACTGGAATCTTAAACATGATCCCATAATAGTTCCATAAGGGTCAGGCATAGCTGCAATTGATGAAGAGATGTGTTGTATCTTCACAGTTGCAGCAAAAGTGGCACTTAGAAACTATATAAAAGTGCTTATTGGAGAGAACACTGTCAATAGGAACAAAATTTTTTAGTATCTTCCAGCTGAGAAAAGAGAATTTTGTAGGTATAAAATGATGCCAATTTTTTTTTGAAAAAGAATGATTTGTTACTTTTTGTTCTGATGTTTTCCCAAGTCATTTTGGTACTAAATTTTTTATCTTTAGATAGGCTCCATTCTATAGTATTATCCTGCTCATGATTGATATTGACACAGCTTATGTGTTGATATCTTTCATGAGAAAGGAATGAAATAAGATTGGAGTCCCATCTACCATCTTTCCAAAAAGAATTAATTTTAGCTGGAAGGTACCAAGAATTTTGCTCAGAAATAATGGGTGTCATCTTATGCCATGAGTCTCTCCAAAAATCAATATCCCCACGACCAACATTCCAATGAATAAACTGGTCAGCACTCTCTTTAACAGAATGGAGTCTCTTCCATACAATAGAATCATTAACACTACACTTAGCAGTAAGAGGATGCATATTCTTGCAGTAAGATTTAGAGATTAGATCAGACTACAGAGACTTTCCCTTTCTGAATAAGTACCAAAGCTTATAAGAAAATGTGAGTTGAATATGAGACAGAAGTTTGATATTCAAACCACATTCATCAAAGGGCTTGCAAAGGTTTCTCCAACCAGCCCAATGAATATCACTCTCATTAAATTTAGGTCTCCAAAGAAATTTATTGAAACAGAGCTCAATTTTGTTCAACATGTTTTTAGAAATTAAACTATTTTGCATCCAGAAATATATGATAGGGTGAAGAACATGTCTTATAAGGGACAGTCTGCCATTATAAGACAGATTCTTCAGATCCCACTCATTAATCTTGTTATAGATTTTAGCTAAAAGAGGAGTGTAATGCATCCCTTTATTGTTTGCAGCTATTGTGATTCCCAGGTAGCTGAATGGAGCATGCTCAGTCTGAAATCCCGTGGTGGAGTTGATTCTAGCAGTGTTGACACTAGATTATCTAGAAGAGGTAATAATTTTTGTCTTGTCTCTATTAATCAATTGACCAGATTCTTGCTGATATTTGTTAAGCAGATGACTCAGGCTTTTGATGGAAGAATGAGCACTGTTGGAGAAGATAATTATATCATCTGCAAAGGCTAAGCATGGTAAGATGTATCCAGATTTTAAGTAGTACTGCATATTATTATTAGACACGTAAAGGTTATCCAATCCTCTTAAAAGAGCTTCCTCAGCCAGGATAAAAAGGCAAGGAGATAAAAGATCTCCTTGTCTTAACCCAGTCCTCTGAGGGAAATAACCTGAACAAGAACCATTTATTAAAACAGAAATCATAACATTGGAGATCAGCTTGTAAATTAGGGAGGCAATATCATCTGAAAAAACCAAAACATTTTAAAGTATTAATAACAAAGGTGTGAGACATTCTATCAAACGCCTTTGTCATATCTAACTGTAAGATGATATTGCCTTTAGAAGGCTTTCTTCTAATGTTATGAAGCATTTCCTTGATAATTAAAATATTATCATGAATTAATCTCTCCTTAACAAAAGCACTCTGCCCTCTGGAGATGATTCTGGGGAGAATAGAAGAGATTCTCCTGTTAATAAGGGCAAAGATCAATTTGTTCATAATAGTACACATGCTTAAAGGTCTATAATTGTTTCAGGTAATTGGGTTAGCAAATTTTGGAACAAGCACAATCCCAGTGGCAAACACACCTTTTGGGATAGATCTACCAGCAAGGTAAGCATTTAAAGCCTTACAAAGATCATAACTAATTATATTCCAACAATGCTTAAGAAAGAAAGTATTAAAACCATCAGTGCCAGGGGCACTGTCTTTCTTCATATCATAAATGATAGCTCTGACTTCTTCCCTTGATGTAGGCTTAGTAATCTCTTCATTATCCCTGTCCAAAACAATCTTAGGAATGTTGTTTAGTATAGAGTCATGAGTATTAACAGTGTTACTATTATCAGGTTCATTGGAAAGGATCATTTTGAAGTGAGACACATCAGAGGAATCAATCTCACATTGATCAGTAAGCCAATTATCTTTATCTTTAATGCCAGCAATATAGTTTTTCTTTCTTTTCTTGGCTACATAATTGTGATAAAGTTTAGTATTCCCATCACAATCATTTAGCCAAGAATTGAAACACTTCTGTTTCCAATAGCATTCCTCATCTTTTAAAGCAAGAATGAGTATGCTATTGGCTTTAGAAAGCTTAGATTTAGAAGTGTTATCATTAGTATACTGGTGAATCAGCTCACAATTCTCAACATCAATAATAACTTCTTTAACCTTATTAAAAATGTTTCCAAATGTTGTGAAATTCCAATTTTTTAAATGCTTCTTCAATCTTTTAAGCTTATACCAAAAGATGGTATTCTCATCACCATTACAATGCTTGGACCAATTCTGATTTACACAATTCATGAAATCAGGATGATTAGTCCAAGCATTAATAAATTTAAAAGAACTCTTCTTAGTATGAGTATCGGTGTTAGAGACTTTGCTAATAGAAATTAAAAGAGGGGCATGGTCAGAACATGTTCTGACCATGTGGCAAACCTGAATACTTAAGTCATTAAGCATTTTTGATTGATTAGCACCCAGTCTAACATCTTCCAAACATTGTTGTTGCTCCAGGTATAACGAGATCCACTATGCCCAGGCACATCCAGCTTACAGCGTCTTATGAACTCATTAAATTCATCTGCACTAATACCATCATAGTTCATACAATTAAGCTAATCATCAGGGCTTCTGGTGGTGTTGAAGTCCCCAACAATGATCCAAGGCATATCACAAGTAAGATTACTAAGCTGACTTCAAAGTAACTTTCTCTGCATTCTCTGATTCTTAGCATAAACAGAAGTAAAAAAACAATTGAAAGAAGCATAATTGATTTCAACATGTAAGTACTGATCATGATCAACAATGACTGAAACACTAATATCATTAGGCCAAAACAACCAAACTTTATTAGATGTATTAGCCATACAGTTATCAAAACCAATCCTCCTAGCAATCAACTCAATCTTGTCATATCTAGCCATAGGCTCTTGAATAGTGATCATCTTAGCATTCTCATTTTTAATAATAAATTTTAGCCTAGCAATAGTAAGATTATTGTGAATTCCACGAGCATTCCAACTGATAACCTTAATCATTATCAGAAACGGATCTATTATGAACCTTTTCTCTCTTTCTTAGAGAGTTTATAGACAACCTTTTTGAATTGCTGTTCTTGTTTGCAGATTTGATCTTTCTGGAGATAACAGATTCGAAATCTTGGTCAGGATCATTTGAACTAGCCTTTGGAGAAGGATTATAACTACCAGCGTTTCCACCACGAGGAGAAGCCTGCAGGTTTTCCTTGCCCAAAGAGTTATCTTCCTCCTCAAGATTCTGAAGAGCGCTAATGAGATCAGGGTCATTGTTGGAGACAGTCCTCTCTTTCACCGGGCTTTCCATACTTGTTGATGGACAAGACACAAAAGGCCTGTCCTTGGTTGTTATGATAGATTTAAGTTTTCTTCTGTAAACTTGAGTGAAAGTTTGAACCTTAGTAGGTTTAGGAGCTTGATCAAATGTAACTTTATCTTGTAACAACTCAGGTTGAACAACCTTTTTAGCAATAATATCAGCACTTTGCTGCTCATTCTTGGAATCCATTTCAAGATTCTTTTTGCATTTCTCAGAGTCGTGTCCTAAATGATGACAAGTCTGGCAATAACAGGGTGCATTCTTGTAACTAACACCTATCCAGTACCCATCACACTCACCAAAACCAACCCGTAGTTTCCTCTTCAGCAGTCTTGAAACATTGATTTTAACCAAAGCAAAGCAGGCGTTCACTTTGGCTCTATTAATATCTGGCACCACCACCTGATGAACCAAGCCAAAAGAAGAAGCCAATTCTTGTATAACAGATCTGTTATACAAAAACTCCGGTAGCTTCTCAAACCTAACCCAGAGTAAGGCTACAGGGCACTCATAGTTCCTGTTGCTTTGAGGGCACCACTTAATAATTCTCATAACCTTACCTTCCACCTTCCAAAACCGTTTCAACCATAATCTATCAGCGTCTTCCAACACAGAGAATTCAACAAGAATTTTCCTTGAATCAATCGTTACATACGTACACATCCCCTTAAACTTGAAAGAATCAAGAAATGCTTGAAAAGCCAACCGCTTAGGGATGCCATCACTGAATTTGGCTATAAGAGTAGTCCTCGATTGAGTCAAAAGTTCTGCATTCGCTTGCCTTGTGAACCGAATCACATTGTGATCCTCATATGACATAACTCTTTCCGGACGAAACGCAACATTCTCATCCTTATTTTTCAAGACATCCGTGTACAACCTAACCGACGAAGCCACCTTCGAGTCATGAAGAGAAAGACTCGCCCCAGACTTGTTATTCAAAGGAGGAAAGTCGTCAGTGCTTTGAGAATTCACTGCCATAACTCAGACCATCCACAGGCACAGCCTGCGAAGGCCTTGCCTTCCGACGAAATTTTCAGCACCAGCCCAAGCAATGGATGATAACAAAGGCGAGACGAAGAACAATGAAGCAAAGAGAGATCAATCAGAGGGAAGATAAAGAAGAGAAGGTTTCTTAGAGGTTAAGAAACCAACTCATTTCTTGGAGCTTTCTTGGGGGAGAATGCATCGTTTGCTAAATTTCTCTCTTATAAGAAGAGAAAAATAAACAGAATTGTAAATAAGGTGTAACCGAAAATCAAAATCTGCGATTATCCACGATATTTATATTAACCGTTGGCAAACCTTTTTTTAATAAAAAGAAGAAGATATATTTGCTATAAATAAGGGTGAAAATAAAGAAGCTGCTCTAACACTATTCACAAATGAGGGTTTGGAGTTTCCCCAACATTTTTGCTACCCATTAACGATAAACCCTAACCCACTCGAACGTTTACCTTTCTCTAAACTTTCTACTCTTAAGTCTCTCTCTCAATCTGTTTCATCATTCGATAAAGAATTAAAAACTATGACGGAGACGCAATCAGATGGGAACCAAGACACCACCGTCAAAGACATGCAAACCCGACTTGAGACCCGAATCGAGACTCAACGAGCTACTCATTTAGACCTGTTATCGTCTCTCCAATCCATCGTCCCTGATTTGGTTCCCTCACTCGATCTCTCTCTCAAACTCATCTCCTCTTTCACGCGCCGTCCCTTCGCGGCCACGCCGGAACTCCCAAAACCCGCCCCGAAAAGGCATCATCAACAATCCGAACCCGAAACCTCCAAACCTCATGAAGTCCAATCGACACCGAGTGGGAAATCAGGTTCTGAGAATAACCCAAGCTCCCAACCCGATTGGGAGCGGTTGGAGAGCGGGAGCCAAATGTCGGTGGTGAGAGCTATGGTGGCGGAGTGTTTACTGCATAGGGTTCCGTTCTCGCCGATTGACTCGTCAACGGTTTTGAGGAAGCTGGAAAATGACCAGAACGCGACTTCCTCGGAAAAGATTGCTTTGCGTGAGGTTGGCGGCGATACCGGTGGGATCCTTGCAGTGGAGAATGCGCTCCGTTCGATCTCTGAGGAAAACAGTGCCATCGAGCTGGAAGAATTCGTTGTTAGTGGGAAATCCTGCGTTATGGTGTTGGCAATTGACAGAACGAGGCTGCTGAAAGAATTACCCGAGAGCCAACAAAAAAGCGATAATCTGCCGCCGCCGAGGGCTCAGACGCCGATGCAGATGCAGACGCCGATGTGGAGAGGAATGGGAATGATGGGGATGCCCCCACCAAGGGTAATGGGGATGATGACGATGGCAAAGCAAGGGAGGACGGAGGAGGATGATATCAAGGACGTCGAAGCTCTTTTAAGCAAGAAATCTTTTAAAGAGAAGCAGCAATCCAAAACTGGAGAGGAGCTACTCGATCTCATTCACAGACCCACTGCCAAGGAAACCGCCACTGCTGCTAAATTCAAAAGCAAAGGTGGATCTCAAGTTAAGTATTATTGCAAGTACTTAACTCAAGGGGATTGCCGTCTTCAGTCAGGTTCTCTTATTGCCTGCAACAAGCGCCATTTTAGGAGATTGATTGCTATGCACACTGACATCACTTTAGGGGATTGCTCCTTTCTTGACACATGTCGTCACATGAAGGTAAAAAGGTTCTTATCTTTTCTGTTTTCATACTTTTTTGTCCATTTGTAACATTTTCCTTTTTTTCCTGTTAGACTTGCAAGTATGTACACTATGAGCTAGACCAAACACCAGATTCTGCAATGGGTCCTGGAAAACAAATCATACAAGTTGACGTTGGTGAACCACAATGGATTAACTGTGACATTCGTAATTTTCGAATGGACATTTTGGGCCAGTTTGGTATTATTATGGCTGATCCACCATGGGACATTCACATGGAATTGCCTTATGGGACTATGGCTGATGACGAGATGCGCAATCTCAATGTTCCTGCATTGCAGACCGATGGTCTCATATTTCTTTGGGTCACTGGGCGCGCAATGGAGCTTGGACGTGAATGGTATCTTCTCCTTTTTAAGTATTGTCATAAGAATTTTTAATTTGTTTAGATGTACTGTGCTCATCTTGCTTTCTGACAAGAAAAATAATTCATAATGAGCTGATAAATCACGAAAGTGATAAGAATACTCGGGCTTTATTAGGTACTCAAAGAATCTGATGAAATTAGAATAAGTATGGAAGTGTTTCCTGCTTGTCCAAAATGTAGTATATTTAAACAGAGCGTTTTGATATATAGCCAAGTGAGGAAGAGAAGTTATTTGTTGTTTCAATGCTCAAGAAGTTTCCTTCTAGTTCTGTTTTTTAATTAGGAGGTGCGATGCAGTTTTAATTTATTAAAAAAGCACGTCCTGATAAATTTCTTTTGGCGGTTCTGAAAAAACATTTGAAACCCAGTATATCTCCGCTCAAAGTCGTTACTACTTATGAAAGAAATATACTCCCATATAATCTTCTGCAAGCATAGTTTGTCTTGAATCACTGCTTTGTTTCTTAGAACTTTCAATATGTTCTGAAAATTATGTATTTTTTCTACTAAATGGTCACTACTATGCTTCATTCAGTTTGGAACTTTGGGGGTATAAGCGTGTAGAGGAGCTTATCTGGGTGAAGACTAATCAGCTTCAGCGTATAATCAGAACTGGACGAACTGGGCATTGGCTCAACCACAGCAAGGAGCATTGTCTTGTCGGAATTAAAGGGGATCCAAAGGTCAACCGGAATATTGATACTGATGTTGTTGTAGCCGAGGTTAGAGAGACTAGCCGAAAGCCAGATGAGGTTTGTTTTGTCATTCCATACCCTCCTCTAAGTGATTTGTACCTTTAATTGTGTCATGTGTGTCCCTTGATAATATCAGTTTCAGCCTGGTGATGAGTATACTTCTTCCCTGCTGATGAGCTTCCATTTTTTAGTTATATTAATTAATATTTCCCTGAGGATTGAGCTGTCTAGTATTCATTAGAGCCCTAGTATCAGTGTTGAAAGTTTGCTCCGACTCTATTAAACATTTCAAGATAATATATTGTGCTTGCTAGAATTATAGCTGAATTTGAAGGTTTTCGGTGACAACCTCTTATCTAACAAGAATTGAGTCCAACTTCGAATATTTTTTCACCAACTAAGTTTAGAACAAGAATATAATATCATAGGGTAAAGTGCAATTTCTGTCCTTTTATGTTTCACCCTATTCCCTATCACGTCCTTCCCTTCATGTTTGTTTTCACCTAACTCTGTCTTTCATGTTTACATCAGCCTCTAATTTCCTTCTTAGCACTGAAGTGCGAGTCTTTCATCATAAGTGACTAATCATAAAACAATTTAACGTAGGATGCTATATCTTAAGTTGTGAGTTTCTTGAAAACTAATAATAAAGTTATCTTGACAGGTTTCTTTTATAGTCTTTGTTAATTTAAAATTTGACAAATCATGAAGTTCATTTATCTTAATGGGTTTGGAGGAAACACTAATATGTTTGGTATTAAGAAAAGTTAGAATAAAGAAAACAAGGAACAAGGTAAACATCAAGCACGAAGTTGGGCAACAACAAACATGAAAAAAAAAAGAAATATAGGGAAAATTAAGAGGGATAACTGCATTTTACCCAGTTCAAGCCGGTTTGTAAGTTGTACTCTTTGTAGATTAAAAATCCTTGTCAGGTTTGAGCTTAAAGCATCAAACAATTCAGTGACTTTCTGAACTGGTTCGGTAATAATATAGTAATAACCTATAGTAAAGAAACTTGGACAACAAGGTCCATATCTGGTTCCCTAAATGAATCTCGGTTGGTTATTTGAATATATTTGGTTTATTTCTTTTAATGCATATTTATCAGAGCATTTAGTCCTTGTGGGAGTGGGACAATAAAAGTTTAGAATAAAAAACATTATAAAAATATGCCAGCACTTATATATAATTACTTCATTGAGTAAAACATAGTGTACATGCGAACTTGACCTGATGCAAATGTGTTTCTGTAGATGTACCCGTTGCTGGAAAGGATAATGCCACAGTCGAGAAAGCTCGAATTGTTTGCTCGCATGCACAACACTCATACAGGGTATGGTATCGGTCCAAAAACTGCTAATGTGTATATCTATATGGAGATCCTCCAAAAATTATATTTTGCTACAGTTTATCATGTTCAGTCCAAAGGTTATGATGAGGTATCTAACTAAAAAAATTTCTTAGTTATATAACCCAAGGAATCCTGATTCTATATTGTATATTTATTTTCATTAGACATTGGGTGATTGAATAAACGTTTAGACTTATAGTTGCTGTGATTCACCAGATGGTTCTCGCTAGGCAATCAACTAAACGGAGTGCGATTGGTTGATGATGGCCTGAGAGCAAGGTTCAAGGCAGCTTACCCAGATGTAGAAGTACAACCACCTTCCCCACCGAGGGCTTCTGCCATGGAAATAGATTCCACGGCTCCAAGTCCCTTTGCAGCCACAGAATCAAGATCCCCCGACACAGTTGCTTATCCTAATGAAGAGAGATCAACTACTGTGGATACTAATACAGCTAGCTGAACTGTGATTCAATTTGTGTCGAAGCGATATTATTTTGAGAGCAGAAGTATCCGATGGGCGAATTGGATAAAGTTATTATCCATGTAGTTGACATGTATTTATTTATTCCTTTAATCAAAATAGGTTTAGTTAATTATTTTAGTTAGATTTAATATTTAATAACCTATGGGCTCTTGGGTTTGGATTTTACTTAGATTTGGGCTGGAGCCATATAACGGCCAATTAAATTCATGAGCTAACTATAAATACTTTTTTTATGGTACTTATAGGAAGGATCGATAATTACTTTTTAGGTCAGATTCTATCTTCTTAAATATTTATGGAAGCATTCGTCATTTAAAAATTAATTATATTTTGTTATATTATAAAATAATCCATTCATTGAAAATCCTTCGTATTAGATTGGCGACCATGGGAGTGAGTTAGAAAGGTGTCCAAAATGATTTTACTTTGGAAAATGAGAAAGCTAGAAAGAAGAATTTTTTGTGTATGAATGACTAAAAAAAAGTTGCCGGAGAGGAGTAAGACTATTTACGAGGAGAGATTGCACCATTGAGATCTCAAAGAGAAACGATCTTTGGTTTAACCAGAAAATCTTTGGTTTAACCAGAAAATCAAAAACTTCGATGGGCAACTGGGTAATACTGAATATAGTCCGAACTGATGCGAAGATCATTTTTAAAAAAATTCATTAAGTTTCGAAATGGAACTCACAATCATGAATTGTTCTAGTTTTTCGATTTCTAGTAAAAAATCAGTGTTTGAATCTGAAGTATTCTCGTCTTCTCCAAGTAATCATAAAAAGAGAGAGTGTCACCATAATAAGTGCTGGTAAAAAAAGTGTTCCAATTTACATCACAAATCAAGTAAACAAGACTCTTCGGATAAAAGAAATCACAAAAAAAAGATAAAGCGCAAAAAAAAAAAGATAAGGAAATCATAACATAGACTATGTGGTGAGTGATCAATTCGTTATTCAATCTGAATCGAGTACAGCTAATGAAGACCATCAGTTCAACCAAATGCACAATTTGAGGCAGTCACCCTTATTTGTAGAGATTGTTTCCGGTCATTTGCCCAGACGGTTTGATATTTCGAAAATGGAAAAGTTCATTGGGAGCAAAAATCCGGATAACCACCTCGAACAATTCAAGAATTTCATGATAAATTTTGACGATGATGATAAGTTGTTGTGTATGACTTTTTCCCAAACCTTTAAGGAGAATGCCTTGAAGTGGTATAATCGACTTCCCCAAGGGTCGATCAAGAAATTTGACATGTTCTGGATGACTTTTCGAAGACAGTTTGTGAGAAATAAATATCTTAGAGGAAATGGGACACAATAATTCATTGTCGATAGAGCGAAAGCTTGAAGGAATATACCAAACGTTTTGTAGAAACTAAAAATGATTTGCAAGACTCTTTTGGGCAAGTAGTTATAGCTGCTTTCAAGCAAAGCCTCCTGGCTGGGGAGTTAGCTACTATTGTCACCCGAAAAAAAAGCATTGACTTGGGGAGGTCTGTTATCACAAGTTGAAAAACTAATACAGTAGAAACCAATTATCGTCTAAAGGATTCAGGACATAATTTTCAACGAGCTAAGTCTAGCCAATACTCCAAGGGACAACAATCTAGACCTCGGGGAAATCAGTCGTTCCAGCCTGATCAATTTGCAGAGTTACCGAAAATGTTGCAACCATTTATGATAAATCAAATAATTTTTTTATAGTTTCGAAGGCCACCACTCATTAAAACACCGAGCAAATATTAGAATACCTGTTTCTATGGGTATCATAATGATGTGGGGCATAATACCAAGGATTGCATTGCTTAAAAGCAATAAATCCAAACATTGAGCGAGAATGGAAAGCTAACCACTTTTGTCAAAGCACAAGTGGGAAATATATCATTACCACAAGTAGTGGGAGTATCTGTTGTTCGAAGGGAAGCGATAAAAGCGGCACCTAAAAAAGAAAATACTATGGTGATTACCGAACAATATAATGAATTTGATGAGGATTCAGATTATTTAGGTCCATATCCGCATCGAGGCCGAATTATGATGATATGTGAAAAAAGGACAATCTCTTAATTGTGTTAATTTTTTGAATCATTGACTATTTTCGGAGGGATACCGAGTACGCCCCCTCGAGTTATTCTTGAAAGAGGCATATAGTCATCTTGACAACCCAGTTAGAATGGACACTATTTACCCATTTGTATCAGAATCAAATTCCATTTATTGTATTCGATGAGGATGATCTGAAAGATGTTGTTGGGCCACATGAGGATGATGTGGTATTAGGGCTGTAGTTTAAGGGATGGAAATCTGAAATATTTTGATTGATATAGGTAGCTCAACTAATGTTTTATTTCTATATACTTATAAGAAAATGAAAAAAACGTCTGCCATTCTCCTTTCGAGACAATAGTAGGATCTACGAAGAGCTCCACAAACTTGGTTGTGGAGTTTGAAGACAAAACTGTCTTCGAGAAATGACCATTTAAAAAGATAGTTAAGGTACTCTTTATGGTGGTTGATGATCCAACTCCTTACAATGCTATCTTTGGTATATCTTGGTTATCAATGATGGATGGTGTTGCGTCAACAGTTCCCCAATGCCTAAAATATGTGATTGGGGTCAGGTTGCATTCGTTCGAAGCATCCAAAAGGTTTCCAGAGAACGTTATGTCACTTTTTTGCCCCAAAATTATTAAAGAATGTGGCAACCAAGAAGGAATATAATTTACTAGAGTCCTCTTCGGATTCAATTAAAAGGGATGATCCAAAAGAGACTCTTAGTGCGTTTCCGGACGAAGATGTTGAGTTGCACACTTTTCGAAATGGAAAATATGTAAGGATTGAAGCCAAATTTCAATCTAAAGTGAGGCAACAATTCTTATCTTACTTATCTGAGAATTTGCATATGTTTGTTTGGTGTACAAAGGATGTAACAGGTGTATCTACAATCATTATTTGCGACAAGATAGTTATACGGCGCGATGTATGCCATATCATACATAAAGGAAGAGCATTTTTTGTGGACAAATTTGACGTCATTGTTAAAAAGGTAGATAGATTGACAAAATGTGGGCATATTTGGCCGTCTTATTTCCATTATGGACTGCAAATCCAGTGCTTAAGAGAAGAAGAATAAAAAGTGTTGTATGTGTATTGATTTCACAGACCTAATATGAGCTTGTCCAAAGGATCTGTACCATGTCCCCCGAATAGATCTGTTAATATATTCTACTTATGGTAACAAGTTGTTATCATTCATGGATGCATTTGTTGGGAACAATCAGATACAGATGGATCTGAGGGATCATGACAACACTATGTTCATAACAAATAAGGCTATCCACTTTTATAAGGTTATGCCCTTCGGTTTGAAGAATGTTGGGGCTACTTATCAACGTCTAGTGAATAAATATTTTGCCAGTCAGATTGGAAAAAATATTAAGATCTACACTGATGATATGTTGGTAAAAAGTTTAAGGAATGAGGAATATTTTTCTGATCTAAAAGAAACTTTCTCCAATTTGAAAGCTATCAATTTCAAGTTAAAATTCGGAATATTGCACTTTTAGAGTACGGTCCAGAAATTTTTTGGGGTATGTTATAAGTGAAAAAGGGATTGAAGCTGACGTAGTACAACTAAGTGTATTACTCGCTATGGACCATCTTAGATCCACTAACGAGGTTCAAATACTGACCAGGAGACTGGTTGCGTTGAACAGATTTATATCGAATTCTTCAGATAAATGTGCAAGTTTTAAGAAATGCTAAGGAGTTTAATTGGTCTCCAAATTTTATTGAGGTGTTTGTTAAAATCAAAGAACAATTATCTTCACCGAAGACATTAACCTAGCAAGTAACAAGTGAAAAATTGTACATTTACATAGTAGTATTCGACTACGCGGTAAGTGCAGTTTTGGTTCGAAAAATCGATGGTTACCCTCGCCTCGTTACTATGTTAGTGAAATTATTTTAGATCCTGAAAAAGGTATTCGAAGTTGGAAAAGTTTGCTTTGGACCTTGTGATAACAGCCAGAGAAATAAGACCCTATTTTCAAGCACACTCTATTTTTGCTCGAACCTCTTTCCCACTTAAAACTATTTTGCAAAAGCCAGATGTATCAAGTCAGATGACTAAGTGGTCTATTGAATTGAGAGATTATGATATTTATTTTTCTTCTCGAACTACAATGAAGACACAAGATGTAGCAAACTTTTTTAAATTCCATTCCGAACGATCGTATATTGAATCCACCATTGAAATTCCTATGAAAGAATGGAAAGTTCAAACATATCGATGGTCAAGCATGTTGGATTGTTGTGCATGAATTTATTTACTATCTTATTTTGGATATTCGATGTAGCAAGCAATACGCTTTGGTTTTAAAGCATCAAATAATGAAGTTGTGTATAAGGCATCAATAAGAGGGCTACGCCTTGCCCAGATTTTTTGTGCTAAAAGAGTCTGATTGATAATGATTTGCAACTACTCATACGTCATGCTCAAGGTAAATACAAAGCTATAAAAGAGCAGTTGATAAATTATGTATATGTATTGAAGGAGACATTAACTTTCTTAAAGTATGTGGAGTATGAGCATGTACCACGAGCTGAAAATTTGATGGCTGATTCCTTAGCTACTATTGCTTACTCCAAAGTATATCCATGGATCTTAATACAAAATACCCTTCGATTTGAGAAAACTTTAAAGTTGGGATAGGTACTGAAGAAAGTTTTCAAGTCTCAGCAATAACAAACAGAGATTTGTGGCATTAGATTTAAGAGTTTATTACTAAGGGAAGTTTGCCCGTTGATAAAGTGTTGGCTAAAAAGTTAAGGCTTAAAACACATGGATTTTTAGTCTTGATGGATGTCCTCTATAAGAAATTATTTAGTAGGTATTTGTTACGATGTCTTGGGTATGATGAATCCTATATATTATATCTAAATTACACGATGGGGAAGTATCTATCTACTATGGCTATATAATTTTAACAAAAATGATTATATTGGTAGGATATTATTGGTCTTCAATCATGGAAGATGCGAAAGAATTAATCAAAAAATGTGATCTTTTCCAGATATTTGAAAATGCAATACATGTTCCCGTACTACTATAATCGATATCCAAAGCGATACATTTTGATAGAACGAGGCTCAATTTAGTAGAACCTATACCAATGGAATCTGGAGGTTGTCAAACTATTATAATAGCAGTTGATTATTTTTCCAAGTGGGTTGAAGCAGCGCCTCTTTCCGGTACCACATCCAAAATAGTTATCAAATTTGTCCTCTCCAACATATGTTGCAGATTTGAGATTCATACAACGGATAATGGCGCACAGTTTGAGCATAGAGACATGGAATTTTTTGTAAATACAAAGGAATTAAGCATTTCTTATCTTCATTTTTCCACCCTCAGGCTAATAGAAAAGTAAAGGTTGCTAATAAGACCATTCTGATGGGCTTGAAGAAGAATTTAGAAGGGTCAGCAACATGTACGTGGTCAAATTATTTACAAGAAGTGTTATGGGCTTATCCTACTACCCTTCGAACTACAACTCAATAATCTCCTTTTATTTTTGGTTAATATAATGGATGCGGTAACATCGGTTGAATCTACCTTTCCATCTTTTTGAATTGAAAACTATTTCAAAGAAGATAACGATAGAACTACAAAAGTTGAACTAGATATGATTGAGGAAATGAGAACTAGAACTCATTTAGTTGTTCATTATCTAACTCTGATGAGAAGCAAATATGAGTCTCGAATTCAAATAATGGAGTTTGGAGTATGAGAGAGGGTGCTAAAAAATATTTTTCAACATACCAAATACAAAAGGTTAGAAAAGTTGGCACCAAATTCAGAGGGTCGTATACATAAATGAAAGAGTCAAGCCTGGAACTTATCAGCTGGCAGATCAAGAAGGCAACCTTCTGAGACACCCATGGAGCATCAAACACTTAAGAATTTATCTAGAATAGTTGTATAAGATGTTTCTTTATTTTTCACTTATGTAAATATTTGAGGACATACTCTTTCCTACCATGATGGCTCGGGGAGGTCTTAATGAGGTGTCTGAACTATTTGTAATCTATCACGTTTGTCTTAAACCCTTTATATTTTATTTTTATGCTCTGTATATCTTCATGGTCATGTTTACCTTCGAATGTATCACCTTTGAATGATTGAAGTAATTAGTTTGTTTAACTTTGAATGAATTACCTTCAAATGGTTGGATTAATATATTTGTTTACCTTTGAATGGTTAGAGTAATTAATTTTTTTTATCTTTGAATGGATTACCTTTGAATGGTTAGAGTAATTAATTTGTTTACTTTCGAATGGATTACCTTCGAATAATTGGATTAATTGATTTGTATACCTTTGAATAAAAAAATTCGACTGGATTAAAGTTGTCGATTAAAGTCAAAACAACACCAATCCATTAATAAAACAACGAATATAAAAATACCTTGGATAAACCAAGAAATTATTGAAGTTTGGGCATAATACGACAAAATGCCTTGCATATTCTAAGTACTTACACACAACATCATAATATGAATTTACTTGTCTCCGGGCTCATCCCTATCGGTGTCATCTTCCTATGGACTCCCACATTTGGAGTTTCTTCCATCGCTCTTTTCAGAACTATCACTAGTTAAGTCCATGTATACGCCTAACTGATCAACTATGGGCATATCATTAGGCCATAATTCCTCTGACACTAGCTCCCACAAACCTCAGAGGTTCATGATTGGGAATATTTTTTGAACAATTTAGTACCAAGTTGGAATTAATCGAAGCATCCCACTTAGATAAATACTCTAAGATCCCATTGGCATATTCATTCAATGTATCTTTTTTCTCTTTCACAACTTGAGCTTAAGAGTGGTTAGCTCCCCTTCGTACTCTTAACAAGGGCTTCTTGCTCTTTTTTCTCTTTCGACAGAAGCTCTATAGCAGTATTGTCACTGGCTTGTTGATCTTTTAGCTTATGAATCTCCCCGGATATAGATGACTGCAAATATTCAAATGCACTTTTATCTTCATAAGCTCCTCATTGATCAATTTAGCCTCATTTTCTAAACCATCAACACAAGATTTTTCTCTTTCTTATGACACTTTGTGATGTTATATTTCCTATTCAAGCAAAGCACTTGTCTCTTTTTATGCAGTAACTTCCCTCTCTAACTCAACAATGGGTTTTACGAAGCCCAACATTGTATATGCCAATGTATTTTGTTTCTTTATCAATTGAAATGGCACATTTTCATAGAGAACGTTTGTGAAGTTACTAGTGGTTTTGGGAAGTCTTTCTCGAAAGCTTCAAATCGATCTCATCTATAGGTCCCATCAGATTATCTTCATTATATGATTCTCCTTTTGTTGACCAAATGAGAATTTGGATCAGATGTTGGAGGGACAATCGATGGGACTGAAGCAGGATCAATCTCCGAACTGGTAACTATTTTTTTTCTTTCCCTCTTCTCACTATGTTTGTTTCTCTTTTACGCTTTTTTCTTCTTCAAGATAGTAATCTCTACATGTGTATTACCCTCTTAAACATTAGCATCGAGTATGGCTAGCAAAGATTCATCGAGTATGTCTGCCAAAGATTCATTGGGCTACTCCACAGCTTCAACACCAACAACGTCCTTCATGGATGTTTTTTTGGTAGTCTTACCCTTTTTAGCTTGATGACTGGGGGATCTATTCCTCGTTGGAAGAAACATATGCAGCCTCAATCCTTTTTAGGATAGCCGCCGGCCGAGGATGAGTAATCAATTGTTTCGACGATAAATCTCATTCAGAGTTGGTCCTCCAAATGTGACTCTGAACCAAGTTGTTGGGGGTAAAACCTTTATGGTAGACGTTGGACCAATTCTCATCAGATCATTGATGCGGTTTCTTAAAAGTAATCTTAGTATCCTCTGAATGATACATATGATATTTCAGTATTGCTGTAGAGGAAAAATTCAAGGTGAGTTACAAATAAAAAAGATAAGCAGTAATATAAGTTTGAAGAACTACCTTTGTTCTTTGAAAACCTTGTAATCCGACTCGGGTTACCCTGTGTAGTGATCTTCTTCCCATTCTCCCACCAACCACTGACAAAAAGAAACTATATTTTATACAGTTTGTCAGCTTCTAACAGGTCATCTACAATTTTGTATTCATCATCCATATTAAAGAAGTTAAACATAATCAGATAATTGTTTAGATAACTTAGCAATGGCAACAAATTTTTCCATTCGCATTCGAATCTTTGATAACCTAGATTCTATGATACATGACATCAGAATAAACCAAGTATTCAAACTAGCCGGGCTTGGGTATAATCCCATCAATTCGAAGTAATTAATAATTTCTGGATCCAGGGGAAACTGGAGACCCCAATTCAACACATCTGAATAAATGACTAACTCATTTGGACCATAAATCATGGCAGTTTCACCTTGTTTGGGTAATCGAACCTTCATCTTCTTCGAAAATCCCCACTTCTCGCACATATCATTTAGTTCGCTATCTTTTTTTTCCCGAGGGAACCCGCAACCGCTACTCAACGAGTGCGCACAGGGTAAACCCTCAGTCTGACGCTATAGCGTGAAAACCAACGCCAGAAGGTAAACCACACAAGTTGACAGGCTCAACCAAGAAAGTGTATGTAGATGGACTCGAACTCATGACCTTTGGTCACAAGCATGTCTTACTCAAGCAACTCGGCTACCCTCTTGGGGGCTTAGTTTGGTATCTTGGAAATAGTTATAAGGGATTTTTTCAAGAGCCAATAAATATTTAAAGCTAACTTTTTGAAAATTGGGCTCTACACGTCCAACCAATGAGGGGGAGGATTATTTTTGCCTCTGCTTTGGTAGCTTTAGCCTTTCCACCTTTACCATATTTAACCTTCGAAGTCTTCTTCCTAGCTTATTTCGAATTCTCAACATTATCCTCAGATTGACCAGATGTCTTAAGAGGAGATTCCTCACTTATATTTTCATCTTCATCTGTAGATTAGATCCAGATGGCTTTGCTCGATGAGCAACATTGTCTCTTTCTATGTTTGGTTATTGTGATGCATAATCAAAAGAATGTTGTGTCTGCTGGGTGGGTTCCTTATCCATGAAATGTGGGTTTGTATAAACTTTAACCGGTATGATCAAACTTGAAAGTGAGTTCTCATCTGTATCGAATCTTATAGTTTTAAATATAGAAGGACATCTGCGACTAGTGGCTCCATGAGATTTCGTTTGTCTTGATGAACTACTTTTCAAAATGAACGATTGAGCGGTGTAAGAAGGTTCTGGTGGGATGATGTGTCTATTTTAGGGATAGACACCCTCATAGTCAATCGTCAGAGAGATAGTGACTATGCTTTCGGTTACATGCAATCCTTCAGCCAACGTAACTCTCTTCTTACGTCTTTTTTGGACAGACACAACCAGTTGGTTAAAGCGGTTCTAGCAGTGAACATGCAAATTGAAGAATATCACCGGAGATTGAATTCACGGTGGTAGTAGTGGTGGAAGATAAAGAAAAAATATTGTCGACGATTAGCTTTATGGTGGCAAGAAATCTCAGCTTTTCTCTGTACAGTTAAACTTTCTCTCTTTAGAAATCGCTAATAAGAGAATGAGGTGAGAATTTATATAAGAGACCGTAGAAAGCCATCAAATTTGATTTTAGAGAAGTGGAAAAGTCGCCAACGGCTATAATTTACAGAGAAGTAAAACCGTTTCCAGCTGTTGACATGCCTCACCTATTGTATAGAGAAATCATGGATCTAATGATTTGATGACACGTGTCGAGAGATGTGTTCGATTAAAAGTCATTAAAGGAGTATTGCTAGTATATCTGAATGGGTTTAACAGATAAATTAAGGTTGTTTCTCTAATGGAATGGATATTCAGCCCTTATATAAATAAATTCTATTCTATCCCAAAACTAATTTTGTGAGGACTAAAGGGGTTGTCTAATGAGGGCGGAAGTATTCGGATGACAAATCGGACAAAGTTATTATATATGTATTTGACATATATTTATTTATTCATCTACTCATAATAGGTTTAGATAATTAGTTGATAATTTTAGTTAGATTTAAAATTTATAACTTATGCTCAATTATTTGGATTTGGAGTCCACTAGGGACAAGAACGCTATAAAATGTTTTTTCAAAACATTTATAAAAAATAAATAACTCTTTATGAAGTTAGACTTTCTGAAATGTTTAGTTAAGCAGTTTTTTGACATCTTCACTCACTGTTCAAAAATTAATTATTTTTTGTTATATTATCAAATGACCATTCAACGAAACTTTTTTTCTATCACTATTAACTTTTCTAGTTAAATTTGAGTATATATTTTTTTTAATTTGTTAATCTGCAGTTATTATATACTATTTTTATCCTGTCCTATTATATTTGACGTTCTAGCCTTATGCACATTAATTGAGGGTCATTATTGATTTTGAAATTGTAAAAAGTGTTACTAACTTCCATTTATAACCCTTACAATTAATAGGTATTGAGGACAAAACTAAAGTAAATTAATTATAAGAAGAGGGATATAAATGATATACAACTATTAATATTATCTTGAAATTTGAAAACGTCAATTAAATTGGGACAAATATATTTTTATAGAGCATCAACAAGTTAATCAAATTCCTTAAAGTCTGGTTTGCATAAACAGAGAAAAAGAAGGGTCAAGCTATATATACTCAATTTTGAGTTTACATAAAGGTGGTATAAGTTTATTCAAATTTTGACAAAAATACCATTTTATGGGTATATAAGGTTTTTTTATTAACCTCCATTCACCTCATTTTTTCTCTTACACTCTCTAACTTCTCTCTAAAACCTTCAAGTTCTCTCTAATTTATCCGGCGAACTAAAATTCGGCAAACTAAAATATGAAAACTTAGTGTTAGTGTCAAAATTAGGGTTAGGGTTGAATTAGGTAAAAAAAATCATAATTTTAGGGTGTTTGGATGCCATTTTCCAACCGGAATTCGGCCGGCATCGAAGGCTGAGCGCACCATAGGTACAGGCCTAGCGTACCAGCCGGTACGCACCCCTTGTACCTATGGTGCGCTCAACCTTCGCTGCCAGCCGAATTCCGGCTAGAAAATGACCTACAAACACCCTAAAATTATGATTTTTTTAAATAATTAAATCCTTAATTTTTTTAAAAAAACTTCCAAAAAAACAAGTTTTTACCTTAATTTCGGTTGATTCATGTTTGATTTTGTGTTTTTATTAGAATTTTTTTAAAATTTTTTTTGAAAAAAGTTTGAATGTTCTTAAGACAACTTTGAATGTTCAAGAACAATTTGAAAAACTTCACAAAATTATAGTAATAAAAGATTTGATCTAGTAAGGAGTTGTGTTTTTCTGGTATACATAACCAAATAAATTGTTTTGTGTTTTGTGAATTTAGTATATTTAAAGATAGACTTAAATCATATTTAGCTATTTATAGCCATATCCAAAAAAAAAAAATTGAATGGATGCGATAGAGGTGAAGGACGCTTGCATGTTCATCTGCATCATTTGAATGCCGAGAGATTCACTGGAAAATAGCAATAGTATGTCATGTCATCGATGAACAAAGGTGGCAGAGGTAGTCATAAGAAAACCGTACCGAATCTATCAACTTTAATCATTCAAAAATGCATGTGTCACTGTGTGTATTTAATTTTGGTTCATCTCAATTAAATTTTTAAGTACAGAGAGATCTAGGAATTTACGGAGAACCAAGATGGTTGATTGTAGAAGCTAATAACAACAATTTTAACTCCCCAGCAAAAAAATAAGTATCTTCACAATTTTTTATTTTATCATTATTTTATTCCTGTCTAAATATAATGGAAACTGTTGCACTTCCATGACAACAGAGAATGGTATGATTCTCAAATCGTCTCGTTACAAAATCGGAGCCTTGTTACAGTATTTTACAGTTATAAAATTTGGTATGTTTAACAATTTATCATAATTTTTAACACAATTAAAAAATCAATCATATCTAATGGTTTATCATGTTTTTCTTATACGTTTATTGAAATTAATTTGTATATTTTGATTTAATGGAAAAAATAAATTAAGATATATTATAAATAAAATATTTGATTTTTTTAGTTTTATTTAGATATTTTAAATAGTTTACTAGATCTTTTAATTAGTATTTTATTATATTTTTAAACTATAGATTTAAAATTGTTGAAATCTTTAAATCTTTCAACTATTAGATATTTTAATACAACATAACAATAATGATATTTACCATCACGATAGATTTAATTTGACACAATAATAATGATATTTAATACAATAAAATGGAAACATAACAAAAAAATGTTTGATAAAATCAAATAAAAAAACTAAATCAATCATGTTTGAGGAGGATCCTCACCGACAGATGGTGATAGAGGAGGCTCTACGCATTGATCTAATTGTAATGGAAATACGTTAATTTCCCGGCAAATCACTTCTAAATTTGCTTGAGGTAAAGACGGGTTTTGGGAAAATACGCAATTGTCTTGCAATCAAATCAAAAGAAAAGAAACACAAAACAAAAGTGAAATCAAACACACAATTGTTAACGGAGTTCAGCAAATTATGCCTACGTCTCCGGACCTGTCGCAGATCGATTTTATTAGAAAGACACAGTGATTCTGCCGTTTTCGATGCATACACAAAAAACCCTAGCTCTAGGTTTTGTAGAGACTATAACACTTAAAAAGGAAAAAACATTTAGAGTCCTTAATGTGTAATTTATGACCCACTAGATTACACTGTCTTTTCAATTCAGTCCATGTCTTTTTAATGTGTTTAACACTTGCATCATCTTCACTATCTTTTCATCTAGTATCTCTTCTATCCATTAACATGAATGTTGAGTAAGGCTGGACTATTATGTCAAAATAACAATCTCCCACATGAAGACTGGTTTCAACCTGTTTTTTTTAATTAAATCGATTATTTTATTAAAGAGAAGGCCAACAGGATAATTACAAACAAAGGTCTAGTTTTAAACAACCCACGACTTATGCTTTAAAAAGACCATCTAAGTATTTCGAGAAACCCTAGCCTATCAAACGAGATGAGAAACTTCACAAAGAAGCTCTCATCCTCTTCAATCAGCTTGCTTCAATTTCAAAATCAGGCTTCAATCTTCAATCAGTTAACCTCTTCAAACTCTAAATCAACCTTTAATCATCTCAAGAGATAAAGAAAACAGCCGATCCTCTCAAATGAGGTACATATATCTCTTTAATCTCTTCAATATTCAATGAATTGATCCCCAAACTGAAACAATTGTGCTTTCTCAGAAAGGTCACTTGAAGGCTATAGAAATCAACATGCATGACCATAACCAGCATCAAGAGACCGATGTTGAATCATTAATTCGAAACGGGGTTCAGCTCAAGTTGAGAAAGATCCACTCCAATCATGTACTGAGCTTCCAAAAACTCAACTTTACCAAATTTTACTTCTCCGTTTGATTCAGTTAATGCTTTTACAATGGAAACACCTGAAAATCCACAGAATTCCAGTGAGAGAAATTATTCAATAAGCAAGACCACATGCAAAGCCACAAGAAACCTCAAGAGACCGATTTGAATCAGGAGGTCCGAAATCGGGTTCAAAGAGCATCAAGGGAATACTCAGACCAGAAATTAAGGTAATTAAATCTTGTAAATTAGGCTTAACAACTGATTAAACTAATTAAAAGATTAAATTATGCATGTGGACAGCCACCAACAACCAGGCTGTGAAAGATATCAGCTTCACTAACAACCAGAACTCTCAACACAACAGGTAAGATACTGACTTTTGATAATACAAAAGAAATAACCCAAATAATAGACAATGAAGTCAGTTTGACTTAGTAAAGTATCCCAATCCTAGGATTTCAAATAAAATTATAGCTTGAAGCTGTGGAAGGATATGATACTGATTGTAACCTGATTTCATCTTGGATTTAAGGGTCCACTTCGCAAGCCAATCGGCGGCCTGGTTTTGGACCCGTGAAATGTTTCTAATACTCATACCTGCAGTAATTAAATTTCTGCAGCAAGTTAAAGTGGGACTAATAAAAGTAGTATATTTCCCACTAGCTAACATATTAAATAAAACTTGTGAATAATCTCAATATCAAGGTTAACCCATTTGTTTGAATTACAGATAAGAAAGCCATCCAAAAGAGCTCTCAGCTCTGCATCCAGATGTGACATTTTCCCATAGAGGTTACCATGCCCTTCAACAAAACCACCATTATCATTCCTGAATATCATAGCACCACTGGTGTGGATTAATTTCAACTGAGGGTAATTTTGTCTGAAGTTTGAGGTATTTCAAGGGTATTTAATGTTTAGTAGATTGTAGTGAGAGATTTGAGCTGCCTGGTTGTATTTAATTTTCATTACCCTCATTAAATGAAAGTGGTTGGGTATTTATACCCTTAACCTTGGGGCACATGGGCTTTTGGGTCATGATTATGAATTCGGGTCGAGTTCAAAGACCCGTTAGTTTTTAAGTAGGTAGGTAATTAGCTTAGTCATGAAGTGATTAAGTTTTTAATACATTAGTTCAGTTCGGATGGTTCAGTGGGTGGATCTTGTCCGAATTGCCCCTGTCCGGTCCTCATAACGAGTGGTGATAAAATCCGGACTCATCAGTAGCCCATTTTAAAGGTTGCGTTCAAAGGCCTTTGGCAAGACCTAAAAAATAATCCATATGCACTCGTACCTATGTCCGGACTGATTTCAAATTGTGTAACGACTTTATCCGGACTGATAAAGCTCTCAGGAACTGAACGGTTTTGCCAGAGATCGTGGGACACGTGTGTTTCTCTGATTCGCCACACCTGCCGTTTTTCTCCTAGAACGACGCTCCCACTTACTCCAAAAAGTAACCTCTTCAATTAATCTGGGTGACATCAGCGTCGTCCTTAATCATTACATTTATCTTTTCGTATTCTCATAGGTATCGAAGCATCTTTTGTTCCTTTACTATAAATTAGTCCACTTTTCACTGTTTTACCATCTTCATCATCTTTACTCTGTTAAATTTCAGAGCTTTCACCTCTAAAAAACCCTTCTTTTGGTGTGAGTTTATGTTCACAGCAAGAAACGCCTTAGTAAAAGGTGGGTGGCTCAACTTGTCAAAGTTAGAAAAAGCTCAAAAGGTCGAACGAGAAAGGCGCATTGCTGCAGGCCTCCCTGTTTCTCCTATTGATAAATCGGAAACATCAAGTCCAGAGCCTGACCGGGGTTCTTTTTCAGCTAAGAGTGCTAAACCTAGGAGGTTATTCCAGCCCAACCTTTCACCAATCGTTTCGGGCTCATCGGTCCAGGAATCAGAGCCTGTTGCTGAACCAGAGCAGGCAGTTACAAGCTTTGAAAAACCTTCCCCATTCATTTCCATGGGATCGGACGCTGACACCTCCCAGAGAAGCTAGTAGACCGACGAAGAGGTCGTTTGGTGAAAGGACAGGCTCCCAAAACTACGCCTTCTAAGTCTGGGGCTAAAAATAAAAATACAGGGTCAGAAGTTCCCATTAAAATCCCCACGGACAAACTGTCCGGTCCTGAGGCAACCAGTTCAAGTCTCCGGAAAGAAACCTCCGGATCTGAGCCCCAACCGGAGTAACCACAAGTTCCTCTCACCCAAAAACAACTGATAATCCTTCCATAATAATGGAAGAAGTGCTGGAGGATTCCATTGAAGAAGCCCCTTTTGAATCCGACGTCTCCGGCCAAACAAGTGAGACTGCTGCTGCCAAGAAGGACAAGGGCAATGAGAAGCTATGTTTAAAACATCCGGATTTACCGGAGAGCCTTGTGGGAAAAGTGGGACCTTGCTTTCACAAGGTAAGTGTCAAATACCTGCTAGCCTTGCAGAAACTTAATTACGCTTTCATTCACACAGTCGAACTGGGTCGGATGCAAACAAAATGGGGGATCCCAGAGAATGTCAAAGTGATGATACCGATGGATCCGGAGACACCGATGGATTGCAAGCTGAATGAGACAGTTTTATTTACTGAGCTATTCAACTGGGGGTTAAGGTTTCCTCTAGACCCAGATATCGTCAAATACTTTCACCTCATCAAACTCTGCCCAAGCCAATTGAGCCCTAATGCTTGGTATACCCTCATGTCATGTATTATGGCCTCCAGGCTCTCCGGAATCCCTCTTCCAATGGGGCAGTTCGCAGTTGTGGCTAGCCTTTGTAGAAACCACATTATCCCCTTCTATCATTTCAACATGGGTGATGATTACAAGGCAGTGGATGACCTGTTTGAGTCAGAAAGGAACTGGAAGACTCAATTATTGTTTATTAGTGGCGCTTGGGAGAATGGGAGGAAGATTAAAGCTGGTGTCAACCCAAGCCTGCTTACCAGCAAATGGTGAAGTGATGGTAAGAATCTCATCTCATATCTCCATCTTTACTTATCACAAATTTGTTTGTCTAACTCGTCTTATTTTGTTTTTTGGTAGTGCTTCCTAAGGACTTTAATGATTACTTAAAGGCTGGGCAGGCCACTTGCTCCAAGCTAAATGCTTGGGCTGCCGAGAAGTGGGGAAACCGCTTCCACAATGCTTTTACCGGAGGCAATCTAACAAAATCCTACCTTTGGTACATAACTGACCGGAGGGACTTATCTTGGGAAGAATTAACCACTCCACCCCATCCGGAAGTAATCCTCAGGAGGACAAATGCAAAGGATGGATCGTTGTATCTGCCAGGTAGAGCTAAAGCCCCAAGCAAGATGAAGGGCAAGAAGGGCAAAGGTAAGCAAGGTATGGTTGAAGCCAATCCTACCGAAGTGGAGGAAGCTGTTCCAATAAACCCAGAGGGGCCAGACCAAGGACAGATTGATGTTGCTCTTCTATAATTAGTGGAGCATGAACGTACTAGAGAAGTGGTTGGATCTCCAAAACCCTCAAAGGCTCCTAAGTAAGACAGGAAACGGGGAGCAGAAGGCAAAGATAGGGAGACCAAGAAAAAGAAAACCTCCAAGGGTGATTAAGTTTCTCTCCGACCTCCGGAGCCTCTACCTCCTGTTGACCCTATTGACCCCACTCAAGTAGAAGAGATCCCCGGTGACTTTCAAACCGGAGGAGGTGCATGAGGGGATATCAGCATTGATGGTGTCGATATCAGCGGGCTTGAGGGGATTGGTCTTTACTTCGAAAACCTCCCCAAAGACGATTTTGTTGGGCCCTACCTCCCCTTAAGTTCTTTGAACCTCGTCACGTTCAATGGTAGGTCTTTTTTTGTTTCAAGTTAAAGAGATGTCATCACTCACTCTTTACTGAGCAATGTCCAACCAGTGCTTACTTTGGAGAAGCAAGTAGGAAATCAGTCAACCATCATCAATACCCTCCATTCTGGCAAAGAGAAATTTTCTAGCGACCTCCTCACTGCCAATCAAAATACTCATGCATTGAAGAGGGAAAATGAGGAGTTGAAGAAAAGCCAGGAGGATTGGGCCACAAAGCTAGCCACTTCGGAAGAAACTATCAAAGAACTCCAATCAAAGCAATCCGACTTGGAGAAAAATCTTTCTTCTTCAAAAGAGGAGGTGAAGGCTAAGGACAAGGTCATTCAGACTTTAACTAATGACAAGATCTCGCTCGAGGACTCTGTGTCCAAGGCTGCACAAGAAAAAGATGATTTGCTAAAGGAGCAAGAGAAAACAATCCAAGCTAGGATTGATGCTTATACCAATAGAGTGATAGACACTTAGGAGGAAAAGTATGCCAAAGTGAAGTCGGACATGGTCTTGCTCTTTCATGAGAAATTCCCGAAGAGGACGCTGGGAGATTTATGGAGTTTTGTAGAGTATGAAGACCTCCCCTTCCATACGATGGCTGATGGTGACAAGCATGATTACTCCAGTGGCTGGGATGACACAACCGATGAAGAAAAAAAGACCGGGGAGAGTCCGGATGAAGAAGATAATGACCCCAAGAAGAAGAAACCAAGTGAGGCTGGCCATCTAAGAAAGCTCAGTTTTAAAGTATCAACTATCTTTTTTTTTAATTTTTTGTGATTGGACCAAAGTCCTTGGATGGTCAAGGCATTTTTTGTAATCGTGTCTGGCTCTTGTCTGGATAAACCTTTTGTTTGAAAACTCAAAGTCCTTGGGTGGCCAAGGACTTCGTAAATCTTAATGGGCAATTTTACTTTGCACAAACTTGCATTGTTTCATAGTTTTCAGCTTCGGTGGCTAATGTTTAAACAACCCTTAGTTAGTTTGCCTGCATTTTAAAGCGAGAGTGTTTAAATTCTCCGATGACAAATGTTTAAGTAGTCATCAATCTATCAATTGAATTCAATCTGACATTGATAAAAAAATTCAAAGAAAACACTAACTGAAACACTCCGAATCTTTTAAGAAGGCATCGAATTTTATTGAAAAACCTGGACACCTCATTAAAACCTCCTCGTGCCACCAGGGTAGGAAAGAGTATGCCCCCAAATATTTACATGAACTTTTAAACAAGTAAATATTTACATAACTTTCATTCCAAGTACAATCGAAGGTTTTCAATGTTCCAAGGGTGATTCAAAACCCTTCCATCCTTGTCTCGAAGCCGGTATGTCCCATGCTTAAGCTTTTCACTGACCACATAGGGTCCTTCCCAAGTTGGAGCTAGCTTGCTGAACTATTTTTCCTTAGTGTGTAGGAAGATTTTCCTCAATACTTTATCTCCTTCCTGAAAATCCCTTCTTTTAACTTTGGAAGCAAACCTGCTTCTCATCAGTCCTTGATAGTGTGTGGCTCTGAGGTGAGCCTTAACTCTTCTTTCCTCCATCAAGTCAAGTTGGCCTCTTACTGCCACTTCGTTAGCGTGTTCGAAGAAATTATGAACTCGAAAAGAATGAAGAGTAGCCTCTATGGGAGCTATGGCATCCATCCCATACACTAAAGCAAAGGGAGATTCTTGTGTTGCAGCCCCATGAGTGGTTCGGTAGGCCCATAATACTTCTTGTAGATAACTTGGCCATTTTCCAGCAGCTTCCTCTAAATTCTTTTTAAGACCGGACAAGATGGTCCTGTTAGCCACTTCAACCTGACCATTTGCTTGTGGGTGGAAAGGAGAAGAGAAGCAATGTTGTATGCCTCTAGAGGCGCAAAAATTCTCCATTTCCTTGTTGTCGAACTGTGGCCCATTGTCTGTAGTTATCTTTTGTGGAATTCCAAATCTGCAACAAATATTGTATAAGATGAATTTTATAACAGCTTTAGATGTTGTACCTGCCAATGGAGCTGCTTCCATCCACTTGGAGAAGTAATCAATGCCGACGATTATAGTTCTGCACCCTCCGGATGCCATGGATAGAGGCCCTACCAAATCCAACCCCCAACGAGAAAAAGGTATTGGTTCAGAAATTGACTCTAAAGGGATAGCTGGGATATGAATTTCATTGCTGTATCTTTGGCATAGGTCACACTTTTTTACCAATTCCTTAGCATCTTGCTTTATGGAGGGCCAGTAGTACCCAGCTAACAAAACTCTTCTTGTTAGAGCCCTGAACCTGCAGTGAGCTGATCCCTCACCATCATGCAGTTCGGAGAGCCCTATTTGGGACTCCTCAACTCCCAGACATCGTAGGAGAGGTTTACTATAATATTTTTTTATAAAGAACATCCCTTAGGATGACAAAACCACGAGCCTTGTATTTTATTTTTCTTGCCACTGCTTTCTCCGGAGGTAAGATGTCATCTGAGAGATATTGAAGAATTGGAAATCTCCAATCTTGGGGTTTTTTTACTTGTATATTCAAAAAAATTTCTTCCTTATCCAGATTAATTTGATAGATGGGCATTCTTGCACATGTATCCAAGGGTAGGACTCAGAGTAGGCTACGGTTTCCAAAGAGTCTGCTAGCATATTTTCCGTTCGGGGTATGTGCTCATAGGTGATGCTTTTGAAATTGAGTGCCACTTCTTTAAGGATGAACAAGTATTTAATGAGTTGCTCTTTCTTGGCTTCAGATTGACCTTGTGCATGGTGGATAAGAAGTTGAGAATCACTCATTAACCTGACCCTCTTAGCTCCACAGATGAGAGCTAATTTTAAACCAGCTATAACAGCTTCATATTCAGACTCATTATTGGAAGCCCTAAAGGCAAAACATATAGCTTGGTACATTCTGTCACCGTATGGAGAGGTTAAACATATCCCAACACCACATCACATGGTACTGGATCCACCATCAGTCCGGACGACCCAGACTTTTTTTATCTTTTACACCGGTTGCTTGCTTAATATCCCTATCTGAATGGAATTCAACTAAGAAATCAGCCACAGTTTGGGCTTTGACTGTTGTTCGAGGAGAAAAATTAATATTGTAGTCTCCCAGCTCCACTGACCACTTGGTCATTCTACTTGAAATTTATGCTTTTTGGAGAATATTTTTCAAAGGAAAAGAAGTCCGGACGATGATAGAATGAGCCTGAAAATAGGGCCTCATTTTCCTTGCTGCAATCACGAGGGCCAATGCCAATTTTTCCAGCTTCAAATATCATTTTTCTGCATCTATCAAGCTTTTGCTGATATAGTAAACCGGACGAGGATAATTGTCCACCTCTCTTACCAATACTGCACTTATTGCACAAACAGAAACGGCTAAATACACATAAAGGATTTCTTCATCAACAGGTTTAAACAGAGTCTTGGGGGAAGACAAATGCTTCTTAATTTCATCGAAGGCCTCATCACACTATGGGGACCAGTTGAAGTCCTTTGCACCTTTCAAAGTTTAAAAAAATGGATGACACCTGTCGGAAAACCTTGAAATGAAACGGTTTAATGCAGCTAGCCTCCCGGTCAATATTTGTACTTCTTTAATATTATGAGGAGGCTCCATTTGTAGTAAAGCATTAAGCTGGTCTGGATCAGGTTGTATCCCTTTTTTCACTTATCACATACCCCAAAAAATTTCCAGCATGCACTCCAAAAACGCACTTTTCTGGGTTTAACTTTAAATTTACTTTCACCAAGTTGGAAAAAGTTTCTTGGAGATTTGCCAAGTGTAGCTCTTCGTCCACACTTTTCACCATCATGTCATCGATGTAAACTTCCATGTTTCTTCCAATTTGATCCGCAAAGGCCTTGTTTACCAACCTCTGATAAGTAGGCCCAACATTGTTTAACCCAAATGGCATTACTTTATAACAATGGAGGCCCCTATCAGTAACAAATGTAGTATGTTCATGATCCTTCGGATCTACTTGAATCTGATTATACTTGGAGAAGGCATCCATAAAGGACAACAACTTGTTTCCAGAAATGGAGTCCACCAACTGATCAATTCGGGGGACCGGATATAAATCTTTTGGGCAAGCCCTATTGGGATCTGTGAAATCAATGCACATACGGCACTTTCCATTTTTCTTTTTTACCAACACCGGATTGGATGTCCATAAAGGGTATTGAGATTCTTTTATGTGCCCCATTTTAGTAATCCGGTAAACCTCTTGAACTATGACGTCAGCCTTCTTCTTAGAAAAGGCTCTCCTCCTTTGTACAACAGGTGCTATGTCTCTTCGGATGGATAACTGGTGTGATATAATGTTTGCTGGTACTCCGGTTACATCAGCATTGCACCAAGCAAAGACATGTTGATGGTCTTTCAAGAAATCTAACATTTTACCCTTTAATTCTGAAGTCATCTTGGATCCTATCTTGACATTTTTTCCTTCAGCCAGAGAGTGAGTTTCAACTTCTTCAACCGGTATTAAAACACCAGGGGTCTCTTTGGGGTCATCAATTTCACCCTCTCCCCCATAGGGCCCCTCAAACTGCTATTCCTCATTGATCCGGACTACCCCCAATGTTCGAGGGGCCAGTGCTGTCGCATAACACTCCCTTGCTACCTTTTGGCTGCTCCGAACAACTCCCACTTGTCCTTGCACAACATACTTCAAGCATTGGTGGAATGTTGAAGCCACTACATGCATCCTGGAGAGCCAAGATCTCCCCAGAATATCATTATAACAAGTGGGATAATCCACCACAATAAATAGTACTTTAACCATCTTTTTAAAAGTGTCTTTGCCCAATAAAACCTCTTCCTCGAACTCCCCGATCACATCTGCTGAGCTTCCAGTGAAACCAACAATTGACCTGTTCGAACATTGTATTACTGCTGGATTCTTCATTTTTTTGTAGGAAGTTAAAAAGAGAATATTGGCTGAACTTCCGGTATCCACCAAAATTCGTCTTATAATTGCATCTAATGGATGCTCCTATGACAACAACATCTTCATGTGGACCAGCAATATCCTTCAAGTCATCCTTGTCAAAAACAATAAAAGGAAAAGGAATTTGCGATTGATAGGAAGTCATGCCTCCTTCAAGCTGGGTAGCTAAAGTATGAACGTGCCTCTTTCTTGAAGAAGCAGTTGGTGCAGTCATGGTGTCCCCTCCGAATATTGTAAGTGACTCAAAAAACTTAATAAGGCCGGACACCTTTTTGCAATGCTCCATGATAACACCCACTTTATTCTGGGTTGGATGAGGGTCCAAGTATTCTGACTCTACATCGAACCTTTCGATTATCACCATAGCCCCATCCGGAGCCGATGTGCCTGCATTGTTTGGACCAGCCCGAGGAGCGCTATCAGGCCTATTTCCACCTCTTCTTTTAACATACGCCCCCAACTTTCCTCTTTCAATCAAATCCTGCACTTCTTATTTCAACGCAATACAATCCTCAGTTGTATGACCAATATCATGGTGATACTGGCAGGAACAATTATTACGGCTCTCCCTAGGAGACTGTAATGCAACCGGCCTTCTGTAGTGTATTTCGTCTTTTGTTTTGTCATAAATTGTGGCTACATTTTCTTTCAACTCAGAAAACCACTCTAGTTGAACCCAAGGACCTCGTTTATTTCTAGATTGCTGACTCTAGGCTGGTGCAGTTGGCTGAGACTGAGTTTTGGCTCTGTTATGACCCTGCCCGGCTTCCTTGGCCTTGTTCCCGGACTGGTTTTGGTTTGGATTTGGTGCAGCCGGAGCAGACCTCACCTGCATGTGCACCCTAGTTTTCTTTGCTTCATTTACATTAATCTGTTTTCCGACCTGATTCAGCAGACCTCCCCATGTCATGGCCTTTTTTCTAGTTACCGAATCAGCCAAGTTTCCAGGGTTTAAGCCCTGCCTCAGAGAAGCTATTGCTACTTGTTCGAAGCAATCAGCCAATCCATTTTTGGTATTTACAAAACGACTTATGTACTCTTTTAAAGATTCGTTTGGTTCTTGGGCACAATGGATAATCGTGTCTCCATTGCCCTTCACTTCCTTACTTCCAACAAACTGCCTCCGAAAGGCCACCCAAAAAGTGTCAAAATTCCTGATACAGCCCTGTGGTAAGCTATTATACCACTTCAGAGCACTCCCCGTAAAAGATTGGGAGAATGCCCTACAAAGTAACTGGTCGTCATCATCAAAATTCATCATGAAATTTTTGAATTGTTCCAAGTTGTTATCCGGGTCTTTACTACCATCATATTTTTCCATTTTCGTACTGTCAAACCTCTTAGGAAGGTTTCCGGATAGTATTTTGGAGGACAATGAAGATTGTCTCCAATTTCGGCGACGAATGAAAACCGTATCTTCGTTAGGAGTTGCAAAGATACCTGGTTCATCATGGAAGGCAAAAGGATCCATTAAAAATCGATCTACATGTCTCCGGCTATGATTATGAGACGATCATTTGCCCAGATGCCTCTTCAACCTTCCATGCCTATCCTTTTTTCTTGAGTACTTCTTGACCAACTTTTGTTTATTTTTAGAACGGCCTTCATCACTGCTGGATGACAAGGACTCTTCGAGTCCATCTTCACCTGAGGAGCTACTGGAAGACTCTGAGTCTGAATCAGAGCTCTCCACCGGTTTAGACCAGTGAGACTTTTTTGAGCTAGCATGAGTCTTTTTTGCACTCACATGGGTTTTCGATGGCTCATGCTCTTTAGGATTATCAGTATGATAAGCTACCGACGCCTTAACTTCTCTTTTGGGCCCATCTCTACCCTCTTGGCAGCCCTCAGAGCCTCTATTTCAACTTTTAACCTATCTCGTTCCTCAATCGTATATTCATGATTTTCACCCACCACTTCTGCCAAAGCTAGTGGTACTTCTTGCACGTCCAGATTCATCCGAACTGGTTTTTCCTGATGGTTTTGAATGCTAGATTCAGGAACCTTCTCCTCCCATTGTGGTCGCCAATTTGGTGTGGATTAATTTCAACTGAGGGTAATTTTGTCTGAAGTTTGAGGTATTTCAAGGGTATTTAATGTTTAGTAGATTGTAGTGAGAGATTTGAGCTGTCTGGTTGTATTTAATTTTTATTACCCTCATTAAATGAAAGTGGTTAGGTATTTATACCCTTAACCTTGGGCCACATGGGATTTCGGGTCATGATTATGAATTCGGGTCGAGTTCAAAGACCCGTTAGTTTTTAAGTAGGTAGGTAATTAGCTTAGTCATGAAGTGATTAAGTTTTTAATACATTAGTTCAGTTCAGATGGTTCAGTGGGTAGATCTTGTCCGAATTGCCCCTGTCCGGTCCTCATAACGAGTGGTGATAAAATCCGGACTCATCAAAAACCAGTTTGAGTTACTAAGGAATTTATCTTAGTATTCAAAGTTCTCTTAGAGGTAATAACTTTAGTTTTATTTTTATTAATGGTCTGACCAGCTACATACTGATAATTCTGCAGGAAACTACTAATAAGATCAATGGTAGAGCTGTGACCATTGGTAAAAATCAACAAATCATCCGCAAAGGACAAACAAGCTACTATAAGATTTGATCTAGAGGAATATCTCAGATTTTTATGCTTATTGAACAAAGCAGTAAGACCCATGAGCAACACCTCTTCACCAATGATGAATAGACTAAGAGAAATTGGATCTCCTTGTCTCAAACCTCTCATAGCTTTAAAGAAACCATAAGAGTTACCATTAATTAAGATAGATATATGAACATTATTAATAAGATTGTTGACAAGTTTAATAAATCTATCAGCAAAGCCAAACTTTTTCAGGACCTTAAGAATAAAAGGATGAGACATTTTATCGAAAGCTTTTGACATGTCCATCTGAATTATGATATTTCTAGACCTAGCAGTCCTATTAAGATCATAAACCAACTCCTTCGCAACCAAAATATTATCATGAATAGAATTACCCTTAACAAAACCCCCTTGATAATCAGAGATTATTTTAGGAAGCAAATTAGTTAATCTATTATTCATGATTTTAGACATAATACGATTAGTTAAAATGCAAAGACTTATTGGTTTGTAATCATTCCAATAAGTAGGGTTATTATTTTTTAGGAATAAGACATAATTCAGTGGCCATGATACCTTTAGGTTTATTGTGGCCTCTAGTGAAAGATATCATTGCCTTAACTAAATCTTTTTATAATTGTCCAACAGGTTTTGAAGAAGAATGAATTGTATCCATCCATGCCAGCATCCTTATTATCATTTAAAACGTTAATAATGTTGAAGATCTCCTCTTCAGTAGGATCCGTAAGAAGAAAGTTATTATCTTAAGCACTAATAATAGTAGGAATGTTATTAAAAATTTTATAATGCATTAGAAGAGTCTCATCATTTAGGCTATCATAAGAAAGATAAGATAAACTCCCTTTGAAGAACCTTTCCGCAGAACTATCAATATCTTTGTCCTATAGGATCCAGTTGTTCCCATTTTTAATGTTGTTGATCCTTCTTTTCCTCCTTATCTTAGAGATATAAAAATTATAAGTTTTAGTATTTCTATCTCCCTCTTTAAGCCAGTTAGAGTAGCACTTTTGGTTCAAAAAAGACTCATCAATTCTGAGAGCAGTAATATGCATAGCATTAACATGGGAAAGAATCTTCTTGCTCTCATTAGTATTCTTATCCATATGATTAGTTTCTATAATCTTGACATTATCATCAGTCTCCTGAACTTTAGATAAAATATTACCAAAGTGCATTTTGTTCCATATAGTAAGAGCAGAGTTCAATCTTTTTAATTTCTGCCAAAAAACATACATAGGATAGCCTTCAGTAGGAAGAGCCCAGTTAGATTCCACATAATTAAAAAAACTCATTATCAAGCACCCATATATTTAAAAATTTAAAACTTTTACTTCTAGTGTTAATCTGATTTGAAATTACAATATGAATAGGGGCATGGTCAAAACAAGTTATGACCATATGCTTGACTTTATTATTCTGAAAATAGTATTCATAAGTCTTATTGTAAAATACTTTGTCCACCCGTTTCCATTTGGAGCTGTTGGACCAAGTGAATTTAGATCCACTATAACTAGAGTCAAGAGTTTCAATCTATCTTCACACCTCGATCTATGCAGCAGATCTTTCTGGTTTTGTTACTCTTGCAGACCAACTGAAGTTGAACACAACTTCAATTTTTCAATGGTTATTGTCTTTGTCAACATACCAGCTGGATTCTTGCTTCCTTGGATATTTTCCAGTTTTAACACCTCATCTTCCAATAAAGATCTAATGAAACGATAATGAAGACTGATATGCTTGGTTCTCGAATGGAATGTTAAATTCTTCGCCAATTGAATTGCACTTTAACTATCACTATGCAGAACGTTGTTCTATGTTTGAATCCCAACTCGGTTAACAAAACTTGAAGCCATATCATCTCTTTACTGGCTTCGGTCACTGCTACATACTCAGCCTCTGTAGTTGATAAAGTGATAATTTTATGTAACTTTGACATCCAATTAACAGCTATAGTTCCGACAGCAAATATATAACCAGTTGTGCTTTTTCGGTGATCAACTTCAGCTCTAAAATCTGCATCTACGTAGCCTTGTACCTTTAAATGACCCTTACTATAATACAAACACTTTTATGTGGTACCTAGTATGTACCTCAAAATCCATTTGACAGCTTTCCAATGAATTTTCCCTGGGTTTGACATAAACCTACTCACAACTCCCACTTCATGACTAATGTATGGTCTCGTACAAACCATTGCATACATCAAACTTCCAATAGCTGAGGCGTAAGGAACCTTAGCATGAATTCCTTATTCTTCATCCGTCTTAGGGGATTGATCCTTGGATAAACGAAAGTGACATGCCAATGGTGTACTAACTGGCTTTGCATCACACATGTTAAATCTCTTCAAAACGCGATCGATGTACTCTGATTGAGATAAAAAAAAACTTTTATATGCTTATCTCTTATGATTTGCATTCCAAGAATCTTCTTCGCCGGACCCAAATTCTTCATGTCAAATTCTTTTGACATTTGTTGCTTCAATCTTCTAATATCATCCATATCTGAACCTGCTACTAACATATCATCAACATAGAGTAGCAAAATGATATAACTGGACTTACATCTTTTAAAATAACAACAATGGTCCGCATTACACTTCTTAAAACTCTCTTTGTGCATAAAACGTCAAATTTCTTGTATAACTGTCTTGGAGCTTGTTTTAGACCATACAAACTTTTATTGAGTCTGCATACCATGTTTTCTTTCCCTTCTTTTAAGAAACCTTCTGGTTGATACATGTATATCTTCTCGTCCAAGTCCTCATGAAGAAATGCAGTCTTCACATCTAACTGTTCAAGATAAAGGTCTTCAATGGAAATAATACTCAACACTGATCTAATAGTATTTAGCTTCACAATTTGAGCAAAAATATCGGTGTAATCAATTCCTTCATTTTTTTGGAACCCTTTGACAACTAGTCGGGCTTTGAATCTCTTAGAGCCATCATGCTCATATTTCACCTGATACACCCATTTGTTATGAAGTGCCTTCTTACCCATTGGTAACTCAGCTAGTACTAGCATCACCGGCCTGACAAGATTCATCTAAGATTTTAGGTTCCCCTTCTTTGGTAAGTAACAGATAGTTCAAGTATCTCCTGTTGGGAACATGGGGTCGGGAAGATCTTCTTAAAATAGGAACTGACTCGGTCGGCTGTAGGGTATCAGATTGTTGTCGATCGGTTTGTCCAATATGGCTTTGAATCATTTGCTTCGGTTTTATATATGGCACTGTACATCACTGTTTCATTGAAGATCACATCTCTGCTTCGTATCATATTCCTGTTTTCCTCATCCCAAACACGATAACCGAACTCATCTTCGCCATATCCAATCAGGAAACATTTCTTCAATTTCGGATCAAGCTTGTTCCTGCCTTGATCACTTATATGAACATATACAATACAACCAAAAACTCTTAGATGTGATAATTTTATATCCTTACCTCCTCGAGTATTCTATGTTTTAAGGGAACCGATGGGCCTCAGTTAATCAGGTAAGCCGATGTGTTGATTGCTTCTGCCCAGAATTGCTTTGGTAAACCAGACTATATTCGAATGCTTTTGGCTCTTTCTGTCAAAGTTCTGTTCATACATTTGGTAATACCATTGTGTTGAGGCATACCTAACGGTTCTCTCCATCCTGATCACATGCTCATAGCAAAACTTCTTGAATTTAGTGTCCTCATATTCACCACCATTATCAGTCCTCAACTTTTTAATCTTCAGACCTGTCTCATTCTCAACCATAGATTACCATCTCCTAAAAACATCAAAAACTTCAGATTTATGCTTTAGAAAATAGACCCATACCTTTCGAGAATGATCGTCGATAAAGGTCATGAAATAGTGTTTCCCTTCTATAGATGAAACAGTTGTTGGCCCCTAAACGTCAGAGTGAACAAGCTCCAGCCTTTCTTTCTTTGGGGTTCTGCCACTCGTCTGAAAACTGACCCTTTTCTGTTTTCCATGCATGAAATCTTCGCACATGTCTATATCAACTGGCTTAAGACCTGGAAGCTTCCTTTTCGAGTACATAATTTATATACCCTTCACACTTGTGTGACCAAATCTCTGGTGCCAAACATTTAGATTTTCGTTTCCTGCTGCTATTACAATTGAACAGCTCGTCTATGTTGTCTTGTAATGAGTACCACTCTTCTTTCCGCAAGCAACCGTCATTGCTCCCTTTGAAATCTTTCAATTGTCACCATAGAAGATCGTATTATAGCCTTCGCTAGCCAACTTCCCTAATGAGATTAAGTTCTTTCTTAGATCGGGGATATGTCTGACATATTTCAGTTCACATACAGACCCATTCAACTTAATCTTCACAGTACCTTTACCAAAAATATCACAAGGTTGATCATCACCAAGATATACTTTTCCAAGGTTACGAGGGACATACCTCTCGAAGAATTCTTTCTTCGAAGTCACGTGAAATGATGCTCCAGAGTCTAACACCCAAGACTCTTCCCTGCTTTCTAAGGAGCATATTAATGCATCGGCTCATTCTGAAGTGATATTTGCCTCTGCCTTCTTCTCATAGTCCTTTGGTTCTCTCTTGCACTGAAATTTATAGTGCCCGGTCTTCCCATAATTCCAACACTCGATGTTTCTCAACCCTTGGGAATTTTTAGGATTCCTAGACTTAGACCTCCAGTCTCTTGATTTGCCTCGATAGTTTGATTTAACGCGTCCATATCCTATTGTTGAATTTCTTCCTCTCGACTCTGTATGTAAGACTGAGGTGATTGATGACTCACCTGATTCTCTCTTTCGAATCTCTTCACTGAGAACTAGGTCACGAACATCATCAAATTTCAACTTATTGCTTCCTGACGAGCTACTCACCGCTGTAACAGTAGCATTCCAACTATCTGGTAGTGAAGACAACAGTATCAGTGCTCGTATTTCTTCATCAAAATCAATTTTAACTGAACTCAACTGGGTTGTGATTGTATTGAGTTCATTGAGGTGTTGAGCTACTGGCGCGCCTTCCGTCATTCGTAAATTGAATAAACGCCTCATCAAGTGAACTTTGTTAGACGCTGATGACTTCTCATGCATACTGGAGAGAGCCCTCATAAGACCCATCATGGTTATTTCCTTTGAGATGTTAAAAGCAACATTGTGGGATAGCGTCAATCGGATTACTCCAAGAGCTTGTCTGTCAAGAATGGTCCATTTTTTATCTTTCATACTCTCTGGTTTCTTTTCTGAAAGGGGTTGATAAAGCTTTTTCTGGTACAGATAATCTTCAATCTGCATCTTCCAAAACCCGAAATCTACACCATCGAATTTTTCAAGTCTCACCTTTCCTTCCTCTGTAGCCATTGCTCCCACTCAAATTTGACCTCTTTTGGATCGCTACCAGTCTGTCTCTGATACCAATTGTAAGAGAAATACGCTAATTTCCCGGCAAATCACTTCTAAATTTGCTTGAGGTAAAGAGGGGTTTTGGGAAAATACACAATTTTCCTGCAATCAAATCAAAAGAAAAGAAACACAAAACAAAAGTGAAATCAAACACACAATTGTTAACAGAATTTAAAAAATTATGCCTACGTCTCCGGACCAGCTGCAGATCGATTTTATTAGAAAGAGAAAGTGATTTTTCCATTTTCGAATGCATACACAAAAATCATAGCTCTAGGTTTTGTAGAGACTGTAACACTTAAGAAGGGAAAAACATTTATAGTGCTTAATGTGTAATTTATGACCCACTAAATTACACCGTCTTTTCAGTTTACTCCATGTCTTTTTAATGTGTTTAATACTTACATCATCTTTACCGTCTTTTCATCTAGCATCTCTTCTATCCATTAACATGAATGTTGAATAAGGCTGGACTATTATGTTAAAATAACACTAATTCCATCCTTTGTATCATTAGTCATGTGTAACAATTATCTTCAATTTGGGTTGTGCTTTATTCATCAATCCGAGTAGTGGCGTTATCCCAACAACTCTTACTTTTATTATGCATGACGGTGTTTTTAAAATGCACTCATCCTATATATTATCGATCAAGCATACTTTGATGTTGATGAGAAGAACAAGCATATTGGAAGTGGTCGGTTGAGGCATTTGCATCATAGCGTGCGTGCTTTTCCTTTAAGAACTAATAGACGGAGCAGGTGCATTAATAATACCATTGAATTTCTAAATTTGTAGTAGCACATTCTCAAACAAGTCATAGATCTATCATTTTGACCAAAGATCTCCTTTCTAAGAATGCATCTCTTGGCTTCTTAAAGAATATTTCCTTATATTAGAACTCTTCCGAACAGGATATAGAGTCCACCCAGTAACATCTATCCTCTTTCTAACAAGCAACAAACATGGTACCATCCCATAAGGTAACTTTATACCATGAAATCTCAAATTTATATGCTCAATGATGAAACTAGGTAAAGTTATTTTATTTCCCATGATTATAGTAGTAGTCGCACATGTTTAAAGAAACAAAAGTTTGACTTATTGCTATTATTTGGAACAAAAAAATGATTAATTAATTTCAAAGCTCAGGTATTGTATTCATCAAGATTATTTCTACTAGTTTTACGTTTATCGTTAACGATTGGCTACTCTCTAGCATTACTCAATGCGTTTACTGCTTAATCCAATGTTATAGTCCAATTTTGAGGCCATCTCATACGAGGATACATTAGGGACGCTAAAAGAAGATCATATGATGCATACATTGGCAACTGGAATTACTATTTTAAGTGAGTTTAAAAAATATATATTCAGAATCATTAATTGTGTACCAGATTCTCAAACCTCGGGGATCATTCCAAATTAGACTTCCAGTTTTATAAAAGTATTGTACTATTTTTATATACCAATCACGCCTAAATTTTGTAAAACTAACGAACCAAATCCTCTCTCTTCACTAAGATTATCTAAAAGCACTCTCATACCTAACACGTTGATAAGTTTATCATATTTTAAAAATATACCATAACTAATTGTGCTTCCATTTGGCCCAGATTATTTGAACGTGAACCTTACCTTCATGCCCATCTTGAATACTCTCGGATTTTTCTTCATGTTGCGATGAATCCCTCTCGAATCTTGATCTTCTTCTATTTGATTATGACGATGTTTCAGCGACATCGGTTCATACACTTTTAGATTTTTCGACTTTATGAGTCATTATAAAGTTGGATTTATAAAAGAGACTTGAAGTTTAGAGATTTGCGAGAAAAGTAAATGATAGTTATGAGAATAATGGAAGGCTATTCATATATATTTTTCCGTTGCCAATTGGATATCCGATTTGTATATTTTTTGTCGAAAACTTTACCATTGCAGATCGGTTATTCGATTTGATCATTTAAAAAACAAATCATTGTAAATCGGATATCTGATTAGATCTGTTCCAAACAAAATTATGAATATATTCTCTATTAATATATAAGAAACTCATCCAATTCTCATTCATCTCTCGAATCATATCTCAAACAATATTATTCTTCTAAAAACTCTCAAATCTAAATTTTGTAATTACTACTATAATCCATCTAATCATTCTTATATATTTTTATTTTATAATCTTCGATCAAATTTCATAATCGATCAACTCAATCAATTTTGTTTGACGGATGAGGATCATTACTGATTTAAGTGCTTGCTATACGCAATCAAATTTTAAGTGTTTGGTATACTCTTTTAAGAAAATACACAATCATTTTACTATTTTTTCATACTTTAAAAAGAATATTTTTTAAATGACACCAAATCGAAGAAATGTCTCAACTAACCATGATCGTTAGGTTAATTTCTAACCTATCCCTATGGTTAATGCTGACCCAAATTTTTTTATGGTATGCATGATCCTGTAGATATTGTTGTAAAAACCCCACAGTTCAAAATATATTATTACAATGCTAGCTTCGATATCCGTGGTAGTAATAGCGATGGTATGAAGAGTAGGAAGAAACAATCTTGGGCATGGGAACACTTTATTGAGAATCTTGATAAAAAATTTACGAAGTGTAATCATTATGAAAAAAACATATAGCTATAAGGCTGGAAAAATAAATTGCGGGATCCAGGGTATATTGAGACACTTAGTTACACATAACATTTGTTATCCTTAACATATTTATGAAGACGAAAATACATCCATAGATCCTCAAGCCAAAAATGCTTTCATTTTTAATAAAAAAATATATAAGGAAGAAACCATGATATATATTGTTGATACTTCACAACAATTTAGTTTCGGTAAAAATTAGAGATATAGCAATTGGATGCGTAGTGGGTTAAACCCGAGAGTCACACGTATCCCAAATACCTTAAGAAATCATTCATCAGATTATGTTAGCTTTGTTATAGATAATTTCTTTGAGTAATTATATAACCACATTTAGTGAGTTTGATATGATGTGTGTTACTTTAAATTAGTTGGATTCTGAATAGATACTCCAAAAAAGAATTGTGTATTTTCAATCTATTGACAAACACATGGTTGTTGTAATTAAATAAAGTATCTCTGAGTGTATGAATGATTTTCAAAACAAAAACAAAATGTTATCAATTTCTTTCGATAATCCATTTGCGAACAAGAGAGCTATTGAGTATCTTAAAAATGATTGCAACCATATATTTCCTAAAATATTTCACACTAAATGTTTATGTCATATAATTCAATTGGTTACAAAATATGGAATAAAAATAGTTAATGATTATATAAATCATATTAAACAATAGGTCCTACTATGCTCCATCTCGGATCCTGAAAGATTGGAATGAAATTATTAAAGCTAGAGGAAAGACATTAAAAAAACTAGTTTTAGATGTCAAAACTAGATGAAACTCTACATATTATCTTCTTGTGCTTATATGTATATAAATGAGATTATTACGCTTTACAATAGACATAATCCTAATACACTTTTGAAGATTAAAATTAGATATATTGTGCTTCAATATTAAGCTTCTTGAGGTTGTTTAATGATGTATCTAAAACTTTTTATACGCAATATACTCCTAACATTCACTTGACCCTTTATGAAATTACTAATCTTGCCATGGATATGGATAAATATAGGGATAAGATTATATATTACGATATGGTTCCCGATATGAAAGAAAAATTTATTAATTATTTTCATCACATCCGATACGTTTATGCTATTGACTGCATCTTTATCCTTTTGAAAAATGGTCGAGTTTTACCTTTTTCATTACTTGTTTTTATAAAGCCATACAACCTAATGATACCTATAACAATGAATATTATATTCAAGAAATTGACGTGTATCTTTATATAATGTATAATGAATATGTTGACAAATACATGAGAAATATAACATCTTAAAATGTAGCGGGTATTAGTAGTAGTAATAGGAAGAGAGGTAGAAGTCGCCCTAACTATGTCAAAATAAAAATTCTAAATAGTGGGATGACGGGAGAAACTCCTCAAGTTGATAATGAAGTGTCCAAATATTTGAACACTCCATTTGAGCTACAAAAAGATGACGAGAACAACCCACTTGGTATCTTAAGGCGGTAGAATTCGAAAGAAGACGAGTTTCATTTTCTTTGCAGGTTAGTCAAGGATATGTTTTCAATACATATTTCTACAATGGCAAGTGTAAGTACGTTTAGTTAGGTCATATTACAATACACGAATAAACAAACGAGATTGACATGTAGGGAACTTGGAGTGCTTGTTGTAATCAAAAGCTAGACTGCGACACATCAAATGATGCAAAACTAAGAGTATAAAATAGAAAAGAATTTCAAGAGAAAACTTCAATGAATTTCCAAATAATATTGAAGAAGATCTTGAACAAGATCTTACGGCTGAAGATGCCACATAATTTCAAGGTGAAGATCTTGATAAGGATGACGAAACTTGGCTAGATTAATAATATTTATAATAGAGTTTGTAATAGGGTAGTTCAGTTTGAGAACATTGTACAATTCCTGGCCTACAAGAGTATAGAATGTGAAAGACTTAAATCAATAGAATTTATTTTTTATTCTTCAATCTCATAATGTAACAACGTATTATAATTTTTTTACCACTTAGAAAAATAAACAAACTATAACAAGTTATAGTATAATCAAACTATGATCGAACTATAAGACTATAACAATTATGTCATCACTCGTAACTAATGATCAAAATATAATAACACATGTAGTACTTATCAATTATAGACAAACCATAATAATAACTTATACTACTTTAAATTATAGTATACAAACGGTATACCAATTTGTTTATCAAACAATAAAACACATCTACTATGTGTTACAATAAAAATATATCAATACTTGTAATATTTATAAATTATAATCAAACAATAATAATAATAATTCTAATCAAATTATAACACTGAAACTATAATAAATTTATACGAATTTTAAATTATAATATACTAAATATATAACAATTTTTTTATCAAACAATAACAACACTTGCACTATGTGTTTATATAAAAATATAACAATACTTATAGTACTTATAAATTATAATCAAACCATAATAATAATAAACATATAATAACCTTATACTAATTTTAAATTATAATATACAAACTATGTAATAATTTGTTTATCAAAGAATAACAACACGTATACTATATGGGCTATAAAAATAATATAAAATAGATAGATGTGATGTCTGTGACGTTAATCTTGTTGTGTTCTGCCATAAGTGTGACAATCGTGACTTAGCTGTTACCGTAAATCATGTCGTATTCTGTTATCGTGTATATCGTGACAGCTCACGTCACATCAGACACATTTAGGTACACAAATACAATCGTAGAGTTTTGACGGTGTTAAAGATTTTGTTGGTATAAAAGTCATTTGATCAAAAAACTGTTAGGGCGGTCCATATAAATAATATGCAAGCATGTCTTTTTTTTCTATAGAGTTTTTTTCATCCTTTTTAAGTCATCGAATCATGTTTTCCCATGTATATGTTACTATTCTAATATACATCCAATTATGTATGTCGTTCCAAGTCATACTGTTAAAGGAATATGTGAAAAATAGTTGTCGGCCTGTTTCGAGATGACCTTCACACATGATAAGTTTGGTAAATCTAAACATAAAAGATTATACTTATCATTAAAAATCCTAACTTTCATGCCAAACACCAACGAGAAAACTATGATTTGATGCGATATTCGAGCTTCAAATGATAGTTTCCCACAACCTAGGTTTAAACCTTGGTTTAAATAAATCGTATGCACTCTCATGTTGTCTTAAATATTTTGAATGGCATACTTGTAACTTTGCATGGACTATTTGGTTATGATAGTGATGGCTTTAAAGTTGATCTTTAATGGAAAAGATATTCTTGAACAATTGTGAGTCATTGTTACGTACCCTACAATCCCAAACGGATACTCCCCTCATATAAACTTGGTTAACCCACTGGATGCATATAGAGTCCTAATCTGTAGCAATTTTCCAAAATAAATTTGAAATGAACGAACAATTCAATAATTTCAAATCTATAATTCCAAGTCCACCTTGGCATTTGATAAACATACTTTATCCCAAGAAACAAAAGACTTTTTTAAACTCCAAAAGAAAGTTCAAAATAATTTACTAATGTGCGTTCCCACTATTGCTGAGATAGAAAAATAGACAACTAAAAGACTTCGATGCCTTGGATGATTGAATGAATCAGCTCAACTCTACCGGTGTTGGTCAATGATGATCTAATCCAAGTAGAAATCATTAAACAAATTTTAGCAAGAAGGGGACCAAAGTGCAAGACCTTTAAAAAGGTAAAAACTAATATAATTCTAAGGTATCAGAATGGCGTAGGTCCTAGCACTAGTTGTGTGCTTTGTTAGATATCTTCTTTTGATCGTGACTAGATTTCAACCATATAAATATCAGATTTGAGGATGTTTACTCTGAACCAAAATAAATAAGGAAACTCATAAGATTATCAATTCGTGGTTCATTCCCTCGTGCTAGTAATATCAAGTCATCTACTAAAGCAAGATGTGTAATTTTAAGGCTACCACATTTCAAATGGAACTTAAAAGTTAGGTTTTATGTTTTTTTCTTGAGAAATATATATATATATATATACTAAATAAAAATGATGAAGATGTATGAAGATAAATAAAACATCTTCCTACTTTTAAAAAACATGAATGGTGCCTTTGATCAAAATTGAATAAGATGAAGACGTTACACACTCTATTATCCATTGAATTAACTGATTAGAGAATTCCACCCCTTTCAGAAATTGTTCGAAGAAATTCCAAGATCTTGTATCATATGTTCTACGAATGTCTATCTTAATGATGCATCTTGGCGAAATTCGCTTTTGATTGTACCCATATATCAACTATATCATTAGATGTATATTGGTCGTCATCAACCGTCATGACACATACGGATTATAATTTATCCACTAATAAATCCAGAACTGGTGTCATCCTTATAGCTAATATCTTAGTGATTAGCTTATAAAACATGTTGTACAAATCGATCAATCGATATTCAATCACATATATAATATAGCTTAAATTTGGTATTAAAGCAATAATCGAATGGTTAAGTTGCTTTAAGAGAGATGACTGTGAGAAAATTTTCTAACAGTAGCAATAAGATCCACATTAATAACATCTCAAACATATTTAGCAAAAACACGAAAAACAACGGGACTGGGGGACTTGTCTCTCTTGATATCTTTAAGAGTCATCATAATTTTATCTTCGGTAATGCCATCACACATTAGTTTTCGTTTCTTTTATCTAATGCATGGACTATACCCAAAGATATTGCTTTTCATCAAACCATTATCTATTCAGATTCCGAACAAATCCTTAAAATAGCCAACAAACTCATCCACCACTTGGTTTTTTACATAGACAAAGTACCATTCGATAACGACATCACTGTAACATAATTTTTATTTCTATTATCTTTAACTAATGCATGAAATTTTTGGTTTATCTATCACTCTTCATCAAAGACGTACCTTTGGATTTTTTTTTGAAAAAACTTAGTTATGTACCGCTACGGAGGCGAGCATTTTTCAAAAGTTCTACAATATCACTCAATAACATCGTATCTGTAAGATTATTCCGGAGCTGAATTTCCAAAAGCTCAAGCTTCTGATTTTTCCCTCTTAGCCTGTTTGATATGTGAGAAAAATGGTTGAAATTTAGAGCTTTCAATCCCTCTTTGAGGCGGTCCATTTTCTTACACAAGATAAATTTGGCCATCTCTTTGATAAAATTTGACAAATTTGTTCAATCATGGGTAAATAACTCAGATGATCAACTCATATGTTAAAAAGGTTGAACGATGGTATTCTACGATAAACCTGACCAAAAACATCTACAATATACAGAGAATGATCAGAATTACAAAGGGCGGGTTAAATATCACTGAGCAATGCATCAACGATGTGCGCTAGTGGATATTACCCATTTCCATATCCAACTTACTAAGAATGTTTTTGTTAGTCCACGTATAGATATTACCCATAAACGTTAAATCGATAAGTCCCAATTCTTGAATTTTTTTATCTCATAAGGCGTCATATCTGCCCCATTACAATGTTCATCAAAATTTGACGTGTTACCAAAGTCGTCTATAAAAATCTATGGAACCTTTAGTTGTTGGACATACTCTACCAAGTTTTCCCATAAATCCTCTCTCACAACTAGAATGTTAAGTGCATAAATAAAGCCAATAAGGACAATGGAGGTGCTAGCTTGCCCTTGGCTATACAATCGATTACTTGAGGATATGTTTTTTTAATATTCAATTCAATTTTTTACGGATACCAAACCATAGAAGTTAGGTCACGTACCACTTAATCAAAGTTCTCACGATACTCCAAACTTCTAAGTTTAGTATGCATAAAGTTTTGTATATACATCTAGTAAATTTAGTTTCAAAAACAAATAAAATATCTATATTATTACTACAAATGAAATCACAAAATCCATTTTGTTTTAAGGTTTGGTTAAAACGTTTAATGATCTAGCAATATATCTTCATAAAAGCTTGAAATCGCCTTTCTCCTATCGTTGGTTACTTTGTGAGTGTTTTTTCTTACCTTAGAAGGATTTTCAATGCGTTGTTCTGCCCTCACGGTGCTTGGTTGTGTTAGCTCTACGGTTCCTCTTCACCAAGGTAAAAACATCATCTTTGTTATGATCCTTACTTTTATCGGTAATATTTTAGATGTCAACCTTATTCCATTTTGATAAATTAATGTTCAAAAGATTATGGTGAGACTGTTTGATAGTCTGCTCATCGTTTGATTCATCCGAGGAAATAACAATATTATCATCTTCACTCGAATAACTATCGATGGTAATGGTTTAAGTTTTTATAACCACCACTTCACAACCCACATTAAGGCATTAGATACCAAGATATTTTTGTCATTGTTGGTTGTCATTAATGGCTTTGAACTACCCGATATGTTACTATTCATTAAGAGTCTCACTACATATGCCGCAACTATGTTGGTGTTGATTAAAATGAGTTTCTTTAGACAAATGAAAAATAAATATTAACTTAGTTCTATCAATAAGACAATGATCTCATAATTGACCAATAATCTTACAACCGTAAAAAAATGGGAACAAACTCATACACAACTCTTTGAGAAAAAACTTTCCCATTTGGTATCTTGTACACAATCTCCTTGGCTTGGAAACATCTACTTCCATCAAAATTATAGCTATAAAATACGATTCATAGTATAATTTAATTTATTTGAGTACAATGATGTACCAATATGTGTACCAAGCTTACTCAAAGTATTCTCATTATAAAATTCCAAATGCAAATTCGAGAGTCGAACCCAAATTGGGACTGGGTTTATAAATTCATTCGTAAACTTAAAGAACTTCGTAAATAATTTTAGCTTAAGTGACCGGTCAAAAACGCAGTAAAGTCCCCCATTGAGAATTGAATCTATAGTACTTCACCAAAACAATTATGTATAATCCAGCAACTATGATAAAAGTTAATTTGGTGCATTACCTTCCATGCTTGGCAACAAATGTAGATAGCTTAATGTCTAGTTAATTTACGACAACATAACCAAACAATGAAAAACTTAATCTATCTGAAGTGTTATCATATCACTAATGTCAAACAAAAATCCTTATTGTCTTCATTATTTACCCCAACCTTATACCCAATCTTTTTAGTGGTTGAAATATTACAGTTTACCGGAGGTCCATATATTGGTTTACTAAATATTGAGGATTAAAACTTTGATATATACAACATTACTTTTATGTAAAACATGAGATAAACGTTTTAGCTTTCACCATATCAGTTACTTTCGTAGACGAGTTGAAACGTATGACATAACTGGGCTTATCCTCCTAAGAACAAGTAACTACGAGCAAGCATTATATATATATATATATAATTATATAATTTATGTATAATAATAAGCCTTTGAACTGCAAATATCTTATTGACTATCCATTTTCTAGACAAATAGTCCATCGACTAAAAAACGTTTGGTGTTAGTCCTTCGACTATTCATTTCGATAAAATTAACCCATCGCGTATGTTGATTAAATAACTAACTTTATCGAAAATAGATAGTCAATGGGCTAACGTTATAGAAAATAGATAGTCATGGACTAATTTGATCAAAAATGGGTATTCGATGGACGACCACCAAACATTTTTTAGACAATGAAGTATATATCTAGAAAGTGGATAGCCAATGGACTATTTACCATTCAAAATCTAGTAATAATGCTTAAACTATGTAATTACCGTTTTATTAAATTAATTTATTGTTTTATGATATTTTTTTTACAATCGAATTTGGGCAGCCATTTATAAATAAATTAGATTTTTTAAAACTTTTATTTTTGACTTAACAACATTTTGTAAAAAAAATCAATTTTTGTTTGAATTTTCATTAGCTAATATGTTTGGAAAATAATAAAGAAAAAATAATTTTTATTTAAATATAATATTAAAACAGTTCTATGATGCTAGATATATAAATAAAGAATATTTGTATCTCTTACCGGTAGGTTTATCGGTAAGCTATCAATTATGATAATTCGTCGAATAATTTTTACTATTTTCGGATTCTATATTATTGATCATCATCATAGTATTATCGAGTCGTTCATGAGTTAAATTTTAAAATAATTTATTATTGGTTCCACCTATATAACATATAGATTATTTATTATTATTTTATTTTGCATACACAAATCAAATAAAAATATAAATGAATGACTCACACATTACATTAATTATTCGCGTCAAACTGATAATAAATTTTATTATGGGGATACTATTTCCCCATGACATTTTTTATTTCCTTTATAAATCCAAATCTAAAAATCACTCATGACTTGCTTTTACTTGTTTGCTCTTATTTAGATATATATATATATATAATTTCGTGTCATTAACTATTCTCAAACACTTATATCAACAAACACAAGATTTAACCCAATTGAATCCAACATATATGCTTTACCTTATAAATTAAATCTTACAAACCAAAAAACCCTAAACTTGATAAAGATTATCAATGGAGGAGGAAGACACTCAAACCAAAGATTTAACACCGGAAAACATTACAAAATCAGAAAACAAAGTAATCTAATCTTGTTTTTAAGTTGTATAACTTGAAAATCTGTGTTAGAAAAACCCTTCCATAGCAAATCCCGATTTTTGCAGTTTTTAACGACGAACACATGATTGTGAGGTGGTACCTCGAAATTAGTTGTTTAATCACAGAACACTTAATTCCAAGGTACCACCTCGAAATCAAGTGTTCTATGAAAAAACAACTGATTCCTAGCTACCACTTCATAATCAGGTGTTCTGTTAAAAAAAGCAGCATGTAATTCCGAGTTGCTGCCTCAAAATTACATGCATCTTTTTTAAAAACACATGTAATTTCGGGTAGCTGCCTCGGAATTACATGCAGGTTTTTAAAAAAACAGCTGAAACAACAACAATATGACAATAATTCATACTAAACATTACACAAAACTCTAGGCTCGATTAGGGCTCGATTAACCAAAACAAATCGAATAACCAAACACTTGATTATGGCTCAATTAGGACAGTTTGATAGTGTTACAGACTCTATACTGCTCCAAACTTTCATTTTAGTTACAGGATTTCATTCGATTTGTTTATCGAGTTCATGTAACTCATTGACGAATCGAGTACCTACATGAAGGAATACAATAGTTAAAAAGTGAATAAAAAAAATCTTACATTTCTTCAAAATCGATAGGGGCTGTTGAGAGGCTCTTTGATTTTGTAGAATTAGGGTTATGGTTGGGTTTGAAGTCGAATTCCGTGTTGGGGTTAGGGTTTGAAATATTTTAATTTCTACGTTTGGTGAAAAATAAGAGAGTAGTTAATGAACGTTTTAAATTATGGTGTTTGGTCAAGAACTAAAGAAAGTGTTATTTTGGTGAATGAAGGGTTAATCTAGGTAGTTCCTTTATGGAGGAAATATCAAGATGAGATTTATTTGGAGTTATGGGGATAATAAGAAATGTTATGGGAGAAATCACTTTACCCCTTTACTATAACTATTTTCATAAAACGAATCAAATTGTGAGCTTTTATGAAAATTATGATTAAGTCCATCATTGTTATATATGTTGTATCAATAAAACACAATAATTTATTTGTCCATAATTGCAAACAACAATGTCAAATTTTTACACAATCAAACATAATTAATATGTTTGTACTTCAAATTATAACATCCATAATATTAACTTTATCCATCATTTTCTAATATTAGCTAACTCTTTTATTTATGGTTGCCAAAGGTTGAATTTTACACGCTTTATTTTATATTTAAAGTTATTTAATGGGCTAGAGAAATTTTTTATGAGTATTAATTTTCAATGAAGCTTTTTATTGAGTTTGACCAAAACTTTAGGAATTCTATGTAAACTCTATTTAAAGGCGTCTCTTTTATCAATTTATTAACGCATGCAATTTTCTCTTTCTCAATTTTCTCTCTCTCAATTTTATTTTCCAGCTAGCACTGGTATGAGAGCCAAAAAAATTCAGAAAAGAAAAAACAATTTTTTTTCCAAAAGAAATAACCAATTTTTTTCAAAAAAAGAAAAACCTAAATTTTTCTATAAAAAAAAGATATCAAGGCTCCACTAGAATGAAGAATTTCTTGAGGTCTAAAGAAAATTGGACGGTTGTTGTCTCTGGAGTAGCAGCATGTGTTGTGTTGACGTGTTGAGAAGACAGAGTTGGAAGCGATAAAGCTAAAATATCTGAAGGCAAAAAGTTATCTTTTTCGGATAATTTCTCGGTCCATCTTGGAAACAAATCTTAGCAAAGAAACTTCCAAAGATATTTTGGATTCGATGAAGAAAAAATATCAAGGCTCCACTAGAATGAAGCGTTCACAACTTCAAGCTTTGAGAAGAGATTTTGAGACTCTACAAAGGAAGGATGGAGAATCTTTTACTAGCTATTATGCCAAGATTATGGAGATCAACAACAAAATGAGATTTTATGATGAGAAGATGGAAAATATTGCCATTATGGAGAAAATAGTACGTTCTCTGGCACCAAAAGTTGATATGTCGTGTGTTCAATTGAAGAATCAAAAGACATAGATGCATTCTTTCCTGATGAACTACAAAGCCTCTTGTTAGTCCATGAACAGAAGATGAACCGCAGTTCAACTTAAGATGAGCAAGCTTTGAAGGCTTCTACCCATCTAATTTCTCAAACTTTAGAGGAAGAGGTACATGTACAAGTAGAGGTAGAGGATTCCATGGAAATAGAGATGGAATCAGTTATTTTAAAACTAATACTGATAATTTTTCAGGCAGAGACAGGGGGCGAGATCAACATTTGAAAAATCCAAGGTATAGTATTTTAGATGTCATAAATTTTGTCATTATCGTTTTGAATATTATACTAAGCTGCCTAATGATAAAGAAAATAAACAACAACCAAATTTTGCCGAAAATAAGGAAGTATAAACTTTGTTGATGACTGTTCAAGCTAATCATGAATCTCAGTCTGATGTTTGGTATGTGGATACGGGTTGTAGTAACCACATATGCTGGAGTAAGTCTTCTTTTTCTTATTTGAATGAAAAATTTCATACTACAGTAAGTTTTGGTGATTATTCCACTGTGAATGTGATAGGAAAGGGTAATACTGAGATAAGAACCAAGAATGGTTTTGTGGAAATAATCTCTAATGATTTTTATGTTCCTGACTTGAAAAGTAATTTTTTAAGTGTTGGTCAATTGCTAGAAAAGGGTTATATAATCACTATCCAAAAAGGTGTTTGTGAGATTTATGATCATACTAGATGAGTTATTGTTGTTGAGCCAATGAGTTCAAACAGGTTGTTTCCATTAAAGATTGAAAATGTTCAAACTTGTCGGGTCGCTGAAGTAAAACATCATTCTTGGTTGTGGCATTTTTGTTATGGTCACTTGAGTTTTGGTGGACTGAAGTGTTAGGGTAGCGACCAAAGTTCCACATCCCACATCGATAATACATGAGAAAGATTAGTGGTATATAAGTAAGAATATACCTCAACTAGTATGAGGCCTTTTGGAAGTGGACCAAATGCAAAGCCGTGAGGGCCTTCGGGTTCCAAAGCGGACAATATCATACTAGTGTTGGGATCAGGTTGTCCGTACTTATATACGGAGGTGGAATATGTGGACTGGACCCCATATTCCCAACATGTGGTATCAGAGCTCCAGGCCCAGACAGTACGCGATGTGGTGGGTGATGTGGGTGAAATTCTCATTAGTCAAACATGATGAATTTATAGCCATGCTCAAGGTGATCTGTCTAGAGATCCTTGTTTGGAGTTCCCGTGGCTCATCAAGAAAGTGTGGCTTGATTGGAGAGATCCTCGTTTGGAGTGCCCGTTGCTCATCAAGCAGTGCAAGTGTGGCTTGATTGGAGAGATCCTCGTTTGGAGTGTCTGTTGCTCATCAAGCAGTGTGGCTTGATTGGAGTGTATCAAGACGGTGGTACTTGTTTAAGGTGGCACTAAGGAACAATGCAAGATAGTCGAGATCAGGCAGCCCCAACCTGATTAGAGTGAGCGGATGAATGTCAACTGAGAGGAGACTAAAGTGGTACTTTGTTCGAGAGGAGGATTTGTTAGGGTAGCGACCAAAGTTCCACATCCCACATCGGTAATATATGGGAAGGATTAATGGCATATAAGTAAAAATATACCTCAACTAGTATGAGGCCTTTTGGAAGTGGACCAAATGCAAAGCCGTGAGGGCCTTCGGGTGCCAAAGTGGACAATATCATACTAGTGTTGAGATCAGGTTGTTCTTACTTATATACGGAGGTGGAATATGTGGACTGGACCTCATATTCCCAACATGAAGATCATCCAGCATAAAAATATGGTGATATGTCTTCCTCATATTAGTATTTCAACCCAAGTTTGTGAAGAATATTTTGTTGGCAAACAACACCGTTCTCAATTTACCCAAGGGAAGTCATGGCGAGCAAAACGAGTTTTGGAGCTAATTCATTCTCATATTTGTGGCCCGATAACACCTATTTCTAACAAAGGTAAAATATACTTAATTACCTTCACTGATGATTAGACCCAAAAAACTTAGGTTTATTTTTTAGATAAGAAATCAGAAGCTCTTTGTGCATTTAAAAGTTTCAAGGCTCGTGTGGAAAATGAAACATGAAAGACCATTAAAACCCTTCGAACAGATTGTGGTGGAGAATATTGCTCAACCGAATTTAAAGTTTTTTGTGATATTCATGGTATTCGAAGAGAGTTAACAACATCTTATACACCACAATAAAATGGTGTATTAGAGAGGAAAATTAGAACCATCCTCAATATAGTGAGAAGCTTGTTGGAAAAAGGGATAATTCAAAAATATTTTTGGCCTGAGGCAGTAAATTAGAGTATTCATATCTTGAACAGAAACCCTACATATGTTGTTCAAAATATGACGCTAGAGGAGGGTTGGAGTGGAAGGAAACCAGTTGTAAATTATTTTATAATTTTTGGTTGCATTGCTTATGCGCATATCTGAGACGAGAAAAGGAAGAAACTTTATGATAAAGGGGAAAATGTGTTTTTCTTGGTGTTAGTGAAACATGCAAAGCTTATAAATTGTTTCATCTGTTAACTCAGAAAATTATGACAACCCGAGACGTTGTCTTTGATGAAGAAAACACTTGGGATTGGAATGGGAAAGAAACTATTCAAGTTCTTTTCTTTGACAACGATCTGAAAGTGAACCAACTCTAGCAAACTTTATGCCAAAAAATTCATCAAAAGCAACTCTTATAACATCTTAAATGTTTCCAACAATAGTCGAAACTAATGATGTAGTAGCTCAATCTCCTCTTCGTATTCGAAAAAAGCCTGCATGGATGGAAGACTATGAGGTAACTGAAATTGATGATCCAGTAACTCACTTTGCTTTATTTTGAGATTGTGATCCTACATCCTTTAAAAGTGCTGCCAAAGAATTAAAATGGAAGAAGGCAATGAAGGATGAAATTATTATTGAAGAAAAAAATTATACTTGGGAGCTGACTGATCATCCAAAACAAAACTAAAAGAAGATGGTGCAGTTGAAACGTATAAGGCGTGTTTCGTAGCTAAGGGATATAAGCAAGAATATGTGATTGACTATACACAATATTTTGCTAATGTTGCAAGACATGATACAATCAGATTGGTGATCGCATTGGCGGTGCATAAATTTTGGCCTATTTTTCAGCTAGATGTCGAATCGGCATTTTTGCATGGAAACTTGGAGGAACACATATTTGTAGAACAACTTCTTGGTCATATTTAGATTGGAAATTATCATAAATTTTATAAATTAAAGAAAGCTCTTTATGGCTTAAAACAAGCTCCACGAGCTTGGTATAGTCATATTGAGGCTTATTTTTTAAACAAGGCTTTCACAAATGTCCATATGAGCGCACACATTTTTGTTAAGATTGGAGATAGGGGGAACTACTCATTGTTTCCTTATTTATAGATGATCTCATATTTACTGGAAATGATAGTGTATTGTTTAAAGAATTCAAAAAAATCCATGATGATTGAATTTGAAATGTCCGATCTTCGTATGATGCATTATTTCCTTGACATAGAAGTAGTACAATCAGCTAATGAGATTTTATATCTCAAAATAATTATGTGCAAGATGTTTCGGATAGGTTTCAAATGAAGGAATGCAATCATGTAAGCACTCTATCTGAGTTTGCCTTGAAGCTAAACAAAGATCATGAAAGAAATAAGGTGGACAACACACTTCACAAGCAAATTGTTGGTAGTTTGATGTATTTAGCTGCAACAAGACCAGATATAATGTATTATGTGAGTTTAATAAGTAGATAGATGGAGAATCCAACAGAAATACATTTGTTAACTACCAAGAGAATCCTTCTGTATTTGCAAAGAACTATATATTTTGGGTTGTTGTACGAGAAGGGTGAAAAATTAAAACTGTTTGGGTTTACTGACAGTGATTATACAGGAGATCAAGATGATAGAAGAAGAATTTCATGCTATGTTTTTATGTTGGGCACTGGGGCTATTCCAAAGTCTTCTAAGAAGCAACAAATTGTCACTTTATCAACGACATAAACTGAATTTATTGCTGCTACAACTTATGTTTGTCAAGTTGTTTGGTTGAGAAGAATTCTTGAAGAAATCAAGTTCAAGGAAGTGGCAACTACTACAGTTTTTATGATAGCAGCTCAACAATCAAGCTGTCCAAAAATCTTGTGTTGCATGGAAGAAGTAAACATATTGATGTGAAATATTATTTTTTGAGAGATTTTAGTAATGATGGAACAATCAAATTGGTTTATTGTCGAAGTGAAGACCAAGTTGCAGATATACAGACCAAACCTCTCAAGTTGGCTACATTTGTGAAGTTACGTGGTTTACTTGGAGTTTGTTCACGTACTACCATAAAATAGTTTTTTGTAGAGACTTACATTATTTCTTTTAAACTAATTTATGTAGATTTTAGTTTAAGAGATGGTGTTAAAGTTTAAACGTTTTATTTTATATTTATTTCTATTCAAAGTTATTTAATAGGGTAGACCAAGTCTTTATGAGTATTAACTCTCATTGAAAACGTTCTTTATTGAGTTTGACCAAAACTTTAGGAATTTAGTGTAAAACCTATTTAAAGGCATCTCCTTTATCAATTCATTAACGCATACAATTTTCTTTTTCTCAATTCAGTTAACATACCTGTTAAGAGTATACTTGTTCCTTTAACCCACATCGCTTAGACTGAAAATAATAAAGTTGATGAAATATCTCAACTAGTGTGATGCCTTTTGGGAGTGAACTAAAAAGCAAAACCGTACGCACCTGCATACGCAAAATGGACGATATCACACTAGTTGGTGAGAGATATAAATTCTAACAACAAATCACTATCAACATAAGAAAAATAAATAAAACTCAAAATAATAATAATAATAATAATAATAATAAATAATTTTGTTATCATATGCATCACAATTTAATACCTGCAACACATAATGTTTAATACAAGCGTATATGGCGCCGTAACATATTTCACCATACTTGAACATGAGGTTTTGGGTTCAAATCTCAGAACACATAGTGTGGTGTCTTAGTTAGGGCTGTTATTGGTCCGGGTTTTGAAGAGGTTGGACTGTTAAGCTTACCGGTTCAAATCGGATCGTTAAGTTTTCAAGTTTTCAGTTCGGTGTTATTTGCATTTTGGTTTGGTCCGTTATCAGTCTATTTAAAAAAAGTTAAATCTAATTATAATTTGATTTTCAATTTTTTTATTTAATCAAATTAGATAAAAATAAAATTTAGAAGTTAATCTTTGATTTTTTAAAACAAATTGGTAATTAAATACTAATTTTGGAAATATAATGTATAAATAATAAATAATATTAATAAATAATCGGTTCTAACGGTTTTAATGGTTCAATTATCTATCGGTTCTATTTGTTTTCTATCGCTTTACCGGTTTTATCGGTCTGGTTCCAAATCGGATCGGTCCCGAATAGGTTTTATTGTTTCGCCTCCTTCTCAGTTTCAGTTTTAAAAATTCAACCGTGAACCGAACTATTAAGGTTTGATCCAGTTCCCGGTCAAGTTCTTATCGGTTTGGTTCCAATCCAGTCCCGGTTCACCAAAACCGTTGACAACCCTAGTCTAAGCACCTTATACATAAGGTTTTAGAATTGATTCTTAGTTTTGTTTTCGAAAAAGTTTTTCATTTTAGTAAAAACTAGACCATCCTATCTCGGTCCAAATTCTAGACCCGGTTCACTATGACACAAAATAATTCAAATCCAAACTGGTAGGGTCATATAACAGCCATACATATTGGTAAAATTTTAAAATAATTTACTAAAATTAGTGCTTTGTTAACCTGATGTTGAGTCTTTTTGGTTGTTTCCCAATTAGCGTAAATTCTTTTTGTCCCATCTATATTTTAGGTTCGTTTTGTCGAGGCATCCTCGGTTTTTGGATTTGTTTTTACCATTTTGGGAAAAAAACTTAATTCTTTTTGTTATATCTCTCACTATATAATCTTCATTTTCTTAAATATTTAGTCAAAAATTCTATTAAATATCCATTACACAAGTTTTTTTCACAACACGATTAAAGTAGTTAATACAAGCATAATTGTATCAAAATAATTCATCATTTTATGTAGGTTTTTTATTTAAGTTTGAAATTCTGAATTTGAAGAATTCAGTATTTCTATCTTTTTAGTTGTTTGTTAGATATTTTATTAGTAGAATAATAAATGTTATTGATATATTTATGCGCCTTCGATCGCGTTCACCGAACACTTCGTGCGACTAAATGGTAATTTATCTCCCTTGTTAATGCGATAAATGTGAACATTTTTCTCATGACGTATGCAAAAAAAATTAGTTAAGTTGTTAGTATTATACGACATTTGCTTGCTTCAATATATGGTTTTATGTCTTATTTTTATATTTTGTGTGATATGTTTAAACTACTATAAATATTCACTTACATTTTAAGTAATAGTTTACGTATATTTTTTTGTAAATTTTAGTTTTGGTTGAAATTTTATTTGTAAGCTTAATTTTTTTTCTAGGATGATTACACGCCATACAAATCCAACTAGGAAACAGTCACCTGATGTAGCACAATTAGAGGATTCACGAAAGATAGTCGTACGAGTTCATGAAACTTCTTGTAATGTGCGGCATTTGACCCTTAATAGTCTTCATCAAGTTATAATGGAACGTTTGGACAACAATCGTATTTATTCGCCAACTAAAATCCATTTTGACGTAGAAAGGAGTAGTGTTGGTATATCTCACAGACCTACAAAGCAGAACTTGAAACCAGGACGCGGTATTTTGTAACACTATTTTCCACATTCCTTGCTTGTACGCGGACTACAAGACGCACAAGGAATTTAGTGTATTTATCAATGATGTAAATTTCTCAAAATCTAATGTTCAGATAAATAATCCATATATATATATTATTAATTTGTTTTTATATATTTTCTAGACTTGGCCATCGCTACGTTGTTTTTTTTTATATACCTCATTATTCAGCGATGGGATTTTCGTAGTTAGATTAAGGTCAGAATGGAGTTATGAGGATACTATTTGATCATCTTATCAACTGTCTCTAACGTTGGTTTACCACCATCCACCTACCGAAGGTATTCCTAGAGAGTTGGAATTCAAAAAACGCATCCTTTCATATTTATTTTGGTGAGATAATGGTGATATTGGATGATATCCACACGATTATGAGTCTTTCTGTAAAATGTATGTGTTTTGATCTTGTTGAGGATGATAGTATTGATAAAAGGGTCGTGATTGTATCTGTTATATTTGGTATTAGACCAACTTACCTTAATATATAGCTTGAAAGGTAAAATAGTATAAGTTGTAGATGTATTCGTTTTTCGTCGTTCTATGAGCCATTTTCAAGTAGTATGTTTCATGATAATCGTGTAATATATATTTTTGGAACTTTGATATCTTCCAACAAGACCATGAACGTTATTTCCCTTGGTTATTTATAGTTCACGTAGTATTACACTATGATGGATATGTATAATTGAGGCCAATGGTATTGGCCCAGTTATACTATGCGACTGGGTAAAGTTTACTTCATAGTGTTAGTGGTTTTTCCAGGTTCATCGGGATGTTAGAGGCCTGGATATTCAATTATGTTTCCATGATAATAGTTACGTTATAAAGCGAGTATGCTTTCACCTCATTGTATATGTGTAGATATGCACCGTAGAGTGTTTGCTTGAACCCACATATTAAAGATGATTTTTTATATACTAAATATATGTTTTGAGAGATCGACGTAAGTTCTAATTAACATACCAAAATATTTAATTTATATTTTGCTTCATTTTTATATGAATTAAATTTATCCTAACATTTTTTGTACGTTGTAGGTCAACATTTTAGTCTTTGTGTATCTACAATACATGCGGCTATTTCATGAGATTACTTGGATCGATCATACGTTAAATTCTTGGACATTTTCAAAGCTTACTATTCATTTTGTGTGGCTCAACATGTAGGCCATATTCAGATGATACCAAGCCAAGTACGACATCAGTTTCCTATAGTTGGTAGATGTGTTAGATATAAATTTCTTAGAGATGAAGCAATTTAGATTACTTGGTAATGTCATATTGTTGACCCCAAACTTAGAGGTCTCAAAAATAAAAATGGGCCTGATAGTACATACTTGATGTACCTTATTTTGGTTAATATCAGTTCGTGTTATGTAGCGGGCAACCCGAATTCGGTCATACCATATACATATATTGGGGCGAACTCTTTTGCGAGCACATATCAAGTCACTCAGATAAGGGTACGAATCTAATTTTTGAGATAGATGAGAGATAGGATTATTTACTTGAGTGCTACTATTTTGCACACCACTATCGAGAACATGGATAGATTGTTCTACTTTGTTAAAAGTTTATGATCATGTTTGTATATTGTTACGATAATTTCAAGAATTTTATGATCATGTTTGTATTTTTTTATGAATTTTATGATCTTAATGAGAATTTTATGATCTTACGATTATTGTATTTGTATTTTATTATATTTTGTATTATCATTGTTATATCCACTTGCTAAGATATTCTGTGAACAAAACTATCTTAGACATCAACAATGGGTACATCTCCTACAATTCTAAGCTTATGCATTTGATCGTATGAAGAACTATACATTTAGATATTAGTCGAATACATTATGCGATACGAAGCTGTCTATGAAACATTTAGAGCTAAAATATAAGTCGTATGTCATGCTCTAAGCCCGACATAAGTAGCATAAAATGTATAGTATGCGCATCCCTTGAAACATTATATAGCAAAAATGTAAGTTATGTATTGCGCTTCATATGTGACTAATTTCTCTTATATCTCGTGTTTTGTCCGATAATATCGTTTTGTTTTATTTATAAAGGCATAATCGTTGGTCTATGTTCGTAATAACATCAAATATAAAATAAGAAGACATTAGGAGAAAATACATAATTTAAATAAAAAATATTTATACTAGATGTGAATAACACAACACTTTAGGTAGCATTATACGTATACAAAAAGAAGTACTTTTAAGAAATTAACTTCTGCAATGCTTGGTCATCGATGCAGACACTTGCCTCTTACAACAAATGCATTTTAATGGAATCGGTAATACATAAATCAAACAAGATGCACACATCTTGTCTTACATTGTACAGGAGGTCGAATATCTGAAAACTTGGAACTGATTTCAAATATTTGAACATTTTAAAGACTTATTCACGATATTATGTAAGGGCATCAAACATGCACAACATGTAAAATTCATATCGTACATGTCGTAGATTATGTATACAACTTCATAAAAAAAACCTAATAGTTTCATTCAAACTTGTTTTTTTCATGGTGGCAACGCTTTTAGCAAGTGATTATCCTATTTTGTAGTCTAGGGTTAGATTATATTTTATATTTCCATGCCGTACCGATGTCCAAGCGAACCTTACTGATATTTTACCAAATTTTAGTATGATATGGTAATTTTAAATGATTGTACCATAAAAGATTCTTTTGTTAGCACATTGGTGTTCAATATCAATCATAGAGTAATCTTATACTCTATCAAAATTTTAAAAAATATATATAATTTACATTTACATCAATAAAAATAAAATATTAAAAACAAGTAAAATATAATAATCTTATGTATACGTTGATTTTAGACTTAACTGTAAAACATTGGACTCGATAATGTTATAGTGTTTATTGTTAAAGTTTATAATACATAAAATATAGTATTAAAATAATATATATATATATATATATATATATATATATATATATATATATAAAAAGTTATGGTATTTCCCTTAACAATCACTTGTAGAAAACCAACTATGCATCAACAAATTCTAGATAAATTTAAATTTTAGTTCTAGTCTGATTGAGAATGTATAAAAATTTAAATCTGCATACGCTATGAAATATCTATGATTCTAGTTTCTAATGAAAAGTATCATATGAAATTAAAGTTCTAGACAAAGTTATCGTACTCTCGTAATAGTCGTCGAAATTGTCAAAAACCTATTTTACATCAATAAATTTTAAATCAAATTAAAATATTATTGTATACTGATTTAGCATGTTAAAATGATTATTTCAATTACGATTGAAATACCTATAAGTCTAGTTTCTAATTAAAAATATATCATATTAAAATAAAATTTCTACACAAAGTTATTGTATTTTGCGTAACATTCGTCGAAGCTGTCAAAAACCTATTATACATTAATATATTTTAAATTAAAATAAAATATAAACTTGTACTTATTTAGAATGGTTAAACTTTAATTTTATATATTTTGGTGAATATCTACGAATCTAATTCATAGTAAAAAAATATCATATTTAAATAAAAAATTAAACAAAGTTATTGTACTTCTTGTAGTCTTCAAAACTATCACAGACCTATTTTGCATTAATATCTTTAATATGAAATTGAAATGTAATTTTGTCATGATTTTGAATTTGTAGTGTTTAATTTCATATATGGTTGTGAATTTCTATATTTGTATATTTTAATGCAAAAAATATCATATTAAAAGAAAACTTATAGACAAAGTTATCGTGTTTCTCATATTATATATCAAAACTATCAAATCGATTATGCGTCAACAAAATTTAGATAAAATTAGAATATGATTATACACTTATTTAGAATATTTAAAATTTAACTCCATATATATTTATGAAGATCTATAAATTTAGTTTCCAATATAAAGAATACCATATTAAAATAACAACTTTATACAAAGTTTTGACATTTATCGTAACAGTTGTTGAAGCTATCAAAAATCGATTTTGTATCAACAATTTTTAGATCATATTAGTATATAAATGTTCACTCGTTACATTTTAAATAAAATTTAACAACTTATTTTAATCTTATATATTTTGATATATTTGATATTTTCTATTTTTGTAGCAACTTCCAAAAAAATAAATTGTTTGACTTTAATTTTGATTATATTTTGTTTAGTTGTGTTTTATTTTATTTTATGGTAATAAAATGTACGGAACCATACTGAACCAAATACTTTTATATACCAAAAAACAGTATATCAAAAGTTTGGTAGGGTAACGGTACTCAATATTATAATATTAAATAAGTGGAAAAGTTAATAATCTATGAGATTCGGTAGGACAACAGTATTCAAATCACTCGTAGTGCAGTCTATTCAATATCAAAGAAATTAAAGTTTGATTTGTTATCATAGATAAGTGAACGACAAATTAGGTCAAACGAATGAATACCTTATTTATATAATATGACTTAACAATAACGTAATTCAATAAGAGTCCTCAAAATTTGAAACATACCAGATATGAATATCCTAATAAACAAAGATGAATGAATTATCAAGACGCATCTTGATATCGTTTATGAGGAATTTTCTTATCTCCACGTGATAAGTACATTTCAATATGACCAGATCATTCAACCTAAAACTATATGTTACTATATATTTCACCATAAAAAGTTAAATTACTTGTTCAAGAAAACTAAACAAATTAATGCATGATTGAATCAAATTAGAAAGATAATATAATTAAGTTTGAACGAAAAATGAAAAATCAAATATTATATAATAAATTTTGAGAGTGTAATGATACATCTAAACAAAACGTAATATGAAGAACGAGTTGATTTGGATAAACCATAAAATAAATAATAATATTGATTTAGTATGTAAAATGAAATGAAAATCATATACAAAATAAATTCCAAACTCTATTACTGGCGCCGAACGAGCTGGGAAACCGTGTAAGAGTAGTTATGTATCTTCTTTATTTATATATATGGCCATAATCGATACATTAATTTCTATCTCCAAACCTATAAATTATATGCACAATTTTCATATCAAACTTACTTTTCAAGAACGATTTAAAAATATTTGAATGTTAAAGATTAAGCAGTGTGTAAACTTTGGCTTAAAAATTTCAAAATTTAGTTGGCAAGAACCAATGTATTATTTTTTGGTGGCGTAAGCTCTCTCGAACCTATAAAATATAAATAAAATATTTTTATTCTAATATTTAATTTTGAATATTAAATGTAAGTTTCAAAATAAAAATATCATTTATCAATTGATTGTTTAAATTACCCAAATGTTGAATCTCGTTCGTGAAGCAACATAGACTTTTTTCTTCGTGTGGTGTTATCTTGAACATATTCTACATTCTATGGGCAGAAGCCGAATATTCTATTTAGTGATTTAATTTTTTGTTATACTTTTCCTCTGTTTTTTTACAATGGTGTTATAAAATTCCATAAAATTATTTGTATCGTCCTTTATCTCCATAAACATTTTCGTGTTTGTAAGATTTTTTTTTGTTTATATTTTATTTGTATGACATGTGGATTGCTTCCGACGATACGTCTCTGATTGCTCGCATCAAAGCTAACTCTTGATTTATCATAATCATATTCAGAAATGCACTAGCATTATCCATAATCATCGTACATAGAGTACTTAAAGCTCACGTGCAATTGGCTTGCTCTTCTAAACTCATAAACACAAAACCAACGTAAAATGTAAGTATTATTGAAATGACATCAACAATTTCAAGGAATTGAATTTTATACCTAATCATCTTGTAAGTATTATCCATGATAAATACTCATAGGAATTTAAGTGACAATTGAATACTTGTATGATACACAATAAATAATTTGGTGATCATGTCTATTGCATTGGTTGTATAATGCCACACCAGGTAACCGTGTTCATTTATTTTTGTTAACTAATATTGTATTTGAGTTCAGGCTATTTTTTTAACTAAACAATGTTTTTTATGAATATTTAGTTGGTTCGCATGTTAGATAATTCTCAGGATTATAGCTTTTCAACCCCACATGTATTTCTCTAAGACGAGAACCAATTAGTGGTAACTAACGAATTAATTTTTCTTTGCCGACCTTGACTATATCGGCTTGCGAATGATCGACATAGCGCATTGATGGTTTGTGGTTATGTTTCATGTCTACAAGGATCAATTATCAATAAGCACCTGGTGTGTCAACTAGATATGCTTTTGACATGAAGGGTGGATCGTATTTTTTTATTTAACACATTCTTTTCTTCACATCATGCGTACTAAATTTCGGTTTATAAACGACGTACCTCTTCCATCTGTAATATACCATAGGAATTTTCCCCCACTTATCATTATTGTATAGGGTAATATTGATGGTGAATCCTATATTTCGGTCTTCATACATAACCCATGCGTCCGAAAAAGGTTTTATGCAATATCATCCCATGGTAAACAAGTGTGAGTAATTATTCCTCATACATTATGATTGCTTTGGTTCCTACAACATACAATCGTTATTTGAAACTAAAAAAAACACCCAAACAAGTAAAGCGCACACAACATGTATTGCATCATGGTCTAGAAAATCGGTGTACATTATCTAAAAACACTCAAACAAGTAAAGTGCACACAACATTTATTCCCATATATTTTGTGATTTAATATATGAGAAAGATATTGTTTAATTTTAGTTAAAATTTTAATTATAGTGGATTATCTAAAATATAAATTATTAATAGCTAATTGGATAACATTTTTACCAATATTTATATATTAAATATTAAGTGCATGTATTTACAATTTAAAATTTTAAAAGTATGTATCTCTTAAGTTTTAATTCATATTATTTTTCTTGAAGTACTATTGAGTTTGTAAGGCACACAAAGTAATTTTATCAACGATTTTTTTTGTTTTTTTATTCCAGTTAACCTTGATTTCACATTTCGTATTACGTTTTTTATTTCACATTTTAAAGTTATGGAGAAAAAATAAATTTTAATATTGGTATCGTATTTTGTATATTATTTTACCATGGTTTTGCATTTTATATTTTTATTATACCTTTATTTTGCATTTTATATAACCCTCGTTTTGCAATTCACACTCAGACAAAAAATTAACATTTAACACTTGTTTTCCATTTCACATTTTATTTTACCTTACTTTCCTATTTCACATTTTGATTTAACCCTAACTTCGCATTTCACACTTAGAAACATTAGCTTTGCATTTCATATTTTGTTTTATCATGGTTTATTTCACATTTTCATTTAACTTTTTATTTTCTATTTTACACTTATGCAAAACAAAATAACTAGATTTAATACTGATTTCGCATTTTGCAATTACAGGTCATCTTTTTTTGCATTTCAAAAATTTATTATACCAAGTATTGTTTTTTCTAATTTACTACACCAGTGGTTAAAAACACACATAGAAAACTTTTTTCGCATAGTCTTTCTGTCTAGAACTTCATAAAACCTTCATAAAAACTCCATGAAACATAAAAGGAATCGATTTTATAAAAGTATAGGATGTTTGTTTTCTATGAAACATAAAACCTTCCAAATCTCTTATAACATTGAACTAGAGGGAGTGTTCATATGAAACATAAAGCAGATCGATTTAATTTCACAGACAATTTACCACAAAATGAATCCTTTTCGGCAATCTGGTGGCGACTGGTTTTGAAACACAGTCTTCGGCTGTAGAAATCAAGAGGAAGAAGACAAAAAGAACTGTTGGATAATTCTAACCCTAGGTTAGATTAAGGGAGACTTTAAAGAAAATTAAAATTGTATTCAAAAAAGTCTGAGGCAAAACTAGGGTTTGAGAGCCTTTTATAGAAGTGCTCGAAACCCTAGCCCAAAATTACATCTTTTTTTCTTATGCAATAAAATAAAGCCCAGTCCAATTTCAAAGCGATTGGAGCTGGTTAAGTATTTTAATAAAATCTAAATAAAATAGGAAAATGCAGAAAATTTACTAAAACAGCAAAACGAGGGTTTAAACGATTAAATTTAGGGCCTGGACTTCATCACTTTGTGATGCTTTCGAAAATTGTTGGGCTTCTCGACGCGTTCGATTTGAGTGGTCGCATCGCCTAATTCTGATATCTGGGCCCCAAATAAAGCCTGTTTCCGTTTGTCCAAAAGGGCCATATAGTCATGGGCTTGTGCAACTACATCATCCTCCCCTTCTTCGGAAGAATTCGCCCACGAATTCTCAGCTTCATCATCCTCAGCAGCAGCGGTAAATGGCACCAGGTGCTTCACGTTGAAAACGTTATGGGTCTTCATGTGGCTTGGTAGTTTCAACCTGTATGCATTGGGATTAATCTTTTCAATGATTTCAAACGGACCCACCTTCCTTGCAGCCAACTTGTTGTACTCGTGTGCAGGATAGCGATCCCTGGTCAAAACAGCCCATACAAAGTCTCCCACTGCAAACTCCACCAGGCGGCGCTTCTTATCTGCGGCAATCTTGTACTTCTGTGTTGTTTCCTCCAAGTGTTTGCGGGTGTTCGCATGGATCTCCCATAGATCAGCAATGGCGTTCTCAACCTTAGCTGGGACCTTATCAAGCGTTGGGAAAGCTAAGTCCATAGGACCCCGTGGGTTATAACCATAGACTACCATGAAGGGACTATACCCAGTACTACGCTTGTGGTGCCTGTTGTAGGCGAACTCAACATGATAAAGACGAGAATCCCATGCTTTCAAGTTCCCAGAGACCTCTGTGCGTAACATGTTGCCTAACGTTCGATTAGTTACCTCGGTTTGGCCATCTGTCTGCGGGTGATATGCGCTGCTAAAACTCAGCTTCATGTTTGTGAGGCGCCACAAACTCCTCCAAAAATGCCCCACAAACCGCGCATCGCGATCAGAAACGATATTCAAGGGTAGACCATGTAAGCGGTAGACCTCACGAAAGTATAAATTAGCAACATTCACAGCATCTGTTGTTTTCTTGCAGGCAATGAAGTGGGGCATCTTAGAAAACCTGTCAACCACTACAAAAATAGAATCGTTACCTCTCTGTGTTCTTGGCAGCCCAGAGATGAAATCCATGCTGACGCTTCGCCATGGTCCTTTCGGGATTGGGAGTGGTAGGTATAGACCTGCGTTGGAGGATGTACCTTTTGCCACTTGGCAAACCCGACAACCAGCTACAAAACGGATAACATCTCGCCTCAAATGCGGCCAGAAGAACTGACTGGATACAGAGTGAAGGGTTTGATCTCTACCCCCATGCCCCTCGTTATGTCTCTCCTGTACAATCAGTAATCTCAAACTGCCCTCAGGAACACAAAGTAAATTACCTTTAAAGAGGTAACCGTTGCTCACTGCAAAATCTTTTCTCAAACCTGCGCTGACGTCCTCTATAATAGGACCAAAATATGGATCGATAGCTAGTAGATCCTTCATCATCTCGAATCCCACAACTTCTCCTTCCATACGAATCATCATACTGCGTCGGCTCAATGCGTCAGCTACGCGGTTAACTGTCCCCGAAGTATGCTTAATGGAAAAGGTAAATTGTTGCGTAAATGCTGCCCAACGTGCATGGCGGGAAGAGAGTTTCTCCTGACTCTGCAGATGTTTTAAGGCATCATGATCGGTGTACAGGACAAAGTCATTGTAGGCCAAGTAGGAACTCCAGTGCTTCAAAGCTCGTACAACTGCATAGAACTCCTTGTCATAGGTGCTGTAGTTAAGTTTAGCTCCACTTAACTTTTCGCTGAAGTATGCTACAGGACGACCTCGTTGGCTGAGTACGGCGCCAATGCCCAATCCGGACGCATCACAATGCAGTTCAAATCCTGTAGAAAAGTCAGGTAAAACCAGAATCGGTGCAGTGGTCAGTCTTACCTTGATTATCTCAAACGCTTTAGCTGCTTCAGGGGTCCAGCAGAATGTCTTGCCCTTCATACACTCTGTAATGGGAGCCATAACAGTGCTGAAGTTATGTATGAACCGTCTGTAAAAAGAGACCAATCCGTGAAAAGAGCGGACTTCAGTGATGGAAGTAGGAATAGGCCAGTCTCGCACGGCTTCTACTTTCGACTGATCCACTGAAAGCCCATCTTTTGACACAACATACCCTAGGAAGACGACCGAATCTGTCATAAAACAACACTTATCGAGTCCTCCATAAAACTTCTCTCGCCTCAACACAACCAACACCTCGCGTAAGTGCTGGAGATGCAGCTCTTCCGTGGTACTATAAATAAGAATATCATCAAAGTACACAACAAGAAATTTTCCGATGAATGGGCGAAATACCTGGTTTATAACCCGCATGAACGTGCTAGGAGCGTTAGAAAGACCGAATGGCATTACCATCCATTCAAACAGACCTTCTCGGGTCTTGAAGGCTGTTTTCCACTCATCCCCCATACGAATACGAATCTGGTGGTATCCGCTCTTCAAATCCAGCTTCGTAAACACAGTAGCACCATTCAATTGATCCAGTAAATCATCAAGGCGAGGAATAGGAAACCGATACCTGACTGTAATTTTGTTGATAGCCCGGCTATCCACACACATTCTCATTGAGCCATCTTTCTTTGGTGTTAATAGTGCAGGAACCGCACAAGGACTAAGACTCTCCCGGATGTGGCCTTTCGTTAACAGTTCCTCCACCTGTCTGCGAAGCTCTTCATGCTCTTTTGGGCTCATCCGATAATGCGGTCGGTTTGGTAGACTAGCACCCGGTACAAGGTCAATCTGGTGTTGGATATCTCTCAATGGAGGAAGACCTGTAGGTAAAGTATCGGGAAAGACAACAGAGAATTCTGCTAAAAGCGGCCGAACTCGCTCAGGTATACCAGCAAATGGATCAGTACTAAATTCTTTAACCATCAAAAGATAGACAATCCCTGTTTCATGAGCATGTTCTATAAACGCCTTTTGAGCTAGAAAGTTCTTACCCGACTCCTTTGATACTGCAAGGGCAGGTTTTGGAGAAACCTCTCTAGTTGGTGTTAATATGAACCTGACATTATTCCATATAAAACTGTAGCGGTTCCTCCTACCATCATATGTGACACTTCTGTCATATTGCCAGGGTCGGCCTAACAACAAGTGACACGCATTCATCCCAATGACATCACACCAAGCTTTATCCCTATAGTTACCAACAGAGAAAGATACCAGACATCTTCTAGAGATACTTACCTCACTACCTTTCTTTAACCAAGCAAGCTTGTAGGGGTTTGGGTGGTCTTCTGTTTTCAGGGCCAGTTTCTGGACAACTTCTTCAGAGATAACATTTTCGCAGCTCCCTGAATCAATAACGAATTTGCATACCTTTCCCCCAATAGTACAAGTCGATTGGAAAATATTGTTCCGTAGCCAATCATCCCCATCACTTTTGGCTTTCGGCGTCAAGCAGATACGCCTTAGAACCAATGCCTGACCAATATCTCCTCCTGTAACCTGGTCCTCTGGAACCTCATCAACAACATCTCCTGGTTCTTCATCAAACCGCGGCTCGCCCTCCAGGGAAAAATCAGCAGTGTCAGCGAACAGACCCCTCGGGTGTTGTGGTTGTTGTCGTAATTTGGGACACTGTAAAGCAACGTGCCCTAGTTCATGACAATGGTAGCACCGGACCTGTGAGGAAGTAACTGTGCGACTAGGGTCCTGCAAATTAGCACCTGTGCGCATAGGAGAAGCAGTTGGCACTCCTGGGTTAGGGCTTGGAACCGTCCTTTTGGGGAATGTCAATGGATTTGGTCTGGCAGTGTCTCCTCCATAAGGCCTTCGTGAAAGGGCTTTCTCCAGATGCAGTGCGCGCTGATGTGCTTCAGACACATTCACAGGGTCGAACATATTCAGCTGGTCCTGAAACTGTTGTCGCATCCCCCCTATATAGCGAGAGACTAGCTGATCTGCTGAATCAGTAATATATACACGGTTTTGTAGCGTGAAAAAATCGTTAGTGTACTCGTCAACAGTCTTTGACCCTTGTTTAAGGTTTTGGAACTGCTGATACATTATGCGGTTATAGTTGTAAGGCAAAAACGCAGCCCTCATGTGCTTCACAAACTTAGCCCAAGTTGTTATTTTTGTCTTACCGTGCCTTGATCTGGTCTGCTTGAGCTGTTGCCACCAGGATGCAGCTCGGCCTCGGAACTTAGTTGCAGCCAACTGTACCCGCTTTGCATCCGGAACCTCCTTGAAATCAAGAACTTCTTCAACTGAGGCGATCCAATCTAAAAACTCCTCTGGTGCAAGACCCCCTTGGAACTCTGGGATCTCCAATCTGAATCCAGATTCCCACCGGTTGTTGGCGTTCAGATCAGAATCTCTCGGTGGCGGCTGCTCAAAGACTTGGTCACGGCAGTCTTGTGGTGAGTATTGACCCCTAACTTGTTCTCGCCGAGGAGCAAACGGATTTTGCTCGCGACCGATCTCTCTCTCAGATCCCGACGGCTGGTTGCTCGAACCTGGAGCTCGAAAGCCGTTGGTTTGGTTGTTCAACAGCCTGTGTAGTGCTTCTTGTACGTCTCTCAACTGATTTCCCAACGAGTGCATCTGTTCACCAACCTGGGATTGGAATTGACCGAATTCATCACGGTCGATCGATTCAGTGATCGGAATAGTGGACTTCCCTCGAAAAGATCGCTTTGGCGGCATACCGTCGTTACCCACGCCGTAGGAACTCTGAATCTGATACCAATATGGTGGCGACTGGTTTTGAAACACAGTCTTCGGCTGTAGAAATCAAGAGGAAGAAGACAAAAAGAACTGTTGGATAATTCTAACCCTAGGTTAGATTAAGGGAGACTTTAAAGAAAATTAAAATTGTATTCAAAAAAGTCTGAGGCAAAACTAGGGTTTGAGAGCCTTTTATAGAAGTGCTCGAAACCCTAGCCCAAAATTACATCTTTTTTTCTTATGCAATAAAATAAAGCCCAGTCCAATTTCAAAGCGATTGGAGCTGGTTAAGTATTTTAATAAAATCTAAATAAAATAGGAAAATGCAGAAAATTTACTAAAACAGCAAAACGAGGGTTTAAACGATTAAATTTAGGGCCTGGACTTCATCACTTTGTGATGCTTTCGAAAATTGTTGGGCTTCTCGACGCGTTCGATTTGAGTGGTCGCATCGCCTAATTCTGATATCTGGGCCCCAAATAAAGCCTGTTTCCGTTTGTCCAAAAGGGCCATATAGTCATGGGCTTGTGCAACTACATCACAATCGCATCCTCTAGTTTCTATATTTTGAAAAGAAATGAGAAAGAAAGAATAAAGAAAAAAAAATCTAAATCATTTTGACTTGGTTTTTTGGTAAAAATTGCTTATATAGTTAATATGGTTAGTTATGGAAATAAAAAAAATTGGATAGTATGTGGTAAATAACAAAATTGCTTGGGTATTAGGTAGTAATAAATGATATTTAGAGTACTAAGTGAAAAATATGTTTTATTTTTTATAATAATTGATACTTAACCCTTAATACAAAGGTATCTAAGTAAAAAAAATGCTAAATTACTAGTTATTTGAAGTGTAGAACTATTGTTTATATGTTTTGGAATATTTTAGTAACAAACATCAATATTAAGTTTTATTTTTAAAACTATGTAGGTTTTTTTGTTAACAAAGTTTTTCATATTATATATTTAATAGTTTATAGTTTGAAAACTTTATAATAATTTAAATATTTCTTTTAAATAAACAAATCAAAATAATAATCATTTTGATAGGTTTGATTTATGTTTAAAACTCCATTAGATACCGGGTTACAATTTTTAGAGTTTTAGTCTAGTCCTCATTCTTATTGTAGACGAGGACCATATGCTAATTTCAAATTTTTTATATGGTTTGTAAACTTGGAAACCAAAATGAAGACCAATTGAGATTTTTCGTATTCTCAAGTGGTACTCACTGTAAAAACTAGATGAGAATTTTCACAACTCTTCTATGGTTCGTAAAATTGAAAATCAAAATTAAGATTAGATGAAGATATCAATTTCTCAACTGATCCATATTGTATGAAACATGGAAAAACTTGCATAATTTTTACCTAGTTCAAGTTCTTAACTGGTCGTTATCATACGAATCAGATGAAAACTTTCGAACTTATTACTTGTTTTTTAAACTTGAAAACCAAACTGGTGATCAATTTATAATTTTCAAGTCTTCAACTGGTCATCACAGTGCAAACCAAATGAGAACTTTCATAATTATTATATGGTTCTAGTTCTGAACTACTCCTTAGTACGGATCACGTTAGAACTTTTAAAATATTACATGGTTTGCAACGTGAGAACCAAAATGAATACAAATTGAATATTCCAAGTTCTCTACTAGTCTTCAAAATACAACCAAGATGGGAACTTTACGTGGTTCAAGTCTCAATTGGTCCTCACATACAAACCATGTGATAAATTTCACAATTTATACATGGTTCATATACTGAAAACCAAAACAAAAACCAACTAAGAAGTTTGCAAATTTTAAAGCAATCTTCAATGCATGTGCATGCGAGAACTTTCAAAATTATCACATGGTTCATATAACTGTAAACTAAAATGTAGCCTCGTGTATTTGTGCATTCGAAAACATATAGTGATTAAAAATCTATAGTCTTCGAGACAGAATATAATTACCCATTGTCGTTGGCACTTGGATTGTATGATATATATTGTGATGTCTTGTATGTCCATAAATAGTATTGTTTCAACTTAGAAATTTGAATGACATTCATCTTCCTTCAAATATCTGAGTACTTGATGAGATAGTGTACATCATAGAACTGTTCATATGTTCATCGCATAACAAAATATAACGTATTAAGGTCTGATCCGCTATATGAAAATATTAGTTATGTTTGTATGACTTACAATATGAACACTTTACACGACATTCCATGGAACTACATCGTCATACCTGGTATCACACCTCTGTGGGATCTATTGGGGTAAGTTATGTCTGAAAGGGGTTTAGAGGCATATAACTTAAGGAACGGTTGATGTGTGTGTAGGTCGACCCTTATGGAAGACTATCTCATATTTTTCTAAATGGTTAGCAAACTGTTGCGTGATATATTTACTATCTTTACCTACACCATACTCATGCAGAACTAGTTTCTAGTGTTGAATGGTTCATTTAGTAAAGGCTTGACTATTTTTATATATGTAATTGAACCAACATTGTCCCCTAAAGTACTTTATTTTTAAGTAATGTATATATCACGTTAATATCTACCATCTCTTCTAATGATCATATCAAGCCAATATAAATCAATGTCTTTCAGAAATTTCTACTTGATAAATTTTTAGTAGTGTGTGTTTAACTAGTTTAGGTATTCTTTGAGAAAATGTTTCACTAACTTAGTTTTTTGTATTTGATTTATCAGTGATTGACTCTCAACTAAAGAAAAAAAACTTTCAGGTCTCCATATTATTTGGGGAGAATTTAATGAGTGGAGATATAAACCATTGGCTTCAAGATAAAAAAATTGCCTTCCTAACAGATACAAGCACTTATGATGAAAGAATACACTTAGAAAGGTGGGAGCGTTCTTTTCGCCTAAGTTGTTATTCCCTATAGAGTGGATTCTCACACGTGTTCTTTATTTTTCACACATTTATATTGATAATGTTAAAGATATGTTTACTAATATCGAAAAGAGTTTTCTTAAGTCACCACAAGTTAAAATTAAAAACTTGATTAGTAAAATCTTAACAATGAAATACAAAGGAAATGGGAAATTCCAAGAGCATATTTATAAAATAACTAATATTCTAGGAAATTGAAAGTACTAAAAATTGAGTTCTCATATACTATTATCTTGTTTTAAATTTTCATGTCACTCCTCTCACGATTCAGTGTCTTATAGATTACCTATGATTTCCTTGAAAAGAAGTGAGACATGAACATACTCATTTCAAATCTTATGCATAAAGAAGAAAAATATGTTTATGGGAGCAAGGAAGTCAATATTGTCCATGTCAATAAAAGTAGTTCTTGGAACAAGAGCAAATAATCTTTAGTTTTAGTTTCACAAACTTCACCTTAGAATTTGAATAGAAAGTGGGTCATCCCAAGAAATCAAAGGATAAAAATATTATTTCATTTTTCCATTTCAAGAGTTTGGATCATTGAAAGAGACTTTTCCTTAAGAGAAAGACTTGGATAGCTAAATAATGTAATATATCTTCAGTTGTAACTAGGCATGGCCATTTGGTTCTTCGGTTATGTTCAGTTCTCCTCGGTTTGGTTCAGTATGAGTATTTAATTTGGTTCGAATCACGTATTTTGGATACTTCAAATGTTTTGCAATGTCAACAGATATATAACTCAATTTACAAACCAAAACTATAAAGTTGTGTTAGATTGTAAAAACAGAAATATTAAATATAAAAGAGATTTGAAAATAATATATAAACATATAATGTTAATAATATAAAGAAAAATATGAGAACGGTATCAAGTTTATTAGATCATATAAAGGTTGATGTTTCGTTGTTTTGTCTATATGCGTAATTTTTTGTAAATATGTCGTCACTTTGAGTTAACTATATTGTCATTTGTTAAAGAGAAAATACCATAAGTCAATAATAGACGAAAAATTTAGGATAATATAACTTTGGGAGAGAAAAATATATTTTCAAATAATATTAGATTTAGGTTTAATACATGGGTTTGGTTCCTAACAGGTATCCACGCTTCTTATGTTCGGTTCCGAACCGAGAACCATAAATAATTAAAACCGGAACCACTTGGTATTATAAAGTAACCAAATGCAGTTCAATTCGGTTATTTCGGTTCAGTTAGGTTTGGTTCTTTTGGTTCGAGTTAAAATACCAATATCTAGTTTTAACTTTAGATGAAAATTTAATTGAAGTGTAAAAAGACACGTGATGGATTAATATAGCAGCCACAACTCACGTGTGTGTTTATTTATAAGGCTCGAGCATAAGGAGACCTCTCAGTGATGGAGAAATTCATATTCTTATCGTGCATGGTATGTCGTGTCTTATGGAAGCAACATATCAATTTTAGTTATTTTGAAATTCAAAACATATATTTTTTTCGATTTTTTATTTGTTCTCCTATTTAGAATGACTTTACTATATGTATAATTGTAAGACAAATGTGGATATATTTCATCGTTTGGTAATAAAGAACTTAGACTCTATTTTGGAAATAGATTGGTTGTACATGTGTGCTTAATTGTATTAATAATTTGTATAAATTAAGTAATAATATTAATACTCCTACTATAATGATTGTATCACATACAGTTGCTTATGATAATTCATTTTTTTACAACACATGCGTTCATGTCATATATCTTGAAAGATGATTGACAAGCTTATTGCTGAAGGTATTTTAGGTCCTATTGATTATACTGAATTTGGTTAAATGTGTAAGGTGTATTAAAGGGAAATAAACCAATTAAAACATATTTGAAGCCTCTCGTGATACAAACATCTTGTGTTAAATCCATACAAATATTTGCGGTCCATTCTTCATAGTATGTCGAATGACCAAAAATACTTAATATCATTTATATACAACTTTTGCAACATAATATATATATATACTTCATAAGAAATTTGAAGATATTGACATGGTCAAATATTTTACGGCCAAATTTGAGTTATAGCTAGGTAAATTGATTAAGGTCGTCAAATTTTACCGCAATGGTGAATACTATAGAAGGTATGATGGTTCTTGGGAATAATTCCATGACCCATTTACTCTCTAACTCGATGAGTGTGGAATTTTCCTTTAGTACACCATCTCAATTTTGTCCACTATGAATGGTGTATTTAAACAACAAAAGACGAACATTACTGAAAATGGTAAGGAGAATGATTGCTCATACATCACTACCCTTATACTATAAGGGAAGCTCCTAAGTGTGCAACTTATATCCTTAACAATTTACTTACTTTGGAAGCAACTAAAGTACCACATGAACTTTTCAAAGGGAGAAATCCCAACTTCATATACTTTTATGTATGGGTATGTCCAACTAAAGAAAAGACTTACATGTCATGAAAACATAAGCTTGAATCCAAAACTATTAGTTGTCAATTTATAGATTGCCATGATCACTCAAGAGGTTATAAATTTTACTCACCCATTAGATTTTCAATTTTTGCGACAAAAAATGCCACATTTGTTTATGGTGCTTATTATTATTATTATTGGGGGGAGATGATTTATATAACAATATCACTTTTAAGGTAGAATTGGAACCAATTCGTTCAGTCTCTGACATTAATTCCATGACTAAAGTTAGCATATCAGTCATCTACAGTATGACATAAAATCATGTTTCTCAGACTTATATAGGAATTCTGTCTCAAGAAAAGAATATTGATCTTGTTCTTGGTGAACAAATTCAGTAACCTTAAGAAATTGAGCAAACATTGTGCAAACAAACTAGATTGAGAATGAGTGTCGTAACTTCATATTATATGGAATTTTTTAATGAACATAAAAACACTTCATACATTATGGAAGACGATTCAATCATGTTATTATAAAGAGTTCAAACTTTAAATTTTAGATTGAAGTAATAAATGAAAGAGTACAAATTGATGGAAGATAATTCAATATGAGATCTTGTCACATTCCTTGAATGGACGAAAGAACTTGGTTCAAAATGATCATTTAGAACCATACATGATTCTTCCGGAAACCAAGAAAGATATAAAGTGTATCGTGTAGCGAAATGGTTCAACCATCATGAGAGGGTTGACTATATGAAGACCTTTTCTCCAGTTTCATCAAATAAATCACTTAGTACAATCATGGATATTGTTTCTTATTTTGATTTGAAGCTTCATCAGATGGATGTTAAGACAATATTTTTAATATAGAAGTTGAGAAAATGATTTACATGTAGCAACATGTATGTTTAGAGACCCAAATTTGACGGTGTGAAAGCTAAAGAAGTCTATATATGGACTCAAACATACATCTCATGAATGGTTCCGCAAATTTCTAAATACAGTCACGTCATTTGGTTTTGAAATGAACCATGTGGAAGACTGTGCTTATCACAAGTTTAGTGGGAGTGAATTGATTTATCTAGTGTTATATATTGACGACACACTCCTTGCCACAAATTATCTCTTTAATTACATTTTATCAAAAAGTTTTTCATCAAATAAATTTGACATGAAAGACTTTGGTAAAACATATTATGTATTAGAGATCCACATAGTAAGGAATTTCCAGTGTGACTTCATATGCATATCACAAAAATATATATTGAAAGCATGTTATGTTGTTATGGTTTGGAAAACTACAAACCCACCGATACCCCTATAAGGTGATAAACTATCACTTTATCAATGCTTAAAGACATAATTATAAATTCTGATCATGAAGACACAAACATATGCTTTGGTTGTTGAAAGTCTCATATATGCTCATCTGTATGTCAGACTAGACATATCATTCATAGTTGGAATACTGAGAAGGTACTTAAGAAATCCGAAAGTTTCTCATTGGAATATTGTGAACATAGAGCCTTGGTACTTGAAGAATACCAAATAATATAGATTGATATACAATAAATCTGATAAACTGGAAATCAAAGGTTATTCTGATGCAAACTATTTCGGGTACGTAGATACTTTAAAATCCACTACCGGTTATGTATAAATATAACAAAGGGACATATCGGGGGCGAGTATCTATATACGTAATACCCGAACCAAAATAAATATATGATACCCGCTACCAAAACCAAACCTGATAAATATTTGAATTTTATACCAAACCTAAACCCACAGTTTGGGTTACCCGCATGGGTACCCCCGGACTACCTGAGGATGAAAACCCGAAATAATTATCTGAATTGAACTAAAATTTAACCAAATTTGAATCCGAAAATAAAATTTAAAATAAAATAAAATATACTTATAATAATATTCATATTAAATTAAAACAAAAACTAAGGTAAAATAAAACCTATATTGCCCCACTTTTGTTTTTCTTTTCATATAACCAGTACCATCGGGTATGTTTGGTTTGATTATATATGATTTCAGATAAATGTAGCATCTGTAGTTATGTATTTGTTCTTGTAAGAGGTCTCATATCATGGAATAGTGTGACACATATTATGATCACGAACTCTACTATGGCAACTGAGTATGCGTGATATTTAACAATATCAAATCATATAATTTGGTTAAGAAAATTTCTCATGGGATTCTGTATAGTGATACGAAGTGAAAGACCTTTCTTGATCTGTTGTGATAACAATTCAGCTGTCATGTTCTCAAAAAAATACATTAAGAAAGTCTAAACGTATAGACATTAAGTTTCTATATATGAAGGAACGAATCCAGAATGGTCAGACCAGGGTTGAGCACGTCGACACACACTCAAATGTTGCAGATATTTTCACTAAAGAGTTATCACATTCAGTCATTCATGAACATGTGTTTTGAATGAGTGTCCTTATATTAGAGGGTATTTAGACATAGTCGAAATGTTGTATCGATTAAAGTTTAGTTTTCAGTTTTTTAGTTTCGGATTGCATGCATGTATTTATTCAAATAATACAATATTTCATTTTTGCTCTTATTCTTGAGTTTAAAGTGATCTCAATTCAATTCGATATAACCATTTGGAAGTTGGTACGTAGTGATTACGGGTTTGTTTCACTTCCATGCTACATTCCACGATAAGTCAAGATTCACTAAGGTGGTATTTGTCAATGCATTTATTATATGATCAGTTACCATAGATAAGTCGTGGCTGATACTCATTGGTTCATTCTTATATATTATCTAACATGATAACACAGGCATTGGATTATTAATAAAAAAATCGTTATATATGTGCACATTCAATTGGATATGTTTTAGTACATATGAATTATCAAAGTGATAGATTTTAAAGATATTTTGAACTTGGAATGTCACATCACATGTAGATTCAGAATAATCAGGTATGTTATCATATGTACAATTAAATATATGTAACTAACTATAAGTTGTATATATTTTAGCTACATATAATAATAAGTATAATGGAGGTATATAGTGCATATATCAGTTCGATTAATTGTGGATCTTGAAATATGCCCCATTAATCCAACGTTATAGTTATTGAGCTTTAAAACTCAATAAAGATTACGGTTCCTAGGAGTGACAAGTACATCGGACTGTAACAACTAAAATAATAAATCAATGAGTTGATTTAGAAGAGAATAGAGATAGGAAGTCATATTTAGAACATTCATTTTATTTCAGAGACTACTAATTAATTTATTAAATTCCAATCACTAAATATAAATAGTTGTCCGAAAACCATAATTCATTATTTATACATACTAAAACTCTAAATTTGTTGATCAACTCTCTTCTTCTTCATTATCCCAAATTTTTTATTACACTATTCTTAGTTATTGCCTTCGTCAAGAGCTTATGTCTTCATCATTCAGAGACACAGAAGAAATCATCATGTAAATTATTGGAAGCATTATAACTAGTTCCACGTCAATGAATGGAATCAAACTATCTTCCGTTGCATAACGAAAAAAATCAATTTGTGACGATGCAAAATAGTAAGTGTCTTTTCGTTTAATACTATTTATATTTAAAACATATAAAAATATTTTTAATTTTCTAAGGATTTATAACTTGAAACTATTTGGCAATGCCGGTTAGCACATAATAAATGGATATATTGTTACAAGAAAAATAAGGATATTATATTTTAGTATTTTTTGATAGTAAAACTAAAAATAAGATTATGAATACTTTTACGAAATAAAAAAAATTAAAATCGATGAAATCACATGTCAACATTTTGATACCTTTTTTAATATCGTATAATAAAATTCTAGTAATTCAAACATAAAAATTACTAATTTTAGTAAGATTGATAAATACAAAAACCTCTTAAATATCTAAAATTTTAAAAACTATATATATATATATATATATATATCAAATTTCATAATAAATATTAAATCAAAAGCTTAAACGTAAATATTTAAATAGTAAATAACTTAGGTTTAGTCAACTTAGTGATAATTCGTCATAAACATTATATATAAAATAATACATATTTTTAATAAGTTCCCTGTAGAAACTATTAGTATTATGTATTTAGTTAACTTTAAATTACGAAACTGTTAGTTTACTTATTTATCTGTATTTTTTTTGTCGACACTGTTTTCTCCTCGTACCTTGTATGCTGTTATTCCCTTTGTCTCGTAATATGTGTCTTTCTAGAAGAGATTTTTTGTCTCATAATATATGTCGTTCTCGTTTTCCAATGCAGCATTATTATATGTATTCCACTTTCAACCAATAAAATAGTTAACTTTTTGCATAAGTTATTAACTCCACCAATCAAATTTATTTTCTTTTATTCTTTCAAAATCATTATTACTTTTCTTAATATTGGTGAAGAAACCTTAAACGACTAATATTATGAGACGGAGGGAGTAGTTTCTACCTCTTGCCTTTTTTTTCTTCGTGTCCATGCCGCCTTCTCTCTTCTCTTTTCCTCCATGTCAATACTCAGGGCTTCGTCTTATCTACTTACATTACATGCCATCATTATGGCATGATTTTATGAGTTTCCACCTCTCACCTTTCATTCAGGTCAAAATTGCGTGCTCAGCCTATCATTCGTTCTTTCGCATTTTGCTTTTATTTTATTAGCATAATCATCTATAATACTAATCCAGAGAAGGAAGAGATGTGCATCAATTAATTTTCTTTTGTTTTTTTATTACTTTTTAAATATTTATAATATATATCGATAATATTGTTCAATAATTATGGGATAAATGGTAAATTTACAACGGATTGAAAAAACGACATTCGTATATCTTATATTTGCGTAGCTGCTAATAAAACAACGTTCGCAGCCAGATAACAATTGCAACACGAATACGTTGTTAATTTGATCTATATAAAAACGGATCATGTAATTATAAAACCCGTTAAATATGTTATAAAATATCATATCAATATGCATGTCATATGATTTGAATTTCGTGCAAACTTGATGAATGTCGTCACAATATATTGTTGTTAATTTTAATTTCAAACCTATTATTTTTTTGTAAATCTATTGTTTAATTTTAAAAAAATTGTATACCATTGCAGCCATACATAACATTGCAGTACTTTCATGATTCCAAAATGCAACATTTAACATTGGGTATGACTATATATACCCAGTTCCAGTTTAAGTATACCCAAAATCTTTTTTTGAGTTTAGTTTGACTTTTTTGACCAAATTACCCTCGACGTTTTAATTAATCTCGAAATTGCCATTAAGTTAAAAAACTACTTAGTGTATCCTAAGTATACCAAATTCACAAAATAATCTATTTCACTGTCTATACCCAAACAAACACTATTGTTTAGTGAATTTATCATCCAAATATTCTAGTTTTCTGAAAATCTTAAATATCAACTTCAAACTTCAAAATACAATAAAAAACATTCAACCTCATTCCAAAAGAAAAACTGAAAATCGATCATGAATCAGTCGGAACTAGGGATTAGCGTGGAGGAATTGATGTCTTCGGAGAAAAAAAATGATAAATTTTCGTCGGAGAAGGAGTTGCAGTCGCCGGAGAAGCAACCACCGTCACCGAAAAATGTAAGATTTGGCCCGGTATGACCACGCACCATCGGTTCCGGGCCATGGAACCGGCGGTGCGTAGGTCACGCACGACTGGTTTTGGGCCTTATAACCGGCCGTGTGTGACCTACGCATCATCGGTTCCATGGCCCGGAACCGGTGGTGTTGAGGCCTCAGTCCGATCGGTACTTAGGCCTCAGTACCACCGGTTCTGTCGCCTTGAACCGGTGGTATACGGGGTTCAGTCCGCTCGGTTCTGAGGCCCCATCACCACCGGTTCGTGTACGACCGGTTCTAACTGTTGGTTCGCGCAAATTTTCTGAAACAAAACAAGGTTTTTTTCCTTTTTAAATTATACCTGATTGCTTATTAAGATTTGTTGTTGTATAACAAGGGACGGATATCGCCCATGAGACTCAGGAAGCTTTCGCTACTGACTACAGTCATTTGTTCTTCACTACCGAGTTCTATACACAAGACGCGTTGATTAAATGGGTTACGAAGACAGGAAAACGCCATGGTATGGTTATCAACATAAGTCGGCGCGACAAAGTAAATAGTAGAAAAAGTCCTAGGATGTTTTTCCAGTGTGAGAGGTTGGGAAAGTATACTCCAAGAGTAGCCGAAAAAGACTGTAAAAAGAAGTCTAAAGGAACGAAAAAGATTGACTGCCCATAGCTTCTCGGGTAATGGTGGAACCAGATCAATGTAAGTTAGAAGTGAAATGTGGTATTCACAACCACGAGAGTTCAAAACAACTAGACGGTCATTCTTTTGTTGGCCGTTTGAATGATGAAGAGATATATATGTTGAACGAGCGACCTACATTGGTACTAACCCCAGAGATATGCTGAATGGTATTAAGAAGCTAAACGAAGATAATGTTTCTTCTATGCGCACCTTATGACAATGCACGATAGAAAAGCAGGGTTTTAAAAAAGGCGGGTAGGTCACAACTTCAGTTCTTGTTGGGGGAGCTTAAGTCACATAATTATTATGAATGGCATAAATCTGGTGAAGACGATGAACAAGTCATTACATATATGTTTTTTGCCCATCCAATCAGTGTTGACCTTTTGCGGATATTTCCAACAGTATTGATCATGGATAGTACGTATAAAGTCAAACGATATGGTATTCCATTGTTTGAGATAGTGGGTGTGACGTGTACTGGATTGACCTACTGTGCGGCATTTGCTTTCATGTCTGGTGAGAAGTTAAACAACTTCAAATGGGTGTTAGAGTGTTTGAAGTCGTTGATTTCCGTTCACGGAATTGAAGAACCTCGTATCATCCTGACCGGCAGAGATTTAGCATTGATGAACGCCATAGAAGTGGTATTCCTAGAGACAATGCATATGTTATGCCGATGGCACATAGCACAGAATTTTCAGGGGAAAACAAGAAAATATTTCCCCGAGAAAAGTGATCATGTGAAATTTGTTTCTGCTTGGAAGAAGATTGTGTATGCAGCATCAGAGATTGAATTCAATCACGCCCGACGAGACATGTTATTGGAGTACAAAGACTATCCTCTTGCAATTGAATACACTGAAAAATCGTGGCTTGATAAATACACGGACAAATTCGTTGTTTGGAAGACGAACAATAACTTGCATTTGGGACATTGCACGACTAACCGCGTCGAGAGTGCACATTCTAACCTAAAGCGTTACCTACGTACAAGCAAATTAAACTTTGAGTTATTTTGGGGGAGGGTTCATTTACTAGTCGAAATCTAACATGCTTCTATTAGGTCATCGTTCGAGAAGAGTCGTTACATAGCGCTGCATAAGTTCCCCGATAAACTATTTGATGAAATTCGAGGCAAGGTTTCCCACATGGCATTAGAACTATTTTTCGACAAAGTAGAGAAGGGCGAAGATAGCAAGATGATCGCTATCGAAGATGGGTTGGATGTTAAACACAATGACGTCTGTATATGCGCCATAAAATCTACCCATGGTATACCTTGCTACCACCAGGTCTGCAAGTGGCGTAAAGACGGAAAAGCTGCACCGTTAGAAGCGTTTCACACCCACTGGACAAGGTTAGAAATAATGCCTCGTTTATTCCGTACGACAATGGAGATTCTCAAATATGATATGCAAAAGCTAGTAATCGATGTTATGGAGACAAAAGACGAAAACCGTATAAACCACATTTACAAGAAATGGTTTGAAATTGTTTATCCTGAAATATCCTCATTGCTAGAGCTATTGGAGAAGCAGAAACATTGAGGCCGTTCGCAGGTTAAAAGAAAATTAGTTTTCGATACATCATCCACGAAACGGGACAAATGCCAGTGGGAACATATGGATGATGCCGATAAGGCTAGTCTTGACTCAGTGATGAACTCTTTAAAAGTACCAAAAGTTAAAAAAAGGTAAAGCAGTTGCTAGTGCAAATACGATTCGGGAAGATGTACCTAAAGTACCTCGTACTCGTAGTTCTTCCATTGTCTCGCTTGCTAGCAACATCGTACAATCATCTATTGGTGGATTCAAAGAACTTATATACAACCCGAAAGGTTTTTTGCGTTGGTTTCCGACTCACTTCAATCCTTTTATAGCGGGTATAAATTATGTTAAGGTAGATGATCACTGTGGATATAGAGCATTTTCGTTTGGGTTGTACGGTCATGAAGAAGAATGGCGAGGTGTTCGGAAGGTAATATACGATGAACTAATGGACAACTATGACACATACAACAAGATATATAACGGTAAATAGGAGTACCTGGAAGTTGCAGAAAGTATAAACTACTACGACACACCAGCATCCCCCAAAATTGGATGACAATGCTAGAAATAGGCATTGCGATTGCAACCAAGTTTGAATGCATTGTTCATTTTGTGTCACTCGTGGGGTCTCACAACTGTAGTCAAACTTTTTTACCTCTGCGCGGTAAACCCCCTATTATGGCCCAAAGACGTGAAATTGGGTTTGGATTCGTTGATACTAATCACTTCGTCAATGTAAGTCATTTGATTTATGGTTTTCTTATTACTTACAATTGTATTACTCATTGTTTAGTTCTAATTCAAGTCTTATTAAACAACTATCAATCAAGCCCATATGCCCTTGCGCACGCATACATCCTACGTGGCAGAAGTTGAAGGGTGAAGATGCTACAACTTGGGAGCTACCAATAGTTGGTCGCTGCAAAACATACACGGAGCTCGAAGGGAGAAAGCCAGTTTGTTCATTGCTAGAAGTAACTAATCCTGATGAATTTGTTTAGTCGGTTTATGCCTTTTGGTCGGATTTATGTAGTACGAGATTGGATTTATGTCTTTTTGTCGCTTTATGTCTTTTGGTTGGATTTATGTCTTCTACCGATGGTGCACACATAGTTGTACCATTGGTACGCAGTAGTGTGCACCATAGGTACTCATGAATGCGTACCAATGGTGCACAATAACTTGTAAAAAAATTAGGTTTTCACTCATTTATCTTGTTTTAGGTTTTTAGTGAGCCGTTTGAACGTTTTTTGTTAAAAAAATTTAACGAATATTTTTGTTATGGTTTTAACGTTGGTTGTTTACAATGGTACGAGTTAAGTTTGCAAGCGTACTTAAACGAGTTTAAATTTCCAGTCGAAGATGTGCTTATAAATTGTTATTCAAAATTTTCAATTTATAGTTTAATGGAGTCACTTAAGGAAAAGATGGAAATAAATTACTAACATTCATAAGAAAATAAAAAACTATCCGTCATAATACAATCAAAGAAAGTTTAACAAATCCTAAAAATGGATAAACAACATAGACGTGAATGAAAAGATAGATCATAACATAGCTAAAACAAGTCTAATAATAAGGACAAATAACCAAGGAGAGAAGAGCTGCAAGACTTGATCTCTCCACCTATGTGCACCCTCTTCCCCTCGGCCTACAGGTAATGTAACAATCGACCGAACAACCTCTAGCAATCTGTCGTCCGTGGTGCGTGGTGATGGACTAATAGTATGCCAACCATACTCGGCCAAGTACTTTCATTAGGTGTTCGTCGCCGACTGTCTATAAGTGGCGATGGTAACGGTCAACCGATCCTCTGAAAGTAAGTGCGCCAATCTACCCATGCGTTCTCTCGCCATGTGTACCTAGTCAAATCTCCCTTCTTGTAACCCGGTCTGAGAACAAGTGGGAGTTCGGGTTAATCCTGAACCCGTCCGAACTGGCGCATAACCCGATCAGGCATGTAACCCTCGACCGTGCTCATCATCCGCAAAGGATAAACGATGGTGCGAATCTCTTGCACGGGGAACCGGACTCTAATATCCTCGTATGGCTCGAAAATTACCTGTTTCACATAAAGTAAAACACTAATAAATGTTAAAAAAATATAACTTAGTATGAATATGTTATTGACTTGGTAAAATTTAAACACTTACATCTTTCTCCTTCTGGTCTGAAAGGAGAGTACGCACAACCAATTTGGGGCAGATATTTTGCCCAACAATCCGCTTTGGTAGCCACTTCAGAATTCTAGGTTGCCTCGCTACGTGGTCCGCGTTCTCGGAGGCTCTAAACACGGGGAAATGGTCATAAATCCAGCAATCTAGTATGGCTACAAATCCATACAGGTTATGCTTTGATGATTTCAAAGCATCACCCAAACCACGGAACAGAAATACCAATGCACTCGTACCCCACGCTATGTCCCACAAACCAGAATCTATATTCTTCAACCCGTACAAATAGTCAGCCTTCACGTTTTTCTGATTAGTATCTGTAAAAATAGTGCAACCAAATAAGAACATTAGGTATGCTCATGATACCTGGCAGATAGTGTCTGCATCAGTTTGCTCGATGTAGCGACCCCTGGTGAAAGTCACCTACAACCACTTGATCTTGAAGCCAACGCCTCTAGTGGACTGTATCTCAGCACGGACCTCATCCACTATCAACCCTAACATACTAGTGTAGTAGTTGTATGCCTCATCACATGGAGCTGTGACTACATCCAAAGTCCGGCCAACTACAAGGAGACCTATAATGCAGCTCACATCATCTAGGGTAATCGTCATTTCCCCGAACAAGAAATGGAATGTGTTGGTCTCCTAATGCCAACGCTCAACGAATACCTCATCAAGTACTGAGTGTGTGAAGTACTGAGGTAAGTGAGCTATGAGAGGACCGAAAGGAGTCACGTGCCAAGTGCCGCTACACTTCTGGCTGAGCACTGAGGTCCCACATACGAAACACATTATAATGTGCCTGTATGCCTAACGAAGTACGACCCTATAAATAAAAAACTAAGTCAAACATAAATAAAAGTAAAACCTTCGACTAGACGTTTAATAATTTGGTACTTACCTGTCTGATGAAGACGTTATATGCCTCGTGCTCCTTGTAGTCAGGAAATAAAGGTATCTTGTTGCATTTCAGAAATGCAAACGTCTTCCGCTGCTCCTCTGTGTGTATCGCATCGATATGCTCCTCATCAATGGTATCCTGCTTAGGGTCCCCAGTAGCATCCACCCTCTCACTAACATGGCATGGATATGTAGTAGTATACGCAGGGGATGGAGCACTGCCAGCGGGAGGTGGTACTTCGTTAGCCAGTACCGTCTTCAGATTCTTCCCCGGATGTGGCGCCCGTGATCCCGGGGGATACGCCCTAGACCGAGCAAGACGTCGCTCCTCAACGGCATCAGACCTGCAATAATACAAAAAAATATGAAATTAATAACATATGATATAATCCGCAAAAGTAAAAAAAAACTACAATTCAAAATCGAACCTCCAATTGAAATACATATAACTATAACTTCCTTAACAATTTCATTTAAAAAAAAATTAAAATAAATTTAAAAAATTCTTTTTCTTAATTTTTTCTTTAATTTCGGTTGTGCATCATAGGTGCATAGCAGCTCGTACCTAGGTGGGAGTGTTTTGAGAGAATAGAGTTTGAGAGTTTAGAGAGAAGTGAGAGAAGTGGGGGAAGTGAGAGAAAGTTGTAGGAAAAAAGTGTTGGATGAAAGTTAGTAAAAAAAAGACTTATATACCTACAAAATGGTATTTTTTGAAAAAATTGGGTATACTTAGATCACCTTTAGGTATACTCAGAATTGGGTATACTTAAACCAAAATTAGGTATATATAGCTTGACCCTTTAATATTATATAACTTTTGGTTCAAAAATATATATTCATTTCTTTATTTTGTTGGTGAATATTGAATCAATTTTGTTACATTTGAAAATTACACATGAGTACCAATGGAAAAAAAACTATAGATCCCTTCCAAATTCCTGAGCATAGTTAGAAGCATCATGCTTAGCAACAACTTTAGATAGGTCATCTTTGTCTGCACCAACAACTTTCTCCACATTTCTCTAATCTTATTCTTTATCCCTTTCGACAACTTTATCTTTCAAAATATTGACGATATATTCCAGTCGTAAGCTCTAGACCTCATTTTCTAATGGAAAATTGTTCATGCAATATAATGATGACAACACAAAAGACTTGTAACATTCAATTATGTTGTCTACTCGAGCGTGTTATGTAAAAAATATATGAACAAATACTAAAAAACGTGTACATTAGTAAACTCTCTCAACTCAAGCACATCAACCGGCCACATATATTATCAAACATATCAACACAAACAAAACTTAAAATTTTAAGCCATACAAAAAACCAAACAATAATGTATATAAATGAGAAAGATAAAATTTAAGTTTGATTGTAGGCAACTTCTTTTCAACCATAAAATATAAGATAAATGTGTAGCAAAAAATAGATAAAAATACCAAAAAAAATAGAAAACACAATACCAGTTAACTAGAAAGAAAAGAGGGAAAACATAAAAAAACAAGAACGAACATATTTCCAAAGCTTCTTTTAGTATATGATCCACCATTATGACTTGTATACATAAACAAATAACCATAATGGTTTAGCGAAACCTACAACAAGCATATTAGAGAAACTATAAATTCGTGATAGTAAATTATAAACTTATGATAAATACATATATGATAGTTCCAGAAATATATGGACCTTTATCCAACTACCAGACAAAGTCGTAACGGTGTGTAGATAGAGAAACATGGATTCTAGAAAGAAAGAATGGTAAAAAGTAGTTATTACATAATAAGTGTTCACCTCTCCCGATAAAGGGAATCTTACTTTATATAATGAAAGTAGTGGGCCCTGGCCCATATGGATAACCAACTTTATCATATTTCTAACCTTATTTACTTTAATATACCCATACATTCATTATTTATAATACAAGCCCTTCATCTTTCCTCTTTCATCATCCGTGTTACAAACTATTATTAGATAACAGAATTACCTGTGTACTTTGTCGACCCGCTTAGGCCCGGATAATTAACGCTCTTATCAGTAGCCCCCTAGTCCTTGGGAGAGAATCAAGTGAGGAATACGATGCCAGGTTCAGGGTTGAGAAATCACGTCATTGCATTCTAAGTATCAAGGATTGGTATCTCGCGATGTTGTCTTAAACAATATCTTGAGAAGATATTTTTATGAGTTTAGCAAATCAACTGCCAAGGGCCAGGTGATTTCAATTTCCATTCATTGACACTTTTCGGGATGGGTTTTCCCGACCTCAACTTACTAATTGCCTTACATAAACTTATCTTCTCCAAAACAAACGATAGGCTCTCTCAAAGCATTCGTTGGTTGGGATTTTTTTCTTTATTCGATTCTATTAGGCCCATTGGCCCTGCTGAAAAGGAGATTGTGTCGTGGTTTAACACGTGTCTTCTATTCATCAGACAAGTGTTACTTATAACGTTTCAGGAAAACCGCTTTTTGAACTGCCCAAGCCTCAAATGATGGTTTCTAGTCTACTAGCCCTGCAGGCGCGCCGTAACTAGACACGTGTCCGTTGGTTTCTCGATATGTGTCAGATCATATTTTCAAAAAACAAAGTCTTTCGGAGGATTTAAACATTTGATTTTCTTTCGCACAAGTAATCGTTGAGGGGTAGCTCACCTATAAATACCTCTAATTGTTTCAATATTTCTTTCGTCGAATTTGTAGAGACAGAAAGATAAATTTAGCGATTGATTTTTTTAGAGAGATAAAGTGCGTTATCACCTCTGTTTATGAAAAACCCAAACAGAGTTGTCGAATACCAAGCTGCCGATGTAATTGTTAGTTCTCTAAAGCTATCTTCTCATACGATTTTATACGGTAACTTTAATCATGACAAAAGCTGTTTTGAAAAACCAAAACTTCATCCACAACCGATCATGACCGTACGCACACCACCGCGGAAGTCCGATCTCAATGTTCAAACCAACCAAACTCACCCTTATTATTTTAGGCAGTCTTCCCGCTCAAAACCAAATACACCGCCATCATGTCGACCCAATTCTCAGTTTCTGGCCATGGGTGAGTCAAGTGTTTCATCGTTTGACGCTCATGAGCTCGTCCAAATCAGTTTGAATATTTTTGGCATTCGAACTATTCATAACACTGTTATCACTCCTAAGGGTGTAACACAGCGCGACTCATTTCTGGATACACAAAGGATTTGTGACCTACTGCTAGGTCTAAAGACGGAGAAACTTTTTCGATCAACCTTTACGAGTCGAGTATTAGTAGAACTGTACCCACACCATCTCCCCAAGGAGTTGGCCGTCATCAAAGGGGGTTTGCCTGTAAAAAAGAAACAAAAAAAACGTCAATGAGGCTTTGCCTTCCGATGCTATTTCACAGAAACCAAAAGACGACAAGTCAGTTACTGCCTCCATAAGGTCGACCTTCGCAAAGAAAGACTTTCCAGCCAAGTCAAAACAAAAATAATAGCAAACGATGGTGATAATAAAAATGTCAAAATCACTGACACTGTTCATTTTACTGACGATATGGTCGATCTGATATCGACCCGACTATTGTGGTCCATAGAGATAGGAAACAACCCGTTGTGGAGGGGCCTAATGTTGCTACTCTCGTGAGGGATGAAGAGTCTTTGCCTTCTAAAATCTTCAAAGTGCTGACCGATTATCACAACAGTCTGGGTAGAGCACACATTATTACACTTTATAACGATAAATATCTATACTACAGTGCCTCTGAGATGTCAGACCTGAGATTTAGATGAGGCATTCCGTAATATGTAAATATCCATTACCCGACACCTACAGATACGCACTTATCTGGTAAAAAGAGGGAATTAGTCGTATTTTTCGACGTCCTGAATTGGGGATTAGGTTTCCACTTGATGCCAACGTGATGAGATACTTCGAGCTGCTAAAACTGTGTTGTCCTAATTTATACCTAATGCTTGGTTTACACTGATGGCGTGTATAATGACCTCATGCTAATATGGATTACAAATACCGATGGAGGAATTTGTAGCCATAAATGGTATATTAAAAGTGCCAAAACTTCCTTTCTTCTACACTTTCTTAGCCAACAACTTAAAAATAGTAAATGATCTGCTAAAGGCAAATAATGCGTGGAATTATCAGTTTATGTTCATTATTGGGGTTTGGGAAAACGGATGACCTCGCTCAGAGAAGAACATGAGGCTCATAACCTATAAATGGATCAGAGAAGGTACGCGCCGATATATATAAATTTTTTTACACAGTTGTTTCTTTGGCAGCCCCGAAGGAAAAAATGCAAGCTCTGAAAAAATAGCATCTGACATCGGCCACAGAGACCTTTAAGAGTTGTGTAAATGGGCCAAAAATGATTAGGGTCGGACTTTCCATCGTTGCTTCCAACTTGTAAACCTGATCAATAGTCATCTTTGGCGCAGCTTGGATAGTGACTTAACCGCTGAGCAGTTGATGTTGGCGCCCGACCCTATTGACTTGGTTGAAATATTGCAATCCCCCGATGCCCAAGTCATCGTACCTAAGTGCAATAAGACACCGAGCAAACGGGCCAAATCTGACGAGTTATCCGATTCTGAAATAGAAAAGGTTGAGCCTGCAAAACATAGTTGTGGAGATGGCTGGTATCAAGACCATGATAATAGAGACTGTTAATGTTGAGACCACAATGATGGAGATTAATGACCCCGGGCCCCCAGTGGTGAAAATAGTGGATCTCGAGCCCCGACGGTAGAGAACATCGATCTCAAAAACACAATTGTTCTTAGCAACCACGGTATTAGTTGATGAACACCCATGAGAGATGGTAAGAATATAAATAAAACTCAGGAAGAGAAACAAAAGAAAACCGTGGCTATAGAGGGTGGAAACAAGAAGCCTTAAGCTATCAAGAAGAATAAAAATTAGGTTGTCATTGTTCCAACATCTGACCCACTCATAGTCGAGCAGACTACAATAATGACCATGTTCGAAATATACGAAGTAGGGACCATGATAGTACTGCCTGAAGCGGGATCGAAAAATGGAGAAATTATAGAGAAGGGAGTCCTTCAAAATATGACAGAGGAGTTGTGAAACTGGAGAGTGGTTCGGGTGCAGCGACTTGGAAAATTAATTTGACAAATGCGATGCCGATCATATACTGTCCTTGGCCCGGTCAAGGCCATCAAACACCGCACCACTCCCTGAGAAACCTTTATCCCTTACCTTAAACGATACAACTCCCAAAAGTGGAGGTATAACGCTTGAAGATTCACTATTTATTCTTCCTCTTCCTGCAAACGATAGCCTTAACAACCCAGGATTATCCAATAATTCTTCGCCTTATGGGTCCTTTCAACTTTATGGTTGGACATAATTTTCATCTTATTGTACCATATTCTCGATCATCTTGCCTTGAAGATGAAATCCAAGAAGCTAGGTGACAAACTTTCAGAAGCTAAAGATCAGATATCTGAACTAGAATGACGGCTCGATGAACAAGCCCTCCGCTCGAGAGAGTTAAAGCTAAACACCCGGGAGATAATGGATTGTGCCACTGTATGGGCCAAATTGACCAAATCCAAAATCCGGGAAAATGACGCAAAGTAGCAGAAATCAAAAGCAAAATACCAACAAGCTATTAACACTTTGTATTTTACGAAACAACTTGTCGAACAAGAGCTTGATCAAGCTGTTCAGGTGATAATGGCTCAAAAAATTCAAAACCATTTAAGTCGCATTCAAACTGTTAAGGTTCTTTGTAAACTCCGAGTCGACACAACCAAACAAAGTAAGGCACTAAACAATGAGTTTACCAAAAAAGGCCTAAAGACCATGGAGGTGCAAGTTGCCGACGCTAAAGCTGCTTTAGTCATGGATCTTCACAACCGATTTTCCAATCTGTCACTCGGGTCTATATGGATGGATGTTCCAGATAGGACTGCCCCAAAAGGGTTATGTGTGAGGATGACAACAAATAAGGGGAATATGATGAGGATTCATCGGAAGAGTCATCCGATGACGGAGCTTCGGGGAACAAATAATAAGTTCAACTATGTTTTTTTATTTCAATGTTTACTATCGACATAAGTTGCCATACTTTTTATATCCTAACGCTTATGGTCATATAACTTCGGTATTTTAGTTAACTTATCTTGCGTTAGTATACTATTTTTTATTCTCTTAGTCGAAAGTGATCATTTTTCGGCGCGGTGATAGAAATGGTTAAAAACCTATAAGTCCAAATTATGAAAATATTGTAAATCAACTGATGTTGAAAGACTCTTTAGGTCTAAATAGTAAATAATGTAGATAAACCGACGTTGAAAGACCCTTTAGGTCCACATAATAAAAAAAATAATGTAGACCAACTGACGTTGAAGGACCCCTTAGGTCTAAGTAATAAAATAATATAGATCAACTGATGTTGAAAGACCCTTTAGGTTCAAATAATAGAAAATAATATAGACCACCTAACGTTGAAGAACCCTTTAGATCTTAGTAATAAAAATAATATTGATCAACCGGAGTTAAAAACCCTCTAGGTCCAAATAATAGAACATAATGCAGATCAAACGACGCTGAAAGAACCCTTTAGCTTCGAATAAACATGCAAACATTAGTAAATGTATCATTTTATTTTAACAAATCGATTTCTGTAGACACCTCGTTAAAACCTTCCTGCGCCACCAGGGTAGGAAAGAGTGTGTCCCCGACCAAAAGTGTTTAAAAAACTATAGACACAACTATGAAAATTCAGAATTACTCTAAATATAACTTGAGATGTTCAATATGATAAGTAAGACATAAGGGTCAGTTGTCGTTATCATTTAGTCAATTGGTGCCCAACTTTATCCTCTTTATCACATGGTAAGGGCCTTCCCAGTTGGGAGCCAATTTCCCAGAGCTTTTCTCCTTGGTATGTAAGAATACTTTCCTTAGGACCCTGTCGTCGACCTTAAACTCTATTTTTCAAACCTTAGACGCGTATCTGCTTTGCATTAGGGTCTAGAAATGCAATGAATTCAAATGTACACGACTTCGTTTTTTCTCGACCAAGTTAAGGGCAAGACGTCAACCCTCGTCGTTGTTATTTCTGAATAATGTTCGACCCTGTATGATGAGAAGATAGTTTTTGAATGGGTCATCGCGTCCATACCAAAGCGTAAGGCGATTCCCGAGTGATGGTCCAGGGAGTAGTTCGATATACTCATAACACTTCATGTAAGTAGTCTGGTCATTTCCCCTCTTTTCCCTCCAAATTTTTATTGAGACCGTCAATGATATTTTTATTCGTTACTTCAACATGACCCTTCTAATCAAGGCCTTGAAACCACAATGAGTCGAACCTTCTCCATCATAAATCTCATATAACACTACTTACGACTCGTTGTGTCCAAGACATCCTAGCAAAGGTTTACTCAAGGATTTTTATAAAGTATGCCCCCTGGAAAACACTATTTGTGACTTGTTGAACCGTACATTCTTTTCCAATGCTTTATCCGTTGGTAAAGCGTTATTTATCAAGAAAATTTGAATGCCATATCTCCAATATGTGCTGGTAATCATCGAGATTTGGCAGGCTATCTCTGATCGGTTGTCTAGCTCGGTACCTCTAATTATTGATGGGTCTTCCTATGTTAGGATCCACGAGTAATCCCCGATGTACGCCATTGTTTCTAGAGAATCCGCAATTATATTTTCCGCTCTATGGACATGTTCATACGTAATGTTTTCAAAGACTGCAGCCAAAATCTGCAGTGCTACCAAGTACTAGACCAGATGCTCATTATCGCCTTGAAATGTCTATTAGCATGATTAACTAGTAGTTGGTAATCACTTATCAATCAAACGTGGTTGGCCTTACAAATCTGCGCGAGTCTCAATCTTGCTAACGTTGCTTCATACTCAGCCTCATTATTCGAAGCTACAAAACTGAACCTTATGGCTTGATGCATCGCTAGCCCTCGAGAAGAGGTTACTTGAACTCTTGTTCCACATTTGTTATTGCTCGACCCTCCATCTGTTCATACAATTCATTTAGTTGGTTCTATTCTGATCAACCTCAATTATCTCTAGAGTTCAGAATAGAATTTGACTAAAACATCTGCCAGCGCCTGACCTTTAATTATCGTTCTAGGTTTGAACTCGATGTCAAAATCACCCAATTTTCCGAACCATTTGGTCATTCGAATCGAAATATCAGGACGCTGCAGTACATTTTTCAACAGAAATAACATTCAGACTATAATAGAGTGAGCCTGAAAAAAAGGTCGCATCTTTCAGGCTACAATTACCAATGCTAGGGCTAGATTCTCCAGTTTCATATACCTCTTCTCGACGTCCAATAAACCCTTTTTTACATAATAAACAAGATCATGGGTCCCATATTCCTCACAAATAAGTGATATGCTAACTGCATAGTCAGACACCGCAATATACAAAAACAAATTTCTCCCCGCAAAGGCTTGGCTAATAAAATGAGGGAAGAAATATTCTTTTAATCCGATGAAGGCCTCGGTACATGCATGGGTCCAATTGAACTCTTTGGCTTGTATTAATACCTTAAATAATAGAACACATTTATCAAAGGATCGAGATATAAATTTGTTCAAAGTCACCAAACGCCTTGTTAAAATCTGGACTTCTTTGATATTTCTTGGCGGGGATGTGGTGCTCAAAGCCTTCAATTCTACTCGATCTGCCTTTATCCCTTTCTTACTGATCATATATCCCAAGAACTTCCTGGACCAAACCCCAAACGAGCATTTTTATGGGTTTAGCTTGGGATTTATTCTTTTAAGGTTATCAAACGTTTCCTCTACATTGGAAAAATTGTCTTCATCCCTCGTAATTTTGACTAACATATCGTCTATATATACTTCAACATTACGCCCAATTGTGCCTTTAAAATCCTTGTCTACTAACCTCTGATATGTAGTCCCCGAGCTTTTTAGACCCGACGATATAACTTTATAGCAATGTAGACCTCTCCTAGTTATAAATGACGTATTGTCATGATCCTTCGGGTCTAACCTTATTTAGTTGCAGTATCTGTTGTTACGATTTTCTCGGGGGATCTGAATAAGGAAAAGTTTATGAAAATTGACATGCTTCTTTGATTTTTCGGAGATGGTTGACACACATTCAGTTAATTCACCAAAATAAGCAGGTCAAAACCACTTGTTTGAGATGGGTCGGGTAATAGTTTGAGTACTTACTATCTGATTGCTAGTCCTTGCTTGTAGAAGCTGTGAGCTTTACGATCTTTATTGAAATTTTCGTGCCGTCGGGTAGGTATTGAGGTTGAGGTTACAGGTATAGCTCTGTTGTAACTGAGCTGCCACCTCAGACGTTTGGGTCTCCTCAATTAGAATTAGTTTTTCGATCTGAGCCAACAAGGTCGCAAAAGTAAAAGCTTGTTTTTTCGTTACCACCTCATTCATAAGACCGAGTTAGAGACCTAGTCTAAAACCTGTCGAAACTAAATTCTCCTCACAGTGGTCCAAATCGATTTTGCCATCTAAAAAACGTCAGGTGTAGTCTATCAAACTCTTACCGACCTTCTTTTTATAATTGGCAATCATATCCATTTTTTCTCGAAAATTTTTACTCTCCACAAACTACTGCCTAAATATTACCCAAAACATGTAAATAAAAATTATGCAACATTGCGGCAATCGATTATACCACTTCGAGGCTCGGTCTTTTAATGTTTGCGAGAACGTGCGACAAAGTAGTTTGTCGTTATTATCAAAGTTTAACATGAAGTTTTTGAATAACTTCAAATAGGTTTTTAGGTCCTTCTTCCTATCATACTTTTCTAACCGGGGAATATTGAATCGCTTAGGGAAATGCCTCGAAAGGATCTCATAAAAAAAGGTATGACCTCCAATTATGCCCGACCTCAAAAGCTCCACTCTCAATACCTTCTATGGAAGTCATGTATAGTCCTTTATCATGAGGGTTAGTGAACTAACTGCTGTCATAAATTCCCTAAAGGTATAATGGACACCGATCTTTGTCTTATCCTTAAAACCTCTAACCTTTCTACTTGGAAAAACTACAGACCTATTAGCCTTTGTACCATTCTTAATAGAATTAAGTCTAAGCTCATCAATAATAGGCCGATTACGATTCTGCCTAAGATTATTTCCAATACTCAAGGTGGTTTTGTCCCCAAAAAAACTATTTTTGAGAATATTTTTATTGTAAAAGAAATGGCACATGATATTAAAAGGAAAACTAAGGCTGGGGATGTAATGATTCAGCTGGATATGAGTAAAGATTTTGATAATATGGCTCATCCATTTATAATTAAAGTTATGCTTTCCTTTGGCTTCTCTGACAATTTTGTTAAGCTCATTAGTAGCCTTATTAAGTCAATGAACTTATACATGCTAATAAATGGGAAAGTGATTGGATATTTTAAAACTAAAAGAGGGTCGAGACAAGGATATCCTCTTTCTCCCAGTCTCTTTATTATTGGGGAAGAAGTTCTTCTTCGTGGCCTCTATAATATGTTCTCTGTTAACAAGTCAATAATCTTTGTTTCTAGAACTAATTTTATTATTTCTTGTCTTGCTTTTGCGGATGATATTTTGATTTTTACTAATAGCAGTCATTCTATTATAGACAAGTTGTGCAAGTTTCTTCGAAAGTATCAGGAAGTTTCAGGACAAACAATTAATAAAGACAAAACTAAAGCTATTGTTTCTAACAAGTATCAACAAGCTAGATTGGCTACTCTCATTGATCAAACTGGTTTTAATGCTTGTCATCTACCTACTGATTATCTTGGAATAACTTTAAACTCTAACAATAAGTCAAGTAATTACAATTTATTTCTCAACAAGGTCAATTGCAGGATTCAGGACTGGAAATCTGAAAACTTATCTTACAGAGGTAGATTAGTTCTAATTAACTTTGTTTGTATGTATATAACTTTTTATTAGATACAAAGTTGTTACTTACCTAAATCTATATTCAATATAATTGAAAAATACCTTAATAAGTTTATGTGGGGATCTAAATCTAATAATCACAAAATTTATTGGGCTAAATGGTCTCTTCTTTGCAAGCCCTTTGCTGAAGAAGGTTTGGATATTATAAATACTTCTAAAGCCATGACACCCTGTCTTGTAAGCTTTGGTCATTTTCAGGGAAACAAGAGCTATTGGGCCAACCTAATGCATAATATCTATTGTAGAAACTCTCATCCTCTTCAAGCCAACTATCATAAACCAGGTTCACAAACTTTGAAGAGATTTGTTACAATCAAATATATTGCAGAGTCTAACATTCTATGGAGTTTGGGAAAATAGAGCATGGAATTTTGGTTAGAAAACTGACACAATCAGCCTCCTTTTATCACTCTTGATGATACCATAATAATAGCTGCTTCCAGTCTACTAAAGTTAACTTTTTCTGGATAAATAATTCATGGAATTTTAACATTTTTTTAATAGTATTCTCTCTGATGCTAAACTCGTTATTATAAAAAAAACAGAATTAACAACAAAAAAAGGACATTATGATTTTGAAGTTATCTAAGGATGCCAAATTCAATACAGAAGAGACTCAGAACTTCATCAGACATCATCACAACCATTCCAATATGTTCAGTAAGCTCTAGAACAATATCACGCCCAGAAAATGTTATTTTCTCTTATGGAAAATCCTTGAAAATTATATTCCTACTAATTTTAATCTCATCAGGAGGAAGTTTAAAATTGCTTCTAAGTGTTAGTGGTGTGACTTTGTTGAAGACACTAATCATCTATTTATTTAATGTCATTATACTTGGAACATATTGTGATATTTTGCTGATTTTTTTAAGGTGAAAACTTTCAAGTACATGATTGTGGCTCACATGGTCAAAAACTGGTTATGGTTTACTAAGCACAACATTTATGCCAGAACCGTAATCCTCATATTGTTTTCTAGGTTATATGGAATAATAGAAATAATGCTAAATTCAAACACAATTATGCTTTTTTTCTTCCAGTTATATCAGTTATATTAAATCTATGCTATGCAATCTTGATGCTGCTAAAAGCTTTAAATCTATACATTGGCTTAATTATTTTAGTGTAGCAATGAATATGTGATGTCTTTATCATATTAGTAGTAAAAAGAATAGTACTACTTAAAATAACGCTCTCCTAAACCTGGTAAACTTAAAATGAATACTGATTGTTTATGTCTTAGCAATGGAGAATCAAGTGGTGTTGTCCTTATCAGAAATACCTCTCATGACATTGTTCATGGAGCCAACTTTCTCTACGACAAGCCCACACCTCTCATGGCAAAAACCAGAGTCCCCTTTAGTTCTTGTGCATGACAACTTTACTTGGTCTTTATCTCATATTCTAAACTGTGTTAGAAATTTAATATGCTCAACTATCGTTGTATCTCAAATTTCCAGAGTCTAAAATATGGCTGCCGAATGACTAACCAAATGGACTCTGAAATGTAAGATGAAATCTGAATTTACGAATTTGCAAGCTCAAAACCACTCACTGACAGTTACTCTATTGAAGAGCATGAACTTTGATTGTGTCAGCAAATCAATTAGCTTCACTGATATCTTTTGCGCTCCCTAAAATCATTCTTAACTTCCATTTTTATTGCAGATTGAAGAATTCATTACCTTCATTATTTTAGTGGTTGGATCTTTTTAGCTTCATCTGCTTAATCTCTGATATCGGTGGTCAAGCTTTTCTTCAGTTCACAAATCCTTAATATTGTTCTTTAATTGCTCGGCCTGAATCTTTTCCGAAATTCTGTTTCGGCTTAAAGGTTTTTATCGATAGAGTTTTCTGCCTTAGATGTTTCCCGTTCTTATCGTCTGTTATGGAATCAAATTGCTTGGAGGAGATGAAGCTTTTTCTGGGATTTCATTTAGGGACCGCCAAAAATTATAATTGTTACTTTTGTTTACCACCTTTCAATTTTGTGGTTTTATACCTCTTAGACAATGGGTCCTTTTATTTCCATTAATGCAATGTCGTTTTGATTATAAAAAAAGACGAGTACAATTGTGTATAGTGAGCGCATATTTATGCTTGGGCGAGAGTGGTACTAGGATGGGTGACCTCCTGGGAAGTCCTCGTGTTGCATCCCCCTTTTTCACTCATTGCACTCTGAGTAGCGGCTGCGGGTTCCCTCCGGAAAAAAAAAAAAAAAAAAAAGTGAGCGCATATTTAATAATGGAATGTTGGTAGATTCCGTTCGGGGCATTTCGTTTAGATTTATTTTTGTGTAATTACCGTTTCAGATTTAGTATTTTCGGATTTGGATTCAAATTTAATTTGTTTATATTTGTGGGTTCGTCCGATTTCATCTACTGACACTAATATATGTATATTATTTATATTTATATTTATATTTCTAAAATAAAATATCAATAGATATAAAAAAAATTCAAACTATTATCCACTTACTATATATATTATTTAAAATCTATTTAGCTTTCCTATTTCTTATCTAATACTTAACTATTTGTTATCATACCATGAATATTTTACTAGTTTCAAAAGACTAATTTTTTACTATTTTTTTAGTGAACATACTACAACATTTTTATTCGCGATTTTCATCAAAGGCCAAATTTATCTATAATAGTTTCATTAAAGACTGAATGTTTTTGAGATTTTAAAGACTGAATATATCATCTAACATTTTTTTTGCGATTTTAATATGATTGTTTTCACGATTTGGTTTTTATTAACGTCCCCGATCAATATTTTTGGCTGAAATTTTCATTCGAATCAGAATGTGTTTCTAAATTTAGGATTAGAGATTGTTTGGAAAAATAAAACGATTATGTTTTTGTATGTAAGCTTTATTGTGTTTTGCATTTTTTTAGTAAGTTTGTCTTCCGTTCCATGTAAAATAGTTTTTTAGGAGATAGATATAAGACCAATAATAAATGCAAGACATTCTGAAATATTTGTTAGATAAATGCGGGATGGTGATAAATGCAAGACACGAGATATTATAAAATATTTTTTAGATAGATGCAGGACCAATGATAGATACGAGATAGTAACATATTTTTTAGATAAATGTGGGACCAGTGATAGATGCAAAACCAATGTGAGACTATTTAAAATATATTTTTGAAAGTGACATTGTAAAATATTTTTTAGATAGATGCGAGACCAATGATAGATGCACGATATTGTAAAATATTTATGTTTTAAATAGATGCAGGATATGTGATACATTATAAAATATCTACTTTTTAGATAGACGAGGGACCAATGAAACAATGTAAAAACATTTCTAGACAGTTACAGGACCATATGTGAGATATTATAAAATATGTTTTAGATAGACGGACCGATGATAGATGCAAAACATTGTAAAAAAATTTTTATAGATAGAAACCCAATGTAGAATAAATTTTTAGAGGATAAAAGCGGAAGAAAAAATTTCAAAAAATATCATTAATGGATCTAGTTTTGTTCGTCTTAAAAAATAAAATCAGTGGTACTTTAAAAGAAAAATCGATTTACAAAAGATACAAACTTTTAAAAATTTAAATCACCAAAAAAAGGAATGTACTAAGAGTTATGTACAGATATAAAATGTTCAAAGGTAGTCAACGAGTGATCCGTCGAAAGAGGAAGTACAACGAGAGTGATCAAAATGTCAATTCAAAGAGAGAAAGATTGTATTGGCAACCAAAATAGAAGACCTCCTTGAGACGGGAAGATAGTTTTGTTATAATATTAGTTTTTTTATATTATGTGTTTATTCTACACCGTTATTCTCTTATTTACTATTAATGTCGCTATCTGTATTGAAATATCTTTATAGATACTCTACTAATTTAATCAAATAATAAATCATCTTTAAATTATAAATTGGTTTGAGAGCATACGTTTAGATCTTGAGTTTCAGTTTTTATTTCTTCCGCTGAGTTTAAGTTTGTGTGTCTTCCAATATGCCGACGGGTAGTTGTTTTAATTGTCCACCGAAAAAAAAGAATTTTTTTATTGTCTTTCATTTTCTTGGTCGTCCCGAAAATAAATAAAATTTCGATTTTTTATCTATTGTGTGCAACTACAATCAGCAGACTCCATCAAGAGGCAAACAATATGATTTTTTTTTTTGGTGAATTTGGATATCATGTTTGAGATATTTAATCCTTCAATCTAACTAGTTTAACTATAATTTGGTGCTAAGGTTCGGGAGAAATTGCTTTAACATTGAAACGTTTTTGTTGGTAAAACAATGAATTAAATATGGTTTTGATTTTGATTTTGATTGGAAATTGGATTTGAACTTGGGTTTGATATTTGGATTTTGTTTTGGATTTAGTTTTGGATTTTGATTTGGTATTTGAATTTGGCATTAGGATTTTGTTTGGCGTTTGAATTTTTTTAATGTTTTTTTTTATCGGTGTTTGTCATTTGGTGTATGGATTTTGTTTTGCGTTTGGATTTTGTCTGACGTTTGTTTAGATCATAGTTTTCTGTTTGGATTTCATTTTGCTGTTTGGATTTTGTTTGACGTTTGTTTAAATCGGTGTTTTTCATTCAAAGTTTGTTTTTTGTTTGTTTAAATTGATGTTTGTCGTTTGGATTTCGTTTGGTGTTTGGATTTTGTTTGGCATTTTTTTAGATCGACACTTGTTGTTTGGATTTCGTTTAGATATTTTATGTTTAGATTTCATTTGGCATTTAGATTTCGTTTGACGTTTGGAATTTGAAAATTTAAGATTTATGATTTAAGACTTGATTTTGAAGTTGGAATCATAAATAAGAATTGAGAATCAGGAATTTGAAATCTAGAACTAAAGACTTGTAGTTAAAAAAAATGGTTTTGGATTTAGGATTAGAGGTTAAATTTAATATTTGAATTGAATATTTGGTTGAAGAAGATGATGATGTGGAATAAATGCTAGTTGGAGAAATCGTGAAGAAGAAGTTGTTTGAAAGATATGAAGAAATATATCGTTTGAACCAGATCGTTGGAATACGTTTTAAAAATAGAAGGCAACTTGCGAATCTATTCACAAAAAAACACATTATTTTTTGTTTTCTTGACAAACTATTGATGTTCCTTACAACTCTATCACGAGTTTGAGTGAGGATGTTAACAAATTAGTCTTTTTATATTATGTGTTTATCTCTCACCATCATTCTCTTTTTAGTGTTGATGCCTCTATCAATCTCTTCTAAGAAAATAATAATTCATCTTAAATTTTCATAAGTTTGACCACTTATATTATATCATAACAATATTGTTCAATAGTGCACCAAATACGCACTGTGCACTAAGAAAGAATAAAGAAGTTACCCGAAATACTAATTGCTTAAATAAGCAACTTAATTCAATTAATGATTTTACAGAGCTGATATATCATTGCTATACTATTGAGATAACGACTAATACGTGTAGGAGGGAACAAGAAAAACTATCACAAGACCACTATTAATTCCTTTCGAAAGTGAGTGACTACTTTCACCATGGATAACTCTACCCAAATACATGTTTTTTTCTATTTCATCCTTTTTTTCCCTTAATAATTCTTACAACTATCATTTTATAAATTCGGTCGGTCTTTGAAAACCGTAACAAATTAGGTAATAGGTTTTGAACAAAAAAGTTCGACGTACAATTTCAGCGATTAAAAAATTTTATCTCGTCTCCCTTAGCATCTTTTCACTTTCTTTCGTTCAAGAATAAATATTTCGCATGAGTTTTTTAAATGTACATGCATTATAGATTTTACATAAATAGAAATGGTTGGGTACGTATTCCTAATAACTTTATTTATTTATATATATTATTTATATTGTATATTTATATATGTATTGTTTATATTTATTTATATTTTATTATTTTTTGGACCAGATCATGACAACCATTTAAAATTTAAAATTACAAATCCAACTCAACCCATTCGTATCATAATCTAAAAAATTATATCTGACTCGCTTTAGATTTGGACCTAACAAAATCTGATGGGATAATACGCGACATAACTCATTTTACCACCCTAATTACATGTTTAACAAAAAAAACATAGTATTATTAATATCTCTACTTTTCACTTCAGGATGTTAAGAAATATAATCAAACGTAATCTTTATGTATGGAATGGAGATTTCTTATTCTAAACTCCGACTCTATTACAAAATTTTAAAAATTAATATATTAGATATTTCAAATATATATTACGGAATAGTTAAAAATAAAGTTAAATACTAATAACTATAAAAATAAATAAATATGTTTTCAATAAAATCAAATCAACTTTAGTAATTATCCTCCGGTTTCCTAAATATTTAAATATTTTTAGAACAAGACTATATTGAAACCTTTTTTTTTTATATATAATGAGATTCCGAAATTAAAAAAAAAAACTGTTTATATGAATTGATCGATTTATCTTTCATATATAAAACCAAATTTCTAACAAAAAAGTTATTTTCTTCTTTTTCTTCTTCCTATAGTTTTCCCTTTCTAACTAAACAAAAATTATAAAAACAAGTTTGTAAAGAATATTATCGTATTTAATATACCTAGTCAGTCCTACAATTCTTGTTAAATGACATACCCCTTTGACTCAGGCGAGCTGGGGATAACAATTTCAACATTGATCATGTTAATAATATGATTCACCAAGTTGAATCTATAAACCCTAGCCTCCAACCTCCCAAGAACCATAATCCCTCAAATCTAACCCAAATTCAACAAACAACATACCAAAACGTCGACAATCACTAAACTAACACATATCTAGAACTTATTTTCCAAAAAAACAACAACATTCAGATAAAAATTTGACTTTTTCGGTAGAACCTATAACTCTAAATATAACTAAAAATATCTAACTAAATTGCATAAAGATTACATCAATAAGTATATGATTCATACCATAACGTGTTTGTGAGTTCAGATGTGAGAAATCTTGAGTTTTGTTTTTGCCGATTTTGAGAGCTTTTTTAACGGAGGAGAGAAAATAGAAAGTTTGGGCTGAAATAAAGCTTATGTATCAAGGGTATTTTGGTGATTTTTGGGGTCTCATTATAACCAAAGGAGGTCTCATTATAAAAGGGTCTTATTATAGGCAAAAGAGGTCTTAAATAGCCTTGCCTATATTTTTAATGACTATGTATGTTTTTAATCAATAACATATTTTCATTAAATCCAAATTAACGTTTTGTGTTCTTTTTTTATTTTTTCTCTTTCCTCTTTGATCGATTTTTTTTCTATTTTTATAGGAACGTCTCTCAATTCTATTATTTAAAGTTCATATTTTTTTATCAGATTCGTGTGAAATTGAGAAAAAATTATATTTGTAATGTGTTTCTAAATTTAGGAGTATAGATTGTTTTGAAAAAAAAATGATTATGTATTTTACTTCAATTCGAAGAAGATGAAGGTTGTGTTATATGTCTCATATCTCATATCTAATGTCCTGCTTAGATGTGAGACCAGAGTAAAATAAAAATGATAAGTCAAACACATAAATGTTAGATGATAGATGCGATATTTGGATTTTAGATGTCGGGTGCGAGACTGCTGTAAAATAGAAATGGTAGATGCAAAACCTAGATGCTAAATGATAGATGCCATATCTAGATATAGATATAGACACATGATCTAGATTGTAAATGATAAATGCAAAACCACTATAAAATGGAAATGATATATACGAGACAAAGATAGATGGTAGATGATTGATGAGTCCGGAAATATTCACCACTCACTGTAGAAACCGGACATGGGCAATTCGGACAAGAACCACCCACTGAACCATCCAGACATGACAAAAGTATTAAAACACTAAACACCTTTTGACTAAGGTAGTTACTAATTTTCTTAATAAACTAATGGGTTATTGAACTCGACCCAATTACATAAGTTTGATCTGAAAGCCCATATGGCCCATACTTAAAAGTATAAATACCCAACCACTTTCATTAATGAGGGTGATGAACATTTAATACAACTAGACAGTTCAAATTTCTCACTACAAAACATTTAAACATTTAATACCTTTGAAACACCACAAAACATCTGACCAAACTAACCTCAGTCGAAAATAATCCACACCAAATTGGCGACCACAGTGGGAGAAGAAGGTGCCTGAATCTAGCATTCGAAACAAGCAAGAAAAACCAGTTCGGATGAATCCGGACGAGCAGGCAGTGCCGCCAACTTTGGCTGAAGTGGTGGGAGAAAATGATGAATATAAGATCGAAGAGCGAGACAAGTTGAAAGCTGAGATAGAAGCCTTGAGGGCTGCTAAAAGAGTAGATATGGGCTTGAAAGAAAAATAAAAAAATTGTCAGCTATTCACAACACCGACAACCCAAGGAAGCATGACCCATCAGAAAAGACCCATGTGAGTACTAAAAAGACTCATGCTAGCTCTAAGAAGTCTCACCGGTCTAAAACGGTGGAGAGCTCAGATTCAGACTCAGAATCCTCTAGCAGCTCCTCGAATGAAGATGGAGTTGATGAGTCTCTATCATCCAGCAGTGATGAAGGCAGGTCTAAGAAGAAGCAAAAGTTGGTAAAAAAATATTCAAGAAAGAGGGACAGGAATGGAAGATTGAAAATGCATCTAGATAAAGGGTCATCTCATAGCCACAGCCATGGCCGGAGACATATAGACCAGCTGTTGATGGATCATTTTGCTTTCCATGATGAACCAGGTATCTTTGCAACTCCCAATGAAGATACTGTGTTTAGTCGTGGCCGGAATTGGAGACAATCTTCATTGTCTTCCAAGATACTGTCCGGAAACCTTCCTAAGAGGTTTGACAGTACAAAGATGGAAAAATACGATGGGAGCAAAGATCCAGATAATCATTTGGAGTAGTTTAAAAACTTTATGATGAACTTTGACGATGATGATAAGTTGCTTTGTAGAGCATTCACTCAATCTTTTATGGGGAGTGCTCTGAAATGGTATAATAGTCTGCCTCAGGGCTGCATCCGGAATTTTGATACCTTTTGGGTGGCCTTCCGAAGGCAGTTTGTTGGAAGTGAGGAGGTTAAGGGCAATGAAGACACTATTATCCATTATGCCCAAGAACCAAATGAATCATTGAAAGAATATATAAGTCGTTTTGTGAACACCAAGAATGGATTAACTGATTGCTTTGAACAAGTAGCAATAGCTTCTCTAAGACAGGGTCTGAACCCTGGCAATTTGGCCGATTTGGTAACTAGAAAGAAAGCCATGACGTGGGGCGGTTTACTGAATCAAGTGGGAAAGTAAATCAATGTGGATGAAACGAAGAATATTAAGGTGCATAGGCAAGTGAGATCGGCCCCAACTACACCAAATCAGAACCAGAATCAGTCCAGGTACAAGGCCAAGGAAACCAGACAGGGTCCCAACAGGGCCAAGGCTCAATCTCACCCAGCACCAACTCAGAGCCAGCAATCCAGAAATAAACGGGGGCCTTGGGTCAAGCCGGAGTGGTTTGCCGAATTAAAAAAAACGTGATAACCTTCTATGACAAAACGAAAGATGAAATACATTTTAGGAAGCCGGCTGCGCTTCAATCTCCCAAGGAAAGTCGTAATACTTGTTTCTGTCAATATCATCATGATATTGGCCATAACACATGAGATTGCATTGCTTTGAAATAAGAGGTGCAAAATTTGATTGAAAGAGGAAAATTGGGTGCTTACGTTAAAAGAAGAAGTGAGAATAGGCCTGATAATGCTCATCGAACCGACCCAACAAACAATGCAGGGACGTCGGCTCCAGACGGGGCCATGATAATTATTGAAAGATTCGATGTGGAGTCAGAATATTTGGATCCTGATCCAGCCCGGAATAAGGTGGGCGTTATCACAGAACACACCAAGACGGTGTCTGGGCTCATAAGTTTTTTTGAGTCACTTACCATATTTGGGAGGGACACCATGACTGCACCAACTACTTCTTCAAAGAAGAGGCATGTTCACACCCTGGCTACTCAGTTGGAAGGAGGCATGACCTCCTATCAATTGCAAATTCCTTTTCCCTTCATTATTTTTGATGAAGATGATTTGAGAGACATAGCTGGTCCCCGTGAAGATGCTGTGGTGATATGAGCATCTATTGGGGGCAATGACATTAGACGAATTTTGGTGGACACTAGCAGCTCAGCCAATATTCTTTTTCTGACTTCCTACAAACAAATGAAAAATCCAACAGTAATTCAACGTTCGAACCTGTCTATTGTGGGTTTCACTAGAAGCTCTGTGGACGTAATTGGGGAGTTCGAGGAAAAGGTTTTGTTGGGCAAGGGCCCTTTTAAAAAGATGGTCAGAGTACTTTTTGTTGTGGTGGATTGTCCCACATACTACAATGCCATTTTGGGAAGGTCTTGGCTCTCCAGATGCATGATGTGGCTTCAACAGTTCACCAATGTTTAAAATACGCTGTGCAATGACAGGTGGGAGTTGTCCGGAGTAGCCAGAAGATAGCAAGGGAATGTTATGCAACAGCACTGGCCCCTAGAACATTGGGGACAATTCGGATCAATGAAGATTAGCAGTTTGAGGGGCCCTCTAGGGGAGAGGGTGAAATTGATGACCCTAGAGAGACCCATGGTGTTTTAATACCAATTAAAGAGGTTGAAACTCACTCTCTGGCCGAAGGAAGAAGTGTCAAGATCGGATCTAAGATGACATCAGAACTAAAGAGAAAAATGTTATCTTTTTTAACAGACTATCAATATGTTTTTTCTTGGTGCAATGTTGATGTAACCGGAGTACCAGCAGATGTTATATCACACCAGCTATCCATCCGAAGAGATGTAGCACCCGTTGTGCAGAAGAGAAGATCTTTTTCTAAAGAGAAAGCTGATGTTATAGTTCAAGAGGTTGACCGACTTACTAAGATGGGGCACATAAAGGAATCTCAGTACCCTTTATGGACGGCCAATCCGGTGTTAGTAAAAAAGAAAAATGGGAAGTGGCGTATGTGCATCGACTTTACAGACCTTAATAGGGCTTGCCCAAAAGACCTATATCCGGTCCTCCGGATCGATCATTTAGTGGACTCCACATCTGAAAACAAGTTGTTGTCCTTCATGGATGCCTTCTCCGGGTATAATCAGATTCAAGTGGATCCGAAGGACCAAGAATACACTACTTTTGTTACTGATAGGGGCCTTCATTGTTACAAGGTGATGCCTTTTGGGTTAAAGAATGCTGGGGCTACTTATCACAGGTTGGTGAACAAAGCTTTCGCTGATCAGATTGGAAGAAACATGGAAGTCTACATTGATGACATGATGGTAAATAGTGTGGAAGAAGAGTTGCACTTGGCATATCTGCAAACGACTTTTGCTAACTTGGTAAAAGTTAATTTAAAGTTGAATCCAGAAAAAGTGTGTATTTGGAGTGCGGTCCGGGTAGTTTTTGGGGTATGTGATAAGTGAGAAAAGGATACAGCCTGATCCAGACCAGCTTAATGCTTTAATGCAGATGGATCCTCCTCGGAATATTAAAGAAGTACAAATATTGACAGGGAGGTTAGCTGTTCTAAACCGTTTTATCTCAAGGTCTTCGAATATGTGTGCCCCGTTTTTCCAAACTTTAAAAGGTGCCAAAGAATTCAACTGGTCTCCACAGTGCGACCAGGTCTTTGATGAAATAAAAAAGCATTTATCCTTCCCCAAAACTCTGTTTAAACCTGTTGATGGAGAAACATTATATATATATATATATATATATATATATATCTAGCAGTCTCCGAATGTTCCATAAGTTCGGTGCTAGTAAGAGAGGTTGACAATTATCCTCGTCCGGTATACAACATCAACAAAAGCCTGATGGATGCTGAAAAAAGGTATTTAAAACTTGAAAAGCTAGTATTGGCATTAATAATTGCTGCTAGAAAGATGAGGCCCTACTTTCAGTCTCATTCTATTGTCGTCCGGACATCTTTTCCCTTGAAAAATGTTCTTCAAAAGGCAGACATATCAAGCAGAATGACCAAATGGTCAATATAATTGGGAGACTATGACATTGATTTTTCTCCTCGAATTGCAATCAAGGCTCAGTCTGTTTCTAATTTCCTAGTTGAGTTCCATTCGGACAGGAGTACTAAACAAGCTACAAGTGAAAAGACTAAGAAGCTATGGGTTGTTCGGACTGGTGGTGGATCAAGTACCATGGGTTGTAATGCTGTGATATGTTTAACCTCTCCGTACGGCGACAAACTATATCAGGCTATATGTTTTGCTTTCAGGGCCTCTAATAATGAGTCTGAATATGAAGCTGCTATAGTTGATTTGAAGTTAGCCTTGATTTGTGGATCCAAAAGGGTTAGGTTAATGAGTAATTCTCAGCTTCTTATCCATCATGCCCAAGGTCAATTCGAGACCAAGAAGGAGCATTTAATTAAATATTTATTCATTATTAAAGAGGTGGTAGTTAACTTCAAAGAAATCAGCTATGAGCACATACCCAGAACATAGAATACACTAGCACACTCCTTGGCAACCATAGCATACTCTGAGTCCTACCCATGGATTCATGTGCAGGAGTGTCCATCCATTCACTTAATCAGAGAAAGGAAGAGGAGGAAAGTTTAAATATACAAGTGGGTCAACCTAAAGACTGGAGATATCCTCTTCTTCAATACATTTCAGATGACATTTTGCCTCCGGAAAACGCAGTAGCAAGAAAAATGAAGTATAGGGCTCGTGGATTTTTTATCATAAGAGACATACTTTATAAGAAGTCTTTTAGTAGACCTCTCTTGCGATGTTTGAGGATTGAAGAGTCCCAAATGGTGTTGTCTGAACTGCATGATGGTGAAGGGTCAACACACGGTGGTTATAGATCTTTAACCCGAAGAGTCTTGTTAGCCGGATACTACTGGCCCTCCATAATGGAAGCTGCCAAGGAGTTAGTGAAGAAGTGTGATCCATGCCAAAGATATGGTAATGAAATTCATATCCCAACTATCCCTTTAGAGTCGATTTCTGAGCCAATACCTTTTGCTCATTGGGGGTTGGATCTGTGGGAACTCTACCTATGGCATCCGAAGGGTGCAGAACTATCATTGTAGCCATTGATTATTTTTCAAAGTGGATAGAAGTTGTCCCCTTGGCAGGAACTACTTCAAAAGTTGTTATAAAATTCATTTTATCTAATATTTGCTGCAGATTTGGAGTTCCACAGAAGATAACCACAGACAATGGACCACAATTTGATAACACTGATAAATGATATGGAGAATTGTTGTGCCTCTAGAGGCATTCAACATTGCTTTTCTTCTCCTTTTCACGCACATGCGAATGGTCAGGTTGAAATGGAAATGAGGAGGTCTCCGGACAATCTCTTCTTGTCAGAATTAAGGGCCGTAATGATTGCTGACTGACCTCGCACTTGTTTCTTCAGACCAAGCACTGGCTGAATATTACTCAATATAGAGTGAGTTATAACATCCCTTTCACTTGAAACAGTAAAAGACTTACCATTGAAGGTAACAATGTTCGAAGTGCTTGGAGGGAGGTAGGGCCCAACAAAATCATCTCTGGGGGGTTTTCAAAATAGTCACTAAGCCCCTCAAGCCCAGTAATGTCAACACCGTCAATACTGATGTCTCCTCCTCCAACCTCATCAGTTCGAAAGTCACCAGGGATCTCTTCTGCTCTTGTTGGATCAGTAGGGTCAACAGGAGGGAGAGGCTCCGGGAGCCGGAGAGAAATCTCATCACCCCTGGAGGTCTTTTTCTTCTTGGCCTTCCTATCCTTGCTATATGCTCCCCGTTTCCTGTCTCTCTTAGGAACCCTTGGAGGTTTTGGAGATCGTGCCTCTTCCCTAGTGCTCTCATGCTCCACTACTTCAAGAAGAGAAGCATCAATTTGATTTGGAATTGGCCCCTCTTGGTTTGTTAGAGCAGTTTCATCCGCTTCGGTGGGGTTGGCCTCAACTGCACTAAGCTTCCCCTTACCTTTCTTGCCCTTCATCTTACTTGGGGCCTTGGCTCTACCAGGCAGATACAATGCCCCGTCCGGTGCGTGTGTTCTTTTGAGGACTACATCCGGAGGGGTGGGGTGGTAAGTTCCTCCCAAGATAATTCCCTCCGGTCAGTGGTGTTCCAGAGGTAGAACCTTGCAAGATTGCCTCCGGTAAAGGCATTGTGAAAACGATTCCCCCACTTGTCAGCAGCCAAGCGTTTAGCTTGGTACAAGTAACCTGCCCGGCCTTCAAGTGATCATTAAAGTCTTTGGGCAGCTCTATAAAAAAAACAAGACAAGTTAGATAAACAAGTTTGATAACAATAAAAATGGGAATGTGAGGTGGTATTTTTACGATCGCTTCGCCATCTGCTGGTGAGGAGGCGCGGGTTGACACCGGCTTTGATTTTCCTCCCATTCTCCCAGGCACCACTCACAAACAAAAAGTGAGTCTTCCAACTTCTCTCCGACTCAAGCAGGTCATCCACTACATTATAATTATCACCCATGTTGAAGTGATAGAAGGGAATGTGGTGGTTTTTGCAGAGGCTGGCCACAGCTGCAAACTCCTCCATTGGAAGAGGAATTCCGGAGAGCCTAGAGGCCATGATACAGGCCATGAGGGTATACCATGCGTTAGGACTCAGTTGACTTGGGCAGAGTTTGATAAGATGAAAATACTTGACTATCTCCGGGTCTAAGGGAAACCTTAGTCCCCAGTTGAAGAGCTCATTGAAGAAAACTATTTCACTGAGCTTGCAGCCCATCAGAGTTTCTAGGTCTATTGAAATCCTTATTTTGACGTTCTCCAGGATTCCTCACTTTGTTCGCATCCAACCCAGCTCGGCTGTGTGTATGAAAGCGTAGTTAAGTTTTTGCAAAGTTATCAAATACTTAACACTCACCTTGTGAAAACAAGGTCCCACTTTTCCCACAAGGACCTCCGGTAAGTCTGGATGCCTTAAGCATAGTTTCTCTTTGCCTTTGTCCTTCTTGGCAGCAATAGCCTCACTTAGTTTTCGAGAACTTTTTCAGTTCGGATAAAGCTATAACAAAGTTCGAAGGACCTGTGCGGATATGATTGTGACCAGCTGCAGACTATTTTTTAGGTCTTGTCAAAGGCCTTTGAACACCACCTAAAAAAGGGGCTACTGATGAGTCCGGATTCTGTCACCACACCTTATGGGAGTCGGACAGGGTTAATTTGGACAATGTCCATTTCACCGGACATGGGTAGTTTGGACAACTTTCATTCACTGAACTATCCGAACATAATTAAAATATTTAAAACTTAATCACTTTTTGACTAAGCTGATTACCTACTTAATTAAAACTGATGGGTCCTTAAACTCGACCCGAATCCATTAAACACGACCCGAAAGCCCATGTGGCCCAAAGATAAGGGTATAAATATCCAACCACCTACATTAAATGAGGGTAATGAAAATTAAATACAACCAGACAGCTCAATTCTCCCTCTACATTCCACCTAAACATTAAATACTCACAAACTTCCCACAAAACTCTAGACAAAGTTACAAAATTACCCTCAAACGAAAATAAACCACACCAAAGGCCAATGTTTTGAAGGCCATTGATGTCAACTCCATCAATATTGATATCCCCTCCGGTACCCTCTCCGGTGTGTAAATCATCATTTGGGATTTAATCTGCCAATGTGGGGTCTGTTGGGTCAACCGGAGGAAGAGACTCCGAAGGCCGGAGAGCGACTTCATCTCCTGAGGAGATTTTCTTCTTCTTTGCAGCTCTAATTTCACCATCTGCTCCCCGTTTGCAGTTCTTCTACCTTTGAAAGATTTGGAGGTCCGCCTGCCTTCTTGATACTCTCATCTTCAACCACTTGAAGTAGAGTAGCATCGATTCCCCCTTGGGCCTGCACTTCTCGGTTTGCTGGAGCAATCTCTTCAACACCACCTTGAGAAACCTTAGTTGCATCTTGTTTCTTCTTGCCCTTCTTGCCCTTCATCTTACCTGTGGCTTTTTCTCTAGCAGGCAATGCCAGCTTTCCATCCTTATCCTCTGTCCTTTGGAGGATGACACCCGGATGAGGTGGAGTGGTCAATTCCTCCCAAGTAAGGTCTCTCCGGCCGGTTGTGTTCCAAAGATGGGACCTCACTAAATTCCCGGCAGTAAAGCAACTGTAGAATCGATTTCCCCATTTATCAGCAGTCCAAGCATTCAGCTTAGCACACGTAGTTTGCCCCTCCTCCACATAGTCGGAGAACTCCTTCGGCAACACTACCTAAAGAAAACGAAAAGCAATTTAGAAACAGAGTTTTTATAAGGAAAGAAAGACAAACATGGTTAAAGGTTTACCTGAACTTCTCCATCTGTTGGTGAGCATGAAAATGTCCTACTTTTCCTTCTAGGAACTTCGGTAGGTCCGGATGTTTCAAACACAACTTCTCTTTACCCTTGCCTTTTTTGTCAGTGGCAGCTTCCCCTGTCTGTCCGGAGACGTCAGTCTCATATGAGGCTTCTTCTATGCCGTCCTCCATCACCTCTTCCATCACCATGGAAGGTTTTTTAGTTGTTATTGGTGGGGGAGTGCTGGTGGCAGGCTCTGTAAGTTGTCCGGACTGTTGAGCATCACCCTCTCTTGAGGGTCTGGTGTCCGACTGGGGCTCGGGTCCGGAGGGCTCATTCCGAAGGCTAGTTCCAGTTGCCTTCGGACCGGAGGATTTATCCTTTGGGACTCTGATAGATGCCCCTGATCCTGTAGCTTTGTCCTTGGCCCCAGACTTAGGAGGCCCTGATTTCGGGGACTTAGACTGTGAAACAACAACTTGACCTTTTACTAAGCGGCCTGTTCGGCGAAGTGTAACCTTTTCTAGGGATTTTTCAGCATATGACCCTATGGCTATAAATGGAGAAGGCTTCCTTGTGCTTGATACGACTTTTACCCGTTCAACAGTGGGCTGTGACTCCTGAACCGGGGAGCCTAATACAATGGGCGAAAGACTCGGTTGAAATAACCTCATGGGTTTGGAACTTCTAGCAGAAGATGAACCTCGATCAGCATCTGAAGATGGTGTTTCAGGCTTGTCGATTGGAGAAACTGGAAGACCCGCATCAATGCGTCTCTCTTGCTCAACCCTTTGTGCTTTTTCTAACTCTGAAAGATTAAGCTACCCGCCTTTTACCAATGCGTTTCTTGCCGTGAACATAAACCTACACCAAAAGAATTTTGAGAAGAGAAGTGAAAGATTTGAAATGAAGAAATAAGAGAGTGACGAAGATGGTAAAACAGTGAAAATAAGGTATTTATACTAATGAGACAAAAAGAGTTACCAAATACCTAGGAGAAAACGAAAAGACAAAAGTAATGATGGAAGGCGACGCTGACGTCATGGGTATTAAATGAAGAGGTTACTTTTTGGGATTAGTGGGAGCGCCGTTCTAGGAGGAAAACGGCTGGTGAGGCGAATCAAAAGGTGATACGTGTCCCACGATCCATAACGAATCTTTTGAACTTCTAAGAAGTATTTAGTCCAGATAAGTCCTAAGCTGAACTTAAACAGTCCGGAAAATATTGCAAGTGCCTAAAAGGATTTTTTAGGTCTTGCCAGAGGCCTTCGACAAAACCTAAAAAAAGGGCTACTGATGAGTCTAGAAATATTCACCACTCACTGTAGAAACCGGACATGGGCAATTAGGACAAGAACTACCCACTTAACCATCCGTATAAGACAAAAGTATTAAAACACTAAACACCTTTTGACTAAGCTAGTTACCAATCTGCTTAATAAACTAATGAGTTATTGAACTCGACCCAATTACATAAGTTTGACCCGAAAGCCCATATGACCCATAATTAAAAGTATAAATACCCAACCACTTTCATTAATGAGGGTAATGAACATTTAATACAACCAGACAGCTTAAATCTCTCGCTACAAAATACTTAAACATTTAATACCTTTGAAACACCACAAAACATATGACCAAACTACCCCAGTCGAAAATAATCCACACTAATGATAACTGATAAATGCGAGACTAAGATTTTAGATACTAGAGGGAGATCAATTTCAAATGAAAATTGTAGGTGAGAAACCTAGATTTTATATGCTAAATGACAAATGAGTATAAAATGAAAATAGTAAATACAATTTTTGTTTTGAAATTACTAATCGAAAAATATAGATTTTTATTTTTGAAGAAAAAATATATATAACCACGTGTTTTTCAATATTTTAGACAAAAAATGTTTTTAAAAATGTGAGCTATTTTTTTTAAAAACTTTTTAGATAATAGGCCGTATTTTAAACGGGATATTCATTTAATAATTATTGGATTTAAAAATTAGTTATTGATAATAGGATACTATACGTTAATTTTTTTCTTGGACGAATTAATTAGGTTTCGGTATAAATTATAAAGAGAGGGAGGGACACGTAAGTAAGGAGGGTAGCCAATATAAATCCCACTCGCTCACTCAATCAAACAAACACAAAAGTTGCCACTCGAGATTACCATTTACAATATTCCCAATCTATGGACCTACCGCGCAAACCAAACGCCGGTGTCCGGCGAGGTGCCGAAGCTCCGACTGAAATTGATAAGCAACCAAGACAGAAGCGTTCACAAAAAAAGAAATACAGCGATGATTGTCAATCTAACGACGAGAAGGAAGAGTCAGGGGTTAACAAACGAAAATCGAGAAAGGTAATGGTCTCATTGAGTGAGGTCATGGCTAGGGCATCTACTGACGAGAAGGATGATGAAGCGAAAGCGAAAATGAAAATGAAAAGTAGGTGTGACTCTTCGTCTAAGAGCAGCGGTAGTAGATCCTTCAGAGGACAACTCGCCACACCGGAGAAGGTAATTTTATGATAATCTGATACGATATGCAGTTGAAATTGAAATTGAGAATTGAAAATTGTTAAGCTGTGTTAGTTCATCTTCATCGAGCTGGGTTAAATTATAAGGATTACCTTTCAGAATAAAAGTAGAGAGCAAGTAAGCTTGATGTGCCATCAGTGCCAAAGGAACGATAAAGTAGGAGGAGTTGTCTTCTGTTCGAAATGCGATAGGAAACGGTACTGCCGTGAATGTATCGAGAGATGGTAATCAATGAATCTAGTTTTTTGCTGAAATTAATTTGGTTTGGGATTTGTCACTCAATATATGATGCTTAATCCAACAGGTATCCTGAGAGAACAGAAGCGGATTTCGAAAAAGCATGTCCCTTTTGTTGCAACAATTGCAATTGTAAAGCTTGCTTGCGTGATGTTGTTATCACAAAGGTAGATATGCAGATATTTTAATTCTTCTCTTAATGCCAAATGTCATCAAAAGCATCTTATTTGTTTACTTTGGTCTCTTTCTTTTAGCCTCAACCCAAAGAAAATAAAAATATGAAACTCAAGTGGTTACAGTATCTCCTACATAAAGCTTTGCCGGTTCTCCGGCAGATACACACAGAGCAAATATCTGAACTAGATATTGAAGCTAGCATAATGGGTACGTATTATATTGTTTTCTGTTGGATTTAGCAACCTGTTAATGTTCTTTCTCCCTTCTGTTTCTGTCTTTGTTAGGATCTAAATTGACAGAAATGGATGTTGTGAGGTGCAAATTGGACAAAGGGGAACGTTTATACTGGTAAAATTTTAAATGTGCCTTATGTTTGGTTTCACTCTTTATTAATGATAAGTTAGCTGAGACCTATTTTTTCTGCTTCAAAAGTTAATAGAGCATCTCCGACTTCTGACACTGCAGTAAGTTTGTAGCAGCTGCTCGGCTCACTATATTTCTTTTTAAATTTTGTGTGATATCTCTGTAAAGAACTGTTTTGTTACTTTAGATGTCTGAACGTTAGCAAACAGAATTTCTTTTTCTTTCCATAAAGTCGATCATTGATGCATTTTTTCTTTGTTGACAGTGATAATTGCCATACATCCATAGTTAATTTTTACAGAAGCTGCCCCAACTCTGACTGTGCGTATGACATATGCCTTACTTGTTGTCAAGAGCTAAGAGAAGGTAGCCAACCTGGTGGCAATGAAGCAGAAACATTTAGCCTAGGTAAAGTTACAAGTAGGGTGGAAAGTTCTAGTGCAAAAAGAAAAAGACATGAGTTGGAAAGCCAAGTTGTTGCTGGTGTAGATAATTCTGAACCGCAGCGTCACTTTCCTGATTGGAAAGCTAGTTCAGAGGGTAAAATTCCTTGTCCTCCCAAAGAGCGTGGGGGTTGTGGCTCTGCTGCACTGGAGTTAAAGCGAGTTTTTAAAGCTAATTGGGTAACAAAACTAATAAATAATGCAGAGGATATTACAAGTAATTATGAACCACCAGAGCTTCATTTTTCTCAAGGATGCTCTTCGTGCAAGCTTGATGGTTCAGACAAAGTAAATTCTGAATTAAGGCAGGCAGCTTTTAGAGAAAATTCCATTGATAACTTTTTATACTGCCCAAATGCTGTTGATTTGACCGTCGAGGAAACTGAGCACTTTCAGTGGCACTGGATGAAGGGTGAACCTGTAATTGTCAGAAATGTTCTTGAGCAGACATCTGGTTTAAGTTGGGAACCTATGGTAATGTGGAGGGCCTTTAGAGAGACTGGTGCTAATGTAAAGTTCAAAGAAGAAACTAAAAGTGTGAGAGCCATTGATTGCCTGGATTGGTGTGAGGTAAGTTGGTTTTGAGTTCAAGTTACATCTATTTGACATGTCAGTTAACTGAGAATCTAATTCATTAAGATTTTATTGTTAAAGGTTGAGATCAACATCCATCAATTCTTCGTGGGATACCTGGAAGGCCGGGTGCACAGAGATAAATGGCCTGAAATGCTGAAACTGAAGGATTGGCCCTCATCAACTTTATTCGAGGAGCGATTACCCCGACACAATGCTGAATTTTTAGCTGCTCTCCCTTTCAGTGACTATACTGACCCAAAGTCAGGTATTTTGAACATAGCCACAAAACTTCCTGAGGGAACTTTGAGGCCAGACTTGGGACCAAAAACATACATTGCATATGGATTTTCTGAAGAGCTTGGAAGAGGCGATTCAGTGACAAAACTCCATTGCGATCTGTCTGATGCTGTATGTTTCTGCGTTACTGAAATCTTATCAGCTTTCGTATATCTTTCAACTTATATTTAATCCTTTGTTTAGGTAAATGTATTGACGCATACCACTAAGGTGAACGTTGCTCGTCATCAGCTAGAAAGAACTAAAACAATGCAGAAGAAATTTGCAGTTGAAGATTTGCACGAACTATATGGTGGTCTAGGAAAATTAGACACTTTGATTGGGAAGGATTCGGTAAAAAATTCTTGTAAAGACAAGAATGATAGTTCAAAGGCTGAAAGTACAAAAAAAAACGACAATATTCTCGTGGAGAAGCAGGATGCAAATGTAAAACTTGATGAAAAAGAAGCAGCTAGGACTTTGCCAATATTGTTACCTCTGAAGCTAAAGAATGGAGATGCAGAGGTGAAACTGGATGAAGAACAATCACGTCGGCCTATGTCTATAACAATGCCGACAAAGTTGGGTATTGTTGGCTCAGAGTCATCTAAATTGTTCCAGAGCACTTCTGTTTTACCAAGGAGTACAAGCAATGTTAGTACCGAAGTGAATGCTTCAAATGAATCTGATTCCTTCAGCCATAGCCACATGCCTGAGAGACATTCAATGTTAAGTGATAACAACAGTGAGCAACAAGTCATATTAAGGGATAGCCCTTCAAAAAACCTTCCAGAGGGACCTTTCAGTTCGGAATTTGAGCACTTTGCCAAGAAACCAAGGGTATCTGATCATGCTCAGAAAGTTGGGATAAATTCTATTTCAGAGAAGGATGACACAGTTACATGTAATCAGTTGAATGAAAGCCACATGCCTATGGAGTCAGATGCATCAGCTGATGGAGAGATAAGTGGAAAGTCAAAGATGGACCCAACCATGGTATTAGATAATAGTGACAGATCATCAGAGGATCTTCAAGGGGGTGCTGTCTGGGATATATTCCGCAGAGAGGATGTTCCAAAACTTATTGAATACTTGGAGAAGCATAAAATTGAATTTCGCCACATCAATAATCGTCCTGTAAATTCCGTGAGTATTATTGCTGGTAGATTACGATTGTATCATCTGTTTGCAAGAAATTTGCATTGCTTATATAATTGTCAACTGTCAGGTAGTTCATCCGATCCATGATCAGACTCTCTTCTTGAATGAGAGGCACAAGAAGCAGCTGAAGGAGGAGTTTGGTAAGATTCTATTCTATATTTGGTGGTGTGGGTTATTAGGGTTTGTTGGTGCCATTAAGTTTTTTCTCTATTAGGTATTAGGTTTATAAGCAAAAAGTTTGTTTGGTTGGTTTAAATTTTTAGGCTTTGTAAAAGCTACACTTTAATCAATATTTATTTTGTCCTTTCAGATGTAGAACCGTGGACTTTTGAGCAACACCTTGGGGAGGCTGTCTTCATACCTGCAGGGTGCCCTCATCAAGTGAGGAATAGACAGGTAGATATCTAGCTTGTTACAATTTGAAGATACTAGACAGCTTATTGCACTGTTATTCTTTCAATTGTGCTGTTACCTGTATATTGATTTCATACATATTTCAGTCTTGCATAAAGGTGGCTCTTGACTTTGTCTCACCTGAAAACCTTGGTGAATGCCTGAGGCTTACCAAAGAGTTCCGTTTGCTTCCGAAGAACCATAGAGCTAAAGAAGACAAATTGGAGGTACAACCCATCTCTCTCTCTCTCTACGCATTTCCAGTATCTATATTCCCTATAAGTTCTATGCATTTCCAGTATCTATATTCCCTATAAGTTCTATGCATTTCCAGTATCTATATTCCCTATAAGTTCTATGCATTTCAAGTACCTATATTCCCTATAAACTTATCCCTCGTATTCCTTGTTATTCTGTATTCATATTTTTCTCTAGATAAAGAAGACAAAACAAATAATGAAAAAGCTGTTGTGTCTGGATCTCTCACGTTTTCTTTTGTTTAATAGGCTAAAAAGCTAGTGCTCTATGCCGCAAGCTCGGCTATTCAAGCGGCCAAATTTTGTATTTCCGATATGAATCAACAAGGTTGAAGATTTTGTGGGTTTTCGTACTTCAGAGATTGGCTTCACACTTTTTTGAAGTTAAATCACAAAAGGATACTTTAAAAGGAATGGAGGAGCTTGTATAATTCAAATGAACTCTTTTTATTACTCGGGTACGAGAGATGTAGTACCCATAATAGTAGCTAGGGAGATGTGTGTAGTACCCATAACCGTAGCTAGAGCTAGTGCCTGCTTGGCTAAGGCGTCTGTAAACTTTATGGTTTAAACCGTTTTATACCGATATCATCTTTTGGTAGATTTTTTGTTTTGAGAAGGTTATTTTTTTAAAACCCCAATTAAGACCTTTTTATTAGAACTGAAGTGTTTGGTAAATGCATATTACTAAGTACTTAGAGACAAACATGTAGGAAGCACTAAAATTTTAATTTTGGAGCCCGATTAGAATTGAAGCTGACTTCCTATTGGTGTTTCACCATTGGACTTTAAGCGATTGGTGACTCGAGTGAGCTATCTCTAGCTTGTGTGCAAGTGAGATTTTTTACAAGTTTGAAGTAACCAAAATTTTGAAGCAGATGACATTGGAGCTTTCGTGGATGATTTGAGAAGAAATCAATAAATTGGGGTTTGAGATTTACTCGAAGGACTTGGTTTCTAGCCTAGCTATGTGTATTGATGAAGAATGAGTACTCGAAAGAGCATAAAAAAGTTGATACTTGGAATAAAAGTTGATACTTGGAATGAGCGAGTGATCTATCCAGGTATTTACCTCCCGATGTTGTCTTTAGAGGTTCTTATGATTTACTTCTTGATGCTTCCTTTAGAGGTTCTTATGATCTTTTTTATTACTTTAAGTTTCGTGATGGTTTTGACCTATATTATAATTTTGTCAGGTGAAACTGCTTACAAATAAGCTTGTTAGTGCAGAAGTCTAAATTTTTGGCTAAAAAGCACTGTTAGTCCTTATGTTTACCACTTGTATCAACATACTCCCTTTCGTTCACTTCTGCATAAAACTCATCTCCTTCATTTTAAAAATTTGTGCGATTAGTCCCTCCGCAGATTCTGGGGGACCAAAAGTGATACAAAACTTGGGATTTGGGGACCAAAAGTGATACAAAACTTAGAATTTAAGTGCCACGTGTGAGTTTTTAAATGGTTTATATGTGCGGAGGAAAAATATTTGCACATTTTTAAAACGAAAGGGATGAGTTTTATGCAGGAGTGAACGAAATGGATTATGTTGATACAAGTGGTAAACATGGAGGACTAACAGTGTTTTTTACCCCTAAATTTTTATATTTAAGATAAAAAATGATATATTGGAAGAGTAGTGCTGTTTAGGTTAGCTCTATAAATAATCCGATTTCTAAAGTATCAAACGACATAATAGCTATGAGTTGATTAAGAATATTATTCTCATTTATGTTTAGTTTGAACTTGCACTCATGAGTCTATTTAACGGGGTAGTCCGCGGTTGAGTTTTGCTCGCTGTAAATGTGGGTTTTTGACACGTTTGTTGATATTAGTTTCCTGCAGCAATTGAGCAACCAGGTTGCATATTGATCGTTCAACATAGCAAGTTGAATTATTTGGATCAGACTCAATTTCTATGTTAGTGAGTTTCAATTTTAGAGCGTAGGTGAAGGTCGTTAAGAAGTGCTCAACTTTTTTTTTTTTTTCAGAGAGAACCCGCAGCCGCTACTCAACGAGTGCGCACAGGGTAAACCCTCAGTCTCACACAATAGCCTGCAAACCAACGCCATAAGGTATACCACACAAGGCGACATAGCAAGTAGAATTATTTGGATCAGACTCAATTTCTATGCTAGTGAGTTTCAATTTAGAGCATAGGTGAAGATCGTTAAGAAGTGCTTGATTTTTTTTCCAGAGGGAACCGCCGCTGCTACCCAACGAGTGTGCACAAGGTAAACCCCCAGTCTTATGCAATAGCCTGCAAATCAACACCATTTGTAGAGAGATTCAAACTCATGACCTTTAGTTACGAGGATGCTTTACCCCCACCAACTCGGCTACCTCTTTCAGGGCAAGTGCTTGACTTTCTGCTACTATGGAGGTTTGCTTTTCATATACCCTTTTAGTAGCTGAAATGTTATTGCCCTTGTGATTTCTAATTGTGGCACCTCCACTTGACTTCTATTTATAAGCAATCAATGTTTAGCTTTAGTCTAGTAGTAGATGGAGGTACCCAGTTGGTGTAACAAGTCTATCTAGGACTATTTAAATGACTGTAGCATCCAAGTGCTAATGTAGAGTCTGCATTTTTATCCCAGTAAGCTCTCTTAGAAGCCTGACCTCTAGTAGCCTTTTACAGATTTTGGAGTTAGAAGATTTTTTCTGGACTCACAAAGGATGTTGAACAGAACAACATTTTGAACGCATAAATTTGGACCATATACTCTTGCCTTTTAAAATTATACCAGAGCTTACAAGTGTAAGTCAGAGAAGTTTTTTCTAAACTTCTGATATTTAATCCTCCTCGTGGTTTAAAGATGGTGTTCCAGCTGGTCTATAATATTGCTTTGTGTTGGTCAGTAGTTCCCCATAAGAATTTATTAAGTATTTTTTCGATTCTGTTTGTTTCAGATCTTGGCATATCAGTGTTTTGAAGATGGAAGGCTGGAACAACAACTACGACAGCTTGATTTAGAGTGAGTTTTCCTTCGAATGATAGGAGTAAGTTGTCTCAATCTTGTATTTTTGTTCTAATTGTTGTAATAATGTATTCAAAGTGCGATGGTTTGATTTTAATGTGTATGTTGATACCAAGACACTTCATTGGAAGATTTTTTTGTTTTGAAACTAATAGTGTGTTCTATTGCATGAATTTTTGCAGCAGAGACTTTGTTGGAAGAAATGAAAAAAGTTTTGTTTTTGTCGATGACTTGCCTAGATATGTTTTGATAAAACTGTAAGTAGTTTAGAATTTTGCTGATACTTGTTGTAGATGCATTGCAGAATATTATTATGTCATCAGCATATGCTAGACATGGAACCAAGATTGAACTTGATGATCTTAATCATAGGTCTCTGTAGTCCATGTTGAGCCATTTTAAACCTTTGATAAGAAACTCTTCAACAATGATGAAGAGGCTTGGTGAGATTGGATCATCTTGTCTTACAACATTAGTGGATTTATAGTAACCTCTAGGCTCTCCAGTTATTATTACAGAGAACCACTTTCTACTAATAAAACTTTTAATCATGTCAACAAAACTATTAGAGAAGCCAAAAGCTGTTAGAATCTTAAAAATAAAAAGGAAATAGATCTTGACAAAAAATTCTTCCATGTTAATTTTGATGAGCATATTGCCTCCTTTTGCTTTCTTGTTTATGTCTTTCAATAACTCCCGAGACAAGAAAGTACTATCTTGGATATATCTCACTGGGACAAGTCCAATTTGTTCTTCGGACATTTGCATAGGCAAAAGATTAGATAGCTTGTCATTGATGAGCCTGTAGATGATTCTGTTAAAAATAGTACAAAAACTAATATGTTTGTAATCATTCCAATTCGTAAGAGATTCTATCTTAAGAATTAGGTAGATAGTTGTTGCATATACTCCTTGTGGTACATAGTCACCGTTGTCGAAAGCTTTGATGACAGCACACAGGTCATAACCTATCATAGACCAACAATTTTTTGGAACAGAGTGTTGAAACCATCAACACAAGAGACACTAGAATGTTTATTGCATATATAAAGCTGTAAATCTCATAATCTATAAGAGATTCCATAAAAGCTATGTTGCCCTCAGGTGTGATGATCTTTGGGTACCTATATGATAGATTAGAATATCTCTCTTCTGTCAAAATATTTTGAAAGTGTGAGATAGTAGAGGAGCCAATCTCCTGTTAAATTTTATTCCATATATTGCCTTCTAGGATTATAAAGATTATGTTTTTTCCTTCTTTTTTTACGTAGTAATGAAAAACTACTAAATTCTTGTCTCTATTTTAAAGCTAGTTGTTGTTGCGATCTACTCCCAGAAAGATTCCTCCTTCGCTAATAGCAGTAAATGATTTTCCTTAGCTTTTTCCAGATTTATTTTGTCGTTTATATATATATATATATATATATATATATATATATATATATATATTTTCTTGATAACAATTATTAAGAAACTTGATTTATTCCTCTGAATTGGCTAAAGCATTAAATATGTTTCCGAAAGTATATTTGTTCTAACATTTTAGCTTGATCTTTAATATTTTTAACTTTTGTCATAATATTTGTAGAGGAGGGCCAGTCATAGATTCACTATAGCTAGCAATTACCATACTATAAAAGTTAGGATAAAAAATCACATATTTTGTAATCTAAATGAAATATCACATATTTTGTAATCTAAATGAAGTATTAGTTTTATATGAGTTTTGAGAAATTTTAATGCATGAGTTCTAGCCATGTGAGTCACAATGGTGGATTCAAAATAGTTGGACCAAACATTATTATGCAATACTTTATCTAATCTCTTCCACTCGTGTGAGTTGGTCCAAGTGAATTTGCTTATAATGAAACCAGACTCTATCAAATTGCAGTCAATATTATTGTAATGTTAAACTCGTCCATGCTCGTCACACAAAGTGAGGAGCAAGAAAACTTCACAGATGGATTTGTGATGGCATTGAAGTCTCCCATTATAATCCATTTCATGAAGTTATAAGCTATTTGTTTCAGATTATTTCATAAGGCTCGTCTTTGATCCCTATTACATTTAACATAAATAATTTAGACTAAGAATTCTTTATTGAGCAGATCGTGATTACCCTTAACATATAGAGATTGAATCCAATTTTCAATAGGAATTGTATTGAAGTCATTGTTTCAGAGTATCCATATCTTGTTGGAGACATTAGCAAAACTGTGTTGGTAGCCTGGTATTCTAGAAATCTTAGTGATATGGTTAGCTTCCATCATTGACTCTTGAATTGCTAGAAAGACTGTTTTATTCTTTGATAATTGATTTTAGTCTTCGTTTTGTTGATTTGTTGCAAATACCCTTTACATTTCAACAAAGGATTTTGAATGTCATTTAGAGGAGCCAGATATAGGCATGACTGTCTTTTCTATTTGTGTTGCTTTAGATGTAGTCTGATTTACTTGTTGTTATGGTCTAATTTTTTTTGCTATCTTGGATTGTGGATTTAGGTGAGGTAAGAAGACTTCCTATTGTTTTGATGGTTGCAGAATGTGGATTAGATTAGTAGTATTCTAGGCTTTGGTAACAGTTAGCATGTATCCTATATCTATAGTGTGTAATGCTTCAGCAAGTTCTTCCTCGGAAATTTCAGGTATTTGTAATTCTTGAGAATAATGAAAGTTTTGCCTATACTATTGTTTGTGTAAGGTTAAGGGTGTTATATCTGATGTAGGTTTATTTATTGTCGAGGTTTTTAGGATTTTCTATTACCGGCTCTTGAACTATAATAGATTTGAGTTTTGTTTTCCATTGAGCTATAATTTTTGGTTGTCTGTCTTGAACCGTGAGTTGTGGTTGATGCATTGAATCTTTTTAGTGTTCAAGGTTGGTTTTGATTTTATACAGTCCTAGTTTTGGTTTTGATTTTATACGGCCAATCCTTCAGTCAAGAAAATAGTGTGGTCTAATTTCATATGTGACCTGCTGGCAGAAGCCATTTGATTGGCCAAAACCAATCCAAACCGTACTCAATAGTATTTGATAATTCTATTTCAACCCAAACTTTACAATAATCGTATATAGCATGCTTTCTTGAAGGGACCCAATTTTAGAGGTTTTACTATGATCTTTATATAATATTTGTTGTACATGTTGCTTGTGATACCGATGAATGATATCCAGGCTGGTGGTGAAATTGAAAATTCCTTCTTTGGTTTAAAATCAAGTTTCCATTTAAGGAGATACATAGTATAATTATCTATCTTCCAAACATTACGTCTCCATATTCTTTTGAGATTTTTCGTGTAAATCAATTTATATTGTAATGTATCTTGGATCTCCGATAACTAGACTGTGTTGACCTCGAAATCCAATAGTGGGGAATGATATCCAGATTGGTGAAACTGGGGATTCTTTCTTTGGTTTAAAATCATGTGTCCATTTAAAAAGAAGCATAACGTAATTGTCTATCTTCCAAACATTACGTCTCCATATTCTTTTGAGATCTTCGTGTAAATCAATTTATATTGTAATGTGTCTTGGATCTCCGATAACTAGACTCTGTTGACCTCTAAATCCAATACTGGGGAATGATATCCAGATTGGTGAAACTTTGGATACTTTTTTTGGTTTAAAATCACGTGTCCATTTAAGGAGAAGCATAATGTAATTGTCTATCTTCCAAACATTACGTCTCCATATTCTTTTGAGATCTTCGTGTAAATCAATTTATATTGTAATGTGTCTTGGATCCCAAATAGCTAGACTGTGTTGATCTCTAAATCCAATACTGGGGAATGATATCTAGGCTGGTAAAACTAGGGATTCCTTCTTTGGTTTAAAATCAAGTCTCTATATAAGGAGACGCATAATGTAATTGTCTATCTTCCAAATATTACTTCTCCATATTCTTTTGAGATTTTCGTTTAAATCATTTTCTATTGTAATGTGTCTTGGATCCGAGATAGCTAGACTGTGTTGATCTCTAAATCCAATAGCACTGAAAAAAGATTGGATATCTTTCATAGGTAACCTTCCATTAGAAAATATATTGATTTTTCTAATTCTTCAAGAATGATCTTGCCCTGAAATTCGATATATTTAGAATCACCCTTATCTTCTATTCTTGCATTGACACAGGTGATTTTATTCGAAGGGTCTCTAATAACATCTGCCTAGCTTTTAGTGTGGTCAGGAGAGTGATGCAGACAGTTCGGTGAATTAGTAGTTTGGAGCTCCGGTGTCAGTTTTTTACCCACAACACCTTGTTTCGAAGGAAACGACGTCACGAACGCAAGTCACCAGCTTTGCTCGTGAGCTATGGGCTTTTTTAGGCATCCGGGCTCATCTATCCTCTTTTTTCGCACTTTTAATACTTTAGGTTATTTTTGTAATTTTCATATTTTTAATTTTAGGGTTTTGCTTGAACTCTATATAAACCTAGCTTCTATTCATTGTTAGGGGAATTGTTTTGTTTAATAAAAATTAGGGTTATCCCTTTTAAGCTTCTACTACGTTTCACTCTCCATCAGAGAGTCGATCCTTGTTGGAAATTGTTGAAAAGGTTATGATCCAAAGGCTGAATTATTTATCAAGTTCAAAACATTCGTGATTAGTTTGATTTCAAAGGTGGGAAGTCAAGGTGGGAAGTCAAAAGCTTTTATCGCTGAGTATGTTGGGCAAGATTCTTGATGAATCAGTTGAGGACAAACTTCTTGATGAATCAGTTTATTAGTAATGAAATTATTTTGTGATTTTTTCATAGCATAAATTAACATTAGTAGCGTAAAACAAAATACAAATTGATAGAATTACTCTCCTGTATTGATGTGGATGTTTACGTAGCTTTTCGGTTTGGATTACGGTGGATGGAGATGGAGATCAGGTCCTCAAAATCTTAAATATTTGGTTCCTTCGAGAAGAAGAAACCTCAATACCCGATTTCATATTAGTTATTTAGTTATTTCGAGTTTTTTTATTAAAGATGTGATTTGCCTTAAAAAAATATTTATTGTTATTTTGTTGAAAAGATTTTTTTATTATATATATTTTTTATTGTTTTATATAGGAAACTATTTCTTTCAGAAAATTTAAAAAAGAATACAAAATCTTTTTGGCCTTATCCCACGATCTTATTCTTTTCAAAATTGTTCTTTGTAAAAAAATGATCATCTTTTTTACTGGCTCAAACGAAGTTTCTAGAACAAAATGTTAAGTTTGATTGTTTTTTTAACCCAGTGATTTTAAATACCAGTGTATCTTGTTGGATTAGCATATTTCGTTTCATGGGTTTTGAATTTGATGGTTCTCTTTCTATTACAGATATCTTTCGAAAAATAGGTTTGATTACTTTTATTTGTTTTGGATTATATTTTATAGAAAGTATTAGGATCTACCCGATGTTGCGATGGTTTAATCATATTCGCGGAAGATTTTTCTAAACTTTAGAATAATTTTGAATAAATAGATAGACCTATTGATAAAAATACTCAGTTTTTTCAGGATAAAACGGATTTGTTTTTGTTTTCGATATAATATAATTTTCATTCTTCAAATTTATAGTACATCGATAAATTAAACATTTCAACATTATTAAAATTTAAAATTATCTAACTACATTTTAATCAATAATATAAATAAATATTTTTTAGTCCGTTGGTAACGTTAATATGGTTAGAGATACTACCCCACGTCCATTAGCTCATATATTTTATCCGTGAATAAAAATTTTATACTCTATGTAATTATTAAGCTTTTTAAATAAACGGAAACCATAATAGCTTTTTAGTGGCTTTTTCCCTCTGTTCTCTTTCTTTGTTTGTTTACATGATATTAGAGCTTATTCGATTTTTGAAGTAATATGATTGATTTTTTCGTCATGTATTATTTTTGATTTGATTCATTTGATTTGATTTGGAAAATGTTCTCATTTTGGTGTTAGAGATTTATTTAGATTTGGTTTGTTCCAAATCTTCTTTTGCTTGAGAATTTGGACTTCATTTTGTAGTTAAGAGTTGTTTGTAGTTGATTTTGTTTCATATATGTTTTTTGGGACTTTGAACTTTGTTTGTAGCAGATATGACATGAAATGATGACTCTATGCAGTCCATAAGTATCCCACTCAATGAGAAAGATTATTCTTACTAGAGCTATGTCATGAAAAAGTTTATTCGTGGCAAGCACACGTGAGGATATGTTTACAAAACTTCAACCTTCTGATACAACTAGTGGTGAGAACTATGCTACGCTGCTTGACACACATGAGACAGATAAGGCGAATATTACGACTTGGATCAATAACTCTATAAATCAATCAATTGGTACTTAGTTGGCGAAGTATGAAACATCAAAAGAAGTTTGGGATCACTTGGAAAGGTATAATCAATCAAATTTTACAAGACTACTAGTTAGAATTTGATATTCATTATTTACAACCGAATGACTTGATTATTTCGGATTTTTATGTTGCCATCTCAGATTTGTAGGATCAATTGACACTTAAAAATCTGTAGAACTGAAGGTATTCAATCTATATGATGCTAGAGAAAAACAAAGATTACTACAATTTTTGATGGCCTTAAGCTCTGCGTTTGAAGGTGATCCCCTATTCACACTGTAGATTACGTTGTCCATGAGCTTATTGTAGAGGAAACACGAATTAAAATAAAGTTGACAAAGGTCCAAATAACCCAAGGCTCCTACCATGTTTGCTATTCCAAACCGATGACCTCATGCTCCAAACCAACATAGATTAACACCCAGTGGAGCAAGGTTTGCATTTGATGAGTGTGTTTTTTTTTTCATAATAAGAATTATTGGAAATCACAATGACCAATAGTGAGAGCAAAACAACAACAATCGCCTTAACAACAAACACCTCAACAACGACTCCTTTAGTAATGTCCTTTTGAACAACAATCGTTTCAGCAACGTACACGTCCTATTCAACAATTATTGTCCTCTATTTCATCCTCCATAGTTTACTGTTGCTATTGCATTATTAGAAGATAGTGATAGTACCACACTAACCTCTACAATTGACTCATAGATTATGAAATCTTTTAGAGAGTTTCTTACTTCCAATCATGCGACCATGTTTATGTTAATATCTCACACAAATCCGTATTCGTCTTCCACTTTAGATATCCCTTCAACTTTGTGAATTTTAGATCATGGAGCACCATATGTCCCCTTACATGTCATTATTTGTATCATTGTCTCATGTTTCACCAACATGAGTATTGTCTGTCAGTAATACATCAATATTAGTGGAGGGTGTTGGTTCTATTTCTACTCCTCATATATCACTCCTGATGTTTATTATGTTTCAAAACTTTTCTTGAATCTAGTTTCGGTCAGTCAGTTGTGTAAATTTGGTCATTGGATATTCTTTTATGATTTTGTTTGTATTATACAAGATCAACGTACTCAAAAATTGATTGGGATAAACCATAAATTGGGGGAACTGTATGTCTTGGATGAAGTTAAAGTCGTCAATGTTGCACTTTATAGTGTCGATTTATCTTCTTTTCGGCTGAGTCCATTGTAATCTGATTTTTATCTATAGTATTCCCGTTTGGGACATGTCTCCGCGTCGTGTTTAAAATTTTTAGTCTCCACATGCGTTTTAGGTCAGTGAAACACTTATAATATTTATGATTGTAGTGGTTGTAAACTGGTAAAATTTTCATCTTTACCGTTTAATTAAAGTGTACAGTATTCTATTGCTCATTTTGATATTATTCACTATGATGTCTGGGGTCCATCTTATATCTCAAGAATGGATGATTTGTCATATTATGTATATTTTATTGATGATTATACTTGATAACCTTGAGTTTATATTATGATACGAAGGTTATATTTCCTAGAATTCATAGGGAATTTCAAGCACTTGTTAAGACTCAGCATTCTGCTGTAATAAAATTCTTTAGGTGTGATTTATGGGTGAATATACATCTAATTATTTTATTCAGCTACTTGCATCTTATGGTACAATACATCAGTCTTCTAGCATTGACACCCCTTAACAGAATGATGTTGCAGAAAGAAAATATCGTCATCTTGTTAAGACTGCTCGTCCTTTTATTTATTTGTTGAGGTTCCTACTTTTTATTTGGGAGAAGCAATTGTGACTTTTGTATATGTGATTAATAGAATTCATACTGCATATAATTCAAGGGTGTCTCGCTTTCATAAGTTATATGGGCAACCCCTAGATTATTCTTCCTTACGAGTGTTTGAATGTACATATTTTGGTTACCAGCTCATGAGACATCTATGATAGTTGATACTACTTCTACTCCATCAATGGTTGATCAGTTCTTTCCATTGATGAACCAACAACTCCATTCCTCAGAAGATCTACTCGTACAAGTAAGTCTACCAAACTACCTGAATTTTGTGTATTCTTTTACTCAGCTCGTTTTGTTTCTTTTATAGAAAATCTACATGATTTATATGATCTTCAGGCTTTTAAAGAAACTATTTGTGATGCTCGTTGACAAAATGCTATAGTCGAAGTGCTTTCTACTCTTTATCGGACTTATTATGGTATATAGTTGAACCTCCACCCAATATGCATATATTGGTTCTCATTGGTTTTCTAAAATTAAAACAAAGTTTGATGGGTACGTTGAAATATATAAGGATCATCTTATAGGAAAAGGGTATTCACAGAAGTATGGTATTATGATGAGATATTTTCCCTAGTGGCAAAAATGATGACATCTCATACTCTTATTGCAGTTGCATCTGTTCACCAGTGAAATATCTTCCAACTAGAGGTGAAAAATTCATTTTTGAATGTTGATCTTCATAAAGAATTTATATGACTCCTCCCCCGAGTGTTCATCACCAACCAGGAGAAGTCTGTCGATTTAGGAAAGTTTTATATGGTCTCAAACAAGCTTCTCGTGTTTGGTGTGAGAAATGTTCTACGGTTATTACTTCACTTGGTTTTCTTGGCAACAATAATGATTCGAACTTGTTTATCAGATTTACGAGTGCAAGACAAAATATTTTATCCCTATATATAGATATTATGATCATTACAAGTGATGATATTGATGGCATTGAGACACTAAAATATGATTTGGCTCAACGGTTTGCGATGAAGGACTTGAGACTATTACGGTACTAAGGTGGCTCAATCTCCAAAAGGTTATATCCTATCTCAAACAAAATGCTTATACATCCGTCCATTAGGGAGTTGTTCTTCAAATATAAAGATATCTTTGTGGCACTCAGTTCCAGAGCATTTTGTTTCCTTCGACCTCTTTACTTGAACTACGTGCCTATAACGATGCTGATTGGGATAATGATCATCATGACTGTAAATATATTACTTATTTATGTATTTTCTTGGATATTCATTAATCTCATGGAAAATCAAGAAACAAGATGCTGTCTCTAAAGGTTAACATTACTAAACCCACTTCTTTATATTGTGATAACAAAAGCACCATGCATATAACAAATATTCTATTTTTCATGAAATGACGAAACACATTAAAATAGATTGTCACTTCACTCGACATCATTCAGATCGGTACCATCTCACTTCCATATATTCTATCAGCTTCACAAGTTATTGATATTTTTGTGAAAGCTCAGTCAGCAACGCAGTTTTGTTTTCTTTGTGACAAACTTTTAATGTTTATTACTGTTACATTGTGCGTGTGAGAGAGGCTTCTAGAGATATTAGGTCCAAACCAAATAGCTCAAATGTTTTATCTATAAATAAGAGTTTTATACTTTATGTAATCTGTAAGCTTTCTAAAAAAAAATCATAGCCGCTTCTTAACGGCTTCTTCTCTTCTTTCTCTCTTTATTTGTTTACAAATATATTTTTATATTATTTTTATTTATTTAAACATAATATTTTAAAAGTTTTAGATAATCGTTGATGTGTTCATGTGGCTGATTATTTGGGAGATGGAATTGGATGGAATAATAAGAATGGGCGAAAAAAATAAAAAATAAAATTTTACTAGTAAAAAAAAGTCGAAGAGTTTAGTAAGTTAAAAAATTATTGGTCGGAACTTTACTAGTAAAAAAAAAGTTCATCAAATGATTGACAGTTGAAGAAATGTGATTAAGAATACAAAAGAAAATAGTTAGAGAAATAAAGAGAACTAGACTATCTAGTTTAGAAATTAAGCGAAAGAGTTAGGAATCAATGGAATGAGTTAATAAGGTGGAAGATAGAGAGAAAACAACCTTGGGAGATACAAATTAATTGGAAAAAGGAAAGGACTCTTAATATTGAGGATTCATGTTTATAAACTCTACTAAAATTTTCCATTAGCAATTGTGCAAAGACAGGGTTAAGGGTTAATACGTTGACCTTGTAGAGTTTTCCAACCAGAAATGGCCAAACCAACACCATGCAATTCTGATAGAAATCACTTAAGAGACTCTATGGCTTAGTCTTTCTAAATCTCGGGCCAATTAGAGATTGAATTCGAGAAGAAGAATGCAAAGGGATGAAGATGAAGATTTGTACTGTATTTTTATTAATCTGTTTCTTCATACTTTACAATTGATAAGTATTGTAATATATATACATCTTGTAAAGAATCCATTTGAGTTTTGTTACTAAGAGAATCTAATTTTTAGTGTAACAACCTTAGTATTATCTAATACAACTGTTTATTTTCCTCATGGACTTTATTTTTAGGTCTTGAATATTGTGAGGCCCAAGTTAAGGCTTGACCCGATCCAGTAGGTTTGATATGAGACACGAGCTAACACTTCACTTGTCTTCATCAAAATCTCTCTTTTTTCTCTTCTCTTTCTCTCTATTAACCACCAAAGTTATCTCACAATTCCTTCTAGTAGAGATAACTCTATCATTCCCCCTCAAACTAAGTATAGAGAAACGAAGAACAAGTTTGGCATGAAGGAAGACGAATCGGCTGTGAGGTAGAGCTTTAGTAAAGGAATCAAAGGTTTGTTCCACGGTGGGTAGAAATCGAATATCGAGGGTTTTACGGAGCACCTGATCTCGAATGAAATACACATCTACCTCGATATGTTTAGTTCTTGCATGAAATACCGGATTAGAAGCTACTGAAGCATCCCTTAGATTGTCACACCATACGACAGAGGGTTGAGACAAAGGGACCTGAAGTTCTCAAAAAACAGAGTTGAGCCAGATGTAGTCTGCAGACATGATGGGGCCTCTGAGTGTCCATAAAACCTTGAGGTTGAGACATGTAAAAAAAACTTCACGGGGACTCCCATATAGGAATGCATTGTTTATGTCTAGTTGACGAATACACCAATTTCTAGACACACCAAGACTTAGCACAAACCTGATAGTTGAGGGCTTGATTATAGGCTAAAGGTTTCACCAAAGTTAACTCTAGGACACTGGTGAAAACCTTGGCAACCAGCCTATCTTTGTACCTTTGTAAGATACCATCAGCTCCAAATTTAAGCCTGAAAACCCATTTATTACCAAAAAAATTCATGTGAGGTTGCCAAAGAACTAAAGACCAAGTAGAGTTAGATTTTAAGGCCTGATTTCATCAAGCATTGCCTTAGTCCAGTTAGAATTTAGCATAGCCTGTTTAAAGCATGTTGGTTCCTTAAATGATTCCTGACTTACATTAACTAACCGAATGTAGATGCGTTTAGGTGTAAATATGTCTGATTTAGCCCTGGTTTGCATAAGATATATGTCAGTGATAGAAAATGGAAGGCTAGTTGTGGGATTATGACCAGAATCTAGAACATGTGTAATGTGCAAGGTTGGAAAAAGTAGGTGGAGTTGGGAAAACATGTTGTTCAAATGGAGAATAAGGTACATGTGAGTTACCTTTATCAGGTTGAACATTAGTAGAAAATCTGCATTGCATTTCAGTAACTGTAGGATAACTAGAGTTGGAGACTACAGGACAAGTACTAAACTATTTTGACATAAGTATAGAAGACTTAAGCTTAGTAATGTTACATACTTTTTTAGTGTAGGGAAATTCATTTTCATTAAAGACAAAATGTTTAGAGATGATGAGTTTCCCTGAAAATATAACATATTTGTACCCTTTGTGTGTAGCAGAATACCCCATAAAAACACATTTGATAGAATGAAAGCTAAATTTATGATTCTCATAGGGTATGATATAAGGAAAACATGATGAAACAAAGTTTTTAAGAATATAATAGTTTGGTTTTATGTGATAGAAAAGCTCATAAGGTGATTTGTGGTCTAAGATAGAAGTAGGCAGTCTGTTTATGAGGTAAGTAGCAGTACTGAAAGCCTCAGACTAGTAGGAGAAAGGCACATGAGACTGAGCCAATAGGGTTAGACAACTCTCAACTATGTTCCTATGCTTCCTTTCCGTCCTTCCATTTTGGGCATAAGTATAAGGGCATGGCATTCACATCTCAATACCACAACTCTTAGAAAAGAGAATAAGAGCTTGAAACTCACCCCCATCATCAGTTTGTAAAACCTTTAGTTTTCCTTAAAATTGTTTTCAACCAGTTTTTTGAATTCTAGGAAAACATATAGGGCGTCACTTTTTTTTTCTTCAGAGGATAGATCCTAAAAAACCTTGTATGATCATTTAGAAACAATATATAGTATTTGAAACCATTTCTAGTTTGAATTGGGGCTGGTCCCCATATGTATGAGTGGACAAGATTTAGGATATTTAAAGCATAAGAGTCTGATACAGGAAATGGAAATCTGTGAGATTTTCCTAGCTGACATGAATCACAAAATAAAAGTTGTTTTTGATTAAAAGAAAAATTACAAGATTGTAGGGCCTTAGACAATACAACTGAAGAGGGATGGCCCAACCTATGGTGCCAAATGTTAGGTAAAGTAGACTTATACATAAAATCTAGAATTAGCTCAGAACTTAAGGCTCTAGGATAATCCTTTACAACTTGATGAAAGCAGTACAAAAGCCCTTTAGATGCCCCTATTAGAAGGACTTTCCTTGTTTGCAAATCCTTCACCAAACAAAGATATTTAAAGAACTCAACATAGACACGATTCTGTGAAGTAAGTTTAGAGATGGACAGTAGATTTTTGGAAATAATGGGAATATGTAAAACATTATTAGGGTGTAAAGGTTGATTATTATAAGAAGGAATCACAGAAGTACCAATATGTTGAATATGACATTTGCTACAATTACCAACTCGAACAGAAGCAATACCTGAGTAGTATGTTCTCTGATTCATGAGGCTAGAATTTCTAGTTACACGATGTGTAGCCCCTGAATATGCATACCAGTAGTTCTCATTGTTTGATTCTTGTGTCACAAGATAGGCATCTGAATCTGATATTTGTTGTTGATTCTCTGCAGGTGACTGATTGAATTTTTTTGGTTCTTCACGTTGATAGCAAGTTGGTGCTGCATGACCATACTTTCCACACAACTGATAGTTGTAACTCCTCTTCATATGTAAGTGTAGTTAGACCTTTCTCTGTATGACTTGTTGTTGTTTCTGCCCCTGTGATCCATAATCTGGCCTCTATAATAAGAATTGTTTCCTCTAAAGTTTTGATAATTGTTTGACTTTTGTCTGTCTATTTTGGTGTTGTTGTTGGTTGAGACTAGATTCAAATTAACTATAGCTTCCTCTAGGTTCAATAGTTGCTCCAGTATTCTCTCAAACATTAGAAGAGAAGATTGTAGTCATGACTAGCTTAAATCATCTTTATCAGCCAGAATCACTACAGTTGGAGTGTAGTCTGAGTTCAAACCAGATAAAACTTGTGAAATTAAATCAAATATAGAGACAGAAGACCCAACAATAGCTAGATTTATCAACACCTCATTTTAGTTAGGTATTCAACCATAGTGGTTGAACCTTTTCTAGTTCTTTGAAATTAACCTTTGTAGTAGTATATTTCAGCTCTTGTTTGTGAGCAAGAAAGTTCTACTATAGCATCTCAAAGTCTTTTAGAGGACTCATGTTCTAAGAGATGTGCTGCAATTTCTGGATTAATAGTGGTGAATAACCAACCTAATAGCAGTTGATCCTTAGATTGCCACTCTTTATAGGCAGTATTTTCAGTAAGAATTCCGGTGGAATCATAAATAAGTCTAGGAGGACATTGAGTCTCTCATGAATGTAACCAAATAATCTGTTACATTTAATGACTGGAATTATCATCGCCTTCCTATAAAATAAAATTTGTTTTGTCTAGCTTGAGAGTGTTGCTAAAATTACTGACTTGCACGATCCGACTTTTGTTATTTTTGAAAAATTCAGTAAGGTGCATGCTGATGCTGCTGTATCATATGTATTAGAAGAAGAGTTGATGTTTGCCATTGTATGGCGTTGATACCAAGTTAGAGATTAAATTCGAGAAGAAGAATGCAAAATGGATGAAGATGAAGATTTGTACTGTATTTTTATTAATTTGTTTCTTACACTTTAAAATTGGTAAGTAGTGTAATATATATACATCTTATAAATAATCTGTTTGAGGTTTGTTACTAAGAGAATCTAATTTGTTAGTGTAACAACCTTAGTCTTATCTAATGCAAATGTTTATTTTCCTCATGGACCTTTATTCTTGGGTCTTGAATATTTGTGAGGCCCAAGTTAAGGCTTGACCTGATCTAGTAGGTTTAATAAGAGACACGAGCTAACACTTCACTTTTATTCAGCAACAACCCTCTTTTTTCCCTCATGTTCTTTCTATCAACCACCAAAGTTGTCTCACAATTCCTTCTAGCAGAGATAACTCTGTTAGGACCGTCAATGCATTAGACATACCAGCCGAGTCTCACAATTCCTTCTAGCAGAGATAACTCTTTCAGGGCCGTCAATGCATTCGATATACCAGCCGAAACTGCAGGTGGGGCGCAAAATTCACCATCCAAGTGCTAAGTGCCTATTACAAAATTAATCTCTAATACTCCATATTCACGGTCTTCTAAGTCTAAGGGAGGGGAACTAAATGTGAAGAGTGCTAATGTTGAGCACTCTCTTTATAAGATTTCTAGGGTCAAAGTTTTTGATCCACAAACTAAGGTTTCACGATCTACTTCTTTAAAAGATTTAAAATGCATAATTGTATTGCCAATATTTAATATTGTTGATGATTTTAAAAAAAAGGGAAATTAGTTGATCTGAAGGCTAACATGACTCCTACAAAGGCTACGGTATCTTATGTTGAACCTTAATTTTCCAATGTTTAGCCTAATAATGTTACTGAACTAAAAAGTACAATGGGTCATGTTGAAGTCTCCTCATCCAATTTTTTTTATTGTTGTTGGGTATAAGTATAGCAACACGAGCCTTGATTTGGTTATAAACTTTCTTTGGTCTACTTAAATGAGATTACTATTTCAGATGGTGGTTCTTAAACTGCCAAAAAAATCACCCCTTATGTTGGAAAGAGTATAGGAGAAAAAATTCAAAAATGTCGCCCACTTGAAACGATTAGTCGAAGAAGCACAAGTGCAAGAAACCCATTGAACAAAACAGGCGAGGAAGTTGAAATGATGAAAAAGGATTTGTTGGAGAGAAAAGGTGAATAAATCAAGAAATGTTTGGGCGATTGGGTATAAGTATGCTTCGTAAACTATGGTTGGAACAACAATAAAAAGATGTTTCCTTACCATTAGTCATCGTGGCCAATAAATACAATGTTTATGATGTTCTTCCCGTGCCTATGACTGGTGTCTCGCCAACACCCGCGAAGATAGAAAATAACTAAAATTGCTCTTGGGTCATTTACATCGTGGCTCCATCAGCTAGTAAGAAGAAGTTGCGAGGATTTGCTGCCGATCATGAAAAAGAGAAAACACTGTCAGAAGTTGAATGCTTGGATTACGAAGAATTACTGGTGGAAATAAAATTTGTTAGGATATTTGGGATGCGACTGAACTTTTTGAAGCCAAATTAGTGCTTGATAACCATGAAGAGTGATACAGGAAATAAATTAGATTAATATCTAATTTATTTAGTTTAATATATATTTAGTATAATATATATTGTAGTATATTTATTTAGTCAAAGATTGAGTTAATATATATATTGTAGTATAATATATATGATAATCAATTATAGTCAATAGTCTGGGTAAACTTTAGGAAAATAAAGATTCTAGTATTAATTGCTGTAACTGCTACAAAGCAGTATAAAAGGTGAACCAGACAGATAAATAAGATATACTTTTTGGAGAAAGAAAATACTTTTGTCATGGTATCAGAGCGCAACTGATTTTTCGTAGAGTTTTTTTGGGTGGTGAGTTTTTTGTGTATTTTGGGTGGTGAGGTTTTTCTGAATTTCGAGAGTATTTGGAGATTTTTAGTTTTAGATTTTTCTGAATTTCAAGAGTATTTGGGTAGTGAATTTTTTTTTTCTTTTGAGAATTTGGGGGTTTTAGTTTTATTTCAGATTTTTGTTCTCGTGGATCTGTTTTCTTGGTTACATCATGTCACTGGATAAATTCGAGCCGTTTCATATTAAATTTACGGGGAAAAATTATTCTGCTTGGGAATTTCAATTTCAATTGTATGTGAAAGGAAAAGAATTATGGGGTCATATTGATGGGAGTGACCCTGCCCCTCTAGATGCCAATGCTTTGTCCAAGTGGGAAACAATAGATGCTAGAATCATGACTTGGATTCTTAGTTCGCTCGAACCTCATCTTGTTCTCACCTTGAAGCCCTATAAAACCACTGCTGGTATGTGGAATTATCTAAAGACAATTTATAATCAAGACAACTCTGCTAGAAGATTTCAATTGGAGTATGAATTGGCTAATTACACTCAAGGAAGTCTTTCCATTGAAGCATATTTTTCAGGTTTTCAAAAACTTTGGGCAGATTATTCAGATATAATTTATGCCGATATTCCTGCTTCAGCTCTTTCTGCTATCCAGACAATGAATGCAACCAACAGACGAGATCAGTTCTCGATGAAGCTACGACCGAATTTTGACATCGCACGGTCTAATCTGATGAATTGTCATCCTGTACCATTTCTGGATGCTTGTTTGGGCGAACTTCTTTGTGAGAAGCAGCGAATGATAACTCAAGCATCTATTGAACATCAAGCTAGTATCAGTACACCGGTTCCGGTAGCTTATGTAACATAAGTGAGAAATAAAAATAGAGACATGCGTGCCATCCAATGCTATAGTTGTAATTCTTTCGGCCACATTGCTCGGGATTGTCCTAAAAAGGTCTGCAACTACTGCAAAAAACAAGGGCACATCATCTCTGCTTGTCCCACTTGACCTGAACGACGACAAGGTATTGCTTATCATGCCTCCACTAGTGCTTGTTCTACTGTATTGCCTATTGCCTCGCCGATTGTCCATGTTCCTTCTCCAACAACAAATCCAAACACACTCACTCCTGAAATGGTTCAACAAATGATAATTTCTACTTTTTCTGCTTTTGGACTCTCAGGTAATCCAAAATATTATTCCACACCATGGTATTTTGATTCTGGAGCCTCAAACCATATGACAAATACCGTTGTTCCTCTGTCTAATGTCAAAAAATATGATGGAGATCTGAAAATTAACACTGCTGATGGTCATTCTGTGCCTATTAGTGCTGTTGGTGATCTTTCTTCCACATTCACTAATGTTTTTGTGTCTCCTGACCTCTCCACAAATCTTATTTATGTTGGTCAATTGGTCGATAATAATTGTCATGTCACTTTTTCTCCTTCTGGTTGTGTTGTGCAGGATCAAGTGTCAGGAAAGATAATTGCAAAGGGTCCTAAAGTGGGACGACTCTTTCCATTATATAAGTCTCCTTCCACTGATATTCTTAGTGTTTCTTTTTCTTGTAATGTTGTTGGTCCTCGAAACCAAATATGGCATAGACGTCTAGGTCATCCACATTCTGATGTCCTTCGTACTTTGGTTCATTCTGGATTATTGGGCAATAAAATAGGTTCTTCTCATGATCTTTATTTTGATTGTACATCATGCAAACTTGGTAAAAGTAAGGTTTTACCTTTTCCTCATCATGAATCTCGTGCTTCACAATGTTTTGATGTTATTAATAGCGATGTTTGGGGGATTGCACCGATTGTTTCTCATGCACACTACAAGTATTTTGTTACATTCATTGATGATTTTAGTCGTTTTACTTGGGTTTACTTCCTTCGGGCTAAAGCTGAAGTTTTTTCAGTTTTTAAACGCTTCCTTGCATATCTTGACACTCAATTTTCTGCCCATATAAAAGTTTTACGATCTGATTCTGGGGGTGAATACATGTCACATGAGTTTCAAAACTTCCTTCAAAATAAACGGATTCTCTCTCAGCGTTCTTGTCCTTCGACACCACAACAAAACGGTGTGGCTGAGAGAAAAATCGTCATCTTCTTGATGTGGTAAGAACTATTTTACTTGAATCATCCATTCCTCCTCGTTTTTGGTGTGAAGCACTTTCTACGGCTGTTTTTTTGATTAATCGCTTACCTTCTCCTACGTTAAATCACGTTTCTCCTTTTTATAAGTTGTTTGGTCATTCTCTTTCATATTCTGATCTTCTTACCTTTGGATGTGTTTGTTTTGTACACCTCCCTACTCATGAACGTCATAAACTTACGGCTCAATCTGTAAAATGTGCTTTTCTTGGTTATGATATTCCTCATAAGGGTTATGTTTGTTATGATCCTCATGCTCATCATCTTCGGGTGTCTAGGAATGTGATTTCTTTTTGAAAATCAATATTTTTTTCCATCTCATGTTGATCCACCTCCTGCATCTTTATCTTTCATGCCAAGTTTTTCTGATATTCCAAAATCTATAGAAAGATTTAAACCTGGTTTTGTATATCGACGACGTAATCGAGATGAGTCTGGTCCCACTATTGTGATCCCTTCTAATATTGTCTCGACGCCTGATCCTGCTCTTGATTCCACAAATCTTCGTCGATCTGCTCGTCATTCTCGACCCCCTGATCGGTATGGTTTTTCTTCCCCCGTCTCTCTTGTAACTACTTTATCTAGTACTCAAATTCCCACTTGCTACAAACAAACCATGGAACATGAGTGTTGGCAAAACGCAATGCAAGTAGAACTTCAAGCACTTGAGGAGAATCATACATAGGATATTGTTCATTGTCCTCCTACAGTTAAACCAATTGGGAGTAAGTGGGTTTTCTCTGTGAAACTGCGTTCTGATGGCTCTTTGGAGTGATATAAAGCCCGTCTTGTAGCTCTGGGTAATAAACAAGAATATGGGATTAATTATGAGGAGACATTTGCTCCTGTTGCCAAAATGACCACCGTTCGAAGCATTTTGGCCATTACTGCTTCACAATCGTGGCCGTTGCATCAAATGGATGTTAAGAATGCTTTTCTTCATAGAGATCTTCAAGAAGAGATTTACATGAAGCTTCCATCTGGTATGAGTACTTCTTCTCCTCATGATGTCTGTAAGTTAAGGCGTTCTTTGTAGGGCTCAAACAAGCACCTCGAGCTTGGTTTGAAAAGTTTCGCCGTACACTTCTTTCCTTTAGTTTTGCTCAAAGTCGGTATGATTCTTCTTTATTTTTCCACACATCTACATCGGGTATAGTCCTTCTCTTGGTTTATGTGGATGATATTATCATCACTGGTACTGATTGTAGTTTGATCACTAAGCTTCAAAAACAGTTACATGCAACTTTCCATATGAAAGATCTTGGCCAACTTACATACTTATTAGGATTAGAAGTTCATCGTCGGGCTAATGGTATTTTTTTGAATCAACAAAAGTATATTCAAGATCTTATCACTTTGGCTGGTCTGGAGGATGCTTCTTCAGTTGATACTCTCATGGAGGTAAATGTCAAATTTAGGAAAAATGAAGGGAACCTTTGGGATGATCCTACTCTTTATCGGCGCTTGGTTGGGAGTCTTATCTACTTGACAACTACACGCCCTGATATATCCTATGCTGTTCATCAAGTCAGCCAGTTTATGTTCTCTCCTCGACATCTACACCTTGCTGCAGTTCGACGCATCATTCGCTATCTTCAAGGCTCGCTTACTCGTGGTTTGTTCTTTCCAGCTGGCTTATCTCTTCAACTTGTTTCCTATAGTGATGTTGATTGGGCCGGATGTCCAGATACACGTCGATCTACTACAGGTTGGTGTATGTTTTTAGGCGATGCTCTATTTTCTTGGAGGTGTAAGAAACAAGATCGTGTTTCTAAATCCTCTACCGAAGCTGAATATCGTGCCATGTCTAGTGCTTGTTCCGAAATTGTATGGCTACGCGGTCTTCTTGAGGAGGTTGGATTTCCTCAAACAACTTCTACCCCTCTTCATGCTGATAACACTAGTGCCATTCAGATTGCCACCAATCCTGTTTTTCATGAGCGTACCAAACACATTGAAGTTGATTGTCATTCCATTCGAGATACTTTGGAAAAACGGGTGATATCTCTTCCTCACATCTCTTCTGATTTCCAAGTGGCTGATATTTTCACCAAAGCTATGACTCGTCAGCGACATCAATTTCTTATTGGCAAATTGTTAATGGTGGACTTACCAGCATCAATTTGAGGAAGGGTGTTACAGGAAATAAATTAGATTAATATCTAATTTATTTTGTATAATATATATTTAGTATAATATATATTGTAGTATATTTATTTAGTCAAAGATTGAATTAATATATATATATATATATATATATATTGTAGTATAATATATATGATAATCAATTATAGTCAATAGTCTAGGTAAGCTTTAGGAAAATAAAGATTCTAGTATTAATTGTTGTAACTGCTACAAAGCAGTATAAAAGGTGAACCAGACAGATAAATAAGATATACTTTTTGGAGAAAGAAAATACTTTTGTCAAGTAGATGATCCTACTCTTTATCGGCTCTTGGTTGGGAGTCTTATCTACTTGACAACTACACGCCCAGATATATCCTATGCTGTTCATCAAGTCAGCCAGTTTATGTTCTCTCGTCGACATCTAGAATCTTTATTTTCCTAAAGTTTACCTAGACTATTGACTATAATTGATTATCATATATATTATACTACAATATATATATATATATATTAACTCAATCTTTGACTAAATAAATATACTACAATATATATTATACTAAATATATATTATACTAAATAAATTAGATATTAATCTAATTTATTTCCTGTAACAAAGAGTTCTTAGAATTTGAGCTGAATTATTTCATAAACTAAGTCCCAACGACCATATGCCCAAATATATTCGTTGAACTCATGTAAATGAAAGTGAAAGTGTTGAGCGAAGTAAAAAATATAAAGTGGATAATCCCTATCTCGAGTCGAGTTGACGTTTCCATTCATCAGTGATCTTTGTCCTACAGTTGAGACTAAAGCTATTGTTGAACTTCCTTATGTGATTTATGTTTATTATCCCGAAATTGTTTTTGCTTCCCAAAAGATTAATCGCTCAATTGTTTATTTTGGTTTTCTAATTAGGAAAATAATTTTGAACCAAAGTCCATGAAAGACCACACCATTTAATATATGGGTGTTTGTTTTGCTGCTTTATTTTTAGTTTTGAATGAGTTCCTATTTTTTGCTTCATATTTTTGTTGAAAAGTATGCTAAGTGTAGGTTTCAGATTTCACCTTTTCTTCATTTTCTTTTAATTTAAATTTGAAACCTTAGCGCTTCATATATTGAAATTTGAAAAGTATGCTTACTGTAGTTGTTAATTTTGGGTTGTCAAATGGAGTGACTTATTAAGTGTAAGATATTTCTAATATGAGAATCGAGTTATATAAAAAAAAATTAGAGAGAAAAAGAGAGTGCTTAAATTTTAGTGAGAGAAACAAGTAATAAGACTTAATTTACGAATGCAAGTCTGATCTCTTTATTCATAACTCTCGAACTCTATTTAAAAAAAACGCTTGACAATTAACAGAAGTGGTTATACAATTGGGTAAATTTCATTCTAACCCATTACATTTATAATTAATATCTATTTCCTCTAAATAACTTTATAAAACTACTTATAACAACTTTCGCCTAATTGTCTTAAGTCCCTAATAATTTGTATTATTATCATGACTAATTATGAATGCATAAGTTTTATTATTTTCTATCGTATCTCATGGATTCGTCAGTGTATACAACTACATTTGGAATCATCAAAACACTTGGATTTTTAGTGGGAGTACATGGATCCTTAGTGTGTGTGACTATATTTAGAATCATCCATACAATTAGATTATTATCAAGGGATTTAATAACTCCCTAAAGTGTTTAAGACTACGTTAAGAATAATTCATAAGACCATTTGTTGGGATTGAATGACTCACCAAAGTGAATCATCCAGAAACTTAGATAAAAATGGTATAATATTTTTATTAATGACATATACCTCATTAGAATATTACCACCAATGGGGTAGAAGGTAATGAACCACAAAATGAAAAAAGATAAGAAACATTATACAAGTGGTAGCTGAAGCTATATAATATTTTATAAACTATAAAAATTCATCTTCTATATATTCTAGCGACGCTAGAGAGTTTGTATTTATTCATCCAATAATTTGTATGTTTCATGTTTGATCTTAGATTTTATTGTGTATAGTTCCTCCAGTTTGGCCAAGATTTCCGAGACTCTTATATTTTAAGTGGAGGAACGCGCACCCGAGAAAGTCTTTCCCAACTTTGAAGCTTCAAAAGCATATTTTGGAGTTATATATGTTTCTCATGAGGTTTTAGAGATTTTTTCTCTCTTAAGTGAGCTTTCATATTTTTTTTCTTCGATTACATCTAGTTAATATCTATTAGCTTCGGTATTTCATCATTCATCACATGCTAATACATTAAATGAAGCAATGAAGGTTTCGGCTAGAACTATTGTATTTTATGCCATAAATTCAAAAGAACGATGTCTCAAAAGTTATATCTCGCAGAGTGGTCTTATATGACCATACATATTTATGTAGGAAATATGCCCACTTCCCATTTGCACATTTCAATATTCTCTTGATGCTTTCCAAAACAATTCTATTGGTAACTTCCACTTGACCTTTTTTCATGTAGATGAAAGACATAGGAGAAGTTGTGTGTTATACCTCATATTTGGCAAAAAAGCGTTCGACAATTGTTCTGGAATTGTAAACCGTTATCTATAGTGACGACCCTTAGTATTCCATATCTGTAATTGATGTTGATCTTCAGAAAATGATAACTTCTTTCACTTTGATCTTTACTAAATTCTTTATTTCCAATTTGAGAGATAATTCACCGCAATCAAAAGATCATATCTCTCTCATTTGGCCTTCGAAATGGACCATATGATGTCAAAGCATCATCTTACAAATTTGATTTCCTTTTTGATAATCTCAAGATTCACATATGTGATACAGATTAAATTAGTGAAGCGGTGGCAACTATCATAATATTCGATTAAGTTATTTTTAGTGTGCCAAGATAGTGGGCCAATAATATCCTCATATATGATAATTTACTTCCACCATGAAGTTATTCTACAAAAAATGTAGTTTCTTTGAGCCCGAGCTAACAAAGTTAAAGTCCACTAATACTGTATATGTACAATATTTTGGCCACCTATATATATATATATATATATATATATATATTGTTTAACGCATATAACTACAATTTTATCTTTCGATAAGTTTTCTTATACAAGGTATGCTTTTGAGATGAGATATCTAGTCATCCTCATCCTCAAAGATCATTACTTTGGGTGTTAAAGAACTTGTCAATAGTCTGTTATGAAAAATGACCAAAGAATTTTCTTGAAGGATAAATCCTAGTTCTGAATCATCATAGGACATATGCAAGAATATCAGCCATTAGGTTTTCTGCCATGAATACTTGTTCAAACGTGACTTAATAAAATAAAGCGCTTGGAGAAGAAACTTTCTTAAGTTCTGAATCAAATTATTTTTTTACTTCAACTTAGCCCATAACTTGGTTGACTACAAGTTGAAAAAATCTGTTAAAATCTCTACCCGAGAGGCAAGACAACTAAGAAAGGGATTTAACCTCCTACCGTCAGATTAATTTTTAAATCAAATGGTTTTGAAAATCTTGTTATTATTGATTTGACTTCATACCGTTTCACTTTCTTACTTAAGCTACTTATACTAGAAAACTTACCCATTGTTGAAATCTATTTTCAAATTCAAAAATTAACATTGAATATGATATTCTATATAAACGCAGACTTTATTAAAGTAACTTTTCCAAAAATTTACCTTATTGAATTTTCTCAATCTAAAACTTCTTTTTCGAAACCCTTGAAGAAACTCAACTTTTGGTACTATCCTCTTATTAATCTATCATCTCACGTCTTGTGTCGAACTAACATTTGGAAAAGGTACACTTTTTGTATTCTTATCACTTGGTTTTTAAAGTTTTGTATATGGCTTGGGTAAGAGTCGTCAATCGATAGAAATTCTTTGCTCATCATAAAGTGTGGTTGAGAATATTCATCAATTAGATTCACAAAAGACCAACCCAGTCGGTCGTATGGTAATTTAAGTACCTAACATAATAGGTCGTCAAATAATTCTATCGCTTCTTCTGTTTCGTCTAAAAAAACCCATGTCAAAAATAATTTTCCAAACATAAATACAACACCACCATATATCACATTTTACCATAAGTTAAAAATTGATAAAGTTCATTCATACTTCTTATATTTTCCAAATTTTAAACCCAACATTGTTTTTTCATCCAACTAAGTACACATAAAATGTCCAGTAAATGTAAACCTTGACAACATAGAAGAAAAAATGATTTTCTTGACCAATTTTCTCACCCCTCAAGAAACTAGTTATACATATATTAACGAGTCTAAAGAAGATGAGCCTAATGACCATCCACTTACCCAAATGAAGAGATCTTCCACATAGTGTAAAGGATGATGAAGTGTGCATTTTTATAATTTTCTTAACTTTAGATTTCTACCTCATCTCTTGATAGTTGAATTCCTTAAATTTATTAGATTTTGTCTTTGACAACTAAATCCAAACTTGTTGAGAGTGTTAATTATTGTGATAATTGGTTTAGGTAACTGAAAAATTTAACTTACTATCACAAACATCATTACCCAATACAAATTCCAAACAATACTAAAAGAACCTTGTTTATTCTCTTGCGCTTGGAAAGAACGAATGTCTCATAAAAATTCCTAACTATAACCATGATTTTAGGACATTTGTTTATGTTAGTGGTTGTTAGGAATCTGATTCATATATTTTGTCAAATTGAGTGATGATGAATGAAACATATAAAAGGGGTAATATTGTCTTAATATACTTACATATTTATGTTATTAATTTACTCATCTTTTGTTTTAACAAAAAAATAACCATTTATTATTATTATTTTTAGTTGCTACCAACTTTAGAAAAAAAAAATTATGCACTCTCCTCTGATGAAATTTCTTTAAAAAAACTATCATAATCTATTTCTAACCGTTTGAGATAGGAGTTCCATTCTATTTTCATATAATTTAATTTTATCTTATCTACTATCTGGATGTTTAATAGGTTCGGCATATTTGCTGAATGAGATGGTATTATCATAAAGACCGATTTCATTGCTACAAAATATGTTATTAGTAACTTATTATTTTCCAAAATGGTATGTAGATATTTGATTGGTTAGAAATTACAAATACCTTCCAAAAATAAGTCCTCCAAAAAACGACATGCCGAGGACGATGAACTTGGCTTGGCAAAGAAAAATCAAAACATCATCGACAAATAAGAAATATATCTAAAACATCTAACAACCTACTCAAGAAAAAAACTCTTATATTCATCATGCACCCAACTTTACTCTTACTAAAACCATTTTCAATAATCCATATAAAAACATTATCTCTCAAGCTCACCAAAACGACATGCCTATCACTTCCACTCATTTTGCAACAACCCATTCTTCTGCAAAAGACTTTGTTGGGCTGATATCTATTTGTATCGTAACTACTTGTTATGTTGTCAACTATCCTTTTATCCCATTGGATAATTCGATTCTTCACAACCAGTTGTTGATATATTATCAAAGAAAACCGAGATTGTTTTCAGTGTAATTCTTACTTCTTAGTCATATTCTGATTCATATGATTTACTTGAATTACTATTTGTATTCACAACATATTTATTTATATTAATGTTATTACAAATCTATGCTCATTATTCGTAAAATAACAATGTATACTAAATTACTGAACTCACAACTTATCTCGCTAATTTCATTTGTGGATATTTTAATCTCGCTAAAAGAATAAGTAAATAAATTTAGAGACAAATATTTATTTTTATAAAAATTAAAAATAAACATTTTTGATAATTGTAACTAGCAATAAAACCACCACCATCAACCATAATTCAAAAATTAAAAAGTTAGAAAAAAATCTTTACAAGTTGATAATGCTAAAGATGAAGTAGTTCAAAAAGTCTTAAAAACCAACCTCTTCAAGACTTATCAATCTTTGAATTGAGGTTGATGATGGTGGTTTTATTGGTAGTCATATTTTTTCTAAAATGGTTTTATTCTTTCTTCAATTCATCGTAAAAATATTTAAACACAAATACTTGGAGAAAAGTCTTAAAGTGGCTCATAATGGTAAAGATGAAGTAGTTCGTAAAGTGATGCAGCAAAATCTGTAAAAAGTACTTGCATAAAATCTAAAGAAAAAGCTTATACTTTCTATTTGGAAGGCAAACCCTAAGTTAACATAGAGACCTTTAAAACAACATATCACTGAAGACAAATATCTTCGTGCTAAAGCTGAAAGAGAATCTTCAGAAGATAAAAAATCTAATGACGATGATGAACTTCTTTTAAGGAAAATTACCATGTCTTAGAAACAATATAAATTGAAGACGACCTTTCAACAAAAAAACAAGAAATTCTCCATCCTTCGAAATAAAATAAAAATTACTCATTACCAACAAACTTTCTACATTACCAAATGAAGACACCACCATAAGAACAAGTAAAAATAATTTATTTTCTGAATTCGCAATCTAGATAATCCTTTTGGTCATATACTATTTGTTTGCTTGCTTTACTCTTTTTGTGAATCGCTAACAATGTTTTCCGGATAAACTACTAGTACTTATTGTCAGATAGCATCTGGTTGTTAATTTTTTATATGTTTGCTTAACTTGTTTATTGTTGTATTGTCCATTTTTTAATATATATTATAATTTTTAAGTATCATAATATCCCTATGTTTCACTTCATTACATTGATATTGCAAACAACATATAAAAGTATGTACCCCGTCATAATTATTTTATGATTTTCTTACATAGAATTTTTTTTATGTTGCTGTGGATTTTATTACCCAACATTTATAACTTATCTAGATATTAGTGTATTGACTTAAGTCGTGGCTTTTATTGTCCAAATTTTATGGCCTCAGAATGTGTGACCTCTTTATCTGAATATATCGTAGGAATCTCTTATAGCCATGTATATTAATTGAGTTATAGTCAATGCTTCTAATGCCCGTGTTTTATGGTCTCCAATGAGTGGAATCTTGATTTTAATAGATTGAGGGTTTGACTTATAGTCATATTCGTTCTTGGGAATCATTTGGCTCTTAAAATTTTTTATTACTCACCTTATAACTTCGTAATTATTTAGGTCACGGTTTTGTCGTATTGTTTTTATATCCTAGCCTTTATGGCCTTTTGAATTTTTTAATAGTAGGTAGTCTTCATTTTTTGTTTGAATTTTTTATTAAATCAAATTTATAACTTTGATAATTCTTGTATACTTTGTAGGTCGGTTTGTTGTTTGTTGTAATTTTTTAAGTTGGTTTTGATTTTTCTCATATATATATTCTAGATAACAACTATAACTTTGTATCTTGAAGAATATATGAACTTTATGATGCTTAAATTTAATTTTCCAAGCATCTTTTAGCCTCATCAATGATTATGTTTGAATCTTTATCTTTCTCGATAAATGTTTGTTAATGATAAAAATTTGTATTTAAAATTGACCTTATAAGGCATCTCGTTTTTCAATCAAATCAATAATCATCTGTATTTCCTCATCATTTTCCTCAGATGAGTAATATTGAATTCTAGGACTTGGAGTCAAAACTTCAGCTGGAACTACCGTTTTTTTTATAAACCATAGCAACATAAGTTCCATTAGTATTGTTCAAGAGGTCATTTTGTATGCCCATAACACCTCGTGTAGAAAATCATGCCACTTTCTCTTACGAAGTTTGGGCTTTCATATAATACCACCTAAATTTTTTTTGTTGGCAACTTCTACTTCTCCCCTAGCTTGTGGGTAATATAGGGTGGAAAAATGTTGCTTTATCCCATATATTCTACAAAAATTTGTAACTATATCATTGTGAAATTGGAGTTCGTTATTAGTCATTATATCTTAGGAATGATGACTTCATATATTATTTTGGATAAATAGACAAAGTGATACCGAGTTTTTGCCAAAGGTTTTGTCTTTACCCACTTAGTAAAATAGTCAACAACAACAATTACAAATTATCTTCTTCATAATGGTCCCACCAAATCAATTTAACATCTAGAAAATATCATGTGTAAGGATTTGACCTTATAATTTCACTTGAAAAGTGACTCGTATTATTAAATCGTTGGAAAGAATCATAATTTTAAATCATAGATTTAGCATTAATTGTGAATGGTGGGCGATAATATCACACTAAAAGAAACTTTCAGAGTAACCCTTCGTAACCACAACCCCCCCCCCCCCCCACTACTCCCTCGTGGTAGTCTCTCAAGATAAATAAAGTCTCCTCTCTATTCAAACATTTCCAAAGAAATCGTGTTATTATTTTTAATAAAGTATCTCGTTAAGAACCATATATTTTGTTTCTTGCAATCTTAATGCTCGTTCATAAGATTTGTCTTGAAGTAGCACTTGATATACAAAATATATTCTTGACGTCAGTATTCATTTGCATTAACTTCAAATATATTCATAGGATTATATTTCAAACTATCTTGAATTATAATCATATGATTATTTTTACAAGTAAATTTGCACTAGCATTTTCGAACCAAGGTATTTGTTTGTATGTGACTCTTTCAAAATTTCCTCCATCTGTTTTACTATCTTAAAATATTGTCTTATGTTTTTTTTCTTTGGATTATATATTCCTTTGACTTGACTTGTTACCAACTAAGAATCCGAGGACTGCACGAATTGCATTTGCACAATAAATACTACTAATTTGATTCGTGCTAAAACTGCATGATACTTTGCCTCACCAAATTTAATATCTTGCTTCTTCCCCAAACGGAATTATTACAACTATCCTAGATCCACTCTCATTTCATCCTAAAACTCCATCCGCTCGTACAATCCACTCATTTTATTTAGACAAAATTTTATTAGTTTATCATTCTTATTGTTTAAAGGATCTTCTTGAAACTCAGTAATGATGAGTCCGGATTCTGTTATGGTCACCGGACAGGGTCAATAAGGACAATATCTACCTCACCGGACAGGTCTGCCTCACCGGACAAGGTCAGTTCCAACACCACCATCCATCGAACCATCCGAACAGAACTAAAGTACTTAAAACACTAATCACTTTTTGACTAAGCTACCTATGTACTTACTTAGAACTAATGGGTTTTTAAAATCGACCCAAATCTATTAAATACAACCCGAAAGCCCATAAGACCCAAATGTGAGGGTATAAATACCCAACCACCAACATTAAATGAGGGTAATGAAAATTAAATACAACCAGGCAGCTCAATTCTCCCTCTACACCCTATCCCAACATTAAACACCTTCAAAATACCACAAAACTCTGGACAAAATTACCCTCACATAAAAATAAACCTCACCAAATTGGCGACCACAGTGGGAGCACGACGGTGCCTGAATCTAGCACTCAAAACCATCAGAAAAATCAGTCCGAATGAATCCGGACGCACCAGAAGTACCACCAGCTTTGATAGAAGTGGTGGGTGAAAATGATGAATACACCATCGAGGAGCGTGATAGATTAAAAGGTGAGATAGAAGCTCTGAGGGCAGAGAAGGCAAAGATGGGCATAAAAGAGAAGTCAAAAGCATAAGTTGCTCATCATACTGACAACCCTAGAGAGCATGAGCCTTCGAAGACCCATGTGAGTACGAAGAAGACTCATGCTAGCTCCAAAAAGTCTCACGGGTCCAAACCAGAGGAGAGTTCTGATTCAGACTCAAAAACTTCTAGTAGCTCATCGAGAGAGGATGGAGTAAAATAGTCCTTATCCTCCAGCAGTGATGAGGGCCCATCTAAAAAGAAACAAAAGTTGATTAAAAATTATTCAAAAAAAAGGGATGGACATGGAAAGTTAAAAAGGAATATAGGCAAAGGGTCATCTCATAGCCGGAGACACGTAGACCGGATGCTGGTGGATCCTTTTGCCTTCCATGATGAACCAGGTATCTTTGCAACTCCCAATGAGGATACCGTTTTTAGTCGTGTCCGGAATTGGAGACAATCTCCATTTTCTTCCAAGATCCTGTCCGGAAACCTCCCTAAGAGGTTCGATAGTACGAAAATGGAGAAATACGGTGGCAGTAAAGATCCAGACAACCACTTGGAACAATTCAAAAATTTCATAATGAATTTCGATGATGACGACAAGTTGCTTTGTAGGGCATTCTCCCAGTCTTTTACGGGGAGTGCTCTGAAGTGGTATAACGACTTACCATATGTGTGCATCAGAAATTTTGACACCTTCTAGGTGGCCTTTCGGAGGCAGTTTGTTGGAAGTAAGGAATTGAAGGGCAATGGGGACACGATTATCCATTGTGCCAAGAGCCGAACGAATCACTGAAAGAATACATAAGTCGTTTTGTAAACACTAAAAACGGGTTGGCTGATTGTTTTGAGCAAGTAGCAATTGCATCTTTGAGGCAGGGCTTAAACCCTGGAAATTTGGCTGATTCAGTGACCCAGAAAAAAGCCATGACTTGGGGAGGTCTACTGAATCAGGTTGGGAAGAAAATTAATGTTGATGAAACCAAGAAAACTAGGGTGCATAGGTAGGTGAGGTCTGCCCCGGATGCACCAAACCCCAATCAAAATCAGTCCAGGAACAAGGCAAGGGAGGTCGGGCAGGGTCATAACAGAGCTAAAGCTCAGTCTCAGCCAGTTGCGCCTGCCCAGAGTAAGCAATCTAGAAATAAGAGAGGGCCTTGGGTTCAACCGGAGTGGTTTGCTGAGTTAAAAGGAAGTGTAGCCACTATTTATGACAAAACTAAAGAAGAAGTACACTATAGAAGGCCGACTGCACTACAATCCCCTAGGTAGCATCGTAACAATTCTTTTTGTCAGTACCATAATGATACTGGCCATACCACTGATGATTGTATAATTTAAAGCAAGAAGTCCAGAATTTGATTGAAAGATGAAAGTTGGGAGCATATGTTAAAAGAAGAGGAGTAAATAGGTCTGATAATGCTCATCGGCCTGGCCCGAACAATGCAAGCACATCCGCTCCGGAGGGAGCCATGGTGATAGTCGAGAGATTTGATGTAGAGTCAGAATACTTGGACCCTGATCCAACTCGAAACAGAGTGGGTTCCATTGAGGAAAGTTGTAAAACAGTGTCCGGGTTTATTAACTTTTTTGAATCACTCACAATTTTCGGAGGGGATACCATGACAGCACCCGCTGCTTCTTCGAGGAAGAGGCACGTTCATACATTAGCTACCCAACTGGAGGGAGGCATGACTTCCTATCAATCACATATTCCATTTCCCTTCATTGTGTTCGATGATGATGACTTGAGGGATATAGCAGGTCCTCATGAAGATGCTGTTGTCATAGGAGCATCTATTGGGGGAAATGACATAAGACGAATTTTGGTGGATAGTGGGAGTTCAGCCAATATCCTCTTTTTAAATTCCTACAAAAAGATGAAAAATCCTGAGGTAATTCAACGTTCGAACAGGTCAATTGTGGGGTTCACTAGAAGCTCAGCAGATGTGATCGGGGAGTTCGAAGAGGAAGTCTTGTTGGGCAAGGGCCATTTTAAGAAGATTGTTAGAATACTGTTTATCGTGGTGGTTTGTCCCACTTGCTATAATTCTATTCTAGGGAGGTCTTGGCTCTCTAGGATGCATGCAGTGGCCTCAACAATCCACCAATGTTTGAAATATGCTGTGCAAGGACAAGTGGGAGTTGTTCGGAGCAGCCAAAAGATTGCAAGAGAGTGTTATGCAACAACACTGGCTCCTCGGACGTTGGGAGCAGTTCGTATCAATGAGGAATAGCACTTTTAAGGGCTTTCTGGGGGTGAGGGTGAAATTGATGACCCCAGAGAGACCCCTGGAGTTTTAATACCGGTTGAAGAAGTTAAAACACATTCTTTGGAAGAGGGAAAAAATGTTAAGATAGGGTCCAAAATGGCATCCGAACTAAAGGGTAAGATGCTGAAGTTCTTAAAAGACCATCAGCATAATTTTGCTTGGTGCAATGCTGATGTTACCGGGGTGCCATCAGATATTATATCACACCACTTGTCCATCCGAAGAGACATAGCACCTGTGGTACAAAAAAGAAGAGCTTTTTCCAAAGAAAAGGCTGATGTCATCGTTCAAGAGGTCGACAGGCTTACTAAAATGGGGCACATAAAGGAGTCTCAGTATCCTTTATGGACGGCTAATCTGGTCTTGGTAAAAACGAAAAATGGCAAGTGGCGCATGTGCATCGATTTCACAGATCTCAACAGGGCTTGCCCAAAGGATTTGTACCCTATCCCCCGGATTAATCAGCTGGTGGATTCTACGTCTGGGAATAAGCTACTATCTTTCATGGATGCATTCTCCGGGTATAACCAGATTCAAGTAGATCCGAAGGATCAGGAGCATACTATGTTTGTCACTGATAGGGGCCTTCATTGTTACAAGGCTATGCCATTTGGGTTAAAAAATGCTAGGGCTACCTATCAGAGGTTAGTAAACAAAGATTTTGCTGATCAAATTGGAAGAAATATGGAAGTGTACATCAATGACATGATGGTTAAAAGTGTGGACGAAGAGCTACACTTGGCAGACCTCCAGGAAACTTTTACCAACTTAGTAAAAGTGAATTTGAAACTAAATCCAGAAAAGTGTGTGTTCGGAGTCCAATCCGGAAAATTCCTAGGGTACATAATAAGTGAGCAGGAGATACAACCCGATCCGGACCAGCTCAATGCTTTGTTCCAAATGGATCCTCCACGATATATTAAAGAAGTACAAAGATTGACTGGGAGGTTGGCTGCGTTAAATCGGTTAATTTCAAGGTCTTCGGACAGGTGTGCCCCGTTTTTTCAAACATTAAAATGTGCAAAGGGATTTGACTGGACCTCACAATGTGATGAAGCCTTCAATGAGGTTAAAAAACATCTGTACTCCCCCAATACTTTATTTAAACCTGTTGATGGAGAGACACTCTTCGAATACTTGGCAGTTTCCAGTTGTGCCATAAGTGCTGTGTTGGTAAGAGAGGTGGATAATTATCCCCGTCCAGTGTATTATATCAGCAAGAGCTTGATAGATGCAGAAAAACGTTATCTGAAGCTGGAAAAGTTAGCACTAGCCCTGGTGATTGCTGCTAGAAAGATGAGGCCTTATTTTCAGGCTCATCCTATTATTGTACGGACATCCTATCCCTTGAAAAACGTGTTGCAAAAGGATGATATTTTGAGTAGAATGACCAAGTAGTCGGTGGAGATGGGGGACTTCGATATTGATTTTTCTCCTCGAACAACAATCAAAGCCCAAGCTGTGGCTGATTTCTTAGTTGAATTCCACTCAGACAGGGATACAGAACAAACAACTGAGATGAAAGATAAAAAGGTCTGGGTTGTCCGAACGGATGGTGGATCAAGTACTATGGGATGTGGTGCAGGGATATGCTTGACCTCTCCGTATGGTGACAAAATGTACCAAGCTATATGTTTTTCTTTTAGGGCTTCTAACAATGAATCTGAATATGAAGCTGTTATAGCTGGTTTAAAGTTAGCTCATATTTGTGGGGCCAAAATGGTCAAGTTGATGAGTGATTCCCAGCTTCTTATCCATCATGCACAAGGTCAATCCGAAGCAAAAAAAGAGCAGCTAATAAAATATCTACTTCTTCTCAAAGATGTGGCACTTAAGTTCAAGAGCGTTGTTTATGAGCACATACCTCGAACAGAAAATGAGCTAGCAGACTCTTTGGAAACCATACCCTATACTGAATCATACCCTTGGATCCATGTGCTGGAGTGCCCTTCCATTCAACTCAATATGAGTAAGGAGGAAGAAAGCTTCGATATACAGATGGGACAGCCCAAAGATTGGAGGTTTCCTCTACTTCAATATCTCTCTGATGGCATCTTGCCTCCGGATAAGTCAATAGCAAGAAAAGTGAAGTACAAAGCTCGTGGTTTTATCATTCTAAAAGATGTTCTTTATAAAAAGTCTTACATTAAACCACTTCTTACGATGTTTGGGGGTTGATGAATCTCAAATAGTCCTCTCCGAATTACATGATGGCGAGGGATCAGCTCACTATGGGTTCAGGGATTTAACAAGGAGAGTTTTGTTGGTTGGTTATTATTGGCCCACTATAATGCAAGATGCTAAGGAACTGGTAAGAAGGTGTGACCCATGCCAGAGATATAGCAGCGAAATTCATGTTCCAGCCACCCCGTTAGAGTCATTTTCTGAGCCTATACCCTTTGCTTGATGAGGGCTGGATTTGGTGGGACCTCTACCTATGGCGTTCGGAGGGCGCAAAACAATAATTGTGGCTATTGACTATTTTTCAAAGTGGATCAAAGCAGCCCCACTGGCAGGTACAACATCCAAAGCTGTCATAAAATTCATTTTGTCCAATATCTGTTGCAGATTTGGCATTCCACAGAAGATAACAACAGACAATGGGCCACAGTTCGACAACAAGGAAATGTAGAGTTTCTGTGCCTCTAGAGGTATACAGCATTGTTTCTCTTCACCTTTCCACCCACAAGCAAATGGTCAGGATGAAGTGGCTAACCAAAATATACTGTCCGGATTGAAGAAGAATTTAGAAGGGGCTGCTGGAAAGTGGCCTAGTTATTTACAAGAGGTTTTATGGGCCTACCGGACTACACCTGGGGCTGCGACACAAGAGTCACATTTTTCCTTGGTCCATGGGATGGATGCCATAGCTCCCATATAAGCAACTCTCCCTTCATTCCGAGTTCATAACTTCTCCGAACACGCTAACGAGGGGGTTGTCCGAAGTCAACTCGATTTGATAGAGGAAAGAAGAGTTAAGGCTCACCTCAGAGCTACACACTATCAAGGTTTGATGAGAAGCAGGTTTGCTTCCAAAGTTAATAGAAGAGATTTTCAGTCGGGGGATAAGGTATTAAGGAAAGTCTTCCTACACACTAAAGAGAAGTTGCTCGGCAAACTAGCCCCAACTTGGGAAGGGCCCTATATGGTCATTGAAAAGCTGAAACCTGGAACATACTGGTTAGAAGACAATGATGGAAAGGTTTTGAATCACCCTTGGAATATTGAGCACCTCCGGATGTACTTGGAGTAGAAACTAGGTAAATATTTACTTGTTTAAAAATCCATGTAAATATTTGGGGGCATACTATTTCCTACCCTGGTGGCGCGGGGAGGTTTTAATGAGGTGTCCGGGATCTTTTATAAAATTTGATGCCTTCTAAAAAATTCGGAGTGTTCTTACTTTGTTTCTTGTCAAATTTTTGTTTAACACCAACCGAATTAAATGAAAGGAATGATGACTACTTAAACATTTGTCATCGGGGAATTTAAACACTCTCGCTTTAGAATGTTTATGAAATAACTAAGGGCTGTTTAAACACTAGCCACCAAAGTTGAAACAAACTATGAAAGAATGCAAGAGCTGTGCAAAATCAAAACATCTATTAAAATAACCGAATTGCCTTGGCCATCCAAGGACTTTGAGTTTTCAAAACAAACAGATCTGTCCGATCAAACACCGGACACAGTTACAAAAATGCCTTGGCCTTCCAAGGGCTTTAGTTCAATCAAAATAAAAAACAAAGGGATAATTGATATTTTAAGACTGAGCCTTTGAAGATGGCTCAGCCTCACTTGTTTTCTTCTTCTTGGAATCATCATTCTCCTCACCTGGGCTCTCACCGGTGTTCTTTTCTTTATCGGATGAGGACGCACTGGAGAAATCAAACTTGTCACCCTCAGCCATTGTATGAAAGGGAAGGTCTGGATACTCTACAAAAGACCATAAGTCTCCCAGGTTCCTCTTCGGAAACTTCTCGTGAAAAATAAAGACCATGTCCGAATTTACCTTCGCATACATCTCTTCTTGATTGTCTATCATATTGTTGGCATAACCATCAATCTTGGCCTGGATTTTTGCCTCTTGCTCCCTTAATAGATCAGCTTTTTTCTCTATAGCCTTGGATACCGAGTCCTCGAGTGAGATCTTGTCATTGGTCAAAGTAAGAATGACTTGATCTTTGGTCTTCGTCTCCTCTTTTGAAGAGGTGAGATCTTTCTCTAACCCGGACAGCTTTTCCCAGAGGCCTTTGATGGTATCTTCTAAGGTTGAAACCTGTGAGGCCCAATCCTCCTGGCTCTTCTTCAGCTCCTCGTTTTCTCTCCTCGAAACATCAGCATTTTGGGTGGCAATGAGGAGGTCGTTGGATAACTTATCCTTGTTGGAATTAAGGGCAGTGATGATGGCTGCCTGACCTCGCACTTGCTTCTCCAGGACCAACACTGGCTGAACGGTACTCAGTATATAGTGGGTTATAGCCTCTCTTTCACTTGAAACTGTGAAAGACTTACCATTAAAAATAACAGTGTTCGAAGTGCTCGGAGGGAGGTAGGGCCCGGAAAAGTTGTCTCTGGGAAGGTTGGCAAAATAGTCACCAAGCCCATCAAGCCCTGTAATGTCGACACCGTCGATGCTAATGTCTCCTCCTCCTCATCGGTTTGAAAGTCAGCAGGGATCTCTTCTGCTCTTGTTGGATCCATAGGATCAATAAGAGGAAAGGGCTTTGTAGGCCGGAGAGAAAGTTCATCACCCTTGGAAGTCTTTTTCTTCTTGGACTTCCTATCCTTGCTTTCTGCTCCCCATTTCCCGTCCCTCTTAGGAACCGTTGGAGGCTTTGGAGATCCTGCCTCTTCCCTAGCACCCTCATGCTCCACCACTTCAAGAAGAGCAGCATCAATATGACTTGGAGCTGGCCCCTCTTGGTTGGTTGGAGCAGTTTCCTCCGCATCAGTAGGATTGGCTTCAACCACACTCTTCTTGCCCTTCCCCTTTTTGCCTTTCATTTTACAGTGACCCATCCAGTGCGTGTGTTCTTTTAAGGACTACATCTGGAGGGGGTGGAGTGGTAAGTTCCTCCCAGGTCAAGTCCCTTCGGCCAGTAGTGTTCCAGAGATGGAACCTTGCGAGATTGCCTCTGGTAAATGCGTCATGAAAACAGTTTCCACACTTTTCAGCAGCCCAAGTGTTGATCTTGGTACAAGTGGTCTGCTATGCCTTTAAATAATCGTTGAAGTCCTTGGGCAGCTCTGTCAAGAAAAGAAACAAGACCAGTCAGTTAAAAAAAATTCGATAAAAGTAAAAATGAGAATGTAAGGTGGGTTTCTTACGATCACTTCGCCATCTGCTTGTAAGGAGACTCGGGTTGACTCCGGATTTGATCTTCCTCCCATTCTCCCAAGCACCACTCACAAACAAGAAGTGAGTCCTCCAATTTCTCTCCTACTCGAGCAGGTCATCCATTGCCTTATAGTTATCACCCATGTTGAAGTGATAAAAGAGGATGCGAGGGTTTTTGCAGAGGTTGGCCACAACAGCGAATTCCTCCATCGGAAGAGGAATTCCGGAGAGTCTGGAAGCCATGATACAGGCCATGAGGGTATACCAGGCATTAGGGCTCAGTTGACTTGGGCAGAGTTTTATGAGGTGCAGATATCTGACTATCTCTGGATCTAAGGGAAACATTAATCCCCAGTTAAAAAGTTCAGTAAAGATGACTACTTCACTGAGTTTGCAGTCCATTGGGGTTTCGGGGTCTATTGGGATCCTTATCTTTGCATAATTTATTTTTTGTACAGCAATTAAATACTTAACATTGACCTTGTGGAAACAAGGTCCCACTTTTCCCACAAGACACTCCGGCAGATCCGGATGCCTAAGACATAGTTTCTCTTTGCCATTATCTTTATTGGCAGCACCAGCATCACTTGTTTGTCCGGAGACTTCGGACTCGAACGGAGCCTCTTCAATGGAATCCTCCATTGCTTCCTCCATCATCGAGGATGGGTTTTCGGTTGTTTTTGGGGTAGGGGAGTTAGGAGTTGGTTCAGTCTGGCCTCCGGACTGTTGGGCTTCAATACTTTTCTGAACTCTGGCCTCCGGCTGGGGCTCAGATGTGGTAATTTATCTTCAGAGGCTTGGGCTAGAGGCCTCCAGACCGGACAACTTGTCCTTAGGAACTTTTATGGGTGCCTCTGACCCCGTATTGCTGTCTTTGGCCCCAGATTTTGAAGGTGTGCCTTTTGAAGCTTGCCCTTTTACCATGCGACCTATTCTCCGATCAACTAGTTTAGTGGGAGAGACTTCTGCATCTGACCCCATGGCTATAAACGGGGAAGGCTTTTTGAAGCTGGTAACTGCTTGCCATGGTTCAACAGTGGGCACTGATTCTTGAACCGATGAGCCTGATACAATAGGAGAAAGGTTGGTTTGAAACAATCTCCTCGGTTTGACACTTCTAGTTGAGGAGGAACCCTAGTCAGGCTCTGTGTTTGAGGTTACTGGTTTGTCGATGGGGGAAGTAGGTAGGCCTGCAACTATGCGCCTTTCCCGTTCAACATTTTGTGTCTTTTCTAGCTCTGATAGATTAAGCCACCCACCTTTAATTAAAGCGTTCCTAGCTGTGAACATAAACTCACAACCAAAAAGAAGAATTTGTGTTTGAGAGAGAAAGCTCTGAAATTTAGCAAAGTAAATATGAAGATGATGGTAAAACAGTGTTGAAGTGATTAATTTATAGTAAAAACACTTTGATACCTAGGAGAATTCGAAAGGATTTGCAATGATTAGGGAACGACGCTGATGTCATCTTCATTAAATGAAGAGGTTGCTTTTCAGAGAAGGTGGGAGCGAAATTCTAGGTGAAAAAATGGCTGAAGTAACGAACCAGAGAGAGACACGTGTCCCACGAACTCTGATAAGAAACCGTTAAATTTCAAGAACTTTTTTCAGTCCGGATAAAGCTATAACGCAGTTCAAATGATTTGTCCAGATGTAGCTGTCATCGAGAATGGACTATTTTTTAGGTCTTGCTAAAGGTTTTTGAACACCACCTAAAAAAGGGGCTACTGATGAGTCCAGATTCTGTTATGGTCACCGGACAAGATCAATAAGGACAATGTCTACCTCACCGGACAGGTCTGCCTCACCGAACAGGGTCAGTTCGAACACCACAATCCATCGAACTATCCGAACAGAACTAAAGTACTTAAAACACTAATCACTTTTTGACTAAGCTACCTATGTACTTACTTAGAACTAATCGGTCTTTAAACTCGACCCAAATCTATTAAATACAACCCGAAAGCCCAAAAGGCCCAAATGTGAGGGTATAAATACCCAACCACCAACATTAAATGAGGGTAATGAAAATTAAATATAACCAGACAGCTCAATTCTCCCTCTACACCCTATCCCAACATTAAACACCGTCAAAATACCACAAAACTCTGGACAAAATTACCCTCACACAAAAATAAACCTCACCAAGTAATAAAATCCACTAGTTTTGTGTTTTTATATATTTTATAGGATTGAAATTTTCATGTTTAATAGACCAACGTGTTAACCAGCCTAATATGTATGGTTTCCATAAAAAAAAATCTTCAAGGAAAAGAAGTCCACAAAATTATAACATGACTTTTAAAATACGATAGTGTCTTTCTTGCATCTACCACCAAACCAAGAGCTAAATTTTCTAAATTAAGATACATCATCTTTGTATTTGAAGGGGTTTAGTTTCAAACTGAATTTCCTATAATTATTAAAGATTTCAGATATACCAACACATGTACTACTTCATAAATATTTTTTACTATCACGTCATCGATATAAGCTTCTAAATTCTTTCCTAGCTGAGTAGCAAAAATATTCAGAGCGTAGGGTATTACCTTATATAATACAACCCCTGCTCTGTCACGAACTTTATACTTTGTCCATAATTTGGATGCATGTTAATTTGATTGTATCCTGAACAAGAATCCACTAATGATACTAATCCATACTATGTCATTGCATCCACTAACTCATCAATACGTGTTAAAGGGAAATCATCATTTGGAAAAGCATGATTGAGTCCGCCTAAGAAATCTCTCTATACATTTTACAATTACATCAACTTTATCTGGATAAAATACCATTAAATTTTCTTGTCTTGTCCGTAGCCTATTGTTAATAGTCAATTAATGATAATATAATTGACTTACTGACTCGTATAACGTCATGTAATACTTCATGAAAACATATCAATATTTAACTTCAAACACTTAACCAACTTAGCTTTGAATTACTAACTTAATTGAATTATCACTTGCATTATCTTCCTATTATCTATCTATACATCAATTGTATCATCTAAAGGCTCGATTAATCATAGTGCTTCACGAGGGTCGTCAGACCCATCCTTTTTAGTTTTCATTAAAAAAAAATTATTACCTTACATTAATTTTGGATTCTTTAATAACTTTAGTTCATATAATACAATATTATGCAGTAAAATACGCATTGAATAATAATCTTTTGGAATCCTCTTACTATCCTGATAACTACAATTTGACCCATTGCAAAATACTTAACACGCTGATGATAAGTTGATGCAGCTGCTTCTATCTTATGTAACCACATACGAGCCAATATGGAATTGTACAACACTTGGCTCATCAAATACCATAAAAAAAAGTTTTAATAATTTTTAAAATTATATTATGTCCTACAACTATAGATAATTATACCTCCTTTTACGCAACATGTTGATTGTCTAGCAAAACTTACCATATTTATTTTAGTCTTTACATACAAGGCTACCCTAATCACTTTATCATGAACACTTCAATAAAACGTGTTATCTAAATGCATTTATCAATTATAACATTTTTAATAACATCGCAAATAATTTCCACAGTAATCAATAAAATATCTTCATAAGGGGTAGATATTCTTCGCAAGTCACCATTGATAAAACCCAATGAATAAGTATGAAAGTTGTTTATATACAATGACAACTCATCTCCAAAATGTATCACTAAGTCCTTTATATGTTTATTCCTTGACGATTGATTTGTGCCACCTAAAATGTCTCTTTAAAACTTTATACAAATCATTTGCTTATCGTTTTTTTATTTTCTTATAAAATTAATTATAGCATTATCTTCTGCCTTTTCTACCTCTCTATTCTTAACAAAATAAACCAATTGATTGGTGTCAATCAACCTTTGAGTTCTATATTTTAAATGGAAATAATATCATGTTGTATGATCGTGATCGCAATGGTAAGCACAATAATAACTCCCATATCTTTCACTAGTTGGAGCGATCATGGCTCGTGGAGTTTGGTAATTTACTCTATATCTTGTTTTACTATAAATTGTTGTAATGCTTGTTGTGAGAGGTTAAATCTTTTGTTATGATTATCATAATAAGAATACTTTGGTCGGTTTTGCACCTTGACGACCTCCCCCGACTGTTGCTCGTCAGCACGCTTTTTATTATATGAACCTACTTTATGTTCTGGTATTTAAGTCGGTATAACCAGCCTTTATCGTTACTTTCATCTTGATAAATATTTCAGATCATCTTGTTAAATTTCTCATATTATCCATGATAAATTTAATAAGTTTCTCAAGTAACTTACTATCCATTGGGAGACCTCTCTCAAACGTAGTTAACATTACACCTTCTTGACATCCATCTAAATTATTCATCTCTTTAGTAAATCTATGTACATAACTTCTCAAAGATTGATAAATTTTTTGGTATTATATCATAATGTAGGCTACATTTCTCTTTATTTCCTTATTTTCAATGTAATGAGTTCGTAATGAGATTTATAACTCTTCAAAACTATTAATCAATCTGTATGGAAGATTATTGAACAGTGGCAATATCTATAAATAAGAGTATCATGTAGATTGTATCCAAGCATCGTATTATCAAATTATTCAAAATGGTGCTCTGGATCTTCAGTCCTTTCATATTTATTATGTATAAATTGAAATCTTTAAAAAAAACTCACATTCGAAGATATTTTGAGACAAGTAAGATTATGTTGAAGTGTACAAAGCTAGCTTTGGTATTTCCAAATTCCATTGGCATAAATCTACCAATTTGTTTCCTTCTTATATATCTCATTTGAGGTAATCTCATTACTATATTATTCATTATTGCTATTATTTCATATCTTTTTTCTTTATTACAACTCACATCATTTTGACAAATAATTCACCTTGTTTGTCATCATCTAATATATTGTTTTTGTCTTAGTTCGTTCATTTACAACTTAAAAAAAATAAAAATAGTGTAAAGGTGGAATATCACATTAAACTCTAGCCAGTGCTTGATGATGAAGCCATGACTGAGCCAGCTATTAAAACTCCTTGTTGATTTGGTGTTATAATGGTTGAAACACCTCGTACTCCATCAGTTCCACGAATAAGTAAAACAACATTGGAATGACTTGGAACATTTCGTATTGCCTCACTTTCCGAAAAAGGTAAAGTCATACTACAAACACTACATTTTTTTTATTTTCATGCATAAGTAAAATAACACGGGGAAAATACAAATGGATTTGTATTGTCTCAATTTCATAAGTTGGTGAAACAACATTAAGAAAACCTTGAACAACTATTAGAGATAGATGAACTGACAAATCTTGTGAATGATTCATTTCAACTCCTCAATGATTCATCACTATTGGGTTAGATTGTTTTTTTCAAAACATTCCCACAGACGAGTCAAATTTGATAAACAATAACATCAGCAAAACAATGATTATAAAGACTGAACAACTTAATAATTAGGAGAAGTATATTAATTGTATTATTTCTCTCTCTAAAATATAGTCCACCCTCCAAATGAATGGGTATCTTTCTATCTATAATACAATTAAACATAAAATTAAGGGATGAGTGACATGTATCAATTTGGATATATGATATTTATTTGTTACAAATACTGTTACAAGTATTACTAAATTATTCGCTAACCGCTTAGCGCATTTAAGTAATATGAAATAGCAACCTATGAATTTTTTGAACACTTTTTTGGTGATATAAACATTATCTTTCTAAAATATGGTTTCCTTCACTTTGTCCAGTTTTCCTCCTATATTTGGGTTGTTAATTTAGTGTCCTCTAGCTCATCAATTCTATTTGTCTTACATCTTCTTTAGCTTATTTACCTCGGATTTTCCTATTCTAATCTATCTTTCTTTATAAGTCATCAACTCATTATCTTTGGATTGTTGTCTTTTAACTTGTCCAGCCTACCTGTTTTTCTAAATCTGTGGTTTTTCATCTTTCACCTCGTCATCTTCATGTTATCATATGTAGCTGATTTTATAGCATGTTTAACTTACCACCAACATTATAATATGTCGTTGTTATAAATATTTACCTGATAAGGGTATAGATCCCCAAAAAAGTATATTCATGACAAATTTTTATTTAAGAATAATATAATAGAATATTTTTTATCCAAAATTATATAATATTATAAAAAAATATAATATAAAAAAATTACCCAAAACAAAAATAAAAAGATAAAATAAATCCAAAATAAAAATAAAATATGATTAAAATATAAAATTACATTATTTTAATTTTTTTAAATATTAGTATATAAATTTGACCGATGAAATTTAGGATGGTAACCTATTAACTTTAATTCTTATTTGGTCTTTCAACAATCAAAATTTTGGATATATAATTATTCCAAACTATCTAGTTTGAATATTTGGATTTGTATTTGTATTTTTGTCTGATCTAAATTTTTGGTAACCTATTTATTAACTTTAAATCTTATTTGGTCTTTCGACAATCAAACTTTTGGATATATAATTATTCCAAACTATCTAGTTTGAATATTTGGATTTGTATTTGTATTTTTGTCTGATCTAAATTTTTGGACTTATAGTTATCTAAAGATACAATTTTTGTATTATTATCTTTCAAACATATACCCACCGTCCATTATGAGTTAGTACTATATGTTTACAAAAGGCTAAAAATCACAACTGGTCCTCCATGTTTTACCCTTGTATCAAACTAGTCATCCATCTTCACTTTTGTTTCCTACTCATCCTTTATGTTTTAGAAATTTGCATGATCAGTTCCCCCACACATGTGAGTCATAAAAATCTGACACATGGCATTCCAAAGATCCAAGTTTTGTGTCACTATTGGTCCCTTAAAATTCTGCCTTATTTTACCCCTCCCTCAGCGTAGTCAACTGCCACCTAATTTGACCATTTACCAAAACAATTCTTATTTATCATTATGCCTTATTTTTTAACATTAATTAAGTTAGTTTATAATTGGGTTGGACTCCGTTTAAACCCATAAACCCAACCTCTACCTAACTTACCCATCAATTTACCCAAACCCAAATCACCCATTAATTTACCCAAACCCGAAACTCAAATAATGAATTCCCCGCAAAAACCATAATTTCATTGAATCCAATCCTTTCGTCTTCCTTTTGATACTGTCTCTCTTTAATCTCTATTAAATCAATTACAATAACTAAATCAGGTTTGAGTTTGTACAAAGAAGAGAATCCTATAATTTCTTTAATACGTGGATTTTGGTTGTGTTGTAAGAGTTGAATCGAGCCAAGAACATGTTTTTTTAGCATCTAAATAGCTACAGCTCAAGTTTAGTTTACCCAGCATGAGCCATGAATTAACTAATCAGCAGCTTACGGTGTGAATTAAAACCCAGTTTTGATATTCGGCCAAATACAAGTTCCCATTGGTTCATCCAATAGCTCTAAGTGTCGAGCCTTGGACTTCTATGCTAGATTCTAAATTTTTATTTTAAGTTAATTTCAATATCATAGACTAGATTCTATAATGTATGCTTTTGTAGTTATGACCTTTTTTGCGATTAGGTGTATCAATAGATAACCACTAATCTAAGGAAAAATATCTAATGTTCATCCTAATGTAACACCTCATATAGGATTATAATTCATACGTGGTCATTGAGCGATATGCTTCTTGTTTTTATTTGTTGAAAAACTCTCTTAGTTGAACCAGGATAATACACTTGCACACTAAGAGTTATTCGTAGAATGAAATTCACTATATGCAATAAATCAGGTTTGATTTTATACACATGCATGTGTTAGATCAGGATCAAAATCAAATTCAAACTAAACTCAATTGGGAATGGTTTACTAGATTAAATCGTCTTTCGTTTTGGGAAGAATGATTTCAGTTATAGTAATTGATTTAGCAAAGAGTATAGAGACGATATATAAAGAAGAAGATGAATTTGGGTAAATGAATAGATAATTTGGATTTGGGTAAATTAATGAGTAAGTTAATGGGTAAGATAGGTAGAAATTGGCTTTATGGGCTTAATCCGGGTCCATCCCAATCATAAACTAACTTCACTAAGGTTAAAAAATAAGGTAGAATGGTAATTTGTAAAATTTTATGCTAAATGGTCAAATTAGCTAGCAGTTGAATGAGGTGTTAACTAGGCTAAGAGAGGGATAAAATTGGGCAGAATTTTAGAAGACCAATAATGACACAAAACTTGAATCTTTGAAGTGCCACGTGTCAGGTTTTTAAGACCCACATATGCGAAATACTGAAAATGCAACTTTCTGAACATAAAGGATGAGTATGAAACAAAAGTGAAAATGAAAATTTAGTTTGATACAATGATGAAATATAAATGACCAATAGTGATTTTTAGAAAAAAAAAATATATATATTTAAAATAAACAATATGATTTCAAAAATTTAAATATCCAGGGATTCGAACGACCTAAGATTTAAAGCCTAACTCATTCAATGCTGCTATTTAAAGTCTTAAATAGTGTCTGTAAGATAGTGACATTAATTTAAAATATGTTTTTTTACCAAACAAAGAATTTTATTTATATTGTAAAACGAAGTATTACATAGTTTGTAGAGAGTGTGAAAATACAGAAAGTAAAGTTACAATTTCTAAGTAAGAAACTATGTATTTCATTGTTTTATTCTTCTTCTTGCAATTGGTATTGTTTGAGATCCAAGTTCTTCATATATATTATATTTTCTCCATGTAGCTAATTAGGTTTATTTGACCATCCTTGCTACAACTTGATGATTTAATTCAATGTGCATTTATGGATGTTCAAATGCTGCCAATTTTTCCATGCAACTAATAAATTTTCTGCAACTATTGTTTCCTTTCAAGATTGTGCCTCCCAAAGCAAAGCAGTTTCTCCATCTTGTAAAACAAAGCATAAATATTGGTCAGGTTTTTTAAACCTGCCTAGCTGTTAGTAATATAAAGAACATCTATTAGTTTAGTAGTCTAAATTATCTTAAGTTCATGCTTTCTAGTAGGAGAATAACACTCAAACCTGCAGGTGTTTGATTTGCTAAGAATATGCAATCAGATTGTTCTTTTAATATAAATTTAACAATCCAATCTGCAGCAGCATTTTGTTCTCTATAAAAATGTTTGATGATCATTTATGGTTGAACCAAATTCCTACAACATCTTAATGTCTGTTCTAAATACCAAAGGACTTTACCAAAAGCCAACATGTTAAACAACAATAATGAATCAATTTCAGTATTAACATATTTCAAATCTTTTTTTATTACAATACAATAGACCATATAATAAGGATTGAGTTTCAGCAACTAAAGGAAAGCATTTACCAATTAACGAACCTTTAGTTATAATTAACTCACTATGTTCATTTCTTATAATGAGCCAGTGCTAGATTCACCATTGTATAATGATGAACCATCACCGTTGAGTTTAAAGCGATTTGAAGCAGGTGGATACCACTTTATGTATAGATATGGTATATTATATTTCACATGATTAAAACACTGCAGGTCTTTGGCTACATGAGTGTCACCATGCCAATGTTTTCTCTTAAAAGAATGAGATATGTCCAAATATATAAGAATGTATATGACATGTTTTATAACCTTTTTGGGTGAAAAAACTATGTTGTTATATTTGAAGTTATTCCTTGCTATCCAGATTGTCCGCACAATTAATGCAGTTATAATTGTTCTTACATGAGTCATCTTAGTTGTTGAGAAAAATCACAAATTTATAATATGATTAATGGTCATGTTTTTTTCTTATTCTGATGTTAAATGTTTCAGAAAAGAACTGCTAAACTTTTCAGGAATAATCACACGATACAAATACATGATCTAATGTTTCGATATTTTGACGCTAATTGGAAACCTTTGTTTTGCAAAATAGAATCAACACTTATTAATTTGTTTAATATTCTACAAAGAGTGACAAGACACTTATTTGGAGAAATATTATTCCAAATCTTGTTTTTAATTATAAAGTTTACATCCTTGTATATGATTTCATTCAAAATGCTTTTAAGATTAAATGAACCATCTGATGGTAACTTCCATATAATTATGTCTTCAGAGCTTAGATTAAGAGATGTTTTTTTATTTTGGTGATATTAACGGGAAATACACTAGAATTAAGCTTTAATAGATCCCAATTATTGTTCAACCAATATTCGGATACCGTTGTAGGAGCGTACCAAGAATTATTTGTTGGGGTTAACGTGATAAGAGGATATGTGTGATGCCACTTATCCAACCAAATAGTAAATAGGATAACTCAGAAGGACTGATTTAATTAATATCAATCTCCCACCATAGAACAAGTTTTTGGAGTTCCATTCACTTATTTTAGTTATGATTTTATCTATTAGAACTTCAAATTGTTAAGAGTTATTAAAAGTGTGTATAGGGATTCCTAGATATCTGAAAGGTAATTTAGAATGTTTGAATCGTGGATAATTTTCCAGAGAAATAATCCTTGATCTAGTCATTGATTATGATGATATAAAATTGGTTTTTTGTTTATTTATTTACTGAGCATATAGATTTTGATATATGTCAAGAAATGCAGAAATTTTCTTTACATTAATAAGAGATTCATTAATAAATAAAATAACATCATCTGCATAAGCTAAGCAGTTGATGTTATATGAACTTTTAATTATATAGGACATTGACAGTTGTTGGTCAATAAGTTTGCTTATACCACTTATCAGAAATTCTTCTGCAATGATAAACAAGCTTGGGGACAAAGGGTCTCCTTGCTTGATACCATTGCAATACTTGAAATAACCATATGCTATACCATTTATTATTACTGAATATGATATATTTTCTATTCTTTTTTAATCAGGTTAATTACTTGAGATTTAAAACCAAATGCCTGCATTACTTTGTATATGAAGTTAAATTTTATCTTGTCAAAATATTTTGACATATCCAAATTGATTATTAGATTACCTCCTCTAGTTTTTTATTCATATCATTAACCGTTTCTTGAGTGATTAATATATTATCTTGAATGTTACTTTTTTCAACATATGTACTTTGTTCTTTTGAAATGATTTTAGACAGTAATCTGGCTAATCTATTGTTTAATATTTTAGATTGAAATCTATTGAAGACTGAGCACAGGCTAATTGGTCTAAACTCTTGCCAAGTTTTGGGTGAATTGATCTTAAGAATAATGAATATTAAGGTAGCAAACATTCTTTTAGGATAATCCGAGTTATTGAAATAATCAGCAATAGAATTATATAGCCGAGTTGGTTGAGTATGGCATTCTTATGACCAAAAGGTCATGAGTTCGAGTCCCTCTACATACGCTTTCTCGGCTGAGCCTGTCACCTTATGTGGTTTACCTTCTGGCGTTGGTTTGCAGGCTATCGCGTCAGACTGAGGGTTTACCCTGTGCGCACTATTGCACTCTGAGTAGCGGCTGCGGGTTCCCTCCAGAAAAAAAAGATCTATCATGATCATTGACCAACATGACTAGTAAAATTTTGGAGTTGAATCCATCAACTCCGGAAGCACTATTACTGTTAAGGTTTTTTTTATAATAGAGTGTATCTCTTCCATAGATGGTATCCCTAGAAATGTTCATGTTATCTTGGTCAAATATAAGATTGGGAATAATTTCATTTATCAAGGATGTATTAATCTGAGTAGGAGCTTTATTTAGTAGATTTGAAAAGTATTCTACAATAGATGATCCAATATAAGACTGATCTTCAATCCAATTATCATTAACCAAAGATACCATTTATTCTATTACCGGTCCTTCTTTTTTTAACAAAGTTATGGAATGTTGCAGTGTTGTTATCACCATCTTTTAGCCAATTTGCTGAACTTTTTTGCTGCCATCAATTTTCTTCACTGGTAAGAAAAGTTAGATGAATTTCCTTAAGTTTAGAAAGGTTGGATTAGTTCTCTGGATTATTGGATCATTCTACTATTCTTTCAGCCATTTTAACCTCATCTTCTATCTTATTAATATTGTAAAAAATATTTCCAAAAACTTCCTTATTCCAGATTTTGAGATGGTTTTTAAGCCTTCTCAATTTGGACCAACAGATATGCATATGGGAGCCATTCATAGATTCAGACCAGTTAGTTTCTACAGTTTTGAAGAAATTATCATGTTGCATCCACATGTTCTGAAATTTAAATGGTGGTTTTGTTTGTGTTGAAAGATTCTTTCACAGATATAACAGGTTCTAAATCATTTTTATTGTTATCCACAATCATAAAATTTATTTTGGGAACCCAAGTTTGGGTTAAGAGTTATTCAATACTTTGAAGTTTCTTAATTTTTTCAGGTCAATTTCTTCCTTTTTACATTGATTTTCATGATGTCGTATATGTTTACAAGATTTACGGGAATGTGGTTTGTCAATGTACAAAACATCTTGCCAATAGCCTTCTATTTCCTCAAAGCTTATCCAAATTCTTTGGGGAAGAGGGTTAGAAATGTCTGCTAGGCTCCACGCTTTACACATGTTAAAGCTTGCAGTGTTTTTCTGGGGACCCACAGTGCCAAAGGCAATCCCATTGCCTTAGAAATGTGAGGGATAGAGTCTGAATTATACAGGAATTTGAGAATTTTAGGCAGTGAAAATCAAATGGAGTTATTGGAAACTCTCTTTTGGGATGAAATTCTGGTCTCCATTTCAAGATTCTGAAGGTGAATTTTCCTACGGTTCTAATCGATCTTTTCCAGAAATTTTCAACATCTTCTGATACATCAAATTCAACAAAATAATGTCTATAATTCTATCTAAATGCACTGTATGCTCCTAAGAATCTAGATGTCAGATATGTGTTGAATTCATTGAGAGTTGTACTCTATAATGACAACTTTGCAATCAATGTCATTTTTGAGATAGAATTAGAGAAGACTTATCTGAGATCTGTAATTGAACAGATTTATAGTCTTCATGATCTTCGTAGATGAGATTGTTATACACGAATGACTTCCTTAATCCTCCAACGATGTCTGCATAAGATCTTCTGTAATTGCTTCTTTGTTCAGTGACGGTAGCTGATTCAAATATCAAATTAATCACCATTGTTGATGTGGTATTTTCCTTTTTAATCTTTTTTGTTGATTTTTCTAGTTCTAAAAATTCATCCTCTTCCACTGCAAAATTATTGTTTGCTCGTGCTACTATTCTTTCCTATCGTCTTTTAAATTTATCTGTAATTGTTTCGTTATATTCCTAGAAATAAAAAAAGTTGACGAGACTCTATATGAGACGAGTGAATAGAAAAAAAGTTGACAGAGATTATTGTTTCGTTGTACCGGTTCTGATCTTGTGTTTCTTGGAGGCCTTCATTTGGATGACTTTTTCAAAGCCTATTTAAAATAAGTTTCCCTTTCACAAACGTCATTTATTTTAACAAGAAAAGTGTAGTATTTATACTTATTTCATGATTAAATTATATGATTCCACTTGTTAGCATAATCCAATAAAGCAGTTGGGCAAACCAGAGAAACAAAAAGTGTTTCGGTCACAAAAGAAATTACTAGTTTAATGGTAGCTTTTATTATAAATGAATCCATTAGTGGTGGCGGTGCGTGTTAACTACTATATGCTATATTTTATAGTTAATCAAACAAAATTTTATGTTATATTTATTACTAAATAAATTCATGTTTATATGTTTTAATTATTATTTAATTATTAAAAATTGTAAAGATATTTATTTATATATTTTAAAATTAATATATACTAATACGTTTGTTCGAGGTCACATCAATTAACTAGTGTTTTTAGATCTCTTTAACAGTTAGGGAGAACCGAAAAATGATAAAAATTGGATTCAATCTAATCGAATTTTAACAATTCGATTTGTGATTGTATTTTAAAACCAAAACTAATAAAAACGATAAATTGATAGATAAATCAATATAATTAATTTGAAATCAAACCCGATAGACTCGTACGAGAATCAATCACTAAAAATAATAAATAGTAGAATCGAGTCTTTAAGGGGATAGCCGAGTTGGATGAGTATGGAATTTTTAAGACCAAAAGGTCATGAGTTCGAGTCCTTCTACATACGCTTTCTCGGTTGAGTTTGTCACTTTATGTGGTTTACCTTCTGGCGTTTACCTTCTGGCGTTGGTTTGCAGACTATCGCGTCAGACTGAAGGTTTATCCTGTGCGCACTCATTGCACTATGAGTAACGGCTGCGGGTTCCCTCCAAACAAAAAGAAAATATATATATATATATTGTAGAATCGATAAGAATCCAACGGATAAAATTGTCACAATGGACTGTCTTTTTAAAATTTGTTTTGTATTTATTACCCAAAATATTAAATAACTATCAAAATTTAATTTTTAATTTTTACTTTTTTATATCATATATTTAGATAAAATAATTGAAATCATCTTTAAAAAAAAGTTTTTCTTTTAAAAAAACAAACCATACCAAACTCAGATTAGAACCGACGAAACTGAAACGGAATCGAACTGTTAAGAATCAAAATCATAAAATCAAATCAAACCAAAAACGAACCGTATCAAAAATTTACGCCTAATTCAAAAAAATTAAAACTAAAATTTTAACGGTCCGAATGGTCCAAATCGATAAATTCGACGCTCCAATAATTAAAATCCTGACCAAACCAAACCAAGAACCGCTTGTGTGTGAGGTAGGTAACCTAAAAGAAAAAATGGTTGCTTTATTAAGAGCCATTCTTGAACAAAATCTGCACAACCTTTGTATATAGGGAAAGTACAGAACATGATGTATTATTAATACAAGTAGGCACCAATATTTAGTAACAATTAAAGGATTGCACGATTAAAATGAAGTACGAAAATGAGTAGCAATCTGGAATGAATTGACTAATAATATCCTTCTAACTTTTATGACGAAAAGGAGAGGAGGGGTCATTCCGAATAATGTTGTTTGTTTGGTGCTACTCTCTCTCCCTCACCATATATACATGATACATTTCATATTGCATACATAATGAGTTTGCGTTTTGGCTTTTTTTATATAATAATTGTTTGGTGAGAGATCAGATATCGACAGTCAAAGGGGTTGTTGAGACGTCCGTGGGTTTCACAAAGAAAGAGCCATACAATCAATTTGGGGTGTTTTCCTAATCTTCGTGCTATGTCATAATCTAAACTTAATACCTACTACTGCTCATTTCGTTTTTAATAACCTCAACCGTATGCTACCACACTTTTGTGTTGAGTCTTGAAGGTTTTAAAATATTAGTATATAGATTAGTTTTATAGACTTTTTATCTATTGGGCATGTACTAGTTTTTTTTTATATTTATTCAATTTTAAACAATAATTCAAAAAATATTAATACAACCATCTTTTGAAGATGAACTACATGAAGATGAATTACATGGCACAATATTAATTTTTTTTTGATAAATATCTGTTGAAAAAAATAGACGTGAAAATCGTTTATTATAAATTAATATAGCTAAATCGGATCATTTGTAAACTTGCAAATTAGTCAAAACTAGTTGAAATTGTAATGTTATCAATTAAAATTAGCTATTTTGAAAGTTCTAAAAAAAACTTCAAACATCCGTTGAGAACTATTAATATCTCATTACGAGGGGTTCATATTCCACCTTTGTATATTAATGTGAACAACCTCATTTTCACATTCTCCACTAGTATGACATTTTCTGTTTTGGACCTACGCGGCTGTGCGATTTTGTTTTTGGTCCGCTTTCAAAATGTTTCATAGTAGTTGAGATATTTTTTTATTTATATATCATTGATCATCCTCATGACTAACTGATATGTAACTTTGGTCGCACCTAACAAGTTCTCATCGCGAATAAAGTACTATTTTTGGGCTACACTCAGTTGACTGTCATCTGCCCAGTTTAATAAGGTTGTGTTTAAGTTCAGCACATGAGCTATAAATCTTTACAACGGATCTATCTAGTTCTAATAAGACAATACTGTTTGAGTGATAGACCACATGCTTGCTTCGTTGCTTCTACGTAGGCGCGTTTTGCCCTTATCCAATTGTTTGTGACACGTTTTCTTATACATGTTATCATCCGTTTTGTTATTTTCGCCTCACTTGCCCTCACAACCTAACATGAGTTACCTTATGCACGTCGAAATCCTTCGATGATTCTGTTACGTGCGAGATGACCTTCCGTTGTGTTGGGATACTCACCCTCTCGTTAGCCCTTATGGTGATTACCTTCTGCGCGCCACACTCTTTTCACACTTCTTCTAGGATCGTGACGACCTTCATTATGTTTTGGTCTACCCTGGGTTGTTATGTTTGGCTTGGATGTAATATTTTAGGAGACATATATTAACTATAATATCATTTGTTAGGAATATGAGGGGCTCATAATCCCCCTCCGTATATAAGTATGAACATCCCGCTTTTCGCACTAGTATGACATTATCCATTTTGGTCTCAAAGGCTCGCATAGTTTTGCTTTTGGTCCATTTCTAAAAACTCTCATACTAGTTCAGATATGTTCTTACTTATATATCATTAGTCATTCTCATGTTTAACTGATCTGAGATTTTAGTCGTACATAATAAATTTTAACTAAAATTGAAAACAACCAAATTGATAATTTGAAAACTAGTTAAAGGCTTTTAAGTTATCGAATAAACATTTTAATAATCATATTAAAAGTTTGAAAACAAACAAACTCAGAACTTACCATAAAATTTAAAACTTTGAATGTTAAGTTGAGACTTTCTATCTTTTTTACGTTATTAACTCTATGTTGCGGTGTAAAGCATAAATGTATGACTTATGAACTTAAAAAAATTAGTACAAAATTTTAATTACAAAATTTCCCAAATTATTCACCTTGACATGTGATGTTTAGTTGAAAATATGATTAAGTTATCAACTAAAAACAAAATAACTCATTTAAAAAAATATTTTTTTAACTTTTCATTGTAATCTTTAATTGAAAACTCAATATTACCTTGGGTGAAGCTATTTCCTCTATCACATTTTTTATTTCCTCCATATTTCAAAATAAAAAAAAAGACTTATCACTTGTTTTACTATATTGTCCTCATTTAACCTTCTAATTTATAACTTGATTCCATTAACCATTATTAAACCCTTATATCAACAAACACGTGATTTAGCTCAATTAAATCCAATATATATGATTTAGCCTCTAAAATTAAACCTTAAAACAAAAAAAATCAAATTTCTTAAAGATTACTCATGGAAGAGGAAGACACCCAAACTAAAGATTTAACACCAGAAAAAATCACCCAATCAACCAACACGATAATTTAATCTTGTTTTTTTAGTTTTGCATTCATGTAACTTGAAAATCTCTGTTAAAAAAACATATTTTCAAAAATCCCGATTTGTGCAGGTTTTAGCGAAAAACAACTAATACCGAGACAACAGCTAGGAATCGGATGCTTTTTTTTCAAGAAAAAAACACCTGATTCCGAGATGGCATCTCAGAATTAGGTGCGTTTTTTATATAAAAAACACCTGATTCCGAGACAGTACCTCAGAATTAGATGTTTTTTATATAAAAAAATACACACCTAATTCCGAGATGTCGTCTCGGAATTAGGTGCATTTCATCTGTTTTAATAAACAATGGTGCATTTTTATGTGTTGTTGTTTTTTAAAATAACGAATGATTTCTACCTTAGAATAATTCGAGAGAAACTACCATTTTTTTTAAGATTAAAAGAGATCTCGAGTAGTTGGCTTGGTTTGTTGTATTTCAAGATTAAAAGATACATCTAAAGAGGAGGTCGTCTTTATAGTGACTAGGATAGGGTTAGTATGTATGGGGGATTGATGTGAGAAGCTAGTAGGGCAGGTTGGGTGTGCATAAGTTAATATGATGCAGATACTTTGGATGATGGTAGAAATCGATGGAGTTGTTGGAAAATGAATGAGTTTTGGGATAAATATAAAGAAAATGGTAAATATGTTATTTTCTTTATGGAGGAAATAACAAAGTGGAGTTTCTTTTTATTTATGGGGGTAATAAAAAATTTGATAGAGGAAATAGCTTCACCTTATTACCTTTAGTAGAATACAGTTACTAGTTAAAAACTTTAGAAGAAATTAAATTTGAATTTTATTAGAAAATATTATTTAAAACATATTAATTTTAGTTTTTATACATATAAAGTTTGAATGATATTTGAAAATCTAGTCTGAATTGTTATAGGTCAATGGTAATTATTTATGTGGTATGTTCTTTTTATTACATACAATTTCAATAAAAAAACATGGATATTTTAAAAATACATTTTGTCTATATTTGTTTTATATGATTTTTTTTTTATTTTTTTAATTGTTTATTTTGAAATTTATAATTAAAAAATAATAACATAAATAATTGATATGTTTATTTTTGTGATCGAGTCAAATGACTGATTTTTTATTTTTATTTCAAATTTTAAATGATTTTTTAAAAACATAATGATATCTCTTTAAGGAAGATAATGTTGGTTGTATCACATATCTAAAAGTAATAAAGCCTCCTCCGTACTTGATTAATTCATAGTTTATCATGTAACAGGTTTCTCACCATCATGAGAATGTGAGGTACTCTTCTGTGAGAGCGATCTACACTCACAAAAACCGTTCCTTAATATATAAATCCTCAAACCCTTTTCTTCATGACTAGTCTTTGACAGATCCCACACAGGTGAAATGGTAGGTGTGCCAATTAGTTCAAGAGAATGTTCGTCTGAAGTGTTCACTATGTAAGTTACCCAAACATGACTAAAGCGTCCAATTAAATGAATATACCCTTAAGTATTATCACTTTGTTACGCAGTGAACATCCGAAGTAGTTATGTAATGTAAAATATCTCGTCAAGTGCTCAGATATCTAAAAGAAGATTAATGCCATCCAAACTTTGTACATGTAACAAACAATAAATGTCATGTTGGACATCACCTCATACATCCCACAGTCCAGGTTCCAATAACAATGGATAATAATGTCATATCTCGAATGTCATATATTCATGATCACTAGATTCATCTTAATGCGCGAATATATTGGAGATACACAACTGTAAACCCATTCAAACATAGCATTACACCCAAACACGTCAAAACAACTAAATGTGTAATCTTAAACCTGCAAGTTTCAATATGCTTAACATACGTATTAAGAAACATAGGGTTACAATTGAGATAACTTAATAACTAAATTGGGTTTCTACAGTCCTGAAGTGGTTCTTTACATCAAACACACACATAAATAAAATAAAATAATAAAAAAAAGTAAACTTAATTGGACTGTTGTAGGTCTGAAGGGAGTTCAAGACAGCAAACACACACATTATATATACTAAAATTCTTGGACTGAAAGACTCGGTTATTAAAAACTATAATTAAATAAGCATATAGATCTATGAATTTAGGTGAAATTCAAAAACATAATCACCTGACTCGTATCGTTGAGCACCAAGTTATGGCATTTGACATCAAGTTGTTTTTACACAATTGTTGTGCACAACCTAAATCGAATGTACCAATTTTATTCTGAGTTAGGGATTTTTTTATCTGAAATACATATGTGAAACTTTAGTAATGCATATTAATTAATCATTTACGTGCTCTAGATTACACCAACCAATACAAAATCATGTATACTATGTTCTTTATCCTCTAACATGTGATTAGCTCTCGTAATCATTAATTTTTTTTAGAGTTTTAGGATAATAAATAAAAATGTATTGACCTCATAAATATGGAGATATCATATGCCTTTAATACAAATTGTTAAATTGAATCGTTGTAGGGTTATAAACCCTAAATAAACACTTGAGGGATAATCCCTCAAGTTTTAAATATGAACATCAATAAAATAAGATACTTGCTGTTTTGCATATTCGATCACCAAAACTCATCTTTACTGAAACAGAAGTCTAAAGGTTCTGATTTATGGATGACAAACCAGTTACGAAAATTTCTACAACGTTATAAGTGATTGGTTTATGTCTCTGAAAGATACAAGATACGAGCCTTCATTGATAATTGTATTAAATTTTTTGTGTTTAGAATTATTCCAATTGACCAATTTCATCCAAATTTTAAGATGCTTTAATCGGTAACAAACCAAACATGGTAAGCGATATTATTACATTCCTAAACTTGTTCAACAAATATAGTCTACATGTTTCTTACATTTCCACTAAAAACGAACTACGTGATATCTTCACAAAATCTTTTTTGTGGCAACGAGTTGAATTGCTAGCTTCTAAATTAGGCTTCTCATCACCTTTTTTTTAAAATTGAAAAGTTATATTAACCATAATTCATAATGACACACATTGACCAATATTAACTTTCCTAATTGTATAATTGACAAAACATTAATCATTTTCCTTCACCATTAATGTTATGCATGATTAGTGCTTTAAACGTATTTTTAGATATAGTTGTAATATGTGTAATTCTTATCTTTTTAAATCTCTTTAATTGATTGAATTATTAATACAAAATAAAAATTCCAATCATCAGGTACATGGTAATCAGAGCTTGATCCATTCATCACTCAATTCTTTTATTCTCTCTCTCTTGCACTTATGATCACCAATATAACCAGATTTACAATTATGTGAATCCTACCGTACTATTTTAGATTGGTTATTTTCATAGTTCATCACACTAACCATAATACAACTACATTACTTATAAAAAGTAAATTAAGTCCATTCTCATTGGCTATGGATTGTTTGAATTCATCTGCAACACTTATGGGGATCTTTCGAAGACAATAATATTCAAAAACCCTCAAACACAAAATATTAAGTCCTCCACATGGATATGTCAAGACCAATTGTTGTTTGAAGTATTTCTTGGAATCCTAGTCGCAAATGTGACACATTCGTCCATACAAGTCGAAACGACTCAAGTAACATGAAAGATCCTAGAAAAAACATAAGTCAAACCATCCTGATGGCATATCAATCAGCTTAAGCACAAACACAACACACTAAAAAAGAAAATCTTAGAGTAATAATTTTTTGAAGCAAATCAATACCCTTATTGATTTGCTTTCCTCTTTTGGAAAGTCATAGAATCCAGAAAACATTGTTGCATGTGTTCTTAACGATCTTGATTCATCTTACTAGTTTGTAATTAACGGTGTTAAAGCTAGAGATGATACTATTAGACTTGAAGAACTTCATAATAAGCTCATTAAAAATAAATTGATATCAAAATTGAATTTACAATACGTATAAAAATATCATATATCATGATAATACAAGGTAAAAATAGATCATGTCATCCTAATTAATGATCGTTTACCTTGAACAAACCATAGACCTTATCACTATAAAAAAAACACTCAAAATAATTACTATCAACCATATCGTACTGTATTCAACACCAATAAACATTACCCTACAACCGTTTTTAGGTAAATATCAATGGTATATGGAAACTAACCATGTTGTTGGTTTCTTACCGTTCTGAAAAACTATTCCCAACCTTAGGTCACTCATAATTAGAATTTAAAACAACCATAAGTTCATATGAGAGCTAAACCAAATAACCAATGGCTTCTTGATAATGAAGACACTAATCATGTCACCAATGATCTAGAATACCTAAACCGACATACCCTTATGAAATCATGTATGATATATTATTGGAAGTGGTAAAGGTTTGAGAATTTCTCATATTAACAGAATTAATTTAAAAACTAACAATCATGCATTAACCTTTGATGATGCCTTTACTGTTTCCAAGTTTCCAAAAATATCATTTATATCTCACAACTTTCCTCTCAAAATAATATTCTGATTGAATTCTACATATTTATTTTTGGGTTAAGGAACTATAGACAAGAACAACTTCTTCTTAAAGGTCGTTGTGTCGATAATATCTACTCATGACATATTTTTACTCAACCACATGTTCACACTCTTTATATATTGCTTTTTTATATCACAAAGTAGGTTACCATTCGTTACTAATTTTAAATTGCATACACCATAACTTTCATCTATGTGCCTCTAAATCTTTATCTTTGTTCATATATTTCATGATCAATTAATAAAAAAATATTGTTTCTATTCTCTGAATCAACAATAAAATCAAACTCTTATTTACAAATAAATTTTTCTGATGCATGGATATTTATATGCCTCTAAATCTTCATCTAATTCTTGTATTTTATATTCCATTAATAAAAATCATCGATTGTTATCATATAAATAAAAAATAAAACCAAACTCTCATTTAAATATATTTTTTATATATAAACCTCCCCAATCATATCACCCGATGATTTTCACTATTATATAGAATTCATTAATTATTTTACTAGCTACATATGGTTTTTCTTTTAAAATATAAATTGGACACAAAATCCATATTTAGTAAGTTTGAAATTTTAGTTGAAACTTAATTTATACTAAAATAAAAATCATGATTTAGATAATGGTGTTGATCATACGTGTCTTGTTGCTTTCCTAACATTTTCCGGTATCATTAACTATATAACTTCACCCCACACTTCTCAGCATAATGGCCATTCTGAGTGTCTTTGTTACACGTTGTTGAAAATGATCTCTCCTTAATGATATATTATGACATTCCTAATTTTTGGCCACTTGCCTTTAAAATAGTTGATTACCTAACTAATTTTATTCATACACATATACTTTAATGTTCAACTCCATTTTTCAATATTTTGAAACTTTTCTAAATTCTCCAAATTTTAAAATGTTGCGGTTGTTTGTGTTTTCCATGGATCAAAGCGTATATTTCTCACAAGATGTATCCAAAGTCTGCCCCATGTGTATCTGTAGGCTCTCATTGACACAAATAACACATATTTATCTTGGTCCCAATACTTATAAATTATACTTTTTGACATGACAAGAGGTGTATAATTTACAAAAAAAAATAGGTACGGTGAAATAAATAAATAAATATATTTATTTATTTATTTCACTATACTTATTTTTTTATTCAATATTCCACTAACGCCACCACAACCAATAACTCATTCTCTTACTGTATTTCTACATCCACTATACCTAATTAATCTATATCTTTAATGGACTACACATCTTCAAGTGACATTTTATCACTTTCACCCCTGTCTACTTCAATTTCACAAATAATCAAGATTCAAGAATAAAATTTTCAAACCGATGATTAAACTTAATCTTCATCTTCAAACCTTCTTTTCCCAACCTCCACAAAACATCTTCCAAAACGCCAAAGATCAAAATTGATGTGAATTACAAATTTACGAAAGTCGAGCCTTAAATCAAACCAACACATGAGTGATGGTTCTAAACTAATGTGACATGAGTGTTATAGGGTATAAGTTGGTGTTTTTAGTTAAATAATAGGTGGCTCATAAGATAAATACGAAGCACATATTGTGATTTCATCAAAATGAACATTGTGATTATACATAAAGCTTTAGCTCTTTCTTTAAGCATGTCATTATTTTCACCATTATGACATTTGTTGTTTCTTCTTATAGGCCAACATGACAATCAAGTTTTTCAATAATTCTTTTCTCAAGTCATATTACTTAAAGATATATATATATATATATGGATCAACCTTCTGGTTTCATTGTTAAAGTATATTTTAACCATGTATATAAATTAAAAAATAATAGATGACATCAAACAAGCACCACGAGCGTGGTATAATGAGTTGTAACATTTGTCTTCTTCAAAATAGGTCTACAAATATAGTGGTTGAATCTTCTTCTTTTATTCTTTAGAAGAGTAGATAATTTCTTTATTTTCTTGTTTATATTGATAATATTATACTCATATGAATCCAACAAGCCATTCTTGAAGACACGATAACTAGACTAACTGCACGATTCTCTCTAATACACATAGACACTCTTTATTACTTTATAGGTGTTGAAGTTGTGTACCATCCACATTGTATCTTCCTATATCATCGTGAGTATATCCATGATACACTAATCATAATTTAAATGTCTAACTTAAAATCCATTCATACATCTACGTGTGCTGCTTACACTCTCACCAAAATTACTAGTAACCCACATGAAATACAAAGTGAATATTTAATGGTTATTGGTTTCTTGCAGACCTCCCTCTCATACGATATGATATTAGCTTCATTGTAAATAAATTTTCTCAATTTATGCACTCTCCAAGAACAACACATTATAGTTCCTTATAGTGTGGAACTTCACATCAAAAAATAAATTCTCTTCGTGCATCGTTTTGGTCATACAACTAAAATTCTATATCAGGGTATAATTTGTAAATTGATTGTACACTTATCTCATAAATTTCTCACAAGAAAAATATATTAACACAATCCTCCGCCAAAGTTGAGTATTATGCTCGAACATATATTGATAAGTAAACTCGATCTGTTTAAAAGTAAACTTAAAATCCTATCATACATCATTTAGATGTAGAAAATATTAATGGTATATAAGTATAAACATATCTCAACTAGTATGAGAATTTTAAGAGTGTACCAAAAGCACATTTGTGAGGGTCTTTAGGTTGAAAGATGATAAATCATACTAGTAAGTAAGATCATACTTATATACCAAAACGAAATATATGGGATAAATAAAGCATGTATATTTCAACGACATACTCATGTGGTGAGCTTCATGGGTGACTAATCTATTAAGTGATCTTGGTCATAAACTTTAACACCAATTGGCATTATACTGTTACAATATAAGAGTGAAGAACTTGAGTGTCAGTCTGATCTTATACTCCATAAACATGTGGTATTGATTTTTCATTTCATTCACAAACCTGTTAAACAAGGTACACCATGAGCGCGAATACCTTGAATGTCAATACGATTTTCTAGTTCATAAATAAACATATGATATTTTGTTTTTATTTAATTCACAATCTTGTTCAAAGGGGTACTTTACGTATTGCTTATCTTTCTACTAAGATCAAACATAATTCATAATGACACGCCTTCACCAACATTGATTTCCTTAATTGTATACTTTGACCAAACATTAATCATACTCATCCACCATTTGAATCATCAGTTATAGTTTGGTACACATGTCTTTATCGTTTTTCATAACATTCTTTTTTTGTTTAAATACTTTATATATGCAATGAGATCCATTTAACAATACAAATTAAATATTGATGAATAAATTTAGTTTTTGGTTTTTTTTCAAAAATATCATCCCACCAAAGAGGTTTCCATATTTATTTTTCTAAAATCAATTACTTCTAAAACATAAATATTTGTTCAATATAAAATATATAATGCTATACATTAGTGCCAAAAAATAATAGCATGAAAAAAATCATTAATTATCATTATGTGCAAAAGAATAAAATCTAAGATAATGTATAAAGAATATTAAGGTGACACGGAAGATGATATCACCCATATGCCCTAAAAATTTCAATTATCACAAAGCTTGTGCTAAAAATTAAAATAAAGATAAGAGAAAAAAAAATCATTGATAAATGCCTCATAATAAAAGTTAAATAAGTATAAAATTTAATAGATGATCTTAACTTAATCCAATGGTTGTCGACCAAGAAGTATAACATTTTCTGAGATACTTCTTTAATATATCAAAACATAAACTTGCCTTGCTATTTCAGATTTAAGAAAAAAACTTACAAATAGTATACAAGGTGTTAAGAAGATCTACAATGTTTGAGATATTTATATTTTATTTATAACTTTTTATATCAGATTTTAATTGTAAAGTTTTAAAATTTTCAAGTTGAGTTTAATATTATTGAATTTTGTAAATATTTTGATCATAGAGATAAGTATGTTGATTTACCTAAAGATAAAATTAATTACGCTTGAAACCGATATTAATTACATGTAAAGTAATGCATTTATGTCAACATAAAATAAAATCGAAAATAAGCACTCTAACGGATAAACATCAAAAAATTATTAACAAGGTGTAATATATGAATGTTCATTATATATTATAAAGTTTCAAACTATTATTCCAAAAACAAAAACAAAATGTTTAATATGTTGTTTGATCATAATGGACATACCGCTCTTAATTTATATATAATTTTTGTATCTCTTATCATTTAAAGATACATGACATTTTAATTATAATAAAAAAATTAAAAATTAAAATCAAAATTAATCAAAAGAACAAGATAAAACTAATTAAAAAGATACTAAGATAAATGGATTTTATGATGGACATATAATACAAAATATTATCATTTATTATAATCAAAGTGAATTAGTTGGTGTTATAAAAGATAATCATAACCCAACTCATAAAAACTTATTATCTTAAACTATAATTATATGAGATCTTTGTAACATAATAGATATGAGAACATACCCAAACTTATACATCATATTATATACTATGAACTTAATAATTTAGAACTAAATATAACTTTATTTTATTCATTATTTTTACGATAATCGTTAACACTATCATCCAATTATTCACATCCAGACTTTTAAGTTTTCTCTTATTACGTTCAATTTTATAGACTAAACGTATACAAATATTATTAAATGGAAAACAAATCCGGTCAATAATTTCAATAAAATTTATATGATACAAAAATACACAATTAAAGCTTACACATAAAAAATAAGAATAATATATATTATATAAAAGTAAAATAATTTGTATGAACGTATTTATCCCTTATTAAAATTATTAAATATCAAACGGTCCGCATTTATACTTATACATATCCAAAGGGTTTTGTATCAGCCATTTATCTAAAGCTCTTAAATAATCTAAATTATATGTACTAACAACAGTTATACAAGAGGAAATATAAGTGTTGTTTCAGACATGTCTCAACATATATTCATCATAATGATAAGATAAACCGCACAACTTGGTTTCAAGATACGAATATGCCGAAAAAACTTATAATAAACGTATAATATCTCATTTTTCAAAATCTCCCCACTAAATATATTAACTATTACCAATAAGTGTAAAAAAAAAACATATTTTCTACCTTCTATGCTGACTATCATTTATTACTACCAACATGTCTCAACATATATTCATCATAATGATAAGATAAACCACACAACTTGGTTTGAAGATACGAATATGGCGAAAAAGCTTCTAAAAAACGCATAATATCTCATTTTTCAAAATCTCCCCATTAAATATATTAAATATACATGTTGAATACCAATAAGTATAAAAAACAAACATATTTTCTACCTTCTATGTTAACTATCATTTATTACTACCAACATATCTCAACATATATACATCATATTGATAAGATAAACCGCACAACTTGGTTTCAAGATACGAATATGCCACTTTATAAAAAATGTATAATATCTCATTTTTCAAAATCTTCTCATTAAATATATAGGTTGAATACTTATAAATATCCAAAAATAAACATATTTTCTACATTTTAAGCTAACTATGGTGTATTACTACCTAAACTCATCTAATTTTGCTAATAGTAATAATTACTATCCAACATTTTTTAATACCACATATACTCTTATTCATTATATAAAGCTAATTTTGTTTTACTAAATTAAATATTTTCATTAAATGTAAATATGTCTCTTTCTTTTCGCGATTTTCAATATATATATATATATATTTATGTATTTTTATTTCTTCTTTTCTAATTTTTATGATCGACTTAAACTGAAATTGTATCTCTATTATTTCATCTCATTAAAAATTTAAATAAAAACAGCGAAAAATAATTTAATGATTTACTTTCCATAAATACAATTTTTTCTACTATAATTTTAATGTTCTATCTTTTTATATAAACTAGTTTAAATAATAAAAACATAGTAAATAAATGTTATTTATAGTTTCACTCTGTTTTTGGTGCAAGTTTCATACTCTTTCCACCCATCATTACATTATATTTTTATAGTTTCCTTAAAACTGTTATTTTACTAAGTAACACCTTAAAAAAATCACACATGATAATTTAAAATGAAATATATAACAATTAAAAATAGGAAGCTTCGATGTCTAGATTGAGAATCGGTCAGATTCATCCCGTTCAAGACTTATGTTTTATACTTCTTTTAAAAACATATAAAGTATGTTTTTTGTGTGTTCCACTCCTACCTCTTCCTCCCGATTTATTTGTCGGTCGGTTTATCTTTGTCTCCTCTTTTTCTCATTTTCTCGGTCGTTTCGTCACCACCGCAACTCCTAACACCTCGTTCTTAAAACCCTAATTTCTCACTTCAACTTCAACTCCAAATCCACTCTCCTCTTCTTGACTTCCGCTCTCATGGCCTGCTTCTTCAATTGCGTCAAACCCAACGGTACAGCCAACGAAACCATTATCCAATCCGACATCAAAGATGATTCTTACGATGCTTCTCTAAGGAGATTTAGTTGGAGCCAAATCGAGAAGCTGACATCGAATTTCTCTAAGGTCATTGGATCGGGAGGCTACAGCACTGTGTTTCTCGCTCGCTTTTCTTCATCAAAACAAGGCGCCGTCAAGATTCACAGCGGCAGCGACCGTCTTAACCAAGTTTTCCGACAGGAACGAGACATTCTCTCTAAGCTTCAACACCAGAACATCGTTAAGCTTCTTGGTTTCTGCGATGACCGAGGTTTGTTCTTCTTACAATTTAATTAGTTTTTCAATCAAGGACTTAAAAATGTACTCGCCTTCTATTAGCTCCCTTAATTTTGTATGTGTTATTATTGAACATTAGTTAAATATCAAAATAAATATTTGTAAAATGATATTAAAAAAAATTGGATAGTTCAATTTATGCTCTCAATTTTATATAACTCTAGCATTAGCTGATATCAGTTTATAATCCAATTTAATTACTCAATGAGATCAGTTTTGTTTTTGAATCTGAAATCAATTCTATTTTTTTTTTTTTAAATGTTGTGCGCTTAATTTTGATTTTGAATAATATACAGAAGAAGGAGCTCTTGTGTTTGAGCACATTCCAAATGGAAACCTGCGAGAAAGACTTCAAGAGAACAGTGAAGTTCTTCCATGGAGAAACCGAATGAATATAATTTTTCAGGTGACGACCGCGATCGAGTACCTACACCAAAAATGCTCGCTCCAGATAATCCACGGAGACGTAAAATCGTCTAACGTTCTTCTCGACGAAAACTTGAACTGCAAGTTATGTGATTTTGGATCGGCTAAAATGGGGTTTTCGTCGATGGTCGGACCTCCTAATAGTCGGAAGCAAGTAATGATAGGTTCACCTGGATACACCGATCCTCATTATTTGAGAACTGGAGTGTTTTCAAAGAAGAATGATATATACAGTTTGGGAGTACTGATTTTAGAATTAGTAACTGGGATTGAAGCCTTTTGTCCTGTGAGAAGGCAGATGCTGACAACGGTGACTGCCCAAGTTGTGAGGGAGGTTGTTGCGGGTGAAGCAACAATGGAGAAGGTTAAAAATTTGGTGGATCCGCGACTACAATGGGGGGAGTTTGATATCGAAGAGGCGAAAGCTTTGATATTAGTGGCGGCACTTTGTCTTGCCAATTCTCCTACACAAAGGCCTTCTGCTACTCAAATCTTGGAAACTATTAAACGAAGTGTCTGTCTTCATATGAATTTGAAATAATTGTTTTGTGAATTGTACATGTTGAAATTAGATTTAGACAGTTGAGTCCCAAAATTGTAAGGAAAGTGTAGGTAAAGGGAAAAAAGGTTGGGCGTTGCGGACTACACCATCCACCCCTGTTTAAGCTGTGTGGTGTGAGATGATTACTCCTGCTTGATGAATAAGAATGTCTGTGCACAACCACAAATTGACGGCACGTCAAAATATATTTTTTTTCCTATTTTTTTCCAGACCAAATTACGTTTTTAATTATAAAAATCTTACTATGGTTCAGACATTCTCGGTCGTTTATGACCGGCACACCCTAAGGCAGGATTAAGTAGTTTCGAACTTAGAAAGCTTGGCATACAGTTGAGATCGATCAGAGGTTTCAAATATGTGATTTTTTTTTTCTCAATTATAATCATGTCTTTATTTTTCATTTATATTTTAAAATTTTGAATGTTTAGCCTATTCCTACTTGTAATTGTGTGCAGTTGTTCAAATCTGTAACGTAATAGTTGAAGCGGTAGATTTTTTTTTCATATGCGATCTTCTAATTGTTTTGTTAACAATACCACTTTTTAAATTTTAGTATTATTATAAAATATTAGAATAGGTTATTGACAAAAGATGGGAAGAACTAAATGTTGTTAGACGAAAATTTATCTTTTGAATTATCTTACAAATGATCTTTTGATGTTTTGTCAATAATATCTATTTTTAAAATTTGAATATTATTGCAAAAGATTAGAATGTATTATTGACAAAAGATGGAAAGAACTATATATGAGACAGAAATTTATTCTTTGAATTTTATGCATCAATTTATAAGCAACTGCATCCGGCATGGATGGAGACTAAACATGCAAAGTTTTACAACTAATGAAAAAAAAAAATGAACGAAATAGTGGTGATTTTATTCGATGTTAGCAAATTTTAATAAAATTAGTTTTTCGATTATAACGATTTTATTAAATTAAATTTTTATTCTTTAAACATCATAAATTAAATTTATGAAAACATACTAATAAAAGAAATTCAGAATATTTTAAAATTAATAAACTATAAAAAAACAATATCATATTTGAAAACTAATCCTTTATTTAAATCCCGTCCAAAAGTATTCTCAGCTAATCAAAAGTTGCTTGCTTGATAATGTTTTTGTTGTTTTTCATCAGCTGACTCCAAGTCAATTTATATGATTCCAAAATATAGATTAATATCAACTATTTTTTCTGACCACATAAAATAAATGAAGAATATATAATTACAAAATAGCAATTTAATACGAACCTTTGAGAACGAGATTGTAGATCAAACATCAATTAGTTGTTAATAAGAAAACAAAAATCTCTATATTAAAAGAAATAAAACATCGCAATCAGCCGCGGAAAGGTAAGACGGGCCTATAATCAGGTTTGCCCAAAGTTTAAAATTCACCCGGACTAAATAACGATTAAAAACGAGGCAATACGATCCCTTTTAGATTTTGGGTGGTTTTGTCCGTTGGTTTTTTAATATTTTAAAACCAAATAAACTCGAACCGCCCCCCTAACTATAATATTAATATAAGCATTAAATAAAATCAAATACAACCCAACTTTTTTACGAAAGCTGAAAATATAGATAATAAATATTAATTAATTAAAATGAAATTATTATATTCAAAAGACAAAAAAATGATTTTCTCCATCAATAATTTACATTCTATTATAATATATTCAGTTTTATTTATTTTAAAAAAAACTATAATATTTTTGTGATTTATTCAATTGTTTTTTGAACAAACCAATTAAACATAATTAAATTTAAAACAGAGTTACACTGTTTCTGTTGGGCTAATGACACAAAAAATACAATAGTCCAAGACCTTAAGTTATGTCTAAATATTTGGCGATTTGATTTCTTCAACAACTTGACCAAATGAACCATAGAAACCCTAACTACCACCAATTGCTTTCTTTTCATTCCATGGATTTCGGTAGGAGGCTATACTCACGATTTTCCTAGTCGATTAGTCTGATTTTGATCTTTCGTTCGATGTTTCTCATCCTCTCTTAGTTAGGGGGAGAATTCTCGATTTCAAAGTTGTATAGCAAAAAATGTATCTTGAGAAGGGTTAGGTTAATAGACCATAGGTTTGATGTGAGGAGGAACCTATCAGATGTCCATAAACCCTAGCCACCATAACAATTTCCTCACTTTTAATTAAGAAACTAAACTTGAATTTTAAGCTCCAATTGCCATTGCCGCTTATCCCTGCTCGTTTTCACAGTTTTGGAGTTTGGAGTCTTTTCAAAGCTTTAACTCTGTTAACTCATGAGCTTGAGAAGACTCATAATGCTTGATCTGCCATCTGCAATCGACTATATTTTTTTTTATAAAAAGGAGCTTGTTAGGTATTCCTACCTACAACGTTTATTAAATGTATATCAAATTTAATATATAAAAATGATAGCTTGAAGTATACAAAAACTAATATTCAATTTGGTAGATTAGAATATGTCTCTCAGTTGCTAAGTTTTGCTTTCAAAATATATGAGTGAGTGTCATACTTAGATCTGTCAATCTCCTGCAACATTCTATTAATGGTGATAAGAACCAAGTTACATTGTGATTCAATAACATAGGTATAAGAATTTTAAAATCAATTTCAATTTCCAAGTTTGAGATTTTCAAATTGGAATAAAGAATCAAACCATCAAGGAGAGCTCTGCTTTTAACTAAGATTGAAGATTGTTTACCATATAATCTTCCAATAACATAGATTATGTCATCATTTTTGTTTCTTATGATTGGTTATCCACTTGTTTCACCAGTTGTGGAGCAAGAGCCATCAATGTTTAACTTGTATCCTGAGTCGATAGGAAGAGTCCAGTAAAGATCAACAATCTTTCTAGGATTTTTGAGATGGTTGTAACTGGTGTGGTTTGTTTCTGGCTGAGGGTAATCTTGTAAAGTGTTTAGAGGATGTTTTAAGTATTTTGTGGTGTTTTATATTTAGTGTGAAGAGTAGAGAGATAATTAAGCTGTCTACTAGTAATAAATTCTCATTACCCTCATTAATGAAAGTGGTTGTGATATTTATACTTAATTACTGACCCATGGACTTATTGGATCGGGTCATGAAACCGGGTCAAGTTTAATGACCCATTAATAATATATTTTCAAGTTGATTAGCAACTAGCTTAGTCAAGAATTAATACATTTGTCTTGTTCGGAATTTCATTGTGGTGGTTTAGTCCGAATTTCCCTTCGAATTTAATCATAGCACAGTGACTCAAATCTCCGAACTCATCATTAGCCCCTTCAGGTCTTGCAAAGGATATTTGGAAGAGCTAAAACTCAAAAAACCAATATCAACGTTTCCGATCTATTTGTGCTGTTCGAACTGCAAGAGTTTCTCTTAAAGAGTGACCCTGTTTGTATTTTTTCAGAACTAATTTCTCATCCTAGAATTCTAAGAGTTTTTCTTGAATCGTGAGACACGTGTTAGGCTTTAGTTCAACCTCCCACTAGGTTAGAAAGTTACCTAGGCATTAATTTTCACACTTTGCAGCTTTTAATCATTTGCTAAAAATCGATCCACCTTCTCCTAGGTAACTGCTCTTTTTTACTATTATATATAAATTTTTTCTACTGTTCCATTGTCTTCAAAATTCTTTAACATTCTTAGAGAGAGAGAGCGCTCACTTGACCTTCAACTTTGTTCTTGAGTCATATATGTTCACAGCCAGAAACACCTTAGTGAAAGGAGGTTGGTTGAACTTGTCTGAATTAGAGAGAGCATATAAAGTAGCGAGGGACAACAGCATATCTGCTGGTCTTCCTGCTTCTCCAAGCGACAAAAGCCATCAGCCACAACTGAATACTGATTAGGGGTCATCTTCCTCAAAAAACCCTAAAGTTAAGAAACTTCTATTCAAATCTTTTACCTCTCCCATCTGGGTCCTCAGTCCAAAAGTCCCAAAATCTGTTGCCCAAGGAGAAAGCTGTTTCCAGTGTAAGAAAACCCTCTCCTTTCATTGAAATGGGATCATACACATAAAAGTCTCCAGACAAATTGACTCCTCGCTCGGTTACACGTCAGTCTAAACCAAAATCCACACCCACATCTTCAAATCCCTCCAGTTCGGAGGCAATAAAGTCTGCACCACAAGCTACACAATCCTGGCAACATCCCCTTACAAACACCAGATTATTTGAAGCGTCATCTGCACAACCTTCTGAACAAAGCTTGCAAAACTATCCGAACAACCATCCTCAAAGGAATCAGAACAACCTTCTTCAAAAGCATCAGAACAACCTTCCACGGTGATGGAAGAAAATATGGAAGATAGCATAAAATAAGCCCATTTTGAGACTGAGGCGTCTGGTCAAACAGGGGACACAACTTCACACCGGAAAGGTAAAACCAAAGTGGGTATGTCTCATCCAGATTCTCTTCCGGAGAGCTTGGAGGGTAAAGTGGGTCCCTATTGCAAGAAGGTTAACGTAAAATACTTGATGGCCTTCCAACACATCAACTATGTGTATACCTACACAGCTGAGCTAGGTCGGATCCGCACTAAGTGGGGGATCCCAGAGTCAGTAAAAGTGAGGATCCCCATCACTCCGGAGACCCTACTGGAATGTAAGCTAAACGAGGTGGTGGTCTACATCGAAGTGTTGAACTGGGGACTTTAGTTCCCTTTGGACCTAGAGATAGTCAGATACTTCTATCTGATTAAGCTGTACCCCATCCAAGTGAGCCCAAATGCTTGGTATACCATTCTGGCCTGCATTATGACGTCCAGGCTCTCCAATATATCACTTCCGATGGAACAGTTTGCTGCTGTGGAAAGCTTATGCAAGAACCATCAAATCCCCTTCTACCATTACAACATGGAGAATGATTATAAGGTTATCGATGATCTCTTGGAGTCCGAAAAACCATGGAGGATGCAGTTCCTCTTTATCAATGGGACTTGGGAGAACGACAGGAAGATCAAGGCTGACTCAAACCCAAGGCTTTTTTGGCCAGTCGCTCGAAGAACACTGATGAGTTTCTTTTTATTTCTTTCTTTATCTTTTAAATGTTATGTTTTTAACTTTAACTCGTATACTATTTCAGTAATTCCGAAGGTGTTTTTGGATTACTTAGAGGCGGGTCAGGATACTTGTGCCAAGCTGAACACTTGGGCTTCAGAGAATTGGGGCAATGCTTTTCACAATTGCTTCAAGTCATGTAACTTTGTGAGGTCTCACTTGTGGAACACCACAGGCAGAAGAGATCTCACCTAGGAAGAGTTAACTACCCCTCCCCCTGTATATGTGATCCTAAAAAGGACAGAGGCCAAAGAGGCCAAGCTATACCTGCCTTCCAGGGCCAAAGCCCCTAGCAAGATGAAGAATAGGAGAAGAATGTCACAATATACCCAGTTCAAACAACTACTGAGGGGACGGGTTCAGAGAATCAGGGGGAATCAATGTTGCTTTGCTGAAAGCAGTAAAGGACCGTGAAGGAGGCTGGTGGGTCAAAAAATGCAAGGCCAGCAGTGATGAAAAGGCTGCCAAGAAAAAGAGAGTCACTCTGGGAGCGGAGATAATCCTTCGCCCTCCGGAAGTTCTCCCCCCAGCTCCTACTGATCCTACTTTACAAGAGGAAATTCCAACTAACCTTCATTTCGGACAGGTTGTCGGTGATGGTAACGATGAGGTAGACCTTGAGGCCTTTCAAGACATTAATATTTATTTCAATGATCTAGAGAAAGATGACTTCGTGGGGCTCTACCATGCTTCCAGTTCTCCCAATGTGGTGACTCGCAATGGGAAGACCTATGTCATATCCGGGGAGCAAGACACTTTGAGTCATGCCCTCCTAGGCTATATCCGACCCGTGCTTGATTTGTAGACACAAGTAAAGATTCAAATAGGTACCATCAATTCTCTAACCACAGAAAAACAAAAGTTTTCAAATGATCTTATCAGTGCTCAACAATGCATAGAGTTGTTGAAGAAAGAGAAAAAGGAGCTGGCTGAACAACTGCTCAAGTTAGAAGCGGCCAACAAGGAGCTCCAAACCAAATAATCTAACTTGGAGACCTCTTCTTCACAAAACCTCACAGTTTTGAAGGAGAAATTGAAAAATAAGGATGTACTATCCAGACTTTGTCCAATGAGGAGACCAAGTTGGAGATTACTGTCGAAGAGAAGATCAAAGAGAAAGAGTCCTTGGAAAGCCAACAAAAACAAGCCATAACTGCGGGTATAGATAAGTATTCCAATGAGGTAGTGAACTCTTTAGAGAAAATGGATGATGAGATCAACTCCGATATTATATGAGACCTTTCCCAAGAGGACCCTTGGTCCCTTACGGAAATATGTGGACTATGAAGATATGTCATTCCACACCTTACCAGATGGTGACAAGCGCAACTATTCTAGTGGAATTGACTCTGATAATGATGAAGAAGGAACAAGTGAGAGTTCAAGTGCTGAACTAAAAAATCCCAAATAAGATGGTGGTGAAGAAAAATCTGAAGAGAACAAGCCCTAAGGTTTTCTTATGCACTTTTTGTTTTAAAACACTAAATTCCTTGGATGACCAATGGATTTTTTGTACTATTGATCGGTTTAAGTCCGATCAGGTTTGAATTATCACATTTCCCTTTTATTTAATATTTTGTTTAAGTCTTTCACGGCCAATGTTTAAATAGCCACTAATATTTCAGAAGTGTTGAACAAAAGTATCCAATATCTCTGATCACATGCATTTAATAATTGTGATCAAGTGTTAAACATATCCGATCAACTTAAGAAAAATTGAGAGCCGGGGTGTTGAATAAGCAATTCATATATGAATTGAAACTAAATCACACCAGACTTTTGAAAAAGGCATCATCTATTATTGAAAAATCCGGACACCTCATTAAAACCTCCTCGCGCCCCTAGGGTAGGAAAGAGTATGCCCTCTACATTTACATTGGTATTTAACAAGTAAATATTTACACAAGAGTTCTATTCTAAATATAACCTGAGATGCTCAACATTCCATGGGTGCTTTAGAGCTCTCATTTCTTTATCTTGGAGCTTGTATGTCCCTGGTTTGACATTTTCACAGACCATATAAGGGCCTTCCTAGTTCGGAGTCGGCTTACCGAACTACTTCTCCTTGGTGTGTAAAATGAATTTTCTTAAAACTTTGTCGCATATATGAAAATCCCTTATTTTGACTTTAGAAGAAAATCTACTCCTCATCAAGCCTTGGTAGTGTACTGTTCTCAGATGTTCTTTAACCATTTTTTCCTCTATTAAGTCTAACTGATTTTTAATTGCTACATCATTAACCTGTTCGGAATAGTTATGGATTCTGTGTGATGGTAAAGTATCCTATATGGGAGTAATTGCATCCATCCCATATACCAAAGCAAAAGGAGATTCTTACGTGACAGCCCGAAGAGTAGTTCGATATGCCTATAAAACTTCTTGTAAATAACTTGGCCACTTTCCTGAAGCTCCTTCCAAATTGTTCTTTAATCCGGACAAGATAGTTCTATTTGAAACTTCAACCTGACCATTCGCTTGAGGGTGGAAATGAGAACAAAAACAATGTTGAATTCCTCTAGAGGTACATAAGGCTTCCATGTCTTTGTTATCAAACTGTGGCCCATTATCTGTAGTAATATTTTTGGGAATCCCAAACCTACAGCATATGTTAGATAAGATAAATTTAATAACTGACTTCGAAGTGGTTCCAGCCAAAGGATCTGCCTCTATCCACTTAAAGAAATAGTCAATAGCAACTATGATTGTCCTATATCTACCAGATGCCATATGAAGAGGCCCCACCAGATCCATAATCCATCTGGAAAAATGTACTGGCTCAGATATGGACTCCATAGGTACTGCTGGCACATGAATTTCATTCCCATATTTCTGACAAGGATCACATTTCTTCACCATTTCCTTAGCATCTGCCATTATGGTTGGCCAGTAGTATCCGGCTAACAAAACTCTTCGGGTCAGGGTCTTATAGCCACAATTTGCTGAGCCTTCCCCATCATGTAACTCAAATAATACAACCTGGGATTCTTCAAACCCTAGATAGCGCAGGAGAGGCCTGCTGAAAGACTTTTTGTAAATAATTTCTAATTATCAAGAAACCACGAGCCTTGTACTTAATCTTTTTTGCCACAGTTTTATCCGAAGGTAATATCCCATCAAAAATGTATTGGAGAAGAACATATCTCCAATCCTTGGGTTGAATAACAAGTATGTTCAAATTTTCTTCATCCTCTTTCTTATGATCTATCCATATGGATGAACATTCTTGTACAAGAATCCAGGGGTATGATTCAGAATAGGCTATGGTTACCTACGAGTCTGCCAAAGTGTTTTCCGATCTAGGAATGTGTTCATAGCAAATGTTTTTAAATTTTCTTGCCACCTCTATTAATATAAGTAAATACTTAACCAATTGTTCCTTCTTGGCTTCAAACTTCCATTGTGCATGGTAGATGAGAATAGGCTATGGTTTCCAAAGAGTCTGCCAAAGTATTTTCCGATCTGAGAATGTGTTCATAGCAAATGTTTTTAAAGTTTGTTGCCACCTCTTTTAATATAAGCAAATACTTAACCAGTTGTTCCTTCTTGGCTTCAGAATTCCATTGTGCATGGTAGATGAGTAATTGAGAATCACTCATTAATCAGACTCTTTTAGCCCCACATAGGAGAGCTAGCTTAAGACCAACTATGATTGCTTCATATTTAAACTCATTATTAGAAGCTCTGAACCCAAAGCAGATAGCCTGGCACATTCTATCACCATATGGGGAGGTCAGAAAAATTCCAGCTCCATAGCCCATAGTACTTGATCCACCATCAGTTCGAACTACCCATTGTTTTTAGAATAACTTCCCGATTTCTGTCTGGAGGATCTATCAGCATGAAACTCCACCAAGAAATCAGCCACTGATTGGGCCTTAATTGATGTTCGAGGGGCAAAGTCAATATCGTAATCACCCAATTCCACTGACCACTTGGTCATTCTACTTGATACATCATCTTTTTGGAGAAAAGTTTTCAAAGGAAAAGATGTTCGGACAATAATAGAATGAGCTTAAAAGTAGGGTCTCATATTCCTTGCTGCAATAACCAAGACCAACGCCAATTTTTCCAATTTTAAGTATCTTCTTTCATCATCCAACAGACTCTTACTGATGTAATACACCGGACGAGGGTAATTATCCACCTCCCTTACTAGCACAACATTTATTGCATATTCTAACAAAACTAAATACATATAAAGCTTCTCCCCCCTGAACAAGTTTGAAAATATTTTTTGGTGAAGACAAATGTTTCTTTATTTCAATAAAGGTTTGGTTACATTGTGGGGACCAGTTAAAATCTTTAGCATTTCTCAACACTTGGAAGAATGGAGCACACTTGTCTAATGGATTCTAGATAAACCTATATAATGCAGCCAACCTTCCCGTGAGCCTTTGAATTTATTTAACATTCCAAGGAGGGTTCATCGCTAGTAAGGCATTAAGCTGGTCTAGATCAGACTGGATTCTATTTCACTTATTATGTAGCCCAAATTTTTTCCAGATCAGACTCCAAATACACACTTCTCAGGGTTCAATTTTCAATTCACAGCTTCCAAACTAGAAAATATCTCTTGAAGGTCAGATATGTGTGAATCTTTCTTCAAGCTCCTAACCATCATATCATCTATGTAGACTTCCATATTTCTACCAACCTGAGTAGCAAAACTTTTATTCACCAGCCTCTAATAAGTAGCCCCAATCTTTTTCAACCCGAAGGGCATTGCCTTGTAACAATGAAAACCTCTGTCTGTGATGAAAGTAGTGTGATCTTGATCCTTCAGATCTACTTGTATCTGGTTGTACTCTGAGAAGGCATCCATGAAGGATAAAAACTTGTTTCCAGATGTGGAATCCACCAACTGATCTATCAGAGGAACGGGATAAAGATCTCTAGGACATGTCCTATTGAGGTCAATGAAATTAATACACATACGCCATACCATTCTTTTTCTTTACTAACACAGGGTTGGAAGTCCACAAAGGGTACTTGGATTATTTAATGTGACCCATCTTGGTTAATCGGTCAACTTCTTGAACAATCGCATCTGCGTTTTCCTTGGAAAAAGCTCTTCTCTTTTACACAATTGGTGCAACATCACTCCGAATTAAAAAATTGTGTGAAATAACATCTGCTGGTACCCCGGTAACATCACTGTTGCACCAAGCAAATACATGCTGATTATTTATTAAAAAGGACAACAACCGATGCTTCAACTCTGGTGCCAGCTTAGAACCAATTTTAACATTCTTTCCCTCTGCGAGGGAGTGAGTTTCAACCTCTTCAATATGTATTATAAAACTGGGAGCCTCCTTGGGATCATCAATCTCACTTTCCTCAGTAGAGGGCTCCAGTAGTTGCTAATCTTTGTTAATCCTGACTGCCCTTAGAGTTTTGGGGGCAAGAGCCGTTGCATAACATTATCTGGCTACCTTTTGACTGCTTCAGACAACACATACTTGTCCCTAAACAACATATTTCAAGCATTGGTGGAGTGTAGAGGCCACATCATGCATTCTGAAGAGCCAAGACCTCCCAAAAATTGCATTATACGTTGTTGGGCAATCTACCACTATAAATAGCACTCTTACCATCTTTTTAAAGGGACCTTTGCCCAACAACACTTCCTCTTCGAACCCCTCAATCACATCTACAGAACTCCATGTGAAGCCCACAATGGTTCTGTTCGAACGTTCAACAACTGCTAGATTTCTCATTTGCTTGTACGAGCTCAAAAACATGATGTTTGCCGAATTTCCAGTATTAATCAAAATTTGCCGTATATCATTCCCCCCAATTGAAGCCCCTATGACCACCGCATCCTCATGTGGTCCTGCAATGTCCCTCAGGTCATCCTTGTAAAAAATATGAATGGGAAAGGGGATTGGCACTGACGGGAAGATATTCCACCATCTAACTGGGTGGCCAAATTGTGGACATGCATCTTCCTTGATGAAGTGGAAGGTGCAGTCACTGTATATCCTCCAAAAATGGTTAATAATTTAAAGAAGTTGATCAGTCCGGAAACTATCTTACTTTTCTCTGTTATTACTCTCACCTGATTTCGATCTGGATCAGGATCCAGATACTCAGAGTCTACATCAAATCTTTCAACAATCACCATTGCACCTTCTTGTGTAGATGTCCCAGGATTGTTTGAAGGACCTGTTCGGGGAGCATTGGCTTGGGTATTATATGGTCTGTTCCCACTTTGATTTTTAACGTAGGCTCCCAACTTATCCTTCTCAATAAGGTTCTGGATCTCCTGTTTCAACGCAATGCAATCCTGAGTATCATGGCCTATAACATTCTGATATTGGAAAAAACGAGTGTTCCGGTTCTCTTTGAGGGACAACAATGCTGCCGATTTTTGAAAGTGCATTTTATTCTTGGTCTTATCATAGACTGTGACCACATTCTCCCCCAATTCAGTGAATCACTCAGGCTGGACCCAGGGACCCCTCTTACTTCTGGTTTGTTGACTCTGGGTTTGATTGGACTGATTCTGCCTTGACCGGTTGGACCTTTGTCCGATCTCCTTTGCCCTATAACCAGATTGGTTATTGGCTGGAGGAGTTGTTATTGTAGTGGTAGACCTCACTTTACGGTGTACCCTTGTTTTTTATTTTCACATTGATTTGTTTTCCTACTTGGTTCAATAAACCACCCCAGGTCATAGCCTTCTTTCGAGTCACAGAATCAACTAAATTCCCAGGATTTAAACCTTGCCTAAGGGAAGCAATTGCAACTTGCTCAAAGCAATCTGTCAGCCCATTCTGCGTATTAATAAAGAGACTTATATAGTCTTTCAGGGACTCGTTTGGTTCCTGAGGACAATGGATAATGATGTCACATTACCCTTCAGTTCCTTACTTCCAACAAATTGCCTCTGGAAGGCAACCCTAAATATATCAAAGTTTCTTATACACCCCTAATGGAGACTGTTATACCATTTAAAAGCACTCCCCGTAAAAGTTTGGGAGAAACCCCTGCACAAAAGCTTGTCATCGTCATCAAAGTTCATCATGAATTTCTTGAACTACTCTAGATGGTTGTCCGGATCTCGGCTCCCATCGTATTTCTCCATCTTGGAGTTGTCAAACCTTTTAGGGAGATGTCCGAAGAGTATTTTTTACAGACAAGGACGATTGTCTCCTATTCTTACTGCGACTGGAAATGGTATCTTCATTAGGGGTTGCAAAAATACCCAGTTCGGACTGAAAGGCAAAGGGATCAATCAACAACTCATCAACATGCTTGTGAGCTGACCCCTTACCTAGGTGCCTCTTGAGCCTGTCATGCTTATCCCTCTTTCTTGAATGTTTTTTAGTTAACCTTATCTTCATTCTAGATCTCCCTTCATCACTACTTGAAGATAATGATTCTTCAAGTTCTGCCTCATTTGATGAACTGCTGAAGGACTCCGATGCTGAACTCTGAACAAGCTTAAGATCAGTGTGTCTTTTTTGAGCTGAGGTGAGTCTTCAAAGATTGCTCATTGTCTTTAGGATTATCAGTGTGGTGAAGTACTGACGCTCTAAATTTCTCCTTAATACCTTTTTCTCCTTGTTTTATTACTCTCAACGCCTCTATTTCAGCCCTCAGCTGGTCTCGCTCCTCGATGATATACTCCTTGTTTTCCCTTGCACTTTCCACCTCTGGGAGTAGAACATTCTGCTCATTTGGATCGATCAGAACTTCTTTTTCCTGCTGGTTTTGAATGTACATTGATCCTATTCGGAATTAATACATTTGTCGTATTCGGAATTTCATTGTGGTGGTTTAGTCCGAATTTCCCTTCGAATTTAATATAGCACAGTGACTCAAATCTCTGTACTCATTAGTAACAACTCAATATATATGCAGTGTCTAAGTCATTTCCACAATGTTCCCTTCTGAAAATATTTTCCACATCGAGCTTAATGATTGTGTTTATGATATGTTGAATGATAATTGTAGCAGTAACCCTCATTTGTTGATATTTTTCTTTGATTCTATGATGCCACAGGGACCAACAGATCACCTGTGGAAGGATGGTTCGTATGTGAACTTCATTCGAGGAAAACATGATCCAGGCTCTGATGATATGGTTTAGAGACATATGCTTCAAAATATTAATTTGATGATACAGCAAACATATTGCCACACATCCCATGAGATTTTTCAATGTACAAAGAGGTGAGTTAATGTTTCACAATTGTTGTAAAGTTGATATTTTGACACTATGGTAATATTTTTGTGCTGAATAACTGAATCCACTGACATCTAATTATTCAACCACCTCCAAAGAAGAAAAGAACACTTATTTGAAGTGATATTATTCCATATTGAATTAAAGATATTAGATTTGGTTCCTTTGGTTCTGATATGATCCCATTTAGATTTAGTATTGAATTCACCATGTGTAGATCTCTATTGTATTGAGTCATTTTTAGTTTCGTAAATATAGAGAAGATTTATTATTCTAATGTCAGATGAGAGCACTGAGTTGTGTAGTTTAAGAGTGTTTCAGGCGCCATAAGACCAGAAATCTTTGACTTTGTCTTGAATATACCAAGAATTTGAGACATTAGTGGTGAGGGAGATGAGAGGTTGATTATTCCACCATTTTCCCAACTAGAACTCTATGTCACTTTTGCATAGTCTCCAAAAATATGAAAGGCTCATCTATATGTCTGATTTCCATAAGTATTTTCCAAACTTTTGACTTTTTAGCTCTGATTTGAACCTGCATATGGTGATGAACAGAGTAGTAATAGCTACGCATACACTTAGAACATAGACTCTTCTTATCCTGGATTTTCTACCAAAGTTTTCAAAAGAAATTTTGTTGAGTGTCTTCAAGCCTTCTAGTGTTTAGGCCGCATTCTTCATATGGATTACAGATTGTTCTCTATTTGGCCCATAATATAGCTTTCTGTTGATTATTTGAGCTTCATAGAAATCTACTAAATATTATCTCTATGCTATTTAGAACATATTTAGATAGGATGACACTTTTGAGATGAATATTTCCTAATCTTGAATTTTCTTTCTAATCATTGTTACTAAATCTTTATATAGAGCAACCTTGTTTTTAGGATGAATGTTAATGCCAAGATATTTCATTGGTAGACTATATTGCTTGAATCCATTGTGTTGATTGATGTAGTGTAGTCTATTTGATGTTATTCTGCTAGATGGAATAAAATTTATCTTGTCTTTGTTTATTACTTGAACTGAAATATATTAATATTTTTGTAGGAAATAAAGGATTTTGTTGATGCTTGTTGATGAAACATTTGAGAATATGACCATATTATATGCAAAAGCCAGACAAAAAACAAATATTGAACTAGAATTTTTATACCTTAAGTCTCTGTTATCTTGGATTAGTTGATTTAGTCCTCTAATTAGGAACTCTTCAACAAGGATGAAAAGGCTAGGAGATAGTGGGTCTCTTTTCCTTACTTCATTAGTAGAATGAAATAATCCTATAGCTTTACCATTTATAATCACAGAAAACCAAACATTTGATATAGAGCTCATGATCCTGCTGATAAAACTTTCAGAAAAAACCAAAAACATATAGTATTTTTAGAATAAAAGGAAATGAAAGCTTGTCAAAAGCTTAAGCCATGTCAATATTTAAGATTAGGTTGCCTCCTCTCTTTTTTCTGTTTAATTCATTTACCATCTCTTGTGTAAGAATAATGTTGTCATGAATAATTCTGCCATAAACAAAGCCACTTTGTTCATGAGAAATAAGTTTAGGGATAAGGCTAGATAGTCTGTCATTCAAGAGTTTTGAGATTAACCTGTTGAATACAATACATAAGCTTACGAGTTTGTAACCATTCCAGCTTATAGAAGAGTCTTTCTTTGGCATTGGACATATAGTTATTGCGTAAGCACCCTTAAGATCTTGACATTCTTTAAAAAAATCTTTGAAAACTTCACTTAAGTCATTACCTACTGTATTCCAGTATTTTTGGTAACATTAAGTGTTGAAACCATCAACACGTGAGAAACTAGTAAGATTCAGAGACTTGACAGAGTTATGTATTTTCATTAGTGGGTTTGCTCATTAAGATATCATTCTTCTCACTTATGATGATCTTAGGAATTTTTATTTGAGAATTCAATAATGTCTTTGTCTATAGAGTATTATGTTAAAAGCTTTTGAAAATGATTGACTGTAGAGTTTCCTATGTCTTGAGGGTCCTTAATCAAGTGGTTGTCATACTTTATTCAGGTAATTCTACACTTTTTTCTACAGTGTTTTACTCCCCATTTCGGGTCAAATTAACATTGCATTTTTGCTCCCTAAAAGATTCTTCTGTAGCAAAGAGTTGAATGTGGATGGCCTGAGATTTTGCAAACTTAATTTTCGCTTTTGGTGATTTGTTTTCTTGATAAATTTTTTCAAGAAATTGAACTTCATCATTTGATTGGGCAGTAACATTAAATATTTTCTCATAGGTATCTATGTTCCAGGTCATAAGAGTCATCTTTAGTCACTTTAATTTATGCCAAAACTTTTGAATATGCTAGCCAAGCATGTCTTCATTCTACTTATTCTAAACTATACTTGAGAATGTTGGGTGAATGGGCCACATATTGAGAAATTTAATCGATGGTCTATGCTTCTCAAACAATTTTGAGATAGTGATATACATATGATTATCGTTAGATTGTGTTATGACAAAGTGTTTGACATAAGGAGTGTCAAAATATAAGTCCAGTCAGTGCTATAAAGAACTCAATCCAAGCATTTCCACTTGTGAGAGTTTTTCCAAGTGAATTTAGAGCCAACAAAGCCAACATGAGATATGTTACAATCACTTATAGTGCTATCAAAATCTTCCATATTTCTTAAGCATAGGGAGGTATATGATAACTGCTCCGAATGGTTACTGATGTTATTGAAATCTCCCATGACTAACAATTCTTTATTGGGTTCAGATAAGCTTATGAGATTGTAGCATACTTCAAGTCTCTGGATTCTTGTACATTTTGCATATATTATTAAGACAAAAAATTATTTTGTTAAGAGAGTTATGAGTTACATGAACTTGTAAAGTCTGACCAAAGTTTTCCAACACTTGAATCTCAAACTCATCTTTCCATAGAAGCCAAATCTTGTTATTGGTGGTAGCAAAGGTATTTTGATATCCTAATGTTTTGTGAGGTTGAGCAGATTAGTTTCAGAAATCATAGGCTCATAGATTGCCATGAAGTCTATTTTTCAATTTTGGTGATATGTTTAAGTCTTTGTCTGGTTGCCTTATTACCAATTTCTCTCACATTCCAACATAGAAATTTTATGGTTATTTAGAGGAACCAATTTTGGGCTTGGGATTCCCTTTGGATTGTATCTCTTTGGTAGATATAGGTTATCTATTAGGTTTTTTTTTTGATTCATTATTTAAATATTGTTTGAATTCTAAAGTATTTCGAGATTTGGCTTTTGGTGATAAAGTAGGCTGCCAAATAATTTTAGAGATGGAGGGGCTGTAAAAATGGTGGGCTGGTCCTGGTTAACTGTAAGTAGAGAACCTGTTTCTAAGGAATTAATTACTTCCAATATATCTTCTTCCTGAATTTCAGTTTTGTTAAGTGTGTTGCTAGAGATTTGACATAAAGAAATTGGCTCATTGGTATCAAACGATGGGGTATAAAATGAGATGGATTGCAGGGGTGGGATACTAGTTGGTATTAGTTGTTTATTTAGCTTAAGAGTTGGATTTTGTATTTTGTTACTTGGTTATTCTCTTGCATAATAGTTATTGGTTATAATATCATAGGCTGGCGGCTGAGTCTGCGATGGTGTAAGTTGGCTTTCATTTACTAAGTTTTGTGGTAGTTGGGTGTTTGCTTCTTGGGATGAGTTTCGTTGCATAGATTTTCTGTAATATTTAAGGTTGTGACCATAATAAAAGCATTTAGAGAAATAACTAGGTCTAGCCCCATGGGTAACCTCTTACAAGAACCAAACTGATTGTCTAAAATTTATCCATACTTTGGTCATAAGAGTTTTAGATAGGTTTATCTCGAGTCATGCCCTGTAGCAATTATACATTGCTTAATTCATTTGTGGAACCCATACATCAAGAGTTTTGCTAATTGATGAAGAAATGGTTCTGATTATGTCCTCATTGTATATTTAAGCAAGGATTCTTGGAAAAAAGATTCATATAGGTGAGATTGACGCCTCTTTTCTGGGATGAAAATTTGGAAGCCATTTGATTAGTCTCATGGTAAATTTTTCAGTTTCCATAAATTTTGACACCAAATATTATATAGATGTTGTTTCATATCCATCTCAATCATGATATGGTGAGGATCCCATAAGGCAAGGCTGCATTGACCTGAGAAGCCGAAATATTTAAAGAATACCTGCATTTCTGGCATAGGAGGTGTCTCATTAGAGAACTTTCATATAAGGATAAACTTCTCTTTTGACTCAAGGTGTGTTTTTCTTGTTCTTGAAATTTACTTATTCTGTAATCTCTTTTATCTTCTATTCTGACTATGTCATGTAGAGTGTCTTTATGAGTGGTTCCGGTGGCGTCATCGTATGTTCTTGTTTGAGAGTAAGTTGATGTTGATTATTTTGCATTATTCTCAAATACAAGATTTGATATGAAGTTCAAGAAGTTAAGTAAGTTATTTGTAGCTGCATTGTTTTGGTTTCCAGTTGATGAGATCAGTGGAGGGGGAGTCTAATTTAGTTCTTTCTTGAAGTACATAATTTTGTGGTTGATTGTTTACATGTAGTGATCTGGTTTCTTGAAATGACAGTGTTCCTTTCTTGTTGATGTTAGTCTCTGTATATTCTTCATTGCTTACAGCTTGCTTGTAAATCAAAGTTGTTGTTGATTTGTAGTTAAGCTTGAAGTGTTGTAGCATTTGGAAAGAGAAAGAAGAAGGATGATAGATTTCAAGAATGAGTTTCTTGAATACCAAGAAATCATCCGTTCTTTAATATTTTATTTTATTCAATTGTTAATTTTAATTCATTAGAATCTATCAAAATATATATATATATATATATATATATATATATATATATATATATATATATATTAATAATTGAATAACGATTACTTATTTGGTTTTAAAATAGTCTTTAAGTTTTATTTTATAGTTATTTATACTGGTGTCTTGGTTTATTAGATCCATAAATACATAAATTTTTTAATAAATTTAGTTTATCCGTTCAGGTAATACGATACATATGTTTAATCCAAATTCAGACGATGATCTGAATAATATGTTTTTTTATAAATAAATCTCTAATCATTACAGATTTGACGATTATCATCGACCCTAAAATTAACTGTTTAATTTAGTCATGTCGAGTAGAATACATGAACCAACTAACTATTTAATTTAGTCATGTCGTGTAGACACATAATTATCCAGTTGGTTCATGTATGCTATTTTCTTAACTTGCATCATTACAACTTTCATCGATCAAATGTTTTTTTGAAGAAAAAAATTTAATTTTATCGAGAGAAAATAATACGAATAACAATGCCATTTCTTTGATATACGACAAAAGTAGAAATATCAAATGTTTTGAAGAGCACTCGTAACCCATGGGGTATCGGTTGGAATGAATGAGAAATTTATGAGGTCACGACTGGAAGAAAATTAGACATAATGGGGTCTCAACTTTCTAGACCAACTAAAACGTTGAAAGCGTATGAAGTATTTCTGCTCCCGAGAACGCTTGGCACATGTCATGTGTCTTTTTTTTGTAGAGCCTACTAATATGCCTCGTTATTAGAATGTTTTTAGCTGTTCACATGTGACTTTCAAAATCATTACCAAAACAAAAGCTTGATGTGTGCATAGAGGTTGCAGGACTGGTAACACTCTCCTTTTGAGCAGGCGGAAGAGATTTGTAGAGCCTGCTCACACACTCTCTTTCTCATTTATTAGTATGGGCCATCCCCTTTAGTTTCTTACAAGAAACCATTAGCCTTTAAATGAAAAGTAACTTACAAGAAACCTTCTTTCATTTAATGCTAGTGGGTTTCTTGCAAGTTACCATTAGCTTTATTTGAAAGCTTAATATGATTCTTTGTAAGCCTTTGCTTTGCTATAAATATGACCTTGAGTTGGTCTTGGAGAACATCACTTGAAACACTTGAAATAAATATTATAGAGTGTAATATGTGTGAGACATATTTTAGAGAGAAAAATACTTTGAGTGAGAGAGAAATACGAGTAGTGTTTGAGAGAAACTTGTGAGATTTTTGTGTGAGAGAATTTGTTTGAGTAATCTGTGAGATTACTATTCTCTTTCGGGTATAACATTTGGGAGTGAGGAGAGTGAGAGTATAACTCTTAAGTGTATGGAGTGTGACTCCAACGTTTTAAATATTTTTGAGTTATAGTGATACTTGTTTTTCTCCCGTGGGAGTAGGCAAATTAGCTGAATCACGTTAAATTATTTTCTCTTGTTTGATCCTATTTCCGCATTCATGGGATTATATTTCCCAACAACTGGTATCAGAGAACTGGTTTCAGTTTTATATCCTTATTCGTCGTACAAAAATGGAGGAACATACGAATATTGGTGGCAATTCCATGATCATACTCACAGAAACAAACTATTCAATTTAGAAAACCATGATGGAAGATTTGTTGTACTATAAAGACTTGTTTGATCCTATTAAACTAAAATGAGTCAAACAAGGTGCACCAAGTGAAGAAGATTAGAAGAAACTCAACCGTAAATCTGTTAGTGTGATTCGACAATAGATTGAAACAAGGGCGATTCGCGATACCGCAAAAGAAACAGATACTTTCAAATTATGGAAGCATTTAGAAGAAATGTATGAGCCCAAAAATGCTCAAAATAAATCTTTCATCATAAGGAGACTTGTTGACCTGAAGCTGTATGATGAGAAAAGTATAAGGAGACTTGGCAATGGAGTTTGGAAGCTTACGAAATAAAATATGCTCGTGGCCAGAGGTAATAAGATTGATATGTTTATATTATATGCAAACAAAACAATCAAGTGGAGTAGAAGCCAAAGAGATAAAGCATAAAGACTCGACGAATTTGTGGCACGCCAGACTTGGTCATATGAGTGAGAATGGATTTAAAATTTTCATGAAATCAAATCTTCTATCGAATCTTCCAAATATTCCTTTAAAACAATACACTCATTGTTTGGAAAGAAAACAACAGATAGTCGCATTTCGAGCAGGACTGCCACACAAAAGGAATAATATTCTTGAGCTAATACATACATATTGATCTTCTATGGGTGATAGAAATATCGACGAATCCTTATAGTTTATCACATTCATTGCCGATCATTCCACAAAGGTATGGGCTTATCCTTTAAAGACCAAATATGAGGTGTTAGAAGTATTCAAGAAGTTTCATGCCAACGTTGAAATGAAAACTAGAAAACTTTTGAAATGTATCCGCTCCGAAAATGACGGTGAATACATTAGACAATTTGAAGAATATTGCGGAGTTCATGGTATCAGGCTTGAGAAATCAGTCCCGATACCCCGCAACATAATGGTGTTGCAGAAAGAATGAATCGAAGTATTTATAACAAGATCGTGTGCATGCTCTCCTATTCAAGATTATCAAAGTTCTAATGGGGTAAAGCATTGATGACGGCGGTAGATCTTATCATCTTATCTCCTTCGGTTCCTTTAGATGGTGCAATTCCCGAAAAAATATGGATAGGAAAAAACATAAGCTACAAACATTTGAAGTTGTTTGGTTGTAAGGTGTTCGTACATGTCCCTCGATATGGAAGATCCAAGTTGGATGAGAAAACCAAAGAATGAATATTTCTTGGTTACGGACACAATGAGTTTGGTTATAGCATTTGGAAACCAAGAAGTAAAAATTCGTTTGAAGCAAAGACGTTGTGTTTTTTGAAGATAAAACTCTTGGAGATATGGAGAACATTGAGAATACAAAATTAGGCGTCAATACTAGAATTGACTTAGTTTCGGATGCACCATTCCAGTTGAGTATGAGGATTATGGCAAGGCTCCCGACAATGAAAAATAGTTAACATTGAAGGAAATCATACTGAAGAACCCCATTTGAGAATATCCATTTGATATCGTCAACTTTTGACTAGATACCCAAAAAATAAGTATGTGTTACTAACTAATGATGGAGAACCTGAATGTTTTGAAGAAAGTGTGCTTCATATTAAGAAGAAAGAATGGATGAAGGTTATGCAAGAAGAGATAAAGTCGTTCCATTAGAATCACACATATAATTTGGTAGAGTTACCAAAAGAAAATAAAGCACTCAGCAATAAATGGGTGTTTATGATGAAGACTGAAGAAGGAAATCCACAACCAAGATATAAGGCGCGGTTGGTTGTCAAAGGATTTGGTCAGAGAAAATGTATTGATTTTGAAGAAATATTTTCACATGTTGTAAACATGTCATCCATTTCTGTTGTTCTTGGAATAAATGCTAGCTTGAATTTGGAAGTTGAACAACTTGATGTGAAAACTTCTTTTCTCCATGGTGATTTGGAAGAAGCAATTTACATGAAGTAAGTTGAAGGGTTTGAGACTAAAGATAAAGATTGTTTGGTGTGTAAACTAAAGAAGATTTTCTACGGTCTCAAACAAGCCCCATGACAGTGGTATAAAAGGTTTGATTCCTTCATGGTGAAATATAGGTATAATAAGACTTCATCTGACCACTGTATTTTCATCAAGACATTTTATGAATATAATTTTATCATCCTTATGTTCTACGTGGATGATATGCTGATTGTTGGTCGTGATATTGGAAAGACAGAAAAGTTGAAGATGGAACTCATCAAATCCTTTGCAATGAAGAATTTGGGTCATGCAAAACAAATTCTTGGAATAAATATAACTCGAGATAGGGTGAACAACAAATTATGGTTGTCCCAAGAAACATATATTGAGAAGGTTTTAGAAAGATTCAGCACGAGTAAAGCAAAATCTGTCACTTCTCGACTTGCGGGCAGTTTAAAATCTCTTCCAAGCAATCACCTACAAAAGAGAGAGACATCAAAGAAATTAATAAAATACCTTGCTCTTCAGTTGTTGGCAGTTTAATGTATGGCATGGTGTGTACAAGACCTGATATTGCTCATGCCGTGAGAGTAGTTAGTCGATTTTTATGTAATTTTGGAAAAAGGAATTAGGAAGTTGTGAAATGGATATTCAAGTATCTTTGAGAAACTTCTAAATTATGTTTATGTTTTGGCAATGGTAAACTTATTCTTGAAGGCTACACAAATTCAAATATGGCTAGCGATGCGGATAGTAAAAAAACTATTTCGGGATATTTGATGACGTCTTTAGGGGAGCAATTTTGTGGCAATCAAGACTACAAAAATATGTTGCGTTATCCACTACCGATGCTGAATATATTGTTATTAATGAAGCTAGTAAAGAACTTTTATGGTTGAAGAATTTTCTTATAGAGTTCGGCCTCAATCAAGAAAACTATACTGTACACTGCGATAGTCAAAGCTCTATTTATCTTAGCAAAAATCCAAGATTGCATTCGAGATCGAAACATATTGATGTTCAATACCATTGGATTCGTGAAACCTTAGAGTCAAAGCAGCTGAGTACTGAGAAGATCCACACCGACAAAAATGGATCAAATATGATGACAAAATCATTACTGAAACAAAAGTTTGATGTGTGCATAGAGGTTGCAGGACTGGTAACACTCTCCTCTTGAGCTGGCGGGAGAGATTTGTAGGGCATGCTCACACACTTTCTTTCTCATATATTAATGTGGGCCCTCTCTTTTAGTTTCTTATAAGAAACCATTAACGATTAAATGAAAGGTAAGTTATAAGCAACATTCTTTCATTTAATGCTAGTGGGTTTCTTGCAAGTTACCATTAGCTTTATTTGGAAGCTTAAGTGGCTTCTTTTGTAAGCCTTTTCTTTGCTATAAATAAGACATTGAGTTGGTTCTGGAGAGCATCACTTAAAACACTTGAAAAATATATTCTAGAGTGTAATATATGTGGGGCACATGTTAGAGAGAAATACTTTTAGTGAGAGAGAAATACTATTAGTGTTTGAGAGAAAGCTGTGAGCTTTTTGTGTGAAAGAATTTGTTTGAGTAATCTGTGAGATTATTATTCTCTTTCAGGTATAAAATTTGGATGTGCGAAGAGTGAATGTATAAATCTTAAGTGTATGGAGTGAGACTCAATTTTTATAATATTTTTGAGTTATAGTGATATTTGTTTTTCTCCCGTGGATGTAAGCAAATTAGTCGAACCACGTTATATTAGTTTCTCTTGTTTGATCCTATTTCCACATTCATGAGATTAGTTTTCCAAACATAATTATCTAGTTGGTTCATGTATGCTATTTTCTTAACTTGCAAATTACAACTTTTATCGGACAAAATTTTTTTGAATAAAAAAATCATTTCTATCGAGAGAAAATAGTACAAATAACAATGACATTTCTTTGATGTCCGACAGAAGTTGACATATCAAACGTTTGGAAGAGCGCCCATAACCCACAAAGTCTCGGTTGGAATGGAATAAGAAATTCTTGAAGGCTCGGCTGAAAGCAAATTAGATATAATGGGGTCTCAACTCTCTAGCCCGCTAAAACCTTGAAAGCGTAAGGAATATTAATGTTCTCGAAATCGCTTGGCACATGTCATGTGTTATTTTTTTTTAGAATCTACTAATATACCTCGTTATTAGAAGGGTTTTAGCTGTTCACGGATGAGTTTAAATTTTATAATTTTGGATTCTCAATGACAAGTAATAAATTAAATAGAGGGAGAAGAACGGTCGTATAGAAAAATGCAGCTCTTTATATAAATACATGATTATCAATTTTTTCTTATCATTACAACATTTAGAAGAATGGTCTGATTGGAATTTCAAAACATCATAAAATATGTGATTGCATCTTTAACCGCCACTAAACCTCACAAGAGACCGGGAGCCACCACAAACTCCTCCACTGAATTGAAAGAAAACTATATAAATCTTAACCAATATATGTAATCCGTACTACATTTTCGGTTGATTGTGCATATTCTTTATTAGGTTTAATGAGTGTCAAGGTAGTTTTTGTCCAGCAATTTATCTCATTTGTTTATTTGTGCATTAATATATCTTATGTTGTGTTGTCGAACACCATAAATTTTTTTGCACACACAAGTTTGCCCGCATGTAACCAAGGTAAATTATTTATTCCTCTTTTTCTCTTTAATAATTAATAGGTAAAGGAAATGGTGTGGACAAACTAAAAGAATGTGATCTCAAACTTCTATCAAGATGATAATAGTACCAAAAAACGTATTTGTTAGCAACACCGAATCCACCCATTCAATCATTTCCCCATCTTCTATGGAAAAAAGAATGAGGAATGTTAGAGTGTCAGTTTTAGAATAAAATGTATATGAGCTATTTAATATTAGTCTGCATATAGGTTATGATTTACTTTCTGCCACACACTATATATATACTATAATTGTGATATGCCCAGAGAGGTGATTTAGTTTATGTATTGAAAGGGTGAAGATGCGAGAGACACATTCATTCAATGTCTTAAATGTTTTCTTGGTGCTTATGGATTATTTACTGAATGATATTTTCATATTCAACATCTTCAGATCCTACCGTAATTTGTTCCATACATATAACACATTCATAATTCTCTCAATATGATATCAGAGTCATAACCTCCAAAACCCTAGCCCATATACAGACTAATATTAAATAGCCCATATACATTGTATTCTAATCCTGACACTCTAACATCCCTCAAGTAAGATTATGAATTGCCAACTTGCCAAAAACTCAAACTGCTACTTGCCTAGTGCTTTGATAAATATGTGTGCACGCTGAGACTGAGTAGTCACGTGAGATGCGCATATAACCCCATCAAGTATCGTATCCTATAGAAAAGGACAATCTACTTCAATATGCTTTGAACACTCATGGAACACAGGATTGTGGGAAAGATGTAAAGCTAACTGAATATCACAGAAAACTTGTATATCCCGTGAGTGTGAGACCCAAAAATCCTTGAGAAAACCGTGCAACCACTCAACTTACAAGTCAATCCTGCCATAAACCGATACTCTACTTCAGCGGAAGACAATGCAATAACACATTGTTTCTTAGTCTTCCAAAAAACAGGGGAATCACCCAAAACACATATCTTGGGATCCTGAATATTAATGTCTCTTACCATACCTCCAGCCACATCGAGCTTAGAAGAGTTCAAGATCTTGCAGTTGAAAACCTATTTGATGGGGAGTCTTCAGTGCCAGAGCCAAATAAGAATAAATACAAACTTTGGAAGAAAAACTTTGAGATCCATCTAAATCATTCTGAATAGACTAAACCCTCGGCGAACCCCAAACAACTTGTAATGATAACAACAAGGGTACAAAGCTTGGTCGAACTACTCAATACCATCAAACTCTAACTTGCTTTTGATAGATTCATTGTAAGTTACTTCATTACCTTTCGTTAAACTAATAATCATTTTTTTGCACACTTCATCCCCTTTTCTCGGACATCAAAGTATATAGGTGAAACCTAGCTTGTAGAGCTGGAAATTACGCATTAAATCATTAGGTGAAGAAATTCTATAATATTTTCATTGTATAAAACTTCGTTTGCTCCGAATTTAGGCAGATGAACAAGAATTATATTCCACATGCTGATTTCTCGCATGTTGCTCCTTTTGAAGGTGACTTAGTTACTATCCCTATATGGTTACCTTTGACAACCTTATTCTCACCCTTTAGAGGTTGAGCGCCAAGAAAATGAGTGAAGATTGAAGCGTAAAATAACCCTTCTAAAAAGATAAATCATGATGATTCTTTAGATATTGAGGCGCTTAAGGACGCCAAATCATAATAAACAAAGATGATATAAATTAAGGGTTTTGTTGGTACGGTTGGAGGCTCAGTTGGGACAGTAGGGTCAAATTGGGTTGATAGCTTTGAAAGCTCGACAAATGTAACATTTTCCAATCATGTTAACAGCTCTGGAGACCCGAATGACCTCTCATCAAATTATGCAGCCAACTGAAACCCTCGGGAGAGCCTAGAAGTTTAAGGAAACCAAGAGAAAAGGAAAATGCCCTACTATGCAAGCGCAAAACCTATGTTAACTTGTCGCTCTATAGGTAAATGTTTCAAATATTTATACCATGGATTCTAGAAAGTCTTTAGCCAATACTTGAACTTGGAAAATTTCCCTCTAACTTGAAGTAAATTTCCGTATAACTTGAACAAATCATATATATAATCAGTTGAGCAATGGTTATCTCATATATTTTAACTTGTGCGGGGTACATACAACATATTCAAAATCATTTTGAAAAAGCTAGTGATCACAACCTAGAGTTTCATGATTTCTTAAATTTGGAGTTTTATGGATGTTTACCTATCTGAAGCTGGGTCTTTTATAAAAGAATGTGGTAGAAAAGCAATGACCAGAGGGTGTGGCTTTGGAATTTGAAAACGAAGCAGAGGAGATCTTTGTGGTTGAGTATGGTTATATGGTGAACGACAAAGGAAATTCTAGCTTTGACACGAACCCATTGCCATCATTTGTCTATGTTGTTATTGTCGACCCTTCCTAAACTAGTGAACTACCGAGATGTGAAAAAGATAATATTGTTTTAAATAAATGATTGAAGTTATTAGGTTTCTTGTTTCATCCTGTTTTTTTTTATTAATTTCCATCTGAATTGAATTTCCTGTACGCCCATGGCACTTTACCTTTGTATCTTTAAGCTATTTTGTTTATAGTCAAAACTAAAGTCCCTTGTGTAGAGAGTCCAGAGACGACTGGTGTTCGTTGATCTTGTTATGGTCACATTATGTAGACCAATGGAAGAGGCTAGTCTCCTTCAACACTTGGAAAAAATGGAAAAATTCGTCGAAGGATCGCAAGATGAATATGTTAACAACATCAAACCTTCATACCAAATCAGTTTCTATCATCTTCTCTCGTAAATCAACTAACTAAGTAACTTACTATACCATACCCAAAGTCCCATTTTCAGAGTTCAACTTGAGATTGATAATCCTTCGGTTTTTGAATATTTCAATAAGGTCGGCTATATGGCTGGAATCATCAAGGCTTTTGTCCAACATATTATCAATATAGGCTTCGACATTACGGGTTATATATCCAACGAAATTCTTGTTAACTAACGTTTAGTAAGTTGCACCCACATTTTTTTAACTCAAACGACATAATTTTATTACAATGCAAAACCAGATCGATGCTGAATATAGTATTCTTTTTTATCATCTACGTGCAGTTGTATTTAATTATACCTTAAATAGGAATCCGTGAAGGATATAATCTTGTTACTGTACACGAGGTTTACTAGTTGATCAACCTTTATACCGCAAAATGATCATTAGGACATGTTTTGTCTATATGTATAAAATGCATACATATTTAACATTTTTTGCTTTTATTTCTAACCAAAACCGGATGTACTGTTCGAATAGGTTAGTGTGACTCTCAAATGCGACCCATAATGGAGAGTTGGCCAACCTTAACCATTATGGATGTCGCATTTTAAAAAGAAACATGACACGTCTTCTACTTTATTGGCTTGACATTCACATTGATGGACAATTTAGGACAAATGATATGGAAGGCGACTCTCATCACTTCTTTTGTATTCAATGAAAAAAGTATCAAAGTTTTTAGATAATAAATCAATCAATTGAGACATAAGGTTACACGATTATGCAATACCAATCTTCAAACTCCGAACTTGAAGGTTTCAGTGTCTTTGCTTGGTATTACCAAACTCGGGGTTTCTCTTTGGTTGTCCATAACATTGAGCTCGACTAGAGACCACTGACTGATATATCTTCAAACAGAGAGATCATATAACATTCATGGATGCCCTTTTGATTTATGTTTATAACCTCCACCTTGATCCCTACAACATAATAAAGACAATGGTATACAAAAGAAGCAATAACTTGTATTTTATCAAGCTATGACCTTCCAAGAATTTCATTATAGGAGGAAAATGAGTCAAAACATATGAACATAACAAAGACAACCTTCTTGCATTTTCTTTTTCCCAAAATGACTTCACCCTCAAACTCTTCACATATTGGGGCGCTTGGGCCTGCCAAACCGACTACTGGCCTTTCAGAATTTTGGATTGCTCGAGGGATTTTTATATTATCATAAGTATTTTTAAATAGAATATTGGTTGATCTTCCGCTATCGATTAATACTCTTTTAACATTCTACCCAGAAATGCTGGAATTAATCAATATGTAATCTTTATGATGTCCTGCCACTCCTATAAGATCATGAGCATAAATGATGAGTTAAAGCAGTGACGTAGCCAGAATTTGATCCCTATGGGGTCCTGGTTATCGTCCAAGAACGAAATAGAGACAATATAAATCTGAATTGTTTTTGCGCTATGTATGTTTTTTGTTTGTTTGGTTAACTAGTGTTTTTTGTATTCATGAATCCCTTATGTATTGGTTATTTTCTTCAGTATTTTGTCAATCTATAATCATGACCACACCAAAGTTATCGGGTTTGACGATGCTTCCTCACATTTAGGTATTTTTATCTTAGTCTTTTTTTACTTATCTTCGTATAATGTGTGTATCTTGACACGTCTTTGATTGTCTTGAGATCTGTAGGAGTTCAGAGACGACAAATCTATGATATTGTCAATGTTCTTGAAAGTGTTGGATTAAAAAAAAAAATTCTTTGAGCTTCGAATTTTAATTTACTCGAATTTAACTTACTTAGCTAGTGTTGAAATTAGATTATTGTTAAAAGCAAAAAAAAGTGTACATGAAAAAGATTTAAAGCAATCCATTAAATTTTCTAAAACACATATCGTTTAAGTTAACTCTATTTGATATTTATTAACTTACTTTTCTATTTAAATGTTTTGGAGTAGTCATTCCTTAAATATATATTATTGAAAAAAAAATGTACATGCAAAAGATTTAAAGCAATCCATTGAATTTTCTAAAACACATATCGTTGAATTTAACTCTATTTATATTTTTAGAATAGTCATTTTTAAATATATATTATTGAAAAGCAAAAAAAATGTACATGAAAAAGATTTAAAACAATCCATTGAATTTTCTAAAGCACATATCGTTTAAGTTAACTCTATTTATATTTATTATTTTAGAATAGTCATTCCTTGAATATATATTATTGAAAATAAAAGTTTAAATATATATTTAAAAATAAGGAATCAAATATATATTAAAAGTGTTTCCATTTTAACCTTAAATAAAAAACTGGAAGCACCACCTGATGTTTGAACCCAGATCTTTGGGTTCCTACCGCAGGTTTTTCCACTGAAACACGGGTACTTTAGGATTTAGGAATGTTTATTATTATATATAGTATAATTTCGTGGGTTCGTGGAACCTAAAGACTCCACTGCAGCTCCGTCAGTGAGTTGAAGATAAGAGGTTCGGTAGAAGTGAGTGGAAGTTGTTTTAGGTACTGAAACTCAAAACCTTATTCATGTTTATTTACTGAGGTCTTAGTAATACCAGATAAAGACTTCTCCTCAAAATCAGTGGTCCATATAATATCTCGGTTGGAATTCAGGTCAGGATACTAATTTTTTTATTATATAATGGTAACAACGATTTTTCTTCATTTGGAACCACCACTGCACCTTATATTCTAAGGGGCCCCAGACCTTGCTCCTGCACTCTTTGGCTATCCCATACTATCTCTTTAAATAGAATCCGCCCAAGGTTTAAAAAACTTGATCAATTTCCCGTAATCGATTAGACTTTTAAAATTGTCTTCTTAAATACCATACCATCCTTGTTAGATGATGAAATTATCATAATAGAACTTATATAGTTTGTATGAATTTATTTTCTCCTAAAATTTCACTATAAAGAAGGGTTTTTGGGATTGTACTACCTATACACACCTTAGTATCAACCAAAACATCTTTCATTCCGAACTTCTTCACAACACCATATATTACCTTTATATCTCGACCACCTTCTTCTTCATCCTCCTCTTCCTCTCCGTTATCCGACTCCCATGGACGATCAACTAATGTGATATTGTCCGCTTTGGGCGATTAGTCCCGCACGGTTTTGCTCTTGGTTCACTCCCAAAAGGCCTCACACTAGTTGAGATATTTCATTCACTTATATATTGTAAGTACTTGTTCAGTCTAAGCGATGTGGGATAAAGGATCAAGTTTACTCGCTCTTAACACTCTCCCTTAAACTTGATCCGCGGAATGACATATACACTTTATGCATTCCGCCTCACTCAATACACCCATTGCATGGCTTAGAACACAAGTTTCAACCTTGCTCTGATACCATGTTAGAAATATCTCCACCAACTAATGTGATATTGTCCGCTTTGAGCGATTAGTCCCGCACGGTTTTGCTCTTGGTTCACTCCCAAAAGGCCTCACACTAGTTGAGATATTTCATTCACTTATATATTGTAAGTACTTGTTCAGTCTAAGCGATGTGGGATAAAGGATCAAGTTTACTCGCTCTTAACACTTCTATGTTGGAGTTCATATTCCAGACATTTACAATGGTGTTCTTACGTACCCTCTCGAGAAGACCTTGAGCAACTCTCAGAGTATCTTTCTCACCATAATCATAAGCTTTGGCCGCATGATCTGACCATTCTTTTTTGGACCCCTCCATCACCGTTCTCATCCGGCTAAGATCTGCCTTAAGTTAAGAATTTTCCAACTTAAGGGAACATGACGTAATAGTAGTCTTCTTCACTTGCTTCAATAGAAAGGTATTTTTCTCAATCAGCTATGTTGATCGCTTCACAAAAATATCGTTATGCCCGGTCTGCTCACTGTTCTGGTAAATCAAGGATTCATTCAACCCCAACAGCTTCTCATTTCGCAACTTCAAAGAATCCCTCACAGCACTAAGTGCAGCTGATACCTCCTCAATCAAGGCATTTTCTTTAAAAATCTTCTCAAAATAAAGCTTAGATGATGTGTAAGCCCGTTTGTACCACAAAAATTCCAAATTAATAGCCTTGCTAGAGCCAAACACCAACGACACTTAAAATCCTCTATGGCCTTGGTATCAATATGAGTCATTTTTATGATGGCTAATACCATTGAATTGTGATGATTCTGCCAAAACAAACGTAAAGAAAAATAAGGATAAATAAATACTTAAAATCTAGAGTTTTTAACAAGACAAACATCTCTAGGAAACTTAATACAACAACTAGTTCTAGTTAGCATTGCAAAATGTTGGTCATTGGCATGTTGTTATAGTAAGTCAGCTCTGGGAAGTGTTTCAACTCGTGGTATATAAGAAAATAGGGTGTCAATATACTAATTAAAACAAGGCGTTGATCATCTCCCACTATTGATGGCTTCTCGATGGAAGAAGGGTTAAGGTTAGACATCTTAGTCACATTCATGTTTCCACCGTCCCTTGGTGAATTCCCCACTTTCTTTCTATCATCGGCCATGATACCAGCATAGCCAGGATCCAGTTGCTCAACCACTTGATTTTTATCTGATAGGTCTTCAGCCTCTTGATTTTTACCTGAGGGTCATCATCCACAGTGAAGGCTTATTAGAAATGATAGTGGGAGGAGTGTCACGATCACTAACTTCAATAGCCTCGTTCGGGCGAACACCTTCAACACCTCCTACCACCGAAGTATTCTCCCAAAGTTGAGGGTTCGAACTTATAACCATGGCTAACTTATCCTTAGCAGACTCCTCACGAGCATCAAACAAATCATGTCGTTCTCCAACAAGAGCACTGTTTTTTGTTAAAAATCTCTTCGTCTTGCTCACCCCAGAATATTCAATAGGAATACAAATCTTTTTCCTCACTTCTCCATCACCCCTCCTCGAGAGGGAAAACACGATATAATAAATCTACTCTATTTAATCAGAAAAACTTAAAGTCCCTCTATCATCCGACAGATGGATTTTCTCGACATCATGAACCAACTTCTTTTTCTTTTTTAGTTTGGGTTGTACATGATCAACATCCCGACAAACCCAGTTCTTAGCAGAACCTTCTACAAATGGTACATCTTTATCATCCTGACCAACACATTTCAAGGGGTGATCCAACCCCATACCCGTAAGATTCTTCCCATATACTCTCTCTTGCAATATGTCAGCCACTTGATCAATACTAGCCACTTCCAATACCACGATAATCATTATTTTTCCATATTTTGACATCATTCTCTCTGCCTCAGGCCACAACCCTACTAACAAAAATTCAAAGGGGTAAAGAGGCGATAGTATTCAAGATACCTGGCCAAAAAAGTTATAACTGATAGTTTCTCCAAAGGGTTTATCCCTGGTTCTCCATAAATATTCATCCACAACTCTTAGTACTTCCCTAAATCTGTACCTTTAATAAACAAAAACATAAATATCATTAAATTACCGTTAATAGACCATTCACAATAAACAAAACCAATACAAATTCCTAACTTACATGTCTTTATCCATATTTGCTCTAACTAGAGATTATTCTCTATGATGGGATGCTCCCAGTTACCCGAGACAAAAATAAAGGAATGATTCCGTGTTTATCATACATGGGAAGATTAAAAATCTTATGCCCGCTACACATCAATATATATTAGTAGGGGGTACCCGAGGATTTATAAACATCAACACTAGACAGGAAGTCGGCCAAGCAAACCCGAATATCCAATATCTTAGAAGTTACTAATATGCTCAACATCAGCCACCAACTGTTTGTAGTAAGTTAGGTCTAGCATATTATAATTTACCTAATATATTTATTGATAAAATTAGGAAGGGTAGGAGTAGCCCACAATCGAAGAGGGTAATATAAAAGCACGTTTCACCCTCTCGAGTAGTATGAAGTTGTTTACCCGGCTCGGGTACCCTAGTCTCAACGGAATCAGAAAGGAAGTATTCTACCCTAAGCCTACGATGCCTCTTTGCAGTTATGTATTTATAGGAAGAAGTCAAGCGACTAAAAAATTGTCTGAAGAATTCCTTATCTTCCACCTTATCCTCTGGTGGTAGGCTTGGATCGTATTCTCATATGACTTTTTTTTTGAAACTCCATTGCGAGACATTTCTGGTGGGCAACAAATTCATTCCCAATAGAGAATCCAAAACCCACATCATAAGAACTTAGGATTTGCCGATGAAGGGTAATATGCATATAAAGATCACCACATCAAGCTAATCCCACAACTTTTACCCACATAATATAAAGGAAGAACGACATCAATAGAAGAATAATAATTCATTACTTGTGGATCACTATCTCTTGTAAGTTGATGAATGTATTAGTTAAATAACATAAGTATTAAAATAAATTTAGCAACACAATTCTCTCTCCATATGATCCAAAATAAAAGAAACTGAATCTAACTTTCGGCAATGAAATTTATACAACCATAAAAAATGTTGGGCCAAAGGAATAAAGGCATATGATGTTGAAAAGGGCATGTGAGTAATAAACATACTATAAGTATTAAATGGTATAAAACATGAAGCACCATTTTTAGGAAACGTGTATATGATTTATGCACTTCCAGAGGAAGTGACACGATACTTGACGCGTCGCAAATACTTACTGACGATAGCATACCGCACATCTGTAAATTCAAATAATAAAGTTAAATTATAAACATGACACATGATAACAAACGGAGAGCCACAATCATACCTTACCTCGTCTCAATTTTCTTATATTATTTAAAATACAAACTATTAAACAAGTTAGCATTATAAAAAGACTAGATGGAGTCCTGATAAGGCATAAATACCTCGGTCGGCATACATCTACTGACATTGACGAGGTGAGCTCAGTATTTCACTAGAAGAATACTAAGCATAAAGATGATCAATTATAACTATCCGTAGAGTTACCTCGGTCGGTAACAAATATGCAACATTACAACACGGGGTACAACCAAGCAAAAGGGAAATGATATATGTAGTCGTTTATTGACCAAAGACGTTAAAAGGAAGTGTATGTGGACGCACAAGACCACTAACAATGTTCTTAGGATGGCATGGAAAACGCGGGGGCTTAACATTCACCAACGAACACCACAATATAGTGACAACTACTTCTCAGATAATGAAATAAACCAAACACTGATTGTAATATATAAATAGGCCTATGATCTTTCATTAAGATGTGTGCTATTTTTATACTCAATAGAGAAAAGTGAATTATATAAATTTTCTTCTTGATTTCTTGATTATAATTAAACGCTTATCATAAAAATCATTTATTAGCAACCATATTGACATAATTGACATGCATGATAATTAATTTATGCCAATGTGTTCACAATATCTCCCTAACAAAGCCTTCAATATTTACATGTCCTTCGAGTAAACACTACCAGTTAATCCCTCATCATCATCCAATCATTCTGTATCGATGTATGCAACCATTCATCTCTCCTTGTATAATGGATCTTCATATTTCACTTCCTTTTTGAGGGATTAACATGGTCAAGACATGCTTGCAACATGCCCTCGCTCACATAAGTCGTCTATTAGAGGATCAATCTCGTTCTCCTCTAACACCCATTTCATAAAACGACATACAACTAAACACTGATGAGGATCTATTAGAGGCCAACTTGAATACACATAAACCTAAGCTTGATCAATTCTCCGCTCTCAAATTCATCAATCATTTCATATTCTAGGTGGATTACCTTATTTTGGGCCCTTGTAATTGCGGTAATGTTTATTTCCCTTCGTCACCAACATCCATCCGTGCTCCACTCTGACCCAAATATATAGGTATCAGTTCTTTTAAGAACTAAAGTTTGATGAATTTCAGGAACATCCAATACAATATGCTGATTATTGTAGGACACTGATGACAGTGCAGACAACACATATGGTCTAATAAAATATAATGCAAATGAAAGTGACAATGATGACCATGTTCTGGTAGAACTATAAAAATTTATTGTATTATTGAGCAAGATTATGTAAGCTATAATAATTTAACCAGACTTCATACGGTCGAAAAATAAGACTTTACCAATACGCCGATGAGAAGTAAAGAGAAGAAGTTCAAACCCAAACTAAGAAATTTCAGGCCACCTACTGAGTTGAGGTATCTCTAGTTAGCAGATGGGGTTGGATTCAACTTGTCAAAATCATTTAAAGACAACCTCGAGGAGTACATTATCAAACAATATCGAAGTGTAAAAACATACAAGAATGATAAGATTTGTAACAGATTTAAATGTAGTGCACCAAACTGTAAATGCTTTTTTAGGCTTCTTACTAAGGTTGCGCCTTTATATAAAGGATCAAGACATTCAACGATAATCACACATGTGTTCTTACAAATTGCAATAGATATGTAGATTATCAACGGATTGTTAAACACTACATAAAAAGGTGGCAAGCTGATATGGGCTATTCGGTCGAGAGCCTAATGGATGATTTGGGAAAATATTATTTAGTGAAAATCACTAGCGCCAAGGCTTATTGTGCAAAGTCGAGAGATCTTAATATTGTTATTGGAGATGACACAATTTAGTATGACCATGAACTTATAAGGACCAATCCAAGGTCTACGGTTGTTGTCAAATACAACAAATCCGTGTTTGAAACAAATTTACATGTCTTGATGGATTGAAGAAGAGGTTTGTTACTGGTTTTAAGCCGATGCTTGTGCTAGATGGTTTCTTCTTGAAAGGGCCATTTCGAGTATAGTTACTAGTTTTCTTATTGTCGACGCTGAACATCCAATTTAGGATCAACCAATATTCCCATATATTCTTAAAAAGATGACTAAGAATTATAATCAGGAAAGTGACTACGACGTGCTTCCTTCTGGAGGACCAAAGTTTTAGGTTGAAGAGAGAAAGGTCCAGTACAAGTTCGTGGTTGACTTGGATACAAGTTTGTGGTTGCATGTAACTTGTACATTGGTGGCAACCAAATAGATTACACCTCTAAATAGTTTATGATGTCAAAATAAATTCTATATATTCTAATCTAATAAACCTGATTAATGGATACCAACGTTGGCCAATGAACACTCTAAATCATGTTCAAGATCTACTAGTTAAGATAGTTAGAGGAAAGCAACAAACTGCTAGGAGGAATGATCCATCGAATGACTCCAACCATCCTTACAATCAACCACATCTTGAGTAACAAAGCTATCTAGGAATGACAAAACCCTTAGATGTTCCAAATCTAAGGGAGTTGGACATAATAAACAAAAACTGTACCTCTACAACCAGTCAATTTTAGACTAAGGCACATCCACAACCAATAACCCTTCTACACCAGGTACTGATAATCTAGTTAGTGTTTTTATCTTAAAATATCTTCTGCTATTGTTATCAAATGCCCTATAATACATGATAATACTATCTAATGTTCTATAATACTAGATAATACTATTTACTACTCTCTAGAAAGTTCTATTGCTATATAATTCTCTATAATACTTGATAATGTTATCTAATGCTCTCGAGTAATTCTCTATGATGTTCTATAATACATGATAGTGCTATAAAATATAATCTAATTCTCTATAATATCTAATGTGAACCTATATTTGCTATATTTGTTATTTTTGATATTGTCTCTTTTTTGTAATAGGTTGAAGGCACATTCGCAGCACCTGTTAGTAAACCTCCAAGATTTACTATAATACCAGTAAGTGTTGTATAATTTTTAGTCACCCTTTTAATAAAAAGATAGCAAGTATGTGTTTTTGTTGTTCTCTCTCTCTCTCTCTCTTGAAACATGATGAATGAGCCTTTTTAGGGTGTCAATGCACATTAATCTATGATGTAAGTACTGCATATTAGTGTTGTTCATTTTCTGTATAGTGTAAAAACTTTAAATTAAATTATTAATATTTTGGGTTGGTGTGTGTAAGCATGATAGTCTAGTCCACTATTTTGAAAGAAAAGACAACTATAATGTCAAACATGTTGCCTCTCTATTAAGATTCGTACATTTTATATATTAAATTGATTTTGGACATATTATCCTAGAAATTTGTAGTTTTATATATTAATATTACAGATTAGTACTACTATATACTCTTCTCAAAATAACATAAGTTCACTACATACGGGTTGGGTAAGAGGAGGAACTATGCAAGGGTATAAGAAAGTTTTCCAAAAGCAAACTAGAGGTAAAGAACGAGTTTCCTCAAATTATCATAGGGTCTTTCAAGCAACAAAAGATATATGGTTTTGCATCGGGTGCACCTCGGTTTTCCATTGCAGCAACGAATAGTGATGCAACATCTTCTGGTAGATTTGTATCATCTTCTGGAGGATCTACCAATAACTCGGGCAACAAGAATGAGACGACAGGTGATTCACAAGAATCGGTGGAGGGTGGTGGTAACCATGTTGTTAACATTACTGAACCACAACTGAATTGGTGGGTGGTTAGTCACTTAATGTGTTGTATGGTTACTAGTTATGGTTAGATGATGTAGGATTAATTTTAGTGATTAACTTAGTTGGATGACTAGATTATGAACTTAGTCAATTCTTGATGGTTAGATGCTTTGGGTTGTTTTTTATAATGACCATAACATATCTTCTATACCTATGTATTAAGTATGGAAATTTCAGTATAATAACAGATCCAATATTAGGTTTTTATGTTCATATTGATATTATTGTAATGGTTATATTGATGTTGTTAATATGAAGATTAAATTCTGTATAGGTTTATGGTATAATAATAGCTTGCTGCAGTTATATGGTTGTGAAATGAATGCAATTCACTATTTTTGTTAGTTGATGTATGGTTGCTTTTCATAACCATGAAGCCATCAAATCGCCATGAATCACCATTAAAGTGTGTCTACTTTTTTTGTTTTCCAAACAATTCAATTATTGTTTTGGTGCTTCTCACAGTCTGGTTTTTTATCAATGAAATTCTGGTTTTGTAAACATACAATTGAGTTACATTCACACCATTTAAGTTATATCAATTAATCTCAATTGAGTTTCATATACAACAAACATCTTGATTTTACATCAATTCCAATTCAATAATTTTAAGTTAAATTGAATGCAAACAATTGAGGCATTTAGATTCGAGGCTAAATAACAGAAGCCTAATATTCTGGTTTTTAAGAATTCCAGCTCCAAACAATTGAATTTATCTTCATCCAGTTTCAAATTTAACTAAATTCAATTGAATTCCTTACAATTAATAAAATTCAACTCAATTTTATTCCAATTCAATCCCAATTCCAAACATAAGGTGAAATAACAAGGAACAAAATACTCTTGATACACAAATAGCCGTTACACTTTACAAAAAACACAATTAACAACAAACATAAAATTCAATATATACTAAGAACCTAAATTATCAAGTTCTTATTTTGAAGTTCTTTCCCATCTTTTCATGTTTCTTTAGTAGACTTTTAATCACGAATTGTGACCTATTATTAACAATGGTATTATTCCATCTAAAATAATGGTGGTATTCAACTTTCTAATAAATTAAAACTTGTTTATAACTGATATACGATAACAAAAAATAACAATCAAAATGAAAATGAAAATGAAAGAACACTTACCCCGCAATAGCCATATCCATTGAGTCTTCTATCCAGATTCGGGGTTGTCCAAGCCGTTTTGGTTACAATGGGTAACACATAATCATAAAACCAAAAACCTAAACTACATAGAGGTTTTGAGGTATTAGAAAGGAAATTGATGGGTTTGTTGGAAAAATAGACTGAATATAGAGAAGATAAAGAAGACAAGATTTGAAATTATGTTAGAGAATAAGTTTAATGATGATAATGGTGAGGTTCAAAATCGAGAAGGAAAACTGGATAGAGAAAAATGTTCAATTTTAGGGTTTAAATTTGGGTGTAACCGGGTCGGGTTATTTTTTATAAATGGGTCGATCCAATTCAACTAGTAATTTGGATAATTTAGTGAAAAATAAATGTTAAAGGGTAAGTAAGTAAAAGTAAATAGAAAGTATTTAAAGTTTATTGGTAAAAATTTAAAGAAAAAGTAAAATGGTAAGAAATTAAGTTTCGGAAATTTTAGGTGTGAAATATAAAGCGATCGTATTTGCAACAAAAAAATTATAATTTGGCATGAAGGAATCTTAATGGCTGGTTGCGGCATGGTCGGGGTTTTCAACTTTCTAAAAAAGTTCAGGAAGTGAAATTTGAACTTTGACGCGGTCACAGAACTTGCAGCGGCGAAGTAGTCCAAATATCAAATATTAACAAAAGCTCTTATCGTGGTCTCCGCAAGCCTTTTCTTAGTCGTTACAAATTCCAACAAGTGTCTCTCAAAAGAAATATATCTTTCCAATAAACTAGATATCTTATCACCGAGATTCTTCTTAAGAGTTTTGTGAAATATCATGACCTTCTATATATGTTTACTAATCCCTATAAATATGTAGAATATTTGAAAAATATGTAGCACACGACATATAATACATATATTCCTCAACCTTTTGTTGAAGTTCAATACATCTTATTTATTAAATTTTGCAATTTTTTATTTTAAATTTCTAGTTGTTTGTATTTTAAGATTATAAAAAGAGAAAAGTACCAGTAAATACCTTCTCAACTATGTAATTACCCGGCGGTACCCGCTTTTTGGATAGTGTCACTTGGTACTTTGAATTGAAATTTGGACAAAAATACCCCCGACCAAATATAGGCGCGCTGGTAAAAAAAAAACTGGTACAATTCTCAAGATGCGAATTGCTTGCAATTTCTGAACGATTCTCATGATAAGATGCGAATTGCTTGCAATTTCTGAACGATTCTCATGATAAGATGCGAATTGCTTGCAACTCTTAGGATTTCTGAACGATTCTCATGATAAGATGCGAATTGCTTGCAATTTCTGAACGATTCTCATGATAAGATGCGAATTGCTTGCAACTCTCAGAATTTCTCAACGATTCTCATGATAAGATGCGAATTGTTTGCAACTCTGGGTTTCCTGAACAATTCTCATGATATGATGCGAATTGTTACTGGTGAAATTTTATTTTTTTAAAAAATAAAAAATATCATCAATGGATCTAGTTTTGTTCATTTTTAAAAAACAAAAGTGATGGTACTTTCATTTATTTTTTTCGAGCTCCGGTTCGAAAGATACGGATCTTTAAAAATAAAATTAAAGGAAAAGTAGGAAAGAGAAGGAAAGAGAAGGAAAGAAATTTTTTGGTTACATGGCTTTTCATGAATGGTGAGGGTAGTTAGGGTATTAAAATAAAGTTAGATACTATGTGATAATTAGGTAGTTGAGTTGGGTATTAAGTGACAATTGATCAAACCTTGGGTACTAGATGACAATAAAATAGTTGAGTAGGTACCTTTGGTACATTTCCTCTTATAAAAATTGTTATATTCTTAAAAAATTACCATTAAGATCAAAACAATAAATTGATCGGAACAATTTTTTTTTTCAAAACGTATTTAATAAACATTTCATGCTTTCATATTTTGGATAATTTTTCGATAAAAAAATGCATCATCAATGACCGCAAGTTTTTGTTTCAGTGGTTTATTTTTTCCTAAAAAATTATATCAGGATCTTCTTACTTATATCTTTTTAAGATTTACCCTAAACTCAAAAGACAATTGCTAATTTTTTAGATCAAACTTAAATAGTTTACTATCATACCTAGTTTAAAAATTAAATTTATTAAAAATAATAGAATTATATTTTGAAATAGTACTAATATAATAATTTGATATACGTGTTTCTATTCTTACCCACAATAGCGGGTATATTTCATCTCTCAAAAGTGCGCCACATCAACATAATTCCTAAATAATTCTGAAAACATTTCACTCTACGCAGCACAGCACAGAATATTTCATCTTTCAGCATACCCCACCATATTTATCTCTCTTCCACATCGTAATACAATATAATATCCTACTATATATATTTATATTTCTCTTTCTTATTATTTAATATATATTTAGATTAAAGTTATATATCTTAAAATAAATAATTTTTATAAATTAACATAATATATTTTCATTATAACTATAAATTATAAAATTAAAATAATTAACAAAATAATACATAATATATAATCAATTTAAATTTAAAATATAAAAATAAAATTGGTTTGATTTAAAAAAACCTAAACTTTTAGTAGAATAAATAATTTAATTTTACTAAAACAACCCATGATATTATTGATCATCTAAATTTATTTGTTAAATTTCTATTTAAATATTTATAGTGTTTCTAAAAAACTTAATAAAATAAATCTGAATACATTTCGGTGTGTGAATCAAACATACCAAGTATAAATACATAGATCTCAAAAAATTATAAATCATGGAATAATTTATTTATTTTTGTTACTTACAAAAATGTTCCAAAAATTGTTTCAAAAAACTTAATAAAAAAACTGAAAAATATTGATGTATGAATCAAACAAACCAACTCTCTATTTATAGATCTCAAAAATTTATAAATTATGGTATACTATTTTATTTTTTAATTACTAAAAAATTCCAAAAATTATTTAAAAAAATTAATAAAAAAATTTAAAAAATTTGGTGTCTGAATCAAACAAACCAAATCTCTATTTATAGATCGCAAAAAATTATAAATCAAAAATTTATTAAAATATTCAAAAAAACATTTTCAAAATATTAAATATATAAAAAAAAAATCGATGTCCAAATCAAACCAAACCTCTATTTATAAACATAAAAAAATAAAAAATATTAATATATATTTTTTATTTTTTTTAACCGCTATTTATACGGCAAAAGATTTAAAAAAAAAAAATACAACAAAACGTGCCACATGGTACGGTGACGTTGGTCTTTTCGAAAGAAGAGTTCATCTTTTAAACCTCTTTCATCTTTTAAACCCATGTCACCATAGAGAAATACATGCATTACACCGCTGCAGGTGGTCTAATAGTTATAATAGCATGTTTATTATTATTCCTAGTCTATATTATTCTACTTATATGTCTCTTTTTCTTTTAATCTGAAACACTAGATTAAGAGTTGTCACAGGTTTGGACATGTCCATTCTTATTTCAGTTACAATATTGAACATAGCGTTGGTTAGTTCCAAAGTTTGATCATGAAGACCTGAAAAATGGTGTTTTTCCTTTCTTAAAAAAATGTTTAAGAGTGTTATCTATTGAAGACCGTACTTTTTCAAAAACATCTCAAGAAGTTAATTTTTTTATTTGATTTATTTGATATGTTCTGATTTTGTCTCTCAAATAATTGAGTATATCTATATGTCATCGTACACCAACTAGTACTACTGTTACAATGATTCAAATATGTTGTCTGTTACAATGATTCAAGTATATTGTCTATAGTATTAGATTGCTTTTTTAGGGGTATTTATGGAAAGAGTAGTTTATTTTCAAACACTTCTAATTGGATGCATTATTTTTGCTTTATGGAATATCGTGCTTCTTATTTCATTAGTGGCAGCACAAACCTATTATTTATTTGTTGATATAAACAAAAGGTAACATTAAATATATAAATAAAAATTAAAGTTGAAACAAATTTACAGGTTATTTTCGGGTTAAGGTCATATTATTTCTTCGCGTTGTTTTCTCAAGTGGCAAGTGTTTCTTCATGTTGTTTTCTCAAGTGTCAAGTGTTTCTTCATGTTGTTTTCTAAAGTGGTATGTTTTGATCTTTTGATACTTTATCATTCTCATTCTGCTTGTTTTCTTCAGATTTTATATGTCAAACACAGCCCACAAATTATGGATTTGAATTCTAACTTACTTTTTATTTTCGCTCAAAATAAGTTTAAGACTAGTCCCATTTTGTCAAAATTTAGTTAGACCTTTTAACTGTAGAAGTTCGTAATCTTCAATTCAAAATTTAGTGAGACCTTTTAAAAATATAAGGTTATAATTTTGGCTTCTCCATATATTAAAAACATAACCTACTTATAAGTGAACGCTACGCTACCTATATATTAAACGTTATATACATATATATATACAATACAGTAATTAATTTTTTTTAATTTAAAACTAAATAATTTATTTATTTAACTTATTTTTTTTAAAAAAAAACTTACCTCTTTGATAACAAAATAATAGATTCACTCTATTAGAAACCAAATCTTTGAAAAGGCCATATCAAACCCAAAATTATTCATCAAATCATAAATCTATTGTATTCTATATTTTCCAAGTTTAGTTTTTATTATAGATTTTTTTTATAAATAACAACCCAATCTACTATAAGATTTTTTTAGTTACTTTTTGCCAGAAGGTAGTTAAAATTAATTCAAAATACATAAATCATTCAAAGTTTAGGCTATTGCATTTGGAGGGTTCAACATTGAATGAATACAAGTGTCAGTATCCATCCATATGTTCTCTTCAGTTGAAACATTCAACTAAGGTTACTTTGTTTCAACCGACTATTTTGTAGAGCGAATAAAGATACAATAGTGGTAGCTCTTCGATTCTATGAAACATATGATGATATTGGTGGTAGGAATCAGAGTAAGTTTTAAGTCAACTAGATGAATACAAATACATGTATTTTTTTTAATCATCTGAAATTTTAATTTGATGAAAAAATTGGATCAAGAGGCCAATACAATGAAAAAGGCCAAGATGGATCATAATCCCATCTGGCTAAGGGTAATACACTCAAAACCTTAAGTTTCTATAATCAGATTCTTTCTTCGCCTCTTCAACAACCATTCTCCACCCCAAATACTCAAAAATCATTTGAAGAAACAAAATTTCTTTGAGAATTATCTTGCCTCTCAATTGAGCCCGACTTTCAGCATTAATTAGAAATTTCTTGGAAGATACATTTCATTAGACAAACAAAAGAGAAGAGAACAATTGATCTCAGGTAAGCTCTATAGAATCACTGAGTCTCAAAGATTAGGATCCATTCTTATGTAGCTGGTTCCCAAACTCTCGAGAAATGTGATAGCCCTAATAAAGTTTGGGGCTTGATTTTTGTTAAAATCCATTCCAATAGTGGTTTTGAGAGTTTCTTTGGCAATCCAATTAGCCGCTTCAAATTGTTTTCTGATAATATGAATCAAATTTATATGGCTAGAAATTAGCTTATGACAACAAGAGATGATAGGGATAGGAAACCATGAAGTTTTACTCCTAAGAATCATCTCAGTAAGAATAGAAGAATTTGTCTTTATATTGAGATTCATAATACCCTTCTCTTGACAAAAAATCAACCCATCAAGCAAGGCCCTGCATTCTGCCACAATCAGGTTACTTCTCCCGTACAACCTTTCATACCCAAAAGCAACGAGACCATTATTGTCTCTCACAATTCCTCCCTCACTAGTTTCATTGTATAGACTACAAGCTCCATCTTAGTTGGGCTTGTATCTATTTGATTTAGGATTAATCCATCAAAGAGACATATTAATTCTGGGTTTCTAAAGGTGATTTAGACAACCCAACGAAGGATTAGTAGATCCATATTTCCTCCAGTGCTTTTTTTAAGAAGAAATGATCTGTCTAAGCCCGTTAGAATAAGAATTACATGTTCGATCATACTATTAGAATTTATAAGATGATCATCATGCTTCTTCTTATTCCTTAAGTTCCATAATACCCAAGTAATAATAAGAAGGAGGATAGAGCATATATGCACAACCTTTTTAGAACTCCAGAACCATGTTATCACTAGATGAGGGAAAGTCATAGATCGATTGATTTGAATGTTCAAAAATCAGCAAAAAATACCCAAACTTTCCAGACAGACTGACATTCCACAAAAGTGTGTTCGATGGTTTCAATAGATTCACACTGTTGACACTTTAAAGCTAACAAAAATTTTCTTTTTTTGCAGGACAGAATCAATGGACAACCAGCTATGAAGAGTCATCCAAAAATTGAAAGAGTACTTAATAGGAGTAATCGAGTTCCAATTTTTAATATACAGGTTAGAACTATTGTCTTTCTTGTTAATGGTCTCCCAAGTTAATTTGGTACTGAACTGACTATCTAATGAAAGAGTCCATCTAGGATAGTCAGTGGAATTAGAAAAAAGACCTTCTGAATATTAAGATAATTGGAATCAGATATACCAACATTCCTCAGATCACTATTCCAACTACCATTAACCCAAAAATCTTTGACCAAATTATTCTCAAAACCAGACTTGTCTTCACCATCTGTCAATCCAGAAATCCATCAAGCCTACACCATGGTGTCAGACAATAAATCTTTTAACACTATCACTGACTTTCAGAGGTCTATACCATGTTTTAAAACAGTTAGTACCCTTAAAAAAATTATAGGATATTTCCGATTACAGTAAATGGAGAATAACAGTTTAGACCATAGAGATCTTTGATTTCTGAAGTTCCACCATAGTTTATAAGAGACAACTTTTTGAAGGTCTTCCAATCCCCTTATATTTGGACCACCTTGCCCATAGCTTCTACAAACATTGCTCCATTTAGTCCAGGTTACTTCCTTTTGACTATATATAGAGCCCCATAATAAGCTACTATATAACCTCTATTATTTGAATAACAGTTTTATGAATAATAGAGTTCTGCATGGTATATATAGGGTAGGTAGATATGATAGTTTGGATTAAGACAAGTCTTCCTCCAAACGACATAACTGTTTTGTCCTATTCATAATTTTTTTGACTGATTTTGAATACCAAATCATCAAAGTTACTCACTTTATTGCTTCTGTTAATTGTTATTCCCATATACTTTAAGGGCAAATAGCTGTGCTTGAAACCCGTTATCTTTTCAAGGTAAGAAATTCTGCTTGGATCATTTTTGAAGATACAAATAGCTTGGATTTCTATTTGTTAACTAATTGTCCCGATTTTTCTTTGTAATGAGCCAGGAAGTTACCAATAATAGAGAAAAAATTAGTATAACAATTACAAAAGATAAGCATATCATCTATAAACGCAAACCAAGGTATCTTCACACTGCCTCTAATCTTGTAAATAGTTTTAGGAAAATCAGCTGATAACTTCTTTAAACCTCTGACTTCTCATGAATGTTCCAACCTTTTAAGAAAGCCCCTTGCTTCTCAGATATTAGCAGATGCAGAATTGCATTGATTCTGTTGTTAAGCACGTTAGAGATTATCTTGTTGAACATTGTAGTTAGACTAATCGGCCTAAAATCCTTCCAGGAATTAGGAGATTTGACTTTAAGGATAAGACAAATTGCAGTTGCGTAGACACCATTAGAAATAGGTTGGTTTCTGAAAACATCCCCAATAGCTTCACACAAGTCTTTAGCAATTGTTGACCACAAAATTGAAAAAACTTCCCATTAAAGCCATCAGGGACAAGAGCAAAGTTAGGGTTTAGATTAATAATGATGTTATGAATTTCCTCTTCATTAGGTATCTTCATAACATTAGCATTCATATCATCATCTAAAGTTTTAGGGATTAAGTCCTGAATAATATTTGAATTCCTAGGAATGGGGATATCAGTCAATAAATCCTTTAAATAATCTACTGCAGAGTCTCCAATGTCCTTCTGGGTCCTCAATCCATTCAGTCTCATTCCAAATTATGTAAATTCTATTCATTTTGGCCCTTTTTCAACAAAATTTTGAAAGAAAGCAGTATTTGTTTCACCATTTTTGACCCAATCAGTATGGGTCTTTTGTTCCCAAAAGACTTCTTCCCTTTCAAGCAGCTTAAGGTGATTTTCCTTTGCAAAGTCAAGACATTTCTTATTTTCAACCGAGTTTGTTTGTTGATAGTTAATTTCCTTATAAGATAATTCTTCCTTAATCTAGTTAATAGAGTAAAAAATATTTCCAAAAATTATTTTGTTCCAAACTTGAAGATTATATTTTAATCTTTTCAGTTTGAACCAAAACTTTTGAGTAAGATTACCCTTAATCTCTTTAGACCAGCTAGCCTCCACAACCCTGTTGAAATATTTATGTATTATACACATATTCATAAATTTGAAGGAAGATTTAAACCTGTTTAGAGTAGATGAGATAGTTATGGTGAGAGGAGAGTGATTTGAACAAGTCTTTGCTAAATTAGTCACCGTGATTTCTTCAAAGTAGTTAAGCCATGAGTTGTTAAATAAAACCTTATCCAGTCTTCTCCATTTTCTTCCACTTGTCCAGGTAAATTTAGGCCCATAAAATCTTGCGTCTGTAAGACTACAGTCTCAAATAAAGTTGTTAAAGTCTGATAAGGGAGCAATTCGCCGATAATAAGAACAAGGGGCCAATTGTGAGTAGAAGGAAATTAAAATATCTATTAGACTATTTATCATTAATTAGAGAGTAATTTGTAAACAATGTATATAAAGAGGGACTAAAGAGGAAATAAAGTAAGCCCACCAAAGACATAAATGGGTCCACATTCCAACACTATAAAAGGGGATTCTTTATTCTTGGTAGGTGGGACATTCCACATTATTCTATTCTCTTTGCACTTTCTCTCTCTATACTCTCTCTCTAGTCACATCAGATTCAAGATCTGAAATATTCCTTAGTAATTTATTCTCTCATCATTGGCGCCGTCTGTGGGAACACGTGATACCAAAAAGGAATCTTTTTCTTTGAAAATCACGATTGAAAAGATGAATGACGAGGCTGTTGAGGAGAGGGTCGGGACAGAAGTAGCCCGAGCCGTATCGTTATCCGAGGGCGAAGGAGCCCCGGGTCGAGAATGCTATGTCCAGGGTCGGGACAAACGATCGATCCTTATCATCACCCGAAGAAAACTCCTGGAAGACATTGCCAGGCTGAACGCTGAAAGAGAGCGGGCACTAGACGAGAAAAGGGTTCGAGAAGGAAAAGGCAAAGAACCGCTCATGGATGACCGCAACGGAGGCAATCCGGCTATGGGGCATCGCATCGAGGCCCGACCTGTAAGGTATTATCGGGAGCCTCATCCCGAGGAGGGGAAAAATACCAGAAAGCAGCGGTACCCGGAGGACCACCGCGACATTTCCACCAATTACACCTCGGATGACTCATCGGGAAGGGAGTATCGACGACGGGAAATGATAAACAAACGCGCACAGAAAAATCGTTCCCGATGACACCGAGGACCTCGGTCAGACTCTCCGAAGTACAAAAAAGGTAGCACCGAAAAACAAACTCCAGTGTCATTTGAGAAAGAAGAAATGCCCGCGGCCAGTCGGGAAGAGCGAGTAACACTTCCTCAAGTGCAATGGCAACCTTCGAACAACCAGAGCCAGGGGTACCGAACCAGCAGCCAATTCATCAATCTAGGGGATGAAAGACTCTTCGGAGTTCAGACAGAAGGACTCAGAGGCGGAGCTTTCGGGTACGAGATAAATTGGAGAGCTTTCCCATTGTCCGACGAAATATTAGCGGGGCAGCTCCCGAAGCGGTTCGATATTTCCAAATTGGAGAAGTACGACGGGAAGAAGGATCCGGATAATCACCTGAAAGCCTTCAAAAACTTCATGCTGAGTTTCGACAATGATGATAAACTCCTATGTAGGGCGTTTTCGATGACTTTCCGGGATCGGGCGTCCAAGTGGTACAACCGGTTACCACAAGGCTGCATCAAAAACTTCGGGATGTTTTGGACAATGTTCAGGCAACATTTCGTCGGAAGCAAGAGCTTCTGGGCCAATAGAGACATTATCATGAATTGTAAACAGAGGTTGGGAGAGAGCCTCGGGGATTATACCAGGCGTTTTATCGATGCTAAAACCGACCTCGACCATTGCGAGGAAAACGTGGCACTAACCGCATATCGTTTGGGCTTGCTCCCGGGACCGATGAAGCAATCGGTAACTAAGAAGCAAGCATTCACTTTTTCCGCCCTTCTAGCTTAAGTAGAAAAACAAATATTGATCGAAGAAACCGAAGCGTCCGAACTGGCTGCACAAATTCAGCAGAGCGCGGAAGCGGCGGTAGTGATAAGGCAGGGGACTCAATCTAGCTACGCTCGGGTAGCCCAGCCGGTTAGCACAATACATCCGACCCAATCCTTACCTACCAAACCTTCGGCTCCACCGAACCAGAAAACGAAGCAGACGAGTCAAACGGCTTCGCGACCCATATCTAACAAGTGGATCCGACCTGCTTATTTTGCCGACCTAACAGAGTGTGTATCATCAATCTACGAAAAAACTAAGAAAAACAGGAATTATCGAAGGCCTTTCCCGATACCGACGCCTCGGGAACAGAGGAACAACCATTATTGTCGCTATCACAAAGACGTGGGACACGATACTAAGGACTGTATTGCCCTCAAGAAAGAAATACAGATGCTCATAGAGCACGGAAACCTCGTGGAATATGTTAAAAAATCCCAGCAGAGTACAACTTCGAAAGAAGTCATGATAATTCCAAAGCCCGAAACCGCTATGACCATTTCCGAGGTAACCAACCCTTTCGACGTTTCCGTTGAATACCTCGACCCCGAGGAAAACCGCAAAATCATCGAGATCATCGAAGAAGAAGCTGAGGAAAACGTTGGTAATGTTAGAAACCGTTGTGAATTCTTTGAATCTCTTACTATCTTCGGTGGAGATTCTATGACAGGTACCACACACTCTTCAAGAAAAAGGCATATTGTGAATCTAACCACTCAATTAGAGGCTCGAGCTTACCCCCACTCCAAAAGCGTCCCTTCACCGATCCTGTATTTCGACGACGACGACATGAGAGATATATCCGGCCCTCATGAGGATGCCATTGTGATCGGGGCGGCCATTGCGGGGGAGGAAGTCCGACGCATCTTAGTGGATACAGGTAGTTCGGCCAATATAGTCTTCGCGTCTACTTTCGCCAAATTTAGGACACCTCCGGTCATCACACGGTCAGACCGTACCATAGTGGGATTTACGGGGTCGCCAGCTAACGTTATCGGAGAATTCGAGGGCATCGTTCAGTTAGGCCGCGACCCATTTAAGAAGGAGGTCACCGTTCTATTCGTGGTAGTAGACACACCGGCTTCCCATAACGCAATTTTTGGCAGCTCATGGATATCGCAAATGCATGCGGTTTCATCTACAGTTCATCAGTGTTTGAAATACGTAGTCGGAAACAACGTAGGTATAGTCCGAAGTAGCCAGAAAGCGACGCGGGAGTGTTACCGGGAAGCTTTAGCACCTAAGAAGGATCAAGAGATGGGTCAGGCGCGGGAATAACAGTTAAAGGGGCTCCTCCCGAGGTCGTTACCTGTTGATGATCCTAGGGAGGCTCCTAGCTATCTGACTACCGACAACGAATGTGAACAACACCCGTTTGCGAAAGGAAAAGTTCTACAGATCGGAGTTTATTTGTCGCCAACCTTCAGGGAACAATTATTGTCTTTACTTTGAGAGAATTTAGACTTATTCGCATGGTGCTCGAGAGATGTAACCGGAGTCCCGGAGTCTTGTGTTATTCACAGACTAACTATCAACAAAAACGTCAGACCTGTCTCCCAAAAGCGTCGGGCTTTTTCCCCGGAAAAAGGCAGACATTATTTTACGTTAAGTCGAAAAAATGATCAGCGTCGGGCACATAAAGGAAGCAAGTTACCCGCTGTGGACCTCCAATCCCGTTCTGGTAAAGAAGAAAAACGGGAAGTGGAGGATGTGCGTGGACTTCACCAACCTCAATTGGGCGTGCCCAAATGACCCTTTCCCGATGCCAAGGATTGACCAATTGGTAGATTCGACTTCGGGAAATATACTATTGTCTTTCATGGATGCGTACGGCGGCTATAATCAGATCAAGTTGCACCCAACAGATCAGGAAAACACCACGTTTATAACGGGCCGAGGTCTATATTGCTACAAGGTCATGCCATTTGGACTGAAAAATGCTGGGGCAACATACCAGAGGCTTGTTAATAAAACGTTTGAGGGCCAGATTGGGAGGAATATGGAAGTATACATTGATGACATGTTAGTCAAGAGCGGCACGGACGAAGACCGTCTTACCGATTTGCGAGAAACTTTTGATAACCCCAGGGGTATAAACCTCAAGCTCAACCCCGAAAAATGCTCCTTTGGGGTCAGGTCAGGCAAGTTTCTAGGTTTCTTTGTTAGCGAAAAAAGGGATTGAAGCCGATCCCATCCAACTCCGAGCTCTTACCGACATGACCCCGCCTAAGAACATCAAGGAAGTCCAGATCCAGACTGGGCGATTGGCTGCTTTAAATCGTTTTATCTCTCGTTCATCTGACAAATGCGCTCCCTTTTTTTAGGTCTAGAGACATGCCTAGAATTTTGTGTGGACACCCGAATGTAACGAAGAATTCTTAGGGATTAAGAGATATTTGTCGTCCCTGAATCTCTTAACGAAGCCTCTGGCAGGCGAAACCCTTTACCTTTACATTGCGATTACCGATTTTGCAGTTAGTGCGGCCTTGATCAGTGAGTCAGGACCAGCCCCTACATCAGTCTACTTTGTAAGCAAAAGCTTACTGGATCCGGAAACACGGTATCTAAGGCTGGAGAAAATGGCTTTAGCCTTAGTAACCGCAGCACGGAAAATGCTTCCATATTTTCAAGCACACCCGATCATGGTCCGCACCTCATTTCCACTCAAGTACGTCCTCCAGCGACCGGACATGTCCGAGAGAATGTCTAAATGGTCGGTCGAATTAGGCGATTACGACATCAACTTTGAACCACAGACAGCCGTCAAAGGCCAAGTTCTGGCTGATTCTTTAGTAGAATTCCATTCTGAGCGTCCGGATCAGGACGCACCATCTAGAGAGGCCGAACCGAGTGAGTGGACCATCCGTACCGACGGGGGGGAAAATGTCAATGGTTGTGGAGCGGGCGTACAGATAGTCACCCCAACGGGAATCAGTATGCACCAGGCCATCCGATTTGGTTTTCCCACTTCAAATAACGAAGCTGAATACGAAGCTGCCCTGGCTGGACTGCGGCTAGCACAAGTATGTGGAGCAAGACAAGTACGCCTCGTTAGTGATTCTCAGCTTCTGATAAACCAAGCCTCGGGAATTGCGGAAGCCAGGAAAGAGCATCTGGTCCTGTACTTAGCAGCGCTAAGAGTGCTAGCTGCCTCGTTTGTCAAAATCACGTACGAGCATGTCCCGAGAAGTGAGAACATGGTGGCAGACTCCTTAGCAGCGGCTTCCTGCTCGAGTAATTATCCCTAGGTAACCGAGCAAGAGAATCTATAAATCATCAAACGACAGGAGCTTGATAACCGACCAGAAATCGCCTGCCAGGTTTCCTCGGTGATGATTTCGGATTGGCGGCGTGATATCATAGCCTTCCTAGCCGAAGGTAGACTACACAGCGATGGCGCGTTGGCTCGAAAGGTTCGTAACAAGGCCCGAGGTTACACATTATTGGGCGACATACTATACAAAAAGTCATTCAGTCGCCCATTGCTAAGATGTCTGGGAGTCCACGAGTCGCAGATAATTGTATCTGAACTACACGACGGCGAGGGTGCGACTCATTGTGGTTACAAGGCCTTGATTATGAGAATTTTTCTCGCGGGATTTTATTGACCGACGATTACAGCGGACGCATGGCAAATAGTAAAAACTTGTGACACTTGTCAAAGATTCGCGAACGCGATCAACATACCCGCAGCTCCTTTAGAATCAATATCAGAAGGATTGCCCTTCGACCGATGGGGAATCGACCTTGTAGGACCGCTACTGATGGCATATGGAGGGAGACAGACGATCATGGTGGCGGTGGACTATTTTTCCAAATGGGTTGAAGCTGAGCCGTTATCCGCCACTAAGACCAAGGACATCATCAAATTTATTTGGTCCAACATCTGTTGTCGGTTCGGGGTACCCCAGAGGCTGACCATGGATAACGGACCGCAATTCGATAGCAGAGAAATGAAACCTTTTTGCACAACTCACAGGATCAGACAATGTTTCTCTGCTCCATTCAATCCTCAAGAGAACGGGCAAGTTGAAGTTACCAACCGAACCATTCTGGACAGACTCAAAAAGAACCTCGAAGGAAAGGTTAGTAAATGGCCGGACTACCTACAATAAGTGTTATGGACTTACCGAACCACCCCTCGAACGGCGACCCTAGAGTCACCCTTTGCTCTGGTGTATGGTATGGACGCGGTCACTCCAGCGGAATCTATTTTTCCATCTTTCAGAATCTGTACCTATGACGAAAACGCAAACGAATATGACAGAAGACTCGCTCTCAATCCCATAGAAGAAAAACGAAGCCGCGCTCAGTTGAAATCTTCACACTATCAGACCCTAATGAGAAGTCGGTACGCATCCAAGGTACGCCATCGGGAGTTTAAAGTCGGTGACAAGGTTTTGAGACGCGTTTTTCTGCACACCAAAGACAAAAGCCTCGGCTAGCTCGCCCCGAATTGGGAAGGACCGTACGAAGTCATAGAAAAAATCAAGAGCGGGACATATCGTTTGCAAAACAAGCTCGGTCACTCGTTAAGACTACCATGGAACATCGAACATGTGAAATTGTATTTAGAATAATTTTACTTACTTGTAATTCGTTAAATGTCGTCTGTAAGAACTTATTGGTCGGGGATGCACTCTTTCCTACCTCGGTGACGCGAGAAGGTTTTAATGAGGCATCATTAACACCTGACCCTCTCGATTGAGTAAATTAAAAAAAATTTCCTTCCAATCTTTGAAGTATTACAAACTTGGTCAGCTGACGAGCTGATCGACGTTTGTCCCTGCTAATCTTGATTGCTCTACCAAACCTTCTTTGGTTTTTCAGTTTTCAAACTGATCTACATTTTACGATTCCCGATCTTATGAGGAATTTTCAATATTACATTGATCTACAGAACCTTCTTTGGTTTTTCAGTTTTCGCGCTGATCTACATTTTACGATTCCCGATCCTATGGGGAATTTTCAATATTACATTGACCTACAGAACCTTCTTTGGTTTTTCAGTTTTCGAGCTGATCTACATTTTACAATTACCGATCCCATGGGAAATTTTCAATGTTACATTGATCTACAGAACCTTCTTTGGTTTTTCAGTGTTCGAACTGATCTACATTTTGCAGTTCCCGACCTGTTAGAAAATTTTCGGTATTATATCAATCAACAGAACCTTTATGGGTTTTTTCGTTTTCAACTAATCTGCAGTTTGCATAGCCGACCTTACGAAAAAATTTCAACATCTATTAAAACATTATAGAAAAAACACCAATAAAATGTCAACATAAAAGAAGTATTGATTGTTTGAGAATTTTGTTCACAGAGGGAAATTGATAGGGGACTCCGCAGCCCCTAAAGTCAGATAAAGAAGACAACAAAACAAAAAAAACAAAAAAAACAGAGGCGTCGGGGTCACTCATCATCCTCCTCCGACCCGGTGTCATCCGACTCATCTTCGCAGACAACGTTAGAAGGGCGGTCATCTTCCGGCACATCCAACCACATCGACCCGAAGTGAAGGTCCGGGAAGCGATTATGAAACGACAGCACATATGCGGCCTTGACTTCAGCTGTCTCCTTTTCCATCCACTTCTTGCACTTGTCGACAAATGCAGTGTTCGCAGCTTTCAGCTCTTGGATCTCCCGCGTCAAGATAGCGGCGCGATCTTCCCCGGCTTTCTTTGTTTGTTTTATGACCCGTTCGGCCTCTACAACCCGCCCTTCCGCCAGTACCTGAGCCGCTTCGGCCTTCTGCACTTGCTCTTCTAGACCAGCTATCATTTCCTCTGCGCCCTCTAGCTTCTGGCCCAGCTCAATCGCCCGACGTTCCTTCATGGCCGCTGGTACAAGAAAATTGTACAGAGAAAGGGCCAATCCATCGGTTCCCTGCAGTGGGAAAGTATGCGGACTTTCAAGCATAGACAGTACCGGGTACTTCGTACCACTCGATAACGCCGCGGCAGGGTCCGAGGTTTTCGATGGGCTAGCATCATCAGGGATTACCACCACAGGGGCTACCTTCGAGCCACCGTCAATCCTCTCGTACTGATCGAAGAGCTACGGGACAGTGGCATTTTCAGCATCGGGGACCGAACCGCTTTCCCTCTTTGAGCGTTCGGGTTTTTTAGCCCGAGTTCCATCCGCATCAGTCTTTCCCTTCCGCTTCAAAACCAGTTCCTGGGTCGGTGGCGCCTCATCACCCTCAGCAGCAGCTTCATCCAGAGGCCCTCGAGCATCAGCCTCTTCAGCACCGACAGCACCTTGTTCGACCTCATCGTCGGATTTTAGGCGCTTGCTAGGTGCCTTATTACGCTTCGGTAGAAACAGGTGCGCGTCAGGTGCTTCCGTCTTTGCAATCAAGTCCTCCATACTCGGGGGATGACGCAGCTGCTCAATTGATAGCACTTCTGATGAACAACGCTAGAGGTTGCTCATGATCAGATTTGTATTCTTAAATGCCCGATGCATCGCCCGACCCCAATGCGTCTTAGCATAATCCTTCAACACTTGGAAGGTAGCCTTTCCCGCTTCAAAGTAATCCTTTTTCAGCCCCTGGATAAACTCCTTCGACACTGCACAAAGGTTCGGGATTACTTAAAAAATATGCGGGAGGCTTACCATCAGGAACCCATGTCCGCAGCAGTAGCCTCGGATTCTCTCGGCTATAAGGGCGACCATTTTCCCAGCAACCCCTTAAGAAAACGAAGCGGTGTTTCCAACCCTTGTCGCCCTCAAGAAAATCATTCACTATCTTCCAGGTGTTGGCGAGGGAAGAATAGAAGAAAGCCGATTTCGGGGATTTCGACAGCCCGGACATGACTATGTACTGCTCCATGGGCATGACCCGACCAGAAAGGCGCGAGGCCATTATGCAGGACATCAGCGTGTACCAGGCGTTGGGCGTCGGCTGAGAGGGACAAATCTGCAGAGTTTTGAAATACAGAACAATCTCGGGATCCAGGGGGAATATAAGCCCCCAGTTGAATAGTTCGGTAAAAACCACGATTTCTCGTGACCGAATATGTACGGGGGTCTCTCCGGGAACTGGAAACCTAACAGTGACGCACTCGGGGATGCCCCACCGAACCAGCATCTATGGCTGTTCCTCAACAGTGAAATAGAGATACTTGCCTTCGAAGAGAGAAATGACGTAGTCCGCGGGCAACCAGCGATGATAGGTAGTGGTAACAATCGCTTTTATCTCTTCAAGAAGTGGCTCCGCGGGAGGGGCATCGGCGGTTCCAGCAACAACACCGTCTCCAACAGGCAGAGTGCCGACAGGCAGAGCATCTGCATCCGACTCCTCGGTACTCGCTACCGGGATTTTATCAGAACTAAGGGCGCTGGCCGCACCCGGATCGGTTTCTTGCACGATATGGTCGGCAGGTTTCGAACAACTACCACTCTCTCTGGTCGGCCTCATCTTGTTCTCGACGGGCGCGTTCGGGATCCATTTCCACGGGAGTCAAGGGCCGCTGATTAAGACCTAAAAAAGTCACAGCTGTGTTAGTACTGGTTCGGTATCCTCGTATGGAGGGAGTAAGCTGAACCATCCCAAGGAAATTACCTCTCATCGGAGAAGTCGGAGGACTGGTTTCACCCATAGGAAGAAATTGACCTCGGCCGTGACGTCGGGAGAAGAAAGGAGGCGTGGTAGCGTAAGAGTAAACCGACGAAGGCGTGAGACGGCTTGTTTGGGCAACGGAGGAGTGCGGAGAGCTGCTGCTAGAAGATATGGCAATAGGCTCCGAGGTCTGAGCTCCAGATAATTCAGGAAAGATGAAGGCCTCAGCGGGGATCAAATGGGGGATAACGGGGTCATGAGGCTGCGGTATGGGTGTGAATGGTGTGGTATTAGGACTCCATATTAACCCCGCACGTCGGTATTCTTCAGCACGATGACCGATGCTAGCCCAGTCCACAAATCCGAACACTGGTTGTTTCTTTTTGGGTTTTGGTTTCCGCTTCGGGTGGCTATGTCTCATAAAACGAGCTCTCTTTCTCTTGAAAAATCTGAGCAGCAATTTCTCTCTCTAGACCGCCTCTGAGATCAATGTTTGTTTATGAGGTATTTATAGGAAACCTTTTCCAGCCGTTGCATGCACGGGGAAGTCCAAACGATGAAAAGCAGCGGGAAGTCGAAAGGGTTTCGTGAGAAGTTGTACAAACAAGCACGCCTCGAGTAGTCGACCAGCACGTGTCGCTTTTGGTCAGAAAAACACAGCAGGCGTAAGCTAGCTGAGTCAGACAGAGATGCTAGTATGGGCCTCACTAACCCAAAATGGTGTGACTGATCGAGGCCCATAAAGGTGAACGAAGGCAGACCCAAAACGACTCGGGAACGATCCGCTGGATGAAACGTTCCCGACCACCTCTGAACAAAGTAGAAGGGTCAGGCGTCAGGTGGAATGAAATGTTAGCCCCGCAGAGGAAACCAAGATTGATCCAGAGGCCAAAGTACCGAGGCACTTTGAGCTAAACTGTCTAAAAGTCTTCACTCACACCGCTCCCGAAGACTGGGGGGCTACTGATAAGGGAGCAAATCACCGATAATAAGAACAAGGGGCCAATTGTGAGTAGAAGGAAATTAAAATATCTATTAGAGTATTTATCATTAATTAGAGAGTAATTTGTAAACAACGTATATAAAGAGGGACTAAAGAGGAAATAAAGTAAGCCCACCAAAGACATAAATGGGTCCACCTTCTAACACTATAAAAGGGGATTCTTTATTCTTGGTAGGTGGGACATTCCACATTATTCTATTCTCTTTGAACTTTCTCTCTCTATACTCTCTCTCTAGTCACATCAGATTCAAGATCCGAAATATTCCTTAGTCATTTATTCTCTCATCAAAAGTAACGCGTGTTTCTAGTAAGTATGTGATAAGGGCAATCTTTAGGAAGCAAAAAAATAATTTAAAAACCATAACAATTACTATGTTATTCGAACACTCATATGTCCTCAATTGAATCATTTAACTATTGAAAATAATTTATGGCAGTTGTTTTTTGCATTAAACAAATGTTGATTTTATTTGTTATGTATTAAAGTAATCATTTATACATATAATGTTTCACTCAAGTACTTGTTAGATAAAACATATTTGAAATTGGGATAATTACGCTAAGTGTTTTTGTTATAAATATTCGATTTAAATATTCGAGATAATAAAAATCTCAAAATATGTCATCGAATGAACGCATTGGGGAAAATAATAAGTCGATCAAAGAGAATTTTTTTGATGAACATTTGCTAGTCGTACATGCAAAGTTGTGGTTTACATATATCACAAATTTCTGTAACATTAAATAGTATCATTGGAAAGATCCATACTCTTAAAAATAATATCGTAATAATATTATCCAACCATGCATAACAAAGACCAAATCAGCCAACATTATAGTCACTGCCATTCTTTGGGGGATACAGGTCATTTTAGTTCAGTAAAAACAACAATAAAAGTTTTTATGCATAAATTCTTTTGGCCGACATTATTCACGGGCACACATGAGTTTGTTATGAAATGAAATAGATATCAGACCGTTGGTCACATCTCTTTGAAAAAACAAAATACCATTGAAAAATATTCTAGAGATAGAGTTGTTTGACATGTTTGGTATCGATTTCATAGGACCATTCCCATCGTCATTGAATAACAAGTACATCCTGGTTACGGGTAATTACGTCTCTGAATGGGTTCAAATAATATCCTTACCCATGTATGATGCAAAGGTGATGATTAAATTTGTTACAAATAATATATATTTTTGATTTGGAGCCCTAAGAGCGATCATTAATGATGAAATATCATATTTTTGCAATCGTTAACTAAACAATATCTTATCCAAGTACGAAGTTACTCACACATTCTCAAAGCCATATCACCCTCAGATTATCTGACATATTGAGTTTTATGATAAGATTATGCATTAAAGCTTAAGAATGCGTCATGGGTTTATATAACTTCTTTCAAGATTCTGATTGGTATGTCATCTTATAATTTGGTCTATGAGAAAGAATATTACCCCCCTTTAGAGTTTGAATGTTGATCATATAGGGCCACGAGACTATCGAATTTTGATCTAGAAGTTATTGGAAAGAAGATATTATTGCAGATGAATGAGTTAAAGAATTTTATAAAATGAAGCATATGAAATATTCTGAATCTACAATGAGAGGACGAAGCTCCATCATGATAAAATAATTATTCCACAAAACTGTTATGTGGAACAAAAAATACTAATATACAACTTATATTTGAGATTTTTCCTCGATAAACTAAGATTAATATGGTCAAAACCATTTCAGATCATTAATGTATCTCCTTATGCAACAATCAAATTCTCTCATCAAGAGAATGTGACGTTTACAATAAACGAACAATGGTTGAAGCCTTACTATTAAAGAGTAGTTGATGAAAATCGAGTGTCAACTACTCTTCAAATTCCAAATAGAAAAATCCGATAGACTGAGCTAATGACTGTAAACGAAGCCTTTATTCAGAGACAACACACTGCAAGTATTTTTATCATATCATTTTCTGTTTTTTTCACACGATTCTAACTATTTTTGGTAAAAAAAACATATCTTAAAATAAAATATTATTTTTTTAAAAACAAACATGATTGCGATCATCGCCAGTCAGATCGCAGCAAAGGGGTTTGTGATCGTAATAAAGGAAGATCATAATCTCCATCATATTTTATTAAAATAAATTAACAAAAATCTAAATTTTAAAAAAGATTACAATATTTCAAGGATTTAAATGCAATTTATGTCAACTATGTTTTAAAATATATTCAAAGTATGGGTCATTCTTTTTCGTCTCCAGACCACTTATTGTGTTTGTTTTTCTTCTTCTCCATCTTTAATATTCTAATTTTTAAAGAGTACTTGAGGGATACGCTAATGCAAGTTGGATCGCTCGTATAACAAATGATAAATCGATTACGGGGTGAAATGTCACTTTTGAAGGTGGGTCAAAGAAACAAGCATGATATCACATTCGATTATGGATTCTGAGTTCATAGTGTGGGCTGCAATGGGTAACGAGGCGGAATGGTTGAATCTTGTTGAAGATACCATTGATCTCTAAGAGGAATATGAATGTGTAAATATATTGTGATTGTCAAGTAGTTTTGGATATATCCTATATTGGAATTTGAAATTAGAAGTCTAGATTTATAATTCTAAGACACGAGTACGTTAGAAAACTAATACAAAGTATAATTATATATTTGTCTCGTACGTGCGTTTTAGTGAAAATCTAGCGGACCTGTTTACCAAGTCATTAATTGATAACTCTACATCTAACGATATGGGACTAAAACCTATAAAATTATATTTTGCAAATGGGTGGAAACCAAATTCGAATATAAAAAGCCTATACATCGAATTTTCAATGGGTAACAACAAGTTGTTTGTGAAATGATCAATATATATATATATATATATATATATATATATATATATATAAATTGAAGTTCCATCTGTGATGTGTGTGTGATATGATGGTCATTATCGCGGAGGGATAAGTGCAAATGAACTTTTAATACAATTCAGTTTATATGTGGCGTGTATTTATAAAGCCAATTAATACAATGTAAAAAATATGTTTATAAGAACCTAAAGGTGGTGTTGTCTCTCATTAAGAATGACTTCACCTTAAGTTATGGTTCTTTAGATGGATTTAGCACACAACCAAAATAGTGTTAATAGAAATGTGGACAAAATAATTGATAACATAATTGTCTGTGAGATCGTCGGTTAGATCACATGAGAACTTGGTTCAAATTTACGACTACCAATATTTTCTAATCTAGCTTTGTTGTCTTTACACTAAGATAAAATTTAATTCAAGAGATATTTTACTTTATACGCAAAATTGTCTCAATAAGCACATAAAAGATGTCATTTAATCAAGTGAAGGACAGTCGGAAATTTTGTTTAAATGAAATTATCTAAGTTGATTAGAAGAATAGTTCAGATCATCAGAGTTGATCTAATAAAGAGTTCAAATCATTGGATTCGACCTAAAATTAGAGAATAAATCTAGAGAAAAAGACGGAAGAACCTCATAAGCAAAGTGACTTAAGGTATGTAATTCATCGCGACAAGAAACAGAGCTTCTTCCAAATAACTTGAACAAGCAATACTTGTAATACAAGATTACACGTCCTCGCCGCGACCATCAAAAGGTTGGTCGCAGAAAAATGAGTTTGATGGGGCAAAAAAAGGTTGGTCACCGTAAAATAGATCATGCCAAAATTCTATAATTTTTGGAAACTTGTTTTGTCACAAGCGAATATGTCTTTAAAGTGACTTTGCCGGGACCAAAATGTATTGGCCGCAGCAAGGTTGGGGTTTCCGACTTTTAATTCAAATCTATAAAGTGAAATTTAAACTTTGACACCATCACAATAGAGATAGTCTGAATTTCAAATGTAGACAAAAAGACCATCGTTTGGTAGCGAATTTTTTTTATAGTCGTAACGAACTCCAATATATTATCAACATGTTTTTATAAAAATTAAGAAATGTTCAAAAAATATGTAAGACGACATATAAGACATATACTTCCCATTTTTTTTGAAATTAAATATCCATAATTTTTCAAATTTTATAAGTTTTTATTTTAGGTTTTTAGTGTTTTGTATTTGATATGGTAAAGTTTACGAAAGAACTCCCATTTCAATTTCAAGCTAAAAAACGAATTTAATACTTGTCCCAAGCCTTCATATTTTTGGATGAATATTCGCTAAAAATATTATTATCAACAATTTAAACTTTTGTCTTAATTTTATTTTCAAAAAAACATTTTGGAGCACAATCTTTTTATTAATATGGTTTTAAAGTTTTCATTGATTTAAAAAAAACAAACCAAAAGCTTCTACTATGAAGCTCAAATAATTTACAACCTTATCTCAGTGAAAAGTTTTTAATTTATTAGGATCAATAAAACCACATATCATATTTTAAGAAGTACTATTGTAATAATTTGATCTATTTGTTTATACTTTTTATAAAAGTACCACTAGTTATAATAAGATGTTTATTACCTGTCTATATTTTTCTAAAGTTTGATATTTTTTTTAATCTTTTAATCTAAAAAAGTAGTTACAAATTTGGGCATGCCCATTCCAGTTTCAGTTGTAATATTGAACATAGTGGTTGTTGGTTAGTGCCAAAGTGTAATTGTGATAATGTTTGATGAGTGTTTTCCTTTCTTTCAAAAAATAGAATTAGCACTAATGTCTTTTGAGAAGGGTATATTTTTAAAAATAATATGGGTAGTTGATTCTTTTATTTGTTGTGTTCTAATTTTTTTTTTTCAAATCTATATTTGAAAAGAATTGTTAAAGAAACTAATTTCAATATTTACTAAATTACCGATAGAATTTTTTTTAAAAATTCTTCAATGTCTATTTAATTACGATTTATTCCATTAACTATTTCAAGAAGTTGCAAAGAAAAAAAACAACCACTACCACAATCTAATTTCTCCAAACTAACAAAAAAATTCAAAAATATTGAATTCGTAAACCTGCTTTCTTCAAAACCTTCAATATCTTTAAAAAATTATCGAAATAGTGGCGGAACCAGTTTCCCTGCAGATCAACATGGACAATACGGATGTACATTGTTTTTTACTTCTTTTTTTGAAAATGCAGAGTTTTAAAAAAATACATATTTTTTTGTTCTTCATCATTCGATGGCGTCGTATAGTGTTCTTCGCCAACACTCGTGGCGAATTGACTAATCCTCACGTCATCTCATGGCGTAATGGACATATGCTACACCACACGTGTGTGGCCTAAGATATGCATGTTACGCCATGAGATGATGTGTGTGGTAATCTATTCACCATATTATTGGCGGAATAACCTAAATTAATCCGGAATTCCGGTTGAATTGGTTTGTTTACTTCGTATGTATTGCAAGAGGTTACCCAATGCAAACTTTCACTTGTTTTCGACTATGCTCACTATTTTACGACTCACGAACGAGTATAGCCTAGAGTCAATGACCGAGTGGGTCAAAAGTATGGGAAATTCGTTAGGTTAACATATAAAAAAGAGAGGAAACAGATAAAGAATACCGAGATTAGATTATCGGTGCGAGCGATCCGATATATTTATTTCGGCCGTTAGAGACTGTGACTGTAAGCTTAAGACTACTGATATAAAAAAACATGAATTAGTTTTTTTCATTTGGTAGGAAATCTTAAGTGAGCTTTAAGTGTCAATTCCGATAAGCGCAACCATGAACTGATTGTGTATGCCAAAGGACCTTTGCAATAGTCGAAATTAAAACCAAAAGAAAAGGAGCTCGTCGATGTTTTGACGGTGAACGAAACAACTCCACGATAAATATTTGGTGTTTTAAAGAAGGTCAATCCGGATAATGCGTCAAATATCCGTCATGTATATAATCGCCATTAAAGAACGAAGATGGTTGAAAATTGTGGTTGTTCCCAAATGCATTGCTTGATAGGTAAATTATAAATGCACAAGTACAAGTATTGGGAACGGACGACCAACTATGACTCGAATGTGATAACCGATGTTCTTTTTCAACAACATTTAGTAGATTTAATACAGAACTTCCCACGATTGTTAATCATGGATAACATATACAAAATGATTAAATACGGGATGAATTTGTTCGAAGTAGTCAGGGTAACATCGATCAACAAGATGTTTTGTATTGGTTTCACATTTATGGTGAAAGAAAAATGAGACAACTATGAATGATCATTGGGATGTTTGAAAACGGAGATGGAGGAAAATAATTGTGAATTGTCTTGTGTTATAATAACATACCATGTACTTGCTTTGATGAATAACATAGACAAAATATTTCCTCATGTTATGCAAATGGCATATCAACAAGAATGTTAATGGGAAAACCAAAAAATGTTTAAAGAAGGAAATATGATTAATAACTTTTTGGCGGCTTGGAATGGTGTCGTTTCATGCACTACCGTTGACGTGATGAACGATAGACTAGCTAAGATGCGGTCGATGTTTAAAGAGCATGATAAGACGGTCGATTATGTCGTAGACTCGTGGATTACGCTATATAAAGAGTGGTTCGTTCACGCTTATACTAATAAAATCATGCATTTCAATAATCACACCTCTGATAAGGAAAAAAGCTCACATACTACATTGAAAAATTATATATCGGATCAAGCCGAATGAATTTTGATAGATTTTGGAAAAAAATACATGGTTTGTTAACGATGCAACATTCGACCATAGAAGAATCGTTGGATCTTAGCAAGTGTCGTCTAATTCACAAATTTTAAGATTTCAAACCTTTCAAATTAATAAAAGGGTACGTATCATCTATTTTATTGATGATAGTATACCAAAAATATCTTGATAAAACCGAAGGTAAACAATCTTCATGAGTTTGCATCGATCGTATGACACAAGTTTTACAATGCATCTATGAACTAAAAGAAATTTGAAGAGCGAACGAGTGTGTACCTACTCGAATTATAGATGAGCAATGGAGGAGACTATACATCATTCCCCAAGTTAAACTAGTCGGGAAAGAAGAGGTGGAAGTGAATTTTGCAAATCTAAATGTGAAACTCGAAGAGTTTGATGTTTATGAACAAATCTATCGCCTTAAAAAATTTCAACGCATATTGATTTCTTCAATATCACTCATTTGCGAAACCCTCCAAAACATTAAAACCCGTGATAGAACTCTCGGACGTGTTAGAGGTCGCGGTCGTGGTCGCAGTAAAGGTAGCAAACTCCAACATGATTATTCTACAAAAAAGGATCCTTTATATCACGAATACATCGAACAAGAATGATTAGATTATCACGATAGTTTTGGAACTCCAAAAATGGTAACACCCACTGCGAGTTTGGTAACGTCGATCGGCAAATTTGGTAGCAGCACATGAACGGTTGCCGCACATACTCGTACTAGTTCCATAGCAAAACCCCCAAAAACGAACCCAAAATGGGTTGCATGTGTATTTCAAGGAACGCCGATTGCGTCGAATAACATTACCGCAAAACCGTTATTTCTAGTTAAACCAATTCCTTTGAGGTTTTCCAACGTGCCGGACTTAAGGTATTTGAAAGACATACCTCAATTTATAGGTCCTTTCATAAGCCAAATTACAAACGTGATGCCCAACGAAAATTGTGTTTTTAAAACCATCACACATGGTATGATCGGTGACGAAAGTGGATGGAAAATGGTAAGAGAATCCATAGTTCACGAGCTAAAGATGCATCGAGATTTTTATAAATTTTCCGCTTATTATGAAGACTATATTTTAGTAGATAAGGAGCTACAACGATTGAGTTATAATAAAGATATTGCACCGATAAAAATTAGATGTCGTTACCTAGTTGCGGCTGGTGAGGTTTTTTCTAATCAGAGGTAATATTAGGAAAGAGTTATATCTTTTTTAGGAATTTAATGTTGGAGTGAATTGTGGAGAGATGAAAAGATGTGTGTACTAGTTGTAAAGTTTTTCTTACCCTTATAAATGAAGGTGGTTGGTGTATTTTACTTGTTTTGTGACAAATGGGCCTTCCGGGTCAGACTATGAAATTGGATCAGGTCTAAAGACCCATAAGCCCAAGACAAGAAATGATCAGCAGCCTAATGAGTCACAATCTACTTGATTGTACTATTCAGCGTGGCATGGTATCAAATATGCCCGAGCAACCCTTTGGACAATGCAATAAATCAGTATCAAAGAAAACCGACTTTATTAGTAGACCCTTTAGGTCTTGCAAAGATACTTGGACGAGCTAATTCAAAGAGAAAAACAAAACTTGGTATATATTCTAATCGGATCCGAAGAGATTTTATCTACAGTTGGATATTCCAAAAGTAGGTTTATTGAAGTATGACACATGTCGCATTTTGGTTCGACCTTTCAGCCATTTTTTTCTCATAGGTTCTTGTACCTGCTTTTCAAAACGTAATTAGGGTGTAACCCCCATGCTTTATAGCCCTTAATCATTACCTTTGATAGATTTATCTCTCCTAGGTGAAACCCCCATACCTCTCACCTCTATATAAATTAGTTTTACTGTTTTATCAGAATAACTTTTTAGAGAGATAAAACTTGATGACTTGAAATTGTATCTAAGGAATTTATATGTTCACAACTAGAAACACTTTGGTGAAAGGAGTTTGGTTAAACTTATCCGATTTGGAAAGAGAAAAAAGAGAGGCTAGAATCACAGCTGGAATCCCTGCATCTCCTGGTGGAGAGATTAGCCAAACAAGGCCAAATACACACAAAAACTTATCATCATCAAGAACATTGGTATTCAAAAACCATCTTTTATCCCAACCCTATCTACTTTAGAGTCAGAGTCTTCAGTTCAAGAATCTCAAAAGGCTTTGCCTAAGGAAAAAGCAGTTTCTAGTGTTAGGAAACCTTCACATTTTCGTGCTATGGGATCAGACGCTGAAATTCCACCCCTCAAAGGGTCACACGCCTTTCAGAAGCCAAAAGAACTACTCTCTCTTTAAAACATACTAGTTCGGAGATGATAAAACCTCCTGTAGATCCTAAACCGTTCGGACAACACTCAAATATATTTGAGGAAATTATGGAGGACAATAGGGTAGATACCCCCTTCGAGATGTCTGAACAAACAGAAGATACTGCACTAGATCGTAAAAACAAAGAAAAAATGGGACTACCTATTTTGAGTCACTTCCGGAGTGCCTGGAGGGGAAAGTGGGGCCAAACTTTCACAAGGTTAGTGTAAAGTACCTAATAGCTCTTCACAAAATTTCTTATGTGTATACCCATATTGCTGAACTAGGTCGGATCCGAACAAAATAGGGCTTCTAGAGTCCGTTAATATGAGAATCCCAGTTACTTCAGAAACTCCCATGGACTGCAAGGCCCATAAGTTGGTGGTGTATACTAAAGTGCTCAACCGGGGCCTTCGGTTTCCTTTAGACCCAGAAATAGTTAGGTATTTCCATCTGATAAGATTGTGCCCAAGTCACCTGAGTGTGAATGTGTGGTATACTTTGCTGGCTAGTATTATGGCATCTAGGTTGTAAAAAAAGCTCCTTCCCATGGAGCAATTTGCTGCTGTGGCGCGTCTATGCAAGAACCACCACATCCCTTTATATCATTACAATATGGAAAATGATTACAAGATGATGAAAGATCTGTTGGAGTCTGAGAAGCCATGGAGGACCCAATTTATCTTCATCAGTGGAGCATGGGAGAATGGAAAAAAGATAAACTTTACTGACAATCCAAGTTGGCTGACTAGCCGCTGGAAACGTTTAGGTAATTTCCGTTCGAATTTTCATTAGTCTCCACATTTTATGATGGTATTCCAAACTAATTATTGTGTCTTCTTGTAGTATTTTAAAAAACGATTTCAGAGCACTTGGAGGCAGGAAAATCTACCTTCACCATGTTGAACAAATGGGCATCTGAGAACTAGAAAATCGCTTTCCACAAGTGTTTCACCTCTGGAAACATATTGAGGGCTCACATATGGAATACTACAAGGAGTAGAGACCTTTCTTAGGAGTAACTGACCATTCCTCGTCCATCGGATGTCATTCTAAAAAGGTCTGAGGCTAAGGATGGAAAAATTCACTTGCCTCCGGGAACAAATCCCCTAATCACCTGGACAAAATCAAGAACAAGAAAAATAAGAAAACGGAAGTCGACTCGTCTCACCAAATCTCTGAAGGTGTTGGTTCGTAGAATCAAAAAGAATCAACCGCCGTCTTGTTAGAGGCAGTTGAAGCCACAATAAAGGAAACTGGTGGATAAGATCATCCTCCCCAAATTAAGAAGAACAATCACAAGAGGCGCAAATAAATAAGCGATCAAAGAGATAGAAAGAAAAAGAAAAGTAGCATGGGGACAGAGATAATACTTCGTCCTTTAGAAATTCCTCCTCTCACTCGTACTGGCCTTCCTCCACAAAAAAAGGTTCTACCTAACCCTCATTCTCCAATATTCCCAACAACCGAACAACCAGCTACTGAAGGAGACGTTGCCCCGGATGAATTTCGTAACATGTACTTTAGTGATCTTGATAAAGATGACTTCGAACGGACCTTACCTCAAACCACCACAGCCAATGCAGTAACTTATAATGGTGAGTCAAATGAGGGATCAAGTGAGTAGGATACTTTGAGTCATGCCATTTTGGGTTATATCTGTCTGATAGTTGATAAGAGAGGCAAGTTAGAGATCAAACAAAGGATATTTCTTCCCTAACCACAGATAATTAGGGCTTGAAGAATTCCATTTCTTCCGCATAGCAGAAAGTGGAAACTTTGGTTAAAGAGAAAGAGGAACTGAGCTCTGAACTCTCCCAGGCTAAGGCTGCCCATGAGGATATCAAGACCAACTACTCCGGACTGGAAACTTCCACCTCCATTGAGATCAAATCTTTGAAGGACCAACAAGTTACTAATGTCAGCACTATCAGTACTTTAACCAATGAGAAAGCTAGGTTAGTGAAGCTTCTCAAAGAGAAAGAAGATGAAAATACTTCCTTAATAAGGAAACAAGCCCAAGAGATAGTTGCAGGGATAGAGAACTACGTTGCCGGTGTGGTGCATTCTTTAGAGAAAAGGGATGAAGAAGTTAAGTCAGATATGGTTCTGCTATTTCATGAGACCTTTGTAAAGAAAAACTTGGGCCTTTATAGAAATACGTACCATATGAGTAGATACCTTTTTACACCATGTCAGATGGAGACAAACATGGTTATTCTTCACCAAGTGAGAGTGACTCGAATAGAAGAACCGATGAAAGTTCCAGTACTGACACCAAGAGTCCCACCAAAGATGTAGGTAAGGAAAAATCCGCAGGGAATGAGCCCTAAGTTTGTTGTGTTTACTTTTGATATTTAAAACTAAAGTCCTTGGATGGTCAATACATTCTGTATCGTTTTAAAACTAAAGTTCTTGTATGGCCAATGCGTTTTGTTTAATGGTAGATCGGAGTTTCTGATCGGTTCTTAATATAAAATTCCCTTCGTATATATCCATTCTTCTTAGACTTTAATATTTAATCAGTATTTAATTCGCCCGATATGATTGATCACTTTTTAATTCATCAGATTCCTTGAAAAAACAATAGTGTTTCATAAATCCGATCACTTCAAAGATATTTCATTTGATGATGAAAGGTGTTGAATAAATCTGATCGTTTTAAATATATTTCATTTGAATGATGGAAGATATTGAATAAATCTAATCACTTCAAAGATATTTCATTTGAATGGTGCAAGGTATTGAATAAATGTGATTACTTCGTGCTCAACACAATTTTTGAAAGAAAGCATAAATTACTTATTGATTTAACACCCGACACCTCATTAAAACCTATCTGCGCCACCGGGGTAGGAAAAAGTATGCCCCCAAATATTTACATTGATATATGAAAAAGTAAATATTTACAAGATAATTTCATTCTAAGTACAACCTGAGATGTTCGATGTTCTAAGGGTGCTTCAGCATATTGCCCTCTTTATCCAAAAGCTTATACGTCCCTTGCTTAATTTTCTCACTTATGATGTATGGCCCTTCCCAGTTCGGAGCCAGCTTACCGAACTGTCTTTCCTTAGTGTATAAGAAAACTTTTCTTAACACTTTATCGCCTATTTAAAAATCCCTTATTTTTTACTTTAGACGCATACCTGCTTCTCATCGTAGGTAACAATCTTCGTGGGATCGAAACCAAACACTTTCTTGAACTTTTGAGGGTCAAGTAAAAATATTTCCATCCAACCGAGAAGGTAAAGCTGAGGGACTGGAGGGCAAACCCAAAAAATGTTATAATCTGATTCCCAATTGTTGGAGAGAGACCCTTATCTGTTCGTTGCTATGAATTAATACTCCACATGGAACTCATGAATTGGGGTATTTTTCTTCCCCTTGATCCTTCTTTGGTAGAGTACTTCAACCTGATCGAGCTATGTCCATCTGAGGTTGACCCCAATATGTGGTACACACTTATGGCCTGATATCCGGGAAGAAACCCAAACAGAGGCTGTCTATGAAGATGTGATAGAGGTGAGGCCAGCGAGGAGGGAAAGTGTTGTGAGCCCAAGGAGATTCTCTTCTCAAGAAAAACAAAACAAGGTTATTGACAGTAAGGAAGATGATGACAACACAACGGGTCCAAGCCTACCCCATGTGAAGAAGGTTGTTATTGTCGACTCAGACTCTGGTGGGGAGTTTGTTCAAAGTAAACAAGTTACTGGTCAAAGGGATCAAGAGGAAATTCATGGGGAAGGAAAAAATAAGTCTCATACCTCAGCTTATTCTGACGTCTACAAAAACGACTTCGTTGCAAATGAGATTAATAGGTTGCTTTGTGCTGTTGCTCTCCTCGAAAGAAAGGCCAACCATAAAGATCGTTATAAAAATAAAGTTATTAAAAAGAGAACCGAGGTGAAAATTTGACTGTTGAGGTTAAAAACTTGAAAGATGATCTTGTTCACTTAAAGAAGGCAGCTGAAGATCAAAGGAAACTGAAATGAAGAAGGAAGAAGATAAACTCGCTCGCGAGAAAAAATATCAGTTGAGCGTCTAAAGAAGATCACTTTCTTGGAGACTAAATAATCTGAGGATAAGATGAAGTTCGATGATGAAAGGGAGCATTTCATAACTAAGATATTGAATGGAACACCCTTATCAATGTTCTTTTTTATTCATGTGAGATCACTTGGAAATATTTTGAAGACTCTGTTAAAGAAATTGAAAGACTCACCGAGGAAAACGAGTTCTTGAAGAAAAATTTTAAAGCTGAGAGGAAGAAAAACTTGGATGCCTACACTGCAGACTGCGTTTCTCATCTTGAAAAAAGAGCTGCCAACCTCAAATCAGCTTTGGTTATGGAAATGCATGAATGCTTTCCTGACTTGAAGCTGGGAAATCTTGGGCTACGTGTTATAGAAAGACATCACACAGTAGGCATTTCTCCAGAAGACTTAGTAAGTAGTAGTGACTCGGAAATCTCTTCATCTGATTCTGAATCCTCGGGAGATAGTAAAGACGAATCCGTTCCCAGACAAAATTAATGTATATTATTTCTTTAAGTTTAAACGTTATGTTTTTTGTAACCTTTTTTCTAATCTATCTTTTGGAATCCCTGATCGTACTTGCTCTAGGAATTTTACTTTGTATGATTTCTATTTTATGAACACTTTCAATGAAACAGTATTTTGTGTGATCATCCTCCATTAATTTATAATGAAGTTATGTTTCCAACCACGTTTTTTCGTACGAAAGGAACTTTTAGCTAAAAAATATTCATTTTCTTGCTCCAAAGTTTTTCATATGATTAAGGAATTTGTTGACCAACATTCATTAGCTGACCTTTCTAACTAAAAAAGATGAGCATTAAAGTATGCCATTATTAAGGTGGACACTATTCTTTGGCCTTTAACATAAGACTTTCTTGGTTCAAAATAATGAACATTCCACCCCAACACTTGTTGGACAACCATCTGGCTAAAATATGAGCATTATCATCCAAAAGGATGTTCTTTTAGGTTAAAAAAGATGAACAGTATCATCCAAACATTTTTGGAATGTCCTTTTGAGTCCAAAAAGATGAAAATTTATGGATATCATTTTAAGATGGCAAATGAATTTTTATATATAATTCGGCTATTAGGACACCTCATTAAATACTTCTTGTGCCACCAGGGTAGGAAAGAGTATGCCACTGATACTAACATAAGTTCATAAATAAAATATTTACAATTTTACATGTTCATTCTAAATAAAACTTGAGTTGTTCAACGTTCCAGGGGTGGGGAAGATCTCTTCCTTCTTTATCTTTAAGTACGTATGTCTCTGGCTTGACTTTCTTTGTTACCGTATACGGACCTTCCCAATTATAAACTAACTTTCCAAATCCTTTTTTCGTATGAAGGAACATTTTCCTCAAAAATTTGTCCCCTGTTTTAAATTTTCATCTCCTAACCTTTGAAACATATTGACTTCTCATCAAAGTTGTGTGCTTCTTATATTTTTCTCCACAAATCCAACTTTGTATGCTTTCCCTTGTCATTTGCCTCCTCGGAATATTCACTGAGTCTAAATGATGGGAAGATTGTCTCTGATGGTACCACTACATCCATCCCATAAACGAGTGCGAATGGTGACTCTTGAGTTGCAATCCGGGGAGTGGTTCCGTAAGCCTATAAAAATTGTTGTAGATAATCCGACCATTTCCAGCCTTACATTCCAAGCTCTTCTTTAAACCATCCAAAACTGTCCGATTAGTCACTTCGGCTTGGCTATTTTCTTGGGGATGGAAGGGTGCCGAGAAATATTGTTGTATCCCGTTAGATGCACAGAAGGCTTTCATCTCTTTGTTATCTAACTTTGGTCTGTTATCCATTGTTATTTTCCTCGGAATCCCAAAACGACAACATATGTTAGAGCCGATAAATCCGATCACATATTTATCTTTTGTCCCTGCCAAAGGTTCTGCTTCCACCCACTTAGAATAATAGTCGATTGCAACAATGATTGTCTATCGACCTCTAGATTCCATAAGTAAGGGTCCGACTAGGTCAATGCTTCATTGATCAAATTGTGAAGACTCGGGTATTGATTTGAGGGGCACACCTGTTCTATGGATTGTGTTAGCGAATCTTTGGCAAGTATCACACTTCTACACTAATTCTTTAGCATCCGAGGAGAGAGTCGACCAGTAATACCCTGCAAGAAGAACTCTTCGTATTAGTGTTTTGTAGCCACAATGCGTTAATCCTTCCCCGTCATGTAACTCTGAAAGTATCATCTACGATTGGTATCTTCCTAAACATCGAAGTACAGGCCGGCTAAAATATTTCTTATACAATACATCTCCGAGTACAACATACCCATATTCCTTAAATCGTATTATTTTAGCCATCACCTTATCAATTGGTGGTATATCATTCACCACAAATTCCTGAATCTCGATCCTCCAATCTTTTGCCACACTTGTAAAAATTTGAAATGCTTCAACAGATCCTTCAACTGTTTCAGATCCCTTAATTATAGAAAGGTTTTCTTGTGTAATTATCCAAGGGTCCTCTGAGTAAGAAGCTTTAGCCAAAGAATCAGCTACTAAATTTCCAGCCTTGTGAACATGTTCGTATCTGACGCCTTCAAAAGCCAATGTTAAAACGTTCAAAGCCCCCAGATATTTCACTAAATGATCTTTTTCTTGCTTCTGATTGGCCAGATGCATGATTTATGAGAAGCTACGAATCGCTTACTAGCCTTACCTTTTTAGCTCCACATTTTTTAGCAAGTCTCAAGCCTGCCAAAACAGCTTTGTATTCAGCTTCGTTATTTGATGATTCAAATCTGAATCAAATGTCTTTATACATTGCAATTCCTTTGGGAGAAACCAACTGTACCACTGCTCCATAACTAGATGAGCTTGAACCTCCATCAGTTCGGATTGTCCACTTTGCTCCAAATTTTTCCTCATTAATTTTCATATCAGTTTGCTCAGAGGGAAATTCGACTAAGAAATTAGCTAACGCTTGTGCATTAATAACAATTCTTGGCTCAAATTCAGTATAAAAGCCTCATAGTTCAATTGACCACTTAATCATTCTTCCTGATACATCAGGACTTTGTAACATATTTTATAATGGAAAAGATGTCCGTACAACGATTAAGTAAGCCTGAAAGTAAGGTCTCATTTTTGCGCAAAAGTAACCAGGGCAAGAGCTAGTTTTTCTAACTTCAGGTATCGTTTCTCGGCATCTAGAAGACTTTTACTCACGTTATACGCTGGCCTCGGGACCTTGTCCTCTTCTCGGATCAGGATCGCACTCACAACGTAATTTGACACTACCAAATATATATATATATATATATATATATAAAAATTTTCCACCATAGTTGGATTTGTCAAGATTTTGGTAACAAAAGGTACTTTTTTATTTGATGAAAAGATTCTAAATATTCTTGAGTCCGATCAAAACAATTTTCTCTTCTTAGCACTTGGAAAAAGGGAGCGTACTTGTCCGATGACCCTGATATGAACCTGTTTAACGCTGCAAATCTCCCTGTTAGGATCTGCACCTCTTTGATCATTCTTGGTGGTTCCATAGCGCTTATAGCCTTAAGTTGTATCGGATCGGCTTCTATAACATTCTCACTGATTATATACCCTAAAACCTTTCCAGATCGAACACCAAATGTGCAATTTTCTGAGTTGAACTTCATATTTATCTTAGTCAAGTTAGCAAAAGTTTCTTCTAAGTCTGCCAATTGGTTCTCATCCTTTGAACTTTTGACAAACACATAATCAATGTATACCTCAACATTTCTTTAAATTTGAGTCTCAAAATATTTGTTAACTAAAAGCTGGTACGTTGCTCCAGCGTTTGTTAGTCCGAATAGCATTACCATGTAGCAGTGTAAACCTTTTTCGGTGATGAAATTTGTACTCCCCTAATCTCTTGGATCCATTTGGGTCTGATTATACCCGGCATAAGCATCCATGAAAGAAAGCAATTGGTTCCTGAAAGTCCAGTCAACTAACTGATCTATTCTGGGTACATGGAAAGGATCTTTGGGACAAGCTATGTTTTGATCGTTAAAGTCCACACACATTCGCCACTTTTCATTCTTCTTCTTTACTAGGACCAGATTAGCATTCCATAAAAAATATTGTGACTCACATATGTGACCCACTTTAGTTAAATGATCCACCTCTGTCATAATTTTCTTGGGTTTTTCGTGCGAAAAAAATCTTCTTTTCTAGTATGATCGGATGAACATTGCTTCGTACTTCAAGCCTATGACAAATAACATTCGATGGAACCCTTATGATATCCTATGTACACCATGCAGACAAATGTAATTTTGTTGATAAAAACTTGATTAAACTTTATTTTACCTCCATAGATATTTCTGTGCGGATTTTAAGGCTTTTACCCGAAGAGAAGACACGATCTTGAAAGCTTTTGTTTGGGACCATGAACCCGGGGGCTTCCTCGGATCATCCACAGGATCAGATCCTGAGGGAACCCCCGCTGACTGTTATTCTTTCTTTAAATTAACCCCCTTAACTTACTTAGGGGCCAAGGTTGCTCGGTAACACTCTCTTGCTATCTTCTGGCTCCTTTTAATTGTTCCTACATTGTTTCTCACAACGTACTTTAAACATTGATGGACGATCGATGACACAACATGCATTTTAGATAACCAGGACCTTCTGAAGATAACATTATAAGATATATGGGCATCTACCACTACAAACAAGACTGTAACTAACTTTTTGAACGATACCCGACCTAATTCAAACATACGCTCGAACTCTCCGACTACCTCAGCTATAGCCCCGGTAAATCTGACTATCGTTCGATTCGATCATAAGATTGTTGGGGGGTTTCGATCTGGCTGTAAGTAGTCATAAACATAATGTTAGTTAAACTGTCTGTATCAATCAAAATCTTTCGTATCTCATTCCCAACTATCTCTTCCCCGATAACTACTGCATCCTCATGTGGACCAACTACATCTCTCATTTCCCCATCTTTGAGGCAAAGTATTGGAGACGGATTTATATACAAATATGTTTCTAGACTAACAATGTGTTTCTAGACTAACAATGTGTTCTTTCCAAAAATTGTTAGTGATTCAAATAAAGCACACAACTTACTAAACTTTCTTCTTGCTATTGGTTCTTCTACCACATTTATGCTGTTTCTGCCCGGTTTTGGGTCTAAGTATTCAGCGGAGATATCAAATGCATCAATAGATTCTTCATCAATTGTTTCTGATATAATCAGCGTATCATCTTGCTTTGGGACAACTTCCTGTTTTGTCGCAACTGAAGAATTCTTCTTCACAAACGTAGTTAACTTCCCATCTTCTATCAAGTATCGTATTTCTTTTTTTAATGCCACGCAGTCCTTCGTATCATGCCTGATATCCTCATAATACTGCCAATATTTGTTTTTTCTATTCTCCCTCGGAGTCTGCATTGAAAAGGTCTTACAAAAATGTACACTTGAATTTGTCTTCTTAAAGGTAGTTGTTACACATTCAGTCAACTCAGCATAATGAGTTGGTCGGACCAATTTGTTTGACATGGGTCAAACATACGGTTGAGTGTTGACTAACGGTGTATATTATTTCACCCTTTGAGGTGCCTGACTTATAACTTGAACAGGTGCCCGAGGTTGGACTATAATTGTTGGTTGCGATACCTACTGTCAGACATTCATTGGTGATGCATTGGTTCTTATCATCTTCGGATCCCGATAAAACTGATTCAGATTGAATTGTGACATCGACTCTATTTCTGACGTCCTAGTTTCTTCAATTAAAATTCGTTTTTCTATCTGATCTAGTAATGCTCCAATCATTAGAGCATGCGTTTCTGCTGCATTATCCTTCATCACCCCAGGAAGCAAACCCATTCAAAGGCAGCTAGAGCCACTTTATCTTCACAGAACTTCGTGTATGTTTTAACCTGGATGAAATGTTTTGTATACTCTTTGAGGCTCTCCCCCACTTTCTGCCTGAATTATATTATGGTGTCATTATTTGCTCGGAACTTCTTGCTTCCCACAAAATGCTGGCGGAACATACTCCAAAACATATCAAAATTCATGATACACCATTGACGTAAACGATTATACCACCTTACGATCATACCACCTTGATGCAACATTTTTGAAATTTTGAGAGAAAGCCCTACATAATATCTTATCATCATCGTTGTAGTTGATCATAAAAAATTTGAACTGTTCGATGTGGTTGTCCGGATTTTGTGTCCCATCAAACTTTTCTATTTTAGAAATATTAAACCACTTTGGAAGATGACCAAACAAAATTTCTGGGGAGAGTGAAGACGATCTCCAATTATGTCCCATCTTATACGGGCGCCCCGGAACCATCGTTCGCGGTTGCATACAATCCTTTCTCGGACGGAGAAGTAAACTGATTACTGATACGATAATTTTGGTCATAGTTGTTAGACTGAATTTTCCTTCGAGAAGTTACATGTTCTTATCGAGTTAGATGTATCACTTTGTCAAGCCCTTTGGAATACAAATTTTTCTTTCCATGATCATGATTTTCCTTCCTCGAACCTTTAGTGCTTTGACCAGCTCGATTAGAGTTTTTATGCACCCTCGAATCACTTTCTCTATGACTTGATTTATACCTAGCATCTGTATCCGAGGACATAGATTCATATAAACTAAAAAAGTATACTCACTTGACTCTGTCGATGCATATCGTTTCCCCGATCTAAGTCGTCTTATGGAGGATCAACAACTTTTTCTCCGATTCCTTTCCTCAGATTGATTGACATCTTGGGCTTGATCTGCCGCAATCCATTCTCGTCGGACTTCTGATTTGATTCTTCGTGAGCTGATTATCGATTTATTTTTAGCATTAAGCCTCTCAATATCTTCTAACAACTCTTTCCGCCTAACTACAAAGACAGATTCTTCAAGTAGCTCTTCAACATATCGATTGTTATCATTTCCTTCATTTGTTACTTGTTCCTCTATCATGAGATCTCCATATGAGAATCCGATCGCATTGTTCTTCGGATCTGTCTCTATCTCTTCATGAATTTTAGTTTCTATTATTTTTGTTATGTTTCAAATTAATTTTGCGGTTTAGGAACGATGATTCCAAGTGCCAATCGTGTTCCCACATACGACGCCACGATGAATTAAGATACTTCTTTGTTCTAAATCTGGATAAGAAAATATTTGTATGGGAGTGTTTGTCTAAGAAATGTTAGTCTCACATGTTTTTAGAAAGAGAAACGGTATTTAATAGAAACAGAAAGAGACAGAAGGAATAAATGTAGCAATAATTGACTTGTGATTGACTTTTTTCCCAAAAAGGAAATATCTTTTATATAGTACATGAGGTAAGAAATGAAATTACATAATTACCACTGTTTAAGTGGATCTCTCACCCCACTCGTTTACTCTTCACAGACAAGTTTATTAGTTATTAAATTTGAACCCCCTCAATCTTTATGTTTGCTTTAGGTTGGTCATTGGCATACAATTACACCAATTCGACCCTTATATTTTTCATATTAAAGCTTAGTAATCACCATATTTTACTTCCCTTTTCAATTACTAATACTAATATTACTATAATAATAATAATATCTGATGAGTCCGAATTCGAAGTGCTCCCCGGAAGGGCAGTCCAAAGTACATCTCCCCGTGAATTCGGACAGGCTCCAAGTATTTAATTCGAACATGACTTTTTTACCGGGCAGATGATTTCGAACACTGTAAACTTAAGGCAGTTCGAACTATGACTAAAGTACTAAAAAACCTAAACACTATCTGACTAAGCTACCTGCACATCTGCTTAAAACTTATGGGTCTTTAAACATGACCCGGGTCCATTAAACTTGACCCGAAAGCCCATAAGGGCCCAAATTTCACACTATAAATGCCCAACCACCAGCATTAACTATGGGTAAGAAAAATTGACTGCTGCCAAGCTGCACAATTCTCTCTCCACCCTTAAAACACTGTGAAACACCTTTAAACACTGTTAAACACCCTCACGCCACCTTAAAACTCCACTTAAAATTACCAGCCTACCCTCATGCAACTTTTATCCACACCAAATTGGCGACCACAGCGGGAGGCGACGGTGCCTGAATCAAGCATTCAAAACCAAGTAAAGAAATTCTGTCCGAATGAATCCGGATAATCCAGAGCTTCCACCAGCTTTGCTCGAAGTGGTGGAAGAGAACGATGAATATACTGTCCAAGAGCGTGACAGGTTGAGGGTTGAAATAGAAGCTCTGAGGGCTGAAAAGGCCAAGATGGGCATGAAGGAGAAATCCAAAGCGTCAGTTGCTCATCGCTCTGATAATCCTCGAGAGCATGAGGCTTCAAAAACTCATGTGAGCACTAAAAAGACACATGCCAGTTCTAAAAAGTCTCACCGGTCCAAGCCTGTGGAGAGTTCTGACTCAAGTTCAGAATCTTCGGACAGCTCTTCGGACAGTGAGGGAAATGAAAAATCCTTGTCCTCCAGTAGTGATGAGGGGCGAACCAGGAAAAAACAGAAGCAAGTTAAAAAGTATTCCAGAAAAAGAGATCATCATGGAAGAATGAAAAGGCACATTGGGAAAGGATCATCTCACAACCGAAGGCATGTAGACCGGATGCTGGTAGATCCTTTCGCCTTCCATGATGAGCCAGGTATCTTTGCAACACCTAATGAGGATACTGCGTTCAGTCGTGGGAGGAATTGGAGGCAATCGCCTTTGTCTTCTAAAATACTGTCCGGAAATCTCCCCAAGAGGTTTGATAGCACCAAGATGGAGAAGTACGATGGCAGTACTGATCCAGACAATCATCTGGAGCAATTCAAGAACTTCATGATGAACTTTGATGATGATGATAAACTGCTCTACAGGGCATTCTCCCAATCCTTCACGGGGAGTGCTCTGAAGTGGTACAACAGCCTTCCTCAGGGTTGTATCAGAGACTTTGATACTTTTTGGGTGGCCTTTCGAAGGCAATTTGTGGGGAGTAAGGAGTTAAAGGGTAATGGAGATACCATAATCCATTGTGCCCAGGAACCAAATGAATCGTTAAAGGAGTACATAAGTCGTTTTGTGAACACAAAAAACGGGCTGGCTGATTGCTTTGCACAAGTGGCAATAGCGTCCCTGAGACAAGGTTTGAACCCGGGCAACCTGGCCGATTCAGTAACCAGGAAGAAGGCCATGACTTGGGGAGGATTGCTAAATCAAGTTGGCAAACAAATAAATGTTGATGAAACAAAGAAGACCAGGGTGCACAGACAGGTGAGATCCACCCCGGTGGCACCAGCTCCAAATCAAAACCAGTCCGGGAACAAAGCTAGAGAAACCGGACAGGGGCATGGAAGGGGAAAAGCTCAGTCTCAACCAGCTGCTCCTTCACAAAGCCAACAGTCTAGAAACAAAAGGGGACCATGGGTCCAACCGGAGTGGTTTGCAGAACTCAAAGAAAGTGTGGCAACCATTTTCGATAAAACAAAAGATGAAGTACACTACCGGAGACCAACAACCTTGCAGTCTCCCAGAGAACATCGAAACAGTTCTTTTTGTCAATATCACAATGATATTGGCCATACTACTGATGATTGCATAGCATTGAAACAAGAGGTTCAAAACCTGATCGAAAGAGGGAAATTGGGTGCATACGTTAAAAGGAGAGGAGGCAACAGGCCTGACAACACTCACCGGGCTGGTCCGGTTAATGCTGCCCCGGAGGGGGCTATGGTAATCATTGAAAGGTTTGATGTGGAATCTGAATACTTGGATCCTGATCCAACAAGAAACAGAGTGGGTGCTATAGAGGAACGTTCTAGATCGGTCTCCGGGCTCATTAAATTCTTCGAGTCCTTGACAATTTTCGGAGGGGACACTATAACGGCTCCTACCACTTCATCAAGAAAAAGGCATGTTCATAATTTGGCTACCCAGCTAGAAGGGGGCATGACCTCTTATCAATCGTCAAGTTTATTCCCATTTATTGTCTTTGATGGGGATGATTTGAGAGACATTGCTGGCCCTCATGAAGATGCTGTTGTTATAGGAGCATCGATAGGGGGCAATGAGATAAGGCGAATCCTGGTAGATACTGGGAGCTCTGCCAATATCCTCTTCCTAGATACTTACAAGAAAATGAAAAATCCAGCTGTGATTCAAAAGTCAGACAGATCGATCGTAGGCTTCACGGGCAGCTCAGCCGATGTAATCGGTGAGTTCGAAGAAGAAGTATTGTTGGGCAGAGGCCCTTTCAAGAAAACAGTCAGAATACTTTTCATTGTGGTGGATTGTCCCACTTGCTACAATGCTATTCTAGGGAGATCTTGGCTCTCTAGGATGCATGCAGTGGCTTCGACAGTCCATCAGTGTCTAAAATATGCTGTTCAGGGGCAGGTTGGGGTTGTCCGGAGCAGTCAAAAAGTTGCAAGGGAATGCTATGCCACTGCCTTGGCTCCACGAACTCTGGGGGCAGTCCGTATAAATGACCAATAGCAGTTTGAGGGCCTTTCTGGGGGTGAGGGTGAAATTGATGACCCCAGAGAGACCCCCGGAGTGTTGATCCCAGTTGAGGAGGTTGAAACACACTGCTTGGAAGAAGGAAAAATCGTCAAGATAGGATCCAAAATGCCACCAATGTTGAAAGAAGGTATGTTGAAATTCTTAAAAGACCATCAGCATGTTTTTGCTTGGTGCAACGCTGATGTTACTGGAGTTCCATCAGAGGTGATTTCCCATCACCTATCTGTCCGGAGAGACGTGGCACCAGTGGTGCAAAAGAGGAGAGCTTTCTCAAAAGAAAAGGCTGATGTCATTGTACAAGAGGTTGACAGACTCACAAAGATGGGGCACATTAAAGAATCTCAGTACCCTTTGTGGACTGCCAATCCAGTCTTGGTAAAAAAGAAAAACGGTAAATGGCGAATGTGCATTGACTTCACAGATCTCAATCGAGCTTGCCCAAAAGACTTGTATCCGGTTCCCCGGATAGATCAGTTAGTAGACTCTACTTCTTGGAACAAGCTACTCTCCTTCATGGATGCTTTCTCCGGGTACAATCAGATCCAGGTGGATCCAAAAGATCAAGAGCATACCACTTTTGTTACTGATAGAGGTCTGCACTGCTATAAGGTGATGCCCTTTGGCTTGAAAAATGCTGCGGCTACTTATCAAAGGTTAGTCAATAAGGCATTTGCTTATCAAATTGGAAGAAATATGGAGGTTTACATTGACGATATGATGGTGAAAAGTGTGGATGAGCAGCTGCACCTGTCCGACCTCCAAGAGACTTTTGCCAACCTGGCCAAGGTGAATTTAAAGTTAAATCCTGAAAAATGTGTGTTCGGAGTGCAGTCCGGGAAGTTCTTAGGGTATATTATAAGTGAGCATGGAATACAGCCCGACCCGGACCAACTCAATGCTTTGTTCCAAATGGAGCCTCCTCGAAACGTTAAAGAAGTACAGCGGTTAACGGGGAGGTTAGCAGCCTTGAACAGATTCATCTCCAGGTCTTCGGACAGATGTGCTCCATTCTTTCAAACCTTGAAGGGTGCAAAGGGGTTTGAATGGACACCACAGTGTGATGAGGCATTCAATGAGATTAAGAAGCATCTGTCCTCTCCCAAGACTTTGTTCAAACCAATCGATGGGGAGACTCTCTTCGTATATCTGGCTGTTTCAAGTTGTGCCATCAGTGCTGTGTTAGTAAGGGAGGTTGATGGGTATCCTCACCCAGTGTACTACATCAGCAAAAGCTTGATTGATGCTGAACGGCGTTACTTGAAACTTGAGAAACTAGCATTGGCTCTGGTGATAGCTGCAAGAAAGATGAGGCCTTATTTTCAGGCTCATCCTATTATTGTCCGGACGTCTTTCCCTTTAAAGAATGTCTTTCAAAAAGCAGACATTTCAAGCAGAATAACAAAGTGGTGAGTAGAGTTGGGGGACTTCGACATAGACTTTGCTCATCGAACAGCAGTAAAAGCTCAGGCTGTGGCTGACTTTCTGGTCGAGTTCCATTCTGATAGGGACTCAGAACAACCTGCTGATTCAAAAGACAAAAAAGTGTGGATTGTCCGAACAGACGGGGGATCCAGTGCCATAGGGTCTGGGGCAGGAATATGTCTCACTTCCCCCTATGGGGACAACATGTTCCAAGCTATTTGTTTTGCTTTCAGGGCATCCAATAATGAGTCCGAATATGAAGCAGCTATAGCTGGGTTGAAATTGGCTTACATCTGTGGAGCAAAAAGGGTCAAGCTGCTAAGCGACTCCCAATTGCTTGTCCACCATGCCTTGGGCCTATCAGAAGCTAGAAAAGAACAATTGATCAAGTATTTACTACTCTTGAAAAATGAGGCCATGAAATTTAAAGCCGTTGTCTATGAGCATATTCCCCGGGCAGAGAATGAGCTAGCAGACTCATTGGCAACAATAGCATATACAGAGTCCTATCCATGGATCCATGTGCTTGAAAGCCCTTCTATTCAACTTGATGAAGGTGAAAAAGAGGAAGTCTTTGAAATACAAGTAAACCGGCCTCAAGACTGGAGGTCTCCTCTTATGCAATATCTATCTGATGGCATCGTGCCTTTGGATAAACCACAAGCCAGAACGTTAAAGCACAGGGCTCGTGGTTTTATCATGATTAGAGAGGTCTTGTACAAGAAATCCTATAGCAAACCTCTCCTACGATGTTTAGGGGATCATGAGTCACAAATGGTTCTCTCCGAATTGCACGATGGTGAGGGGTCAGCCCATTGTGGATTTAGAGCATTAACAAGAAGAGTGCTTCTCTCCGGATATTATTGGCCATCAATAATGAAAGATGCTAAGGAGCTGGTAAGAAGATGTGACCCATGCCAGAGGTACAGTAATGAAATTCATGTACCAGCCATTCCTTTGGAATCAATTTCTGAGCCCATCCCTTTTGCTCGATGGGGATTGGACTTAGTTGGGCCTCTCCCTGTGGCGTCCGGAGGGCGTAAAACCATAATTGTAGCCATTGACTACTTTTCGAAGTGGATAGAAGCAGCCCCCTTGGCAGGGACAACATCAAAGGCTGTTATAAAATTCATTCTATCCAACATATGTTGCAGATTTGGTGTCCCCCCAGAGAATAACAACAGACAATGGGCCACAGTTTGACAACAGAGAAATGGAGAGCTTCTCTGCCTCAAGGGGTATTCAGCATTGCTTTTCTTCACCTTTCCACCCACAGGCCAATGGGCAGGTTGAGGTGGCTAATAGAACAATACTGTCTGGTTTAAAGAAAAATTTGGAAGGGGCTGCTGGGAAGTGGCCTAGTTATTTACAAGAAGTTTTGTGGGCCTACCGGACAACGCCTGGGGCTGCAACACAAGAATCACCTTTTGCCTTAGTCTATGGGATGGATGCAGTAGCCCCCATAGAGAAGACACTCCCCTCCTTTCGAGTCCACAACTTCTCCGGATAGGCTAATGAAATGGCAGTTAGAAATCAACTTGATTTAATTGAAGAAAGGCGAGTAAAAGCTCATCTTAGAGTGGCACACTATCAAGGCTTGATGAGAAGCAGGTTTGCTTCTAAAGTTAAAAGAAGGGACTTTCAATCAGGAGATAAAGTATTGAGGAAAGTTTTCTTGCATACTAAAGAAAAGCTCTTCGGCAAGTTGGCCCCAACTTGGGAGGGTCCCTATACTGTGGTTGAAAGAATCAAGCCTGGCACATACTGGTTAGAAGACAAAGATGGCAGGGTTTTAACTCACCCTTGGAATATTGAACACCTTCGAATGTACTTGGAATAAAACTTATGTAAATATTTACTTGTTTAAACATCCATGTAAATATTTGGGGGCATACCACTTCCTCTCTTCAGCGCCACGGAGAGCTTTAAATAAAACTTGGAGCCTTCTTAAATAATTTTCTAAGTTTTTGCAAAATTCTGTTAATTGTCATACTATCCGGACTGAAAGGTCTAAGGGCTACTTAAATTCTAGCCAGAGAAACTAAACACTCTCACAACACAATAACTCAAGACTACTTAAACTCCAGCTATTTAAACAGGCTATGAAAGAAGAGAATGGTTGAGCAAAACAAAACATCCATTCAACAACTTAAAATTGCCTTGGCCTTCCAAGGACTTTTTAAACAAGTTTGGGTGCAGAACAAAAATCTGTCCGAACGGACAACATCACAAAAAAGGTGCCTTGGCCTTCCAAGGACTTTGGTTCAAGTAAAAGATAAATAAAACAAATTATAAATTAAGGTGGAGCCTTTGAAGATGGCTCACCCTCATCTGTTTTCCTGCTCTTGATATCGCTTTTTTCCTCAATGACCTTCTTGCCTTTGGGGTCAACCTCTTCCTCACCCGGACTCTCTCCGGTTTCCTCTTCGTCACCAGACGAGGATATATCAGTGTACCCTTCATCAACCATGGTCCAGTAGGGGAGATCATCGTCATCCACATAACGCCATAAGTCCCCTAGTCTCCTCTTCGGGAACTTCTCGTGAAACAGGAGGACCATATCGGACTTTACTTTCTCAATCATTAATTCTTCACTCCGTATCATCTCCCTGGCATAAGCATTGATTTTGGCCTTGATCATGGCCTCTTGATCCTTCACCAAAGCAGCTTTATCCTCAACAGCCTGAGTCACTGCATTCTCCAAAGCAAGTTTGTCAGCGGTCAGGTTGGTGACCAGCTTCTCCTTTGCTACAGTTTCTCCTCTTGAGGCTGTCAAGTCCTTCTCCAACCCGGACAGCTTAGCCCGGAGATCTTTTACGGTCTCTTCTAAAGAAGCAACTTTTGTGTTGCTTTCATTTTGACTCTTCTTTAGCTGTTCGTTCGACTCCTTAAGCAAGTCAACCTTAGTAGTAGCAGTCCTGAGGTTTTCGGCCAGCTTCTCCTTCTCAGACTTGAGGTCTTTGATGGTGTCTGCCTGACTCCGGACTTGCCTTTCCAGGGTGAGTACTGGTTGCACGTTGCTAAGGAGGGAATGAGCTATGACATCCCTCTCACTGGAAACCAAGAAAGTCCTACCATTGAAGTTTACTGTGTTGGAGCTACTTGGGGGAACATATGGCCCTGCGAACTCATCTCTAAACAGGCCAATGAAGTAGTCACCTAGAGGACCCAGACCGGTGACGTCCACTTCATCCATGTTAATCTCTCCCCTTTCGATCTCATCGGTATGGAATTCCCTTGGAATCCCTTCGTTAAGATTCCCCGGGATCTCTTCAGCCAATGTCGGATCGGTTGGGAAGGTGGGCTCCGGATCCCGGAGAGTGAGCTCTTCACTTTGAGAAGTCTTTTTCTTTTTGACTTCCCTGTCAGCACTGTCACTCGCTTGTTTGCGAGTCCGTTTAGAAGCCCTTGTAGGTTTTGGGGAGTTCACCCCTTGCTTCTCACTCTCCAGTTCTACCACTTGTAGAAGGTTTGCATCAACTTGAGCCTGGGCTGGCACCACTGAACCTGTGGGAGCCTCTTTCTCTGAATCCTCTACTGCTGTCCTGCCTTTCTTCTTCTTGCCCTTCATTTTACTTGGGGCTTTGGCCCGGGCAGGAAGGAAGAGGGTCCCATCCAGTTCATGAGACCTTCTCAGCACTACATCTTCATCAGGAGGGGTGGAGAACTCCTCCCAGGTTAGATCCCTTCGACCTGTGGTGTTCCACAGATGGGATCTCGCTAAATTCCCAGGGGTAAAAGCTTTGTGAAACCGGTTCTCCCAGTTCTCCGCGGCCCATGCGTTTATCTTGCCACAGGTAACCTGTCCGGCTTTAAGGTAGTCTCCGAACTCCTTTGGTAGCTCTGATAAAACAAGAAAGTAAATGATTAGCATAAACTAAACAAAAAGAGAAATTCGAATAGAAACTTAAAGTAAAACTTACGATCGCTCCTCCATCTACTTCGAATAAGGCTAGGATTCTCCCCGGCCTTGATTTTCTTGCCATTCTCCCACGAGCCACTCACAAACAAGAACTGGCTCCTCCACTTGCTCTCCGACTCCAGGAGATCATCCACAGCTTTCAGATCGTTCCCCATGTTAAAGTGATAGAAAGGGAACTGATGGTGTTTGCACAAACTAGCTACAGCAGCGAACTCTTCCATTGGAAGAGGGATTCCGGACAACCTAGATGCCATAATGCATGACATCAAGGAGTACCATCTGTTTGGGCTTAGCTGTGATGGACATAACTTGACTAGGTGGAAATAGCGCACTATCTCTGGATCCAGTGGGAACCTAAGTCCCCAGTTGAATAGCTCCGTAAAGAAGACTATCTCGTTCCTTTTGCAATCCATCGGGGTCTCCGGATCGATGGGAATTCGAATTTTTACATTTTCAGGGATCCCCCACTTAGTACGAAATCGTCCCAGATCTTTAATATGGATAAACGCATACTTGGTCTTTAACAGAGATAAAAGGTACTTGAACTCTACCTTATGAAAGCAGGGCCCTACTCTCCCTTCGAGGCTCTCCGGCAGATCCGGACGCCTCAGATACAAGTCCTCTTTGCCCTTCTTGGCAACAACTACAGCAGTTTCAGCTTGTCCGGAAGACTCGGACTCAAACCTAACCTCTTCAGTGGAGTCTTCCATCCTCTCCTCCATTATTGTTGGGGGAGCTTCAGCAGAAACAGCCCGAGGAGGGATGAAGCTTGGCACAGCTGATCCTCCGGACTGTTGACTCTTTGTATGTTTTTGAGTTCTCACCTCAGTTTGAGTTTCTGAGGTCGAAGTTTCCTTGGGAGGTAATGGGCTGCTAGCCCCCGGACCGACTGGCCTTTCCCGGAGAGTCCTAACAGTTGCCCCGGACCCTGAATCGCTGGTATTTTTTGAAGAAAGTCCCTTAACCAATCTGCTTGGTCTTTTCATGATTAGTTTGTCTGGAGAATGATCGGAGTCGGACCCCATAGCAATGAAAGTGGATTTCTTCCTGACACTTGTGACAGTGACCCCCGGTTCAACGATAGGGATCGACTCTTGAACTGAAGAGTCAGATACTATGGGAGAAAGTGTTGATTGAAAGAGTTTTCTGGGTTTCGTACCTTTCGAAGAAGACAAACCTCTATCAGATTCTTCGATTGAAGGGGCTGGTTTCTCGACATGCGACGCTGGAAGTCCTGCTGCAAGTCTTTTCTCTTTTTCAACCCTTTGAGCTTTCTCCAATTCTGAGAGATTAAGCCAGCCACCCTTGATTAGAGCTGTTCTTGCTGTGAACATAAAACAACTAAGGAAATCTTGAAGTTTTAGAGAGATGAAACTTTGAGTAAAATGGCAGAGTGAAAGTGATAAGTGAGGCTGTGAAAGATGAATGAAATTTATAGTAAATGTAAAAAAGAGGGTTTGATTCCTAGGAGAATCCGAAAAGTTGGGCAATGATTAAAAAACGGCGCTGACGTCATCAATAGCATTTAAAGAGGTAACTTGTTCGAGAAAGTGGTGCAACTTTCGAGGTGAAAAAACGGCTGAAGTAACCAACCAGAAAGTGACACGTGTCCCACTAACTCTGACAAGAACCGCTTAGAACTCGTAACGATTGGGCTGTCCGGGCCTGTCCTCAACTCTCTTCGAATTGGAAGATCACTTCCTAAGTCGGACTGTTTTTCAATTCTTTAACAAGGACACTTGTTCAAATACCTAAAAAAGGGGCTCCTGATGAGTCCGAATTCGAAGTGCTCCCCGGAAGGGCAGTCCAAAGTACATCTCCCCGTGAATTCGGACAGGCTCCAAGTATTTAATTCGAACAGAACTTTTTTACCGGGCAGATGATTTCGAACACTGTAAACTTAAGGCAGTTCGAACTATGACTAAAGTACTAAAAAACCTAAACACTATCTGACTAAGCTACCTGCACATCTGCTTAAAACTTATGGGTCTTTAAACATGACCCGGGTCCATTAAACTTGACCCGAAAGCCCATAAGGGCCCAAATTTCACACTATAAATGCCCAACCACCAGCATTAACTATGGGTAAGAAAAATTGACTGCTGCCAAGCTGCACAATTCTCTCTCCACCCTTAAAACACTGTGAAACACCTTTAAACACTATTAAACACCCTCACGCCACCTTAAAACTCCACTTAAAATTACCATCCTACCCTCAGGCAACTTTTATCCACACCAATATCACTAAGAATAATAATAATGAAATTTGTACATTTCATGTTCCACACTTCATCTGTTTTTTGCTTTATTTTGTAAGATATATAGAACAAACGCTGCAGTGGTTCATATTTCATACGATTGTACCAGTTTCGACTTCATCACGAAGCGCAGAATTGGATTTGGTACTTCAAATCGGTAATAATCATAATACATCCTACAAATCACTTGTTCGAAAAAAGTATCGATTGTATTATCAGACATTGTTAAGGTAACAAACTTCACGACCTGAAGCAATTGATAGTCTTTATCCAAATGAAACTTCATACCTAAGAATCCTTATGTTTTTTTGCAAGAAGGTTTGGTGGATGAATTATTGGGACATGATTTTATCCATTTTATAGAAAAATCAAACTTTGGCGGGAATTAAGTTTTGGCGGGAATCAAGTTTTGGCGGGATTATTGCTATTCATGTAAAGAAAAATTATCCAAAAATTAACTTTACATAGTAATTTTATTTTTCACCCCTAAAAAAACTCCCACCAATATTTTCACCCATGAAATTATACCCGCTAATAATTTGGCCCATAAAAAAATCTCGCCAATATCAACTCCTTTATGTAACCCTTCATACATGTAGTTTCAAAATGTCACTCAACCTTCAAAATTATAGAAATATTTCAAGTAGCTTAAGTATTAACTGAAGTGTGGAAGACGAAGACTTGCTTCAAGCGGTGAAATACATTACCAGAACAATGTTCTAAGAAACTATTAACTCTTTGTTTGATGAAGTATTGTGCATGATGTACTTTGACTACGAACGGTTTGGGATGTACAAACCCTCATACTCGTAATCGTGAAAAAGTCTCAGTTAGTTACAATAAACTGAAATCTTAACCTATTCGGGTGTTTGACTTGTCCTATGTTTTACGCGAAGAGGCAGCACAAGTGTAGCAGTTGAAAATTAATAATTGGATTACGAAATATATGATTGTTTATTTAAAGGATAAACAACACACTAGTAGACATAAACATATGTTCCAATAACTAAAAAGATATACAAGTCATTCTTACAAAATAGACATAAAAATAATAAACACGATATCTAAATAAACAAGAGTGTCAAATAAAAAAAATAACCGTAATGTTTAAGCAAGTCTTTTGGCGATAGACAAAACCTCCTAGTATGTCCCCCTCAAACCAAAAACATCATCCCCAAACTCATCAACTCTAGGAAACAACGAGACCCTACGCATACCAACGCGAAAATGGAATATAATAGCACGTCTCGGTCCTTGTAGACATAATCACCCAACTGATATATCACAATGTTGATGAGGTTGAACCAGTTCATCTTCTGATGAAACAGTTGATAATCAAGAATAGAAAACGAATCCATCTCGTCTCTAATCATATCTCCCTTAAAAAAGGCTCTAATTGGTTACCTCTCCAATTCACCCAACACTCCTCATTGAACGTATAGGCCATCGTTTTCGTTTTCTGTTCATCCTCGTTTTCATATTGAGCAACACATGTGGAATAAGCCTCTAGACACGTTCGAACTCTCTCAATGCTCGCTCTGGATAGTATGCATGCGAGTGCTCCACGCCTATTAATGACATCACAAAACCATGCTATATCATTCAACTGTAAATGATCGTGTATGGCACGATAAGGCTTAAACAAAACCTGCAAAAAGATAGTATGAACATGAACACGTATAAAGCTTGGCATCTACGCCGCTTAAGACAAACAACACAAGACAACATCAAACAATTTTATTTTATTCAATTATAATAATATGTTAAACTATTCTAGTTATATATCAAAACATAATTAACAATTAAACACCAAAACATTATAAAACTTACATCGGTCTCCTGCAGGTTGTCGATGGTGATCTTGTAGTTCAACTTCATCCGTGAATCAGAAATCACCGCACATGTATCCCATCTAGAAATAGTAGGTTGGCGCTCAGTGTTAGTGGAACGAGTAACAGGGCGAATAATAACAAAATGGTCTCGTATCCACGTGTCTAACAAATCGATACATCCGGCCATAATCCTGGTGTCGTGAAGAAAGGCCTCTCTGAGATGGTGATACAAGTAAGCTAACACCGTTGTGCCCTAGCATAACGTCCTAACCCTTTCTCAGTCAAATCGCGTAATAAGAACAAGTACTTAAAATTAAAGTACATGTTACTCTTTTCGGAGAAAAGAACGCAACCTAACATGTGTAAAATATAGACACACGCAGCCTATTGTACCATAGCCTCAGTGATACCAGGTTTTTCGTCACAGAACTGTGCCCCACTATACCTATTTTGTAGTCATGCAAAACCCAAACCTATACCCTTGCATTTCAAAAACTCTATCACAAAGCTCACATCTTTAATACTAAGAAGGTCAACACCCTCATGCATAATCAATGCCTTGTCGGATATAACCGGTAGAAAAGCAACTGACCTTGTACCGCATGTCCTAGTATCATGTGCATATCGTCATTTCACTAAAAGAAAATTGGAAACCGTTAGTTTCCATATGCTAACGCTCTAAAAAAACCTCTGTCATGTTGAAGTGCACATGCTTGCACGAGAATGACTCGATGAGCCTGTCGAAAGGCGTGGCATCAAGTACAGCTCGAACCCTACTCTGAAAGGTTAATGGCGTAAAAACTCATCTCACGCTCCTGAAAATAATCGTTTTCAATATTAATATATATTAAATTGGTACAATAAAATTAACTACAAATATAGATAGTATCTCTCTCTGCCAAACGTAGTAGGCCACATCAGCATACTCTCCAAATAATTCTGCAAAAATTCTCACTCCCCACAGTAGTGCATATTTCATCTTTCAGCATACCCCACCATACAATATCCTACTATATATTTTTATTTATCTTTCTTATTATTTACTATATATTTACATTAAAATTATATATATTAAAATAAATAATTTTTTTAAATTAACATAATATATTTTCTTTACAAATAAAAACTATAAAATTGAAATAATTAAAAATATAATACATAATATATAGTATATTTAAAAATCAAAGTTAAAAATAAAATTGGTTTGATTTACGAAAAAGCTTCAACTTATAATTTACAAATTTAATAAAATATATTATTGATCACCTAAATTTATTTGTTTAATTTTTATTTACCAAATTATTACTTAAATTATCGATGATTTAATTTTTTTAAATGTGACTATATCAATAACATTATGAATTTTAATTTTTTAAGTTTTGTAATGAATTTAAAACTTTTAAATCCAAATTTATAGCTTATTATGATATTATCTATTTTTAAACCTTTCAAATTACTATAGGGTTATGTTGTTGTATTTGCTTTATTTCCCTTTGAGCGCTTTAAGTTATTTATGTTATTTTATTTTCACGTTTAATGTTATTATATTTGTTTGGTGTTCTTTTTAAATGTTTAATTATACATCTATCAGGTTACAATATCGTTTTTTGATTCCGAATATTCTTGTTCGTGACCTCCCGCGTGATTTGAGACAAGAGGTGGAACATCCGTATTTCCTTGAAGTTGATATGTAAGGGGTTCACTCTTATATATGTTATCCGTTGTTTTATGTTCCTTTGAGTAATGTTAGTACATTCACTTAAATGAAAGTATAAACAGTACAATAATATTGAAAATAACACACAGTAAAATTAAATATTGGAATAACATACAAACACGCACACATAAAAACATAAATTGCTGGAAGCACAAACACGCACACACAAAAACATAAATTACTGCAAGCACAAACACACACACATTAAAACATAAATTATTGCAAACACACACACATTAAAACATCAAACCTTGGTGAAGTTGAGCAACTCAATCGAGGGTCGTTTAGAATCTAGCCCAAATGTTTTTGACGAGATCATTCTTCAACTGAATATGTAATTCTTTTTCACGTAATCCGGCTCTAGTTCGACCTTGGACATGCATTCCCAATCGAGGATGTATTTTCGTTTGGACAGTGAATGATGTGCTTGGTCCAGCACTTCTTGCCGGTTCGAAATCGATATTTTCCCAACTTCGTGAATATGAATGTCGTTCATTATCAACTATCATGTTATGTAAAATAATGCATGCCTTCATTATTGTACCCATCTTTTTGAGGTTCCATATTAATAATGGACGATGGATAATGGCAAATCTTGCTTGCAAAACTCCAAATGCACGTTCCACAGCCTTCCTGCACGACTCTTGCATCTTGGCAAACAACTTAGCTTCATTGCCTTGGGGCATTTGAATTGACTTGACGAAGGTGGGCCATTTAGGATATATTCAATCAGCAAGATAGTAACCCACATTGTATTCATTGCCATTCACATTGAAGTTCACTGTCGGGGCGACATCGTTCTCAATATCATCAAACAATGGTGATCTATCTAGTACATTTAGGTCGTTTAAAACACCTAGCATCCCAAAAAAAGCATGCCATATCCATAAGTCTTGTGAAGCCACTGCCTCTAGGACAACTGTTACTCTGCCCTTGTGTCCATTAGTAAACTGCCCATGACACGCCTTAGGACAATTCTTCCATTCCCAATGCATGCAATCGATACTTCCAAGCATTCCGGGGAAACCTCGGTTTTCACCGACTTCTAGCAGCCTCTCCAAATTAGCCACATTAGGTGGTCTTAAGTATTCACCTCCGTAAAGCTCTATTATACCCTCGCAGAAATACCGAACGGAGTCCTTTGTAGTTGTTTCTCCAATGTTGATATATTCATCGCAAGCATGCGCATGGCAGCTGTGCACTTCATGATACTCGTCAAGCCAAGCTTATTTGCAGCATTATTCCTTTGAGTAAAATAACGGTTGTGATTCGTCAAGATTTCTACAATACGGAGAAACAAGGGCCTCTTCATGCGAAACCTTCTTCTAAATATTTTCTTAGTGTATACGCATGGTTCGTCGAAATAGTCGGACATTATCCTCCGATGAGCAGACGAATGATTTCGGGGAATATATATTCTTGTATGTTTATTGTTTTCCAACCTTTCAAGCTCCTCGATAAGCTCTCTTTGCTCTTGGAACATGGCTTGCTAGATTTCCCATTCTGCTTGCACCTCCTCAATTGTTTCTATGTAGAAATCTAGTTTTGGTGCCATTATAAGAGTACAAGATATGAAGAAGAAAATATTTCAAAGAAAGTTTGAGGATCAAATATTTGTGTTGATTTTCATACGATGTTGAATGGCCTATTTATAATCCAATGTTGTCTCCAAATTCCAACATGGGTGACTTGTCTCATCATGCTAAACTTTGTGGGTGACTTGTCTTATCTTGCTAAAGTTGCTGGGTTACTTGTCTTATCATGTTAAATTTGGTTCGTGACTTGTCTTATCATGCTAAATTTGGTGGGTGTCTTGTCTTATCTTGCTAAAGGTTCTGGGTTACTTGTCTTGTCATGTTAAATTTGGTTCGTGACTTGTCTTATCATGCTAAATTTGGTGGGTGCCGTGTCTTATCTTGCTAAAGTTGCTGGGTTACTTGTCTTATCATGTTAAATTTGGTTCGTGACTTGTCTTATCATGCTAAATTTGGTGGGTGACTTGTCTTATCTTCTTAAATTTGGTGGGTGACTTGTCTTATCTTGCTAAATTTGCTGTAAAATTTCAGACAATGCATTGTATTATTGTGTCATTCAATAAGAGTTCAAATGGAAACCCCAATACGAAAATACAAAAAATACCCTAAACTAATTAAAATTCGAAATAAAATATAGTAAACGACTCCGAATGCCCAAAAAACGCCATATGTCACGAGCATAGCTGGTGACTTGTAATCGTGGCGTCATTCCCTTCGAAATAAGGTGTTGTGGGTGAAAAACGGACAACATTTGTATATTTCCGGTTTCGAAGGATAACAATTAAAATCTACTTGAGTTTGTGTGTGCAAATAATTCAAACCATATCTAGTGGTTGAGTTGCATCTGAATTTGAATTTGAATTTGAATTCAAACTCAAATTCAAACACCATTTGTCTATTTCCGGATTCCAAGGATAACAATTAAAAACTACTAGAGTTGCAGCTAGTGACCAATGAATTGTCATCTCATGTCAGACCATGTCTTGTGACCAATGAATTGTCATCTCATGTCAGAAGTTAACAAGTGGGTGAGTTGCATCTGAATTTGAATTTGAATTTGAATTTGAATTTGAATTTGAATTTGAATTTGAATTTGAATTTGAATTTGAATTTGAATTTGAATTTGAGTTTGGACACCATTTATCTATAAATAGGGGCTTGTATTTCTGCATTTGGACACACCAATATTTTGAGCTTCGTGTCCTATTGTATCACTATTTCTTAGTTTTTTATTGTTATATTCATGGATCCTTCAAGAAACTATAATTTCTATCCTTCAAATTCCCGACCACCTTACCCTAGACCTCAACGTCCTGAAAATCTTCAACCTAATTAGTGGAATCCTAATGTTGCTGCTCAATATGGCATGCCTCCTAATTTCTCCATTCAAAATCCCTACAACCAACCTTACATGCCATTTGGATACCCACATATGGCCGGAAATAGTTATGTTCCTGGTCATATGAACTACCCAAACACTTATATCCCGGAAATGCCAGAATTTTCAACCCAAATATCTCTTGGAGGAAGTGAAGGGGATACCCCTACTAGTAATGTACCTCATACTAAAAATCCACTACTAAAAAACAGTATGGGGTGTGGAGTACAGCGGATAATAAATCTTTACTATGTGGTTTTTTTCACCATAGTAATGATAGTGTGATTGGGACAAACCAATCGGGTGTAACATTCTGGCAAAAAGTTTCAGACTTTGTAACTGAAGATAAGGGAATTCCAAGAACCCAAGGACAAGCTAAAAGTCATTATCAAGCGATCAATAAACAAATTTTTATTTTTGTTGGTCTTTACGGTGCTGCATGTAGAAATAAACGTAGCGGTTGGTCTGAGGATGACTACATTAATGAGGCTGTAAATATGTACCAAGAGTCGAATGGTAAGAAGTTTCAGCTACTTGAAGAGTGGAAGTTAGTTTGTGACCAACCGAAATATATGACAGGAGCCCCTGAATCTGGTGGTAGTGGATCCAAGAGAAAGAGTAATGGTGACTAGGTTGATCCCTCATATGTACGTCCCGAAGGTAAGGATAAAAAAAAGAGGTAAAAAAGTTGTAGCTGCGAACCGGTGAGAGATATTGCAAGCTACTCAAGATGCAGCAATTACTTTACAAAAAGAGAGGATTAAACTAATAGAATATCAAACTGAGTCGCTTAATGGATACAAACAAATATTGCAACAACAAAATAAAGTTGAGATGATGAAGTTGTTTATGGAGTTGCAGAATAAAGTTCGTAATCCTATTGAAGAGAAGATGTTTGAAGACTTGATGAAAAGTATAAATTCGGAGTAACATGTTTGTTATGTTACTTGTTTTCAATTGTTGTCGTGTGTGTTGTTTTCAATTGTTGTCGTGTGTGTTGTTTTCAATTGTTGTTGTGTGCTCATTTCAATTATTCTGATTGTTGTTTTCACTTATTTTCGTTTAATGAGAATGATATAATTGTTGTCTTTTACCTACTATTTATAGATCTCAAGAAATTATAAATCATGGTATAATTTATTTATTTTTTTAACTTACAAAAATGTTCCGAAAATTGTTTCGGAAATACTTAATAAAAATAACTTCAAAAATTTTGTTGTCCGAATCAATCAAACCAAGTCTCTATTTATAGATCTCAAGAAATTATAAATCATGGTATAATTTATTTATTTTTTTAACTTATAAAAATGTTCCGAAAATTGTTTCGGAAATACTTAATAAAAATAACTTAAAAAATTTTGTTGTCCGAATCAATCAAACCAAGTCTCTATTTATAGATCTCAAGAAATTATAAATCATGGTATAATTTATTTATTTTTTTAACTTACAAAAATGTTCCGAAAATTGTTTCGGAAATACTTAATAAATAAAACTTAAAAACTTTCGTTGTCCGAATCAATCAAACCAAGTCTCTATTTATAGATCTCAAGAAATTATAAATCATGGTATAATTTATTTATTTTTTTAACTTACAAAAATGTTCCGAAAATTGTTTCGGAAATACTTAATAAATAAAACTTAAAAAATTTCGTTGTCCGAATCAATCAAACCAAGTCTCTATTTATAGATCTCAAGAAATTATAAATCATGGTATAATTTATTTATTTTTTTAACTTACAAAAATATTTCAAAAATCATTTTGAAAATGCTAAATAAATAAAAAAACTCAAAAAATTTCAGTGTCGGAATGAAACAAACCAAGTTTCTTTACTCGTAGATATCAAAAAATTATAAATAATGGTATACTTTTTTTAATTTTTTGACCAACTATTTCTTTTAAAAAACCGTTTTTCTAAAAAAAAGATATACACTGCGTGTATCAAATACACGCTGCTGCATATAGTCTTAGAGATTGATGTCCTGCACTCCTGACACAATACTCCGGTAAAATTCAAACAAATATCATGGTACGCGTTCCCAAAACCTTGTTGAACATTTTATATTTTTACCTAAGATTAGAGGTGGCAAATGGTTTAGGAACCGCGGTTCAAAGTTAGCAATATGTTTATGAACTGGCGGTTTAACTGTGAAACTGGCCCATCAGGACTGTAAACAGTGGCGTAGCCAGGATTTACACCCTGTGGTGTCCTGGTTATTGTCCAAAAAATATTTCTTTTGCGGTGGTAGTTGTAAAACGGTGTTGTAATATATTTTTATTTTTCATCTACATAAAAGTTGTTTATTTGTTTAAGTGAGTCTTACATATTATTTTTGTGAACATTTTGAAGTACTATTATAATATATAAAAATAGAAGTTGACTAATAGATATATTAATTAGGACATCTATTATTAGTGAACTCGAGAGGCTATGTTGTTACGGTTTGATCGGGTTTTAGTTTGAGCTTTTTCAAAGTATACAAAAACTAATAGATTTATTGATTAGGACATGTATTGTTAGTGAACTCGAGAGCCTATATTGTTACGGTTTTATCCGTAAAGCAAAATAAAAAATTATAATTTATGCAGGTCTATTTTGTTTCGAAATTGAACTCTACAGCTTCCTATCTTAACAAAAAAATATACTTTAGTTTTTGAAGTTTGTAGTTCTTAACCGCTTGTTAATCAAATTTATATAAATTTATATTATTTTTTATTAAGATATTTATTTATAGTAAAATAATATAGAGGTGTATTTTATATATAATAAATACTATATTAATATTATAATAATATTATATTTTATATATAATAAATACTATATTAATATTATAATAATAAAATAAGTCAAATGTTAGAAGTACAAAAGAACCCACAGCTAAGTATCGAACTTCAGGCCTGTGGGTTCCCTCACGTGTATCTCTCCGACTAGACTAGAGTGGAAGGTAGAATTAACACTACAAACATTTTATTTATTTGAGTTAGGTGGGTTCCTGGGACCCCACAGGACCCCACCTAGCTCCGCCTGTGACTGTAAACCGGCAAGACCGCAAACCATTAGGACTGCAAACCACCAGGACTGCGAAACTACGGTTTATTTGTAAAAAATCACGGTTTATTTGTAAAAAACCGCGGTTTATTTGTAAATATTATAAATATTTTATTTATTTTATAACCAAAATGTTATATTTAAAAAATATTGAGATATTGCATATTATTATAAAATTATTATTACATTTTGGTTAATATTAATTTGTTTTGGTTATTAATATTTTAAGTGTTTTAATTATTATATAGTCTAAAATTTTAAATATTACTTATGTTATTATCACATTTTGAATATTATTATTATTATTATTATTATTATTATGTTTTTAGATCTAATATTAGTAGTGTTGATTTTAATATTACAAACCAAAACTATATCTTATCATGTTAAAATATTACAAATTCTATAGTTATAATTTTAATATTACATTTTGATTACCATTGTGATTTGGTTTTAAATATTACAAGTGTTTGTTATTATTTTTTAAACCAAAATCATATTTTATCATGCAAAACTATTACAAGTTATATTGTTAGAATTTTAATATGACATTTTGAATTTTATTATTGTGATTTGGTTTTAAATATTACAAGTGTTATTTATTATTTTTAAGTTATATTGTTAGAATTTTAATATTACATTTTGAATTTTATTATTGTGATTTGGTTTTAAATATAACAAGTGTTATTTATTATTTTTAAGTTATATTGTTATAATTTTAATATTACATTTTGAATTTTATTATTGTGATTTGGTTTTAAATATAACAAGTGTTATTTATTATTTTTAACTTATATTGTTATAATTTTAATATTACATTTTGAATTTTATTATTGTGATTTGGTTTTAAATATAACAATTAACAAGTGTTATTTATTATTTTTAAGTTATATTGTTATAATTTTAATATTACATTTTGAATTTTATTATTGTGATTTGGTTTTAAATATTACAAATGTTATTTATTATTTTTTAAACCAAAATCATATTTTATCATGCTAAAATATTACAAGTTATATTAAAATATTTAATATTACAATTGCTAAAATATTACAAGTTATATTAAAATATTACAAGTCATATTAAAATATTTAATATTATAAGTCATACAAATGCTAAAATATTATAAGTTATATTAAAATATTTAATATTACAAATGCTAAATTACATTTTTTAGTCTCTTGTCGCTAACCACTTTTTTAAGTCGCAAAACTTTCTCAACAGTAACTACAATTTGTAATGGATCTCCCAAAACTTGTCCTCGAGTCTCACGATTAACCTTACTTAACGCAGCAGCAATCAAATCGACCATCTTCGTCTTCGTACTAAGACTTTGTTTAGGAACAAGGGTCTTACTCTTAGTTATAGTTGGGTGTTTGACACTTCGTGTCACCTTGTCGACAATTTTAGAACTAAAAGTTGGTTTGGCGGTCTTACTAAAAGTCGTACGTGTAGTACTAGCAAGTTTGACGCTTCGCCTCTCCTTATCGGAAATTTTCAAACTAAAAGTTTGTTTGACGGTCTTACTCATATTCGTAGGTTCAGTGGCACATTTGATGCGTCGTGTGATCGGATCCCTCTCGGGTGGAGGAGACATCATAAAAGAAGAAAATTCCGAAAAATCAGTTTTCGGAGTTGCTTGTCCTAACATGTTGTTGAAGCCACAAAACACCATTGGAAATTTGAGATAATAACAAATAATAACTAACAAAAACTAATAACAATTTTTTTTTTCGAAAAAAAATCTAACTATTTCGAAAACAGAACTACGATATGTAAAATAAGAAAGTTAAGTTTAATAAAAAATCTAGAACAAGTAGAGAGAATTAGAGAGTTTATAGTAGATTTAGAGAGTGTGTGAGGTTGGAGTTTGGGTCTCCTCTATTTATAGGGGAGCCCCAATTTTTTTTAAAAAATTTTGAAAAAATGCAAATGTCCGGACCATCCGGAGATTCGTCTGGGCGCCGGGATTTGGAATTCGGACCATCCGGACACCTGCAACGGCTAGTTAAACCTAACTAGCCGTTGCGTTTGAACGTGCGGACCATCCGCACGTCTGACCGGATGGTCCGCACGGGTGACGTCACGGATGACGTCACTTGCTGACGTCATCCGTGACTGATTTTTTTATAAGTTTATGAACTTTAAACTATTTAAAAAAAACTCTATATATAGGATTTCGCACTAATATTTTTTTTTAAAAACAAATAATATAAATAAGAAGTTCGAACTATTATTTAAAAAAAATTATAACTATATAAATAGATTTTTCAAACTATTAGTTTTTTAATAATTTTAGTACTTTTATGAAAAAGAAAATATTAAATTCTCTAGATTATTGAAAGAAAATTTATATTATTAACCCTTCCTTTTTTTCTAGTTTATTGAAAGAAATTTTATATTATCAACAAGTTAATTTGGACATTTGTCCGGATGCCACTAGCTAGTTTTGTTTAACTAGCCGTGAGGTGTCCGAACCTTATGATATATTTGTAAACGAATTAATGCTATAATTCGTTCTCATCGTATAAGCGAATCATTGTTTATGATAAAGCATTGATTACTTATTTAATTACTAATAAAATATAAAACTAGTTTCTTTACACTAAGAACATTTGATAAAGCGAATCATATTTCTTGCTTTAATTACTTATTTGATTACTTATAACCGAATCATATTTCTTGCTTTTTATTTAATTACTTATGATAAAGTGAATCATCTTTTCTTATTATTTTTTTCTTTTTTAATTATTAAAATCACAATTTTGGGGGTTTAGTTATATTAATGAAAGTTTAAATTTTATTTGAATTTTATACAATTATTTACGATTATATAATTTACGATATCTTGTTTAAGACAATCAAATTTTTATTTTTATAATGAAAAAATATTTTTACAAATATTGAAAGTTGTAATCAAAATACAATTAGATGCATATATTTTATTTAATATCTACCTAATATTAAATAAAATATCTTAAATACATAAATATAATCAAACATATCAAATCAAATTACAATTATTTTTTTAGAATGTAATTGCTTGATTATAAAATTTCGATTAAAATGATAACATATTTAAATTAAAATACATGAAATAGGATAATTAACTCGTTTATATGCTACATATCTCTATTGAAATTAGATTCAATTAACACTTATAAATTAATTTTAAATAACATTATAAAATATTTTGATAAACGGTTCCTAAATGGTTTGTCAGGTGGTTTGAACTGACGGTTTAACTGTGAAACTGGCCCATTAAGACTGCAAACCGGCAGGACCACAAACCGACAAGACCGCATAAGGAGCAAACCGTCAGGACCGCAACCCGCCAGGACCGCAAACTGGTAGGACCGCAAACCGTGGTTCTGATTTAAACGATTCCGATGGTTCGCGGTTTACACCGTTTGACACCCCTACTTAACATTATAAACATTATAAATATGATAATATATGTTATTTTTTTAATTTAAAAACAAATATAAATAATATTTTTTTAATATTTTCAAAGAAACTTACTTCTTAATAACCGATTAGAAACCAATTTTTTAAATATCGTCGGCCAAATTCATGATTATTTTCGTCAAATCATAAATCTATTTTATGTCATCTTTTAAGTTTAATAATTATTATTTAAATTTTTAAATAAATAAAAACACAATCTACTATAAATTTAAATAATAAATTAAATATAATATGACGGATAAAATATTAAAAAAGAAACAAGACTTTTCGAATGAATATAAAATTAAATTTTAGTTTGATTTTATAAATTATGAATTCGAGTTTAGTTCATTTGAATACTTAGTGAAAGTTGTTTCAAAATTATTTAAAAAATGGGTTTAGTTATTTTTTTGGGAAAATAGTTAAAATTTATTAAGTCTAGGTGCAATGTAAATGAGCAGCTTGCTTGCTCTTTATTAAGTCTAGGTGCAATGGATGACTTCAATAATATGATAATAGACTGTCACTTTGAGGATCTAAGATTCTATGGATCCAAATACATTTGGTCAAATAACAAAGAATGATAAAGACTCGACAAGACATTACATAATGCTACCTGGAGGGATTTCTTTGATATTACAAGGGTGAAACATCTAGCCAGAATAGGCTCAGACCAGTCATCTTTATGTATCTAAATGTCTAGTCTTAACACCAAACCAATTTCTACCTTTAAATTCGAAAACATGTGGACTCTCCACAAAGGTTTTATTGAGACAATTGAGAGTAATTGGAACCAATCAATCTTTGGTCAATCTAATACTAGGTTCTGGTCTAAACTGAAAAGATTTAAACTTAACCTAATATCATGGAACAAAGAAGTTTTTGAAAACATCTTTGATAGTATAAATCAGATTGAAGAACAAGTAAAACATGCAGAAAATTATTTTGAAAACTCAATAAGCATTGAAGATCAAATTAACTTATTGAAGTTAAGAGAAATCCACTTAAATCTTCTAGCAAGATTTCCATAAACTGGACCAAAAATGGTGATAAGACTCAAAAATCTTACACAGCTATGTTAATAAAAGACTTACAAAATATAATACATGACATTAACATAAATGACATATGGGTGAAGAATCAATCACAAATGAAGAAAAAATTATGACCTCAATCACTTCTCTAAATCCTAACTGTGCCTCTGGAATTGATGGTTTCAACTCTAAGTTTTATCAATCGTGTTGGCTAATCATCAAAAAAGACTTATATGATGCAATAAGAGCCTATTTTAATTGTAATATGACCCCTCGTGGTATTTATACCACAGTTATTTGTTTAATACCTAAAACTATTTCCCAAAACAATGGCAAGACTTTACACCCATAAGTCTATGTTCTGTTTTTAATAAAACCTTATCAAAGATCATTAATAACAAATTAGCTAAAATACTTCCAAAAATAATCTCAATAGATCAAGGTGGATTTGTTGAACCCAAAAATATTCATGAAAACATTTTAATCACATATTAAGTTACTCGTGAACTCAATAGGAAATCAAGAGGTGGTAATCTAATAATAACAATGGATATGGAATAAGCATTTAAAAAAATATCTTTTAAATTTATATATTATGTAATGAAGTCTTTTGGTTTTAATCAATAAGTTATTGAACTAATAAAAAAGGAAATGAATCAGTTAACTTTTCAATATTAATTCTACATATGGTTATTTTAAATCCTCCAATACTGTTAGACAAGATGACACATTGTTACCAAGCCTTTTAATCACTTCAGATGAATATCTTATAAGAAGAATAAAAAACCTATTTCTCTCTCAAATTTCTATGTATTTCAAATCCAATGGATTCATCAACATACCAATTCTTGTCTTTGCAAATGATGATATCATCTTCCAAAATGGCTCCCTAAATAATATTAAGAAAATATGTAGTTTTCTTGATCATTAATAGTCAGTCTCGCGTCAAATAATTAATAAACATAAAACAAAGTTTACTCTTCCAATCAACTTAAGCAGGGCCAAAATTATATCAATGGAGAATGTCTCTGGCTTTAAAGATAGTCATCTCCTATTTAAGTGCCTTGGTATTATCATTAATCCAAGGAATATAATTTGAGATCTTAATGATATGGTAACCAAAATTAGAAACAAAATATTGGAATGGGACTGTAAAAATCTATCTTTTAGATTCAGATTGACATTAATTTAATATGTTCTCTTTGTAATTCCAATATACTATTATCAAAACATCATAATTCCAAAAACAAAATCAAAAGAATCAACAACTTGATGAATCAGTTTCTTTAAGGAAGTAAAGAAAATCACAAATCAATTATTTGGTCTAAATGGTCATCTCTATGTTATCATTTTGAAGAAGAATAACTAAACTTGAGATATATAACAAACATTCAATTTTCTTTTTCTTGTAACTTATCAATGACTTTTAGGGGAAAACATATATATGTTCAAACCTAATGAGTTTAATATATAGCCCAAATTCTCATCCTCTTCAAATCTTCATACAACCAAAAGATTCTAAAATTTGGAAAAATATAGTGAAAACTAGAAACATTTACAAGCAAAAAACATCAATTATTGAATCGAATTCGTCCACTAAGTAAGAAAAATCACAACACGAACATGTGTTAGATGAGGAAAAAACGACTGAACCATCATTAAGCTAAACTTGCAATGCTCCATTACCATTATGTGAGGGAACAAAACTCCATCGATCATAGTAAGAAAAGAGAGTGGAGTTCCTTAACAATCAAGTCCTCATATTACTCCTCCCGAAAAACCATTTCAAGTTCAATTGTCATTTGGAACTCATACGATGAATTCACTATCGAGCATAACGGTTGGTTGTAGCTCAAACGGTATGATGCCTACTAAGATACAATAGGATTATCATACATAAGGTTACTTAAACCAATTCCCTATGTTTTATAGACCTTTTATAACTTCTACCAACGAATTTTAACCAGACAATCATTATGCATACCAGTCTATTACTTTTGGTTTGTACGGGAAAGAAGATTGAGGAAGTATATTTGGAATGCATTCTACCACGAGCTTATGGATTATCCGACTGATCACATGAGGATATATGGTAGTGTGAAGGAGTTATCTAAGGGTGCAGAACGTATAAAGTGCGACAATGGTATCGATACTTATGAGTATTGGATGATGATACCTGAGGAGGGAATCTCTATCACGTTCAAATTTAACTACATCCTCCACTTTATAGTGCAATCGAGTAGGAATGGTGTTGGTTTCACTTATTTACCTTTACGAGGAGCACCTTCTTCGATGTAAGAGAGAAAATAAATTAGATTGGATTGGGTCAATGGAAACTACTTTTTCAATCTAAGTATTTACTAAAACATTTAGTTGTGGTTACCAAAGTCTTTAAGATATTAACATTGTAATGTTTTTCCTTATGCAGCTTACCATTGTGGCTGACGGTCCGTGAAACAAGATATAGTTTTCTTGTACGAAATTAAGGGAAAATAGAAAAGATTTAGCTTTGTAATTACCAATTATTCCCCGTTGCAAATAGTATGTTAAAATTTAAAGATGATGTTTTGAAGTAATCGATCTATCTGGTTTTGTTTAATTTATGTGTAATATTATCATCAAACTATTTCTCATTTTAATTCATGTAGTATTATCCATGGAGAAAACTTGACTGCCACGTAAGGGTTTAGCATTTTTATGAATCTTCGATCTCGTTAAATTCTATGGCTATCAACTTTAGTTATGTATCCATTTTGCTTATCTACATTTGTATTTCCATTACATTTTATGTACAAATTTCTTATCTATAGGAAGTTATATGTGTAACTTCATTCTTTTTTTTAGAGAATTCAGCACGTCAACGGTGTTAGGCCACCACGTCTTGAGTGTAGACTAAACACATCGCTAGTGATTCATAGAAAATTCAAAATTCAGTGTATGAATTTATAATAAACACAACACCAGTGACACGTGATTAAATATAGTCGGTGCGCACACCTACGCTGCTAGTGTACAAATTTTAGACTGATAGCGTGCAAAGATATTAGTTGTGTCTACAACAGCACACCACCGGTGTGACCACCATAAATTCAAATCCACGTAGACATTTTTGAAATATCACACACCACTATTGCGGGATTTTACAACCTTCGGCAGTTTTAGTCTCTTCCGGTGTGAGTATTTATAACCGTCGGCGTCGTATGGGCCCGGTGGTATCCGTATTTTATACCGTCAACGTTATGGAGCACTGTCGGTAGTTGTATTTCTCATTTAAAGTTGAATATTAAATCACCGGTGCACACACGTATCACCGGTGGTGCGGTACCACAAAATAAAAGAAACACATATTTATCGATTAACTTAACCCAACATATAAACATACATCTATTGATACAACGGACAAAAATAAAACAAAATTTACTAAGGTCTGATTAAAATTTTGATTACATATTATAAGTTTAGTAGTACAAAATAAAGCAAAAAATACATAATAATGTGAGAATTAAACTAGTCATTACATATTATAAAGATAGGTAGAAAATTAACATAAAAAGATACTAAGGTGAGATTAGATTCTCCTTGTAAACCACAAAATCTCCACCACCGCATACTGTAGATAGCGGATGAGACATATTGTTATCCTTAGGATCAAACTTCACCAACGAGCAGTAACATGGTGACATCATCATAAGCTTGTGACATTGGTTAAATCATATTAGATGTCTACATGAACGAGACACATGTAGGGAAAAAAGATTAGTCTAACATCCATTGAGACCATATTCATAGATTCTCCGACATGAATAAGACATAGATTCCTTCATGTAGTCATTCATATGATCTACCGTACAACATATCCGTTCTTGTAATATCAACAATTGATTTTTTTTAGTATCCAACTCCTCTGGTAGTGGCATCTGCTTGAAAATTTTGGTAGTAAATTCAAAAACCAAAAGATTGGCATCCTCCCAATAAATAAGTCTGTTAGAATGTAACCTTATAAAATCGAGTGTTTTAGCAATATATAATACGACCTTCCAATGATATCCTAACTTATGCGAGTAGAGGCAACTCTATGATTCTTGGAGTCAGAAAAAAAATATGAGTTGTAATTATCGGGGGAGTGATCATAACCAAAACCAATATACTTTTTAGATATCTGCATTTTTAGTAACTATTTACAAATATAAGTATATGGATTCCATAAGCACACACTAACTTCATTGGACGTGTATCTAAAACTACAAACTTAACTGTTGCACGATGACAGCAATTCAAAATAAGTATTGGTTGAAGATCTTAAAAATCTAAGTGTCGATCCATGGTCAAAGGGAGATAAATTATAATCAAAATACTATACTATACCACTACGATTCCAAATTAGTTTATCAAACAATTTTTTTAAAATGGAGTTTAGGGAACCTTGAGCTTGATATCAAAGGACGTCATGATTTTGATACGCGCTTGAATCTGCAAAAAGGTTTCACCGGTAGCCTTGACAATATGTCTTAAATAATGGGTTCAAGTATTGTCGTCATTTGACTAAATAAATTCAAAAATAAAATAAGAATATCAATATATCAATTAATGAAAAATCTGTGACTTGTTATTAGTCATCGTCGATGTATTTAGTTTCAACCAGCAGCGTGAATGAACTATGCTGATAGCGCTACAACACCACCAGCCCCTGAGCTGTCAGTGTGGTTTAATCACACTGCCGGTTGAAACTGAATACACCGGCGGTTTCGAAAAGCATGAGTGAACCCAAACTCATGTTCTTCACATAATGTCCACAAATTTAACAATTAACAACAAAAATAAAAATATCCAATCATAAATAAACAACACAAACTAACTAAAAACTAACTAAACTCACTTATAACACTAGAGCTAAGTAATTTAGATTCGTAACTAAAAATTTACAAAAAATTAACAAAATATAAAATATAAAAGTGAAATTAAACCTTAAAAAACAAAAAGACGAATTTTTTAGGTTTTGAGTTAAAATGATGTAGTGTGAGAGTTTGGATTTTGGTTTTTTCTTGTTCTTGAGAATATTAGAAGCTTGAAAATAAAAATAGAAGGTTAAAGATGAAGTTAGAGAGAAAAAGTATTCTTAAGTGCACTTAGAGTTTTTTAGTGGAGTATTTTTGAAAGAAATTGGGTTAACTTAACATGGATTTAGGATAAACTTAAATGGAACTACTTATAGTATTTGATGAAATGATTTAGCCGAATCCTAATTATTAATTCTCTCAAACTCTACCCTTAAATTTTCATTTTCATTGTGTAACACTCTAACTAAAATAAATGTAACTTAATTGTTATGATTATCATTTATTATATTTTTATTAACATAAATGATATTTAGTTTGCTATTTATCTATAATAAAAAATTAAATTTATATATATTATAAAAATAAACATATATATATATATATATATATATTTTAAAAAAAATCGATTCAGACCGTTAAATGGTGTGGATTCAAACTTCGATTCATCTGTGAAATAAAGAACAAAAGAAACAAACCGCAAGACGGCTAAGGTTTTTGTATTATTCAAAAGTAAGTATCACATAGAACATATGCTTATATTTATAGATAAAATAAAAGACTAATGAGCTTGGGCCCTTATATCTCTAACACCCTCTCTCAAACTCACAATGCAACAGTAATAAGCATTGAGAGTTTGTCACAAAGAAAACAAAACCGCGATGTTGACTGGCCTTTGTGAAAATATCAGCAACCTGCAAAGTTGATGGAACATATGGAAGCGAGATAGTGCCAATCTGAAGATGATGTCGAGTGAAATGACAGTCTATTTCAATGTGCTTCGTCCTCTCATGAAAAACAGAATTCTTTGCTATCTGCATGGCGCTTTTGTTATCACAATATAAGGAGGTAGGTTTAGTAACATTAACCCCCATATCTGCAAGAAGCCATCGTAACCAAACAATCTCACAAGTGGTCACGACCATAGCACGATACTCAGCTTCAGTAGACGATCTAGAGACAACATCTTGTTTCTTACTTCTCCATAAGATTAATGAATCTCCAAGGAAAATACAAAAACTAGTAGTAGATTTTTGGTCATGAGGATCACTATCCCAATCAGCATCGCTATAAGCACGCAGTTCAAGTGAAGAGGTCGAAGGAAACAAAATGCTCTGGAACTGAGTGCCACGAAGACATCTCAATATACGAAGAAAATCTCCCCAATGGACGGATGTAGGAGCAGTAACAAACTGACTAACCACATGCACATCATAAGCTATATCTGGTCGAGTAACTGTAAGATAAACCAAGCTCCCTACGAGAGTTCGATATAGAGTTGGGTCTGACAAAGGAACACCATCAGTCGGAGAATATCGAGCATTGGTTTCAAGAGGGGTATCTACCGTCCTATTATCAGAAAGTCACGCTCGCTTCAATAAATCAGATATATATTTTGTCTGAGAGATAATATAACCTTTTGAAGAGTGAGCCACCTCAATGCCTAAAAAATAATGCAATAGTCCCAAGTCATTCATCTCAAAGCACTGAGCCAAATCACGTTTTAGTGCCTCAATTCCATCAATATCATCACCTGTAATGATCATATCATCTACATATAGGGATAAAATAATTCTTCCCGCACTCGTACATTTGATAAATAAGGCTGAATCATGATTACTAGCAAAAGAAAACCAAGTGAAGTAATAACCATAGAGAATTTTTCAAACCAAGCACGAGGAGCTTGTTTGAGACCATATAAAGCTTTCCTAAGTCGACAAACTTCACCTGGTTGGTGAGAGAAACCAGGAGGAGGAGTCTTGTAAACCTCCTCATGAAGATCACCATTCAAAAAAGCATTTTTGACATCTAGTTGGAAGATCTTCCATTGGCGAACGGATGCAACCGCAATAAGAGTACGAACTGTCGTCATGTCTCATCATAATCTATACCATACTTTTGTGAATACCTTTTTGCTACAAGACGAGCCTTATATCTTTCAACAGACCCATCAGACTTTGTTTTAATTTTTAAAACCCATCGAGAACCGATTATATGCTTACCGGATGGAGGTTTAACTATATCCCATGTATAAGTGTGATAAAGAGCGGTAAGCTCTTCGACAATTTCATTTTGCCAACGAGGATCAGAAACATCTTCTTTAAATGACTGAGGTTCATATAAATCATGTATGTTTGCTATGAAAGAGGCAAAAGGAGCTGAGTAAGAATAATACGCAAAATCTGGTAGTTTGGTAGACTTACTTGTACGAGTAGATCTTCTAAGGGGTGGAGCTGGTGGTTCACTAAAAGAAGAAGCCGAATCAGGACTTGATGGAGCAGAAGTAGTATCAGTTTTAGTCGATGTCTCAGGAGCTGGTACATCAATATCAATGGGTATGTCGCTATTATTTTCAAAGGGATCAATAGTCTGAAGTTTGGTACTTGTTATATCATGTGATTTCGTTGGAATCGAATAAAACGGGATATGCTCAAGAAAAGTAACATGTCGAGAGACATAAAGTTTCTGACTAGTGGGATCAAAACAACAATAACTTTTCTGTTTAACACCATAACCCAAGAAAACACATATTACGGATTTAGGACCCAATTTGTTGCGTTCTACATAAGGACGAAGGACAAAACATGTACATTCAAACACTCGTAAGGAAGAATAATATGGAAGTTGTCCATATAACTTCTGAAAAGGAGACATCCATACATTATGAGCAGTGGGAATTCGATTAATCACATATACAGCAATATGAATTGCTTCTCCCCAAAAAATAGTAGGAACCTCAGCAGATAAAAGTAAAGAAGGAGCAGTCTCAATAAGATGACGATGCTTTCTTTCTGCAACACCATTCTGCTGAGGGGTGTTAGTGCAAGAAGACTGATGCATGGTACCATCAGATGCAAGTAACTGAGTAAAATCATTAGATGTATATTCACCCCCTAAGTCACACCCAAGCATTTTATTACAGCAAAATGTTGAGTCTGAACAAGTGCCCGAAATCCTCTATAAATTCCAAGGAAATCTGATCTCCGTTTCATAAGGTAAACCCAAGTATATCGAGTATAATCATCGATGAAAGAAACATAGTAGGATGAACCACCCTTTGTGGAGACAGGAGATGGACCCCAGACATCAGAATGAATAATATCAAACGGAGCAATAGAGGAAGAAATACTGTCATTAAACGATAACGCTGAAAATTTTGCAAGTTTACAACCACTACAATCCGAGATATTACAAGTGTTTAGCTGACCTAAAGCACATGTAGATACTAAAAACTTTAAACGTGATGTAGATACATGTCCAAGACGAGAATGCCAAAGATAAAACTTAGACGATGAAGGATTCAAACGAAACGAAGACAAATCAACACCAGAGGCAGCAATATCAGTCAAGTATGTTTTTTCACTATCAACACTATAGACATCCATATCTGTTACTTCGAGTTTCTCCAAAACATAGAGTTCCCTTATTTTACGACCTGTCCCAATCGCTCTATGGGTCTGTTGATTTTGTATAGCACAAACAGAATCGGAAAATAAGACACAATAACCAGATTTACACAATTGACTAACCGAAACAAGATTCAAAGCAAGGGTTGGAACGTAGTAAACATCGGATAACGATATATGAGGGGTACAAATAGAGCCAATACCCTCTACTGACATTGGTGTAGCACTAGCAGACAAAACAGATATGGGTTAAACATGAGACAACGAAACAAAGTTCGACATGTGAGGTGACATGAGATAAGACGCACCCGAATCCAAAATCCACAATGATGAATCAATACTTGAAGTGGAAAACGAGGACATACCCGAATGGTATGCAGATTTAACAAAGTTCTTCTTATTTAGTTTGTTACTAGTAAACTGTAGAAAATCATCTTTTCCTATCATGTTCGCAATAAGATCCACAATCAATCCAAAATCAATCAATCAATCAATCAATCAAGAAATACTAAATCCAAATCAAATCAAACCCAAAATCAAAAAAATCAAACCAAGTCCGAATTCCAAATCTCAATGGTCCAAAAAAATCAAATCCAAATCCAAACCCAAATACCAAACTAAATCCAAGAAAAAAAAACAAGTCCAAATACCAAACTAAATTCAATTTCCAATTTCCAAAATCAAAATCAAAATCAATTTGAATTCACTGTTTTACCTACAAAACTGCTGCACCAATCCAGTTGCGATTTCTCCCAAACTATAGCACCGAATCAAAATCCGAACGGTCATATTGAAGGGTCGGATGTCTCGAACGTGCTCTCCAAAATTCGATCAGACATTTTATTGGAGCTGCACACAGCAGATCCGAAAACCGAAAACTATATCTATTTATTAGAAATTTTTACTAATAATTCAATAATAACTCTTCTGCAAAAATTTTAGGACTTTTGTGCAATTTTACCATTACTTCAATAAACCAAATTTATCGGACATGACTTTTCTTTGCCGAACAATACTTTTGTGTAATTTTACCAGAAATTTATCCACTGTAATTTTACCAATCTTTCTTAATTCAATTCTGATTGTTTCCCGAGACGCAACTTTACCAATAAGTTAACAATGCAATTTTACCAAAAATTATTCTTTCCAATACTTTTGCAATTTTGATTCGTTATAAGCCCAAATTTCATCGATAAATTCAACTTACAATTTCATCAATCAGATCTAATACGAAATCAAATACCTAATACTTTTATCAATCGGATCTAATACAAAATCAAATACCTAATAATTCTACGAAATAGAAGATTGTTATGTTTCCGTGGTCAGTTTACTTATGGTTCTGATACCATGTCAAATAAAGAACAAAAGAAACAAACCACAAAACGGCTAAGGTTTTGTATTATTCAGAAGTAAGTATCACATAGAACATATGCTTATATTTATAGATAAAATAAAAGACTAATGAGTTTGGGCCCTTATATATCTAACATCATCAACATCTATAACATTATATATCCGTTTCGTGAGAATCGGTCCTAGATGGATTACCGGTGGGTAAATTCTATAACAACTATCTACATATAAAAAATTTAATATGATAATTTTTATTCAATTTAAAAATAAATACATATAGTATATATTTAATTTTTTTTCTAGAAGCTCACCTCTTTAGTAAACGGGTAATAGAATCACAATATTAGAAACTCAGCCTTTAAACCATTTCAAAAATGGGTTTAGTTACTCATGTGATTTAAATCTACCTGAGAAAACTAAATTGTCTATCGGTTTCCTGTATTGGTTTTCCATAAACAATATCCATATATAAAAATGATCTATTTTTTATATTATTAAATTGTTGTTTTGAAATCAAAATATAATTTCAATAGTAATTTATCTAAGTCTTTTAAGGTCGTTTGCATAGACTTTGAGCATTACTGATATCCCAAATACAATAAGTTAAGATAATAATCTAATACGCTATCAACCATTGTAAATTTATAATTTTTGATTCAATATTTGATCTTAAAAACAAAAATACGATCTACCACAATATTTTTGTTTATATTTTTTTTTCGAAGTATTCATTAATTTAAAAAATCGTCACTGAAAACTTTTAATAACACAATACTTTATTAAAGTTAATAAAATGATATTCTAGAGAAATACTAATGTAATTTTTTGTTCTCGGTTTCTATTCTTAATTATAAGTACCACTACTTATAATACAATGTGTATTTACTAGTCTATATATTTTTGAAGTTTGATATATTTTCTCCTTGTTTTTTTGAAAATCTAAAACGCTAGACTGAGAATTGGTACAAGTTTGGACATGTCTATTCTTATTTCAGTTATAATATTGAACATAGTAAGGTTCATTAGCGCGAAGTTTGATGGCGATGATGTTTGAAAAGCGTTTTGTCTTTCTTTAATAAAATAAAATAAAAATCTAGCAGTGTTGTTAATTATAATATAACATAGTATAATTCTATATAAATCATCGACGTTAAAAGGCCACATGAATAATAATATCAATAACCTTATTCGTTTCAAACCTCCCAATCTATCTATCAAATACTTAGATATAACAAGTCATCATAGTAGCAAAATATGTTACTTTGATGATATCACCACTAAAACAAAAAGAAAATTATAGAATATGACAGTAAACAGCTTTCATTTGGTGGAATGATGATTTTAATACAAACTATACTAATGACCATATCTTCTTGTTATATTCAAAGTTATTGTCTCCCTAAATATATAATTGATAGAATTTACAGATTATTAAATGAATTCCTTTGAGGATCAAAAGAAGAAAAAAATACTATGATTTGGTGTAGCTGGACCAAAGTTTACAGCTCTTATGAAGAAATTGGATTAAATTTCAGAAATATCACAGAAGTACAGAATACTTTCTTATGTAAACTGTGATTTACATTTAGAAATCACCAAACCTTATGGTCAAAACTCACGTATTCTACATATTGTCTCAATAAGCATCTTTTACCGATCAATATAATACCTAAGGATTTCGAAACCTGGAAACGATTGATCAATATTAGAAAGATTGTTGAACCATTCATATTTTGGAAAATTGGTAATGGAAATTCATACTTTTGGCTTGAGAGATGGTGCGACACCAATCTTCTCATAATTCTTAATCTAAAAGAAGATAACCTTTGGTACAATAGTGATAAAATTGACCATTTTTTAGAGAACAATACTTGGAATTTGAACAAACGCAAACAAAATGTGACTTAAACAAATATATACAGAATCACTAAGTTCAGTTTACATGATGATAAACAAGACACTGTTAAATGTAATGCATCTCAATCTGGCATTTTCAACTTTAAAGATACATTTGACAAACTAAGATTAAAAGAGCCATCATCAATAATTCACAAAAAGATTTGGAATTCAATAACCCTATATAAAGTGTTCTTTTATACTTTGGATAATATTGAAAGATCTAATATATGTTGATTCTATTCTTCAACAGAAAAAACTTCACATTAGTATCTAAATGTCAATTTTGTAATAATATAGAAATTATGGATCCTCTTTTTGATTCCAAATAACCTGGGAAATACGGATATACTTCGCATGTTTGTTTGGCATTCTTATTGGAAATCTCATGACAACCACTCATCTAATTAGTATATGGTTTTCATCAACATACAAATCAACACACATTAGAACTATTATTCCATCAATTATCCGTTGGAGTATTTGAAATGCTAGAAACAAATCAAAGTTTTAAAACAATTATGTGTCATCCAATATTATTAAGAACAATATTTTGCATATGTTCTTCAATTTAGATTGTGTCAATCTATTAAAAAATAAAATTTGGAGTAGTTATTATAACATGAGTTATCATTTTAATTGTTTTAATCATCACTCTATTAATAGGGCGGCCATATATGTGATATGACACCCTCTTATATGAAGTAGATTGAAACTCAAATATGATGCAACATGCATTCAAAATGGTGACTCAATTGATATTATTTTTATTTAGAAACTCTAATAGAATCATGTTATCTTCTGGTGGTAGATTATAAAGAGAACAATCTCTCATTGTTGTTGAAACTAGAGCCCTGTTTGATGTCTTATCATTGCGTAAGAATCTATATTATAATCATATTGACATTGAAATTGATTCCAATTTTTTTTTGATTCATTAGTAAATGGTATTGCCCTCCGGTTCTTATCTCCATTAGTATCTTACTGTAGGAAATTATTATTTTCTTCTATGACACTTAAGCTCTATAGAAAGAGCAAAATTTTGCAGCTGATTGACTTGCAAAATACTTTCTTAAGTGTGATTCCAACTCTAACTTAACTCTTAATGAAGCTCCTTCTCAATTAAGAGCCATATTATTCTTGGAAAGCCTAAACCTTGGGTATCTAAGATTAAACAATAGTCATGATTAATTTACATCTTTTTTTTAACATGTGCTTAGCAATTTCTTTAACATGATAATACTAACCATCTATAAGTAGGTTTTAAACCTTTAACCTGACCTAGTTATTTTATGTTTTTACTTACACGAATAAAACAATTTAAGTTTTAAGGTCAATGATTCAACTCTGGAAAGATTTGTGGACATGTTGAAGGTACAAAAGAATTGTTATTTCCTCCGATTAGTTGAGAGGCTGGAAAATGCAATCAATGAGTTGGGTTTATGAGCAATCTAAATTAGATTCTAAAAAAACAAGTGGTCATCAACTCTTGTTGAAGTCAAATTGGTTCAAGAGCAAATGAACGAACTTCATTTGTGCTAAATTGCATTTGTTCTTCAATATCTAGCTTAAATTGAGCTAGTTTTCTTGTACAAACTCAATCATTGTAGCATTTTAATAATATAGTATAATATCGTAATTATTATTTTATATTTTTATTAATTTTTATAAAATGGATAACGAAATTAGAATATTAGAAACCAAATTTTTAAATATTACCTATCAAATCTCATTTTTTTAAAAATCTCAAATCTATTTTACACCATCCTCTAAAAAACTTGTAATTAAAGTTGCTTTATATATGATGACGCAACTTATTATAAATTTAAATAATAAAACCACAAATACAATATATTGTATAGCCGAAGAAATATATGTTTTTCGGCGGGATTTTTGAATGAACAACTTATCAAAGTTTCAGTTTGTTTTTCAACCACGATTTCTATTTAAAATGAATTTCGCGAGTTTGAATATTAAAATGGAACTTGTTTCAAAACTAGTTTAGTTACTTTTTGGAAATAAAATTAACTTAAAACACTTGCATCATTTAAAGTTTAGGTTATTGCATTGGAGTGTTGAAGTACTAAATATAATTTTAAACTTTTCTCTTTTAGGATTTTATATAATAAGAAAAATATGAAAATAAAAACGCACACAAATATCACATTACATATAAGTTGGAGTTGTGAAACATATCATCAAGTTTGAAATCAATGAGTGATATAAATATGGAATAACCATTATTTTTCATGTATATAAATGATCATGCTATTATTTTTCATGTTAACTTCTTATTAAATAATATTTTATATTTTATATTTTATATTAAAAATATTATGTTTAAAAAAATAATATATTTTTTTAAAAACCTTAAAAAAATATAACATAATGATTTAAACTCTATTTTTTTTATATAAATATTTTTTAATAACCAATAAAATAAATTGAAATAACAAATTCCAAACTTTTGATAAACAGACCGCTGTAAATACAAAATTTTAAATTTTATGATTACAGTGTTATAACTTTTTATTTTTTAATAATATACAACTTTTTCAACAATAAAAAAAAAAATTGTAATTTGAAAAATAAATAAATTATGTTATTAGAACGACAACTATATTTAAATTTGACAGATAAAAAAACAAAATATTTTATATTAAGTTTTGTGCAACTATTAATATTATATATATATATATATATATATTCCCTTCCATTTAATATTCATTTACTTTAATATATAGATATTCCAAACAAAATATTTACCATTTTTCCTAATGTTATAACAAATTGTTATTTTATATAGATTTTATTTTTTATGGTTTAAATATAATTTTCCCTTTATAACAATTTACTTAAGGAGTTAAATAATCTGAAAGAAACACAAGCACATCTGCAATAAAGTAAAAAAAGTTGAATAAAAATCTAAGTTATTTGTTTACCTTTCTTTCTAGTTATAAAAATCTAAGTTATTTGTTTACCGTCCTTTCCAGTTTTTTTTCCCTATTTTCTCTACCTAGATTCTTTGGTAAAACAAAGGCTTTCCTTTATCTCTACTTTTTTTAAAAATACCCTTTTCACGTCACTTAGTACACATATATTACTTATATATATTTTTAAATACCATGTTTTTTTATGTTCAGTTTTTATTATTAATTTTTTTTAAACAATATAATCATATTATAAATTTAAATAATAATACAGAAAAAAATATTTGTGAAACAAATGTGATTTCTTGAATGAATACAAAATTAGTTTGTTTTGAAAATTATGATTTCTCTTTAAAATAAAATGAGTTTAGTGAATTTGGAGAAAATTGTTTCAAAACCATTTAAAAAATGGCTCTAGTTATTTTTCTATGTTAGGGTGGCGATCAAAGTCCCACATCCCACATCGGTTAAACATGGGAAAGATCAATGGTATATAAGTAAGAACATACCTCAACTAGTATGAGGCCTTTTGGTAGTGGACCAAATGCAAAGCCGTGAGGGCCTTCGGGTGCCAAAGCGGACAATATCATACTAGTGTTGAGATCGGTTGTGTTCTTACTTATATATGGAGGCGGAATATGCGGACCGAACCCCCATATTCCCAACACGTGGTATCAGAGCGTCAGGCCCAGACGGAACACGATGGTGGTGAAATTCTCGGAGATCGAACATGACTAAGTTAGACGCCATGCTCAATGTGATCTCTTCTAGAGATCCTGGCTCATCAAGCGGTGGTACTTGATTGGAGTGGGGTCTAGAGATCCTGGCTCATCAAGCGGTGGTACTTGATTGGAGTGGGGAGTGGCGCTAAGGAACAAGACAGAGTGGTCTAATAGGAGGTGAACAGTAACATCCGTAGTGCCTCTATGGTCAGGGTAGTCTCCAACCTGATTAGAGTGGGCGGATGAAAGTCAATTGAGAGGAGGCTAAGTGGTACTTTGTTCGAGAGGAGGATTTGTTAGGGTGGCGACCAAAGTCCCACATCCCACATCGGTTAAACATGGGAAAGATCAATGGTATATAAGTAAGAACATACCTCAACTAGTATGAGGCCTTTTGGTAGTGGACCAAATGCAAAGCCGTGAGGGCTTTTGGGTGCCAAAGCGTTTAAATTTAAATTGTTGTTTTACAAATCAAAATATAATTTTAAAAGTAATTAATAAGAGTAAATAGACTTTGAACATTACTACCATTCCAATCCAACATTACTACCATTCCAATCCAACAAAAATTGCTTAACTTTGAACATTACTACCATTCCAATCCAACAAAAATTGCTTAATTTTAAACTTTCTTTATTTTACAATTTCTATGATAAGAAAAAGATAAAAATAAAAAGATGAAGGTTTTGTAAGAAATAAATTAATGTTTTTAAAACGTTCTCATTTACCATTCTATAAATAAAACAATTGTTTCGATTTTAAAAAGAAAAATATATATATACCAATGTTTTTAATTTTGAATTTAAAAATATAAATCTTGAGCTAAGTCAAATCTTACGAAATGATACCCGCCTCATATCTAAAACGACCAGACCCATCCAGGCTTGGGAAACTTGTTCTCGCTTCCATAAGCTCATAAACAAGGAAAATTAAAGAAGAATGGGAGCTAGGGTTCCCTTGCAGCACTACAACTCGTCTAGCAAACATCGAACATATTAGACGTCGCGTTGTTAATGGAAATAGCAGCTTGAATAACGATGAGGACTCCTCTATTGTTGATTGCATTCATGAATCTTACAGAAGTTCTATTTCACTTCACAATATTGGAGCTGAAGAAGATCGCTCCAGCATGGAGAACAGTGGATCTTCGAGGGATGCTTATGATATTTTGACCATTGAAGATGTTTCCCCTATAGAACCAACCAGGGCGAGATTTTTGCAAATTGTTGTGGATTATTTTATTTGTGATCATGTTATTGAAGTCAGCGATAATAAAGGTGAATGCACTACTTCGTCTGGCCAAGATAAGATGAATAAGAGGAAGCCAAGAGATATACAATATGAAGGCGATCAAAGATTTGTTTTGCCCTTAATGTATGTTACAAATTTGTATGAAACCTTAGTTAATGATGTAAATGTTAGACTAAAAACCTATTGGCATTTCCCTTGAAGCAACTGGTGGATTGTATAGAAGACTCGCTTAGAAATTTCCTAAAAAAGGTGATTGTGTATACAAAAGAAGGGAGCTGGCAACTTCTCTTGAAACAAGGACACGATTTCCAAGAAGAGAAGCGAGTTCGTCTTGTTGTGGTCAATGGTTTCGATATTGTTGACAAATCAAAAAATATGCCTATTGAAGATGAATAGTTTAAACTATTAACAGGTAGAAATGAAGTGGTTGTTTCTGCTAGAGACTACAAATTTTATTCTCCACTCCACAAGCATAGGCGTGGTGTGGTGTGCCAAATTCTGTTTCTAATATTCATGGTTTCCCTACATTTTCGGGAGGTGATAATAGGTCGACAATGGCTACAGCACAAAGATTTTGCCCAACAAGTGAACCACAAAACCAAGAGCAGACTTCTTCAAAGCATCACATGACACCGCTTTCACACCCGCCTCAGTTTCAGTCAAATCACCAGAACCATCATCATCGGTCTATCAAAATCCACTAGCAGCCCATTTTCCACTGTTGCATTTTATATATTTAATCTAAACATGTTTTATTTATTTATTTAAGTTATAGTAACCGTTAGTATTAAATTGAGTCTTAGAGCTTTACGTGGGTGTAGGAGTTACGTAACGGGCATTAAGTGAAGAGAGAAGTGGGATTAGTGGATTTTAATTTTGTAACTCCCACCTCGTTTATTGCCTATTTATTTCCTTTGTACGCTGCATTTGTTGAATGAAGAAGTACCACAGTTTCACTTTCTCAAAAGGGATAATAGATTTGTAGGGCAACATACACTTTCTCTTTGTACCCACGGTCTATCACATTGAACATAAAAAGGGTTTACACTTGGTATCAGAGCTTCAGGAGGTGTTCATAACTTCAGATGGAGACGACAAGCAAAAGCTCCTTTGGTCTCAGCTACCCGATGTTGAGCAAAACCAACTACACTGCATGGGCTCTCAAAATGACGGTATTCATGCAAGCCCACGGAGTGTGGGAGGCAATCGAACCCAAGGACCCTAATGCTCCTGTGGAAGACAAGGTCGACAAAAAGGCACTCGCTGTTATTTACCAGGGAGTTCCAGAAGATGTCCTGATGTCACTTGCAGAAAAGAAGACGGCCAAGGATGCGTGGAAGGCTGTCAAAACCATGTACCTGGGAGCAGACAAAGTAAAAGCAGCTAGAGCCCAGACCCTCAAGAGCGAATTCGAAGCTCTAAGCATGAAAGACGATGAGCTATTAGACGAATTCTATCTGAAGCTGAACAGCCTGGTTACCAATATTCGAGTGTTGGGAGAGAAAGTGGAAGAGACATATGTGGTTAAGAAACTTCTCAGAGCGGTTCCCACAAAATTCTTACAGATTGCATCTGCTATTGAGCAATTCGGAGATCTGGAAGAGATGTCGGTAGAAGAAGTCGTTGGTTCTTTGAAAGCCCACGAGGAAAGATTGCGAGGGACAACGGAGAAACACCAGGGACAATTGCTGCTGACAGAAGATGAGTGGAGGAAGAAAGAAAGCGGCGAGGGGCAGCTTTTGTTGACTCGAGAAGAATGGTTAAGGAAAACCAATAGAGAAGGGACTCGAGGTGGAGGAAGTACTCGTGGAGTACGAGACAGAAGTAGAGTGAGGTGCTTTAACTGTCAAGCACTGGGACACTTTGCTGCGGACTGTCGTAAACCAAGGAAGGAGAAAGATATGACGAGAGAAGCAAATCCCTCGAAAATCCAAGAAGATGAGCCAGCCTTGTTGGTTGTTGAGGTCGGACAAATGGATATCGAATCTATGCTTCTGAAGGAGGATGGAGTGGTTCCAAAGCTACGAACAAACGCAGGTGAACAAAAGGAGTCACAGGTGTGGTACTTGGATAACGGCGCCAGCAATCACATGACTGGGCAACGTGGAAAATTCAAAAGCTTGGATGAGCGTGTCTCCGGGAAAGTGAAGTTTGGCGATGGATCGACCGTGTGTATCAAGGGAAAGGGAACAGTGGCGTTCCAGTGCAAGAATGGTGAAGAAAGGATGCTTGAAGAGGTATACTATATCCCAAATCTCTGTAATAATATTATAAGCTTGGGACAACTTTCTGAGGCAGGGAATAAAGTCGTACTTGATGGGGATTATTTGTGGATTCGCGAGGCGAGTGGAAGACTATTGATGAAGGTGAAAAGGACAGAGAATCGACTATATAAGATCAGTCTTGAAGAAAGTAGAGCAACATGTTTGTTTAACAAGGCCAAAGAAGATACTTGGTTGTGGCATGCTCGTCTTGGGCACGTAAATTTCCAAGCTTTGGAATTAATGTCGCGAGAGAAGATGGCATACGGGATTCCAAGCATGACTCAACCACTTAAAAGGTGCGAAGGTTGTTTAATGACGAAGCAATCCAGGAAATCCTTCCCACATCAAACTAGCTTTGTGTCGAGGAAAGCACTCGAGATAATTCATGCCGATATTTGTGGCCCTATCACACCAACGACAACTGGAGGTAATCGTTATTTCCTTCTATTTGTTGATGATTTCAGTAAGAAAATGTGGGTCTACATGTTAAAGGAGAAAAGTAATGCTTTCGAGATGTTTAAGAATTTTAAAGCTTTAGTTGAAAAGGGGAGCGAGAAAAACATAAAGATCTTGAGGACAGATAGAGGCAGTGAATTTTGTTCCAAGGAATTAACCTTGTATTGTGAGAAGGCTGGTATTTTGAGGCATTACACAGCACCATACACTCCGCAGCAAAACGGGGTGGTGGAACGAAGGAATAGGACTGTGGCTGCTATGGCAAGAAGTTTTCTAAGGGGAGCAAACCTACCTGCGTATCTCTGGGGTGAAGCGGTGCGTCATTCGATCTATGTTCTCAATCGACTACCAACTCGAAGTTTAAACGGAAGAACACCATATGAAGCATGGAGTGGGACTAAGCCGGACCTGACACACTTAAGAGTGTTTGGGTGTATTGCATTTATGAAGATACCATCGATACATGTCAAGAAACTGGATGATCGTAGTAAGAGGGTGGTGTATCTCGGTAAGGAGCCGGGAACAAAAGGGAGTCGCTTATTTGACCCACAAACATGGACTGTACACGTCAGTAGGGACGTGGTATTTCAAGAGGAAGCCTTCTGGTCATGGGAACAAGAAACAGGTGGTGAAGTAACTTTTCCTGGGAGCTATGTTGAGGTAACCGAGAACACGGAAACTGGGGACAGTGTGGATGCAGATTATGAACCCACAACTCCTCTGCAATCCATGACTTCACAGTCATCGGCATCGTCACAACAAACTACGACGACCAAAACAGCTGAAACTGTTGGAACATCATCCACCACGAGCAGTGAACCTAAGAGGTTCAGGCCTTTGGCAGATATTTATAATGACACTGAGGTCATTGAGATGATTGATGAGCTGATGTTATTAAAGGTTGAGGAACCAACGTCATATTTCGAAGCCATAAAAGAGAAGGATTGGCAAGATGCTATGAAGACGGAGTTCGAGACATAGAGAAGAACGAAACCTGGGTACTCACAAGTTTACCACCTGGGCATAAACCAATAGGTTTGAAGTGGGTATATAAGTTAAAAAAGGACTCAGATGGGAATGTGGTGAAACATAAGGCACGGCTCGTCGCAAAGGGATACGTTCAAAGGAAAGGAATAGATTATGATGAAGTTTTCGCTCCCGTAGCACGTCTTGACACGGTTCGACTCTTGCTAGCACTTTCAGCGAAAGAAGGTTGGGAAGTTTATCATCTTGATGTAAAATCAGCGTTTTTAAACGGAGAGCTCATTGAAGAAGTTTATGTCATCCAACCTGAGGGGTTCGTCAAGAAAGGACAGGAACAGATGGTGTATAGACTGGTGAAGGCTTTGTACGGGCTGCGTCAAGCTCCTAGAGCGTGGAATGCGAAGCTAGACAGATGCTTGAAAGAATTGGGAATTGACAGATGCTTACACGAGCAAGCGGTGTACATGAAGTACAAAGAAGGGAGTATACTCATAGTGGGTGTGTATGTTGACGATTTATTGGTGACAGGTGCAGACAAGCAGGAAATCGAAGCATTCAAGCAGCAAATGAACAAACGGTTTGAGATGAGTGATCTGGGTTTATTGTCGTTTTATCTTGGAATAGAAGTAAACCAAGGAGAGATGCGTACTACACTGAAGCAGTCATCATATGCCAAGAAGTTACTGGAAAAATCTGGAATGATGAATTGTAACGCGTCCAAATTTCCTATGGAGCATAAGTTACAGTTGGACAGAGATGAAGAAGGAGTAATTGTTGATGCCACTGAGTACAGATGTATCGTTGGAAGTCTGCGATATCTAACTCACACTCGTCCAGATATTTCATACGCTGTGGGAGTGGTGAGCAGATTCATGGAGAAACCCACAGTGAAGCACCAACAAGCTGTGAAACATATCTTGAGGTACATTCGAGGGACAATTGAGTATGGGCTGGTTTATGCAAACGAGAAGAGTAGTAGGATGTTGTATGGGTTTACAGATAGTGATCTTGCTGGAGATGTTATCGACAGGAGAAGTACTGGGGGCATGTGTTTCTACCTTAACAGGAGCTTAATATCTTGGACATCGCAGAAACAGAAAGTGGTTGCTCTATCTTCGTGCGAGGCGGAGTACATGGCCGCCACGACAGCAGCTTGTCAGAGCATATGGCTTCGTGGACTACTAAAGGAAATCTCGGGACAATCGGTTGGACCAGTGATACTCCACATAGATAACAGGTCAGCCATCGAGTTAACGAAGAATCCGGTACTACACGGGAGGAGCAAACATATCGACGTACGGTTTCATTTTATTCGAGAGTGTATTGAAAGGGGTGAGTTGATCATTAAGCACGTGGTGACTCAAGAACAGAGGGCAGACATCTTAACTAAGGCATTGGGGAAGGTTAAATTTGAAGAAATGAGGAAGGCAATAGGGGTTGAGGATCTTACTGCGAGCTCGGGAAGCTGAAGTCGAGGTTTGAAAAACATGTTGAGATTAGGGGGGACATGTTGCATTTTATATATTTAATCTAAACATGTTTTATTTATTTATTTAAGTTATAGTAACCGTTAGTATTAAATTGAGTCTTAGAGCTTTACGTGGGTGTAGGAGTTACGTAACGGGCATTAAGTGAAGAGAGAAGTGGGATTAGTGGATTTTAATTTTGTAACTCCCACCTCGTTTATTGCCTATTTATTTCCTTTGTACGCTGCATTTGTTGAATGAAGAAGTACCACAGTTTCACTTTCTCAAAAGGGATAATAGATTTGTAGGGCAACATACACTTTCTCTTTGTACCCACGGTCTATCACATTGAACATAAAAAGGGTTTACATCCACAAAGTCATCAATATGGACAGCCTTCACACTTTCTGGAAATAGACCATGCTCACCAATCACCAAGCATGTCCTAACACATGGGTTGTTTTTCAAGTGGTCACGTTGGGGGCCAGTTGCAAGCAATGCCTAGCGGTCCGGCTAAGTGCTGTGACGAGTGTGGAGCAGCATATTTAAGAGCAAAACTTCTAAGTTTTGCTCAGAATGGGGTTTCAAAAGGTTAGGGATATAAGTTGGCTTCTGCTTATAAATGCTTAAAATCCACTGGTTGCATTGTAAATGCTTGACTTGTGAATTGTTTATAAGCTTTATGCTTTCTATCCTTTGTGTAACAAGGGAGGTTGGTTTTGGGTATTAAAACTACCGCAATTATTTAGAATGTTCAGTGATGATAGAGGTTTAAATGTAGCAAGGGTTTGACGTCCAACACCTGGGTTCCGTGACTTCGGTCATTGAACTCTGATTCTATGAAAAGTAGTATCAAAAGAAAAAAAAGATTGAAAATAAAAATGGCACATAAATATATCTTATATCAAGTTGGAGATATAAAATTTAAAATCCACAAATCATATAAATGGGAGTAACTATTATTTTAAAAAATTCAATTATACAGAAAATAACTAAATATAACTTTTTCATGTATATCAATAGTCATATATTCTATATTTTATATTTATATTAAAAATATTATGTTTAAAAAAAATAAACCTTAAAAAGTATGACATTTGAATAATTAAAAGTTTAAAATTTATTTATTTATTTATTTTTTATAAAATATTTTTAATAGACAACAAGATGAATTGGAAGCACATATTCCAAACTTTTGATATATAGAGAGCCATGAATACAAAGTTCTAAATTTTATGATTATATTGTCCTTAGATGAGTTTAGTTAATTTTAGGACTATTGTTCAAAACCATTTTGAAGATCGGTTTAGTTGCTTTTTTAGATAAATATACCGTGCCAAAACAAAAATTGTTTATTTGTTTTTTTTTTTAATTTTCTATGAACATTATTCATACGTTGAACGTTGTTTATTTATTAAATTATTGAATTGATGTTTTACAAATCAAAATATAATTTCAAAAGCGATATTAAGTGAAATTATGTAATTCACCCAAGTTCTGAAACATTACTACTATCCCCATCCCATTTCAATCAACAATAGTAAATTTTTGTTTTTATACTTTTATATATATTTATATCTTATTTCCCAACAAAAGCTACCTTTCAATCCACCGCAATCTTCTTATTTACATCCTTTCAAAATTTTCACTAATTCCAGAAAACAACACATAAAATAAACTTTGTTAATAGCAAATTTCCCAATAAAAGCTACCTTTCAATCCACCACAATCTTCTTATTTACATCCTTTCAAAGTTTTCACTAATTCCAGAAAACAACCCATAAAATAAACTTTGTTAATAGCAAATTTCAATAATAATGACATTTTAAAGAATACTAATGTAATTCTTTTTGTTTTCTGTTTCTATTCTTAATTAAAAGAACATTTACTTATAATACAATATTTATTTATTATTAAAGTTTGATATATTTATAATGCATCAATGATCAAATAGTTATAGAATGAATTTCTTTCTCTTCAAGAAATGTAAGGATCTTTCTTGAACTCAAAGAAAGATCTATTTTCTTATTTTATCTTCTCTAATGCTCAGATTCACTAATTTGATGGAAGCAATCGCAGTCAACAACAACAAAATAAGTGATAACTTGTTATCTTATGTTATTGTCGTCAAGAAGAGTACAATCAATGATGAAAAACTCGAATTCTAACTAGAATCATCAACTGTTAAATTTGATCATCTATCGATTCAGTACAACAATTATATTCTTATGCATTTGAAATCTCAATCTAAGCACTCAATTGTGGGCAAATTTACTCATGGTATACCAAAAAGAAATCTGCTATTGCAGTTTCTTGAATCATTCAAATTTCAATCAGCATATAGGTACAAAGTATGGGACTTCAAACATGTTATATTCGAGTTACACGCTAAGCAAAGTCTGTGCAAAATATGGCACAGTTTGGTGTGGACTATAGGTAGTACAGTCATGAGGCTTCTAAAATAGACTGGAGATTTCACTAAGGAGAGTCTTATCGCACCTGTCTCGATCAAGCTTCACATGCCAGAGCACTTATATGATAAACAGGTTATTGGTGAGACACTGATTGTGAAAGTTCATGCCAAAAACAGGTTATTCCATTCTTACACTGCTCTTATGGAAATAGATGTTACCTGTAAGCGCAAAGTGATGTATGGATAGGTTTTGGATGCAATTATGGTCACTGGGTCAGAATATCGTCTCTGAATGTTCCGCAATATTGTAGTCACTGTTAACATCTGGGCCACTCCAAAGAACAATGCAAGAAAATTCAAAAAAAAATGCAGGTGATTTAGCTACTGGAGTTAGTAAAATCAAATTTGTTGTTATCAATGAGGAAACATATGTTCAAGAAAAAAGCAACAACAGAATGAAAATTCTGTTGGATTCAAGACTCCTGATCAAGGTGAAATTATTGAAGCTCTTCAAGCTCCAATGAAGTTAATACTGAAAATGATAATTTGGACTTTGATTCTACACCTAAGGCTGATAATATATGAAGTCTTCAAAACTCTCAAAGAATCAATCAGGGATGGAAGCCTCAATCTCAAGAATTCTATAGAGTGGAGCAAGATTCCAATTGTATGAATTATGTAAAAAAGACAGAGCATGAAACAAAAGAAACATGTGAGGAGTCTGCTAATCACATTGAAAATTCAGAGAAATCTCCAAAAGAACCAGGAAAGTATGATAAAGATTAAGATGGAGAAAGTTTCATGGAATTTTTTTATAAGAAATTAAAGGCTGCTAAAGGAAAGAAGAGAACTAGGAGCAATATCATCAAAGCTCTGCAATTCAACGAAACAAGTAAATTTAAATCTTCTAATTCTCTTAATGATTAACATTGTTAATTGGAATATAAGAGGAATTAAAGATATAGCTTTGCTTAGAAGGCTAAACTATCTATCTAAAAAGAATAATGCTAAGTTTATTGCAGTTCAGGAACCGTTAATCAATGGTGATGATTTTGACATCATTACTGGAAAGTTGGGTTTTGCCAACTCTGCTCGTAACATTACTAATAAGATTTGGATCTTTTGGCATGATGATCTTTCTGTTGTGATTCTTAATGATCTAAATTAATACATAAATGTCAAAATAAACCTAAAGAATGATACCAATTCAATCATACTCAATGTTGATTACGCTAGGTTCCATAGGCTTAACAGAATTGAGCTTTGGAATTTTTTTAAAAAGTATTGCTACTAGTGAATTAGGTTGGATGATTTGTGGTGATTTTAATGTTGTTTGTTCTGTTGATGAGCAATAAGGTTGCAGCACTTTCTGTCTTAACAATACTAATGATTTTAATGATATGATAAGTCATTGCAGAACAGAAGACGCTGGTTACACAGGCTCCAAGTACATTTGGTCTAATGGCTCCACGTGGAAGCGATTAGACAGAATTTTTGTCAACAACAAATAGACTGATTCATTTGCTAATACTAAGATTTATCATCAAGCTAGGACATGTTCAGATCATATGCCTATTATCATTTCAATTTTTAATGATTTTACTAGAGTTAAATCTAGTTTTAAGTTTCAGGAAATGTTGACTTTAGATGAGAAATTTCTGCCTTTTGTGGAAAACAATTGGCATCAGGAGTTGATTGGTGATCCTTTGTTCATCCTATGAAACAAATTAAAATGTCTTAAGAAAGGTCTCATCAACTGGAATAGACCCCACATTGGTAACATTGCCAACAAAGTTCATAGCATATAAGAAGAGACCTTAGCAATGGAGCTTAATTATCACACTCAGCAAAATAATAAGTCTAAGAATAATCTTGCAAAAGCTAAGGCTTTTCTCACCAAAGAAATAATAGTGAGGTATGTGTGTTTGAGTAAAACAATAGTGTTTGAGTGAAGAAAGTGTTGCAACAAGAGTGTTTGAGTGAATAAAGTGTGAAACACAGAAAGAGTAAAGTAACAAGAGTGTTTTGAGTGGAAAAAGGTGAAGAGAGTGTGAAACAAAAATAAAGAAAGTTTGAAACAAAAGTGAAGAAAGTGTGAAAAAAATGACATCTAATTCGAACAATTTTAGTGCCCCTTGTGTGCCCAAATTTGATGGAGATTACGATCACTGGAGGTTACTCATGGAGAATCTTTTACGTTCAAAAAAGTACTGGTGTGTGATTCAACCAGGTCAGCAGGAACCTGGAGAAGCTGAAGTGTTCACGAAAGTATATCAAAATATGTTGGATGAATCTAGACTTAAAGAGTTAAGGACAAAGAATTACTTGTTTCAGTCCATCGATATGACTATTTTGAAGACCATTACTCAAAAGCAGACATCCAAACAACTTTGGAAAGCAATGAAAGAGTGAAGCGTGCTCAACTCCAGAGGCTTCGAAGATTGTTTGAAATAGAGGAGATGAAGATGGGTGAGACGGTGACAGATTATTTTGGAAGAGTCATGGTCATAGCAAATAACATGAGAAACTATGGAGAATACCTCGAAGATGTAAAGATTGTTGAGAAAATCCTGATTGTTGAGAAAATCATGCGCACGATGACAAACGATTTCAGTTATATTATATGTTCAATTGAGGAGTCAAAAGATATTGATCAAATGACAGTCGATGAGTTGCAAAGTGTATTACTTATTCATGAACAAAAACTACGACGCAAGCTCTCTGAAGAACAAGTACTGAAAGTCGAGGGTGATCGCACTTATGGACAAGGCAGTGGAAGAAGTAATTTTGGCAGATAGAGAAGTAATTTCTCGAGAGATAGAGGAAGAGGTGGAAGAGGATACACTATTAGCAGAGCTCACATTAAGTGCTTCAGGTGTCACAAGCTAGGACATTATCAATACGAGTGCCCAAATGAAGAAAAAAAAAACAAACTATGTCGAGTTCAATAAAGGAGAAGAATTACTTTTAATGGCTCATATGAATATCAAAGAGGTTGAATATAAAGAGGTTTGGTTTATCGATTCAGGTTGCTCAAATCATATGACAGGTAACAAATATTAGTTTGTTGAGCTCAATGAAAACTTTAGACATGAAGTAAAATTTGAGAATAGCTCATGAATGGAGGTGATGGGAAAATGTGAAGTTTGAAGTCGAAAGGCTGACCCAAATATTAACAGATGTGTTTTTTGTTCCATAACTGACTAATAATCTATTGAGTGTTGGGCAACTTCAAGAAAGGGGTTTAACTATTTTGATCGACCAAGGAGCATGTAAAATCTACCATCCTCGTAAAGGTTTGATTATAAACTCTACAATGACAATAAATCGCATGTTCACTATATCTGTAATTAGAAAGTTTGGTCTAAATAGGTGTCTGAAAGTAGAAGATGATGAGTCATCCGGTTTATGGCACAAGCGCTATGAGAATTTAAGTAACACATACATTAAGACTATGCAAGAAAACCAAATCGTAAATGGATTACCTCAAATGAAAAAGGCAGCAAAAGTGTGTGAAGTATGGAATATTGGAAAGCAACATCGTGAAATCATGTCAAAGAAAAGTCAGTGGTGAGCAACAGAGAAATTGAAGCTTGTTCATGCAAACTTATGACCGATATCCCCTGCTTCTCAGAGTGGAAAAAGATATACATTCTTGTTGGTAGATGATTATAATCGCAAAAGTTGGATATATTTTTTGTCAGAAAAAATGAAGTTTTTGTTGTTTTTAAAAACTTTAAAAGCCTTATCGAAAAAGAAGTTGGAAAATTTATATGTTGTTTGAGAAATGATAGAGGAGGAGAGTTTAATTCAAATAGCTTCAACCAATTTTACAAAGAAAATGAAATCAGAAGACAACTAACTGCTGCCTACACTCCTTAGCAAAATGGAGTAGCCAAGAGATGAAATCTCATAATTATGAACATCATTAGATGTTTACTTGCAACAAAAAAAACCATTCCAAGTATTTGGGGTGAGGCGGCTAAGTGGATGTTTCATGTGTTGAATAGAAGTGTGACAAGTGCTTAAGTGATATGGTTCCAGAAGAGTGCTGGAGTAGAATTAAACCAAGTGAGTTATTTCATATTTTTTGGTTGCATAGGTCATATACACATCCCTGAACAGCGTAGAATAAAGCTAGATAACATGAGTCATAAGTGTGTTTTACTTGGAGTAAGAGAGGAGTCAAAGATATACCGACTTTATGATCCAACTTTAAAGAAAATTGTCATTAGTCGGGATGTAATATTCGAAGAAAAGAGAAGTGGGATTGGAATGTTGATGTGAAAAATTCAGATGATAATCTTTAATGGAGAGAAGAAGACACTGCTAGAGAGAAGAATGATGAAGAAATCAAAGCTGTTGATGAAGATGTAATTTGCAAAAATAATGGCATGTCACTTCAACTTGAAACACATGAGCAAAGAAGTCATAGAGCACCAATATGGATGCAAGATTATGAAAGTTGAGAAAAGATTTCAGATGAAGAGGCTGAAGTACAAATGGTATTGGCACTATTTATGTCTCATGTTGATCCGATGCGTTTTAAAAAAGCTTCCAAATAAACAAAGTGGATTGAAGCAATGAAATGTGAAATAGAAGCCATTAAGGAAAACAACACATGGGAACTTGTAACTCTCCCTGCTAATGTAAAGAAACTTGGGGTTAAATTTGTTTTCAATACTAAATTAAATGAAGATGAAGAAGTGGATAAATACAAAACAAGATTGATGGTGAAAGGATATGGATAAGAAGAAGGAATTGGCTATGATGAAGTCTTTGTATCGGTTGCAAGATAGGATACAATCAGGATTTTATTGGCTATTGTTGCACACAAAAGTTGGAAAGTATATCAATCAGATGTAAAAAATGATTTCTTATATGGAGAATTGAAAGAAGTGGTGTATGTGGATCAACCAGAGGGTTTTGTCAAAAAGGTGAAAAAGATAAAGTATATCGACTCAAGAAATTGTATGGTTTGAAGCAAGCTCCCCGAGCTTGGTTTTGTCGCGTAGAGAGGTATTTCAAGCAAAAAGAATTTGACAGAAGTAGTCATGATCACACATTATTCATCAAGAGGGAATGAGTGAAGTATATCATAGTAAGTCCTTATGTAGATGATTTAGCTTTAACTCGAAATGATTTAGTTACTTGACTCTTGATAGTAAATTTAACGATTATATATGATTCTTTCCAACAGATACAGTAAAAGACTAATATATTTATTAGCGTAAATTATTCTAGGTATATTTGTAATAGCAGTTACACAATAGGTAAAGCTTATTTGTTGTTTCCCTTATTTTTCTCCCATCGTTTTAGGGATTAGTAACTACCTTAAATATACACTACATGTTGGAACAAAAACATAATATATAAATTTATATTACTTAAATATAATATATATTTACCTAAAAAGTGGAGTATCTGTTGGGGATGCTCTAACTAAACTAAATCTATCCTAAATTAATTACCTTACCTTCACCCACCCACCCACGTCTTTAACTCACCCATACGAACAGCATTCACGCCTCCACCTTGCAGTTGGCTTGAATCGAGCAACAACACCATACGACCAACAAGCCAGCCTTGAATCGAGCAGCAACACCACGTACAAATGCGAGCAGTAACTTTACTCGGCACCAGGCGACCAACAACTCGACATTTAGGGTTGAGTGCAATTTCAAAAACAGCTTTACTATACTCTAAGTTGGTTTATGCTGTTTTGTGTATTTAGGGCTAAGTGAGATTGCAGATTGAGTGTGATTTTGTAGTCTAGGGTGCATATTTAGGGTTGAGTGCATTTGCAGGTGTGTTTATAGTCCGTTCTTGTTCTTCGCCATCTTATGGCGAAGAGCACATTCTTTCCGCCAACCCGTAGCGGGAACAATGGTACCCACGCCTTTGGTAAGGCGTTGGATCATGTATGTACGCCAAAATGAAGGCGTATATGAATGATCTCACGCCATACCAAGGGTGTGGGAACCTAGTCTCACGCCCCACGTATAGCGTGGGCACCAGGCACCACGTTGTGCATATGGCGTGGTTTGCTTTGGTGACCGGAGTATTTTGGGACCGGTTTAGTCTTGTTTGTTGGTGTGGATAATACGTGTTTATGTTTTTTTTAAACAGCTTCTCGATTGACATTTGGTATTTTGAACCAACCCTGACATTTTTATGTTTTTATTTCAAGTTATGGATCCCACTGACGCTTTCAGGTTTTTTGATGTCTCTCGGATTAAGAGAGTGAAGAAGCGGGAAAAGGTACGGACAAGTAGCCAGCGCAATTTAGTAGCCGATTCAGCGGTTCCGATAGAGGAGCTACGTATAGTTTCGGGATCGTATGCTTCCGGATCCAGTTCCGCTTCCGCTTCCCATGGGTGACACACACCTCTCCCACCTAAAGGCTATCATAGAGCTCCCCTCTCAAGACTACCTTTGCTATCCGGCGAGACGTCCACCTCCCATGTTGCCTACTACCTTTGGCAGGGAGAGGTAATATTTACATTTGTAGCTGATATTTTAGTTTGCTACCGATTTAATACATACTAATATTGAGAACAAATATTTTCAGGAGCGCGAGATGCGGTTATACGCCCATTATCGCAGCAATAGAGGTTGGAGTTTGGCCTCCCATAGCAGGGTTTGCGCCGTACTTGATGGAATGTCTTTCGGTAGACTTATCGAACCGTTCTCGTGCATGCACACGAACTCCAACATGACAAAGGTATTTCTGGAGTAGTGGTATATGGAAACAAACATTTTTCATTTTTCATTCGGTTAGGTGACGTGCACACTATTTGGAGACTCGCAGTAGAGGGTCAACTTGTTGTTTTACCACTTATATCCAACAAGTCGTTGGCCATGCATGAGGGCGTTGAACTGCTTGGGATGAGCTGTGTATTGTTCGTGAAGGAGGTTGAGAAATGTCAGGGCATCGGTTTTGGTTACGGATGGTTGCGGAGGTGGATGGCAGCCCACTATTGCGAGATGTGATACAAGTGTGACTATTTATGACTCACGGACGAAGTTCAACCTTCGGATCACCGTCAATAACCTGCAGGAGACAGATGTAAGTTTTATTACTGAATAAGATAAAATTGTTTTATAGTTTAACCTATTATGATAGTTGAATAATATACAACTATTTTATAGTTTTATAGTTGTCGTGTGTTGTGTTGCGTTGGTTGGGTTGAGCGGCGTGGATGTCGAGTCTTATATGTATTTGTGTTTGTTTTGGTTTGTATTACATGTACTGTTTGATCCTTATCGTGCGATACGCGACCACTTTCTGTTCGAGGATATAGCATGGTTTCACGATGTCATTGTCGGTGTAGAGCATTCGCAAAACATACTATCCGGAGCGGGTGTTGAGGTAGTTTGCCTGTGTCTAGAGGCTTATTTCACATCTGTTGTTGAAGATGTAGTTGAAGACCAAAAGAAAACCAAAAACGATGACATATGCATTCGACTATGAGAGTTGGGAGAACTGACGAGATTACAGGTTATATGAGTTTTTCAGGAGAGAGATGATGAAAGACGAGATGGAATCTTTTCGTACTAATTATCTTATGCTCTATCAGAAGATTAGCTTGTACAACCTCATCAACAATGCGATATACTCGCTCAATCACTATGTGTACGAGGACCTGGATATAAATAGCATACGACATTTGTGTTCAGATATGCGTAAGATCTCGTTGTTTCCTGGAGTTGGTGACTTCAACGGTGATTTCTATCATTTGGTTGGGGCGTATGAGGAGATTTTGTCTATCGGCAAGAGACTTGCTTAGACATTACATTTTTTTTACGAGTTGTATAGACACTTTTACTATACTTTATGATACATTGTTTGTTATTTTTGTATTTTTTTTATAAAAACGAATTGTCTATTTTTATTTTTATTGTAAAATAGTTTTATGTCTTATTTATATTTTCTAGTGTTATTTAGCTATATGTTTTTAATGTATCATATTTTATTTAGTTATATATATTATAAATAAACAAACTAAATATAATTTTAAATATTTAAGAAACAATTTTATAAATATTTAAAAGATTAAAAATACAATTTCGCAGAGTAGTTTTGGTTGTTGTTTTAGCAATCGATCTTGTACTATAACGAACAATTATTTCTTCTACAAAAACGATTCACTCGAAATTAGGATTACCCTAAATTGATTCCTACCAAACTTTAACTCCATCCAAAAAAATAGCTCCCCCCAAATTAGAATGTTTTTAAAAAAGAGACTTAAACCGAGATAAATAGTTTATCCACTTAACATTTACAAACAAATAAAAACATAAAAAAATTTAGAAATTAAGTTTAAATGTTGATAAAGACTACCGCCAGACAATGTATGATAATATGAACAATGTCTTTTTCATTTAGACCACTACATTTGAAGTGTTCTCCTCTTTGAAACGAGAATAAAAAAAATAAAAAATAAAAAAAATTTAAAACCCACAAATCAAATAAATGGTTATAATTTGTTACACGTGGAATATATTATTTTCAAAAATCCAATCATACAGAAAATACAATTTTTGTTAATAACTAAATATAGCTTTTTTCATGTATATTAATAGTATATTAATGGTGATGCTATTATTTCTCATGCTAACTTTATATTAAATAATATTTTATATGTATATTAAACAGATTGACCAAACTTATAATACAATCTCGCGTTTTTTTTATTCTTTATGTCTAAAGAAAGTGTATGGTTGGTTTGATAAATTTATCACGAGAACCTAAAATAATTTGTTTGGTTCGTATAACTCTTATCATTGTTTAACTTATATACCTTTTTAATTTTGGAATAAATTTTAATTGTAGATATTTGTTTTAAAGCGTAATGTAATTTCTCAAATTATGCAAGATATATAGATAAAAAAATTATTTATTTAATGCACTTTTTAAAAATCATATATGTAATGTTAGTAGAAACTGATTATATTTGTTTTTTCACCTACCATTTGAAGGAAGAAACCTAGTTTTATAGGATGATAGTAGAAATTAAAGGTACAAGATTAGTTTATAAATGAGTCATACTGAGATGCTCGTATACTTTTATTTTGAATTAGAGAAACGGTAGGATGACTCGTTAGCACCGAGGGTCATGATTAAACTAGGTCAAGTGACTGGCTCATTGTGCAAGAACCAATACTTGGAAGCAACATATGTTAAATGGTGACCAAAAAGCTAAAAAAGCTCTTCTCAAGCTAGTCAGAATATCTGATGTAGAAGCAGATGGTGATGGTGGCTAGGTTTCGAAGCTGATGGTGGCTAGGTTTTGAAGAAGCAAATGGTGGCTAGGGTTTGAAGAGACAAGGGAAGATGAGACTGAAGACAAGGCTACAAGGCTTCAAGTGTTTTTGTATTTCGGGTTGTGAATTGGACCGGGTTGCTTCACAAGAAATGTGGGCTGAGGTCTAAGGCTATAACTAGTGTGTGTTGGGCTGTAGTAGTCATTAAGCCCAATTCCAATGTAAATAACAAATTGTATAACAAACGTAACAAATTCTGTTATACATAAAACAGAATGCTGTGACTATAAATATAAACAAGTGTATGAATAATAATTCAGAGAAAGAAAAATAAAGTGGTTACAATTTCTTCTTTGCTTCAATCTTCTTCTTCTCTCCTTGATTCCAACTTGGTATCAGAGCAGGATCCTTCAATGGCAGGGACTGACTCACCATGATTCAGCTCAGGATCTGCTGAGCAGGTTACGTCTTCAATGGATCATCTGTTGACAAACAAAAACAACAGCTTGAATCAGATGAATGCCTTTACTAGTCTCAGGTTGGACAGAAACAATTTTCTTATGTGGAAGACTATGGTGTTGCCTATAATTAGAGGCAACAAGCTGGGAGGTTTCATAAGTGGTGAGAAACCTTGTCCTCCCAAGCTTATAGTTGGACCAGATAGTTCTCTAGTTGATAATGCTGAGTATGACAACTGGATTGCTAAGGACCAGTTGCTGTTGGGCTGGTTGTACAGCACCATGAGTGCTGAAGTTGCATCTCAGGTGATGAGGAAGAGTCCTCCAAAGGTCTATGGGATGCTGTGGTAAGGCTATCTGGCTCTCAAACAAAGTCCAGAGTAACTTTCTTTAAAGCTGAATTTCAAAGAACCAGGAAAGGAACTAGTTCAATGGAGGAGTACCTAGCTAAGATGAAACACATTGCTCATAGTCTGGCTCTAGCTGGTTCGCCTATTTCACTAAATGATTTGGTCTCACAGGTTTTGGCAGGTCTTGACAGTGAGTACACTCCTATTGCAGTCCATCTAGGTGACAAAGAGGTTCAAAATTGGCTTGATTTACAAGCTACTCTCCTTACTTACGAAAGCAGACTTGAACAACTAGGAAAAATTCAAGTTGCCATGGCTAACTTGAATCTCACTGCTGTTAACAAGCTAGAAACTAAGTCTTCTGGCAGCAACAACTATGGTTCCAATTCAAGGTATGGAAATAAAGGTCAATGTAGAGGTTCTAGAGGAAAGTTTTCCTCAAACTACTCTAACAATTACAGGGGTAGAGGCCCTAACAGAGGCAGAGGTGGTAGGTTCAACTACTCTAACAACAAGCCTACTTGTCAAATATGTGGCAAGTTTGGTCATGGGGTTGCTTATTGCTATTTTAGGGATAACCCTAATGTGATGGGACAAATACCAACTGATCAACAAAGAACTGACCAGGATCAAAGTGTGATGACAGTCTCACAAGAGTCAGGGAATGGTGATGAAAGTTGGTATGTTGACAGTGGTGCTAGCCACCATGTCACCAACTCAGCCAAGATGCTCAACCAGAAAACACAGTACACAGGTAATAAAACAGTGATAGTAGGTAATGGTAGTAAACTGAACATTCATAACTTAGGTAAGACTTGCCTATCTACTAAAACCAACAAACAGATCCTCCTAAACAGTGTGTTACATGTGCCCTATATCAACAAAAACCTAGTATCTGTTTCTCAATTAACTCTTCATAATAATATTTTTATTGAGTTTCACAGTTCTGAATGTTTTGTGAAGGACAAGACAACCGGGATGATTCTACTTAAAGGCAGAGTTGAAAATGGGCTTTATAAGTTGGAGGACTCTTCTATTCCTAGGACTACTAAGGCAGCCTTTCCTAAGTCAAATTCATTTGTTTCTCATGTGTCTGTTCTTACTAATACTTCTGATTCCCTAAAGGTTGGGTGGCATAAAAAACTGGGCCATCCTTCTAAACGTGTCTTGTCTATTGTGATGAAAAGTTGTAATCTTCCTACTATTGCTAGCAATGAAAAGCTTTTATGTGATGATTGTCAATTAGGCAAGTCTCATTCCTTACCATTTTGCTAATTCAGTCTCATATTCTTCTAGTGTCCTAGATTTGATTCACTCTGACTTGTGGGGACCTGCCCCTGTCCTGTCTACTTCTGGTTATAAATTCTACATATTGTTTGTAGATGATTACAGTAGGTTCACATGGCTATATCCACTTAAACTTAAAAGTGAGGCTGTAACTGTGTTTAAAGAGTTTAAGACTCTAGTTGAAAATCAGTTTGATAAAAAGATTAAAGTTTTTCAGTCTGATTGGGGTGGTGAGTTCAAGTCTTTTCTATCATTGGCTAAAGAATCAGGGATCCAGCTCAGGACATCCTGTCCTTACACTTCTGCTCAAAATGGTAGAGCAGAAAGAAAGCACAGACATGTCACTGAGACTGGTCTGACCCTCCTAGCTCAGTCTGGTCTTCCTCACAAGTTCTGGCCAGAAGCTTTTCACACTGCTGTTTTCCTGATTAACAGGTTACCTACACTTACTCTAAAAGATAAGTCTCCTTTTGAACAACTCGTTGGCTATAAACCTGACTACATGTTTCTAAAAATCTTTGGGTGCACTTGCTTTCCGTGTCTTAGGCCCTATCAAACAAATAAGTTCCAATTTCACTCAGTCAAGTGTGTCTTTTTAGGGTATAGTGGAGTTCACAAAGGGTATAAGTGTCTCAGTCCTAGTGGGAGAGTTTATGTGTCAAGGAATGTCATCTTTAATGAAGATGAATTCCCATGTATGTCTGGTTTCCTAAACACTAAGTCCTCTGTGTCTGTTTCTAGAGTCTATTGGCTGCCTAAGTTTCCTAATCTATATATGTCAAATGAGAGTTCTACACCACAAAATATCAATAGTTATCAACACCTAAACACTAACCATTCTTTACAGTCAAACCAGACCAACACAACAAATCAATATGCACCTTGTAATAACTCACCTGATAGCCTTAGCACCTCTTCACAAGCCCAAACTGATTCCCAAGATCCCACAACTGCTCAAAACTCCTTGCCTAGCACATTACCTGCAACACAACCATCAAAACCTGGTGAGTTATTCATTGAACTACCTTTTGACAGAATTAACAATCAAACTACCTCTCAAACTCTACCTAACAGACATCCTATGACCACTAGAGCTAAAGATGGTATTTCAAAACCTAAGCACATTTACTCAGGAACTACAATTACATCTACTATTACTGTTAAAGAACCTACTAAGTTTTCAGAGGCTGTTTAGTGTCCTCAATGGGTTCAGGCCATGAAATGTGAATATGATGCTTTGATGAACAATCATACATGGTCTCTTGTTCCCCACAGCAGTAACATGAGTCTGGTGGGGTGCAGATGGGTGTATAAGGTTAAATATAACCCAGAAGGGTCTGTTCAACGCTACAAGGCTAGACTCGTAGCTAAAGGCTTTCATCAACAGCCTGGGGTTGATTTTAATGAGACTTTCTCTCCAGTGATTAAAGCCTCTACGATAAGGTTAGTTCTCACTATTGCTGTATCTAGAGACTGGGTCATCAGGAAACTTGATATAAATAATGCCTTCTTGAATGGTCATCTCAAAGAACAGGTGTACATGGTATAACCTCAAGGTTTTGTTGATCCTAAGTATCCTAATCACATATGCAAGCTAAACAAGGCACTGTATGGACTGAAACAGGCACCACGAGCTTGGTATTCCAAGCTCAAGGATACACTGATCTTATGGGGCTTTCAAAATTCAAGGGCTGACTACTCTATGTTTTTTCTACGGTCTAAAGGCATCTTTGTCATTCTACTGGTCTATGTAGATGACATAATTGTTACTGGTAACAGTCCTTCCTATGTTTCTACGTTTATTCAGAAGCTAAATTCTGAATTTTCTCTAAAAGATATGGGATCTCTAAGGTTGTTTCTGGGTATTGAGGCTCACAGAGATGACTCTGGTCTCTACTTGACTCAAACACAGTATATCAAAGACTTACTGTTAAAAAAGGGCTTGTCCAATGCTAACTCCTGCGCAACTCCAATGAAGGTGACTCCACCCCTCTCCAAAACTGATGGCGAATTACTTCAGAACCCTACAAGGTACAAAAGCTTATTAGGATCTTTACAGTACCTACTGCACACTCGACCTGACATTGCGTTTGCTGTTAACAAACTCAGTCAGTTTCAACAAAGTCCTACTAAAGTTCATTTACAATGTGTAAGACGAGTTCTACGATACTTATCTGGTACTCAGACGATGGGGCTCCACATCAAACCGAGCAACTCTCATCAACTTACAGGCTTTACTGATGCCGATTGGGCTGCTTCGTTGGATGACCGTCGATCGGTTGGTGGCTATTGCGTTTTTCTGGGTGACTCCTTGATTTCATGGTCTTCAAAGAAACAAGGGATTGTCTCCAGATCGAGTACATAGTCAGAATACAGATCGCTTGTAAATCTGGCCTCTGAACTCATCTGGTTACAATCAGTTCTTCATGAGATTCGACTTGATCTTCACAGAGCTCCGGTTATCTGGTGTGATAACCTTGGAGCAAGCTCTCTTGCTTCAAACCCTGTATTTCATGCTCGAACAAAGCATGTCGAGTTAGATTTACATTTCATTCGAGATATGGTAACTCAAAGCTTACTGGATATACGGTACGTACCTTCTCACGATCAAGTTGCAGACTTGCTCATAAAGCCCTTGTCTCAAAATCGATTCTTGTTTTTGCTGGACAAACTGAGTCTCGGTATACCTCCGCCACGTTTGAGGGGGGGAGTCAGAATATCTGATGTGGAAGCAGATGGTGATGGTGGCTAGGTTTCGAAGATGATGGTGGCTAGGTTTCGAAGAAGCAAATGGTGGCTAGGGTTTGAAGAGACAAGGGAAGATGATACTGAAGACAAGGCTACAAGGCTTCAAGTGTTTTTGTATTTCGGGTTGTGAATTGGACCGGGTTGCTTCACAAGAAATGTGGGTTGAGGTCTAAGGCTATAACTAGTGTGTGTTGGGCTGTAGTAGTCATTAAGCCCAATTCCAATGTAAATAACAAATTGTATAACAAACGTAACAAATTCTGTTATACATAAAACAGAATGCTGTGACTATAAATATAAACAAGTGTATGAATAATAATTCAGAGAAAGAAAAATAAAGTGGTTACAATTTCTTCTTTGATTCAATCTTCTTCTCTCCTTGATTTCAACTAAGCTCCATTCGTAGAAGAACTCTAGAACAAGTCGAATTGCAGTTCCAAGACCAAGCACGACAATAATTCCTGTTATGAAAATCAGTTTTTAAGAAAATCCGCAACAAGAAAACACAAGCGATAAACAATTTGAATACCGATTATGATGTTGATAGGGAGTGCAGAAACACCAAGGGTAACAGATATCAGCACATCCAGCATCAGACCACCAATGAGGATTGAGAACGCCACCCAAAGGGGACTGAAACATCCCTGTCAAAGAGATCATTCCAAGCAAATCAAGAGATTTTAAAACTACTTGCGTATCTTTAAATTAAGAATAAGGATCACCTTAGTTATAAACTTATTTTCAAATAACGGACTGTAAGGCTTTGGATTCGTATAACGAATGTACTACAAAACATTCCTGACTCCTGAGTTATAACTAGGATTAGCTAGCAGATGAGTTGTTTGAACTTAGCTCAAAAGAGATTTATAACTAGGACTAGCTAGCAAATGAGTTGCTTGAGCTTGGCTCAAAACTCAAGCTCAAAATCCGCTGGAAAACATTAGCATAAATAAAATATACTTAAAAGCTATACATGTTTAATAGTTCATTATTGTTGGAAGTAGTACTGAACCTTATAATTATATATTTATATATCCAAAGGTAACAACTATCAGTTCCAAACATATCTAAATAACAACTCTTTAAAAATATAATGTAGCAACAACAGCCTGACAAAGTTCATAGTCTTTAATATGAGAATGAAATGACAAAGAGAAAAGAAAGCTAACAAGAACCCCCGAATAACCGCCCTTTAGATCGTTTACAACATCCTAAGGAATAGGAGTCACTGTCTCCAAAGGAGCACCTTCCACCATGAACCCAAGTTTAGGACCTTGAGGCTTGCGCTTTGTGCTGATGACAGTACCATTAGCCTTTGCTTCTGCCTTAAATACATCGTTCTGCTTCTTCCTCCATATAAATTGCTCCATACACCTACAAGGTAAGGCATGCTGTTTGGATTATATATTTGAAGAAGAACTGCCGTGCATAGCATTTTATTGCGTTTCATGATTATATAAGCTCTGTTTTACGAAACAAATTCAATTAATTCAAGAATTTGTTTTGCTTCATCAAATAATTTAACTAACAATAAATAGGTTCAGTAGTTAGTGAAATTTATATATATAGATGGGTACAGATATAAATCACTATACAATTGGTTCAAGTACATAACACGAATAAAACAAAACCCAGGTTAAATAAGAGAAAAGAAAAGAATACGTGATTTAATGGCCGCCGCGATAGGGAAAGGTTACAGATTTGAGGTTGTGTTTTTGTGTAGTCCTAATAGTCTATTTATAAGGAATAAATAGAACTTACCAGATAGTGGGCCTAATGGGCTCATACCACAAAACTAATAATAATATTGTCACAACACAAAAGTGTATTGCCGAACACAGTACACTGTCAAGACATTATTCGACTCATTCACAACACATATTGTAATCTTTCACGAGAATAATAGGAAGAATAATTTTTCTCTATTTTCTATTTTTGGTTAAAAATGTAAAATGGTATCAGATCCTGATACATGAAAAATAGCCTCTTATTCTTGATCTCTTAAAGGGGATTTTCATAAGATACAAGACACATATGATGTTCAAAATCGATGAGGCTTAGCACAAGATCTAAACTTTAAAAGTGAAATCAATCTACGTAGCAACATCATTGAAATGGTTGTTAATCAAAATTATGAAAACCTAGGTATGTTCATCCCCAACACTAAGTTAATTGAGAACACTTATCGTTTGGTTTAGAGCCATTAGACTATCATTAGTTGATACATAGAAACTTAGCCTCATTATTGGAAGATCGATGGAGCCTCTATTGTTTTATGTCGAATATGATAGGTGGAATCAAGTGAACGGAATTGTATGTTCTTGGATCATAAAGTAGATTTATGATCTTTTGAAAGAGAAATTCATGTTCTTTGACAATGCAAATGAATTGTGGTAAGAAATAGCCCAAAGATATGTCTGCTACAATGGACCTATGGTCTATGACTGGAAGAGATAAATCAGTATTCTTTCTTAAGAAAGCATGAGTGCGGTGACTTACTTTTCAAAACTTGAAATATTATGGGATTACAGAATTGCATTAAGGCAATTTCCAATATGTAAATGCAAAAACAAGTGTGATTGTGGTGTGTACTTAGAGCTAACCAAAAGAGAGGAGGATAACATGTTGCAGTTTCTTTTTGGGCTTAATGAAAACTTTGAAGAAGTTATAGATCAAATTCACTTTATGGTACTTATGTCTTCCATCAATAGATCTTATACTCTTGTCATCTTTGTTGGAAACAAAAGATTTGTTTTAATAATTTAAATGGAGGAAATCTTAATGACAATTCTGCCATGATGGTGTGAAGATATCAAACTGATCGTGGATAATTCAATGCTAAACTTCTCAAAAGCAAAGTCGACACCTTCTCTATTTCCAAGTAGTTTGTTATCCTCATTTAAACACAATTCAATGCTAAATTCAAGTTTTTGAAATCTGTTAATGGAACATAATTTATTAATAAAAAATGTCATATTTTCGAATCTGATCTTGGTGTTATTCGTCAAAGAATTTGTTCTTATACACCTCAACAGAATTGCATTGTTGAGAGAAATCATAAGTACTTGCTTGAGGTGTCAAAATATCTTATTTCTCAGTCCCGACTTCCAAAATATCATGGGGAGAATCTATTCTCACAGCCACACATCTTATCAACAGAATGCCTTCCAATGTCTTAAGATGAAAGTCACTCATTGAAATGCTAACAAGAACTCCAGCTAATGTGGGTACCTTAAGGGTATTTGGTTGCCTATGTTTTGGTTTTACCATTCCAATCAGCCATGATAAATTTTCACATTGAGCCTTTAAAGCTGTTTTTATTGGATATTCATCCAATAAAAAAGTTATTGATTATACAATCTCAAATTTTCCTTTAGAATTGATGTTATTACTAACCTTGTCCCTACTTCAATTGTCTATCAACATGATGAGCAACCTATTGATCATCCTTAGTCAAATTTACCATCAAATCATATTATATCCAATGATCATAATTCTACTAAAGAATTTCAGATCTTTCTACTTTAAACGAGAGTACCAATCATCTAATTTACATGGTAATAATATTAACATACAAATTCCCATTAGAACCAGTAATAGGATTAAACATAAACCCGGTTGGCTTAAAGACTTTGATCTTTATGCATCAGTTTATAAACATACATTCACTAGAAAACTAGGTTCAGTACATGTTCCTCCAATATTTCCTTGTATTAATTATTTTGTTCTTGATGCATCTCACACTGTTTTTAGCTAATATGTCTTTTATCCAAGAGCCATATTCTTATGAACAAGCTAAGCATCATGTTGGATGGTTGATTGCCATGGAAAAAGAATTAGAGGATTTAAACTCTAACTACTTTGGAACCATTTATTTTTCCTTATGGTAGGAAGGCTATAAGATCTAGGTGGGTATTCAAGGTTAAGAGAAACCTTGATGGGACTGTAGAAATGTTAAAAGCAAGGCTTGCGGCTAAATGATTCACTCAAGTTGAAAAGGAAGACTATAATGATAACTTGTCTCTTGTTTCTAAGTCTACTACCATAAGAATCATGTTTGCATTGGATGCCTCCAAGGATTACCAATACATCAACTGAATTTTAACAATGCGTTCTTGTATGGATCCTTGGATGAAGTTGTTTACATGAAACCACCACCGTGATTTCTTGATAAAGGAGACAACAGAGTATGTAAGCTTAACAAATCAATACATGGATTGAAACAAGCCTCGAGACAATGGAACCAAGCCTTGATAGAAAAACTAGTGGATGTTGGTTTCATCCAATCAATGGCTAATAATTGTCTCTTTATTATAAAACAATTTGGTTTTGAAATGTTATTACTTTTCTAATTGGACGATATTTTGTTGATTAGTGACTCTTCTAACCAATTATCTAAGGTCAAGACATATCTTAACAAAAACATTATTGTAAAAGATCTTGTCATTTCCAAGTTTTTTCTTGGCATTGAAGTCTTACAACAAATTGAATGGATCTTCTTAAACAAACAAACTTATGTTCTTGACATGGTGACAGAGGTTGGTTTTATTGGATGCAAACCTACGAAAAATTCGATGATTATTGGTTTGAATCTTTTAAGCACTGATTCTGAAGTAATTCCCAATGATGGAAGCTATAAAATATTAATTGGCAGACTTTTATACTTAAATTTTACTAGACTCGACATTACTTTTGTTGTTTAACAACTTTGTTAATATGTCCATCAACCACGGGTTGTGCACTGGAGTTCCCTAATCCATCTTTTGAAGTATCTCAAAGGATCACCATCTCAAATATTGTTCTTTGCATCCCACTCTCCTCTTGTCATCCATGCCTACTCTGATACTAATTGGGGATCCTGTACCATTACAAGAAAATCTATCACAAGGTTCTACTTGTTATTATGTACTTTTTTAGTATATTGGAAAACAAAAAAATAAGCTACTGTGAATAGGAGCTCAGCAGAAGCAAAGTACAGGACCACGACATGTACGATTTGTAAAGTTTGATGACTCTCTTATATCTTTCGTGATTCACATATATATATTTTTCTTTACCTGTTGCTTTTAAACTGTGATAAAAGGGAAGCTATACACATTATATATAACCTTGTTTTCCATGAACATACAAAAGATATAGACATTGACTGTCATATAGTTAGGAATTAATATCTTTATTTTTTGTTTAATATATTCTTCTATTTGAGAAAAGGGATAAAATGGTTTTGTATACTTAATATATATATATAGATATAGATAGATAGATCGCATAATATTAATTTTGTTTGTTAAAGGTGAGATTTGAACATGTGCCTGCATGCTCTATTTTCATTTATAGATAATATTGATCGTTTCTCATTCTTTTCGTCCTTATGGTTTACACTTTCGTTATTTATCGCGATGTTTAAATGTAATTTAATTTTGAGATTATCATTTATTATATTTTTATTAATAATATTTAGTTTGTTATTTTTTTTAAATAAAAATTAGATTTATTTATAAATAATATATCTATCTAACTTTCTTTTCTAAAAGCTCACCTCTTTAATAACCCGATAATAAAATCACAATTTTAGAAACTGGATATTTAAATGTAATATTTTTCTTAAGTTGAGTTTTATTATTAAATCTTGAAAAAAAATACAATCTATTATAGATTTAAATAACAATACAAGTATTATGTAGTTTAGAAATATATTTTTAAACGTGATTTTTTCAATAAATACAAAATTAACTTTCAGTTTACTTGGTATTATGTGTCTTTAAAATAGGTTTAGTTACTTTGAAGACAATTTGTTTCAAAACCATTTAAAAATGGGTTCATTTACCTTTTTGTGATATAAATCTATCCTTAAAAAACTAAATTGTGTATTTGTTTATGTTTTCAATCAACATTATCTATATAGTGAAATTATTATTAAATTAAATTGTTAAATTGTTATTTTAAAAATCAAAATATAATTTTAAAAGTAATTGATTAGATAGTTTGAACCATCCCATAAATAGACGTTAAGAATTACTAAAATTTCTACCCAATAAATTAAAATAATGATCCTCTACTAAATATGGAGCATCTAATTCGTCATCAACTTTCCCCATAGAAACTACACCTCCATAGAAAGAATATATCTTTTCAAGGTCATCCTATTAAAAACAATTAAATGATATGTTAAAAAGTAGTAATGTAATTTTTTTCGCTTAGTTTATATTCTTAGTTATAAGTACAGTACTTATAAGGTTAGACAATACGAATCGAAATTCAACTAGGAAACGATCCAATATAATATTGGAGATGGATTTAGCTCCAAGAAAGAAGAGTCTTGAGAAATTGTTGGAAATTTTAAAATCAATTTCTTGTTGATTTTGATTCTCTCATTCATCTTACCTTTCACTCTTAATTTCTTCTCCTTTAGATACTTACTAATAATTTGAGCTTTTGTAGGTTTCTCTTTTGGTTCCTCTATTTTTCTTAACAAAGCTTTTCTTCTTTTGGTTTTTCAGAGCCTCCTTCTTGGTTTCATAAAATTAATAATTTCCCAAATTTGAGTTTTTGCATGTGAAAGAAACAAACACCATGAACAAAATGGTGAGATCTTTTGCTGAAATATGTGGCAGAAGCAAGAAAACTGAAGAAGCCATATTTCCAATGTTCTTTCAACACAAATCCAACCACATTTATGTCCAATTTAAGCTTAGTGTCAAATATTCTTTAATGGCTCAAAGAAAATTTGCGTTAATTGGAAAATTTAGTCATGGAATCCCGAAAAAACTTATTACAGATGAATTCTTTCAAAAGATGAAACTGAAGAATGATTTCAGCACAAGCATATGGGACTGAAGACATCTCCTATTTGAATTCAGTTCGAAAGACGGTATGAGAAAGGTTTGGTCCAGAAATGTCTGGACGTTAGGCAACTCCTCGATGAGGCTTCTGAAATGGACTCCGAATTTCAATGTTAAGATTGAATCTTCTATCTGTCCAGTTTGAATCAAATTTGATAAGATACCGGAATTCATGTACAATGAACAGATAATCTTCTCTCTGGCAAGCTCTAGAGGCACTCCTCTGGAAATAAAAATCCCTGAAAGAAACATAACGTATTATTCTTGTTTGGTTTGCGTTGAATAAGATCTATATTAAACAGTTCATTACAAACTTTGGGCTGGATTCAGAGACAATTAGGGAGTCTGGATAAATCTGCTCTATAAATATTTTCCAAAGTACTGCAACTTTTGTTATCATGTAGGGCATGCTAAAAACAAGGACAATCAGATAAAGAATCATAGGGATGCCACTAAAATCAGTATAGATCACAATGATGAGACTAAAAATAACAGCATTATGGAAGCAAGAAGAATTAAATCAAAAGATTTACCTGCTTCTATCATTTTTCAACAAGATCGTGAGAAGATCGATCTAGACAAGTCAAAAGATTATGAGAGTGAGCTGAATACTCCTACTAATGAAGAAATCTTGGAAGCAGTTCAATCCTTAAATAGAAACTTCTCCATGGATGATGATAATAATAGCTCTGAAGATCATTCCCCAAACAAGGATAACATTGGCAGTGAACAAATGTCTCCTACTTTTAAAATCAATGAATGCAACTTTGATTTCTATAAAGTCATCAAAAGAAAACTTAAGGAAGATAGAGGGAAAAGGAAAGCTAATAATCTGGCCATCAAATCTTTAAGATTCACAAGATCCTCCCTGAAGACCAAGTCTAATTCAAGATGATTAAAGTTCTTAACCGGAACCTTCGTGGAATCAACAAAAAATCTAATTTCAGAAGACTCAATCACATTATCAAGAAAGAACACATTAATCTGTTCACTTGTCAGGAGCCTCTTACCAAAGATGTTATTCTTTGTGAGATTTCTGCTAAGTTTGGTTTTGTAAAATTACACTTCTAATCTCTCGAACAAAATCTGGTTAATGTGGAATAATGATTACTCTATTGTTATTAACTCTAACCATGATCAATTCTTTCATTTAGAAATTATTAATTCTAATCTTAATATTAGTTTTTTTCTCACTAGTATTTATGCTAAATTGCAAAGGTATAACAGAATAATTCTTTGGAAAGAGCTCAAGGACATCTCTAACACTACTAACAATTCTAACTGGATCCTGATAGGGGGCTTTAATGTTGTGTGTTCAAATCAATAGCAAATTGGCTTCCTTACCTTCTCAATGGAAAGTGTTGATGAGTTCAATGATATGATTCTAACTTGTGGTCTTCATGATGCATGATATCGTGGTTCAAAGTTCACCTCGAATAAGAATTGCAAATACAAAAGACTCAATAGAGTTCTAACAAACTCTAACTGGTCCAATCATTTTAATAGCACGAAGGTGACGCATATGGCCAGAACATGCACTGATCATAGTCTCATATGCATTTCTATTAGTAATGATAGTGATACTCATCATAAAAGCTTCAAATTCCTGGATATGTGGACCTTAAATGCCAACTTTTTACATTTTGTCAAGTTCAGTTGGGATTCTCAGATGAAGGGATCTCCTCTTTTTAAATTCTGGTTCAAATTATCTAGGCTTAAAAAGGATCACAAAAAGTGGAATCTAACATATTTTGGTAATATCTTTTGTAAAATGCAGGAGACTGAAATCCAAATCTCTCTTATGGAGAATCAACACCATCTCTCTAACACCACTGAAACGAAAATAAATCTGTCGAAAGCTAATGGTACTCTGCTTTTAGCTCTTAAAATAGAGGAAAGCTTCTGGTCCAAAAAATGCTATGCCTCTTGGCTAGCTGATGGTGATAAAAATATGAAGCTCTTTCATAATTACGTTAAAAAGAAAAGGAAGAGAAATAATATCAACGGTATTAGAGATGGTGATAACTGGATCACTACTAAAGATGAAATTGGTTACTCTATTGCTAAGTTTTTTAAGACTGGGTTAACTGGGCCTTCATTCTCTAACATTATGGAAGAAGAAGACTTGATGAATAATAGAATCTTTAGTGATATTCCTAATCTGATTTCTTTGACATTGATAATGTTTCTCTGTTAGCTACTCCTATTGAGAAAGAAATGCACAACATTATAGCCAACCTTAAACCTACCAGTGCCTCTGGTATGGATGGCTTTAATGGGTGCTTCTATAAAACTTGTTGGAAGATTATTAAGGAAGATCTCTGTCATGTCATAGATGACAGCATCAAAGGTAAAAAATCCCCAAAGGTATTCTCTCTACTGGCATATGTTTAGTTCCTAAATCTTCAAATCCAACTCAATTGAAATATTTTAGGCCTATAAGCCTGTGCATCTTACTTAACAGAATTATTACTAGAGTTATAAATAACATGTTGGTTCTTATTCTGCCTAAGATCATTTCAAATGTCTCGGGTGCTTATGTCCCTTTCTCCTCTATTCATGAGAATGTTTTCATTTCCAAAGAGCTTGTTTATGATTTAAGCAGAAGGAAAAATAGTATGAACATGGTTATTCACGTTAACATTCTAAAGCTTTTGACAAGCTTGCGCATAGATTCATCTTAAAGGTGTTGAAGTCTTTTGGTTTATCTACTAATTTTACTAATCTGATTGAGAATTTGATTTGTAATGTTCATACTTCTCTTCTTGTTAATGGTAATGTGCATGATTATTTCAAAACCAGAAGAGTATTAAGGCAAGGGGACCCTTTGTCCCCTAGTCTTTTCATTCTGGCTGAAGAAATCTTCATAAAAGGTCTCCACAATCTTTTCTTAAACAATAGTGATATGTTGTTTAGTTCTAGAAGCAAGTTGCTCATCCCTAGTGTTATTTTAGCTGATGATATTTTTATTTTATCTAATAGCTCTAATCAAACAAGTGAAAAGCTCAGTTAATTTTTAGAAAGATATCAAAATGCTTCCGGCCAATCTATTAATAAGGAAAAAACCAAAATTATATTATCTTCCAGGACTAACAATGCTAGGATTTCATCTATCTCTGATATTTTCGGTTTTAAATCTGGGAATTTACCTATTGAGTACTTGGGTATAACTTATAACTCTAATAATAAAAGCACCAATTACTTCCTATGATTTACAAAATCAATGATAAGATTAGAGCTTGGGAAGATAAAAAGCTCTCTTTTGGAGGCGGAATCACTCTCATTAACTCTGTTTTAATAGTTATTCCTTCTTTCTGGTGCCAAAGCAGTCTTATCCTTCAATCTATTATTAACAGAACTAACAATATCTTCAATAAATTTCTTTGGGGGTCTAACTCTATGGACATGAAAATTCACTGGACCAAATGGGAGAACTTGTGTAAAACTTATAAAGAAGGTGGCCTGAATGACGGAACACCGGACTCTGGGCCAATCTCATGAATGACATTTACTGTAACTCCCTTCATCATCTTCAAGTTTCTTATAGCAAAACAGGCTCTAGCTCTTGGAAGCAGTTGTATAAGATTAATGAGACTGATGCGCCTCATATAAGATGGAAGCTAGGTAAAGGTAATATTGAGTTTTGGCTTGAAAATTGGTATCGTTTTGCTCCTCTTGTTAATTTGAATGTCAACATGAATAATATTGGATATATGCAACAAAAGATTATTGATTTTTGGATTAACAACAGTTGGAATGACTTTAGACTTAGAATGTTCCTTAATCAAAATAACATCGACCTAATTCATAAAACATCTATCAACAGACAGATTGATGACGTTATTGTCTGGGCTCTCTTTAATGATACTAATTTCAATACCAAGATGACTTGGGATCACATTAGAGAGAAGCATAACAGATCTGCCTTGTTTGATAAGATTTAGAAATTATTCCTAAAAAGATATATTTTCTTACCTGGAAAATAATTCATAAGTTCATTCTTGTTGCCTCTATTATGCAGAAGAGGTACTTTACTACTGTATCTAAATGTCAATGGTGTTGCAGCATCAAAACTCATATTCATCTCTTTATTAATTGTGATTTTTCTTGGAATATCTCGAATCATTTTGGTCTTTTATTTAAAATCAATGTTGAGATATATATATATATATATATATGACAATTGTGCATATTCTTCGATCCTGGTTTTGGTCTACTGATAGCCTTGTCCACATTAGAACTATAGTGCCTATTATTATTTTCTGGATAATTTGGAAGGTCGGGAATAACAGGAAGTTCTACAACAAGGAGCAAAGTATTGATGAGGCTATCAGGTACATAAACTACATCATTATTAGTCTGGATCATTCTAACTCTCTTAAGGCTAAACATTGGCGTAAGAATTCTAAAATTGCTAAGGAATTGGGTTGTTCTAGTTATTGTTCTGATAATAGGAAGCCTATCTATATGAAATGGTGTCTTTCTAAAGAGGGTTACCTCAAGCTCAATTGTGATGCCTCCTGCCTCAATAATGTCAATTCTTCTGGTGGATTTCTAATCCAAGATCAGAATGGATCCATTTTTAGAGGTGGTTCTAACCTCTATGGCAAGATGACACCTATCGTGGCTGAATCCCTTGCCCTCCTTGATGGTTTACTTCTCTGCAATAAGAATGGATTCAATAAAGTCGAAGTGGAAGTTGATTCTCTTATTCTGGTCAACATGCTGGCTAACAGTAAATATCCTTATCATTTAAACCAGATTCTTTCATGTTGTAGAAATTTTATCTCCTCTCACATGTCGATTTCTCACATTTCAATGGGTCCAAAATCAAGCAGTTGATTGGCTTGCTAGATAGACCCTTAAATGTAAGATGAGAACTAATTTTTATCAGTCTGATGCTTCGTTTGTCCTTAAAGCCATCATTAATCTAGAAAGCTATAACTTAGGTTACGTTAATGTTGATAATTAATTATATGTTTATTTAGGTTTGTACATGTTTTCTAATAGGTAACAAGCATTAGCCTGACACGACCATCCTTTCTTCATTTTATGCAGGTTGTTTTGAAGCTGACCTTGAAGGCGATTCTCTGGCCTTAGCAAGAGTAGGTTTTTGGCTGAGTGTAGCTAAGATGCTATCTTTGAAGACGATTTGTTGGACGTGGAGGCTCAGTTGTGTAACTGAGAGGTTGTATGTACTGAAGTGAAGTTGATTGCTATCTCGGATTGGATTTGTGTTGAAGGAATTACTCGGTGTGAATACCTATTTTTCAAGTTGGAAGTTGGTATCGAGTGGTAATTTTCTCTGGAGGAAATCGTAATTGTTGAGAAGTTTTTTTTCTCTTAAAAATTTGTTTGAATCCAATGATCCCCTCATTGGATTCATCTTTTTCTACAAATTTTCATTGTTATGTTATAAGTTAACGGGAACTAAAAAATTTTAATTTCTTTTCCTTCTCATTTGGAGGGAAGTTATAAATTTTTCTATTATCTTTCTTTAAAGTTCTTTGTGTCCTTCTTTATAATACTTTAAGCTTTTATGGCTTTTTATATATAAGAATCATTTTAATTTTAAAAAATAGCACCATTACCTATAAAACAATATTTATTACCGATCTATATTTTTCTGAAGTTTAATATTTCAATTTCTCAATTACCTTTAATTTCAAACACCAGAAGGTTTAGACATGATCAGTTATTTATTATATTAAATTGGTATATAAATCATTTTACTTTGTACTTACCTTAAAAATTCTAATAAATAATTCCCCATCATAAGTATCAAATTTGGTGCATATAAATCATTTTGTATCATACTTATTTTAAAAATTTTAATAAAAAATTTAGCCTTCCCAAATATCAAATTTGGTGTGCATATGCTGGATCAGCAACTACATATCAGATTTAAAATAAATTCATCTAAAATTATGCAATAAAAAAATCTATCATGTTTCACAACTAAGATATAATAAAACAGTCATATACATATACATTGTAAAAATCTCATCTTTAAACCAATATAAAATCTTAAAAACTAAAAATAAATCATAATTATTTTTTAGAATTTAATAATAATAAAAAATAATAAAAAATCATATAAAAAATTACATAAAATCTAATATATATATATATATATATATATATATATATAAACAAAAATTAATTGAAGAAAAAAATTTATACACTAAATTTATTATCTTCCATCAAATGAGTTAAAGTCAATTGTTTACATTTCACTAGCATACTAATTTAATATATCTCCACCACCTTCACCAAAAATTTAGTAGTATAAAAAATCAAACAACCAAAATAATAAAAAATTATCTTAACATAAATAAACAAAAAAACGGTGCAATCTAATAAAATAAAAAATCAGATGAAATAAAACTGAAATAGAAAAGAATATTCGGAAAAAGTGAAGAAAGCTACGGGTTTTTTCTAACAGGAGTATGAATGCTTTCTTTTTTATTTCTATCTATAAAAAAGAAATACATTAAACACGTGTTAATTAAAAAAAAGAAGTAAAATAGTGTGGAAAAGTAGGATACACCTGTGGATTGAAAATTAGGATAAAATATGCGTATAAATACAGAACCTAACCACACTGATTCACTTGAGAAAAAAAAATTCAAACATTTTATTTTACTTTTAAAATATTTATTTGTTTTATACAGAGAAATAGGAAGAGTGACTTTTATCCTAGAACTAATTTTATCATTTATAAAATACAATTAATTATATTAAGTTTATATTAATATATGAGAGTTACTAACAACATAATATTGTTGTACACTAATTGATATTAATAATAAGGATTAGAAGACTAACTCATTATTTTCACTGTTTTTAGTATTGTGATTATGATAATAATATGGGATTAAAAAATTATTTATTTTTATTATTAAAAATATTTTATTAACTATTATTAATATTAAATATTTATATTTTATTTATTATTAAAAGTATTTTATTTTATTAATATTAGATAGCTGTATTTGATATTAAAAATAAAATATTAAAATATTAAGTTTTTTTTAAAAAAAAGACTTTAAATAAATGGAAAAGGTTCATACAATTTTCTAGGGCATACCCCGAGGGAATACAATGTCAAACAACAAAGGAGCTAAGAAAGTCGAAATGTCTTAGTTCGGAGGTAACAGAAAACATAAACAACGTAATAAACATGCTCTAATGACTAAGTGGTGTTAGGCGACTCCGTGATCGAACCTGGAATCCATGCTCCTAGCTCCACGATATACTGGTGAGACCTGCAAAGATAGAGATAGAGGTTTGTTAGTATTATTGTGTTCTACTAAGACCAACCAAATTTGGTTCCATGAAATCTATATCGGAGATCCGATAAGATATTGAAGGAAATCGTGGAAGCCAAAACTGGGGGATCCAAAAATTCTTGAATTCAGCTCTTTCCAAACATGGTAGATGACTGCATTGAAGCAAGTGCGCCAAATATAATGGTCACGAGAGTTAGACCAACTTGACGCCTCGAGGATCCAATCATGCCAAGAGGAGGGATGGAATGGGAGGTTAAGTTTGGTACTAAAATAAGACCAAATATTCTGAGCGAAACTACATTCATAGAGGATATGAGATATAGATTCCGGGTCATAGCAACAGAGGGCACAGGAAGTAGGGGTGTTGATACCCCAACTAATGAGCTTGTCTCTGGTGACAAGCTTACCGTGAATAGCAAGCCAGGATATAAAAGAGTGGTGAGGAATGTTATATTTGTTCCATACTAACCCCGCCCATCCCTTTACAGGAATAGGCTGACGAATAGAGTTGTAAGTGGCGCGAATCGAGAATTTATTGCCACCATCCATTGTAATCCACTAAGGAGCGTCCTTTGATAAAGAGTTTGGTTGGGGGAGAGAGAGAATAAGTTGGCTGATTTCTTCCAGATGCGCACGACTTCGAACCCTAGCTGATCTCAGATCTTCAGGCCAATTCCAGTCCCCATTTGAGATGATGTCGGAGACTTTAAGGTTATTTCCCATACGAGAGTCACAAATTAATTATGTCAGGGCCGTAGTGGATTGCTAGAGGAGATGAGAGAAGTCACAGGTCATACCAGAGAGAAGTAGTTCTTCCATTCCCGATTGCCACCCTGTACAAATTAATGGCCAAAGGGCGGAGACGGAGAATTTTCCTCCATATCCAAGAAAGGGAGGATCCAAAAGAGACGTTCCAAAAACTTTTGTTTTTAATCTTTTCAGTTTCAATCCACTCACACCAAATAGAATAGTTCTGATTACTAACAATAGACCATAAGTGTTTAAGAACAGCCGTCTGATTCCAGATTTTTAAGTCTAAAATTCTACATTAAGTTTTTCTGACGGACCAACCCCAAATCATTTATAAAATTGATAGATAATAATAGGTTAAAGTAACAAATTATCTATAAAAGAAAATGGTATCTATATGTACAATCTTATAAAAATAAAACACTATTCATAAACACATTAAATTTAATGTTTTATATATAAAGGTATTCAATCTTTTATGTACAAAGGTAAAACACTATCCATAAACACATTAAATTCAGCCTTTTACTTTACTATATATAATACTTATATATATAATATTAAACTAGTCGCGGTTGGCTAGTGCCACAAAGGTGATGGTAATGATGTTTGAAAAGTATTTTCTTTTTTTTTAATAAAAAAAATCTACCGGTGTTGTTTGCTAGTCTCAAATATAAATAATAATACAAACATAACATAATAATTGAAAAATAAAATAAGCATAGATGAATATCATATTAAATCTTAGTTTGCTTTTTTAAATTAAGATTTCTTCTAAAAAGGAGTTTAGTGAATGCGAAGATTATAGTTGAAATTGTTTCAAAACTATTTTAAAAATGGATTAGGTTGGTTTTTTTAGAGAGTGGTCAAAATTAATTTAAAATATTTTAAATAATTCAAATTTTAGGACATTGTATCTGGAGCGGAAGCCAGAAAAATTAAAATACTTAATAATTTTGAACTTTCTATTCTTTTTACAATTTCAATGATAATAAAAAAATAAAAATAAAAACGCACATATCATCTGAGATACCGTTTAAGCTAATAACTATGTATACCGTTTTCATCATCTGATATCAAGTGGAGTAACTATTTTTTAAAAAAATTCAATTATACATATAATATAGTTTAAGCTAATAACTATATATACCGTTTTCATGTATATCAATGGTCATGCTATTATTTTTCATGTTAATTTATTATTAAATGATATTTTTTATATTTTATTTTATATCTATATATATTAAATATCTTATATTTAAAAAACATATTACATTTTAAGAATCTTAAAAGAAATATGACATTTTGAATGAATTAAACTCTAAATTTTTTTAATACAAATTTTTAATAGCCAATCAGGTGAATTGGAAACTCATATTCCAAACCTTTGATAATAGGCGGCCATAATCAGTATACTCAAACTTTTTCAACGTAATACAAAATCTGTATTAGAAAATGTGTAATCAGAAATAACTAAAAAACTTATGACTAGAACGATAAATATAAATATATATATATATATATATATATATATATATATATATATATATATATATATAATTTACGAAATAAAAAACTAAATATTTAATATTAAGTTTTCCACAACCATTAGATATTATATATATTCCCTCAACTTAATATTCATTTATTTTAATAAATTTATATTAAAAAAAATCATATATCTATATAGGTAATATATTTTATGGTTTAAATATAATATTCCTTTTATAAACAAGATATAAATTTCCTTTAAGGAAAACAAAATTGCATAAAAACCTACTCTTTGTTTCCTATTCTTTCTCTTATTTTCTCGTTTATAAAGTAATAATTCAAGTAAATACTTTTTTTTTTCTTACTAACTTAACTTTAGGCCTAATTTACCATAAACCCTTCTCTTTCGATTTCTCTATACAAAATACTGTATTTTTACCATAAACCCTTCTCTTTCGATTCCTCAATACAAAATACGTCTGCTCGATCCTTTCATAACCCAACTGTATCCTGTAAGGAGAAAACTTCATTTGGGGAACGAATGAAAACTATCTGCACTCGAAGTCGAACAAGAAGAAGAACGGCTGTAGAGCCCAAAAAAATGATCGGACAAGAAAAAGAATGGTTGCATAGCCAAAAAAGAAAAATAATCTCGGATGATGGTTATGATGAAAATGACCACATTGACGACGATGATGACGACCGAGACAACCTAATCAACCATAAAAAACGTGTAAACTGGACTCCCAAGCTGCATGACAAGTTCCTCGCAGCAACTAAGGTTCTCCTAGAGAAATGTAAATCTTCATTAAACTCCACGTTCGAAATATATACATCATATGTTATAAGTAAATTTATTTAAGGTTTAAGATGTGACCAAAAAAAATTATACACTAAATTTATTATCTTCCATCAAATGAATCAAAGTCAATTGTTTACATTTCACTCACATACTAATTTAATATATCTGCACCACCTTCACCAAAAATTTAGTAGTATAAAAAATCAAACAACCAAAATGGTAAATAATTATCTTAACATAAATAAACAAAAAACGCTGCAATCTAATAAAATAAAAAATCAGATGGAATAAAACTGAAATAGAAAAAAATATTCGGAAAAAGGAAGAAAGCTACCGGTTTTTTCTAACACAATATTGGAGTATGAATACTTTCTTTTTGCTTTCTTTTTGCTTTCTAACTATAAAAAGAAATACATTAAACACGTGTTAATTAAAAAAAAGAAGTAAAATAGTGTGAAAAAGTAGGATATACCTGTCGATTGAAAATTAGGATAAAATATGCGTATAAATACAGAACCTAACGACTTGAGAAAAAAAATTCAAACATTCTCTTTTACTTTTAAAATATTTATTTGTTTTATACAGAGAAATAAGAAAAGTGACTTTTATCTAGAACTAATTTTATCATTTATAAAATACAATTAATTATATTAATTTTATAACAACATAATATTGTTGTACATTAATTGATATTAATAATAGATCTTTGGTCTATTATTTGTCTCCACCTTTGGTCTAGTGGTTGTACACTTACAACTTAAGATCTTTTGGACGGAAATAAATTAGAAAAACATACTATTATTAGTAACACTAATAAAAAAAATTCATAAAAACGCTCTGTCAAGAATGTTTAGGGCTTCGTCAAGAAACTGTCAAGACTTAAAGCAGAGTATCATCTCTAGGCTATCCTGTTAATCTTTCTTAGATTTGGGAATGGAGGAGGATGAATTCGTGATGTCATCTTCATCTTCTTCACCAAGATCGATTGGATCTGATCCCAATCGTAATTTAAGGTACAACTCTGAATTTCCTCTGCTTAGCCGTGAGCAGAAACAGAGTACAAAAGATACGGTTAATATAATCGCTAACCCAAGATTTGAGAATACTGTTCCGAGAACTGGGCATCAAATTCAAGTCAAGAGTTCTTCCAAATCGTACGCCGAGTTATTGAAACCAATCGGAACGGAAATCTTGCATCGAAACGTTGTTGTTTCAAGAAGTTCTAACGAAAATATCATCTGCTTTGAGAAGAGTGACAAGAGTAAGTTACATAAGGTTTCCAAGCACACCATTATAGGTAAATTTACCTATGGGAAGCCCAGATACGAAGTAATAAAGAAGTTTCTGATCAATTTCCGGTTCACCGGAGCTTTCAGTATTGCAGTTTTTGATTACCGTCAAATTTTCATTGAATTTGATTGCCTTGACGATTTGAAGAGGCTTTGGTCCAGGAATGTCTGGAAAATCGGTGAAAAAACGATGCGTTTGTTAAAGTGGTCTCCAAGTTTTAATCCGGATGAAGAAAGCCCTTTAACACCTGTGTGGATTACGCTGAAAAATCTACCAGAATTCTTGTATAATGAAGCAATTGTCTTAGAAATTGCTAAGTCCTTTGGAACTCCTTTGAGGACAAGGATTCCTAGAATTAACAGGGCTACGTTTAATTGCGTAAAGATGTGGGTTGAAGTGGATGTCTCCAAAACTATGGTGAAAGATTTAAGGGTAAGGTTTGGTGAGGATGAAGATTACAAACTTGAAATCTGTTATGGAAACCTTCCAAGTTATTGTACAGAGTGCAAGCATATAGGTCATAAGATTTCTGAATGTAAGAAAAATATAACTGTTAATGAGCAAGCAGATAACAGTTTTAAAGAGGAAGTACCAGCTTTATTAAAATCAAATAACAATGTTACAACTTTGAAGTCTGTAATTGTGGACAGTGGAAATAGGATGAACACTCGAAATGATCAGTTTCTTATAGATCAGATTAATATTATCCCTATACAAGAAAAATCTAAGGACATTTTGGAGTCTTTGGAGATTAGTGGTGATTTGGCTTCTGATAAGGATGGGAATGGTAGATGCATGGCTGATAGCACAGAGATGATAGAAGTTTTGCAAGCGCTTGAAACAAGAGAACTCTTCAGGGTTGAGAGGCAGCCTACTGATCTTCAGTCTGATTCTCCTTCAAAAATAACCACAAGCAGTCTCCCTTGTTCACCTAAGCACAAAGACAGTATGGTTAATGAGAATGATACAAGAATACAAAGCAGAAAAATTAAGAAGATTAAGAACTGGAACAACAATGTAGTTACTACTTCAAAGCTTTTACAGCTAAAAAGGGCTGGAAGAAACAAACCATCTAAATGACTATTAAAATGGTGAATTGGAATGTCAGAGGGCTGGGGAATAAGCTTACCATGAGGAGACTTAAATCTTTAAAAAGAGCTGAAAACCCTGCTTTGTTGGCTGTGCAGGAACCTTTTGTTAATCGTGAGAAGATTGGGAAGGTGGCCAAAATTTTGGGATATAGTCAATCTTTTGGGAATACTAACAATAAGATCTGGTTGTTTTGGAGAGAGGAGTTTAACATTGAGATCATTTCTGATGAAGATCAGGTGGTTCATGCCCAGGTTTTCCATAAGACTCTTAACAAAAAGTTTAGGCTATATGTGGTATATGCGAAATGTAATAGAGTTCTAAGGAAAGACTTGTGGAATTCTTTGAGAAACATGAGCTATGATGATACGGAATGGATAGTTTTTGGGGATTTTAATACTGTCCTAAATGCTGATGAGCAAATTTGCTGTAAAAGAGTTTGTATGCAAAGTATGGATGATTTTGGTAATGCAATCACTGACTGCAACCTAATAGATGGGGGTTATTCCGGCAGCAAGTATACTTGGTCAAATGGGAATAAGTGGAAGTGGTTGGACCGTGTTTTGATTAATAATCAGTGGATAAGTTACTTTGATAATACTAGAGTTGTCCATTTGTCAAAGTTGTGTTCTGATCACTCTGCTAAGTACATTACTATATCAACTAACTTAAGCAACTACAAGCCTGCTTTCAAATTCCTGAATATGTGGATTCAGCATCAAGATTTCCTAGATGTTGTTAAGAAGAGTTGGTCTGTTCAGATTCCAGGTAGTCCTATCTATCGTTTTTGGCATAAGTTGAAAAGGTTGAAAGGAGTTCTTAAGACCTGGAACTACAATGAGTTTGGGGATGTCTTTGATTCAATCAGACAGGTCGAGGAGGAAATTAAAAGCAGGGAGATTAAGTATCAGGATACTAGATCAAATGAAGATAAGCTACTTCTTGAAAAAGCAAATCAGAAGCACATTAGCCTCCTAGCTAGAGAAGAGAGTTACTGGGAGCAGAAAACTCACACTGTTTGGTTGAAAGAGAGTGATAGAAGCACTAAGTTTTTTCACAACTTGGTGAAGAAAAGAACTAAAAGGAATATGATTCATAGGATTTGGGAAAATGACCATTGGTTGGATAATCAGGATGATATATCTAATTCTGCTGTTTCCTTTTTCAAGAATCTGCTAACTAAACCAACTATGTCTAATAATCAGAACATTGCTATTGAAAATATTCCTAACTTAGTTTCTGATTGTGATAACAGAAGTCTTACAGCTATTCCTACGATTGATGAAATTCACAAAGTTGTAAGCAGCCTTCATTCCAACAAAGCTGGGGGACCTAATGGTTTCAATGGCTGTTTTTACAAGGTATGTTGGACTATTATAGCAGAAGATCTATGTGAAGCTGTTAAGGAGGTTTTCAAAGGGGAAAGGGTTCCTACTGGTGTTCAAGCATCTGTTATATGTCTGATTCCTAAAGTTGATACACCAAGAACATGGAGAGAGTTTCGTCCTATCAGCTTAACTACTTTTTGAATAGGATCTGCTCAAAGGTTCTTAACAACAGACTAAGTTCAATATTTCCCAAGTTGGTTTCAGAGGAGCAAGGTGCTTTTGTAAGGCACCGAAGTATTCATGAGAGTGTTCTTATGGCTAAAGAGATATGCTATGATATTAACTACAAGGTTAAAGGTGGGAATCTAATCCTGAAGCTTGATATGGAGAAAGCTTTTGATCGTCTTTCTCACAATTTTATTCAGGCTGTTTTGATGGCTTTTGGGTTTAGTCTTTTATTCATTAAGTTTATTGGAAATAATATTACTAACAATCACTTTTCTGTTATTGTCAATGGTGTAACTAAGGGTTTCTTTAAGGCTGATCAGGGTTTGAGACAAGGGGATCCACTATCCCCTAGTCTCTTTATTCTTGCAGAGGAGGTTTTGATTCGTGGTTTGAAAATCCTAAATGATACTAGTAGCTCTGTCAGGTTCAAAACTAGGGGTGGCCAGGTTATTTCGTGCCTAGCTTTTGCTGATGATCTTACTGTGTTTTGTAATGGGTCAGATAATTCTATTGAGCAGATTAACCATTTGTTGACAAGCTATCAACTGGTATCTGGGTAGCTGATCAACAAGAGGAAGTCTAAGTTCTACACTGCATCAAAAATGCCTATCCACAGAATCAACAGAATTGAAGGAATTACTGGTATTAAAAATAGCTCTATTCATTTCAAGTATCTTGGCATTATGGTCAGCAACAACTCAATGGTCAATCATTTTGACAATCTGGTCTCTAAGATTAGAGACAAAATCATTGAATGGGATGGTAGCACCCTATCATTTGGGGGAAGGCTAGTCCTAATCCATACTGTTCTTTCTACTTTCCCCTTGTATTATATGCAGAACTCTATTCTCCCTAAGACTGTGATAAAAAGGATTGATGTTCTGTTTAATAAGTTTCTTTGGGGGAATAAGTCTGATTCTAAGGCTCTAAATTGGACTTCTTGGAGTAAGATCAATAAACCATTTGAGGAGGGTGGAATTGGGGTTAAGAACTTGAGTCAGCTGCAGGATATGTACTCTCATAAACTGTGGTTTAACTTGAGAGTTAACAAGTCCTTATGGGCTAGGATGATGATGTCTATTTATTGTAAGAATTGTCATCCGATTACTGCAACTAAGCCTAGAAGAAGTTCTAGAGTTTGGGCAAATGGGGAGTTCAACACAAAACTTACTTGGGAAGCTACAAGACAAAGAGGTAACGTTTCTAACCTTTTTAAGAGTTGTTGGAACCAAGTTACGCCAAGGAAATGCTCTTTCTTTCTATGGCGTGCCATTATGAATTGGTTTGCTGCTGACACAAATCTTAAGAAGAGAAATATCTACCTAGCATCAAATGAAGCTTCTGTGAGAATGTAGAAACTCCAAAACATGTTCTAGTTACCTGTGATACTGCCTGAAATGTGTGGAATCACTTCAACACAATTTTTGGCATCAATGCTGTAAGAAGCATGTCTTTAACTCACCTGGTTCGTTCCTGGTTCTGGTCCTCAACAACGGTATGCAGCATAAGAACGATCCTGCCTGCAATCATCACGTGGACAATTTGGAGAAATAGAAACATAAAGAAAATGCAGAATGAGCTTCATTCTTGTTCATCCCTAGTTGATCAGATAGTTAAAATGCTGAATGGTTTATGTAATGCAAACTTACTCAATAGGAAGCATTGGAATCGTGACGCAAGGGTTGCTAGTCTACTGGGCTGTACTCTGAGCCGAAAACCGGTGCCGATTTTGTTAAAATGGAACTGCCCAAAGCTGAACCGTTTCAAACTCAATGTCGATGGATCTTCTTTGCTTTCTGGTGAAGCAGGAGGTGGTGGAATCATCAGGAATTACTCTGGTGACATTGTTAGAGTCTATGGCAGATTATATGGAAAGTGTTCTGCGATTTTTGCGGAGGCTCGAGCGTTGATGGATGGGCTTGCTGTATGCAGAAATTTAAACATCAACCAGCTTGACATCGAAGTTGATTCACTGGTTTTGGTTGAGCTAATCGGTAATGGAAGAAGTCTGTGGTATCTGGACCCTATTATTCGCTACTGTCGAAGGCATATTTCATCGAATATGTCGATCAAGCATGTCTTTAGGCAGCAAAATAAGGCTGCTGATTGGGTGGCTAAGCAAACCACAAGTTTGAAGGAAAGTCTCGATTTTAATCAGTTTACTGCGCCAAACGAGCTTAAGGCCATTGTTTTGTTAGAAGGAATGGGTATTGGTTATCTAAGAGAGGTTGATTAAAGGTTTGAAGAAGAAAGAAGAGGTGCTTCCATTAATGTTTGGGTTTTCATGGTCGTAATTGGGATTTTTTACCAATTGTAAACCGGATCATAAATCTAGTCCGATTCTCTTATTGTAAACGCTGCGTTTCTTTTAATGAAAGGGAAGTTTAATAAAATAAAAATAAAAATAATAATAGGGATTAAAAGGCTAACTCATTATGATATCTCATTATTTCCACTGGTTTTAGTATTGTGATTATGATAATAATATGGGATTAAAAAGTTATTTATTTTTATTATTAAAAATATTTTATTAACTATTATTAATATTAAATATTTATGTTTTATTTATTATCAAAAGTATTTTATTTTATTAATATTAGATAGCTGTACTTGATATTAATAATAAATTAATAAAATATTAAGTTTTTCTGACGGACCAACCCCAAATCATTTATAAAATTGATAGATAGTAATAGGTTAAAATGATCTATAAAAGAAGATGGTATCTATCTGTACAATCTTATAAAGATAAAACACTATTCATAAACACATTAAATTTAATGTTTTATGTATAAAGGTATTCAATCTTTGTACATACAAAGGTAAAACACTATTCATAAACACATTAAATTCAGTCTTTTACTTTACTATATATAATATTAAACTAGTGAAGGTTGGCTAGTGCCAAACGTTTGTTGGTAATGATGTTTGAAAAGTGTTTTTTTTTTAACAAAAAAAAATCTACCGGTGTGGTTGGCTAGTCTCAAATATAAATAATAATACAAATATAACATAATAACCGAAAAAAAATAAGCATAGATGAATATCATATTAAATCTTGGTTTGTTTTTTTAAATTGAGATTTCTTCTTAAAATGAGTTTAGTGAATGCGAAGATTATAGTCGAAATTGTTTCAAAACTATTTTAAAAATGGGTTAGGTTGGTTTTTTTTGAGAAAGTGGTCAAAATTAATTTAAAACACTTTAAATCTTTTTTTGGTATAAAAACACTTTAAATCATTCAAATTTTAAAACATTGTATTTGGAGCGTTAGAAGGAAACCGAAAAATTAAAATACTTAATAATTTTAAACTTTCTTTCTTTTTTACAATTTTAATTATAATAAAAAGATGAAAATAAAACTCACATAAATATATCATCTGATATCAAGTGGAGTAAATTTTGTTTTAAAAAATTCAATTATACATGTAATACAGTTTAAGCTAATAACTATGTATACCGTTTTCATGTATATAAATGGTCATGCTATTATTTTTCATGTAAATTTATTATTAAATGATATTTTTTATATTTTATTTTATATCTATATTAAAGATCTTATATTAAAAGGAATATGACATTTTAAGAACCTTAAAAGAAATATGACATTTTGAATGATTTAAAGTCTAAATTTTTTCATTAGAAATTTTTAATAGCCAACAAGGTAAATTGGAATCACATAACCTTTGATAATAGACGTCCATAATCAGTATATTCAACCCTGTAATACAAAATCTGTATTAGAAAATATGTAATCAGAAATAACTAAAAAACTTATGTCACTAGAACGATAAGTATATATATAAAATTTACGAAATAAAAAACTAAATATTTAATATTAAGTTTTCCACAACCATATATATATTCCCTCAACTTAATATTCATTTCCTTTAATAAATTTATATTAAAAAAAAATCATATATCTATATACGTAATATTTTTTATGGTTTAAATATAATATTCCTTTTATAGACCAAATATAAATTTCATTTAAGGAAAAAAAAAGTTGCATAAAAGCGTTTCCAATTTTCTTTTTCGATTTATTCCCTTATTTTCTCGTTTATAAAATAATAATTCAAATAAACATTTTTTTTATTCTTACTAACTTAACTTTAGCCCTAACTTACCATCAACCCTTTTCTTTCAATTCCATCAACCCTTTTCTTTCCATTCCTTTATACAGAATACGTCATTCTGTAAGGAAAAAACTTCATTTCTAAAACAAATGCAAAATTAAATTTTAGTTTGCTTTGAAAAATATGATTTTTCTTTCAAATGAGTTTAGTTAATTAGAACATTTCAAAAATTGGTTTAGTTATATTTCTGTGAGATAAATCTTCATGTGAAAACTAAATTGTCTATTTGTTTTCAGTTTTGGTTTTCTATATATATTATCCATATGTTGAATATTATTTATTTGTTAAATTATTAAATTATGTGTTTTACATATCACAAATCTAATTATTTGAAGCATATATTTATTCTGTCCGCCAAGAAAATAGCTAGAACATTGCTATTATCCCCCTCTAATTCCCATCAACAATAGTAAATTTTTGTTTTTATATCTTATTTCTAGATTAAAACTACATCTTAGTCGAACATAACTTTTTACTTATATCTTTTCAAAGTTTTCACTAACTCCCAAAAAGAATAAAGAATGTACATAAAACTTTTATTAGCAAATTTAAATAATTTATATCATAACTTAAAAAATATGAGAAATAGAAATCAAGTGGAAAATGAAAAAAATGATTCACTAAAGATTGGTCGAAAAGAAAACTCAGTGAAAAAAAGTGAGGCCTATCTCAAAGAGTCGTGAAACAGGTAGTACACTCATTGTGTCTCAAACCAAAGGTAAAGTACTTAGGGTTTCATCCTTAAGTAATTTATACTCTCGACCATTTAATAAAAGATCGGAGTCCAACTAGATCCCAACGAACTCAAGCAGTCCAAGGAAACAAATGAAACCCAATTAAATAAACAGGCTAGTAAAGCCCAAGAAGTTTTACAACGCTAATCTAGTTCCATCCTCTCTCTATTACACAATGAGATTTGTACAGCCACTACTAACAAAAGAATATTCCTTGGAGAGCTTCCCAATGTAACAACCTGCATTGGAGTCATTTTCACCATGTATTTGTACTATATATACCTGTAAAACAAAATGTAAAAAGGGTGAGAAAAATCAGCAATAAACTTTTCTTCATCACTGAAAACTACTCTCTAAAACCACATAAAATTTCACTTGGTATCAGAGCACTCTTTTCTTTTCTGAAGAATGGCAAACAATGACTCACCTTCCTCCACCGAAACATATGCCACAGCTCCTTACTCTGGTGATATCCTCAGTGATGGAGGCAACCACCTAAAAATGAACAAGATGACATCATTTACTTCTATCAGGTTAGATAGAAACAATTTCATGTTGTGGAAGACTATAGTCTTATGAGTGATAAGAGGGAATGATTTTAGAGATTTTATCACTGGTGAAGAACCATGTCCTCCCAAAAACATTACTGATATAGTTATTACTGTCACCCGAAATCGAGCATACAAGATCTGGATAAACAAAGACTAACTTCTCATGGGTTGGTTGTTTAATACTATGACCCCAGAAATTGCATCTCACCTTATGGAGGAGGAAACTGCAAAGGGTCTATGGGATGCAGTTGTGAGACTAACTGGCTCACAAACAAGATCGAGAATAATGCTTCTCAGATCTGAGTTTCAAAAAACTCGAAAAGAAGGTAGCTCTATGGAGGATTACTTGAATAAAATGAAGAATCTGGTTGATAATCTTGCTTTAGTATGATCTCCTCTGCCCATTGACCACCTTGTGTCTCACATACTGGTTGGATTAGATTCTGAATATACTCTCATTGTTGTCAGCTTGGCAGAAAGGAATGTGTACAACTGGTTGGACTTGCAGTTTACTCTCTTAACTTTTATAAATAGACTGATCCAGCTGGACAAGACCACTCAGAGTCTGGCAAGTCTGATTGTAGCAACAACAAACTTCAGTGGAGACAATAAACAGAAGAACAACAACAACAACTCTAACAACTATAGATGGAAACTTAATATAGAGGACAATGCAGGTCAAACAGAGGGAGATACAACTATAAACGTGGTAGATTTACCTACAGGGGAGGCAGGAGTGGCAGGTACACCACTCTAAACAGACCAACATGTCAAATATGTGGTCGTTCTGGACATACATGTCCTTATTGCTATTACAGAGATGATCACAGTGTTATGGGGACTATACTTACACCTCAGGACAAACAAATACAAGAGCAAGGGGCCTATTTAACTACTCAAGACTCAACAAAGGAAAATGCATGGTTCCTGGACAGTGGCGCAAGCCATCATGTGACGGGGTGTCCACATCTTATGACTCGAAAAACTGAATACCCTAGTAAGAAGTCTATTGTTGTTGGCAGTGAAAAAAGACTTTATATACAGCACATAGGTAAAACTGACCTAAAAACATCTAAAAACAGTTTACTATCACTACAAAATATACTACATGTGCCAAAAATTAAAAAGAACCTTCTATATGTTCATCACCTTACTTTATATAACCCTGTTTATGTTGAATTTCACAAAAACTGTTGTTTTATCAAAGACAAGAGAATAGGGATGGTGCTTCTTACAGGGACAACTAATCAAGGTTTCTATCAGATGGATACACTCGCCATAAATAGCAAATCTAGTGTCAAAAGTTTCAGTCAGTCCCCAAAAGTCTTTACTGTCTCTAGTCTACACCAGGTTCAGTCTGAGTCTAGTTTCTATGTTTCCCTAAAAGAAGGATGGCACATGAGGTTAGGCCATCTTTCAGATAGAACTCTAGGTATTGTTTTGAAAAAATGTAATCTGTCTACCATTCAAATAAATGAGAACATGTTTTGTGATTCATGCAAACTTGGGAAATCTCATTCTCTACCTTTCAATAGATCTGAATCTCACTCTAAACAGGTCCTAGACCTAATTCATCCAGACTTTTGGGGACCATCTCCTACTATTTCTAAAATTGGGTTCAAGTACTACATTGTGTTTGTACATGATTACTCAAGATTCACTTGGGTATATCCACTTAGACAAAAAGGAGAAGCTCTTAGTGCTTTCAAATTTTTTAAAACACTTGTTGAAAATCAATTCAATAGGAAAATCAAAGCTCTCCAATCTGAGTGGGGTGGAGAATTCAGGTATTTTGTACTTCTTCCTAAATAATGTGGTATGCTCCTTAGAACTGCATGTCCTCACACCTCTACCAAAAATGGCAGAGCTGAGAGGCAGCACATGCATCTAGTTGAAACAGAGTTAACCCTGTTGGCTCAATCTAAAGTCCATTTTTCCTACTGGCCAGAGGCTTTCCTCACTACTGTGTACCTAATCAACAGATTACCTACAACTATCCTAGGATATTTATCACCTTTTGAAACAGTCTTTCACACAAAACCAAACTATTTTTTCCTAAAAGTATTTAAATGCGCTTGTTTTCCCTGTTTAAGACCCTCTCAAACTCACAAATTTGCTTTTCACTCAACTAAGTGTGTTTTTCTAGGATACAGTGACCCTCATAAAGGGTACAAGTGCTTTAGCTTAACTGGTAGAATCTACATCTCTAGACATGTTGTGTTTAATGAACTCCAATTTCCTTTTAACATTGTGTTCCTACATCTTAAACAACCTGAGTCAAAATGTGTAGCTAACTTTAGTCCTGGTCTTGCTATATCTGGTCACTCGATTTCAGATTTTGTGCCTAGGTTGTTACCTTTAAGCTACCATGTCTCTACCAGTTCACTACCAAACACATTGCCTATATTTTCAGAACCCACCATATCACATTCACCAACTCACACAAATAGAAACACACTACCCGGTCCCACTATCATTCATGTAGACACTGAGCCTACGTTACCATTACTCAAACCTATCACACAACATCACTCACAAATCATCTCTACCACTGATCATACACTCATAGCATCACCCAACAGATCACCTGTCCTAGAATCAATCCTTGAGCCACACATCCCAGAGCCTACACTATCGCAACAATCAAGCACACACACCGTGACAACAAGATCCAAAAATAGGATCTGTAAACCTAAGCATCTGTTCCTAGGTCTTATCACTACTGCTTCAAGGATTTCTACAAGGACAACTAAATTTTCTGATGCTATTGCTAACCCTATTTGCTATAAGGCTATGCAGGCTAAATACAATGCTTTACTTCACAACAGGACTTGGTCTCTGGTGTCATGTGCTTCTACTATGAACCTAATTGGGAACAAGTGGATTTACAAGGTGAAACATAATATGATGGGACAGTTCAGCGCTACAAAACCAGGCTTGTGGCAAAGGGGTTTCATCAGACCCCCTGGTGTGGACTTCACTAAGACATTTAGTCCAGTGATTAAAGTATCCACCATTAGGCTCATTCTAACTATAGCAGTGTCAAAACACTGAGTGGTCAAACAACTTGATATTAATAACATCTTTCTAAATGGTGAGCTTACAGAGATTGTCTTTATGAAGCAGCCAGAAGGTTTTGAAGATTCTAATAGGCCCTCTCATGTTTGTCAACTTGATAAGGCCTTGTATGGACTAAAACAAGCCCCAAAGGCTTGGTATTCAAAACTAAAGGATGCCCTAATTCAGTAAGGTTTCAAGAACTATAAGGCAGATGTGTCTATGTTCTTCTATGAGTCTAGCCAACTCATAATTATCATACTTGTCTATATAAACGACATCATCATTACAGGTAACCAAGCCTCTCATCTTCAAAGTTTTATCAACAAACTAAACTTTATGTTTGCACTCAAAGACTTAGGTGACCTGCACTACTTTCCGGGGATAGAAATGGTCAAGGACTCTACCGGTTTTCATCTATCTCAATAGCAATATATTCTGAATTTACTAAATACATTGGGACTCACCAGTGCAAATGCGTGTTCCACTCCAATGCGTGCTACACCTACTCTTTCTCTTGGTAATGGAGATCTACTACAACAACCTACACAATATAGAAGCATTTTAGGCTCTCTGCAATATCTCCATCACACAAGAGTAGACATTGCCTATGCAGTCAATAAACTAAGCCAATTTTAATAGAATTCTACAACTACGCATCTACATACCCTCAAGCACGTTTGTCGTTACTTATCTGGGACTGTCTGACTGGGGCTTCACATCAAACCCGAACTGCAATTGTGAGGCTTCACCGATGCTGATTGGGCTTCTTCTGTTGACGATCGACGTGGTGGGTGGTTATTGTGTATTCTTTGGGGACACCCTCGTCTCTTGGTCCTCCAAGAAGCAGCATGTCGTGGCACGATTTAGTACCGAATCCGAATACCGTGCGCTTGTGAACCTCTCTGCTGAACTAATTTGGTTGTGTTCAGTCTTGAAGGAACTCAACTTTCCAGTTTCTCGGTCACTGGTGATTTGGTGCGACAACTTGGGGGGCAGCTTCATTGCATCTAACCCTGTTTTCCATGCCAGACGAAGCATATCGAGCTCGACGTTCACTTCGTCAGAGATCAAGTTCTTCGAGGGACTCTTGACATCCGATATGTACCATCTCATGATCAGATTGATGATCTGCTCACGAAACCACTTCCACAAAGCCGTTTTCTATTTCTACGCGACAAATCGGTTTGAATGAATCAATCCTTCGTTTGAGGGGGATATGAGAAATAGAAATCAAGTGGAAGATGAAGAAAATTATTCACTGAAGATTGTTGGAAAAGAAAACTCAGTGAAGAAAAGTGAAGTTGTCTCAAAGAGTTGTGAAACAAGGAGTACACTCAGTGTGTCTCAAACCAAAGGTAAATACTTAGGGTTTCATCCCTAAGTAATTTATACCATATACCATTTAATAAAAGATCTGAATCCAACAAGAGCCTAACGAACTCAAGCAATCCAAGGAAACAAATGAAACCTAATTAAATAAAAAGGCTAATAAAGCCCAAGAAGTTTTACAACCCTAATCTAGCTCTCTTTTCTCTTTGTTACACAATGAGATTTGTACAGCCACCACTAACAGAAGAATATTATTTAGAGAGCTTCCCAATGTAACAATCTGCATTGGATTCTTTTTTACCATGTACTTGTACTATATATACCTGCAATTCTGTACAAAAAATGAGAAAAATCAGCAATAAACGTTTTTTCAACACTCAAAACTACCTTCTAAAACCACACAAAATTTCACTAAAATCAATAAAATGACATTTAAAAAAATACTAATGTAATTCTTTTTTCTATGTTTTACTCTTAATTACAAATAGTCGAGAGCCCTACCGATAATAATACAATGTTCATTTATTACTACAGTTTACTAATATTTTTCTCTCTTTTTCCTTGTAATACTAAATTCAGAACTCTCTCTTTTTCCTTGTAATACTAAATTCAGAACTGTTACCGATTTGATTTAATTTTTCCTTGTAATACTAAATTCAGAACTGTTACCGATTTGATTTAACATGTCTATTATTTGAAAACTATTTTAAAAATAGATTTAATTACTTTTTGGGGGAAAGAGCAGAGAATAATTTAAAACACTTGACTAATTTAAAGTTCAGGGCATTGCATATAGTGTGTTTCCAACGTTGAAGCTAATTGAAATTCTTAATATAATTTCGAACTTTCCTTTTCTTTTACTATTTTATATGATAAGAAAAAGATGAAAGTAAAATCAAACATAAGTATCTCATTAGATATAAGTTGGAATTATGAAAAATATTATCTAAGTTTAAAATCCAGAAATTCATATAAATGTGGAGTTACTATTATTTTTTATTTTTTAATTATACAGATAATACAATTTAAGCTAATAACTAAATATAGTTTTTTCATGTATATAAATGATCATGCAATTATTTTTCATATTAACTTCTCAAATAATATTATATATTTATATAAAAATCTTATATTTAAAAAGGTAATATTTTTTAAAAACCTTAAAAATTATAACAAAAGGATTTGAACTCTAAACTTTTTTTTATAAATATTTTTAATAAATAAATAAGAGGAATCGAAAACATAAATTCCAGACTTTTGATAGATAGTAGGGCTGTCAAACGGATATTTCGGATACGAATCTGCCTATATCCGAATCCGAATTCGAAATCCGAAATCACTATCCGAATCCGAATTCGAATCCGAAGTTTTATATAAAATAACATCTGAATCCGTATCCGACGGATATTATCCGGATTCAGATAATATCCGAATCCGAATTTCTACTAAATTTGTAACTAATTACACTATTTATTGGGCTACTTTTTTTTCGGAGGGAACCCGCAGTCGCTACTCAGAGTGCAATGAGTGCGCACAGGGTAAACCCTCAGTCTGACGCGATAGCCTGCAAACCAACGCCAGAAGGTAAACCACACAAGGTGACAGGCTCAGTCGAGAAAGCGTATGTAGAGGGACTCGAACTCATGACCTTTTGGTTATAAGAATGCCATACTCAACCAACTCGACTACCCCCTTGGAGGCTTATTGGGCTACTTTTATAAGCACTTTAGTAGATATTCATATTCCATTTTAGATCTGGGATAACGCTAAGAAAAAAATATACTTATTTTGAAAAGCCACCATATCTTTTATAGAAAATTTGGTAGCAATCGTTTTCCACATTTTAGATGTTGGATAAAAGTCATAAGACTAAAAAAAATATACTTTTTATGAAAAGTCACAATGTTTTTTATAAACAGCTCGATAGCAACTCTTTTTTCCAACTTTAGATGTGGGATAAGATACATTTTTTAAAGAAGCAACCCTTATATTTATAAACAACTTTATTAGTAATTTGTTTTTCTTTTTACAATGTGGGATAGCTAAAAACATGCTTAAATAAAAGAAAATATATATATTTATTTATAAAAGTTCGGATATCGGATATTTTGAATACGGATATGACTATATTCATATCCCTATTTTCGGATACGAATTCGGATACGAAAATTATCCGTTTTCTTTCGAATACGGATATTATCCATTTTATTCGGATTCGATATCGCATATTTCGGTCGGATATCGGACTTTTCGGATTTTTTTGACAGCCCTAATAAATAGTATGTCATACAAACAAACACATGCAATAAAGTAAGAACCTAAGTGAAAAGAAGTTCAAATAAAAATCCAAGTTATTGGTTTACCTTTCTTTCTAGTCTTTTCTTTCTTTCCCCCATTTTCTTATCTCGGTTTTTTTACTTATTTTTTTCCACTAGAACACATAGACCCTAACACCCTAACAGACGATATATTTGTTTCCTTAGTTGTCATATTTTCTTAGGCTCATTTTTTATTTTTTATTTTTCTTTTAGATTAATGTAATTTATTATAAATTTATATAATAATACAACTCGCGAGGAAATAGACGTGATTTCTGATATGAATACTAAATTAAATTTTAATTTGCTTTAAAAATCATGATTTCTTTTTTAAATGAGATTAATTAATTCGAACACAATTTGTTTTACGAACATTTTAAAAATTGGTTCATTTATTTTTCTCAGAAATATATCTACCATGTGAAAACTAAATTCTCTATTTGTTTTCTGTTTTGGTATTCTATAAAAATTATCCATATGTTTATATTCAACATAAGATTTTCATACACAGTATATTTTAAACTATGTAAGATTTTGTTTTAGTTAATTTAATTCTGTTTTAATAAGTAGATAAAGTTTTTTCATCTATATAAATGATTATGCTATTATTTTTCATGTTAACTTATTATTAAATAATATTTTATATTTTATATTTTATATTTATGTTATAATTTAAAACTAATTATTATCTTATAAATATATATTTTTAACCAATCAGTATTTTATGCTATAAAATTTATAGGGACTACGTAGAATTGTTTCTACATGATCGATCGAACCTTATATTCTGGGCGGAAATCATTCTTAATCCTGTCTTCTTTAATAGAGAATTTCATGATCATACTAAGTAGTATATAGTACGTAACCGCAATCTTCCTTATCTTTGTTGCACTCAAGATTGTGCTCCGTTATAAAACGTTCTGAGGAGTATCCAAATCAGGCAAAACCCAGCACTGATCTTATAGATATTTTTAATAACCAATAAAATGAATTGAAAATATAAATTCTAAACTTTTGATCCACAGAACGCCATAAACACAAAATTTTAAATTTTATCATTACAGTGTTATAATTTTCTATTTTTCATTAATATACTCAACTTTTTCAATGCAATAAAAAAAATTGTAATTAGAAAACACAAAATGAAATTATGCCACTAGAACAATAACTATATTTAAATTTGAGAGAAATAAAAAAAACAAAATATTTTATATTAAGTTTATTAATATTATATATATTCCTTTTCATTTAATATTCATTTACTTTAATATATTGATATTAAAAAAAATTCTTTACCATTTGTCCTAATGTTATAACATATTGTTATTTTACATAGATTATATTTTTTTATGGTTTATATATAATTTTCCCTTTATATCAATTTAATTAAGGAGTTAAGTAACCTAAAGGAAACATAGACACGTGCAATAAAGTAAGACCCTAAGTGAAAAAAAAAGTTTGAATAAATGTCTAAGTTATTTGTTTACCTTTCTTTCCAGTCTTCTTTTTGTTTCCATTTTCTCTATCTGGGTTCTTTAGTAAAACAAAGACTTTCCTTTCTCCCTTTTATTTTAAAAAAATATCTTTTTTCAACTGGTGTTAGTATAAATATATTATTTATATATCTTTTTTAAATACCGTATTTTTTGAAGTTCAGTTTTTATTTTATTTTTTTAAACTACACAATCTATTATAGATTTAAATAATAATAGAAGCCGGAAGAAATATTTGGGAAGAAAAAAGTAATTTCTCGAATGAATACAAAATTAGTTTATTTTGAAAATTATGATTTTTCTTTAAAACTATTTTAGTTAATTTGAAGAAAATTGTTTCAAAACCATTTCGGGTTTAGTTATTTTTCTATCGGATAAATTTACCATGCAAAAATTAAATTATCTATTTGTTTTCTATGAACATTATCCATACTATATATATATATATATCCATTTATTAAATTATTAAATGGTTGATTTGCAAATCAAAATATAATTTTAAAATTAATTGAGATTGTTTGAACCATCCGTAAATAGATTTTGAACATTACTACCCTCCAGTGTCAGATTTAGGAATTGAAGTAAGGGAGGGCTAAATAAAATTTTATTAAATTCAGTCAATTTTTTAGTAACCGATTTATGACAATTGACTACGACGACTCCTTATATCTTGGAAATGTCGTAAAATGGTTTCGTTATCAATTTTTCTAAAAAAATTTCTCTCATTGTATACAGCTAAAAGATCATGCATCCAAATGTCGCCCATCTTATTCCGCAAGTCCGTCTTCATAAGTTTCATTGCAGAAAATACTCTTTCAACGGATGTCGTAGCAACCGGAAGGATTAATGTCAATTGAATTAAGCGATACACCAACGGGAAACTTTGATGTCTTTCAGTAGCAACTAGTATCTTAGCTAAATCTCTCAAATCTTCAATATTGGAGAACTCCTCCTTATCCTTTATATCACAGATGTATGTTTTAAGTTGGAATGTAAGCATCGTACGTTCGAAATAAGAAAAGTCATTTGGATAAAGTTTTGCTAGACGAACCAACTTGTCAACATTGAAATTATCAAATGATTTTTTTGGACTAAGGCAATTCATGCAAGTAAGCAACTCTGTATTTGTTTCTGGAAAACGATGTTCCATCTCTTGAATAAGTAAATCAAGAACCTGTGGAATTTATGAAAATAAGCATTTAGAATTATATTTATAGATATATTATAATCTTAAATTACAATCAAATAGATAGTAAATTTATCTGGCAATAAATCTCCACCTTATAGTGATGGTAATTTGTTACACGTTCATCTCGCTTCATACATACACGAGTCTTGATTGTATCTTCCATATTTACAATGTCAATGGAATTAGACTAACTTGGTCCAAAAATGCATCCCAACCATCATCTCTATAAGTGTGTAATGTATTTTTAGTTGTGTCAATTAAAGAAATAGCTTGCACAATGTTTTGGTCCCTCCGTTGTAAACATCTTGATAAAACATCTGTTGACCCAAGCAACTCAATCATCAAATGCAAAATAAAAATGAAGTCATAACTCTCCATTCTCATAATCAATGTTTTTGATATGCCTTTATTATCTAGATTGGAACCATCTTCATATACATGCTCAAGCACTTTAATTATTGAAGACCACATACTCTGCAACCGTAGTAAAGTATTATAATGTGATCCCCATCGAGTGTCACCTGGTCGTTTCAAACTCATTTCTTGGTTTTTCCCGCTCCCACTTGAAATTTATCCACTTTCAAGAGATTCAACAATTCTTTCATACTCAACCTGTCGTAGTTTATCCCTTCTTTTACAAGATGTTCCACATGTGTTTACAGTCATAGTAATAATGCTAAAAATCACTAATAGCACCATGGTCTTTCGCAACAGTGACAACAACTAGTTGGAGTTGGTGCGCAAAACAATGAACATATTTGGCAGATTGATTTTCATTTAATATAAGTGTTTTCAAACCATTGAATTCACCACGCATGTTAGATGCACCATCATAACCTTGACCCCTCAACCGTGACAAAGATAAGTTATGTTTAGCAAATATTGAGTCTATCCCTTTTTTTAAAGATTTTGCAGTTGTATCGGTAACATGAACCAAGCTTAAAAATCTTTCAATGACCTCTCCGCCGTTATTGACATATCTAAGCACCAAAGCCATTTTTTCTTTAATTGACACGTCACGTGCTTCATCAACCAAAAGGGAGAAAGTACGATCCCCGATGTCTTCCAATATGGCTTTTGTAGTTTCAACAATATAACAATTTGTCAAATCTTTTTGGACTTCTGGACAAATCATCTGATTATTACTAGGTGCATTCTCTAATGTAACCATTTTTACCTCTGTTTTACGCTCACGATACCATTCAAGTATTTCTAGAAAATTTCCCTTGTTTAATGATTGTGATGATTCATCATGTCCACGAAAAGCCAATCCCTGACACAAAAGCAATCTGATCACATCTAAAGATGCAATTAAGCGTACACGATAGTTTACTTCTTCTTCTTTATCATATTCTCTCAAACTGTACTCAATACTTTGTTTTTTATTTTTAAACGAATAACCTTCATGTTCTTTAAATTTTTCAAGTGCTTTTTTCCAATTCCTAAAACCCTGTGTAACAAACACTTCATCTCCAAAACGATTAACATTAATTGGTTTAAAAAGGTAACACCAAAAACAAAATACCGCATCCTTATGCACATTGTATTCCAACCATTCATATTTTTCGAACCATGTAACTTGAAAACTCCGGTTATTTTTCCCAAATTGTGTTTTGGGGAAAATATGATTTTTTGATTGGCAAGGTCCTTTTGATATGAATTCTCGTCGAATTTTATCTCTAACATTAGGATTTTCAATAAGTTGGCGTAGTCCCAGATCAGTCACTATATCTTCATTCAAATGAATTTCTACACTATCATCATTAGGTTTTGATATAGAGGCAATCGGATTAGGATGAATCATATTATTATTACTCGAGCTACTTGAAGAACCAACACTATTCCTTGGTTTTTTAGTAAAATAACGCTCCATTATAAGTCTACAATTAAAAATATCTTATTAGAATATGTTATTATTATATCAATAAATCTTAATGTATCTTAATATATATTATTTTTATAAGATATATAAAATAAAATAAAATATAACAAAACCAAATTTAATATCTTAAGAATGTATTTTAAAATTTACATAAAAGTAAATAAAATTAGTTATAAAAAAATATATTTTTGAAAAATAGATGAAAATAAATAAAATTTGGTTATATATAAGATATTTTTAACACATAGATGAAAATATTAATATATTATTTTTAAAATATATTTAAAAAAATAAAATTTAACAAAATCATTTAATATATAAAAGATATTTCAAAAGATACATGAAAATAAAATGTATAAAATATATTTTTGAAACATTGATGGAAATAAATTCAATTTTTTTATATAAAAGATATTTTTTAAATAACTTTATATAAAAATTATATAAAATTAAAATAAATTTGTATTTAAAATAATTTATAATATAAATATATAATTTTATTTTAAAAAATAAAAAAATATTTCCATATATATATATATATTGTCTTTAAACAGATTAAAAATTAAAATCAATTACTTTATAAAAAATAATTTGAGTAAATAAAACTTTGCTATCTAAAACTATGTAAATCTATTTTCACTTTCCTAAGTGACCACAAATCAGATCAAAAAAAAATATTCATTATCAAGTGTTTTAAGATCAAAATAATAATAAAATTTTAAAAGAAAGCAAAAAACATACATACCTTGAAAAAATAAATTGGACCAAGTTAAGATGTTTTGTGTGTCTAATTCCATTGACATTGTAAATATGGAAGATACAATCAAGACTCGTGTACGTATGAAGCGAGATGGACGTGTAACAAATTACCATCACTATAAGGTGGAGATTTATTGCCAGGTAAATTTACTATCAATTTGATTGTAATTTAAGATTATAATATATCTATAAATATAATTCTAAATTCTTATTTTCATAAATTCCACAGGTTCTAGATTTACTTATTCAAGAGATGGAACATCGTTTTCCAGAAGCAAATACAGAGTTGCTTACTTGCATGAATTGCCTTAGTCCAAAAAAATCATTTGATAATTTCAATGTTGACAAGTTGGTTCGTCTAGCAGAACTTTATCCAAATGGCTTTTCTTATTTCGAACGTACGGTGCTTACATTCCAACTTAAAACATACATCCGTGATATAAAGGATAAGGAAGAGTTCTCCAATATTGAAGATTTGAGAGATTTAGGTAAGATACTAGTTGCTACTGAAAGACATCAAAGTTTCCCGTTGGTGTATCGCTTAATTGAATTGACATTAATCCTTCAGGTTGCTACAGCATCCATTGAAAGAGTATTTTCTGCAATGAAGCTTACGAAGACGGACTTGCGAAATAAGATGGGCGACATTTGGATGAATGATGTTTTAGCTGTATACAATGAGAGAGAAATTTTTAGAAAAATTGATAAAGAAACCATTTTACTACGACGTTTCCAAGATATAAGGAGTCGTCGTAGTCAATTGTCATAAATCGATTACTAAAAATTGACTCAATAAATTAGATAGTTTTGCCATTTCGTAAAATAGCAAAACTATCTAATTCTCTTTTATAGAAGTCCACCTCTCTAATAACCGGATAATAAAATCCCAATATTAGAAACTGAATCTTTATATTGACATATGAGAAATTACATTTAAAGTACCTACTCAACTATTTTATTGTCATCTAATATTTTAAGGTTTGATTAATTATCTCTTAATACGCATCTCAACTATCTAATTACCACCTAGTACCTAACATTATTTTAATACTCTAACTACTCTCACCCTTCATGAACAACCACGTAACTAAAATTTCTCTTACCTACTTTTTTATTTTTATTTTATTTTTAAAAAATTTGTATCTTTCAAACCGGAGCTCGAAAAAAATAAATGAAAGTACCATCGCTTTTATTTTTTTAAATGAACAAAACTAGATCCATTGATGATATTTTTTTTTATTTTTTTAAAAAATAAAATTTCACAAGTAACAACTCTGAGGATATCCTGAGTTGCAAACAATTCTCATGATATCTTGAGAATTGTTCAGGATATCCTGAGTTGCAAACAGTTCTCATGATATCCTGAGAATTGTTCAGGAAATCCTAAGAATTGCAAACAATTCTCATGATATCCTACGAATTGTTCAGGAAATCCTGAGTTGCAAACAATTCTCATGATATCCTAAGAATTGTTCACGAAATCTTGAGTTGCAAACAATTCTCATGATATCCTCAGGAGTGTTCAGGAAATCTTGAGAGTTGCAAACAATTCTCAGGATCATCATAAGAATTGTTCAGGAAATCCTTGGAGTTGTTTAGGAAATCCTGAGTTGCAAACAATTCTCATGATATCTTGAAAATTGCAAACACCTCGAAGTACCATCGGGTATATATGGTCGGGGGTATTTTTCTCCAAATTTCAATTTGAGGTACCAAATTACATTATCCAAAAAGTGGGTACCACTTGATAATTAAATAGTTGAGAAGGTATTTACTGGTACTTTTCTCTTGATATATTTTCAAAAGTTTACTTTGTAAATTGTGTTGTGTTTTTAAAATAAGTTTAGTTGCTTTAAAGACAATTTGTTTCAAAACTATTCTAAAAATGGAATTAGTTACTCTCTTTTTTTATATAAATCTGTCCTGAGAAAACTAAGTTTTCTTATTTATTTGTTAAATTATTAAATTGTTGTTTTACAAATCAAAATATAATTATAAAAGTAACTGATTTGAAATATCCCATAAACATTGACATTACTACCATCCCAATCTAAATCTAGAACATCTGACTCGCCATCATCCATTATTATTATTATTTTTTTATTTTTAATAAAAACTACATTTCCATGGGCCACAATATTTTTGTTTTATATCTTTTCAAAGTCTGTATTTTTTTTTTATCTTTCAGTTTCTATTCTTAATTAGAAGTACCGTACTTATAAGGCCAAAGCTATTTCCTCCATGTTATTTTTTATTTCCTCCATCTTTTGAAAAATCTCCCATGATGTTATTTCCTCCATAAAGGAAGTTACAAAATTGCCTTTTTATCCATTTTTCTTGACAAAACCATTACCCTAACATACCCATTCTATTCCGTACAACAAAACTCATTCTTCACCCTTGAGAACTACCTTACAAAGAAGAAATCCCATTTTTCACTTATCACTACCTTACAACAGCTGATTCGAAGATAGAGAAAGCTTGGAGAAAGAAATTCTAGGTTCTTCCCCATTACAAAACAAATTCCGAGAGAGAGTAGCCGAATGGAAGATAACGAAATCATCTTATTTGCTTCTTCATTTTTCGATTAGGGTTTGTAGTTAGATTTTGTTCTTCGATTTGGGGTTTGATTTGGGATAAGATAACGAAATCATCTTCTTTGTTTCATTTGGGGTTCGATTTCATTGTTAGAATCGATTAGAGTTTGATCTTGGGTTCGCCTTAGGATATCCTACTGTTCTGAATTTTTTTTGCTCACTCAGCATGTGATTCCGAGTGGCCTACTCGGAATCACATGCTGAGTGTTCAAAAAAAAATCAGAACAAACACGAAGGTTCTTCATTACCTGTAGTCGAATTCCTGCTTCTGTATTTAACAATCCAAAGGCGATAGCAAGTATTTCACTATGTCCGCATAGTAATTTAGTAAATACAAGTCACTAGTGTTTTTGAAAGTTTGAAAGATTGAGGAAATAATAAAAAACATGGAGGAAATAGCTTTGTCCTACTTATAATTCTATTCTTAATCAGTAGTACCAGTACTTATAATACAATATTTTATTTTATTTTTTATTTTTTTTCGGAGGGAACCCGCAGCCGCTACTCAAAGTGCAATGAGTGCGCACAGGGTAAACCCTCAGTCTGACGCGATAGCCTGCAAACCAACGCCAGAAGGTAAACCACACAAGGTGACAGGCTCAGCCGAGAAAGCGTATGTAGAGGGACTCGAACTCATGACCTTTTGGTTATAAGAATGCCATACTCAACCAACTCGACTACCCCCTTGGGGGCAAAAAAAAAATAGATTTTTAAAATTGTCTGAGCCCGGGTTTTCTCAAACACTAGTCTATATTGTTTTTGAAGTTTCGTATATTTCTATATCTTTTATTTTAAATCTCAAACACTAGATTTAGAAATCTTAACATATCCGTTATTATCAAATATTTATTTTATAAAATATAAAATATAGATAAATAAAAGGTTATACAATTTATTGGGTGAGTTTTTAAGAGGTACATCAAATATATCAAAATTCTTGTTATATTTTCATAATTCCAATAAGTGTATAAATTTTTTGATACTAACACTGTTTTTAGGGCTGTCAAAAAAATCCGAAAATCCGATATCCGACCGAAATATTCGATATTGAATCCGAAAAAAAACGGATAATATCCGTATTCGAAAGAAAATGGATAATATTCGTATCCGAATTCGTATCCGAAAATAGTGGATATGGATATAGACATATCCGTATTCGAAATACCCGATATCCGAAATTGTATAAATATATATATATATATATATATATATAATTTTTTTTATTTAAACATATTTTTAGCTATCCCACATCGTAAAAAGCAAAACAAAATACTAAGAAAGTTGTCCATAAATATGGAAGATTTCTTCTTTAAAAATTATAACTTATCCCACATCTAAAGTTGGAAAAAAGAATCGTTACCAAACTCTTTATAAAAGACATGGTGGCTTTTCTTAACAAGTATATCTTTTTTTAGTCTTATTACTCTTATCCCACATCTAAAATGTGGAAAATAATTGTTACCAAACTTTCTATAAAAGACATGGTGGCTTTTCAAAATAAGTATATTTTATATTTTTTAAACCTTATTCCACTCCACATCTAAAATGGGAATATGAAATTCTACAAGGTGTCTATGAAGGTAGCATAACCAATAATGTAATTAGTTAAAAACGAATATTATCCGTATTCGGATTCGGATATTATCCGTATTCGGATAATATCCGTTGGATACGGATAATATCCGTTGGATACGGATTCGGATATTATTTTAAAAAAAAATCGGATTCGAATTCGGATTGGAATAGTAATTTAGGATTTCGGATTCGGATATATCCGTTTGACAGCCCTAACTGTCTCTAATATTATAGATACACTTGTTAGAATTAACCAAACTAGGGCCCACTAAACAAAAAAAATTAATTATTCAATATATCTTATTGAAAATAACCCTTTATTTTATACAAACTTACAAAATAATGCCTAAAACAAACCTTTTTAAATTCGAATCAATTTTTTATTCTTTCTATTTAAATTAATCGTTTCTTCCTATCTTTTTGTCATTCTTATTCATAATTAATTTTTCTTTTATGTAAATTGATCTTACTTTCCAGTGCAGTCCATAGTAACGGGAGGATAATAGATTAAAAAATCTCACCCTATCGCTAAAATAGTAATAAACTTTAATTTATTACTATAATCGATATAAATTTACTTTTTTAAAATTAGGAGCATAGTGTAATAGTTAAAGTTTTAGATTTGAAATACACTAAGAGACTACATATTATTGTGTAACTATAGATTGGTTGTTCCTTTAGAATTTTGTCTTATCTTTTTTTAGTTTTTTTATTTCTTTTTTTACTATGTTTGTTATTATAATTCTTGTTATTTGATACTCAATTCAGACTTATTTCATTTGTGAAGATTTTAAAGTAAAATGCATTATATGTATGAGAGAAAATAAATAAAATGATATTTGCTTTTTATATGCTCCATAATCTTCTTCATTATTTCATCAAATCTTATTCAATCAAAAGATTAAATAAACCCTCTTCAAAGAAGAAAAGGGAATGAAAGTAAAGAGAATCTAGATAAATATGTAGATGAAAAATAGTATTTTATGTTTTAGCTGATTTTATTACTTTTGATATTAAATTAAGTTTAATAATATTATTTTATGACTATTTGATTATCGATTGTATTAATTAAATTTAAAAATAAATGTTTAAGTCTTAAATATATAATTGAGAATACAATTTATTTTGGAAATTGTAATTTTATATATTCTAATATTATAAAAAAAAATTCTGATATCGAATTGTCATAAATTTAAAAAACAAAACTGATTAAAATTTTAAATTAGGTCAAACTTCTAATAATCAGTTTTGACTCGTATAATCAATAATTAACACAATAATATATTTATTATTTTTCTACTTTATAAATTTAATGATGGATAAAATATCATAAGACCCAATACCCAAAGTATTATCCATCTAAGACCCATATTTTCATAAATCTCCAAAAGAGATCTGCTTTTAGACCTATTTTCCCAAATTTTTTTGTCTCTCTGTTCGTGAATTAAACAACTATGTATTAGGCGATTCTTTCATTTTTTTACTCGATTTTTTTTGTTTTTCTTTTGTTTTCATGATTTTGATTTGTGTTTTTACTTGATTATGAGAAGATACTCAATGTTTTGTGTGTTTGAAACTCGAATTTGAACTCAAAATCGTTGTTTTTTTAATATCTATTTTCGTTTGTTTTCGCAGTGTTTCGAGTCTAATTTCTTGTTAGTTAGAATTTGAATTATGGTAATGTATTTTATTTGTAGCATTGTATTAGTGTTTCATTGATTTTAGTGTTTTATTTTGTGTTTTTGAGATTTTTAGTCGCGTAAAAGTTTCTGTGTTTTCAGTGAACTGAAGGAGATGCAAAACGTTCAATTTAAGTGAGTAAGTATAGATGTGAAACCTGTATGCTTCTTCACTGGTAGATGTAAAACATATTTTGTGATATATGCAAAACGTTTGTATTTGTACCTACTGATAGTTGCGAAACATGTAATTCTTCTATAATGGTAGATGCAAAACACGTCTTTGATAGATGTGAAACGCTATTTGTTGTTAAAAAAATTCAAAACATATGCACTAGTTTTGTTCGTCTTAAAAAAACAAAACCAACGATATTTTCGGATTTTTTTTAGTTACGGTTTAAAATATACAGACTTTTATAAGTTTTAAAATTTATAGGGGTTTCGCGAAACCTGTTTTGTTGTGCTAGATGCGAAAACTTCTTTATTCTACTGGATGCGAAACCTTCTTTATTTTGATAGATGTTAAACCTTATTTATTTTGATAGATGCGAAACCTTTTTTATTTTGGTAGATGCGAAACCTATTTTATTTTAATAGATGCGAAACCTACTTTCTTTTACTCGATGAGAAACCTCTTTGTTTTGATAGATGCAAAATTTTCTTTATTTTGATAGATGCGAAATCATATAACTGAGAAACGTGTGTAAAATATATATTTTTTTTAAAAAATTAAAACATATCATTAATGGTACTAGTTTTGTTCCTCTTAAAAAACAAAACCAATGGTATTTTCGGACTCTTTTTCCGAGTTACGGTTTAAAAGATACGAACCTTTAAAAATTAAAATTTAAAAAAAACAAAGAAAGAGAAGTTGGTTAATCTATTTTATATAAAAGGATATTTAAGGTATAAAGTCTCTTTAAAATTTTAGGTCTTTATCCGTAATACATTTGTTGAATGAGTCTTTGAACAAAATATTTTTTTATCTATTTAATATTTAGTATTTGATTATCTTAATTATGTTTTTTAAAATTAAATAAAATAAATACAAGTTTCTAATTTATCCATTTACTCTTTTTTCTCGTATTCTATATTTTCTTTTCAAAATCTAAAGAAAAAAAAGACATAAGAAAGATAAAAAATGATTAGATGACTGTGATTAATATAATGAACAAATAACAATTACACATTCTTACATCAGATTTTTACAATCATAACAAAAAATAAAATTCTTTTCGAGCCAATATATTTCGAAGTTGAAATGACATAGAAATACCTCATAAAAATACCTCCTGCAAAATATTTTTTTAAATCACTCATTTAAAACATTTGTTGATTCTATATAATAAGTTCACCATAAAACATTTAACTTGAAAATACTTCATTGGAGGCTTTTAATCATTCTTGAACATACATGAATCAAGTCCATATCTATGATTGTCCATCCATTCTCTCATATAAAATCAAAGTAGATCAAACTAAACAAACATAAGCTAAAACAAATAAAATAAATAAGAGCTTAATATAATACATTTATAACGTTGGAGGAAGTATCGGAGTGAGACTCTTCTTTTGGTTATAAGCAAGACCAAGTCGTTTTTTTCAAACGATGTGGCAAACAAAACCTGTAAAATTCGTCACAAGAGTATAATTTTGATCATTTTTTCAAACCAAATTGGACTCAAACAGTATTTGAATGATTCTACTGAAGAGTTAAGAAATCGATAATCTGACCCCAAACACCACCAACATGTCAAGATCTAAATTAGAATAGGTTCCTCGTCCTGGTCAGAGACCACTGTGTTCGGGCTTCAGCCCTTTTTAGTAAGGGCCTCATCCAGAGCCTTATTGAATAAAAAAAAAACATGTCAGATCATGAATTAGTAACTGAATTCGGTCATGGAATTGATGAAATAAATAAAAAAATGGATTTTTGTTCAAGAATGACCAACCCATTTCCTATCTATTATTTGATTATAGTCCTTCATATTGGAATGTGTGAAGAGTCAAATGTTTTGGAAATTCCTCGTTAACTGATGAATCATTAAAATTTTAAATCAAAGCTTTAGATTCCCGATTACCTTGTTCGACAAAAGGTCCATTTAGACCTACTTGAAGCATTAAAGGCTAAATCACAAGTTTCTGATAAAAACCAGCAGTTCTGGTCGACGGATTTTCATCTTACTATAAATTTCATTGTTGTTGCAGTAGTGATAGTTTTTTTGTAATTTAGATTTTTTATTCAGTACTAAGTTTGCTTCAAAATATTCTTTGAGTTGCCTGACTATGGGTCCGAAAAAAAAGGTAGAACCTTTTTCTTATTACTAAAAATAGAATGGAAAAATTGAGGAAAAAATGAATAGAAAAGGTAAAGAAGAAGAATTTAGATTTGAATTTTATTAAAATATAAAACATTAAACGGTTATAAATTTACACATAACCCATGCTAATGCCACCTATCACAAAACTAAAAACAAATTAAACGTATCAATACCACATGTCCTAAAATTGAGGCAAATTAATAATTTTATAGATAAACTAACTAAAAAGTAATAAGTGAGGAATTGAAGGTAGTGATTCATCTTGAACCTGGATTCTTATCATTGTTAAGGTAAAAGAAAAATATATCAAATGTGTCGAATGGAACTTTTAATTATCCATTTCAATAGCTCATATACCATTTATTATTTGTCCACAGCCAAATCTAATATTAAAGACAGAGTTATAAAATATTGATTTACTGTACTAAATCCTAATAAGAAATACGGCCGTTTCTTTCGGTGTCTACTAATTGATTCCGCAGTTTTCTCAATTTCATAAATAGAATCAATTTCATAAATAGAATCGTTGAAGAACGCAAATAAACAAAAGAATACTAAATGGAAAGTTGTGGGCATACTTGATTTTTTTATTCATTAGGTGAATCTAGAAAAGGGTTTTTAGTTTAAAATCTCACAATTTGTTATATATTATTTGATGTGATTTCGAATAATGTATAACATTCGCTATCGTAGCCAAGTTAACTCTTTTTAGAGTCGATATAATAATCGAATTGTATGAGGATATATATTGATGAATGCATGTTTTTATTCACTGTAAAGAATCCATGCCACTGGGATTATATATTGATTGAGCTGATTAGGGCATGAATGTATGATCTGTGTGAAAAACATGAGTTTTGATTTATTCGATTGAAAATCATGATATGTGATTATATGTTTTATTTATGTTTTAAATAAATTCAAACTATTGGGTAGCGGCTCATCGACGGTTTAACCTCTGATGTTAACGTTGATCGAAAGTTGTCCGACAATGTTCACAATAACTAACGAAGTGCTAACATTGTGGATGAACACCGGAACTTGCGATGTAATTCGCAATCTACTGTTGTCACGATGACAACATTATGAGTGTTGTGAATAGTATTTTTCATAATATGAACATTGTGTAAAGAGGTATTTTTGGAAGATGAATAAAAATACTATTCATCGGCAAAAAAATATTTTAACTAATTAAAAATATATATGACACTATTTATTTCACAAATATGGTGTGCTTGGCATGCCAGTTATTGTATGTTTATTTATGAATTAAATTGTATATGCTTGAATGATTAAATGATGATGCATGACTAAGGTTTGTAGATACTTTAATCAGCCCTCCAAAAGGTTAAAAATAATTTTCTTATGGATCGTATGCTTCGAAAGGTTTGGGGATTAATATAAATTCAAATATTATCGGTCCTCCAAAAGGTTCACGTTTGGGTTTAAATTAATCATGAACGGGAGAAAGTTACTGAAAATGGTCATTATGTTGATTTTAATTTTAAGTAGATGAAATCGTCCCTCTCGAAGGTTTCATCGTTACTTTGAATATATTAAATTCATCCTTGCAATTTTTTGATTTTAAGTAGGTGAAATCGGCCCTCAAGAAGATTTAACCGGTACTTAAGAAAATCAAATTAGGGTTATTTTAATCTAAGTAAATGACATCGGCCCTCTAGAAGATCTCATTGGTAATTAGGAAATTAAAATAATGATCATGGTATTTTTCTCAAACTCATAAAATTGCATGTTAGTATGATTTTTCCTCTGGTATCTATTATCATGACATTATATGTTTTACATGTATTTGCCATGTTCATGCATATGTTTTCAGTTATATGTCAATATGCTAAATGTGCTTCGTGTTGTTTGTTCTTATCCACTGGTTACAATCTATGGAGGAACTGTCAACCCATGTTGGATTGTTCGACTTCTAATTGTGGAAGAAAAATATGTTGTTGTTTTTATTTGCACGTGATTATGACCATGCATTGTCAATTCCCAAACCATCCTCCCTTAGTCCGGAAAGTACACCGGAGGAATATAAGGCCGATGAAAGGTGGGAGAAGTCAAATAAGTTATGCAATGCGTTCTTGTTACATGAAATACCAGTAGCGTTGTGTGGGGTTGTCCTTAAAGGTGTTATCACTACCCCAGTCTTTCTTGCGGATGTCAAAAAAGTCTTTTCCAAAAATGAGAAGGTAGAGATACAGTGCTTGCTCATCGAGTTGGCTAGCAAAAAGTATAGTGGCAAAGGTAAAATCTGGGAGCATATTTTAGGAATATCGATAATTGGGCAAAAGTTAAAGGCAAGCGGTTTAGAATAACCTGAAGAATGGATAGTGGGATTCATATTTCATTTGCTACCAGACTTGTCTAAGTATTTCTAGTCCATCTTATAAGAGCACGCGGGAAGCATGGAATATAAATGAGTTGATTTCCCACACTGCACAGGAGGAAGAAAAACTTAAAGGTACAACACTTGAGGTTAATGTGATTACATCTGCAAAAGGGCATGGTCTAAGCGGAAGGCATATGGAAAAGTAACAGGTCAAAGTTCGATAAAGAAGAAAAAGCCCGAGGAATCGAATGAAAGTCGATGTTTTTTCTACAAAGAGAAAGGATATCTGAAGAAGGATTGTGAGAAAAATCGGGCTTATTTGTTAAAAAAAGATATTCCCACATCTTTGGTTATTTTAGAAAGTAATATAGTTTCTATGAAAAGAAATATTTGGTGGGTTAATTCGGATGCAACAACTCATATCTGTGTTTATTTGTAGGGTACGTCAAAGAGCAAGATTCTAAGTGAGGATAAAAGATCCATTTTCACGGCAGACGGGGCTCGTGTGATGTTTTAGCTATTTGTGATTTTTCTTTAAAACTTTCCACTAGACATGTATTATCTTTAGTAATGTAATGTATATTCCCACTTTTCTGAGGAACTTAATTTTTTTCTAGTTTTAGACTTGAAATGTTACTCTTGTCTGGTGGGAAACAATTGTTTTATATTATCTCTAAATAATGTAATTATTGGAAATGGAAATTTGATTAAAAAGGATCATTTATATTTATTGAATACGCTGATAATCACAACATTGCTATTAAATACGCAACGTACACCAACTAATATTACTAAATCTAAAAGATATTCTAAATTATGGCAGAAGTGGTTAGGTCACATATCCAAAGTTAGGATGGACAAGCTTGTTGTTGAAGGTTTATTAGGTCCCTTTGATTACACTGACTTCGGTATACGTGTAGGGTGTATCAAAGGGAAAAAAAACCAAAGTTAAAAAGTTAGGGGCATATAGAGCGAGGGAAGTCCTAGAGTTGATACATACCGACATTTGTGGACCGTTTCCATAGGAATCATGGAACGAGAAGCGGTACTTTATATCATTCATCGAAGACTACTCTCATTTCGGTTACCTCTACCTTCTTTGTGAAAAGTCGGAGGCCTTAGATAAGTTCATAGCTTTTAAGACCGAGGTTGAGAGACAACTTGGTAAAATCATTAAGACCGTTAGATCTGACGGTGGTGGTGAATACTATGGTAGATATGACGGATCGGGTGAACAACGTCCAAGACCCTCTGCGCAGTACCTAAAAAAGTGTGGAATAGTCTCTCAATATAATATACATGATTCACCTCACATGAATAGTATATCTGAGAGACGGAACCGAATACTAAAATATATGGTTAGAAGCATGATAAGTCACTCATCTCTATCATTATCTCTCTAGGGGAAATCCATCAAATGTGACACTTATATACTCAGTCGAGTACCCACCAAGGCTAAAAGTAATCGAGTTAATTATTTAATTTACTAAATTAGACCTATGGGTGAAAAGGCGTTATGGGTTCAAGTGTGGTCCAAATCTCAACACTTAAGCCTGAATTAATAAATCAGGGATATAAATTAAATTATCAATTTATCAGATATGGTCTCGGACACAAGGTAGTAATAAAGGATGAGCTTTACAATGTTTGGCTTCACATTGTAAAAACTATATGTAATGGGCTAGGTTTAGAAATTTCATCATCCTAAACCTTAATCAGAAATACGGCTGCTTCCTTTAGTGTCAGGAAACCTTTCTTTTCTTCACTAATGTGATTCTGCAGGTTTTTCAATTACATAAACAGAATCGCTGAAGAATACAAAAGAACACTAAATTGAAAGCTGCAGACAAACCTGTAAGTATTATTGGTTTTGTTTATTCACTATGTGAATCTAAAAAGGAATCTCTAATTAAAAAGTGCGATGGTAATGATATTTGAAAATTGTTTTGTCTTTTTTAAAAAGAATAAAAAAATAATATAGCACCGTAGCTGGTTAGTACAAAAGTGTGATGGTAAAAATACTTAGAAAAATATATGATCTTCCGATAAAGAGAAAATCTATAGGCGTGGTCAACTATATTATAATATAGCATGATATAGTAGTTATTATTTTTAATTTAAAAATAAATAATTTTTTATATATTTTTGATAATAAAATCACAATATTAAAAATCAAATCTTTACATATCGCTCATCAAATCCCAAAATTATTTTTTTGTTAAGTCACAAATCTATTTTATGTCATCTTCTACCAACTCTTGTGTTATTAAATTTATTTTAGAAAAGTAACAATAAAATTTATTATAAATTTAAATAATAATACAAACACTCTATAACCTTAGAGTGGAAATTGTTTCAAAACTATTTTAAAAATGGATTTAGTTGCTTGTTTTTTAAAATAGTTAAAATTAATTTAAAACACTTTAAATCATTCAAAATTTAGGTTATTGTATTGGAGTGTTAGCTGATAAAAGAAAATTAAAATACTTAATGTTGATCTTTCTTTTTAGAATTTCTATGATAAGAAAAAAGATAAAAAGAAAACGGAGATAAATGTATCAAATTCGAGTTATAAATTTAAAAATCCAAAAGTCATATAAATGGGAGTAACTAGGTTCTTACCGGTCCGGGTTTTGAGGAAATCGGACCGGACCACTAAGTTTATCGGTTCGGATCGGACTGCTAAGTTTTCGGCTCTAATTTTTAAAACCGGACCGAATCGCTAAGCTTTCGATCTGGTTTGGTCCGATTCGGTTTAGTTCCGGTTCTGGTTTGGTCCGAATTCGGTTCGATCCCAGTTTGGTCCGACTCCGTTTCGGTTCGGTTCGGTCCACTTAAAAAAAATCCAACTAATATTAATTTTTAATTTTTTTTTATTGAAATAAATGATATAAAAACTAAAGTTTATAAGTTAATTTTTGATTTTGCTAAAAAAATGGTAATTAACTATTAGTTTTTGTACGGTAATTTATAAAAGAATAAATAATAATAATAAATAATCGGTTCTAATGGTTTTATTGGTCCGATTTTTTATCGTTTTACCGGTTTATCGGTTCTATCGGTTCGATTCCGTATCGATCCTATCGGTTTATCGATTTTATCGGTTCCTTATCGACTTCCGGTTTTTAGCCGAGTTGGTTGAGTAAGGCATGCTCGTGACCAAAGGTCATGAGTTCGAGTCCCTTTACATACACTTTCTCGGCTGAGCCTGTCGCCTTGTGTGGTTTACCTTCTGGCGTTGATTTGCACGCTATCGGGTCAGACTGAGAATTTACTATGTGCGCACTCACTGCACTTCAAATAACGGCTGCGATTTTCTTCGGAAAAAAACGTTAAAATTCAGTCTGATTCTCGATCCGGTCTTTATCAGTTTGGTCCGGTCCCATTCTCGTTCTAGATAACCGTTTACGGCCCTTGGAGTAACTATTATTTCTAAAAGTTGAATTATACAGATAATACAATTTAAGCTAATAATTAAATATAATTTTTTTATGTATATTAATAGTCATGCTATAATTTTTCATGTTTTCTTATTAAGTATATATTATATTTTATATTTTATATTTATATTAAATAAATTATGTTTAAAGAAATAATATATTTTTTTAAACCTTCAAAAACAATATTACATTTTGAATGATTTAAACCTTCAAAAAAAATTTCCATAAATACTTTTAGTAGTCAATAAGATTTCGAAGGCCATAAATACAAAATTTTAAATTTTATGATTATATTATTATAATTTTCTATTTTATATTAGCATACTCAACTTTTTTATTGCAAATTTGTAAGACAAAATATTTTAAAATTAAATAGCATATGATAGTTCATACAAATACCTTAGGCATATCCCGAGGGAATAGAACGAAAAAGGATAATCGTAAAACAAAAACCTGCTAAGATAAGTAGAGGAGAAACAAAAACTAGAGAATAATGAAAACTCTTAAAGATAGCAAAACAATGAAAGACCATACAACACACTAAGAGGCACTGAAGATGGCAGCAACAAAGAAGGCAACCGTCATGGCAAAAAAATAGGGACCTCCAAAAATAAAATAAATTAAAAATAAGAAAAAATTTGTATTACACAGGCTGGCTATACTTGGTGTCATGGAATCGGAACCGAAGATCATAGAGGATTCGGTGGAAAACCACGGAGGCAGCGACGGAAAAGGAACCGAAAACTCTTGAGTTTCTCTCCTTCCATACGTGGTAAATAATCGCGCCAAAGCAAGCGTGCTAAATATGACTGCTTCGAGAGTGAGGCCAATTTGACACCTTATAGACCCAAGTACGCCAGCAAGAGTTGCGAAATGGGAAACCTAACTTAGTACTAGCAATGCACCAGAGACTCATAGTGAAACTACATTCAAAGAAGAGATGAGCAATAGTTTCTGATTCTGAGTTACATAAGACACAAACAGATGGGGAATTAATACCCCAATAGAGAAGTTTGTCTCTAGTACCATGGATGGCGAGCCAAGGAAAAAAAAAGAGTGGCGGGGGATGTTAAATTTATTCCATACTAACCCGACCCACTCCACAATGGGGGTAGGCGTACGAATGACATTGTAAGTATACTTGATTGAAACTTGGAACAACCCGCCTTCGCAGTCCTGAAAGGAACATCGTTAGAATTGATGTTAAGGGAGGAAAGAGTGCAAATAAGGTTGTTAATCTCCTGAAGATTACTGCAGCTTCTAGCTCTAGCCGATCTGATGTTGGACGACCAATTCCACTAACCATCGAGGATGATGTCAGAGACCTTGAGGTTTTTCCCAAGTCTAAATCCTTGATGATATTGAAACCATAATACGTGACCAGAGAGGTAGAGATAAGTCAAGGGTCGTACCAGAAAGAAGTATTTGAACCATTTCCAATAGCAATACTATACAAATTACTAGCCATAGGACGGAGACGTAAACATTTCCTCCAAGTCCACGATGGAGAGAAACCAAGAGTAAGACCCTAAAATTTATTATTTATATTTTTTATGATATTATCCATTCACACCAGATAGAAAATTTGTTATTACTAATAATAGACCATAGGCGTTTAAGGACAACCGTATGATTCCAGGTTTTTAGATCTAGAATCTCAAGGCCGCCCTCATTTGTGGGAATGGTGACACTAGACCAGGCCACTTTGGCCCCGTGGAATTTCATAGCAGAACCCGACCAAAGGAAACGACGAAGATATTGAGATAATTCTTTAAGGATCCTGGAGGGAATGATAAAGATGGAGGACCAGTAAACTTGGCCAACAAATAAGACAGACTTGATAAGTTGGAGTCTACCCGCATAAGAGAGATGCTTGGAAGTCCAAGAATAAATCCTAGAAGTAATTTTATGGAGTAGAGGACGACAATCAGAATGGAAGAGACGACCAGTCAACAGAGGAATACCAAGATATTTGATAGGGATGGAACCTTCCACATAACCCAATATAGAGAGAAGTTCGGTGCGAAGAGAGTTATTGATTCCAGAAAGGAAAATTTGACTTTTAGAGGGACTAAATCTAAGGCTAGAGAGAGTAGAAATCATCAAGAGCTTCTTTAATAAGAGGAGGAAGTTGATGTCACCATGACAAAAAAACATAAGATCATTTGCAAAGCATAGATTTGTAATTTTGAGTTTATGATATTTCCAATTAAATTGGAAATTATTGTCATTACTTTAATCCTTAAGAGTACTGGATAAGACTTGCATGACAAGGATAAAAAATAAATAAGGATAAAGGATCTCCTTGTGTGAGGTCCTTTCTATCGTAGAATTTACCATAAGGATCTCCATTGATGATAATAGAGTAAAAAAGCGATGAAATACATTTGATGATCCAAGTGATCATCATTTCCGAGAAATTCATTGCGACAATAATATCGAGAATAAGGTCCCAGCGGACATTATCAAAGGCTTTCATCAAGTCGATTTTAAGGGCAACCCTTTTACCTCTGCAATTGGTATGGTAGCCCCTTAAAAGTTCTTGGGAAAAAAGGACGTTATCGAAAATGTTTGCCCGCAACGAAAGCTGATTAAGAATTGTCAATTAGGTAGGGGAAAGAATCTTTAATTTTTTTGGTTAAAATCTTAGAGATGGTCTTATATATAACATTGCATAGAGCAATAAGTCTAAAATCAGCAGCCACAGAAGGGGAAACATTTTTTTTAAATGAGAGCAATGAATGTGGAATTCCAAGAGGGATCAAGAGATCCATAGTGGAAGAATTCAAGGACTTCATTACAGAGATCGCTACCCACAATGTCCCAAGAAAACTTGAAAAAACTGGAATTAAAACCATCAGGATAAGAAGATTTATTACTATCAATACTAAAAAGGGAAGACTTAATCTCCTCGAGAGTGAAATCGGGGATCATAGAGGCCTTATCTGTGTCATTTACTTTGGTAGAGAGGGGGGAATAGACTCTCTCCAGACCAGGATAATCGGGAGGATTCCTAGTACCAAGCAAGTCCTCAAAATAACTCACGATGACCATTGAAACACTAGCGGGAGTAGATACAGTGACACCATGGTTATTATTAATAAAGATAATTTTATTTTCAAAAACACGAGACTTGATGCTATTATGGAAAAATTTGGTGTTCCTGTGTTCAAATTTGATCCAGTTTTCTTTAGATTTTTGCTTGAGAAAAGATTCTTCAACACGACTAAAACGATGAAAGCTGCATAAGCCTTTAGTTCCTTGGAGACGATGGAATAGTTGAGAGGGTCATGAGCGAGACATGATTGGGCGTGGAAAAGGGCGGATTGGACGTTAGAAACCCTAGAGCTGATGTCGTTATATTCCTTACGGTTGAGGCAAGCAAGTTCGTGCTGAAGCCTTTTGCATTTTTGGGTGACAAGACTCATACCTGAAGAGTTAATGGGGGAGATTCCAGCTATTGGTGATAATATTTTTGAATTGGGGGTGAGATTTCCACATGTTAAAAAAATTGAAGGATTTTTTCCGTCTTTGACGGGGGAAACCGAGATTGAGAGTGACGGTAGTGTGATCAGAGAAGCGAAGAAATCCAAAATGAACATAAGACATGGGAAAGAGATCATCCCAATCAGGGTTGATCATAACACGGTCGATTTCGGAGATGATGGGTTGAGAAGGTTGTTTATTGATCCAGGAGAATTAGAAACCAGTGGAACGAAGATCACTAACTTTGCATTGGTAACAACAATTGTTAAAATCGTCAATAGCTGAAGACCAGTTATCAGTGAAGCTTAAACACTCCGCCAGATTACGGATGGCATTAAAATCCCCTAGGGAGACCCACGGGATACCAATATCTTGGACATAAATTGTCTTTAAATCATTCCAAAGAGGAATTCGGTCTAAAGCATCATTGAAGGCATAGATCGCGGTGAAACGAAATGTAGATTGAATGTTATGACATTTAGCTATACAATGGATATACTAAGAGGATTGGGATAGCATAAAAGTAGTAACAACGCTAGGATTCCAAATAATTCAAATTCTACTAAGAGGATGGGAAGAGTGATTGAAAATAACACGCCAAAAGGGGACCATAGTCTTAATTATGGAGTCAGCTTTAAAGTTTTGGACTTTAGTTTATACTAAAATTAAAAGAGAAATACTATTACTAATAATAAAATCAGTGACGTCTTTTTTCCCAACAGGATCATTAAAACCCCTCACATACCAAAAGGCAATAATCATAAGTATAAATACTTACAGTGCGACAGTGATGGTTTTGTCGGAAGACAAATCCATATTACCATTAACAAAATCGTCTGGAGAGCAAAGCCTCCTAAAAGACTAATCCAATTTATCACCGCTTTCAACCACAAAAAGTCAAACGATGGTCCTTTTGGAGAACAAATCCATAGTATTATAAAGAGTGTTGACTTATCGCAAATTTTCATCACATCGATTACCAACAATGAAACCGAAAAAATAATCATAACTGAATCGTGATCAAGATCATAAAAATCGAACCCCTCAAAAATCTGTAAAGAAATAATAGAGAAATGGTTCACAGACAAAACAAATAAAAAAAATGTTGCGTAGGAATAATTCCCACCAAAATATCGTGAGCCATGTTAATAGTATGGAGAAAGATTAAAATAACAAAATAAAAATGAAGTTAGAAAAAGACCAATTTATAAATATAACAAGTATAATAGAAAGGGGGACCTCCAGTCCAAGGATTCCAATAGCTTCGAAATAGCTATTGGACGCTAAAAGAGCTCTCTTTTCCAAAAAAAAAAAAGACCAGTCCACGCTCGGCAAACAGATAATGTCAGGATTACACTCGTTGCTACGCCACGCACCGTGCCACAAATCATTGCAAGCACCGCAATCTAGAGAAACCAAACTTTTACCAAACGCTGCCAAACACTTGACAGAACCTGCCGCGGAAAAGAAGACTTCCGGCAACCGGTAGTAGAAAAAATGAGAGGACAAAAAAAGGAGAAGAACGAAAAGAATAAAAAAGTATGTACCAGGATATACATTTCGAATCTCCAACGAAACCGGTGACTTTTTCACGACGAAATCGACGGTGATCTATCACTCCAGCGAAGACAAGCTTATCTGCCACAATAACATTTGCATAAGAAAAGAAATACGCAGATGGAGCTTCCGAAAAAAGGTGACAGTAAAGTACTCAAATTTGGTGGAAATACGAAAATCATCACTAACAGTAAACGGTTGTGGTAATCGAAGCGGAACCAAACCGGATCATTAATGATGACAAAATGGTGGCGATACCTGACCTTGATGGATGGAAATGAAGGTTTTTGAGCTTTTTTTCTTTGATCCAAATGTTATAACATATTCTTCTTTTATATTGGTAGTATTTTATATGGTTTAAATATAATTTTTTAATAAATAAGATATCAATTTATTTAAAGGAATTAAATAATCTAATCGAAACACAAACACATACAACAAATAAGACCTTAAGTGTTCTTTGTTTACCTTTCTCTCGTCCCTTTTCTCTCTCCGCCAGCAATTGGAGTTAGTATATATATATATATATATATATATATATATATATATATATATATATATATATATATATATATATATATTATATTTATTTATTTTTAAAAATGTTATAGTATCTTAAATTCAATATTTAATAGGGAGACTTAGAGTTTAAAATTTGTCTCTATTTTTCCAAGCATATCCCAACAGATCGATTTTACAAATAGATCCAGTCCATTTAAAAAAAAGATTCAATTATCTATAAAAAAAACAAAATAATTACATCCCAAATTAAAATATTTAACCCCAATTTCAAAATCAATTGTTTCTCCTTAATTTTTATTTCATATTATCAAATTTATTAAGGGTAAAATTGTATTTAAAATTTAAATTTGGACTAATAGATAAATAAAATCATATTTTGGTAGGTATCGGTAATATCTATTTGAGGCTGGACTTATTAGTATATTGTATAAGTTTTTATACCCAATTGGTATAAACCCCTATTTAATATTAAACAAGAACATATTATAAATTTAAATAATAATACAAGCAGGCATATTTTTTAAGAAATATTTTTGAAAAAACATGATTTCTCAAATAATACCATGTTAAATTTTGGTTTGCTCAGAAGATTATTATTATTATTATTATTATTATTATTATTATTATTATTATTATTATTATTATTATTATTATTATTTTCGGAGGGAACCCGCAGCCGCTACTCAGAGTGCAATGGGTGCGCATAGGGTAAACACATTCAGTATGACGCGATAGCCTGCAAACCAACGCCAGAAGGTAAACCACACAAGGTGACAGGCTCAGCCGAGAAAGCGTACGTAGAGGGACTCGAACTCATGACCTTTGGTCACAAGCATGCTTAGTAGATTATGATTTCTCTTTTGGGAATTGTTAAAAAAACGGCCGAAACTACTCTGTGAAGTCGCTTTTTCTGATTTTCTATATTTACAAAATTGCCACTAGGCAAAAAACCCAAAAAAACCTTAAAATTTTATAAATTACAACGCATGCGACTTCTAACTACTCCATGAAGTTGCAAACACATTTTCAAACACTCACCCTAATCATCTTCTCCAAACTATTAAAAACCATAAATCTCAACAACCCATTTACCCATTTTTTAGAAAACTTCAAAACCTTCAAAGCATGGTAGAAAAGAGTCGGAACCACTTCCAATGCAGGATAACATGGACGCAAAAGAAATATATTACTTTTCCTCTCTTTTTTCGCAAAAAACAAACTTTTGGAAAAACTCGATTTTTATGTTCTTCGCCACTCGTTCGCGTGGATATTGTGAACTGCGCCCGCTTTATGACGTAGAACACTAACCCCACGCCAAGTAATGGCGTATGGAACCTAGTGTATGCCAAAAATGTGACTTGCATACGGGTGTCTACGCCATCCCCAGAACCAAATCTCATTTGGGTTAATACTGATCTTGAATAATAAAATTCTATTTTAGTATACTGATCTTAAATAATAAGTTTATTTAAATATCTTTTAAATAATTATAGTTATTTATTTGTGATATCGACTAGAATTATCAAAACAATTAAAGTAATATTATAAATTTCGATCTGATATGTTTTTTTATAGGAAAAAGTATATACAAACAAACTAATAGTATATAGTAGAAGAGAAAATAAAATAAAAAAACTCGTAAAAATATCATCCGCATGGAAATCTCAAAAACAAAATTAACCAAATATATTTAACCATAAAAATTATATTTAACCATAACAAAATTCAATTTTTGCCTAAATGAAAGATTATGAGCTTTATACGTGGTCTTCAACTTCGTGAGAACCAAGGGACACGATGCCATTTCAGTGTACATCTGGGCACCACCATTAATGAACTTTAAAATACCATACAAAAGAGACCAACCAATCAAGCATAAAACCATAAATACATCCAGTCTCCTCATAACCACAAATTGATCCATAAATACAATAAAAAATATATATATCCATTTGCAGTGTATCGACTCCATAGAAGGATATAGCTTAAATACGCCATATGTATGGCGTGGGGCTATGCTCCCGCGCCACATGTATGGCTTGTGAACCCTGGTTTCCGCCCGTGTTTGGCGGAAACCAGGTCTTCTTCGCCAATCGTCGGCGAAGAACAACAATGCATCAATCCAGCCCTAAACTACCAATCAAAGCTTTATAACACATATCCGAAGTCCTAAACTACATTTTTGAAAACTTACCGTCAAATTTGTTGGTGTCGAGATGTACGATTCAGAACTGAAATGGACGAGGGTGGTGAGGTGAGGTTATTGCTATGCTCGATTCGTTATTGCTATGCTTGATTATGTGGAGTTGCTGCTTCAAAACGGATTGGTGGTCAATTCGGTCGAGGCTTGCTGCTTCAATCTTGTTGTTGCTTCGGACTTAAGGCAACGAAATCGAAAATTGGTAAAAACTCATTGTCTTCAGTTCAGTGGGTGTTTCAGTTTACAAAGGGGTGAGGTGAGTGCTTGAGTGGGTTTGGGGCTTAGATTAGTTGGGTTTAATGTAATTTACTTTATTTTGTTTTTAGTTTAATTTTAAATTAATGAACATAGTAGTATAAATTTATTTGTCTTATTTTAGGCGGATGATTTTCGATTTTTTTAGAGAGAAGGTAGAGAAAAAGTTGATTTTTTTATATTATGGTAATTTTACGGAGTAATTTGTTATATTTAAGTATTTTTGTGAAGGACAAAATTGTCAACAAAATTAACTTTGCGGAATAATTTCAACTTTTCATTTCGTACGACTTTTTTTTTGTGAATAAAAAGTTTAAATTAATTGGAAAGGTTCATACATAATCTTAGGGTAGATCCCATAGAAATACAAAAACAAACATAGCTAAAGGAAATTCATAAGGAGATCCTATAGGAAAGTTCCCAAACGAATATCGAAGCTGATAATACAATCCGACTAGGTGGCTGTGGTAGTTGAGAAGAGATTCCATGATCATCCCATCCGAGATTCCATGATCATCCCATCCGACAATCCACGCTCCAGTCCAGACATAGAGTACCTGAGACAATCATAACAAAAACAAAAAAACATAAGTTAGAATACAAGTACTTTTATGATGGCCAGCTAATCTTGGTTCCAGTAAATCTAAATCGGAGGTCTGATATGATCTGGCAGAATATTGATGAGGCTTGGGCTGGGGAGGATCCAAATATTCTTGAATTCCTCTCTTTCCATATGTGGTATATAACCGCATTGAAACATGAACGCCATATACAGTGGTTTTGGGAGTTTGACCAGTTTGGAGCCTCATCAATCCAAGAGGGCCAACATGAGGAGTGAAAAGGAAATCCAAACTTGTTGCTGGAAAAGGACCATAAGCTCTGAGTGAAACTACATTCAAAGAGGATGTGAGATATAGTTTCAGGATGAGAGAGGCAAAGAGGGCACTCAGCTGGGGTAATATAACCCCAACTTCTAAGCTTATCTTTGGTGACGAGCTTGCCCTTGATTGCCAGCCAAGAGATAAAGGAATGTCGCGGAATATTGAATTTATTCCAAACTAACCCCGCCCATCCCTTGTCAGGGACATGCTTTTGAAGAGCGTTGTACGTATCCTTAATTGTGAAGGTGACGTGTCCTATCTTTGTCGTCCAGTAAGGAACATCCCTCGTTAGAGTGTTAGGAGGGGGGAGGGCAAGGATAATCCTGTGGATTTCGATCAGGTGGTTATGACTTCTGGCTCTCGCCGATCTCAGGTTGGTAGGCCAATTCCATTCACCATTGCTGATAATGTCGGAGACTTTTAGGTTGTTTCCTAATCTGGAGTCTCTGATTAGATCCTCTCCATAGTGAATTGAGAGCGGAAGGGGGAGAAGCCAAGGGTCGTGCCAGAAGGAAGTGTTCAAAACCATTTCGTACGACTTCACATAGTAAAAACGACTGTTTTTTTAGCAATTCCCTTCTCTTCTACATGAGTTTACTTAATTTGAAGACCATTAGTTCCGAAACGTTAAATTATTAAATTATTGTTTAACAAATCAAAATATAATTCCAAAAATTCCAAAATCCGTATTAACTGGAAATTATGCTATTGATTCAAGTTCCTAAGTGGAACATTACTACTAACCCCATCCAATTCCCATTAGTAAAATTTTATTTCCGATCAAAGTTACATATCAGTACACCACAATCTTCTTAGTTATATCTTTTTAAAACTTTTCGCTAGCTAAAAAAAACAACATACCAACCTTTTAGCGAATTTAGATGATTTACTATCAACTTATTAAAAACCAATAAAATGACATTTTAAAAGAGATTCATGTAATTTTTTTGTTATGCGAATATAGTACAATGTTTATTTGACGCGTTTAGTACCAAAGTGTGATTGTGATGATATTTTAAAAATGTCCTAAAAAAACGTGTTCCCTTATAATTTAAACTAATTCTTTATTTTTATATAAATATTTTTTATAACCAATAAAATGAATTGAAAGCAAAAATTCCATACTTTTCATAAACACAAAAAAATTTATAATACAATATAATCTAATAAGTAGATATAGCTTTTTCATATATATAAAGTATCATGCTATTATTTTTTATGTTAACTTTTTATTAAATAATATTTTATATTTAATATTCATATTACAAAAAAATTATATTTAAAAAAATAAAAACCTTAAAAAATATAACATAATGATGTAAACTCTAATTCCTTTTTTATAAATATTTTTAATTACAAATAAAATAAATTGAAAACACAAATTCCAAACTCGATAAATAAACAGTAATAAAAAAATGTTATTATTATTATTATTTACATATAATATTGTTATTGCACAAAATAGAACAAAATTTCATGTCTACATAAAGGACAACAAAAAAATTGTAATTAGAAAACACTAAAAGGAATTATGTAACTAGAACGGTAAATATACCTAAATTTCATATTATAGTCTTACAGACTATATTTATTTTTTATTGTTTAAATATAACATTCCTTTTGTATCAATTTACTCAAAAGAGTTAAATAAACTAAACCAAATAGACATATAATAAAGTAAGACCCCAAGTGGAAAAGAAAAAGTTAATAAAAATTTAAGTTGTTTGTTTACCTATTTTTTCTGGTCTTCTTTTGTTTCCAGTCTTTCTATCTCGGTTCTTTGGTAAACAAAGACTTTTTTTTTCTCTCCCCGATTTTAAAAAATATCCTTTTACCTTTTTTTTTCATCCATTTTACCTTTTTTTATCCCGTTTCTCTTTCGAACTATTTTTTCTTCCATCTAACTTAACTTTGGCCCTAGCGTACGAAAAACCCTTTCCGTCTCTCCGTTCCGCTGTACAAATAGTGTTGGCTCAATCTTGCCGCAATAAAAACCATACCGGACCTGTTACCAAAATCAACCACTCTTTCCGCATGTCGCCTTAGTATAAATATATTATTTATATTTAATTTTTTAAATGTTAGTCTTTTTCTAAGTTCAAAACAAAACAATCTATAAATTTAAATAATTATACAAGCGTGAAGAAATATTTGTGAAAAGAAGGCGATTTCTGGAATGAATACAAAATTAAATATTAGTTTGTTTTGAAGATTATAATTTCTCTTTTAAATGAGCTCAGTTAATTTGAAAACAATTTATTTCAAAACCATTTCAAAAATGGGTTTATTTATTTTTCTATGAGATAAATCTACCATTCAAACTAAATTATCTATTTGTTTTCTATGATGAACATTATCTATTTGTTAAATTATTAAATTATTAAATTATTGTTTTACAACTCAAAATATAATTGTAAAAGTAATTGATTTGAACCATCCTATATAAATAGACTTTGAACAAGTCTACCATCCCAGTCCGATAAAAATTAAATACTGAACTTTTTTTGTTTTTACAATTTCTATGATAAGAAAAAGATGAAAATAAAAACGGAACATACATATATCTTCAGATATCAAGTTAAAGTTATAAAATTTAAATCTACCATCATGAACATGAGTTATAATATTATATATATATATATATATATATATATATATATTATTTTATATTTATATTCAAAATCTTATGTTTAAAGAAATTATATTTTTTTAAACCTTCAAAATATGACATTTTGAATGATTTTACTCTAAAAAAATATTTATTTTTCATAAAATATTTTTAATAGCCAATAAAATAATTGAAACTAAAATAATTTGTTTGGTAGTATAGCTCTTATTATTGTTTAACTTATGCTATTTTTATTTCATTTTGGATTAAATTTTAATGGTAAACATGTACTTCTCAAAATATCCACATATATCAATAAAAATTTCTTTTTATTTAATTAATGTATTCTTTAAAAATAATATATATATAATGTTAGTAGAAAATGATTATATTTGCTTTTTCACACACCATCTAAAGGAAGAAACCTAGTTTTATAGAATGAACGACACAAAATCACAAAATAATATCAAGCCTTTGGCCCTTTGAAAGTTTGAACGACACAAAATCCCAAAATATTATCAAGCCTTTGACCTTTTGAAAGTTTGAACGACACACAAACACATTAGACATTGTAAATGTGTTTGGTAATATCTTATCAGTATTTCATCTGGCACTATGAGTGATAGTACCAGATGAGTTATTAACAAGGTCTCCTATGATATTGAGAAAGTTTGGAGTGAGATCTTGTCAATATTTTGTGAGATAAGACATCATCTTACACCAAACAAACAACTTTTTATTAAAAAACCTATAGAAACCAAACAACTAGTAAGACTGTTTCCATGTGAAACAGCAAACTACCTAAGAACCAACAAAATAGAGTGGAACAGTTTGTGTAATTTCTTTTATGCAGAACTCTTTTCCACCTTAACCATAAATACAATACAATAATCACCGCAACAAGACAGCAGAGATCACTATATTGTCTAGGGAGTTCATTTAAATTCTGTTTGTCCGTAGCCGACAAGCCGAATTATCAATAATAAAGCTTCAACAGATAGAATACAGTAACTGATACTGTTGCCGACTATTTATAGTCAAGAACCAGTTATGGCACGGTTGCTATACAGCAGATAAACTTTATTGTAGATATTTTCAGGATATGTATAAATATAACCAAATCTAGCGGTTCTTCTGTATACCTACCTATAGACCAGGTCGGTAAACGACATTCAAGTTTGTTTCCACCCTCTGAACAGCTCTTCTCAAGCTCCATTCATAGAAGAACTCTAGAACAAGTCGAATTGCAGTTCCAAGGCCAAGCACGACAATAATTCCTGTTATGAACATCAGTTTTTAAGAAACTACGCAATAAGAAAACACAAGGGAAAAACAATTTGAATACCGATTATGATGTTGATAGGGAGTGCAGAAACACCAAGGGTAACAGATATCAGCACATCCAGCATCAGACCACCAATGAGGATTGAGAACGCCACCCAAAGGGGACTGAAACATCCCTGTCAAAGAGATCATTCCAAGCAAATCAAGAGATTTTAAAACTACTTGCGTATCTCTAAATTAAGAATAAGGATCACCTTAGTTATAAACTTATTTTCAAATAACGGACTGTAAGGCTTTGGATTCGTATAAGGAATGTACTACAAAACATCCCTGACTCCTGAGTTATAACTAGGATTAGCTAACAAATGAGTTGTTTGAAGTTGGCTCAAAAGAGATTTATAACTAGGACTAGCTAACAAATGAGTTGCTTGAGCTTGGCTCAAAAATCAAGCTCAACCCAAGCTCAAAACCCGCTCGAAAACATTAACATAAATAATATATACTTAAAAGCTATACATGTACATAAACATGGACACCTCATATATAAGAAGATTTATAAAGAGAAAGAGTGGTATATTGGCAATCTTTCCACTTTTAGATTCAAATTTTGGTTTTCGAAATTTAAAATTCAACCCTAGCTCAAGTTTTGTAATTGTTTTTTACCAGAGCTCGAGTCTTGGCACTTATATTCTAGCCAAGCTCTGAGGCTTCGTACTTATGTTCTACCTGAGCTTAAACTTCCACATACTTAGCTCGGCTCAGCTCGATTCCAGATCTGCCCTCTGTAATATCACACTAACCTAATGGCTACAGTTATCCTCTAAAATCTTACCCTTGCCCTTTGTTCACTTGTTGTTGGAGATTTTAACTCTCCAACACAAGTGAACAAATGGCTTGTAATACTCTTTGCTCAAAAGGAATGGATGAATTTAATCTTATGATCTTAGACTGTAAGTTAGAAGACCCTGGATACATTGGATCAAACTTTACTTGGACAAATAATCATAAATGGAAAAGGTTAGATAGAACATTGCATAATGATAAATGGAGAGAAAATTTTAATATAACAAGGGTAAACCATTTAGCCAGAACATGTTCTGACCATTCACCATTATTAATTGTAGTTTCAGTTAAATCTACATATAAAAAACAATCATTTAGATTTCAGAATATGTGGTTAAAGCATGAAGATTTTCTTAAGACTGTAAATGATAACTGGACTAAGCAGATACATGATTCTTCTAATATGTTTGTCTTTTGGTCAAAACTTAAAAGGCTTAAGAAACATTTAGAAACTTGGAATAAGGAAACATTTGGAAACATTTTTTATTACTTAAGTAAAGTAGAAGAAGAAATAAAAACTGCTGAATTAATGTTAGAAGAAAATGATTGCCCTGAAAACCAATCTAAATTAGCTAGTCTAAATGTCACGTATTCAATATTGCTTGAGAGAGAAGAAACTTATTGGAAACAGAAGAGTTAATCAAATTGGATTATAGATGGTGATAATAATACTGCAATGTTCCATAACTATGTAAAGGAAAGAAGATCTAAAAACATTATAAAGGGAATTCAGGAGAATAATAGTTGGACTGAAGATGATAGTCTTATTGGGTCTTCTGCTGTGGAATACTTTTTTAACCTGTTAAACAAAACTCCTATTCAAAGAGACCTTTCTTCAGTAAGAAATATTATTTCTAGGATTATATCTGCTGTAGATAATGATAGTATCTTAATATTGCCAACTTTAGATGAACTTTATGCTGTTATTAAGAGCTTGAATTTTGACAGTGCTTCTGGAGTTGATGGTTTCAACTCCAGATTTTACCTTTCTTGTTGGTCAGTTATAAAAGATGATCTTTTAAAAGCTGCTATAGATTTCTTTTTAGATGTAACATTACCAAAAGGTTTATTTGCAACATTAATATGCTTAATACCTAAAATCAAATCTCCTAAAACTTGGATGCATTTTAGGCCTATAAGTTTGTGTACTGTCCTTAATATTATCATTTCAAAGCTTATAAACTTTAGGCTAGCTAAGTTACTACCTCTAATTATATCTAAGGAGCAAGGAGCATATGTAGAGCATAGGACCATTCAAGAGAACATTTTAATAACTCAAGAGTTAGTTAAGGATCTGAATAGGAAAACTAGAGGAGATAATATAATTATAAACTTGGATATGTCAAAAGCATTTGATAACTTAGATTTTAATTTCATTTATGATGTAATGTTGTCATTTAGTTTTAGTGATCAAGTTATTAAGTTGATTAAGAAAAGCATAGAAAATGTTTGGTATTCAGTTATAGTTAATGGTAATTCAAATGGTTTCTTTAAGTCTGTTAATGGTCTTAGGCAGGGAGATCCTTTATCTCCCTGTCTTTTCATTATAGCTGAGGAGTTCTTAATTAGGGATGTGAATGACTTAATTAATCAACATAGTTCTATGTCATATAACATGAAAAATTTAGTGAAAATAAACTGCTTAGCATATGCTGATGATATCATTCTGTTTTTAAATGGATCTCTAACAAGTATAAAGAAGTTAACTAAATTTTTAGACACCTATCAAATTCTCTCTGGTCAGCAAATAAATAGACAAAAGACTACATTTATTACATCTTTAAGAATGAACAGAACAAGAGTAACATCCTTATAAAGCATTTTAGGTTTTAAGCATGCAGACCTTCCTTTTACTTACCTAGTAATTCCAATTCATTCAAACAATCATTCAATTCACTTTGAGAAATTAATTGATAAGATAAGATGTAAAATCTCAGACTGGAACTCTAGAAAGCTATCATTTGGAGGCAAAATAACTTTAATAAACTCTGTTCTAATGTCATACCCCATATACTATTTCCAAGCTATTAAGTTACCTTTGAAAACAATATTTAGGATTGATAAACTGTTAAATAAGTTTTTGTGGGGGTCTAGTGAAACAGACAAACATATAATATGGTCTAGTTGGGACAAATTGTGTAAACCATATAATGAAAATGGATTAAACATCAGAAACATTAGAGATATTCAAACTTCTTTTTTATTTAAACTATGGTTTAATTTTAGGAATAATAAAACCCTCTGGTCAAATATGATGCACTCAAAATACTGTAATAACATTCATCCATTGCAATCTACATTGAGAATATCAGATTCTAAAATTTGGAAAAGAATGTATGAAGTTAAAGAAAGAGCAGAAAAACATATAAGATGGAAGTTAGGTGATGGTAATTCTGATTTCTGGTTAGACCAATGGTACAATTCTAAACCCTTAATAACTTTAACAACACTCAATTCTAATCATTATACACAATCAAAGATAAATGAATACTAATAGATAATGTGTGGAACACTGATAAACTCCTGAATATGCTGCCTGTTAAATATGTGAATGAAATCATTAGAATAAAGTTTAATACATGTACATCTGATTCAATCATTTGGAAACTTTCAATTGATGGAAAATTCAACTTAAAGAAGACTGTTAATGAAGTAAGAATCAAAACCATTACATCACAAATAAAAGATAAAATCTGGAATAATACTTCCCCAAAGAAATGTTCTTTCATCCTTTGGAGAGTACTGAATAATCTATTAAGTGTAGACATAAAGCTTCAACAGAAAGGTTTTTGTTTAGTATCTAAATGCACTAGGTGCCAGAATTTAGAAACTCTTAATCATGTTTTCGTGTCTTGTGAATCTGCTTGGTATATTTGGTCTTACTTTTCTGCTAGGTTTAATATAGATATAGGAAATCATATGACAGTAAATCACATTATTAATCTTTGGTTATTGTCTACACCTAAAAGAATACATATGAGAACCATCCTACCTTCTTTGATTGTATCTCTATCTGGTATGCTAGAAATAGTTTCAAACATAAGGGCAAAATCTTATCTCCCAAAAGGATTATTAATCATGTATTATTCATGCTTTCATCGTTAGATTCAGGATTGCATTTGACTAGGAAGCATTGGTCAAAGGACCTGCACTTAGCTAAGGAATTAAGATGTTTTAATCATGTTAAAACTTCTAAGCCATGTTTGTATGTTGCTTGGTCTCTGCCTACTTATAATAGAATCAAATTAAATTGCGATGGATCCTCATTATACAATGGTGAGTCAAGTTATGGTTTTATTATTAGGAACATCTTTGGAACTGTTTTAATAGCTAAAGGTGATATAATTGGGAAGTGCTCTCCTCTATTCGCTGAAATCTTAGCTCTTATAAATGGTCTTATGTATTGCAATGATCAGAAATTAACATCTGTAGATATAGAGATAGATTGTCTTAGTTTATTCAACATGCTTGCAATAGGTAAACACCCTTGGCATTTAGATCAAATTCTTCAATATTACAGATCATTGATAAAACCACAGATGACTTTACAACACATATATAGATAGCAGAATTTTGCTGCCGATTGTGTGGAAAAACATGCATTAAAGATATAGTCTAAATTTACAGTTAAATCAACACATTCATTGAATGAATTGAATGCAATTACATTGCTTGAATCTTTAAATTTGGGCTATTTTAGGTTTTTTGAAGATGACTAATTGGTTTGGCAAGTTGAAAAACTTGACCTATATGGCTTCTGTTTTGCAGGAAAAGGAGCATGGTGTGAAGCAAGTGGATGGAGTGAAGGCACAAGGTCACCTAAGATGAACTACAAGAAGTAGACTATAAAATATTTGCAAGAGGAGTACCAATAGTCACAAAATTGTACAACAAAATAGTTAAGGTTGTTCAAAATGTATCAGAAAGTTGAACATATGTAATAACTTTTTTTAACATCAATAAAATCTTATTTCTTGGGAAAAAAAATAATACAATGTTTATTTGACACGGCTAGTACCAAAGTGTGATTGTGATGATATTTTAAAAATGTTTTTTTTCTAAACAAAAAAGCTAGTTCCCCTACTACATAATGATTTAAACTCTAATTCTTTATTTTTATACAAGCACAAATTAACTTTTCATAAACACAAAATTTTAACTTCTATGATTATATTGTTTATAATTTTTTAATTATACAAATAATACAATATAATCTAATAAATAGATATAGCTTTTATATATATAGTTTTTTCATCATGCTATTATTTTTTATGTTAACTTTTTATTATAATAATATTTTATATTTAATATTCATATTACAAATTTTATGTTTAAAAAAAGAATATATTTTAAAAACCTTAAAAAAATATAACAATGATATAAACTCTAATTCTTTTTTTATAAATATTTTTAATAACAAATAAAAATAAATTGAAAACACAAATTCCAAACTTTTGATAAATGAACCGTCATAAGAAAAAATTGTTTTATTATTATTATTATTATTATTATTATTATTATTTACATAATATTGTTATTGCACAAAATAGAACTGAAAATTTAGAACAAATCAAAACTTAGTTAAAATAGAACTCTTATTCAGCTAGGTATTTTATGCCTACATAAAGTAAAAAAAATTGTAATTAGAAAACACTAAAAAGAATTATGTCACTAGAATGGTAAATATATTTAAATTTCACGAATTAATACAACAAAATATTTTATATTAAGTTTTCCAAAACTATTAATATTATATATATTCGCTTTAATTTAATATTCATTTACTTTAAATAAATTTTATATTAAAAAGAATCTTTACAACTTTTCCAAATGTTATAACATATTGTTATTTTATATAGACCATATTTTTTATGGTTTAAATATAACATTTCTTTTTTATCAATTTACTTAAAGAATTAAATAAACTAAACTGAAAAAAGAAAAGGTGGAATAAAACTCTTAAGTTGTTTGTTTACCTTTCTTTCAAGTTTTTCTTTTTTTTTTTTGTCTTTCGCTCTTTGGTAAAACAAAGACATTTTTTCTTTCCCCTCCAATTTAAAAAAAAATATCCTTTTACCTTTTTTTTATCCCGTTTCTCCTTCGAACAATTTTTTCTTCCATCTAACTTAACTTTGGCCTAACGTACAATAAACCCTTTCGGTCTCTCCTGTTCCGCTGTACAAATAGTGTTGGCTCAATCTTGCCATAAGAAAAACCATACCCGACCTGTTACCAAAAGCAACCGCTATTTTCGCATGTTGCCTTAGTATAAATGTATTATTTATATTTAATTTTTTAAATGTTAATCTTTTTCTAAGTTCAGTTTTTATTATTAACTTATTTAAAAACAAAACAATCTGTTGTAAATTTAAATAATAATTATACAAGCGTGGAGAAATATTTGTGAAAAGAAGGCGATTTCTCAAATGAATACAAAATTAAATATTAGTTTGTTCTGAAGATTATAATTCTGTTTAAAATGAGCTCAGTTAATTTAAAGACAATTTATTTCAAAACCATTTCAAAAATGGGTTTACTTACTTTTATATGAGATAAATCTACCATACAAACTAAATTATCGATTTGTTTTCTATGACGAACATTATCTATTTGTTAAATTATTAAATTATTGTTTTACAACTCAATATATAATTGTAAAATTAATTGATTTTGACCATTATTAAATTATTGTTTTACAACTCAAAATATAATTGTAAAATTAATTGATTTTAACCATCCTGTAAACAAACCGAACAATTCTACCATCCCAGTTCAATAAAAATTGAAATACTTAATTTTAAACTTTTTTTGTCTTTACAATTTCTATGATAAGAAAAAGATGAAAATAAAAACGGCACATACATATATCATAGATATAAGTTAAAGTTATAAAATTTAAATCGACCAATCATATAAATAGGATATAAATAGGAGTACCTATTATTTTTAAAAAATCAATTATACATATAATAATTACATATCATGGACATTGGTAGTAATAATATTTTATATTTTATATTTATATTCAAAATCTTATGTTTAAAGAAATTATATTTTTTTAAACCTTCAAATTATGACATTTTGAATGATTTTACTCTAAAAAGAATTTATTTATTTTCATAAAATATTTTTAATAGCCAATAAAATAATTAAAAACACAAATTCCAATGATAAATAGACTGCCATAAATACAAAATTCAAAATTTTATGATTATATTGTTATTATTATTTATTTTTTCTTTTTTCTTTTTTTAGTTAATTTGATTGTTATTATGATTTCTCTTTTCGGAATTTGAATCAATTACAAAATTCAAAAAAAATTATATTGTTATTATGATTTCACTTTTAATTGATTTTAGTTAATTTGAAGACGATTTGTTTCACAACCAAAACTAAATTGTCAATTTTTTTTATATAATTCCAAAAACCCGATAGTAAGTGAAAATTATGTAATTGATTCAAAATCCGAGGTGAAATATTACTACTAACTTAAAAATATATATATAAATAATGTTTTTATATTTTTTTTAAAAGAAAAATAAGTTTAACGATTTTAGAAACCAAAACTTTAAATATCGCCTATCAAAACCCAAATGATTTATTGTTAAATCACAAATCTTGCGTTTTTAAATTTATTTTAAATACATAAAATCACATTCTACTATAAATTTAATTAATATAAACATAATACAAGCGAATAAATATATATTTTAAAATGGGATTTTTTCAATGACAAAATTAAATTTGAATTATTATTATTATTATTATCTTTTAAATGAGTTATTATAGGACTAGAGTAAAAATTGTTTCAAAACTATTAAAAATAGGTTTGGTTACTTTGTATGAGAGGGTAACCAAAATTAAATTAAAACACTTAAATCATTCAAAGTTTAGACTACTGCATTTGGAGTGTTAGGAAACTTTGAAGCCTGAAAAATTGACATACTTGACAGAATTTTGTACTATTTATTTTTACAAATTTTATATGCTATGAAAAAATAAAAATAAAAACAAAAACCCATATAAATACCTCATCAGATATAGGTTGGAGTTATGAAATATATGATCAAGTTTAAATTAAAATCCACAAGTCAAATATATAAAAGTTAAAAATAATGATTCATTTAAACTAATATGTATATCGATGGTCATGCTATTATTTGTAATGTAACTGTGTATTAAATAATATTGTTATATTTTATATTTATATTAAACAGATTGACCAAAATTATGATATGATCTCGTGTTTTTTTTATTCACAAATCTTATGTCTAAAGAAAGTATATTCTTGGTTTGATAAAACTAAAATGATTTCCTTGGTCCGTATAGCTCTTATTATTGTTTAGCTTAGGTTATCTTTTTATTTCGAGATTATGTTTAATTTTGGATTAAATTTTAATGGTAGACATGGTTTTTTAAAGCTTAATGTCACTTAAATTATGCCACATATATCAATAAAAAATTATTTTATTTAATTAATGTATTGTTTAAAAATAATATTATATAATGCTAGTAGAAAATGATTATTTTGCTTTTTCACACACCATCTAAAGGAAGAAACCTAGTTTTATAGAATGAACGACACAAAATCACAAAATAATATCAAGCCCCCTTTGAAAGTTTGAACGACAAGCCCCCTTTGAAAGTTTGAACGACACAAAATGGCAAAATATTATCAAGCCTTTGGCCTTTTGAGGTTTGAACGACACACAAACGCATCAGACGTTGTAAATGGGTTTGGTGATATCTTATCAGTATTTCACCTGGCACTATGAGTGATAGTACCAGATGAGTTATTAACAAGGTCTTCTATGATATTGAGAAAGTTTGGAGTGAGATCTTGTCAATATTTTGTGAGATAAGACATCATCTTACACCAAACAAACAACTTTTTATTAAAAAGCCTATAGAAACCAAACAACTAGTAAGACTGTTTCGATGTGAAACAGCAAACTACCTAAGAACCAACAGAATAGAGTGGAACAGTTTGTGTAATTTCTTTTATGCAGAACTCTTTTCCACCTTAACCATAAATACAATACAATAATCACCGCAACAAGACAGCAGAGATCACTATGTTGTCTAGGGAGTTCATTTAAATTCTGTTTGTCCGTAGCCGACAAGCCGAATTATCAATAATAAAGCTTCAACAGATAGAATACAGTAACTGATACTGTTGCCGACTATTTATAGTCAAGAACCAGTTATGGCACGGTTGCTATACAGCAGATAAACTTTATTGTAGATATTTTCAGGATATGTATAAATATAACCAAATCTAGCGGTTCTTCTGTATACCTACCTATAGACCAGGTCGGTAAACGACATTCAAGTTTGTTTCCACCCTCTGAACAGCTCTTCTCAAGCTCCATTCATAGAAGAACTCTAGAACAAGTCGAATTGCAGTTCCAAGGCCAAGCACGACAATAATTCCTGTTATGAACATCAGTTTTTAAGAAACTACGCAATAAGAAAACACAAGGGAAAAACAATTTGAATACCGATTATGATGTTGATAGGGAGTGCAGAAACACCAAGGGTAACAGATATCAGCACATCCAGCATCAGACCACCAATGAGGATTGAGAACGCCACCCAAAGGGGACTGAAACATCCCTGTCAAAGAGATCATTCCAAGCAAATCAAGAGATTTTAAAACTACCTGCGTATCTTTAAATTAAGAATAAGGATCACCTTAGTTATAAACTTATTTTCAAATAACGGACTGTAAGGCTTTGGATTCGTATAAGGAATGTACTACAAAACATCCCTGACTCCTGAGTTATAACTAGGATTAGCTAACAAATGAGTTGTTTGAACTTGGCTCAAAAGAGATTTATAACTAGGACTAGCTAAAAAATGAGTTGCTTGAGCTTGGCTCAAAAAATCAAGCTCAACCCAAGCTCAAAACCCGCTCGAAAACATTAACATAAATAATATATACTTAAAAGCTATACATGTACATAAACATGGACACTTCATATATAAGAAGATTTATATAGAGAAAGAGTGGTATATTGGCAATCTTTTCCACTTTTAAATTCAAATTTTGGTTTTCGAAATTCAAAATTCAACCCTAGCTCAAGTTTTGTAATTGTTTTTTACCCGAGCTCGAGTCTTGGCACTTATATTCTAGCCAAGCTCTGAGGCTTCGTACTCATGTTCTACCTGAGCTTAAACTTCCACATATTTAGCTCGGCTCAGCTCGATTCCAGATCTGCCCTCTGTAATATCACACTAACCTAATGGCTACAGTTATCCTCTAAAATCTTACCCTTTCACGATCTTGTCGTCTGTAGGTGGGATCCACCCTCCATACCCAGTAATTTGACTGTTCATATTAAACACAAAAAGAAAAATTAATTATAATACAAAAAATGCATGATTACCCTTTGCTTTCTACGATATGGAGATGATTCTACAACTACAATCTCTTTTTTTCAACATCGTATACCCAATAAAGACTAGAAAACCATTGACAACAACCAGCAAGATGAAGTTCTGAAATTAAAACACTATTGTTTGGGAAAAAATAGATTTATATGTGAAATACCAAATCTCATGCTTGAATTAATGAAGAACGAGCGAAAAAAAGTCATCTACATTCTACAATTATTATCACAGTTGGGAAAAAATACTTACATTATTAGGCAGGGATGGTGGAGGAGGTAGCACATTGACAGCTACCGCTCTGTATATAGAATATCGATTGGTGATATGAGGTCGTATCGTATGGAAAGGAAACAAAGCAAACCAGGACAAAGTTAACTTACTGGCATATTTCACACTGGTTTGATCCTTTAGTGCGGAACCAGGCATCAATGCATGACCTGTGTACTTTTGAAAGATCGCCGCGACAGTTACATCCCAGATCTATCAGTACTTCATCTTTCTCCTGTTGACAAACCCTGAACAAAACAATACCTAATAACTTTGAGTCTAAATAATCGGGCTCAATCTAATCTTATCTAGTCCGATACCATACAATACAATACAATCTTATATATCACAAGAATATTGAAAATAATTACAAGGAAACGTGGCGGGCACACGCCAAAACAGAACACTTGACATCGTGATGCTATAGTTCTTACCGGCATTGCTCACCAGAACTTGTAGTTCTTGACAAAGAACATTTTTTGGGCAACTCCTCTTCACCTCCTTTTGAAGGATTTTCCGGGTTATTGCTAGAACTACCATTGGTCACCAGAATCGTGAGCGCTTTCGAATTCTCTAATGATTCCCCATCAACCGGGTCATGAGATAAAACCGTATCCGGTTTCTCCTGCTTCTCTTGCTTCTCAAGATCAATCATGGTAGATTTAGGGACAGGAGTATTGCTCCCGTTGGAGTTCTCATCCTGCATCTGATTCTTGTGCTGTACTACACCTTCAGCCATCAATTAACCCCCAAAGAAACGTATCCCAGAATTGTATGTTCCTACAAGAGCTGAATTCGTTTGATTTAAGAAGGCAGAGCCGAATTACACCCAATTAGGTAAATTATAATCTAACTTAATGTTTTAGATACATGGCGAACTAAGCTAATAAAGCTTTAATTGCGAATAGATGTAAGAAAAGCTAAAGCGGAAACTGAAATGATTGGTGAGACAGAGCAGTAATTAAGATATGCGATTGAGCATAAGGAAGAAGAAGAACTGGGTGGTATGTACCTGAGAAGTGTTGCAATCGTGTACTACAAGTGTTGAGGAAGGAAGCAAGTTAAATTAGAGAGCAGGAGAGATTTATATCTATATATAGATATATATATATGCACAAAGACAACCACTTGAATCTTCGGCTTGGTTTGGTTTGGTTTTTTTCTTACTAAAGTCAAGTCATTTTCTCAGATTAATTCGATTAATTAGTTAAGCTTTGGTGTAAAGGTTAAGATTGGTTAGGTCATCCCAGGTAGATATTGCAATTTAAACACAAACCGTGGTATCTGATTTTGTCTTTTTACTCTTTTTTCTTCGGGTTTTGTTGTATACCATATATGACGGTCTACTCCAATTCCGTCCCTTTTAAAAAACAAAAGTTTGAATCTCTAAGTGAAAGTATTTATATTCGTCAACTAATTTTATTCTTTTATTCCAAATAAGACTTTCTATCGGATATGGAGTGTTTGGTTTTACGTATAGTACTTTAACTTGTACTTCAGAAATATAAGGGTAGGAAATGCCAAATATAATTTTAAATTTGAACTTGACATCGGATAGATTTTCACAATAGAATTTTCAACAATTGAGTTTCTCAGTTAACTATCAATTACTTGAGAATTAATGAGATTTTTTGTATTTTGAAGAGTAGGGTTTATCCAAGGTTTTCGAGACCACATCCGAGCATTCTTAGTTGATTAGAGAAGTAGTGATCGGTTTGAAGCTGGTATTGATCTGCATTATAGTTTTGTCAGGTGTTACTGCATGTACCGAAACTTGTTAGTGCAAAAGAGATTAGTGTAATTAGATCTTTATATTTAACATATAAAGAGATATACATGGAGAGCAGTAATTCTTAGTTTAGGTCTGGGTGAAATCCATTTTCGAGACTATCCAACAACATAATGGCTCTGAGCTGATTAGGTATATGATTCTCATTTATATCAATCTTGAACTTGCACTTATGAGTCCACTTAGTGAGCCGGTCCGCAGTTGAGTTTTGCTCCCTGAAATGTGGATAATTGACATGTTTGCTGATATCAATTTCATGCAGCAATTAAGTCTATGTGAAAGAAACCATGGTACATTTTGATTAGTAACATAGAAATTACAATGTTTGAATCAGACTCAATGCCTATGTTAGTAAGTTTTAATTTAGAGTATAAGAGTGGACCGTTGAGGAGAGCTCGACTTTCAGCTATAATAGGGGTTTGTTTTCCATATAGCCTACTAGTAGCGGAGATGATATCACCCTTCTGATTTCTAATTATAGCTCCACCACTTGCTTCACCATTTATAGAGGAAGATCCTTCAATATTTAGCTTTAGTCTAGTAGCAGATGGAGGTTTCCAGTTGATGTAGCAAGCTTTTCGAGGACTGTTTAAATTATTGTAGCATCCAAGTTCTAGTGAATAATTTGCATCCTTATCCCAGTGAACTCTTTTGAAGAGATTAGCAACATCAAGTCTTTGAATTGTGTTTGTAATTTTCCAAATAATGGTAGAGGTTGTAGCACTGATTCGTTGATGTTTAACCTTGTTTCTATTAGACCATAAAGACTAACAGATTATTATTGGGAGGATAGTGCGAATATGGATTTCTTTTGTAGTTGACCAGAACCAGGACTTGATTACATGGTGCAAAGTCATATGTCTTGCAATGTTTACGTTAAATATTATGTTTAAGTAATGACATACCTCCCAAGCTACCTTACATTGTACAAAAAGGTGAGTGATTGTTTCACATTTATCACAATATTGGTATTTAGAGGCAAGAGATAACTTCCTGTGTTGGAGAACTGAATCTATTGAGATCCAGTTATTCAACATCATCCAAATAAAAAAGAAACACTTCTTTGGAGTAATTGAATTCTAGGTTATTTTGAATAGAGAGGATTTATTTCCTTTGGGCTTGATTTTCTCCGAAGTAGCTTTAGTATTATAGATTGATTGTCGTGTTAGAGTCCATTGGATTGAGTTTTCTTCAGAGTCCTTTATATAGAGTCTTTTGATTTTGTCAATGTCTGAAAGAAGAACTTTGTTTAGTAGTTTTGAGTTGTTCCATACGCCAAAATTCTTCCACTTTCCCTTTAACATGCCAATTGTTATAGTTATTTGAGTTAAGAGAAATTAAAGGCTTGTTGGAGCACCATGAGTCAAGCCATAACTTAAGTTCCCCTTTTCCTAATTTCCAGAAGATGAAATATTCTGCTAGCTTCATAACCTCTAGAAGCCTCTTCCAGATTTTGGAATTATAAGATTATTTATGGACTTTCATAGGATATTGGACTAAACAATATACCAGAGCTTATAAGTAAAATTTGAAGCAGTTTCTTCTAGACTTCTGATATTTAATCTTCCTTCTTCGTATGACTTACAAATGGTTTTCCAGCATGAGATTGCTTTGTGTTGATCATTGATTCCCCATAAGAATATTATAATGATTTTTTCTATTTTATTTGTTACAAATCTTGGAATGTAAGTGCTTTGAAGTTGGAAGGCTAGAACAACAAGTATGAAAACTTGAATAAGTGTGAGTCTTCCTCCAAATGATAAGAGTCAGTTGTCCCAATCCTATATTTTGATTTGGTTTTTGTAACAACGTCTTCAAAGTGTGATGCTCTGATTCTAGTGTGTATATTGGTACCAAGATACATCATTAGAAGGTTTTTATCTTCAATCCAATAGAGTGTTCAATATAATGAATTTTAGTATGAGAGAATTTATTAGATAAAATGAAAAAAGTTTTGTGTTTTGTTGATGACCTGCCCATATATGTCTTGGTATATTTGTAGGAAGTTTATAATTTTGTTGCACTTGTTGTTGAACCATTGTAGAATATTATCATGTCATCAATATATACTAGACATTGAACCATTGTTAAGCTTGATTATTTAAATTTATGGCATATGTTGTCCAGATTTAGTCCTTTTAGACCTCGGATAAGAAACTCTTCAGCAAGTATGAAGAGACTTGGTGAGATTGGATTACATTATCTAACTTCATTAGTGGATTTGAAGTAACCTCCTCTCTATTTATTCTTACAGAGAAAAAATTGAACTAATTAAGCTTTTAGTCTTGTCAACAAAACTATTAGAAAAACCGAAAGCTGTTAGAATCTTAAGAATAAAAGGGAAGTAGATTTTATCAAAAAAATTCTTCATATCAATTTTGATGAACATGTTGCCTCCACTGATTTTCTTGTTTAGGTCGTTCAATAAATCCTGAGCCAATAGAGTATTATCGTAGATATTTATATCTTTAACAAATCCACTTTATTCTTCAGAGATTAGTTTAGGAAATAGAGTAGATAGTCTGTCATTGATGAGCCTGGAGATGATTCTGTTAAAAACTGTACAGATGCTTATAGGTTTGTAATCGTTTCGAGTCTTATGAAAATATTTCTTAGGATTTAGACAGATGGTTGTTGCATAAACTTCTTGTAGGACAAAGTCATCATTGTAGAAGGCTTTGATGGATGCACACTGATCATAACCTATTATAGACCGGCATTTTTGAAAGAACATAGTGTTGAAACCATTAACACCAGAGACACTTAAGGGGTTTAGGGTATTCATAAAGCTATGAATCTCTTCATTTGTTGAAGGTTTCATTCAAGAAATGTTTTCCTCTAATATGATGATATTTGGGATGATATTGGATAGAATATGGATATCTCTTTCAATAGAATGTTCTGTTAGAAGGTTTTGAAAGTGAGATATAACAGAGAAGCCAATCTCATGTTGATATCAATCCATGTTTTTCCTTCGAGAATTCTAGATATTCTGCCTTTATTCTTCCTTTTTTTTACATAGTTTTGGAAAACTAAAGTGTTTTTGTCTCTATCTTGAAGTTATTTTCTACTATTTTTTTGCTCCCAATTAGATTTCTCCCTGGCTAAGAGTTGTAGATGATTTGTCTTAGGGTTTTCCAGATTAATCTTGTCTTTAATAGATTTAGTTTCCTGATAACTATTCTCAAGAAACTTGACTTCTTCCTCTGAATTGGCTAATGCATTAAAGATATTGCCAAATGTGTCATTGTTCTAACACTTTAGATTGGTTTTTAGTCTTTTTAAATTTTACCAGAATATTTGTAGAGGAGGACCACTCGTAGATTTTTCATTCCAGTAAGTCTTAACCATACAGTAAAAGTCAGGATGAAGAAGCACATGTTTTGGAATCTAAAAGAGGTCTTCGTTTTTTCAGATGGCTGAGTAATTGAAATGTAAAGGGGATTGTGACTAAATCTAGCTTTGGCCATGTGAGTCACGGTGGTGGTATCAAAATAGTTAGACCATGCATTATTGATCATCACTCTATCTAATTTCTTCCACTTGTAGGAGTTGGTCTAGGTGAATTTGCTTCCATTAAAACCATATTCAGTTAATTTACAGTCACTTATGGTGTCATTAAAATCGTCCATAATTATCACACAAACATAGGAGCAAGTTAATTTCTCAGATTGATTTGTGATGGTGTTAAAATCACCCGTCATAATCCATTCTGTTGAGTTATCCGCAAGTTTTATTAGATTATTTCATAATTATAACCTTTAATATGTGGTGCATTTGGCATAAACAATAGATATTATAAGTTATTTATTGAAAAGAGAGTGATTAACCTTAAAATATAGAGACTGAACCCTGTTTTCTGTAGGAGTTATGTTGAAATCGTTGTTCTAGAAAATCCAAATCTTGTTTGATACATTAGAAAAGTTGCTTTGGTAGCCCAATATTCTGAAGAGAAATGAGAATATTCATATATTAGTTCATGAATTTCATAAAGATTGTTTTTTTCAGATCTGATGATTTATTTTAATCTTCTTCTAGTGGCCTTGTTCCCAATTCCCCTTACATTTCAACATAAAATTTTGAATGTCATTTGGAAGAGTCAGTTAGAGGCATGACAATCGTTTTCTTTTGAGTTGATTTGGATGTGATTTGGTTTCTAGAAAGGTTGTAGAAATTTTTTCGAATTTTTTGTTTTCATGAGATGAGGCTTTAGGATATGAGGGAATACTACCTATTCATTTAATGGTTGGAGAGGGTGGAAAAGACTTAGAAATTTCCTTATTTTGTTTTAAGTAATCATAGATCTAATATCTAGTGTTGAGAGCTTTATTAATCTCTTTATCTGGAATTTCATATATGTGGGTTTCTTGCAAAGTGTTGGTGTTAATGCTTAATAATATATGTTGGTTTGTAATCATGGTTTTGGGAAGGATGGGTGATGTTATGTTGATGTTGACTTATTAATTGATAAACTATTTATTAAGTTGGTTGGACTGGTGGTTGTTGAATTAAAAAAATTGCATCTTGCTTTTGGGATTCTAAACTAGGATTTGTAGGATTATTTGTTACTGACTCCTGGACTATAATTGATTTGAGTTTTGGCTTCCGTTGGGCTGTCAGTTCTGCTTGTTTGTCATAAGAGTGCTAATTTTGTTGAATTGTTTCTTCTTGAGGAGTCATTCAAGGTTTTGATTTTCTGCAATCCTGTTTTTGTGTCTAGTGTGGCGGAGATCCGTGTAGTAGTCTGGTCTGATACTATATCTAACTTGCTATCAAAAATATTTTGATTTTGTTGAATTTTGTTCAATAGAGTCTTTGATAGGTCAATTTCTATCCAGGCCTTAGAACAGTTGTAAATTCCTTAGTTTCTTGAAGGAACCCATACATCTACTGGACTTCCTAGAGACTTTGCTAAAATCTTAATATAGTGTTTATTGTACATATAGCTTGGAATACTAGGAAAGGAAACTCAAAATAGTATATTAGAATATATTTTGAGAGTTAAAATCTAATGTCCATTTTAAAACATGCATTGTATATTGTCCAACCTTCTAAACATTATGTCTCCATATTCTTTTCAAATATTCCTGTTGGTAAGAATTAATGCGGAATTGATAAAATCAGGAACACAAATCTTCTTAGGGAATTTTAAGTAGTGAAAAGTGCTTCTGATTATTTCATAGGCATAATTAACTTCTTCAGCCTCTTTATAGACTGAGTGAGTTAGTTAGAGAAATGGTTACATAATGGTATATTTGCAGTTCAACCCTTTACATTTCTCCTAAAGCCTAATTTAACCCTATATTTACAGAACTTATCACTTTAGTCCCTATCAATTGCACTTAGGTCCCTGAGGAATATCTTTCCTTATCAGTAGCCCCCCTAGTTCTTATACAGACATTTATAAGAACTATTAGCTCCTCGAACTCTACCTTGAGTCAATACAACTTTCTTCACTTTATCTCTTTATTATGATTGAACCCAATGATTTGTGACTTCTCCTCGAATTTGTGAATAAGTGCAAACAGATTTCCCCATCGCTTCGAACTTGCCAACTTGAAGTATAGCTTCGCCTCAACTTCGAACATTATTACTAGGAACGTAGTTTTGCTAATACTTCGAAATCTCTGATCCCTACTTGATAGATTGATTAGACCTTTAATAGTAGACCCATGACACTACACGCTTTCTTTTCGTTTTATATTCCACCCAATGAGAGCAACTCACTGGTTTTGCCTCTCCATATTCTCAACGTCACTCCTTTATCCTATAAATACCCAACTCTTCATTCACTAAGAACTTTTTAGAGAAATCACCTCTTGAACCATCTTCAACCTGTTCTTCATCTTCAACCTGTTCTTCAAGCCATCTTCAACCTGTTCTTCATAAATCTTTAAATTACTTCATCTTTTTCATCCACCAAAGCAACCTCTTAGATTGATACCATTGTATGAGAAGATATCCTAAATACAAAAGATCTAAACCCAGAAAACCAGTAAAACCAAAGAAACCTCTTCGTCTTCATCTTTAGCTTCGCAACCAGAAACTAATCAAGAAACCTTTCCTCCTTGAAATCAACCTACTTCTCCATTGCTAAGACCTCATCGGAAATCTAAAGTTGTCACTTTAGACAAGCCACCTACTGACAAAAAACCACAACCCAAATCACCTGTGCTTCAAGTTGAAGCGACTAAAAACCTTCAACCCAACTCACCTCCTCCTCAATTCGAGGCTATCAAAGTTAAACGTGCCAAAAAATCACCTTTTCTAGCAATGGGTGAAGAAGCAGAAAACTCTTCTCCTCCCCCACACTCTTCTCCTCCCCCACAAGAAATGGGTGACGTTACACCAGAGAGTAGTCAGCCAATTCCTGTGACTCAACAGGAGACTCAAATCCGAAGTCACTCTAATGAAGTCACTGATGAAGATAACAACAAAGACGATTCTGAAGCTACTGAATCTGATGCCGAAGAGGAATCCGAGGCTGACGGTACGATCCCTCCAAAGAAAGTTCGAGGAAAGAAACTTTCCATTACACTCCCTGAGGATGTTGCTGTTTTGGTCCAAGAAAATCTTCAGCCTCTTTCTCCTCGGTACATTCTTGCCCTAAAGAATGTACCCTACACTTACTACCTCGAATCGGAGAAAGAGGTACTCAGAAAACTGTGGGGATTAACAGATAACATGACCCTTCGACTACCAGTGGAAGGAGAAACGCCTCTGAGCTGTCAGAAGGATGAATTGGTAGTCTATCCAGAGCTCTTTAATTGGGGACTTCGATTTCCCCTCGATCCCATGATCGTAAGGTACTTTGAAATTCTTAAGCTGTGCCCAACACAGGTTACCCCAAACCAGTTATTTACTTTATTCTCCGCCATTATGGTGTCGAGGCTAGGGGGCATTCCCCTCGAAATCGAGGACTTCATCTCAGTGACCCAAGTCTCTAATGGGCCAGTTCTTCCTTTCTATTATCTAACTTTGGAGGATGACCTAAAGATAATCGATGACCTCCTCGAAGCTGATAAATTTTGGAAGCAAAGGTTTGTTTTCCTATCAGGAGCTTGGGAGAATGGCAAAGAGATTTCCGATGCTAACCCCTCAAGACTCACTCTCACTTGGAAGGATAGCAGTAAGTAACATCTCTCCCCCTTCCTTAGCCAAACCAGTTAAGTTTATTTGTCTAACTGTTTATCCCTTTTCTTTCTCAGAAATTCCGAGGCGATTTAAGAGTCGTCGAAAAGAAGCCAAGGTCATCTTTCAGCAAATGGCTGAATGGGCCGAAAAATCCTGGGGAAATGGCTTTCACTCAGCCTTTGAGCCGATCAATTTTGTGAATAGCCATCTCTGGCGTATATCCTTAGGGGCTGACTTCCCTCAAGATCTGATGATCCCACCGGATCCCATCCTAGCAGTTCAGAGGATACTTGCACCAGATGGGAAATGGTATCTTCCGACGCGGAATCGAAGTGACAGCCACTTACCATTGAAAAATAAAGGGAAGCAAACCCTCAAAAAACCCAAAGCAATCAAGGCTAAATCTTCCAACACCTCGAAGACTAAAAGAAAGCGAAAAGCATCTGCACCTCAGCTTCCCCCCATTTCCGAAGAAGATGAACCTGTTCTAAAAAAGAAAAAGGACAATTCTCCAAAGAAGAAAAAGAGCAAGTCTGGTACGCCCAAGAAGAAGAACGAGGCTGATATGCTAGAGGAAGTACTAGCTTCCGAGGTGCATGGGAAAATTTTTATCGAAGAGAACCCTGATGGAGGACTAACACTAGGAGATAGTCAAGTGGATGATTACCTCAACCTTGAAAACTTCAATTCAAGCGGGGATTTTGCATTTACTGGCAATGATTCTCGACCTACCAATTTTGCTCCATCAACTTCTACTGGGGCTGCTATGGCTTCGACATCTAACGCCATCGTTCTTGTTTGTCAGCAACCAACAATCTTTCCCAATTCAGACAAATCTGATGAGGTAACTTCGATCCTTCATCCTTTTGAAAACTTAAGTGCTGCAGCCAACAAATTATGTGAAGAAGTAAAAAATTCACATGCACAATTGGAGCTTCTTGCACAAAAATTGATCAAGAGCAAAAAGGAAATAGAGTTCGAAAAGACTTTGAAAACAGAGGCACTTCAAAAATTCGAAGCTGAAACAGACAAACTTGCTAAAGAGCACAAAGAAAAAGTCGAAGCTCTGGAGGCTTCTCATCGACAAGCTCTTGAAGACCTAAATTCTCAACATTCTACCGCAATTACCGAGGCAAAGCAAAAATCTTCCGATGCTGAGAAACTTGTTAAAGAAAATCAGGAGAAGCTGAAGAATTGCCAAACTGAGTTGACTACGCTTCGAACAAAATTCGAGGAAGAAAAGAATGCTGCCGTCAAAAAGGCCGAGGCCGCTGTTGGCTCTTTAATGCTTGAAGGTATCAAGAAAGCTCAAATTGATACAGCTATTCAAATTCTTCGAGAGGTTCATGCTGCCTGTCCAAGGTTGGATTTAACGAACCTTTGGAAACAAGTTCCTGAAGAAAGTCGCCCAAGGTAAGCATTCGAAGTGCCACCAAGTTCCTCAGAAGAAGAAGATGCTTCAGAAGAGTCATCGGAAGAAGAAGATGCCTAATAGTCTAGGCACATTATGTTTGTTTTTTGTGTATTTGGCTAAGTAATTCTCACTTTTTTGTAGACTTCGTGTTTAATCCGATGAACAAGCAACTTTTCTTCCTCTTAAAATTTTATCTTAAACTTTTGGTGTACTTATTTAAATTTATCACTTCGAAAATTAGACGTATTTATTAATGGAGGTACCTTGGAAATTAAGATGCACTTATAAGACGTGGCACCTCGGAAATTAGATGCACTCATAAGACGTGGCACCTCGAAAATTAGATGCACTCATAAGACGTGGCACCTCAAAAATTAGATGCACTCATAAGACGTGGCACCTCGAAAATTTGGTTGTTTCTTCAAAGCTATTGCTTCGGAAAATTATTCTTGGTCAACTTTCAAAGATGATCAATCTTTGCCAAGTTACCAAAATAATAAATCACTCATCATAGTAAACAACCAATGGCCAAAAGAAATTTTATTAAAAAATTCAATATCAACCAGACACCTCGTTAAAACCTTTCTGGGCCAACAGATAAGGAAAGAGTATGTCTGTTTTACAAAAATTCGAAGTTTGAATTTACTCACAGTACAATTTCAAATGCTCTATATTCCAAGGATGTTTGAGCATCCTCCCTTCTCGATCTGACAACCTGTAGGAACCTGGCTTAACCTTCATTTTGACTTCGTAAGGACCTTCCCAATTCGGGGCCAATTTTCCGAGGTGCTTATCCCTAGTGTGAAGAAACACTTTTCGTAACACTCGATCGCCAATTTTGAATTCTCTCCTCTTAACTTTAGCATCGTACCTACTTCTCATTAATGTTTGATAATGGATCACATTCAAATGTGCTTTGACCCTTTTTTCTTCCAACAAATCAAGCTCCACCCTTCTAGCTTCATCGTTATCCGCATCAGAATATTGTAGTAGTCTATAAGAAGGCAATGTAGATTCAGCAGGGCACACAGCATCCATTCCATATACTAAAGAGAAAGGAGTCTCTTTTGTAGCCTCTCTAGGGGTTGTTCTATATGCCCATAACACCTCTTGAAGATAATTTGGCCATTTCCCTGCTGCTCCTGCCAAATTTTTCTTCAAGCCATCCAAAATAGATCTATTTGTAACTTCCACCTGTCCATTTGCCTGGGGGTGGAAAGGAGTGGAAAAGCATTGCTGTATCCCTTTCGAAGAGCAAAAAGAGTCCATTTCCTTGTTATTAAATTGAGGACCATTGTCCGTCGTTATTTTTCGAGGTACCCCAAAACTGTAGCAAATGTTACTTTGAATAAACTTGATTACATCCTTAGCTTTTGTCCCAGCTAAAGGTTCTGCTTCTGCCCACTTCGAAAAATAATCAACCGCAACAATAATCATCTGTCTTCCACCAGAAGCCATAGGTAATGGTCCCACTAAATCAATCCCCCACCTATCGAAAGGAACCGCCTCTGAAATTGTCATTAGGGGTACTGCTGGTTTGTGTATTAAATTTGCATACCTTTGGCAAGTATCACAGCTTCGAACTAACGACTTGGCATCTTGCAAAATAGTAGGCCAATAATATCCTGCCAACAATACCCTACGCGTTAAAGCTTTAAACCCACAATGAGCCGATCCATCCCCATCATGCAGTTCGGATAGAATGTTCTGAGACTCTTGCTTGCTTAAACATCGTAGCAAAGGTTTCGACGCAGACCTTTTGTACAATACCCCATCCAATACCACATAGCCAAGGGCCTTATACTTTATTTTCTTGAGCAAGTGTTTATCAAGAGGTAATACTCCCTTCGAAATAAAGTTTAACAAGTCAAACCTCCAATCTCCTCGAGCGCACATCGGATCATTCACTACCTCATTAACAACTTCACACTGCTCAGAATTCGGTATGATCGAAGGCGATGGTTGTGTTATGATCCATGGATATTCTTCAGAGTAAGCCATTGTTGCCAAAGAATCAGCCATTGTGTTGCTACCTCTTCGAATATGCTCCACTTCGACATTTTCAAACTGTGCCATCATTCCTCGAAGCTCTTGTAAGTACAAAACCAAACGTTCCTTTTTAGCTTCCGATACTCCTTTAACATGGTTAACTACCAACTGTGAATCTGTTTCCAAGCGCACAAATATTGCTCCACAAATCTTTGCTAACCGTAATCCTGCTAGCACAGCTTCATATTCAGCTTCGTTATTTGAAGCATGAAAGCCAAATTTTATAGCTTGAAACATAAATTCCCCTGTTGGTGCCACCAATTCAACTCATGCACTTGACCCTTTATTACTGGATCCTCCATCAGTTCGTATCGTCCACGTCGGTTTCTCGTTCACCTTTTCACCATCTTTCTCTTCGGATCTGCTTGAGTGAAACTCCACCAAAAAATCTGCTAAGGCTTGAGCTTTGATAGCTGTTCGAGGAGAGAATAACACATCGAAATCTCCTAATTCCACAGACCACTTGGTCATCCTTCCTGAGATGTCTGGCTTTTGCAAAACGTTTTTTAATGGATATGAAGTTCGAACCACAATCGTATGTGCCTGGAAGTAAGGGCGCATTTTTCTTGCTGCCACTACTATACACAGTGCCAATTTTTCGAGCTTCAAATAGCGCTTCTCAGCATCAACCAAACTTTTACTGACATAGTAGACAGGCTTCGAAATTCTCGTATCTTCACTGACCAGAACTGCACTTACTGCATAATCCGACACTGCTATATACAAAAATAACTGCTCACCTTTTCGAGGCTTTGATAATATTTCAGGAGAGGACAAAATATGTTTTATCTTTATAAAGGCTTCTTCACAATCCGAAGTCCACTCAAAATTATTAGGTCTTCGTAGCACCTGGAAAAAAGGCAAGCACTTATCTGAAAAACGAGAAATGAATCTGCTCAAAGCTGCTAACCTGCCCGTTAACATTTGCACTTCTTTAATATTCCGAGGTGAAGACATCGATATCAGGGCCTTCAATTGTTCTGGATCCACCTCGATTCCTCTTTCACTAATCATGTACCCCAAAAACTTGCCAGATCGAACTCCAAATGTACATTTTTCTGGGTTCAATTTCAATTGTATGGCTCTAAGATTCAAAAACGTCTCTTCTAAATCATCAATGTGTTCATCATCACTTTTACTTTTAACAAGAATGTCATCGATGTACACCTCGATATTTCTCCCTATTTGTGAAGCAAACGCCTTATTCATCAGCCTCTGATATGTTGACCCAGCATTTTTCAATCCAAACGGCATCACTCTGTAGCAGTGCAATCCTCTGTCAGTGATAAAAGTCGTGTTTTCTTCATCATTTGGATTCATTCGAATCTGATTATACCCCGAAAACGCATCCATAAATGTCAAGATTTTATTTCCCGAAGTGGAATCCACTAACTGGTCGATTCGAGGTACTGGAAAATGATCTTTTTGACAGGCTCTATTCAAATCCGTGAAGTCCACACACATTCGCCATTTTCAGTTCTTCTTTTTTACCACCACAGGATTGGCCGTCCACCTCGGATAATTGGCCTCCCTGATATGCCCCATCTTATATAGTCGATCCACCTCGGCAACTATGGCCTCGGATTTTTCCAACGAAAAGGCCCTTCTTTTTTGAATTATCGGTTTGACCTTCAGATCAACCGCCAAGCTATGACATATGATATCACTTGGGACCCCCACTACGTCTTCGGACTTCCACGCAAATACATCCAAATTTTCAGACAAAAAGGTCAACAACTTTTCTCGCATCGATAAAGATAACAGAGTCCCAATTCGAAGTACCCTGCTATTATTGAAAATATATTCTTCTATTTCCTCATTGACCACCACAGAACTCGGGGTTGACCTCGGATCATCAATTCCCTCGTCTAATCCATCAGAAGACAACCCCCAAACTGCTAATTCTCCATCGGATCATCAGAACTTTTGCCCCGTAGTCTAAATGCAGCAGCGTAACATTCTCTCGCCACCTTTTGATCACTTCGCACTACGCCGACTCGGTCCTCGATCACATACTTCAAGCATTGATGAACTGTAGACACTACAGCGTACATTTTAGCCAACCACGACCTCCCAAAAATAGCGTTGTAGCTCGATGGACAGTCCACCACCACAAAAAGTACTTGTACTTTCTTTTTGAAAGGCCCATTTCCCAAAGAAATTTCACCCTCAAACTCTCCTATCACATTTGTTGTTGCGCCAGTAAACCCTATGATAGTCCTTTCTGACCTTTCAATTCGAGGCGGAGCAGTTAGCCTCTCATATGTTGACTTGAAAAGCACATTAGCAGAGCTCCCTGTATCAATCAGCACTCGTCGAATCTCCACCCCGCATATTTCTGCTCCTATGACCACTGCATCTTCATGTGGCCCAGTAATCCCCCTCAAATCATCCCCATCGAAAATTATAAAGGGCACATCCTTTCTGTTGCTTAGGTGTGCCGATGCTCCTCCCTCAATCTGTCGTGTTAAATTCACTATATGCCTCTTTCTCGAATTATTAGTGTTGTTGGTCATCGAATCTCCCCCAAATATTGTTAGTGATTCGAAGAAGGCACACAAATCTCGAACACGTCCCTGACGCATCGGCTCATCTATTGACATTAACAAAAGTCGACTGGGGTCTGGTTCGACATATTCCGAGGCCACATCAAAATCATCACCTGCAACATCTAAAATCATCAATGCAGTTTCCTGCTTAGAATTAGGATTACCAGTTTTCGGAGCTGCAACTTTAGCATTCTTCCTGACATACTCCAGCAACTTTCCATTTTCGATCAAAATTTGCATCTCCTTCTTTAGAGCGATGCAATCATTTGTATCATGACCAACATCATCATGATACCTGCAAAACTTATTATTGCGCTCCTCTCTTGGCCTGTTAATTGCTGGTGGCTTTCTAAAATTTATTGTTCCCCTTGTTTTCTCATATATCGAAGCCACGCTTTCAGTCAGATCCGCATAGTAATCTGGCCTTACCCACACATTTGATTTGGATCTAAACTGCTGCTGATTATTAGAATTGTGTTGATTATATCCCCCTTGGTACGAGCTCGAAGCTCCTCGGTTGGAAACATTTTGATTGCTCTTCGGACGTGAGGGGTTATTGTTCGACGTGTTAGATTGTCCATTCCCATTCTGAATAGTACTAGCACCTCCTCGAACCCGCGTCGATTCTTCGACCTTAATCTGATCCTCAACCTGAGCCATAAGAGCTCCAAACGTTAACGCCCTGCGCCTCGTAGTCTCATCGGCTAAATCCCCAGGCAACAGTCCTTGCCTAAACGCCGTCATTGCCACACTTTCTTCACAGTCATCTAATTCAGCCTTTGTTGACACAAACCTCTTAGTGTAATCCTTTAACTTTTCTCCTACAGCCTGTTTGCACTGTATTATTGTGTCTCCATTAGCTCTCATTTCCTTGCTTCCCACAAACTGTCTTCGGAAAGCGGTATAGAAGCCTCTAAAATTTGCAATTGATTCCTTAGGAATCTTGTTGAACCATTTCAGCGCAGTTCCCTTAATCGTCTGAGAGAATGCTCTACACACCAATTTATCGTCATCTTCGAAATTAGTCATGTAATTTTTAAATTGCTCTATATGATCATCGGGATCTTGAGTCCCATCAAACTTATCAACTTTGGAAATATCAAACCGCCTCGGAAGCGGCACAGATCTGATCTCCCTGATCAATGGTGAGTCCCTCCAGTCGACTCCTTGAACATACTGGTCTTCATTTCTCATCCCCACAGTAGCATATAAGCTTGACTCACCTTCATATTTTCGAGGCGAATATTTCCGAGGCGAATATTTCCGAGGTGAATATACTCGCCTTTCTTTCCTTTTCCTTCCTTCTTTATACACCCTAGCTGGTCGGAGCTCACGCTCTGCTCCTCTTGAATGGCCTCGAGAACGTTCGTACCTCGGTGTTTCATCAGACTCAGAATCTTCGAAATCCTCTTCATCAGTAGAGTTCACATACAGTCGCTTTTGTAACTTTTATTTCCTCTTTATCCCGCTATACTCTTTTTTTTGCTCAAAACGTGTTTTACGCTGTTCATATCGATCATCGCCATCGTCCATCGACTGATCCGACTGATCATTCTGATCGCCCCCTGCTATCTTAGACCTAAGCCTAGCACCATCATTATTTCCCTTCTTTTTTACCAATTCGTCAAGCTCTGCCACCTTCCTTATCATCTCATTCATTTTTCCTTCAAAATCAAATTGGATTGATTGAGTTGGAATCGATTTACCTGCCTCTTGCAGATCGGACTTCAGTGTTTCCATAGCTTTTCGAACAGATGGATTGTCACCTTCCTCTGGATTCATCTTCAATCAGCGAAAAACTTAAACAAAAATATGAAAATTCGAACGAAAAGCTTTGCAAAACGAAAACTCGGACGTCGATTTCTGATCTGTTGATCAAGGTATCTTCGCCCCCTCCTTCTAGCGCCAATTTGGTAAGAATTAATGCGGAATTGATAAAATCAGGAACACAAATCTTCTTAGGGAATTTTAAGTAGTGAAAAGTGCTTCTGATTATTTCATAGGCATAATTAACTTCTTCAGCCTCTTTAAATAGACTGAGTGAGTTAGTTAGAGAAATGGTTACATAATGGTATATTTGCAGTTCAACCCTTTACATTTCTCCTAAAGCCTAATTTAACCCTATATTTACAGAACTTATCACTTTAGTCCCTATCAATTGCACTTAGGTCCCTGAGGAATATCTTTCATTATCACCTGTAAGTCCAATTCTATTGTGATGTGTATGCGGTCCTATATTGTCAAACCGTGTTGACCTCTGAATCCAATGGTATTGAAAAAAGCCTGAATTTCTTTCATGAGTGACCTCTCATTAGAAATCGATAGTATAAATCAAATAAAATGGGATAGTCGAGGGACTATTCACTAGTTTAAGCCTACTAATCTACATCATATTGTCAAACCGTGTTGACCTCTGAATCCAATGGTATTGAAAAAAGCCTGAATTTCTTTCATGAGTGACCTCTCATTGGAAATCGATAGTATAAATAAAAGAAAATGGGATAGTCGAGGGACTATTCACTAGTTTAAGCCTACTAATCTACATGAATTTTAACTTTGTAATGTAGATAAAAATGTCAAAAGAATCAGTATGCTCCATATCAAAAATTCCAAATATTGTTTTGCTCACAAAAGAAATAAATAATCTTCAAGAAGAAGTCAACAATTTGAGAATCAATATCAACAGGTAACTTCAGTTTTTTTCTGTAAGAAAAAAAAACTAATTACGCAACCATTTTACTCGTAGTTAGGTAACATTTTAACATATAATTACGCAACCATGTCCTAGCACATCTAGAAATGCATTTTTGCAACACAATTGAACGTAATTACGCAACCAAACTTTGAGAAAACTTTTTATTTATTTTGAAGTCATAAGTTATAAATCTAGAGGAAGACATCATTAAACAAATTAAAGAATTGAAGAAACCCACAATGACACAGTGGCGGACGTACATAGGGGCTTGGAGGGGCGTTGGCCCCCGCTTACCGTAAATTATGGGTTAATTTATATAGTTTCTTTCGGGATATTAGGTATTTTAACAAAAAAAAATTAATTTAAAATCTGAAATAATGATCATTTTTAATGAAAAAATTAATTTAAAAACATGAAATAATGGCTATTTTAAGGAAATATCTAAATTAAAATCTTGGATAATTATTATTTTTAAGAAAAATTGAAATTGAAATCTTGGCTAATAGCGGTTTTTAAGTCAAATTTTAAGTTCAAATATTTATAAATTGGAAGATGTAGTTCAATATTTATAAGGGTGAAGCTATTTCCTCCATAAGATTTATTATTTCCTCTATCTTAATTTTTTTAAATACTTAACATTTGTTTTTACTTTTTTGTCCTCAATTTACTTTCCAATTTATATTTTTATGTCACTATCCACTATCCAACCCTTATTCCAAGGGACATATCATTAAGTCAAATTACAGCCAACATATATCATTTAACTTCTAAAAATTGAACCCCAAACACAAAAAAACTCAAATTTCTTAGAAATTAATCATGAAAAAGGAAGAAACTACAACTAAAGATCCAAACACCTCAGAACATAACCAAATCAACCAAAACGACAATTTAATCTTGTAAATATGACAACAAACAAATATTAGAGAGTCAGAAATAAAAAAACAAGTTAAAGTTTTTTAAAAATAAATAAACAAATCAAAAACAGATTTCTAAAGTTTTATAAAATTAATTTGATACAAAAAACAAGAAATTTATTCATGGAACTCAGGAAACAAATTAAAAAAACATCATAGCAAGAGAGTTTCGGGCACTGTAATTTTTTTGTATATCGAGTGTGGACTCGTTATTAATAGTACAACCGATAGATTAAAAAAAGATTTAAGAGAGATTTGCCAACCGATAGATTAAAAATAGATTTAAGAGAGATTTTTACATTTGATAGATTGCTTCAATTGAAAGTGGTGGCTAGGTGTTTTTTCTCGATTAAAGAGTTGATGATTGTGTATTTATATTGGATTAGAGTTTATGGGTGGAAGTAAATATGATGAGTAGAAGGTTACTGGAAAATATTAAGGTAGATTTGGTGTTTTGATGGTAGCTGGAGAAGATTGTAAATATGAGTGTTTGAAGTAAAATTAAAATAAGGGTAAATTAATAATTTTTATTATGGAGAAAATAACAAAGTGGAGTATATTTTGAAATATGGAGGAAATAAAAAATCTTGAGGAGGAAATAGCTTCACCCTATTTATAATGATTCTGTAAGTGTTGTTATTTTTTCTATTCAATTTAATTTGAAATAATTTGTTTCAATTTTATTGGGTTTAATTTTTCTCGCTAAAAATATTTTTTTCTTTATATTTGTCTTCTTTTATTGTTTTTGAGAGATTTTAAATAAAACAAACTAAAAAGAGGGACAAAAGGAAGAACATGAAAGAAGATAGATATTTTAATTAGATAGACGATAGACGAAGAAAAGGAAGACGATAGAGATTTTAATAAAATAAATTAAAGGATGCAGAGATTTAAATTTAATAAATTAAACCGAAAATAAGAACATCGCTTTATATAACATTGATAACCCAAATTCAAAGTTACGTATATAAAAAAAACTTACATATTAGTGAGTACATTTACTTATTTTTTTTTAGTTAGCAAATTTGTATTTACTTCAATCATATCTTTTAAATATTATTTAAAGTATATCTTAAATAAAAATATTCATTTTATTACTTTATATTTTTTGAAATATTTTTTAATTAGCATGATTTGCATTTATAAAATAATTAATTTTATGTTTGAATATGTTTGTTAAAGAGTACATGTTGAAATATTTTTTAATTTTTTTAAATAAAATAATTTTTTTATATTATAATTTAAATCCATATATTTAAAAAAAAAATTACATAAAAAATTTGATTTAATTTAATCTATTTTTAAAAATATATTTTATATAACAAATTTGATTCTGTTTGATTTTTTAAATATCTTTTAAAATAACATATTGAGATATATTAATATTTATTGTTAAATTTTATTTTTATATGTAATAGATAATATATTAATATATATTAAAAATACCTTAAAATAGTTGTATACAATGCCGAGAAACATTTTTTTAAATGATAATTTAAAATTGATAATAAAACCATTTTATGACCAAAGAATCGTGTAGAATGGATTCTACAAAATTTTGTTTAACCCCCCTTACTTTGATTCCTGGATCCGCCACTGAATGACCACAATAAAAAAAATAAAGAACTATAAGAATGAGATGCCAGTCTTAAAGATTATGTTGAAAAGTGGATAGGAAAATCAACCTATTTTCATAACCATTTGCAATGAGATTGTGCGTCAATTAAAAGAAGATCTTGTATCAAACATGATAGCATAAATATTTGGTTTCTTTCTAAACCATAAACATACAATAAGATATTGATAAATTCTCTTCTGCAGTCAAAACTATGTTTTTTTAAAAGTTGTGTGTCACTAAACTACACTCTTTTTTTATAAGGAGTATTAAATTTTATTATTATTTATTTATATATTGTTATTTCACAATTGCAACAATTTATAATGTAATTACACGAGCAAATAAAGTATAATTTCGCACTCCATTTACAGAACATAAGTCTATTTACATAACAAAAATGTTATCACGCAACCAATTGTAACGAATCCTGCAACCGATTACAACATAATTTTACACCCAACTACACTTGTATTTTTTCACTGCATATCTCTTTTTCTACAACAAAAAATAACGTAATTTCGCACCCTACTAAAAATAGTGACTTTCTAACTAAAAATATCCAAATTCCAATTGTTTGAGAGAAAAATATTACAAATAGAATAAAAAGAACATATCAAATTTGAAAAAACAAAAATAAATTATGTTATATATTTTTTCTCAAGTTCTTCTATTATGACCATGTTTTACAACGTTCACATTTTGATTTTAAAACAATTCTTCGCCTTGAGATAAAATATGTTTTTTCTTAGGTCTTTCGATTTTTCCTGCAAGCTAGGTAGAAGAACAACATGTGATAAATTTGAATTAGAAGCTTAACTAAAAGTAGAGCAAGTTTGTATCCTCTAAGAGTAAGTTTTGTTATAAGAACCTGTACTATAGCATGCCTTCACATATGTCGCAGGATTCCATTAAAAATTAAATATAGCAAGCATGTGAATAAAAGAAACATTCAATTTACCAAATACCATGACTAGATTTGTAGTTTTAAAGATCAACAATCAAACATGTTCTGATTAAACTTTAAACGATACTTCTTTAAACTACCAAATAATCCACATACAACATTATTCAACATTGTTTTTAATCTTTTTCTCAATATCCGGACACAACTCGTTATTCGAACGTAAACAATTAAAGTAACGGTTTGATATATGGGTTATAAGCATAACCCTAATTTTGTCCAAACATTCTGGAAATAGGTGGGCTACAAAATTTCTTTAATTTAATTATTACAAGACTCAGTTAGACTAGAAGCCATTAAACCATAACGTTTACTTATAAAGTACGCATAATCGTACTTTTCAAGCGGGAGGTTTTCCATGAAGGTAAGTGCTTTTTTACCATATACTTTCAAAAAATCATGAATATGTAAACTGAATAAGCTCTAATCGGATGCATAAATATAATATTCTAAAATATTGACCATATTCATCCTTAAATCCTTTGATCTACGTCTCAACGCATGCTTCATATATCCAATAAGATAATAGAGACAGTATGAATGGTAACCATTAGGGAAAATAGTTAAAACATCATTAACTATAACTAGGTGACTATCATATATAAAATTGATGCGACGACCAAGTAAATAAGGCTTTAATGTCTCAAAAAACCATTGCTAATTATCACCATCTTTAGCTCCGGCAATAGCAAATGCTATTGGAAAAAGACGTACATAAGTATTAACTCAATGAAGTAATTTAACAACCCCTTATGTAATTTCTGATTACGAAAAAAACTAATTACGCAACAAAGTTTCACATAATTAAATAATAGGTTAATACGTAATTACGCAACAAAAAATAATTATACAATTTTCATGAAATGGGACTAATTCCGCAACAAAAATCTAATTATGCAACTAATATGCATGTAATTCTGCAACAGGTTAACGCGTAATTCTGCAACCAAAATAGAATTATGTATTTAGACATGATGATTTTAAAAAAACTTACCTTTGTTACCATATTTAACTATTGCAAAAAGTAAAACCTCTCGACCGATACCTATAAAAATATGCCATCAATAAAGGATATGAGACAACAAAACTGAAAACCTTAAAGATAAGCTCCATAAGATATAGAATATCATTTAGAAGAGTGTTTGCGTGCATCATATTCCACCAGAAAATCACTTGTTATGTCTAGACTCTTTAAGGCCTTAATATAACCATTTTATATGTTGAAAAAAGTAAATTTATCTCTGAAAACTTCCCTTCTAGTTTTATCTAAAGTAAGCCATGACATACCTTAATAAATATCTAAAACATAATCAAATTTTAACATAAATTGAATATTTTTTAAGGTTAATATCACTTATTGATCTAATATTGTCACATATATTGTTTTATATCAAATCGAAAGTTAAATGCCTTTTCTTTTCTAGTCGAGAAACCTGGATAACACTTATGACCACCAATATTTTTTCTAATAATTATATATCCATTCGATTGATCAATTGAAACAGAAAGCCTTCATGGACATTATTTTCTCTCTTTCATCGAATAATGAACACTTAATTTTTATTTCAGATCATGAATGAATTTATAAGTAAATCCATATTCGATAGCAAATCAAGATAAAGCAATATATGTATGGATGTAAAACCACATTCTGATACATTCCCCACACTTTGAATACTGCCAAACCAACTTATAATATCAACCTATTGTTTCTTATGTTAAAAAAATGAACATCCAAACTAGGTTTTCCAATTGATAGATTATCTTTAACTATCGAATCAATACTTTTTAATGATACCGTATCAAAATCATGGACCTCAAATTATAGTTTCCACCGTTTCAACAATCTCAATAATAGTATCTCGACCTATATTATGGTTAAAATACCAAAAATCCAAAATATTCAGATAATCCAAAATTTGTTTTCTAAAAATCATTATGTTCAGATAATAATCAAAATATTTGCGTGAATGTATAAAATTAAAGAATCAACATAACTAAAACAATCAAATAAATTATGAAACAACTACATAATAATTTCATACACACAAAAATAACAAAAACAAAAATCATCTGAATCGATCAATAATTGTAGAAAAACAAAGTTTATTAAAGGAAAAATAAAGAAGTGATAAAAAGATTACAAAAACAAACTGGTCAAAGAGAAAAATCCTAGAATCTAGTAAAGAATAAATAATATCGAAGAACAAATCATAAACATAAAACAAGAGTATGATTGGTATTTTGAAAATCTAGGTGGTTATCTGTACTTTTAACTCAAAATCAAGTGGTTATAAGTGTTGGAATATATTTATTTAATATATTTATAGACTAACAATAATTTGGACCGATATGCTAAATAAACATATTCGATTATTGTCTTAAGGAAGTCCAAATTAAAAGTATTCGAGTTAATTATTTAATTAACTAAATTGGACCTATGGGTAAAAAGGCGTTATGGGCTCAAGTGTGGTAACCGGGTTGAATTTGGGCACTGTGATGAAGAGGGCCCAAATCTCAATACTTAAACCTGAATTAATAAATCAGGGATATAAATTGAATTATCAATTTATTGGGTTATGGTCCGGACACAAGGAAGTAACATAGGATGGGCTTTACAATGTTGGGCTTCACATTGTAAAATCTATAAATAAGGGGCTAGGTTTAGGTATTTCATCACTCTAAACCCTAATCAGAAATACGGCCGCTTCCTTAGTGTCTGGAAACTTTTCCTTCTTCTCTAATCTGATTCTGCAGTTCTCTTAGTTTCATAAACGGAATCGCCGGAGAACGTGGAATCGCTAAAGAACGCAAAAGAACGCTAGAGAATACTAGATGGATAGCAGCAGGCAAACCCGTAAGTATTCTTGACTTTCTGTTTCTTCTATAGATGAATCTAGCAAAATGGTTTTATTATTTTTTCCGCGATTTGTTATATATTATTTGATGCGATTTCGGATAATATATAACAATTGGTATCAGAGCCAAATAAACCCTTTTTGGATTCAGTAGAATAATCAAATAGAGTATTGATAGACAAAGATGCATATTTTTCTTAATCGTAAAGAATCCATGTCATTGGGATTATGTGTTAATTGAATTGGTAGGGCATGGATTTAGGGATTGTATGAAAAGCATGTTATGTGATTTATTGAAATTGCAATTTTTATAGTTTGGGGATTTTTTTTATTTCGGGTAAAATTAGGGTTTATTGATGTCTGGAATTTTTCTCCCAAAATTAGCATCAAATCAACCCTAAAATAACGAATAAAATCAAAATTATTGGGACAGTGGCTCATCGACAGCTTAACCCCTGATGTTAACGCTGACCGAAGGCTGTCCGGCGATAAACACAGTAACCGCCAAAAGAATAGGGACAACAAAAAATACCCAAACGATAATAACAGCATGATGAATACAGGTTGGACCCACCCAAAACAATTGGTGGGCCCGTTTAGGACCTGCAGCCTACTGCAAATTGCAGCAGGCAGGTAAGCTGCTGCGATAGCCTGCTGCAAATTGCAGCAGGGCTTAATATTTGTAGCAGCCTGCTGCATGTGCAGGCTGCTGCAAATATTAAGTTAAATAATAAAAAAATATATTTATTATTTTTTAAAAAAAAAAGTTATTAATTTGAAAATATTTGAACAATATATTTCACAAAAATGATACTTTGATATTTTTTGTATGTTTATTTGTGAATTAAATTGTATGTGTGTGAATGATTAAATGACGATGCATGACTAAGGTTTCGTAGACCGGTAGGTGAAATTAAGAAATTAATTTAATCGGCCCTCCGGAAGGTTAAAATTAATTTTCTTAAGGATCCTAGGCTTCGAAATGTTCGGGGATTAATTTAAATTCAAATATTATCGGCCCTCCGGAAGGTTCACGTTTGGGTTTAAATTAATTATGAACGGGAGAAAATTATTGAAAATGGTCTTTGTGCTGATTTTAATTTTAATTAGATGAAATCGGCCCTCCGGAAGGTTTCATCGGTACTTAGGATAAATTAAATTCAGCCTTACAATTTTTGATTTTAAGTAGGTGAAATCGGCCCTCCGGAAGGTTTCACCGGTACTTAAGAAAATCAAATTATGGTTATTTTAATATATGTAAATGACATCGGCCCTCCGGAAGGTCTCATTGGCAATTAGAAAATTAAAATAATGATCATAGTATTTTTCTCAAACTCATAAAATTTCATGTTAATTTGATTTGCCCTCCGGTATTTATTATCAATGAATTTTATGTTTTACATGTATTTGTCATGTTTATGCACATGTTTTCAGTTATATGTCAAAATGCTAGATGTGCTTTGTGTTGTTTGTTCTTATTATAGTATCCATGGGTTACAATTTGTTGGGGAATCGTCCACCAACGTTGGATTGTTCGGACTTCCAATGGTGGAAAGAAGAAATGTTGCTGTTTTTAATCTGTACATGATTACGGCTATGCATTGTTAACTCCCAAACCATCTCCCCTTAGTCTGGAAAGTACACCGGATGAAACTAAGGCTGATGAAAAGTGAGAAAGGTCAAATAAGTTATGCATGACGCTCTTGTTACAGGGAATAGCAGTAGCATTGCGTGGGGCTGTCCCTAAAGGTGTTACCACTGCCTCGGTCTTTCTCACGGAGATTGAGAAAGCCTTTGCCAAAAAAAAATGAAAATGAATAGGTAGAGATGCAGCGTTTGCTCATCGAGCTAGCTACCAAAAAAAAAAGTATAATGGCAAAGGTAAAATCCGGGAGCACATTCTGGGAATGTTGATGATTTGCCAAAAGTTAAAGGCAATCGGTTTAGACTTACCTGAGGAATGCATAGTGGGATTCACATTTCATTCGCTGCCAGACCGGTTTAAGTATTTCCAGTCCACCTATAACTGCATGTGAGAAAAGTGGAATATCAATGAATTGATTTCCCATGCTGCACAGGAGGAGGAAAGAGTTAAAGGCACAGCGCTTGAGGCTAATGTGATTACATCACCAAATAAGGCAGGACCTAAGCGGAAGGCATATGGCAAAGGACCAGGTCAAGGTTCGGTCAACAAGAAAGGTATAAGGCCCTGGACAAGTTCATAACTTTTAAGACCGAGGTTGAGAAACAACTTGGTAAAAGCATTAAGACCGTTAGATCTGACCGTGGTGGTGAATACTATGGTAGATATGACGGATCGGGTGAACAACGTCCAGGTTCCTTTGCACAGTACCTAGAGAAGTGTGGAATAGTCCATCAATACACTATGCCTGGTTCACCTCGCATGAACGGTGTATCTGAGAGACGGAACCGAACACTAAAAGATATGGTTAGAAGCATGATAAGTCACTCATCTCTACCATTATCTCTCTGGGGGAAGCCATCAAATGTGACGCTTATATACTCAATCGAGTACCCACAAAGGCTACTGTTAGGACTCCATATGAGCTTTGGAACGGGCGTAAACCTAATTTAAAGCATCTGCATGTGTGGGGTTGTCCAGCTGAGGCGAGGCCTTACAAACCTCAAGAAAAGAAACTGGACCCAAAAACAGTTAGTTGTTTCTTCATAGGTTATTCCGAACATTCTAGAGGGTTTAAGTTTTATGATTCTCTCACTGGTACAATATTTGAGACAGGAACGGCCAAGTTTCTAGAGGATGTTGAGTTTGGGGGGAAGAATAAGGGAACATATGTTGATTTTGAGGAAGAATCCATAAAGATTCATGAAGGTTTTAATAGAGATACTGAGATATCTGAAGATTGGGCGGTAATGCCAATCATTTCGATCCCATTAGAACAAGGTAATCCTCAGATTAACACTGATGCTCCACTTGAGGGTTCTAACCAGGATACAGAGATTCAGGTAGAACAAGAGGAACCTCAAGATAATCTTCCACAAGGGAATCAAAATGACATCGTTCATAATGATCAAACTCTACCTCCTCAAGAAGTGCAACAGGAGGAAATAGTGCCATTAAGAAGGTCCACTAGAGAAAGGAAGAGTACTATAGGTCCAGAATTTATAGTATATCTTCAGGAGCATGATGAGTTATGTGTTGGAACTGTAGATGATCCCTCATCCTACAAACAGGCCATGGCAAGCTCTGAATCTCAAAAGTGGATTGACGCTATGAAAGAAGAGTATAAATCAATGCAGGATAATGCGGTATGGGATCTTGTCCCATTACCTGAAGGAAAAAAGGCAATTGGTTGTAAATGGGTTTACAAAACCAAACGCGATTCCCTGGGTAATGTGGAAAGACATAAAGCACATCTTGTAGCGAAAGGTTATACTCAGCGTGAAGGGATTGATTTTAAAGAAACTTTCGCTCCAGTATCGACGAAGGATTCCTTTAGAACAATCATGGCATTAGTTGCACATTTTGACCTTGAGCTTCATTAGATGGATGTTAAGACCGCTTTTCTCAATGGTAATATTGAGGAAACGATCTACATGATGCAACCAGAAAACTTTGTAGAAAGTAACTCAAAAGATCTGGTTTGCAGACTTAAGAAATCCATTTATGGGCTTAAACAAGCTTCTCGTCAATGGTATCACAAATTCCTTGAGGTGATAATCGGTTATGACTTTGAGATCAACTCGGTTGAGGATTGTGTTTATCACAATTTCAGTGGGAGTAATTTCATATTTCTTATATTATATGTGGATGACATATTACTTGCCTCGAACAATAAGGAATTGTTACACACTACAAAAAGATTTCTATCAGACAAGTTTGATATGAAGGATCTTGGTGATGCCAGTTTTGTGTTAGGAATCCAGATACATCGATATCGTTCTCGTGGTATTCTTGGATTATCACAAAAAGCATACATTAAAAATGTGTTACAACGTTACGGATTGGCAGATTGCAAACCCCTAAGTACCCCTATAGCAAAGGGTGACAGACTTAGTCCGAGTCAATGTCCTAAGACAAAACTTGAGATTGAGAAAATGAAAACGGTCCCTTATGCTTCTGCAGTTGGGAGTTTAATGTATGCTCAAGTTTGTACTAGGCCGGACATTGCCTTTGCTGTAAACATGTTGGGGAGATATGTTAGTAACCCAGGAATGGATCACTGGAAAGCAGTTAAAAGAGTACTCCGATATCTGCAAGGAACAAAGGGGCACATGTTGACATATAGGAAGTCGGATAAACCGGAGATCATCGGGTATTCCGACTCGGATTTTGGTGGATGCGCAGACACATTAAAAAGCACGTCAGGCAACATATTCTTATTGGCTGGAGGTGCAATATCCTGGAAAAGTGTAAAGCAAACGCTTATTGCATCGTCCACCATGGCAGCAGAATTCGTTGCATGCTTTGAGGCATCAAACCAGGCACTATGGCTGCGGAATTTTGTTACTGGATTACGCATTGTACAAGGGATAGAAGGCCCTATGAGGTTATATTGCGATAACAATTCCGCAGTACAGTACTCTAACAGCAACATGAGCGCGTCTAAATCCAAACACATAGACATAAAGTTTATGTCTGTTAAAGAAAGAGTACAGATGGGTCAGATAAGTATAGAGCACATTGGTACAAACTCCATGATAGCAGATCCCCTAACAAAGGCGGTTTTGCCTAAGGTTTTCCAGGGACACACCATCAGTATGGGTGTAGTTTATTTAGAGGATTTTTAGTTTCAGTGGGAGAGTTTGTAATAGGATCTGATGTTATATTTTGCAGTATTGTGCACATTAAAGTTTATTGCCATATATATGCTTGGAAATATTTATTGATATCTGTACTGTATTGGATCTCCAAAAGTAGGAACCATTTAAGAGTAGATATGTACGATTACAAGCCATATTACTCTTAGACCACCCTCCATAATTGGCCCAAGTAATTGACTGATTATGGTAATGTGATTACTGTTGCATCCTATTGTTCAGATTACGAGAAAGAGGTCTTTAGTCCTTTATTGTTATCAATCATGTACGGGGTTGTACCGTTTGCCCATTGACAATGAATATAGGGATCCCATTAAAGTTGAATATGTATTCTTGAGTAGCATATGACGGTCCAAGTGGGAGATTGTTGGAATATATTTATTTAATATATTTATAGACTAACAATAATTTGGACCAATATGCTAAATAAACATATTCGATTATTGTCTTAAGGAAGTCCAAATTAAAAGTATTCGAGTTAATTATTTAATTAACTAAATTGGACCTATGGGTAAAAAGGCGTTATGGGCTCAAGTGTGGTAACCGGGTTGAATTTGGGCACTGTGATGAAGAGGGCCCAAATCTCAATACTTAAGCCTGAATTAATAAATCAGGGATATAAATTGAATTATCAATTTATTGGGTTATGGTCCCGGACACAAGGAAGTAATATAGGATGGGCTTTACAATGTTGGGCTTCACATTGTAAAATCTATAAATAAGGGGCTAGGTTTAGGTATTTCATCACTCTAAACCCTAATCAGAAATACGGCCGCTTCCTTAGTGTCTGGAAACTTTTCCTTCTTCTCTAATCTGATTCTCCAGGTCTCTTAGTTTCATAAACGGAATCGCCGGAGAACGTGGAATCGCTAAAGAACGCAAAAGAACGCTAGAAAAAACTAGATGGATAGCAGCAGGCAAACCCGTAAGTATTCTTGACTTTCTGTTTCTTCTATAGATGAATCTAGCAAAAGGGTTTTATTATTTTTTCCGCGATTTGTTATATATTATTTGATGCGATTTCGGATAATATATAACAATAAGTACTTTATCAAATCTTTTATTGGTAAATAATATTTAGGTGGTTATTGGTATATTATCCTTGAAATTAAAACAAAATATGACTGTCATGAAGAAACAAAAAATATTTGAAAAAACTTATTTTTATTGGTTTCCAAACTCTTTGTTTATTAGATTGAATTTGTTTATAGATGTTTTTTTCCTATTTTTTGTATGATTAATCATGATTTCTTCTAAGAGTTATTTTACACGTGTTTTTTTTTAAATTATGTTGGATTTTTTTTACATATATGATTTTGGTGCTGTGTTATTTTTTGAGTGTATTTTTATAGGTTTTAATTTCATATCAATTTTTTTATCTATCCCATGATGTAAATATGTCTTTCAATAAGAGGTTGAGTTTGAATTACTTGTTGTCAAACTTTCCCATTGTTTTTGTTGGTTCTGGTAAAAAATATACCTCTTTTTTTAGGTTAAATTCATGAATGTTCAACCTTGACATCTTCAAGGATTTTACTTTTCAAATCAGTCATTGTCAATCCTCTTCTTCTAGATCAAACCCTAAACCATAGTACACTAGTTGAACATTATGTTGATTTAGTTCTTTTTTAATTTCAAATAACTTAATTACCGAGGACGAGTATCAATTCACCGTAATTTTCTAGTATTTTTACTGTAAAATTCTATGTGGACCACCTTTTTATATTTCAAATTAGATACCTAATTATTGGTTAATGAAATATACTTATCCAACTTAAGGGTGGTCTTATTGACCCCGCACATTTCATAATATTTTTAAAATAATTCAAGAATTTAATCAATTTTTTATGAGAAAATCAAGTAAATATTCGCACATGTATTGCGTGTTTAGTTGTCCTTCGAAATTCAATTCAAAACGCAACTTTATTCGTATGTCAATTTGGATTAGACTTCGGGATCTTTTGTTAAGATACTTCAACTATACCATCCTCGTAGCTATGTGTAATGTTATTGGGAATTTTCTTAACTGGGGAACAATATATCATATATGTTGTATGCTTTATATACACAGTTATGTGTTGAACTTGACGTTACACATGAGAGAAATTAGAAAATATAAGTTATAGCTAAAAATAGATTTCTTATAAATCGTTATTTATATCATATTTATTACATTACTTTTGATGTCATATTCACGATCATGAGCTCTCTAATTATTAAGAGGTTTAAAGTTAATTGATTGTGAAAATTTCAGCCTATCATAGAGTTTGATACTGTAATTAAGAAAAATGTTTATGTTCTTCTTATTGTCCCAGTAGATAAAAATGTCGACTCATAATGGATAAAAAAGTGAGTTGAGTAAAATGAAAGATCTAGACGTAGTGCTAATTTTTTAGATTTTCATTATTTATGTATCTGAAAATTTAAACAACGTTGATTCAATAAAAAAAGAAAAAACTAGTACGAGTTACAAATTGACCGAGTAATAGAGAAAAATAAGCTTAAAGAACATCATATTTAAAGACCAAATTATCTACAAGCCTCGTAATGCATGAAGTTAGTTCAACTCGTTTTTTAAAAGTTTTACTTAGAAAATAAAAATTATATACATAAGATGTTGGTTGAATGTTAAACTGCTTCCTCTTGTCTGTCACGATGAGTTATATCGTATAAAAATTTAGTATTGTATATATCAAACACTTCATTAATTCATCTTTTTTTACCGAGACCTTCCGCATGGTAGATATATACGGAATACTCTCATACATATATGTGCAACCAATAGTCATATAATTTCACATTGGTGGTGTATTAAATACTTAGAGAATTCTTTGTATTATAATTTTGGTTTTGGGCCTTATGAAGAAAATCCTATATGTTTTTTTGTTATCAAGTTGAAAAAATGACAGTAAGAGTATCAATGAAGTTAATAGAAGAGTAAAAGAAAGTAGGACTGAACAATATGTAGATCACACTAACTTATTCTTGAAGAATAAACTAGTAGGAACATAATTTAAACCACTAGGTGTTAGGATTTTTTCAAATCGGATGGTCACATATTTAATTATGCATTTGATTATTGTTAATATTAATTTGGTTAAAAATATTACTTATATTAAAATTCAGACTAATAGTTACAATATTATTGAGGAAATTAAATGGATATTCGACTTATTACAGATATTATATAAGCAAAACTAAAACATATTATGGTTGTTTTGTGAAAACAAAAACTTAGGGTTATAATTCATAAGTTGGATAACTTAACAAATTTTGGTTTGTGCTTAGTTTATGATTTTAATTTTGAAATTTAAAATTAAAGAAGAACCATTAAGTCTAAAAGTTAAGTAATTTTCTATCAGCTTGAAAAGTACGGAACTTTGTTCTTGATAAAGAAAACTAAAGAGAATACATAACATTTTGAAACCAAACCCATATTAAATGATCAAATTTGTTTAATCTTTCTAAGAAAAATCATTGAGAAGATCAAGGTTGCAAATAGTTAGAAGATTCAAACCCAAAATTATTTTTTCTTCAACATCTAGCAAAACTTCAGAACTTGTAAACTATGGCTTCTTCACGTAAGCTTTTAATTTTACGATTCCGGAAGACCGAGTATATCTATGGTGTTTAGTTGTTAATGAAAAATGTATTTTCAACAAGTTGTATCAGAGTATTTACTATGAGAATGAGTTTTAAGTTCTAGATTATGGATATGAATTTTAAATTATTTTGAAGTTTAATATAGTAAATGGTATACACATTGGATTAATTGTTACTTTGGTTGACATAATTGTGTATATGGTATACAAATACACAATGTAATTGATTTTGATGCATGTAGGATTTCAAATTTCAGATCTTAAGATTGTCAAAATGGCAAAATCATGATTTTTTGAAAAAATAATATCGATATCATCATTGTGGCCAAAAAGTCATTATTGCGAAACATTAACACAAATGTTTCCATTATGTTATGTGGTTGCATTATTGTGGCGTGACCACAATAACATAGAGCATCCTTGTAGAATCATCGTATCAACAACCATACCATCGTTGCAATAAATACCTTTAGTATTACACGGTGAGTTCAAAAAGAGTCAACTAGTGCGGTATTGTTTCTCAAATAGATATATAATTGTTTTTACCAAGAGCAATAAAGTGGAGATTAAGATACTACTTATCAGGTTAGCCTTTATGAATTTTTTTGGAAAGTAGACAATAACTGAACACTTTCCAAAAGTGAAACACTTTATCAAAATTTAAAGCACTTAAGATTGACCTTCCGAATATTGTAGTTGCGAGCTATATGTTTCATTATTTTATGATTCAGTATAAGAATTTTTAGAGTTCTTGTAACTTTAAGTGCAAATGTACTCTTATTAAACTTATTATCCAATCTTAACATGCATATGATAATTTGAGATTCTAACTTCTTAAAGTTCATATGGTAGATACCCTACCCGAAAGGACAAAAGAATGAAGGTGTACAAGTTTTTGGTTTAGGTACAAATAAAGAAAAATATTGTTCTGGTAAAGGCTTTTGTTTGTTTTGTAAGATGTTAGTTAATTTTAAAAAGTTTAAAAGTACCACACTTAAATGAAATTTAATAATCCCACATGTACGATTAGTTTTTAGATAAATTTAGTTATGGTACCCAAGAACATTTGGTAGATTGATAGAGCTGTAACCACTCATCTTAGTGATTCTTTGCATGATATATAAGAAGATAAAGTCGCACTCATCTTAGTGATTCTTTGCATGATATATAAGAAGATAAAGTCGCAATGACGGTGAAATATCCATCTATACAGTAGAGGGCAGTTCATGTCTTGATTCAACTTTTTGTGATTTTTGTTTATTATCTTTGAGTAGATATTATTTGTATTTGAAGGATATTTTGTATGTACCTTTTTAGAAGGAATCAAATTTATTTTCCTATATTAAACAATTTTGGTTATTTTTCATTAATTAAATAATTTAAAATATGTATCTATTTATATGGTAATATTATTGGATTTGAAAAATTAATAATAAATGATAATGTGTATTTAGTAAATATAATAAAGAATCACAAATAATTTATTAACATAAATATAATCGGTAAAATAAATAGTAAATATGAAAAATTGGCAAAACTATAGCACAATCAATCACGTCATATTTCCAAAAGTAGAGTTGAGAAGCTTATTGCCGAAGGTTTATTAAAGTTCACTGGATTATTTAGACTTCAATGTTTACGTTGAATGCATAAAGATAAAACGTTTCAAAATGAAAAAGTTTGATGCATGCTTGGTGAAAGAAGCCTTGGACTTGATATAATGATATATGTGGACCGTTTTCTGTAACATCATGGTAAGAAGCATTTTAAGGTGTTCAACTTTACTTATATTATTTTACGGAGAAGAAATAAAATGTATGACCTATTTTTTTAATAAATTTTGAATAAAATCCATTGTTAAAATATTGTATCAGCTTTAAATTGGTCGCAGACTTAGTTTAAAGAATTTACATGTTTAGAGGTGTTCAAATCAATAGAAACCTAATCTGATAAACAAAAATAAATTGTAATCCAAAAAAATTAAGAGTCATTTCATCAATTTTTTATATTATTCAAAGGGATTTAAGTTCTATGATGATGTTAATACGAATCTCTTTTAGTTTGAAAGGGAATACTTCATTAAAAAACTTTATTGTGAGGGAGAATATTTAAATATCTATCAAGCTTTTAATAGTGATGCTCCAGTAGCAGATGATTTGGTACTAATGCTAACTGTTTCAAGAAAAGTTAGACCATATAAATACTTAACCGAAAAACCGTATTCTATCTATGTGCGTTGTGAATAAAATAAAGTGGTTCAATTGGACTAAACTTCAGTTATTCAAGAAGAATAAACTCTACCTCTCTAATTACTAAAAACTGAGGCGAGTGTTATGTATTCATAGTGCATCTTTAAGAACATGAATATTTGTGTGTTGTGACGGAAAATGATCCTCTAATATACGTGACACGGATTCTCAGTTGTAGATTAACATAATAAATGAATAATGCAAATTGATGCAATATAACACAATTTGAGATTGATCCCATTACTTGAAAATAAATAAATAAAACTAATTAATTCTAAATAAAGTTTTAAAACCAAACAATATTCTAAGGATAATGTGGAAAAATGTAAGATACGACTTGTGAGCAAAATGTTTTACTTTACATAAAGGGGTTAAATTTAAAAAAACGTGTCTCTCAAGTTTCACTGTTTTAGGCAATCATGATACTAGTTGCATATATCAATCTAGAGGTTCATCAAATGAATGTGAATATCGCTTCATAAAAAAACCCCACATCCATCTTACATAATCCTCAATTGACTCTAAAAGAGTTATTGAGTACTCAATAATACATGATTTCTCAAGTTAAGTATTCAAATCTATTTCTAAAAAAGAACAAAAATTTAGGCATTCTAATTTGTAACTACCAAACCTCTTGAAACCGAACAAGAGGGTGAATATCCTCCATTGGCCAAAACCTCAAAACTTATAATTATTAACCTCATACCTGCCTTGTTAGCCAATATTGAGTATCAATTATATATATTGGCATTTCCTCACCATAAACCCTTTGGCTTAAGCGGGGAGTCCTTAAAATGTGATAATATTATATTCGTTTTTTTTTCAAAAAAACATCAGTCTTAATTTTTTCTTATGAGTTCGTCTTCAATGCTAATGTCTTTGATTAGGTGGTTTGGCTGCCAGTTTATCCCAATATCCTTAGATTCTTCAAGTTTTTAGATATGAATCTAGGCGAAGCTAACCCCCAACACTTGGTATAATAAAAATCTCTTTCACCGTAGAAGATCTGGTATCATTTGCATATTTTTAATGAATGCACACATTAGATCCTACTATATTGTAGTCTAAAACCAACAGAAAGTTAAGTCTACCAAGAACTGAAAGATGATTTTTACCTTTGTGAGTAGTGCATGAAAAACTTAAGACAACAAATCCTCTTGTAAGATGCGTAGGATTCGGAAGAACCAAAGTAAATGATCTAAACCATGCATGAGATACCATATATGCTTCTAGATTTAATTTTTAATATTTTTCATAACTTGTTACCGTTGAGCCCATGAGACGGTGTTGTCTAAGTTGGTCAGAGCTCTAGTTCTAAATCTGTTGTAGGTGAGTTGACTCATAGTGACAGCTTGAGACCCCACCAAAGAACCTCAAATGGAGTATGCTTCTAGTCGAGGCAAATGGTAGAGTCTAGATAGCAAGGTGGTCTATAAAATGGTTCTCATTAAGGATCAATACTTAAGCCAGGTGATGGATTTATTTGCTCAATCGGCTAAAATGTTATCCATAGTTTCAAATATATATATATATAATGCTTGTGCTTGGGAAATCTCTAGACATGGAGGTTATTTCCCATGGCCTTATACAAGGGGACTTAACTGTTATGTTCATCTTATATTATTCTCATTATTTTTCTATTTGAGATGATATAAAACATGTTTGGCATTATTTAAGGAATAATCGAGGATCATGAGTTATCTTTAATAGATATTTTTAGTCTCACGTGTGCTCTTATATAGCTAGTCAAAATAATGCATCCTATAAAGTTTTAGAGTCCTTATAAAGATTGGATAGCTCAGACATATAAATAAAACAAAGATGGTAAATTGAAGATTAAGTATGACGAGATATACTCTAAACTCGAAGTCTTGGAAAATATGGTGGACGAAGGAGTAACTTCTAAGAGGGAAACGATTAACGCTCCAAAACGTAATCATTAAAAATGAATTTTATTTTTAAATGGCTTACATTTGAGCTAATATGGTACTCAATTTTCATGAGATGTTCATGTACTTGTCCTTAGGGATTTTTAGCTCAAGGTACTCCAAGACGACCATTTCGAGAGTATCGAGCTTGATATTTTTGAAGATAAAGAGAAAGATGAAATAGAGGATAAACAAGAAGACATTTGTTTCAAAAGTTCCTCTATCTTTGATATGGTTGTTGACCCTTTTGCTACACTAGCCTTAGTTATTCCAACCAAATCTATCTCAGAAGTACTTTATGAGCCTCTGTATGTAACTTCAACTTTCTCTTCTACCAACTCATTATCTTAGGTCCAGACGGTGGTTGATACACTAGTCATAACCAAAGCTTTATGTTACACGTTTGTGTTATTTTATTTATTTGTTTGAACTAAAAACTCTAGATTTTCGGAGCATTCGTGTTGCCCTGAATAACTAGGAAAGTTTTGTTATTTAAGAGTTAAGCTATTTAACTATAACATTATTAGATAGTTGAGGTACTAATATAATATGTTTTAATTTTTGAAGTGTTTTATGTATTTCACACTTACCGGTGCAGAAGTAAAAGTTAAAATTGAATTATTAAAACCTGTAATAAAAAAATATTAAGATAACCCCAAAGTGTTATCTCTCAAAGTTTAATCTCACTATTTATTCTAAAACAAAAATATACATGTGTTATTTTAGTAAAATACATTATTATAAAAGATTTATTTTGTTTTCACTACCTAATATCACATCATCTCGATTATTTTATATTCTGTTGATATTCCATCAAATTTTGATTCTAGTTTTTGTAAATGAGTCGAATAGTACCTTGACAGTATATTGTGTCCGGCATTACAGTTTTGTATCTGTGATAGTGTTATTGTGTCTTGACAGTGTACTGTGTTTGGCAGTACAAATAAGTGTTGTGACATTATATTGTTAATATTGTGGTATGAGCCCATTAGGCCCATTATCTAGTAAGTTCTATTTATTCCCTATTAATAGACTACTATAGCTACACAAAAACATAATTTAAAATCGGTAACCCTTTTCAATCATAGTGAAAAACGTTTTTTGGCGGCGCCCATGGACGTAGATAATAATAGAACCACGTTAAATCCCGTGTTCTTTTATTTTATGTCATTTATCCGTGTTCTGTTATATTTGTGTTATGGGCTTGAGCCATTTTTGATAAATTGCATAGTGATTTATAACAAAATTGGTATCATGGCCACGTTATGAAATTAGTGCTTTTGCAATTAGGGTTTCACAATAACATCTACAGCAAAAAATACATGATTGAAAAAATCGATGGGGGATCCAACTTTGAATTATAGAAGATTAAAATGAAATCTTCATTGGTATTGCAAGGGATGTGGAAGGATGTGGAGAATAAGTTACTAGAAGAGATGAAAGAAGAGGAGAAGCAAGATCTTCAAAAAATGGCTTTGTGCTGGATTTTAATGGGTGTGAAAGACGATGTTCTTCGCGAGATTAGTGGTGAGAAGACTAATGTCTGCGCATGAAAGAAGGTAGGAGATCTTTACTCAAATAAATCAGTATTAAATCGATTTACTTGAAGAAGCATTTGTACGATTTTAGATTGAAAGAAGGTATATCCATAATTGTGCACCTATATTATTTTAAATCAATTATAATGGATTTGGAGAACATGGATATCAAAATTGAGGATGAGGATCAAGCTTTGTTTGTATTGATATCATTACTAGCTTCCTATGAAAACTTCATAGATACCATAATGTATGGTAAGGATAAGTTATCACTAGCAGATGTCAAAGGGGTGCTGAAATCAATAGAGTTGAAACAGTTGCAACCAGACAATCAAGCTGAAAGGGAAGGTCTTATGACTAAGGGAAAATCTAGAAGCAATGAAATTTCTTTAAGAAGGAAGAACTTGAGGTCCAAATCAAAGGTAAAGAACTCAAACTGTTATGAACACGGTGAGCATGTCATTATATGAGAGATTGTCCGAAACTGAATGGTAAGAAGGGAAATCAAAAGGAAAATGTAGCAAATATTGTTGAAGGTGTCAATGATTCCGACGATAGTAAAAATAGTGGTAGAGGAGATGTACTTTCTGTGAGTTCAGATTGTGGGAAAAATTCTTGGATACTCGATACTGGCACTACATATCACATGTTTCAATTCAAGTAATGGTTTGATACTTACAAATCGATGCATGGAACTGTATATTTAGAGAACAATCATTCGTTGATTGTTGGTGGTATCAGTAAATCGGAATCCGAATGTTTGACGAGGTTATTAGAATCTTGACGTAGTGGCATGTTCTTGGGTTAACGAGAAACCTGATTTCTCGTGGGATACTAGACTCTCGGGGTTACAACTACCGTGCAAAAGACAGTGTGATCAAAATGACCAAAGGCTCAATGGTGTGCATGAAAGTCAGTTTGGAGAAGGGTCTTTACATTCTCCAGGAAAGTGTTGTTACGGGCGATGCTGTAGTAGCATCGTTAGGGATTAATATCTAAGGTAGGAAAGATCAGAATTAGTTGTGGCATTGACGTCTTGGCCACATGAGTGACATATAATTAGTTGTTTTGGGAAAGAGAGATTTGTTGAAAGAGTATAAAGCATAATCATTAGGATTTTGTGAGCATTGTGTTTGGTAAACAAACTATAGTCAAATTCAGCAAATCGGCTTTAAGAAAGACTAAAGGGACAATGGACTACATTCACTCAGATCTTTGGGGTCCAAACAAAATTCCATCAAAGAGCGGAGCCATATACTACATGATTTGATTGATGATTATTTAAGGATGGTGTGGGTTTACTTTCTGAAAACGAAAAATGAGGCATATTCAACCTTTGTCAAATGGAAGATGATGATTAAGAAGCAAATAGGAAGAAAAATCAAAAGTCTTAGGACATATAATGGGTTAGAATATTACAGTCGCCAGTTCAACAAGTTCTGCGAAGCTAAGGGAATAATGTGTCATCGTACTTGTTCTAAAACACCACAACAGAATGGAGTTGCAAAAAGAATGATCATAACGCTTTATGACAAGGCATGAATCACGCTCTCTCATTCTGGTGCGAGAAAGAATTTTTGGGCTGAAGCTATCAATACAGCGTGTTACTTGGTGATCTGGTATCCATCAACAACTATTGATTGTAAAACTCCTTTTTGAGATTTGGCCTGGATCGCCGGCTGATTACAAACATTTGAGAGTGTTCGGTTGTCCAGCGTATGCTCATGTGAGAGATGGTAAGCTTGAGCCGAGGGAAAAGAGGTGCATATTTCTAGGATATTCTCTTGGAGTGAAGAGATATAGGTTATGGTGTACCTCTTCAAAAGTCTCCAGGTTTTCTCATCAGTAAGGACGTCACTTTTAACGAGTTTGCTTAGATAGGCAGTCTAAGGAAAGTAGGAAAAATGGTCGAATCAGGATCGATTGTGAGTAAACAGGTAAAGCTTGAAGTAGAATCAGTTCCTAACAGGTCCAATAATTTGAGTGGTTCTGAGGTGCATCCAGAATCAGGAGGTGAAGCATCAGCATCAGATGATAGTGACGATGCGCCCGAACCAGAACACCGACCTTATAGCATAGCATTGGGAAGAGAAAGAAGAGATATTAGACTTCTAAAAAGGTATGCGAATCTAGTTGCATATGCTCTGTCAGTTGCAGAAGAAGTTGAGATGCAGGAACCTAGTAGCTACAGAGAAGCTATAGCGATTTCAGAGGCAGATCGATGAATTGGTGCTATGGGGGAAGGGATTGAATCTCTTCATAAGAATCAAACATGGAAGCTTGTTGACTTGCCTAAAGGACAAAAGGTAGTAGGCAGTAAATGGGTATTCAAGAAAAAGAAAGGTAATCCAGGGTTGAGGTATCTCGATTCAAGGCAAGACTGGTCGCTAAAGGTTTTACTCAAAGGGAAGGAATCGACTTCAATGAAGTATTTTCTTCAGTGGTGAAGCATAGTTTGATTCGAGTTTTGTTAGCCATTGTAGTTTTGCAAAATTTAAAGCTTGAGAAATTTGATGTGAAGACTGCATTTCTACATGGTGAATTGGAGGAGTGAATCTACATGAGATAACCAGAGGGATTTATCAAACATAATATGGAGGATAAAGTTTGTCTGCTTAAAAAGTCACTATATGGTTTGAAATCGTCACCTAGGCAATGATACAAACGTTTTGATACATTCATGGTGTCAAAATGGTTCACAAGGATTCCATGTGATAGTTGTGTGTCATCAAAAGATGTCAAATGATTCTTATGTTTACTTGTTATTGTATGTGGATGATATGGTTATTACTTCTTGTAGTATGTCACACATTGTGCAGATAAAAAAGTAGCTTAGTGTCGAGTTTGAGATGAAAGATCTAGGCAAAGCAAAGAAGATTTTTGGTATGAAGATTATCAAGAACAGAGTGTAGGATCATTAAACTTGTCTCAACGAAGCTATATTGAGAAAGTGCTACAACGATTCAACATGTTTGATGCTAAGGTAGTTAGCATCTCGTTTGCTACTCATTTCAAGTTGTATGCAGCAGAAAAGGCTAATGACGATGCTGTGTTGGAACAAATGTTGAAGGTTTCAGATGCAAGTGCAGTTGGTAGTATCATGTATGTTATGGTATGTACACGTCATGATATCTCACATGCGGTTAGTGTAGTTAGCAGATACATGGGATATCCTGGGAAAGAACACTGGTAAACAGTGAAATAGATACTTCATTATCTTAAGAATACTATGAATGTTGGCTTAACTTTTAACAAGACCGATATTGGTGGATCGTTGAATGATGTTGCAGGATCAGTGGTTTGTTTTGTTGATTCTGATTTTGCAGGTGATATGGATAAAAAATGATCTCTGACAAGATATGTATTTACTCTAGCTGGTAGTGCGATCAATTGGAAAGCACAGTTGCAAACTACTGTACCTTTGTCTACAACAGAGGTAGAGTACATGGCGGTAACATAAGCGGTTAAAGAGGCAATATGGTTGCAAGGTTTGATGGCAGATTTGGGCTTGGATAAGACTACTACAATAGTGTTTTGTGACAGTCAAAGCGCCATACACCTTACAGGGAACCAGATGTACCATGAGTGTACAAAGCACAAAGATGTCATGTATCATTTTATTCGTGATATAATATCAAAGGGAATTGTTGATGAGAAGAAAGTGTCTACACACGATAATTTACAAGATATAATGACCAAGGCAGTTCGAAAGTTTAAGGAGTTCCTAAACTGGATTGGTGTTCGCGGTATAAAATGAATGCCTTAGGGGAATTTTGTGAGTCACAATAAGTGAAGTTTCTTTGTTTATACTGAAGAAAGGATATTCGCTTCAATAGGAAGATTTGTTGTGAATGATTCGAATAGTACCTTGACAGTCAACTGTGTCCGGCAGTACAGTTTGTGTCTGTGATAATGTTATTGTGCCTTGACAGTATCTTGTGTTCGGCATTACAAATAAGTGTTGTGACATTATATTGTTAGTCTTGTGGTATGAGCCCATTAGGCCAATTATCTAGTAAGTTCTATTTATTCCCTATAAATAAACTACTAGAGTTACACAAAACACAATCTAAAATCGGTAACCCTTTTCTATCATAGTGAAACACTTTTCTCTGGCGGCGCCCGTGGACGTAGACAATTGTCGAACCACGTTAAATCGTTTAATCGAGTTCATGCATATCGAGTTACTAGTTTAATCGTTTTTTAATATCAATTTCTGGTTTAATTATTTATTTCCTGTATATTGAGTTCAAAATATAGATTTTATGTGGTTTGATTAGTGTCTGTTGATTGAGTTCTTTTTAAAAATATTATATGTGATTCTGAGTTCCTAACTCAGAATCACGTGCTTTTTAAAAAAACATGTTATTCATAGTGGTTGTCTCGGAACTACATGTTTTTTAAAAAACACGTATTTTTGTGACAAATTTTTAAAATAATTGAGTTTTATGTTTTTTATTGTTTAATTTTAGAAGTTAAATCATAGATGTTGGTTGTAATTTATCTTAATGATGTGTTTGTTGTAATAAGAGTTTGATAGAGGATAGTGACATCATATTATAAATTAGAAACTAAATAAAGGGCAATAAGGTAAAAAAAAGTGTTTAGTGTTTTATTAAAAAATTAAAACGGAGGAAATAATAGATCTTATGGAAGAAATAGGTTCACCCTAATAAAATTTATAAACAAAATTATGAATTCTCGTAATAGTCGTTGATATCAATAATCGATTTTGCATGAATAATTTATTGTCAATTTAAAATTTAATTATGCATTGAAATTGTCAGAATTTAATTCCATATATTTTTTAAATACTTAATATTATAGTTTCTAATTTTAAAGTACGAAACTTCTAGACAAAATTATGGTATTTCTTGTAAAAACTGTAAAAAAATCTATTTTGCATCGACATATTTTTTATCAAATCAAAATGTAAAATATGTCGTGATGAGAATGCTTAAAATTTAATTGTCTATATGGATGTGAGTATCAAAGAATCTAATTTCTAATGTAAAAAAATATCATATTAAAAGAAAACTTTTAGATAAAACTATTATATTTCATGTAAGAGTTGTCGAAACTGTAAAAAAAACTAATTCGCATCCATATATTTCATTTCAAATTGAAATTTGTTTTTTCACATATCAAGCATATTTAAGATTTAATTTTATATATTTTTTTAAAGATATAGTAGTCTAGTTTATAATACAAAATTTATTATTTTAAAGACAATTATTTAAAGTTATGATTTTTCTCGTAACCATCGTTAAAGTTGTCAAAAAACAATTTCGGTGAAACAGGCCTAAGCACCCACAAAGGCTTTTGTACATCTAGTATTAGGTCGATTTCCGACAAAACCTATCAGTTTTTTGTTATTTTACGAGAAGTTTTGCCGAATTATCTTAAATACATACATATATATTAAAAAAATTAATTTGGAGATGGGTTGAATTGTTGGAATTTCTCCATTCAGTTGGACCGTCACATGTTTTATCGATGTATCGAACTATCGTTAATATTAGTCCAATAAAAGTAATAAAAAAAAAGAACAGAATAGTAGATAAAATATGTATCATAGAGGTAATTGTATAGATACCAGGTTTAATTCTGAATACTGTGAAGGATTGGATTTGGAAATAAACAACTTAAGCAAAACGTAAAGTTTTGGGGTTATTTAGTAAAACAAAATAATACCGGGTTATGGTCCCTAAGGTTGTTATTTTAATAAGGAGTGGTCTTCATTAAGTAACTGTCTGGAAGTTACAGACAGTTAAAAGAGAAGAACCGTTTTCTCACTTCAGTTCTATATAAGAATGAGTTCCTCATTCTTAAAAGACACGAGATTAAATACAGAGAAAAAAAAAGCATTTAAGAAAAACAGATTAGTTTTTCCTTCAAAATCAATCATTGAGTTTTGGTTGCCATCTCTTAGAAGATCATAATCTAGCAAATGATTCAAAGATCATCTGCTGCAAGTTCGGAATCTGAAGATCAAAGAATGTCTATATCCTGTAAGTATTTCTTCCTCATCATTACAGGATGATTTAACTTCATGGTTCAATAAGTTAGATAAGATATCCGTAAAGTATTTCTTTCATGAATTAGATTTTCAATCATCCTATCTTTTTTTTTAAATGAAAATATTTATTTAGATATTTAATTTGATTTTAAAATTATTAGTTGATAGTTTAATCACATATAAAATTAAAATGACAAAAAAAAATTGAACCCAAAGATATCTGATCCGAACTGACTCGATAGATTATGATACCCGAACTTTTATTTTTGCGTTGGACGAGTTGTGAGTTTTAAAATATATTACCGATCAAGTTTTGGATATGCTACGAGTTTTGAAAATATATCGACAGATACTCAACCCGAACCTGACCTACCAGATACATGTTATCCAATCCAAACCCGATCCATCCATGCCCATTAATCTTACAAATTAATACATAATATATTATTATTTTATAAACTTTTAAATTATATTATAATTGATCAAGTTATTTTTAATTATTTGTAATTTTTGTATTTGTGGTTTTATTTTTTTATAGTTTTATAGTTATTCACACTTAATCAAACTTTAAAATTATATTAATCTTTTTATTTAACAAATTTGAATACTTATATTGAATGATTTTTTAATTTTATTTTGGATATTTGAATATGAATATTTGTTAATAAATCTCTACAAGTGAATAACAAATATATTCTATTGAAATTTAAATAAACACTAAATTTTAAATTTTACATATATTTTTATAGAATTGTTATTAAATATATAAATTTGTTATTAAGTTTGAGATTTTATTCTTGTTATATTATTATTATTATTATTATTTGTAAATCGGGGGTTTACTATTTAATACATATCTAACAAGCCTATTATTGATAAAGGTGCAAAACATTAAGAGATTTTATACCTAAAATACGCTTCTATATAAAATCCAACAAACAAATATTGTACACATTCTGTTTCTTTTATTTATTTTTTTAGTCTAAAATTTTAAAGATTCATATCTTTTAAACTGTAATTCAAAAAAAATCTAAAAATACCATTGTTTTTTTTATAAGAAGAACAAAACTAGTATCATTCATGCTATGTTTCTAATATATATATATTACACAGGTTTCTCATCTATCACAGTGGGCTGGTTTCACATCTAGCATCCATCATAGTGGAACTGAATTCGCATCTAACAGTAGAAAATTTAAACAGGTTTCGCATCTAGCATCTATCATAGTGGGCTGGTTTCGCATCTAGCATCTATCATAGTGGGCTGGTTTCGCATCTAGCATCTATCATAGTGGACCTGAATTCGCATCCAACAGTACAAAAGTTAAACAAGTTTTGCATATAGCAAAACAAAGAATATTTCGCATCTAAAAAAATGAAAGTTTTGGTTTTTTTTATTAAATACCATAAATTTTAAAAGTTTAAAAGTTCATATCTTTTAAACCGTAACTCGAAAATCGGAAAATACCATTGGTTTTGTTGGTTTCAGACGAACAAAACTTGATCCATTTATGATATGTTTTGAATTTATTTAAAAAATTATATATTTATGGTATATAATTAAATAAGGGTATTTAATATATTATTGGGTCTTAGATGGTAAATATTTGAGTGAAATGAGTCTTTCTTAGAAATACATGAAACTATTGTTCGTAAGTGGATAAATAATCACGCGAGCGGATATGAAAATCCGATAGATTTGAGTGTTAGAAAGAAAATAATCATACCTGATAGATACTCGAATCATACCGGTTTTAAAAAATAAAAAGGAAGATGTTACAGGTTTAGCCATACCCGTGTACATTCCTATATAAAATTAACTTTGAATTATAATATATAGATATTATAAGTATCTTTATTATATTTTTTAGGGTAAGTAAAATAATAAATTAAAATAAAATATGCTTTATAGTTACATTGGACATTCTTGGGATACAAAAGTTCAAAAAATAAAATTCTTAAGGACATACCCCTGGATATAAAGTACATCACAAGTGAACAAGTTTTATAACACCAATAAATATTAAAAATGGAACAACTATAAAATGAGAATGTAACAAAAATAAAAAAGACAACCAACATCTGAAGATAAAACAAGACGGATCCATCCAAAATAAAAAGATAATAAAAAAAGCGAACAGACCTGCCATGATATTGCAAAAACAACAAACAACAAATAAAAGTAGAGTTATTAATGTTTAAAATGGTTAATAGATTTTTGAGCCATGAAATCTATAATGGAGGTCTGAGAGGACGTGATAGGTGATTGCAGATCCCAATGATGGGGAGTCCGAAAAAATTCTAGCATTCCTCTATTGCCATAAATGGTAGGCCACCATACCTAAAACAACGCACGAAATAAGATTAAAGTTGGAAGTGGCGGAGGTCCAAGAACTGATATACACATCCAGGTGGTCAAATAATAGGTTTGTAGAGGAGGGTGATTTAACTTATGGAAGCATCCATCCCAAATTAGTTGAGTGAAGAGAAAATCCACCAACATGTGATTTGTGGTCTACGGGTTACTATTGCACAAGACACAATTAGGGACTGTGTTATAACTCTAGGAAAGAAGTTTATCATAGGTAGTGACCTTCCCCTGAATAGAGAGCCAAACAATGAAATATTATCTAGGAAGATTATACTTATTTCAAACAAGATTGGGCTAATAGACTTGAGGTGTCGAAGGCAAGATAAAATGATAGGTTCCGCTGATTATAAAAGAGTTACGAGTCTGCTTATAGATCCATAGTTTAACATTTTCCTTATCTGAAATAGGGGAGGGGAGGAGATTGATAACGCTACCAATTTTGAGTAGGTGGGATTGGTGAGACATTCTGTTGGAGTATAACTGAGTGAGCTAGTTCCAAGAACCGTTGTTGATGATATTAAAAACCATAATAAACATGGTAGACCAATAGACCTGTCTGGCAAATATGATAGCATTGATAAACTATAGCATACCCGCATAGAAAATATGTTTAGAGATCCATGAGTTAATACGACACATGATTTTATTGAGCAGTGGCCTACAACTATTATATGAAAGGGAAGAAGTTATGATGGGAATGCCTACGTAAGAAATTAAAATATAGCCTTCCTCAAACCCCAATGAAGTGATTATAGAACGACAAGTCGAGTCAAAAAGCCCCAAGAGGAAAGTTTGACTCTTTGTGACGTTGAGGTGGAGGCCCAAGAGGTTGGAAAATTCCTCAAGGCCTTCGTTAACAAGGTTAATGGAATTAGCGTTGACAATCATTAGGTTATCTACAAAACAAATGTTAATGATTTTGAGCTTATAATACTTCTAGTGGAAGCCGAAAAAGAGGTGTTGACTTTTCTCTTTGAGAATACTATAGAGCAGTTTCACGATGAGAACAAAAAGGAAAGAAAAAAGAAGTTCTCATTGTTGAAAACCTCTTTTACCATGAAAGGAACTAAATCCATTATCGTTGATATTTATTGAGTAAGAGGGAGTTGAGATACATTGGGTGATCCATCCAATCATTTGATTAAAGAAATCTATAATATAAAGGACGTCTACAATGAGATACCAATGAATATTGTGAACGATTTTCATAAGCTCAATCTTACGGGATGCTCAGGGACCTTTCATGTTAGTATGGTATGCATAGAACATCTCATACCGAAAGGAGAATACTTTTAGAAATACTACAGCCTATGATGGAAGACGATTGAGAAGGTTCAATAAGAGAGGGGAATGATCAATTAATCATGTTAGTGAGGATTGTGGAAGTGTCCTAGATGACATTGCAAAAAATGATGGGTCTGAAGATGAAAGAGGAATAAAGGTTTGCTGACTTCGGGATCAGAGCAATAAGGGTTTCGTTCCAACAATGGTTCATGCGGTTATGGTAGAAGAAGTGATTGACAACTTGACAAAAATATAGAGCAATGGTGACCCAAGAGGACTTTAAGAAACTAGCGTTGTAGTTATAAGGCCCAGACACTTTGTTCGTGTCAATACTAATTATGGAAACTTTGATCTCATCATTGGTAATGGGCCCAATCATATGAGTTCTGTCAAAGTTATTAAGTCCAGTAATGATCATTTTTTCTAATTTTACCATGTTTTTTAGGGATTCTTGGAACCTATGAGATTGGTGAAGTGGTTAACAAAGATAACAACGCCCTTATTAGGAGAGGAACATATTTTACCTTGAGGGTCGCTAATAAAAAATAATTGTTTCTGGAGATGCAGGATTTGATATTATTGTGGAAAAATCAAAATTATTATTCCTTAACTTGACCCAAGTTTTGCGAGACTTCTGTTTGCAGAAGGATCTTTTAGTGCGACATAAGATGACATAGTTCTTGGAGACAGTGATTTCAGGCTCTGTTGGGGCTTGAAGAAGAATATATTGAATGGCGGAGGCTCGCTTACTTATGTTACTGAATGTTCTCTTATTGAGATAGAATAAATCACTTTGAAGACACTTTTTGTTGGTAGGAATAATGGACATAATGAAACCGTTGATTGGGATATGCAAGTTACTGATGACAATTGGAGCCCATTCTTGATTCTCCAAATCAAACTTCTCAATTCAATTCTATTGATTGATTTCATCTGAAAAAGGGTTTCTCGTCCCTGACCTTGCCTTCTAGTCTTCCATCTTGGGTTGCTCTCCCTCTAAACACCTTTTAGAAAGACAATATCCAGCCTTTTTGTCTTTTATCTTGATGCTCCAAAAATAGAGCCAACTAGAATCTCTTGATTCAAGGTAGTGTCAGATTATCTATGTTCCTTATAAGTAACAGAGTTTAAGGTTATAGTTTTTCAGGTCATTTAAAGTCTTAGAATGTTCTCTTTAGCAAAGAAGATAAAAAATCTAAGATATTAAAAGAATCAAATGCAGAATTCTCGCAAAAAAATACCTTGAAGCTACTTCCAAACCTGTAAACAAGAAAAGATTCAAACTAGAATATACAACGTATAAAAAAGATCACATTGACTTATAGTTTGATGATAAAGTAGTAGATAGTCTCCAATCGTCTACAAAATATACGTTAATTGGAAAAATTTCAAATGGTCTTCCTAAGAAACATGTTTTGGACAAATTCTTTGAAGAAATAATATTCGAAAGAGATTTCTCATATACTAACTGGGACTCGCGACACTTATTCTTTGAGTTCTCATTACAAGAAGATATTTTCAAAATCTGGATTTGATGGATTTGGACAGTGGGTCAATACTCAATGAGAATTCTCAAATGGAAACCTTCTTTCAGTCCAAAAAAGAAAGTCTAATAGTGCCAATCTGGGTCATAATAGAAAGGCTTCCAGAAAGCTTATACAATGAGGATATTTTTCACTCAATTGCATCTGCGATAGGTGACCCAATCAAATCCTAGATCCCACCAAAAATAAAGAATTATACAATGTTTGTTATGCCTGGGTATAAATCGATATTTCAAGAAATTTACAGCGTAATATGTGGCTTGGTTTTGGAGAAAACAAAGGAGCATGGATTCATCTTAGTTACAAGAATATTCCTAACTATTGTGACCATTGTTACCATGTAGGACATAATAAATCATCGTGCAAAAAATTGAGGTCTGATAAAAAAGATCAGACAATCGTAATCAAAACTGATATTTCTCAGAATATACAGAATAATGGTCAAGCGCAAATGCTAAACTATCTCAACTCAAACAAGTTCAAAAGAAGAGAGCAAAAGAACAGAAGAACTGGAATTTGGAACTAATAACAATATACCAAGTTACAAAGAATCAAGTTTACATGTGAAACAAAATATGAATAAAGATGATGTGGAAGAAGAGGAAATAGCTGAATCAATTAAGTCACTGGATGTTGAACACAACTCTTCTCAATCTGATGTTTCTACCTCTCCTGGCTACATCACACCAAATAAAGAGAACACTGGTAGTCTCCTGATTACTCCAACCTTATGAAAGAAGGAAATAGACTCAAGTTTCTAAAAATTGTTGGACAGGAATCTGAAGCTGGCTAGAGCAAATAAAAAGAACAAACCTTTAGTAATTCAATCTCTTCATTTTAAAGAGACAAAGAGATCTGCACGTATCATGAAACAAAAATTCAATCAGAAGATTGAAATCAATTATTAGAGAAGAGAAGATCTCAACACTCTGCATCCAGGAACCTGTGGTAGACATCAATCAAATAGAATCATTATCAACAAAGCTAAGTCTTCAAATTTTTTTTGCTAATGTATCTAATAAAATTTGGTTGTTTTGGAATACAGATTTATAAACTAATATACTTAAAGACTGTGACCAATGTACACACATCAACATTAAACACTATCTACTTAACAAATCCTTCTCAATCACCCGTGTATATGCAAAATGCCAGAGAGCAACCATAATGAAGTTATGGAACACAATCAGAAGCATTGCAAATTCCACAAACGAGTGGCTATAGGTGATTTTAATATTACAACATCTTCTACTGAACAAATTGGTTGTACTAACTATTGTTATAAGGATTCTGCAGATTTTACTGATGATAAGGATTGTTTTTTTAGAAAAAAAAGGCTTTTCAGGAACTCAGTTTACATGGACCAACAAAACAAAGTTGAAGCGTTTAGATCATGTGCTTATTAATCATGAATGTGCTGAATACTTTGCAGAAACAAAGGTGGTTCATATGAATCGATCATGTTCTGATCATACTTCTTTGTGTGTGTCCATCATTAAAAACGGAGACAAACACATAAAGAGCTTCAAATTTATAAATGCCTGGACACTGGACAAAGGCTTCCTGGATATTGTAGAGTCAAGCTAGAAAGAACCTATATATGGGTACCCTTTATTTATATTCTGGAACAAGATAAAGATATTGAAGGAAGTTTTGAAAACTTGGAACGAAGCATATTTTGGAAATATCTTTGACAAAGTTATTCAAATAGAATAAAATGTTAAAGCCAATGATATGTGTTTTATAAATTCTAATAGTCATAAAGAGAAGATATCTTTGGCCAAAGCAACTGTTGAGCATCTTCTGGCTCTTTCTATGGAAGAAGGGTATTGGAGACAAAAATGTTACCAAAACAAGATCCATGATGGAGATAGAAACACAAAGACATATCACAATTATGTAAAAAGAAGAAGAAGGAAACCAAGAATTATTGGAATAAATCATAATAACAAATGGCTTACTGAGGATGAAGACATCAAATCAACAACAATAAAATACTTCAAAGATACACCTTTATATTCTAATCAGAATCTACAATATGTTTACATGAATAATGACATATTTAATGTTATTCCAAAACTAATTGATAATTCTGATAACTGTTTTATGTTAGCCGAGCCTTCATATCAAGAAATATGGAGCACAATTCAAAGCATTAACTCAAAAGAAACAATTGGGGTTGATGGATATAACAGATGTTTTTTCAAAACATGCTGGAGTATCATAAAGCAAGACCTATACAATATAATGAGATCCTTTATCAAAGGCCAAGACATTCCAAAATGCATTTTAGCCACTGTAAAAATATGCTTAATCCCCAAGATAGAAAATCCTCAATACTGGAATCAATACAGGCTAATAAGTCTCTCTCAATGTTAAACATAATTATATCTAAACTGCTAAATAATAGACTATCCTACCTATTTCCTAAAATGATCTCTGAAGTGCAAGTAGCATATGTCAAGGGCAGATCTATTCGTGAAAACATACTAATTACAAAAGAGTTGGTGCACGATATTGGCAGAAAGACAAATGTTGGGAATATAATCATTAAGGTGAACATGTTCAAATCTTTTGACAACCTTTCCCACAACTTTATCTTGAAAGTTTTATAGTGTTATGGTTTCAACAACATAGTGATTTCCATAGTGGGTAACATTATCAAATATGTACATGTATCCGTTCTTATAAATAGAGAATCAGTAGGATTTTCAAAATTAAAAGAGGTGTTAGACAAGAGGATCCACTATCTCCTAGTCTCTTTATCTTAGCTGAAGAGATAATGCTAACAGGTTTTAATGTTATGTTTATTAAAGACAAATCATTAAGATTTTCTAACATAAGCAAACTGATAATCCCTAGTCTATCATTTGCTGATAACTTTCTTATTTTTACTAATAGACTATCATCTTATGTGGAGAAAATTAGAGAATTTTTGCAGGTATATCAGAATATTTCAGGCCAATCTCTAAATAAAGAGAAAACAAACATTGTAACAGCTTCCAGCCTCTCTCTGAACATAAGGAATGCTCTTGCTATTCAGACTAACTTCAGCCTAAGCAACCTCCCAACAGCTTATTTAGGCATGACATTACATCCTCACTACAAATCAATCAACTTTTTACCCCTGCTGGAAAAGATTAAGACCAAGATAGAAAGCTAGAATGACAAAATGTTATCGTTTGGAGGAAGGATTGCATTAATTAATTCAGTTATTATACCCATCCCTCTATACTGGTTACAGAGTTGTTGGCTCCCCAACTCAATCATCACCAAAATTGAAAGATTGTTGAATAAGTTCTTGTGGGAATCAATCAATGAAGACACCAAAATCCATAGGTTCTCCTGGCAAAAAATAAACAAAACATTTGGTGAGGGTGGTCTGAATGTAAGAAGTTTATAAGATGTCCAAATGGATTTCTATTGCAAACTATGGATAAGATTCAGAGAGACTGTGGGCTAGCCTCATCCATAGTATCTACTACAAAGGAAAAACATAATTTACAGATAAACTTTTCAAAAAAGGCTCCCAAAAGTGGAAGAGATTGCCCAATATAAAAGACTTTGCAGAAGATAAAATCAAATGGAAACTAGGTGAATATAAAGTGGACCCATAACTGGAAAATTGGTATGACAATCCTCCTTTAATCAATCTTGACAATAATACAAATGACAGTTGGTTCAAAGGTATCCCTGTAAACACATTTTGGGAAAATACTGAATGAAATGTAAACAAACTGAAAGATATTTAATAGACTCTAACATAAATCTAGTTTTAAAGACCAGTATTAAAGAGAATGTAAAGGACACTATATACTGGAGGATATCTAAAGATGGTCAATTCAAAATTAAAGAAACTCTGAATGCTATAAAAAATGTTCTCTTTAATTCTTCACCCTATGAAAATCTGTGGAACAATATATCTCCAAGGAAATGTTCTTTCCTTGCTTGGAGACTCTTACAAAATAAACCACCAATAAATTTAATTATTCAGTTTATACATATATTTATAGTATCTAAGTGTTAGTTTTGTAGAAATATCGAATCAAAAGACCATTTATTTGTGTCATGTGATTTTTCTTGGAGTATATGGTCTTATTTTGCAGGAATATTAAAGGTTGTTATAAGGATATATATGACCACAATGCATCTATTCAGAACATGGTTATGGTCAATTCTTGTAAAGACACACATACAAATAATCCTTCCTTCACTAATCAGCTGGGAAATTTGGCAACAAAGGAATAAGACAAAAATCAAGGATAATTTCTCAACCGTGACAACAATCAACTATATCTCTAATATGTTAATCTACCTCGATCATTCAAGACTTTTATTGAGGAAGCTTGGAAGACGATTGAAAATGAAGCTTTAACTCTGGGATGCGTCAATCATATCAAGACCAAACATAAAGTGTCTTACCTTAACTGGACACCTCCTATGTGAGGAAGGTTCAAACTAAAATCTGATGCTTGTTGCCTATCATATGGAGAGTCAAATAGGGAAATAATAATTCGCGACAGCAAAGGAAACATCATCAATGGTTATTGATATAACTATGAAGATCTTACACCAATGAAAGCAGAAGCACGAGCATTGCAAGATGGTCTTCAAACATACAGAATTATAGGAATCACGGAAGTGGACATTGAATCAGATTCTGAAATCCTTATCTCACTTATATCTTTTAAAAAAGTCCCAAACAATCAAAAACGGTAATCAATAGAATAAGATCGTTAATTATAAGTAAAATTTCTATTCGTTTCATTTTCAAGGAACATAATAGAGCTATTGATTGGCTAGCTCGATGGACTCTAAAATGTAAAATGAAGATTGATCACAAATATTTTAAACCATCTAAACAACAAGAGCAATCATGTTATTAGAAATCTTACAAATATGCTACATTAGAACTGAAAAACAATTTACGTCTGTTTTGTTATCTCTGTTTTGCAGAAACTCATGAACATGAACTAAAGGATGGAAAAGAATAAAAGAGTATAGAAGAAAGGAAGTTGTAGTTTCTTCTTTGGAATGACTCGGTTAGGTTCGAGAAAATAAAATAGCTAGAAATCGCTTAAATCAAAGGATTCTTAAAAGATATTGAGCCTGGGTATGTCTTCTGAAGAATCTACAAGAAAAGGAACCTAAAGGAGACTCAGAAGCTGAATTCAAAGGAAGAACAAAACGTGAAGATGAAATTTGGTTTCTAAAATCAAAAGGGTAAAATAAAAAAATGGTTTTTTGGTAAAATAACTTAGAGTATTAAGGAAAAGAGTAATTGGAATTTGACCAAAAGTACAAAGATAAACGTAATGAACAAAGGAGTTAGGAAAACGAGCATCCAAGTGGTTGTTGACAAGGACCCGATGAATTCTTAAAGATGTGGGGGTATTACGTTGTTTATTAGACCTGGAGAATTGAAACCCAGTGGCTCGAAGGTCGCTGAAATCATTTATCGACGAGGTCCAAAGTTTTGAATTGATCATTTGATCCTCTAGTTTGCGGATGACACTGAACCCGCCAAGAATGGAATGTCTTGGAAAAATAAGGAAGTTGATGAGATAGCATGCTATAAAAAGGACACTGTCATTAGAATCACTCAAGCCATAGATTGTAGAGAGAAAATATGAGGTCTTAAACGAGATATAAGTAATAAAACAATATATTATCTGAAGAGGATATACAATCTAATGAAATACTAAAAATACTAGGAGTTAAGGCCAACCACATTATACCTTAAGAGTGCATGCTATAGTTAGTCTCAAAGTGAAAAAAACAATATAATACACGTAATATTATCAACTTTATTATGCTTTAATTTAGTTTCTAATATATAGATTAGTAAGATACCTGGAGTTTTATAAGGAAAAAATAAAACAAATCATTCTTATTTGCAAAGATATGGAATTTTATTACTCCGGTAAAATGTTCGTTCTTAGTTTGGAAGACTATTCATGGTTGGATTCCTACTGAAACAAATATGCAGAAGAAAGGTTTTAATCTGGCTTCAAAGTGTCAACATTGTGATAATATTGAAACTACTTACCATACCTTTATCAGCTGTTCAAGATCCTGTGATGTTTGGGTCTTCTTCACATCCATGTTCAATGTTCCTATCAAGAGAAATATGACTTTTTCACACTTGTTGCGTTCCTGATTTTGGTCTTCTACAAAGGAGGTGCATATCAGGACCATTCTCCCCGTGATCATCTCGTGGAATATTTGGGATGCTAGGAACATAAAGAAGCATTTAGACCAAAGTTCATCATCTAAATCTATAATTTACAATGTAATCAACATGATTACTGGTCTCGATTAAGCTTATCTTCTCAAGCGAAAGAACTGGGGAAATGGTTCTGGTAAATCTTATTTCTTGGGTTGCCTAAATAATCTAGATAAACCTAGATTAGCCCTATCTCTTCACTGGAAACATACAAAAACAACCATATACAAACTTAATATAGATGGAGCCAGTAGTTTCAATGGAGAAGCAAGCAGAAGATGGCTGATTAGAGATAGTGAAGGGAAGCTAGTAGCAGGGTATGGGAGGCTATATGGCAAACAGTCTGCTATAGTCACTGAAAGTAGAGCGTTGTTGGATGGTCTGCTTCTATGTCAAAATCAAGGAATCTCTAAGATAGATATTGAAACGGATTCGACCATTCTCACTGAAATGATTTTAAAAGGGAACTCATCTTGGTACCTGGAGAAAATCATCAAATGTTGCAGGTGCCTAATATCATCTTTGATAAATCTAACTCACATCTTCTTGGAACAGAACTCAGGTGCCGATTGGACAGCAAAGCACGCTATTAAAAAAACAGGTTCATACATTGATTTAACTCCAAACTGTATTCCTAATCGGCTTAGTGCAATAATATTTCTAGAGAGTATTGAAGTCGGCTACATAAGAATAGATGAAACAAAGTGATGTTCTTCTTCTGCTTTCCTTTTTTTTGTGGCCGATTCTAATTCTTCTATTGATAGAATTCAATCAGAAGTTGTGGATTCGTCTGAAATTTTTCAAAGTATCTCTCAATTGCTTTCTGGCCAAAGGTTGAAGACGAAATAGTTTTGGCGGCAAAATTTTTATGTGGCGCTTTTTTTTTATTTGAATGGTGATGTAATGGGCTGGCACACCATTTTGTACAAGTTTTATAATTAAAAAATACAAGCGGTTAAAAAAAATATAAATTAATACAATATGATTAAAAAATATGTATTCGGTAAAATTTATCGAGAGACAAAAACTTTGAAACAATATATTTCATCATATTATAATATGACGATATAAAAGTATTATCAGAATAAGAAATCATGACGTGGCCGCGGAACTGAATTGGGATCTCTAGACACATACCAGAAACAACAACTTCCATGAACGCAAAACCATAATTGGATGGATGATTAACCTAAATAAATCAAAATATATACATATTTTTACGGTTTAGCTATTTATATAACTAAAAAACCTGGATTATAGTGTCGCGGCTTATCCAGCATATTAGTGGGCAATGTGGCTCCTACTCATGAAGGAAAGAGTTATGCTAGAGGAATAAAATTTCCCAAGTAAGGCCGACAGACTCAATAATTCATTAATTAAAGTAATGGACCCGAAAGGGCCCAGATTACTTAAAATTAATATTTATTTATTTTTTAAAAAAATATTTATTAGAAAGAATGAACCTCTTTAAAAGAGTTACAATACTTTAGGATCACAAAGTAATATTTTCAAAATGAAAATTAAAAGGGTGTTAAAATATTCCCTCTCTTAAAAAAAAAATTTAAAACTATACACCAACAAACATTTCTTTCTTCTCCCATTCACCGTAGCCAAAACTTCGAAGCAACTCAACCTTTCACGATTCCACTTTCTTGTTTCAGAATCGATTTCTTTTCCTCTATTTTACCTGCAAAAAGAGAAACAGAGAGCTGTATCCATCCATTTTAACTTCCAGACATTGAAAAATATCCCAAACCCAAGCTTTTTAAGAAGATAATCGATTGAAGTCTGTTTGAGATTTGAAAACTTGAGAAATTCAGTTTCATTTTACATCTCATAATCCATTTAGCAAGCCAATCTGTTGCTTGATGTTGGACTCTAGAGATGTATTTAAAAACCATCGAGGGAGACAGAATTTTCCTGCAGTTTTTCAGAATTGGCTCCAGGAACCAAGGCTCTCCACCGAAAGCCAGATGGTTTATCAGAGTCTGATAGTCCGACTCGATGTCAACGTCATTCCAGTGGTTTTGCTTGCAAATTAGTAAACCATCCAGTAAGGCACGAGCCTCAGTATGAAGGGGAGAGAGTTTTCCGTAGGTGTTTCCATAACACTGAAGCACCTGACCCTCGGAATTTCTGAAAATGCAGCTCCCACTAGACTCGGCGTTGCTCAGCACAGATGCGTCAATATTGAGCTTTATCCTACCATCAGTTGGGGCTTTCCAGGCAAGGTAACAAGGCTTATTCTTAAAGCTTGAACAACCCAACATAATATTAGCATTCTTAGTTTTGGACCAATGCTTTCTGGTCAGAGTATTAGAAGCATTTAAAGAGAGAATTACTCTTTTGATGTAGTTAATGGAATCACAAGTATTTCTGATAACACCAGAAAACTTAGCTTTGTTTCTATTTTACCAAATGGTCCAACGGATAACAACCGACATCAAGTGAGTGATATAAGTCTTACTTACAGTAAATCTTTGCCAAATTTTGATTACGTGATTGATTACCATATGTCAGTCAATGTGAATCTTTAAAATGTTACAGAAATGAGTCCATATTTGCCAAGCCTGCTTGCAATTCACGAAAGCATGATTGATGTCTTCATAGTTCATACCGAATTGACACTTTGATCCCATTTTCAGGTGTCTTTTCTGTAAAACAGAATCGATATGAATGTATTTCATGATTAGCCTCCATAGCAGGAAAGAAAACTTTCTAGGAATGAGACTACTCTAGATTTTTTTAAACATAAAAGAAGAATGAGCTTTATATCTGATCTTGTCCCAAGTCATCTTTGAATTGAAGTTAACGTCATTTGAGCACTTCCAAATCAGAGTATCCTCCTTGCTACTATCAATAGAGAAGGCTTGAATCTGGTTCATTTTATCTAGAGATGAGAAGGAAGACAAAGAGTGAGTGTCCTATTCATTGTTCCTCCAGAAAGAATTAACTTTTACTTGCTGGTAATTTAGATTTGTATGATCATCAGCAATTGGATGATGATTTAACCAATCATCCCTCCAAAAGTCTATCTCCCCATTTCCTAGAAGGCATCGGACATTTAGTTCCGCATCCCTTCTAATACCTGCAATTCTTTTCCATATAAGAGAACCAGGTCTGTTGTAGTTAGTGTAAAGAGGATGACTATTTTTTGAGTAGATACTATGCATCATATTAGCCATATGGATTTATTGATTTTAAAATTAAACCAGATCTTGTGAGAATAGACTTACGGAATGTTAGCAATCCTTCTGATGTCAAGTCCACCTTCCCCGAAAGGCTTGCAAAGAGACTTCCAATCAGACCAGTGGATAGTCTTCTCTTTAAAGTTTGAATGCCACATAAACTTGTTCAGAGTTTTCTCAATCCTGCTAATAATACTAATAGGCAATGTACTATTCTGTAACCAATAGCAATGGATAGACATAAGGACACTCGAGATAAGGACTAATCTCCCTCCAAAGGATAGGTGCTTACAATCCCAATCCCCAATCTTGTCATTAATCTTATCGATGATCTTAATGTAGTTTCTAGGACTATTTCTGCTATTTAAATTAATCTCTAAGTAGTTAGTAAGGAGATTCTCAAACTTGAATTCAGTTTTAGCTTCAATATGATTGATTCTACTCTGATTAGAAGTGATGCAAGAGAGGAGTTTTGTCTTATTTTTGTTCATGAATTGCCAAGAAGTCTTCTGATAAGTGTCAAGGAACTCACAGAGCTTAGTAATGGAACCCTGCAAGCTGTTAGAGAAAATCAAAATGTCGTCTGTAAAAGCCAGACAAGGCATAGACAAATTCATTCTCAAATTATAATGCATTTTTATGTTGTTCATGTAAAGATTTTGAAGGCCTCTCAGAAGAACCTCTTCCCCAATGATGAAAATACTTAGAGACAGGGGATCCCCATGTCTCAAGCCTCTTCTAGGGTTGAAATACCCATAATTTCCTCCATTGATCAACAACGATATATTGGTATCTCTAATCAACATGTTAACAAACCTAACAAAACCATCAGTAAAACCAAACTTGATTAGAACATTAGTAAGAAAAGGAAAAGACATTCTGTCGAATGCTTTTGTCATATTTAACTGAATTATGATGTTGCAAGTATTTGGCTTCTTTTTCAGATCATAAAGTAATTCTTTAGCCACCAAAATATGCTCTTGAATGGATCTGCCCAAGACAAAAGCTCCCTGATATTGAGCAATAATGTTTGGAAGAATTATTGAGAGCCTAGAGTTGATCAACTTAGACAAGATCCTATTGAGCATTGTACAAAGCCCAATAGGTCTATAATCATTCTACGAAATAGGATTGTTAGTCTTGGGAATGAGACACAGACCAGTGGAAACGATGTTCCCTACAATGTCCTGACCTTCAATAAATGTGTTAATGGAATCACACAAATCAAATTTGATGATACCCCAACAGGAAATATAGATTAGATGTTAAATCCATCTATCCATGCTGTGCTATCTTTGTTCATATTTGAAATTATTTTCCAAATCTCATCTTCAGTGGCTAATTTCATTAAAGAAATGTTTTCATCACTTGTTACCAGCATATGAATGGGATTAAAGATGTCATGGTTGATCAAGTTTAACTCGTCCTCTTTATTGCATTAAGGGTCGGTGGCAATAACATTTTTGAAGAAAGACTCAGCAGAATTTCCAATACTATCATCTTCAGTGAGCTAGGTATGTCCATCTTTGATTTTATTGATTTTCCTTATTCTTATCTTCTTGTTAACATAAGAATGATACAACTTTGTGGTACGCTCACCATCCTTGAGCCAATTATTATAACATCTTTGTTTCCAATAGTCATCTTCAATTCTCATTGCTTTAATTTAGTAACTGTTAGCCTTCTCCAGATTAGATTTAGAGATAGAGTTCTACTGGATAGAGTGAAGCATCTCCATTTTATTAACTTCCTCCTCAGCTTCTTTAAGCTTGGTGAATATGTTACCAAAAAGACTTGTTGTTCTACTCTTTAAGATAATTCTTCAGCCTTTTAAGCTTGAACCAAAAGACATGGTTAACATGACCTCCAATCCTTAACTTCCAGTTATTTTCAAAAATACTCATGAAAGAATCATCGTTTAGCCACATATTAAAAAATTCAAAACTGTTTCTATTATTAGTAGGCTCATTATCAGAAGTTTTAGCAGTTATAAGTAATGGAGCATGGTCAAAACAGGTTCTGACCATGTGAAAAACCTGGGTATTCTTGAAATAAGACTGCCAATTACTGTTAATCATAGCTCGATCCAATATTTTCCACCTTAACCCACGATTCCAGGTAAATTTTGAGCCTCCATAACCAGCATTCTTGAGCTTACACTCCTTGATTCAGTCGTTAAAATCTTCTATATTATTCAAGAAAATGGAGGAGCACCCTACTTGATCCTCATTCCTAGTAATAACATTAAAATCCCCCACAGTCATCCAAGATTTGTCTTTGTCAACCACAGATTTTAAGACATTCCAAAGATCATTCCTTTGGTTTCTATTGCACTTTGTGTAAACTATCGAGAGATTAAAGTTAATCTCAGTGTCAGTGTTGTGAACATCAAGATGCAAGCACTAATCGTGATTGATTAGTAAATCAGTCCTAATATTATCTTTCCAAAAGCACCACATCTTATTCGAAACATTAGAATCATAGTTACTGAAATCAATATCAGAAGCAATCTTTTTCATTTTGTCACTATCAACCATAGGCTCTTGAATTGCCAGAACTTGAATTTTGTTTTTTGATGGATATGTCCTTAAGCCTTTGAATGGTAGGATTGTTGTTTATCTCTTTCAGATTCCAACTAATCAGACTTATCATTATCAGAGAAAGACTTTTGCTTCTGTTTCATCTCTGAATAACTCAAAGACTTGATAATTTTCTTACTTTGTGTTAACATGCACATGTTCAACGTAACATCTCAGTTGTTGTCTTTGTTAAAAACAAAGAGAGAAGTAGCCGCAGGAAGCGGCTAGGGTTTTGTGTTTATTAGAAAATGTTCCTTTTTGTTTTATTGATGCATTAGAGATGTAATTCAAGAATTGACCAATAGTAAGTCTCTCAATATATAGAGAACTTAGAGGCCTATACAAGGAAACTTAATACACTGAGTATTCTAACACCCCCTCAAGTTGTGTAGTGGGATCACCAATACCCAACTTGGATAAAACTGATTCGAATGTTCTAGCAGCAACCGCTTTTGTCAGGATGTCTGCCAATTGGTCTTCAGATCTAACAAACGAAAGTTCGACTGTCCCATCTTCAATCTTTTCTTTTATGAAGTGCTTATATATTTCAACGTACTTTGTTCTATCGTGCTGTACTGGGTTCTCTGAAATCTTAATTGTAGCTTTATTATCGCACATTAACTGAGTCAGACATTTCAGAGGGGATCTGATTTCTTTCATTATCTTCTTTAACCAAAGTATCTCGGTAATCCCCTTAACGATTCCTCTAAATTCTGATTCAGCACTTGATAGTGATACTACTTTCGGTTTCTTACTCCTCCAAGTCACCAAGTTACCTCCAAGAAGAGTAAAGTAGCCAGCAGTTGATTGCTTGTCGTTAGGATTCCCTCCCCAATCAGCATCTTTGAATACTTCAACATCAAGGTGTCTATGCCTCTTCTTGGTGTGCCTTTGAGATATCAAATAATCCTCATTACTGCCTCCATATGGTGTTCCTGAGGAGGATGCATGAAATGGCTAACTACTCCCACCGTATGCAATCTCGGGTCGAGTGTGAGCCAGGTAAATCAATTTTCCACCAACCTTTGGTACCTTTCTTTATTCGCTGGTCTGGCCCTTTCAATTATCTTTAGTTTGTGATTCACAACCCTAGGAGTGGCATTTGGTTTGCAATCCACCATACCAACTTCAGCTAATAAATCCAATATATATTTCCGTTGGGAGATATAAATACCTCCTCTTGACCTAAGAACCTCGATTCCTAGGAAATACTTCGATCCCCCAAGGTTTTTCATTTCAAACTCCTTGAAGAGGTTTTTCCTAAGAGAGATAATTTCTTCTTCGGCATTCCCCGTTATAATCATATCGTCGACATATATTATAAGACAAGTGACTAACTCTCCTCTCTTTTTGTAAAACAAGGTATGATCCCCATTACTCTGTTTGTAGCTATACTGCTTCATTGCCATTGTAAATCTCCCAAACCAAGCACGAGGAGACTGTTTGAGCCCATATAATGCCTTTTTTCAGTTTGCATACCTCATTTTCTTGAAAACCATCAGAGAACCCTGGTGGGGGTTCCATATATACCTCTTCTTCCAAGTCTCCATATAAGAAAGCATTCTTTACATCAAATTGATGAAGAGGCCAATCTTTATTCGCGGCTATTGAAAGTAAAACTCTGATAGTGTCAATCTTTGTAACCGGAGATAACGTTTCAGAGTAGTCTATACCATATGTTTGTGTATATCCTTTGGCAACCAATCTTGCCTTGTGTCGCTCAATGGTGCCATCGGATTTATATTTTATATTAAACACCCATCTACACCCGACTGCTTTCTTCCCTTGTGGTAACACGCAATTCTCCCATGTACCATTCCTTTTCAGTCATCTTCTTAGCTTCTGGAGCTTTTTTAGGGATTTGTTCAGAGAGAATAGTAGCTGAAAACGCCTTTGCAATCTTCGTCATTCCTTTCCTGTCCGCTTTTACCGGATTTGTAGAAGCACGAGGAACGTGTTCTGGTGAATATCGGTCAGAAGGAACCCCTCTATTTTTTCTTGGGGGAAGAACCGGAGTTTGATTATCAACAAATGAACTTCCTAAAATGTCATGGTCAATAACATTTTGTGAATTATGACATTGTAAATTGTTTACCTCTTGATGGACATTTTCTTTGGTTGATTCGCTGGTAGTATCCATGGCATTTATTTTTTATTGGAATTATCTTCGGGATCATTGGTGGTCAGAACTGCCTCGTCGGTCTCCTTTATGTTGGAAGATGCGTGTTTGGTGGCGCCATCTACCGACTTTGTCGGCACATCCTCAAAGTAACTTTCATATAACAACCAGTTGAGTGATTCACTTACTTTCTCCCCCTGAGCATGAGATTGGTGGTAAAAAAATAATCGGATTCTAAGAAGTCACAGTCCATGGTGACATGGATTCGACGAGTAACCGGATTATAACACCAATATCCCATTTGATGAACACCGTATCCAACGAATACACACTTTTCAGCACAAGGATTAAGTTTGTTTCGACTAGTTTTAGGGATATGAACAAACACCGAACAACCAAAGACACGAGGTGGTAAGGTCATAACAGATGGAATTGTAACTTGGGTGGCAAGCACTTGTAATGGAGTTTTATTTCCTAGACATCGGGTTGGTAGACGATTTGCAAGATACGTAGCTGTAGCACGAGCTTCTGGCCAAAGAGAATGAGGAACTCTAGATTCAATCATAATAGCACGAGTTTTTTCAAGTAAAGTACGATTTTTTCGTTCTGAAGTACCATTTTGTTGAGGTGTGTTTGGACAAGTGGTTTGATGGATAAGACCATTTGTTTTGAAAAAATTATGCATTGTTTGGTTGACAAACTCTGTTCCATTATCAGAACGGAGAATCTGTATTTTTTTTTTCAAATTGAGTCAAAATCATTTTGTAAAAACAAACAAATATTTCTGGTACTTCCGATTTATGTTGAAGTATATCCAAGTCATTCTTGAGAAATCATCCACAAATAAAACAAAGTATCTGATTTGATTGTTAGTGGAATTTGGTGCTGACCCCAAACATTAGAATGGATTAGCGAAAAAGCATAATCAACTCTAGTATTACTTTGATTAAATGAGACCCTACGATTTTTTGCAAGAATACAGGTTTCACATTTCTCATGAATTGAATTATTCAAAAAAAGACTAGGAAACAAACTCTTAAGATAGCTAAAAGAAGGAGGACCAAGTCGTCAGTTCCATAACCAAATTTGCCTTGCGGTTGTTCCGTGAGCAAGCATGGCATGTCCCTTATGAACTACCTCATCAACATAATAGAGACCTCATTGTTCAGTACCACGCCCAATGATCTCCTTCGTAAAAATGTCCTGTAAAATGCAAAAAATGGATATATAAGAACCACACAGTTGAGTTGTTTTGTCACTTGACTAACAGTTAATAACTTTAAGGATAGTGAAGGAATGTAGAGGCAGTTTTTAATTTCCATTTTTTCCGAAAAAAATAATTGAACCTCCCCCTTTGACTTCACAAATTTCTCAACTAGCAGTCTCAATATGAGATTTCTTTGGAGATGACATGTCACCAAAGTTTTTAGGATAATAAGACATGGTGTCCGTAGCCCCGCAATCAAAGATCCAATTTGATTTCTCAAACCCTTTACCTCCAATTTTTTCATAGGAGTTCGTCGTCATTCCTCCAAAACCAGTGCCACTTTCTTGCTCATTTTTAGTCGGATCTTCACCGCCACTTGTATACGAATCCCGTTTGACATTAGATATGAAATCCTGGTCATTTTTCTCCTTATGACCGTCCTCCCACCATTCTGGATAGCCAACTAGCTGGAAACATGTCTTTTTAGTGTGTTTCTTCATCCCACAATGAGTGCAATACAACTTGGATTTATCTTCTTTCTCTTTGGATCAGAATTTAAACTGATGTGCATAATCTTTAGCAGCCAAACCCATTCCAATTTCAATCGAGTCACTATCAGAAGAACTTGATTTTAGTATATTAAGCCTGGCCATTTCCCTTCGTATTGTAGCATATGTTGTTTCCACGGAAGGAAGAGGATCATTTTTCAGGATATCTCTCTTGATTGGTTCCAGCTTGTCATTAATCGCCATTAGCAATTGATAGATTCTTTGTTCTTGAGTCTTCTTATTGTAGATCTTAATGTCTTCTGGGTCTTTCATAGGGTTCGGATCTCGCCTATCTATAAACATCCAGATGTTCTGCAGTTTGTTCCACAAGTCTTCTAGTGTATCGAACCATTTCCTTAATGAATTAGCCCTCTTATGAAGGTCAAACACCTGTAACGAATCTGTACCAGAACTGTATGTGGTGGCTAACCCATCCTAGAGGGCTTTTGCAGTGGGATATTGCGAGATATTATTCACCAAGCTGGATTCAAGATTCTGGATAATCTATGTGAAAACACATTGATCATCTTGTTCCCACCTTGTATATTTTTGTCAGTTTTGGATGGAGGTGTCGGATCCCCTGTAATGTGAGAACCTCTCCCCCTTCCCCCAATTGCTTTCATCATCAGGTTTGCCCATAGGGCATAGTTGTCACCACCGAGTTTAATCCCCAGGGATAAATTCTCGGGGTTAGTTGTTTGTTGTTGTGTTCCGAGACCATTTCTCAGAATGGCAGCAATCTGCATTGTTAATTCATCACGGATTTGACTGACCACGATTTCATTGCCAGCCATCTTTGTTGAGGATGTTCAGAATTCCGAGAATCACACGTGCTCTGATACCATGTTAACATGCACATGTTCTACGTAGCATCTCAGTTGTTGTCCTTGTTAAAAACAAAGAGAGAAGTAGCCCTAGGAAGCGGCTAGGGTTTTGTGTTTGTTAGAAAATGTTCCCTTTTGTTTTATTGATGCATTAGAGATGTAATTCAAGAATTGACCAATAGTAAGGCTCTCAATGTATAGAGAACTTAGAGGAATATACAAGGAAACTTAATACACTGAATATTCTAACACTTGGCTTTTTTATTTTCCTGACTGCTTTTTGTTTCTTGACCAGGATCTCTTTGAATTCAGGGGACGACTTTACTAACTGGAGGCCTGGAGTGCTACATCGAGATTTAACTGATGGGGTGCCTTCTTCGTTTGGATTTTCAAATTCTGGAGAAGCATCATTCAAAAAGCCATGTTCTAGAGTCTTTATGGCTTCAATCACTTCAGTTTCTCCAATTTGTATTTCATTTTCCTCAAGATTATCTTCAGTAGTCTTTTCGATTTTCTTTTGAACATTTTGAAAAACTATATACTTGATCTTTGGAATGTAAATTTGCAAACTGTTTTGGTTTTTTCTTTGCTCTGTTATTTCAGTATTTCTTTTCTCTGTTTGTTCTTCAAATTTTCTTTTCTTGCATTCAGAGTCTTTATGGCCCTTGTGATTACAGATATTATAGTAGGATGACAAATTTTTATACAAAACAGAAATCCATTCGTCCTTGTTATCACCAAAACCCATCCACATTCTGTTGTGCAGCTTTTGATTAATGTCCAATTCAACGAGAGCCAGACAGCCATTTTTGTGAGCTCTATTAATCTCAGGGACTATAACCTTGTATGGGGTTCCTATTGATGAAACCATATCTATGATTATCATGGTATTGAAAAGAAATTCTCGTAATATTTCAAATCTGACGCAAATCAAAGACAGAGGGCTTTCTTTTTTCCTGTTAAATCCAGGAGTCCATCTTAATAACCGCATCTCATTTTCATCGAAATTCCAGTTGTTCTTGGCCCATAGTCAAATGTTTCGAGGGGTTCGATGGCTCCAAATTCAGGGAGTTACTGCAAAATAATCCTGAGTACATTTTCGATCAACAACTTCGTAAAAAGGACCTCATGGCATCAGTCGAAAAAAAAAACATCCACCTATTATATACTTAAATTTTTTGTTGATGTGAGGTGTTAGTTTTGCTTTAGCTCTATTTTATTTTTAGGGAAATGTCACACTAAATACCTTATCACCAAACTTATTGTCATCTAGTACCCCAACTATTTTCTATGCCTACTAAATACCCATCTCACCAAAGTAATTCCGTTATAATACCCAGCTAATATTTCCCTTCCTCAAATACCCTCAAATGTGTCAGATTATTTTCGAACCACAATTCAAATTTTGAATTTTCAATAGTACGACCTACTATGCTATTTTGAAAAGTAGAAATGAACCTATACTTTTATTTGAAGAAACCATTTTCAATCAATCTCTCTTGTTTAAACTCATTTCCTTCTTCAGATCAGAGGTAAGTGTGTATTAATTTTTGTTATGCATTTCACCAATCGAAGCTGTGTTTTTTTTCCAACTTTTGTTAGTTCATGGTTTTTCTTATTTCCTTGTTGTTTTGATTTTCAAAAATTTTAAGTTTACAGTCTTCTTTTTGTTCTGGATGTGGTTAAAAACAGTAGCTTCGATAGTTGGTGTTTGCAGATTTCAAAGATATCAAGTTTACAACTTCTTTAATGGTATTTTAATTCTACCTTGGTGTTTTTACCTCTGTTGTTGAAGACGACACTGTTGCTTTTAGCTGTATGTTATAGATCACGCGAATTATCTCTTTCACTAGTGTTTGCGATTCATTCGTTTCATAACATTATATCTCGCGTATTGGTTTGTTTTCCTGAACAGAGTCTACGTGTAACGCGATTTTTGTCTGCACTTGGAGAAGCTAACGCGAGTCCTATACTAGTTCAATCTTGATGGTTGATCAAGTTTAACTCGTCCTCTTTATTGCATTAAGGGTCGGTGGCAATAACATTTTTGAAGAAAGACTCAGCAGAATTTCCAATACTATCATCTTCAGTGAGCTAGGTATGTCCATCTTTGATTTTATTGATTTTCCTTATTCTTATCTTCTTGTTAACATAAGAATGATACAACTTTGTGGTACGCTCACCATCCTTGAGCCAATTATTATAACATCTTTGTTTCCAATAGTCATCTTCAATTCTCATTGCTTTAATTTAGTAACTGTTAGCCTTCTCCAGATTAGATTTAGAGATAGAGTTCTACTGGATAGAGTGAAGCATCTCCATTTTATTAACTTCCTCCTCAGCTTCTTTAAGCTTGGTGAATATGTTACCAAAAAGACTTGTTGTTCTACTCTTTAAGATAATTCTTCAGCCTTTTAAGCTTGAACCAAAAGACATGGTTAACATGACCTCCAATCCTTAACTTCCAGTTATTTTCAAAAATACTCATGAAAGAATCATCGTTTAGCCACATATTAAAAAATTCAAAACTGTTTCTATTATTAGTAGGCTCATTATCAGAAGTTTTAGCAGTTATAAGTAATGGAGCATGGTCAAAACAGGTTCTGACCATGTGAAAAACCTGGGTATTCTTGAAATAAGACTGCCAATTACTGTTAATCATAGCTCGATCCAATATTTTCCACCTTAACCCACGATTCCAGGTAAATTTTGAGCCTCCATAACCAGCATTCTTGAGCTTACACTCCTTGATTCAGTCGTTAAAATCTTCTATATTATTCAAGAAAATGGAGGAGCACCCTACTTGATCCTCATTCCTAGTAATAACATTAAAATCCCCCACAGTCATCCAAGATTTGTCTTTGTCAACCACAGATTTTAAGACATTCCAAAGATCATTCCTTTGGTTTCTATTGCACTTTGTGTAAACTATCGAGAGATTAAAGTTAATCTCAGTGTCAGTGTTGTGAACATCAAGATGCAAGCACTAATCGTGATTGATTAGTAAATCAGTCCTAATATTATCTTTCCAAAAGCACCACATCTTATTCGAAACATTAGAATCATAGTTACTGAAATCAATATCAGAAGCAATCTTTTTCATTTTGTCACTATCAACCATAGGCTCTTGAATTGCCAGAACTTGAATTTTGTTTTTTGATGGATATGTCCTTAAGCCTTTGAATGGTAGGATTGTTGTTTATCTCTTTCAGATTCCAACTAATCAGACTTATCATTATCAGAGAAAGACTTTTGCTTCTGTTTCATCTCTGAATAACTCAAAGACTTGATAATTTTCTTACTTTGTGTTAACATGCACATGTTCAACGTAACATCTCAGTTGTTGTCTTTGTTAAAAACAAAGAGAGAAGTAGTCGCAGGAAGCGGCTAGGGTTTTGTGTTTATTAGAAAATGTTCCTTTTTGTTTTATTGATGCATTAGAGATGTAATTCAAGAATTGACCAATAGTAAGTCTCTCAATATATAGAGAACTTAGAGGCCTATACAAGGAAACTTAATACACTGAGTATTCTAACACCCCCTCAAGTTGTGTAGTGGGATCACCAATACCCAACTTGGATAAAACTGATTCGAATGTTCTAGCAGCAACCGCTTTTGTCAGGATGTCTGCCAATTGGTCTTCAGATCTAACAAACGAAAGTTCGACTGTCCCATCTTCAATCTTTTCTTTTATGAAGTGCTTATATATTTCAACGTACTTTGTTCTATCGTGCTGTACTGGGTTCTCTGAAATCTTAATTGTAGCTTTATTATCGCACATTAACTGAGTCAGACATTTCAGAGGGGATCTGATTTCTTTCATTATCTTCTTTAACCAAAGTATCTCGGTAATCCCCTTAACGATTCCTCTAAATTCTGATTCAGCACTTGATAGTGATACTACTTTCGGTTTCTTACTCCTCCAAGTCACCAAGTTACCTCCAAGAAGAGTAAAGTAGCCAGCAGTTGATTGCTTGTCGTTAGGATTCCCTCCCCAATCAGCATCTTTGAATACTTCAACATCAAGGTGTCTATGCCTCTTCTTGGTGTGCCTTTGAGATATCAAATAATCCTCATTACTGCCTCCATATGGTGTTCCTGAGGAGGATGCATGAAATGGCTAACTACTCCCACCGTATGCAATCTCGGGTCGAGTGTGAGCCAGGTAAATCAATTTTCCACCAACCTTTGGTACCTTTCTTTATTCGCTGGTCTGGCCCTTTCAATTATCTTTAGTTTGTGATTCACAACCCTAGGAGTGGCATTTGGTTTGCAATCCACCATACCAACTTCAGCTAATAAATCCAATATATATTTCCGTTGGGAGATATAAATACCTCCTCTTGACCTAAGAACCTCGATTCCTAGGAAATACTTCGATCCCCCAAGGTTTTTCATTTCAAACTCCTTGAAGAGGTTTTTCCTAAGAGAGATAATTTCTTCTTCGGCATTCCCCGTTATAATCATACCGTCGACATATATTATAAGACAAGTGACTAACTCTCCTCTCTTTTTGTAAAACAAGGTATGATCCCCATTACTCTGTTTGTAGCTATACTGCTTCATTGCCATTGTAAATCTCCCAAACCAAGCACGAGGAGACTGTTTGAGCCCATATAATGCCTTTTTTCAGTTTGCATACCTCATTTTCTTGAAAACCATCAGAGAACCCTGGTGGGGGTTCCATATATACCTCTTCTTCCAAGTCTCCATATAAGAAAGCATTCTTTACATCAAATTGATGAAGAGGCCAATCTTTATTCGCGGCTATTGAAAGTAAAACTCTGATAGTGTCAATCTTTGTAACCGGAGATAACGTTTCAGAGTAGTCTATACCATATGTTTGTGTATATCCTTTGGCAACCAATCTTGCCTTGTGTCGCTCAATGGTGCCATCGGATTTATATTTTATATTAAACACCCATCTACACCCGACTGCTTTCTTCCCTTGTGGTAACACGCAATTCTCCCATGTACCATTCCTTTTCAGTCATCTTCTTAGCTTCTGGAGCTTTTTTAGGGATTTGTTCAGAGAGAATAGTAGCTGAAAACGCCTTTGCAATCTTCGTCATTCCTTTCCTGTCCGCTTTTACCGGATTTGTAGAAGCACGAGGAACGTGTTCTGGTGAATATCGGTCAGAAGGAACCCCTCTATTTTTTCTTGGGGGAAGAACCGGAGTTTGATTATCAACAAATGAACTTCCTAAAATGTCATGGTCAATAACATTTTGTGAATTATGACATTGTAAATTGTTTACCTCTTGATGGACATTTTCTTTGGTTGATTCGCTGGTAGTATCCATGGCATTTATTTTTTATTGGAATTATCTTCGGGATCATTGGTGGTCAGAACTGCCTCGTCGGTCTCCTTTATGTTGGAAGATGCGTGTTTGGTGGCGCCATCTACCGACTTTGTCGGCACATCCTCAAAGTAACTTTCATATAACAACCAGTTGAGTGATTCACTTACTTTCTCCCCCTGAGCATGAGATTGGTGGTAAAAAAATAATCGGATTCTAAGAAGTCACAGTCCATGGTGACATGGATTCGACGAGTAACCGGATTATAACACCAATATCCCATTTGATGAACACCGTATCCAACGAATACACACTTTTCAGCACAAGGATTAAGTTTGTTTCGACTAGTTTTAGGGATATGAACAAACACCGAACAACCAAAGACACGAGGTGGTAAGGTCATAACAGATGGAATTGTAACTTGGGTGGCAAGCACTTGTAATGGAGTTTTATTTCCTAGACATCGGGTTGGTAGACGATTTGCAAGATACGTAGCTGTAGCACGAGCTTCTGGCCAAAGAGAATGAGGAACTCTAGATTCAATCATAATAGCACGAGTTTTTTCAAGTAAAGTACGATTTTTTCGTTCTGAAGTACCATTTTGTTGAGGTGTGTTTGGACAAGTGGTTTGATGGATAAGACCATTTGTTTTGAAAAAATTATGCATTGTTTGGTTGACAAACTCTGTTCCATTATCAGAACGGAGAATCTGTATTTTTTTTTTCAAATTGAGTCAAAATCATTTTGTAAAAACAAACAAATATTTCTGGTACTTCCGATTTATGTTGAAGTATATCCAAGTCATTCTTGAGAAATCATCCACAAATAAAACAAAGTATCTGATTTGATTGTTAGTGGAATTTGGTGCTGACCCCAAACATTAGAATGGATTAGCGAAAAAGCATAATCAACTCTAGTATTACTTTGATTAAATGAGACCCTACGATTTTTTGCAAGAATACAGGTTTCACATTTCTCATGAATTGAATTATTCAAAAAAAGACTAGGAAACAAACTCTTAAGATAGCTAAAAGAAGGAGGACCAAGTCGTCAGTTCCATAACCAAATTTGCCTTGCGGTTGTTCCGTGAGCAAGCATGGCATGTCCCTTATGAACTACCTCATCAACATAATAGAGACCTCATTGTTCAGTACCACGCCCAATGATCTCCTTCGTAAAAATGTCCTGTAAAATGCAAAAAATGGATATATAAGAACCACACAGTTGAGTTGTTTTGTCACTTGACTAACAGTTAATAACTTTAAGGATAGTGAAGGAATGTAGAGGCAGTTTTTAATTTCCATTTTTTCCGAAAAAAATAATTGAACCTCCCCCTTTGACTTCACAAATTTCTCAACTAGCAGTCTCAATATGAGATTTCTTTGGAGATGACATGTCACCAAAGTTTTTAGGATAATAAGACATGGTGTCCGTAGCCCCGCAATCAAAGATCCAATTTGATTTCTCAAACCCTTTACCTCCAATTTTTTCATAGGAGTTCGTCGTCATTCCTCCAAAACCAGTGCCACTTTCTTGCTCATTTTTAGTCGGATCTTCACCGCCACTTGTATACGAATCCCGTTTGACATTAGATATGAAATCCTGGTCATTTTTCTCCTTATGACCGTCCTCCCACCATTCTGGATAGCCAACTAGCTGGAAACATGTCTTTTTAGTGTGTTTCTTCATCCCACAATGAGTGCAATACAACTTGGATTTATCTTCTTTCTCTTTGGATCAGAATTTAAACTGATGTGCATAATCTTTAGCAGCCAAACCCATTCCAATTTCAATCGAGTCACTATCAGAAGAACTTGATTTTAGTATATTAAGCCTGGCCATTTCCCTTCGTATTGTAGCATATGTTGTTTCCACGGAAGGAAGAGGATCATTTTTCAGGATATCTCTCTTGATTGGTTCCAGCTTGTCATTAATCGCCATTAGCAATTGATAGATTCTTTGTTCTTGAGTCTTCTTATTGTAGATCTTAATGTCTTCTGGGTCTTTCATAGGGTTCGGATCTCGCCTATCTATAAACATCCAGATGTTCTGCAGTTTGTTCCACAAGTCTTCTAGTGTATCGAACCATTTCCTTAATGAATTAGCCCTCTTATGAAGGTCAAACACCTGTAACGAATCTGTACCAGAACTGTATGTGGTGGCTAACCCATCCTAGAGGGCTTTTGCAGTGGGATATTGCGAGATATTATTCACCAAGCTGGATTCAAGATTCTGGATAATCTATGTGAAAACACATTGATCATCTTGTTCCCACCTTGTATATTTTTGTCAGTTTTGGATGGAGGTGTCGGATCCCCTGTAATGTGAGAACCTCTCCCCCTTCCCCCAATTGCTTTCATCATCAGGTTTGCCCATAGGGCATAGTTGTCACCACCGAGTTTAATCCCCAGGGATAAATTCTCGGGGTTAGTTGTTTGTTGTTGTGTTCCGAGACCATTTCTCAGAATGGCAGCAATCTGCATTGTTAATTCATCACGGATTTGACTGACCACGATTTCATTGCCAGCCATCTTTGTTGAGGATGTTCAGAATTCCGAGAATCACACGTGCTCTGATACCATGTTAACATGCACATGTTCTACGTAGCATCTCAGTTGTTGTCCTTGTTAAAAACAAAGAGAGAAGTAGCCCTAGGAAGCGGCTAGGGTTTTGTGTTTGTTAGAAAATGTTCCCTTTTGTTTTATTGATGCATTAGAGATGTAATTCAAGAATTGACCAATAGTAAGGCTCTCAATGTATAGAGAACTTAGAGGAATATACAAGGAAACTTAATACACTGAATATTCTAACACTTGGCTTTTTTATTTTCCTGACTGCTTTTTGTTTCTTGACCAGGATCTCTTTGAATTCAGGGGACGACTTTACTAACTGGAGGCCTGGAGTGCTACATCGAGATTTAACTGATGGGGTGCCTTCTTCGTTTGGATTTTCAAATTCTGGAGAAGCATCATTCAAAAAGCCATGTTCTAGAGTCTTTATGGCTTCAATCACTTCAGTTTCTCCAATTTGTATTTCATTTTCCTCAAGATTATCTTCAGTAGTCTTTTCGATTTTCTTTTGAACATTTTGAAAAACTATATACTTGATCTTTGGAATGTAAATTTGCAAACTGTTTTGGTTTTTTCTTTGCTCTGTTATTTCAGTATTTCTTTTCTCTGTTTGTTCTTCAAATTTTCTTTTCTTGCATTCAGAGTCTTTATGGCCCTTGTGATTACAGATATTATAGTAGGATGACAAATTTTTATACAAAACAGAAATCCATTCGTCCTTGTTATCACCAAAACCCATCCACATTCTGTTGTGCAGCTTTTGATTAATGTCCAATTCAACGAGAGCCAGACAGCCATTTTTGTGAGCTCTATTAATCTCAGGGACTATAACCTTGTATGGGGTTCCTATTGATGAAACCATATCTATGATTATCATGGTATTGAAAAGAAATTCTCGTAATATTTCAAATCTGACGCAAATCAAAGACAGAGGGCTTTCTTTTTTCCTGTTAAATCCAGGAGTCCATCTTAATAACCGCATCTCATTTTCATCGAAATTCCAGTTGTTCTTGGCCCATAGTCAAATGTTTCGAGGGGTTCGATGGCTCCAAATTCAGGGAGTTACTGCAAAATAATCCTGAGTACATTTTCGATCAACAACTTCGTAAAAAGGACCTCATGGCATCAGTCGAAAAAAAAAACATCCACCTATTATATACTTAAATTTTTTGTTGATGTGAGGTGTTAGTTTTGCTTTAGCTCTATTTTATTTTTAGGGAAATGTCACACTAAATACCTTATCACCAAACTTATTGTCATCTAGTACCCCAACTATTTTCTATGCCTACTAAATACCCATCTCACCAAAGTAATTCCGTTATAATACCCAGCTAATATTTCCCTTCCTCAAATACCCTCAAATGTGTCAGATTATTTTCGAACCACAATTCAAATTTTGAATTTTCAATAGTACGACCTACTATGCTATTTTGAAAAGTAGAAATGAACCTATACTTTTATTTGAAGAAACCATTTTCAATCAATCTCTCTTGTTTAAACTCATTTCCTTCTTCAGATCAGAGGTAAGTGTGTATTAATTTTTGTTATGCATTTCACCAATCGAAGCTGTGTTTTTTTTCCAACTTTTGTTAGTTCATGGTTTTTCTTATTTCCTTGTTGTTTTGATTTTCAAAAATTTTAAGTTTACAGTCTTCTTTTTGTTCTGGATGTGGTTAAAAACAGTAGCTTCGATAGTTGGTGTTTGCAGATTTCAAAGATATCAAGTTTACAACTTCTTTAATGGTATTTTAATTCTACCTTGGTGTTTTTACCTCTGTTGTTGAAGACGACACTGTTGCTTTTAGCTGTATGTTATAGATCACGCGAATTATCTCTTTCACTAGTGTTTGCGATTCATTCGTTTCATAACATTATATCTCGCGTATTGGTTTGTTTTCCTGAACAGAGTCTACGTGTAACGCGATTTTTGTCTGCACTTGGAGAAGCTAACGCGAGTCCTATACTAGTTCAATCTTGATGGTTGATCAAGTTTAACTCGTCCTCTTTATTGCATTAAGGGTCGGTGGCAATAACATTTTTGAAGAAAGACTCAGCAGAATTTCCAATACTATCATCTTCAGTGAGCTAGGTATGTCCATCTTTGATTTTATTGATTTTCCTTATTCTTATCTTCTTGTTAACATAAGAATGATACAACTTTGTGGTACGCTCACCATCCTTGAGCCAATTATTATAACATCTTTGTTTCCAATAGTCATCTTCAATTCTCATTGCTTTAATTTAGTAACTGTTAGCCTTCTCCAGATTAGATTTAGAGATAGAGTTCTACTGGATAGAGTGAAGCATCTCCATTTTATTAACTTCCTCCTCAGCTTCTTTAAGCTTGGTGAATATGTTACCAAAAAGACTTGTTGTTCTACTCTTTAAGATAATTCTTCAGCCTTTTAAGCTTGAACCAAAAGACATGGTTAACATGACCTCCAATCCTTAACTTCCAGTTATTTTCAAAAATACTCATGAAAGAATCATCGTTTAGCCACATATTAAAAAATTCAAAACTGTTTCTATTATTAGTAGGCTCATTATCAGAAGTTTTAGCAGTTATAAGTAATGGAGCATGGTCAAAACAGGTTCTGACCATGTGAAAAACCTGGGTATTCTTGAAATAAGACTGCCAATTACTGTTAATCATAGCTCGATCCAATATTTTCCACCTTAACCCACGATTCCAGGTAAATTTTGAGCCTCCATAACCAGCATTCTTGAGCTTACACTCCTTGATTCAGTCGTTAAAATCTTCTATATTATTCAAGAAAATGGAGGAGCACCCTACTTGATCCTCATTCCTAGTAATAACATTAAAATCCCCCACAGTCATCCAAGATTTGTCTTTGTCAACCACAGATTTTAAGACATTCCAAAGATCATTCCTTTGGTTTCTATTGCACTTTGTGTAAACTATCGAGAGATTAAAGTTAATCTCAGTGTCAGTGTTGTGAACATCAAGATGCAAGCACTAATCGTGATTGATTAGTAAATCAGTCCTAATATTATCTTTCCAAAAGCACCACATCTTATTCGAAACATTAGAATCATAGTTACTGAAATCAATATCAGAAGCAATCTTTTTCATTTTGTCACTATCAACCATAGGCTCTTGAATTGCCAGAACTTGAATTTTGTTTTTTGATGGATATGTCCTTAAGCCTTTGAATGGTAGGATTGTTGTTTATCTCTTTCAGATTCCAACTAATCAGACTTATCATTATCAGAGAAAGACTTTTGCTTCTGTTTCATCTCTGAATAACTCAAAGACTTGATAATTTTCTTACTTTGTGTTAACATGCACATGTTCAACGTAACATCTCAGTTGTTGTCTTTGTTAAAAACAAAGAGAGAAGTAGCCGCAGGAAGCGGCTAGGGTTTTGTGTTTATTAGAAAATGTTCCTTTTTGTTTTATTGATGCATTAGAGATGTAATTCAAGAATTGACCAATAGTAAGTCTCTCAATATATAGAGAACTTAGAGGCCTATACAAGGAAACTTAATACACTGAGTATTCTAACACCCCCTCAAGTTGTGTAGTGGGATCACCAATACCCAACTTGGATAAAACTGATTCGAATGTTCTAGCAGCAACCGCTTTTGTCAGGATGTCTGCCAATTGGTCTTCAGATCTAACAAACGAAAGTTCGACTGTCCCATCTTCAATCTTTTCTTTTATGAAGTGCTTATATATTTCAACGTACTTTGTTCTATCGTGCTGTACTGGGTTCTCTGAAATCTTAATTGTAGCTTTATTATCGCACATTAACTGAGTCAGACATTTCAGAGGGGATCTGATTTCTTTCATTATCTTCTTTAACCAAAGTATCTCGGTAATCCCCTTAACGATTCCTCTAAATTCTGATTCAGCACTTGATAGTGATACTACTTTCGGTTTCTTACTCCTCCAAGTCACCAAGTTACCTCCAAGAAGAGTAAAGTAGCCAGCAGTTGATTGCTTGTCGTTAGGATTCCCTCCCCAATCAGCATCTTTGAATACTTCAACATCAAGGTGTCTATGCCTCTTCTTGGTGTGCCTTTGAGATATCAAATAATCCTCATTACTGCCTCCATATGGTGTTCCTGAGGAGGATGCATGAAATGGCTAACTACTCCCACCGTATGCAATCTCGGGTCGAGTGTGAGCCAGGTAAATCAATTTTCCACCAACCTTTGGTACCTTTCTTTATTCGCTGGTCTGGCCCTTTCAATTATCTTTAGTTTGTGATTCACAACCCTAGGAGTGGCATTTGGTTTGCAATCCACCATACCAACTTCAGCTAATAAATCCAATATATATTTCCGTTGGGAGATATAAATACCTCCTCTTGACCTAAGAACCTCGATTCCTAGGAAATACTTCGATCCCCCAAGGTTTTTCATTTCAAACTCCTTGAAGAGGTTTTTCCTAAGAGAGATAATTTCTTCTTCGGCATTCCCCGTTATAATCATATCGTCGACATATATTATAAGACAAGTGACTAACTCTCCTCTCTTTTTGTAAAACAAGGTATGATCCCCATTACTCTGTTTGTAGCTATACTGCTTCATTGCCATTGTAAATCTCCCAAACCAAGCACGAGGAGACTGTTTGAGCCCATATAATGCCTTTTTTCAGTTTGCATACCTCATTTTCTTGAAAACCATCAGAGAACCCTGGTGGGGGTTCCATATATACCTCTTCTTCCAAGTCTCCATATAAGAAAGCATTCTTTACATCAAATTGATGAAGAGGCCAATCTTTATTCGCGGCTATTGAAAGTAAAACTCTGATAGTGTCAATCTTTGTAACCGGAGATAACGTTTCAGAGTAGTCTATACCATATGTTTGTGTATATCCTTTGGCAACCAATCTTGCCTTGTGTCGCTCAATGGTGCCATCGGATTTATATTTTATATTAAACACCCATCTACACCCGACTGCTTTCTTCCCTTGTGGTAACACGCAATTCTCCCATGTACCATTCCTTTTCAGTCATCTTCTTAGCTTCTGGAGCTTTTTTAGGGATTTGTTCAGAGAGAATAGTAGCTGAAAACGCCTTTGCAATCTTCGTCATTCCTTTCCTGTCCGCTTTTACCGGATTTGTAGAAGCACGAGGAACGTGTTCTGGTGAATATCGGTCAGAAGGAACCCCTCTATTTTTTCTTGGGGGAAGAACCGGAGTTTGATTATCAACAAATGAACTTCCTAAAATGTCATGGTCAATAACATTTTGTGAATTATGACATTGTAAATTGTTTACCTCTTGATGGACATTTTCTTTGGTTGATTCGCTGGTAGTATCCATGGCATTTATTTTTTATTGGAATTATCTTCGGGATCATTGGTGGTCAGAACTGCCTCGTCGGTCTCCTTTATGTTGGAAGATGCGTGTTTGGTGGCGCCATCTACCGACTTTGTCGGCACATCCTCAAAGTAACTTTCATATAACAACCAGTTGAGTGATTCACTTACTTTCTCCCCCTGAGCATGAGATTGGTGGTAAAAAAATAATCGGATTCTAAGAAGTCACAGTCCATGGTGACATGGATTCGACGAGTAACCGGATTATAACACCAATATCCCATTTGATGAACACCGTATCCAACGAATACACACTTTTCAGCACAAGGATTAAGTTTGTTTCGACTAGTTTTAGGGATATGAACAAACACCGAACAACCAAAGACACGAGGTGGTAAGGTCATAACAGATGGAATTGTAACTTGGGTGGCAAGCACTTGTAATGGAGTTTTATTTCCTAGACATCGGGTTGGTAGACGATTTGCAAGATACGTAGCTGTAGCACGAGCTTCTGGCCAAAGAGAATGAGGAACTCTAGATTCAATCATAATAGCACGAGTTTTTTCAAGTAAAGTACGATTTTTTCGTTCTGAAGTACCATTTTGTTGAGGTGTGTTTGGACAAGTGGTTTGATGGATAAGACCATTTGTTTTGAAAAAATTATATTTCGTATAGCGCTATACGCAATTGCTATTATATTAACCATCGCGCGACACATTATCAACACACCACGCGTGGTGTCAACTACATCAAATGAAACGCGCATGAACCTCTACATATATCGATGTATAATTCACTTACCAACCCTATTCTCATATTGCAGGCATTTTTCCAGTTGCTTTTGGTATTTTTGGTGGAGAAGATTCGGATAACTGGATGTGGTTCATGGAATGTCTTAAACCCCATTTGTTGAACCGTCAAATCACTTTTATTTCCGACAGACATTCTGCTATTATCAATGTTGTTTCCGTTGTTTTCCCAAGCTACTTTCATGCTTATTGTATATATCATTTGGTTAATAATTTGAAATAAGCTCTTGAAAACACCAACCGCGAGTATAAGAATAAAATGTTGAAGCAATTCAAAAGTTGTGCTTACGCTCCAACTGTTGAACTTTTTAACGAGATACTTTCCAAGTTTTTAAGTAGAGCTAGTAAAAATGTAAAGGCGTTCATCGATAATCTGCCTCCCGATAAGTACGCTAAACCATTCGTCATTGGCAAACGTTATGGAGCGATGGCATCATCTGCTGCCGAATCCTTTAACAATCAGATTAAAAAAATTTGCAATTTACCGATTGTTGAAATGATAGACAAGATTAGAGTTATGCTAATGACTCAGATCTCCAGACGTTATTCAGAAGGGCTAACCTGGAACAGTTATTTATGCCCCGAATATGAAAAACAGTTAAAGGAGAATGTTCAAACTGGCTGAACATGGGTGGTATCTAAGTCTTCTGCAGGTTCATTCGAAGTTTATTCTAACCCAGTTATGGTTGTCAATATACTTGATTTTAAGTGTTCCTGTGGTTCATGGCAGCAAGAGTATATTTCATGCGCTCACTCATTGGCTGCAATATCATCAATGAACGAAGATCCTATGACTTTGGTAGAACCATTCTACAGGGTAAGTAATTATAGATTCACCTATTCGTTTAGCATATCTGCCATAACCGATTTTGGTGAAAGTTCGTCATCTAATGAATCTGAAGGACCTGTTGTTCTACCTCCGAACGTAAAAAGGCGAGCTGGAAGGCCAAGGAAGAATAGGATTCCATCTAGAAGAGAAGTATCATCTACCCACTTGCGTTGCGTTCGTTGCTTTAAATTTGGGCACAACCGAAGAACATATGATATGACAGTATGATTCAGTTGTTTCAGCCAGCATCCTTGGTAGTCTTATATTTTACGCGATTCGCTACAGATTAAACTCTAAACTGTTTGTTTGTTTGTTTTACAATTACCACGCGCGAATCATGTTCGATACCTTAAGCGATTCACAGCAGACTAAGCTTTAAGTGTTTCCTTGTTTGTTTTACATTCTCCCCGCGCGAACCATGTATGATAGTTAACGCGATTCAATGCAGATTAAACTTCGATGTGTTTGCTTGTTTGTTTTACACTCACCTCGCGCGAATCATGTTTGATATTTTATGCGATTCACTGCACACTAAACTTTAAGTGTCCACTAGTTTATTTTACATTCCCCTCACGCGAGTCTTGTATGATATCTTAAGCGATTCATTGCAGACTAAACTTTGATGAGTATACTCTTTTGTTTTACAATCGACACGCGCGAATCCTGTTTCATATCTTAAGCGATTCACTTCGGTGAAAACTTCAATATGTTTCCTTTTTTTTACAATCACCTCGCGCGAATCATGCTTGATATCCTTAGCGATTCACTGCACACTAAACTTTAATATGTATGCTTGTTTGTTTCGCATTCTCCACACGCGAATCATGTATGGTATCTTACGCGATTCAATATAGTGAAAACTTCGACGTCTTTACTTGTTTGTTTCACATTAGCCCCGCGCGACTCATGTCTGATATCATAAGCGATTCATTGTAGACTAAACTGTGATGAGTTTACTCGTTTGTTTTACCTTCAACACGCGCGAATCCTGTTTCATATCTTAAGCGATTCACTGCGGTGAAAACTCCAATGTGTTTTTTTTACACTGACCTCGCGCGAATCATGCTTGCTATCTTAAGCGATTCACTGCACACTAAACTTTAATGTGTTTTCTTGTTTGTTTTACATTCTCCCCGCGCGAATCATGTATGGTATCTCACACGATTCAATGTAGTGAAAACTTCGACGTCTTTACTTGTTTGTTTCACATTAGCCCCGCGCGACTCATGTCTGATATCCTAAGCGATTCATTGCAGACTAAACTTTGATGAGTTTACTCGTTTGTTTTACCTTCGACACGCGCGAATCCTGTTTCATATCTTAAGCGATTCACTGCGGTGAAAACTCCAATGTGTTTTTTTTACACTCACCTCGGGCGAGTCTTGCTTGATATCTTAAGCGATTCACTGCACACTAAACTTTAAATGTTTACACTTTATTTTACATTTTCCCCGCGCGAATCATGTCTATTATCTTACGCGTGACAAATATTATTACTATCAATCTATACTGTATTTTGTTCTTCAATTGGGGGGTGTAAAAAACGCCATCAAACTATAGAAACAAAGATTGAGTTCCAATGATAATTTATAAGTTCCAAAAGTAGTGCAGAAAAAAAAGTAGTGCAGAAAGAGAATTGAAATACAATTTGATCACAGAGGGCCTACAAGTGCCCGGATACTAAACCCTAACCAAAACACGGCAAAAAGAAAAAGGGTTTGCAAATTACAGCAACAAAAAACAACAGTAGTTTAAAACAACATAACCATATTCTAATAATCCGAAGAGTTACCCTCCTCAGATGTGTCCTTCCCATCGTCATCCTCTTCGTCCTCGTCCTCGTCCGTCCCTTCATCTTCATCCTCTTCATCCTCGTCCTCGTCCTCCTCCTCCTCTGTTTCGTACCCCCAGTAATCATCATCCGATGAGTCCTTCGAAGACTTCCGGGGAGTTATCTTCCTTCTGCCCCAGTTCGTCTTCAGGTTCTTGACTATCCTTCGTCTTTTGGGATACCACTCGGTGTTGGAATATTCTTCCGGCCATGAGAGGGAGTACTTAGAGTACTCAGAGTCAGCCGCGAAAGAGACGGAGTGAAAGGATTCGACTCCGCGTCGGACGAGTACTCCGTAGTAGTCTCCCGCTTGTAGTTCAACTCGGAGTGCATAGAACTCTCATCAGAATACGAACCTTCCGACCCTTCATTGCCGTAGGAGTCAGCACTGCTCATTGTCGTCTTCTGGTTTGCTATGGAAGAGAAAGAGTCTTAAGAATTTGAAAAGTCTAATGGATAACCATGCAAGCAAACGCGATACGCCTATTTAAATAATTTCTAGAACAACGCGTACCCTAGGTAACATTTAATGTACATGCAATGAGTGCTTTATCTACCATAGTCACATCCTTCATTAAAAAACCCAATGCAATTAGTGAAAAGACATCCCATTGTCTTTTCACTAGCCATTAAGTACGACGCGATTTAAATTTAAATTTGAATCACGACAACCAAAGCCTACTCTCCATTGTCATTGATTAATTCTGATTATTAACTTTTTAAATTCCAGATTTTTTAATTTTACCATTAACGAAATATTATTATGTGTACTACCACGTTACATGTCGTGTATCACGTTGTCAACTTAGAACTTATCTCGCGGCATCATTGATAATTTTTGGGTTTCGCTTTGTACTTGGTATCTGGGAATCGTGTCTCGCGTAGGTGTCACGCGACCGTTTCGATCGCTATTAATTCGCGTAAGTATTAATAATGTCTCGCGTACTTGTCACGCGACGTTAGAGACTCCGTTTCGATCTTAAATACAATTCGGACACCACGCTAGACGTTCACTTCCTGGGACGCGAGGTACTAACGCATTTTTATTTTTTGGGTTTCCCTTGGTAGTTGGTATCTGGGAAGCGTGTCTCGCGTACGTGCCAAGCGATTTAGAATCCGTTTCGATCTTAATAATTCGCGTAAGTTTTAATAATGTATCGTGTACGTGCCAAGCGATTTAGAATCCATTTCGATCTTAATAATTCGGACACCACGCTAGACGTTCACTTTCTCGGACGCGAGGTACTAACGTATCATTGGCCAACACTCTATCGGTTTATACCATATACCGTCATACCACCTTTCATCTTCTAAGGCCTACTTTTTCAAGTAGGTCAAGCTGTGACCAGACGGTAGCTGTGATTATCTTCTCACACTAGATTAGTATGTCTTATAAAAATATATGTCAATGTATTTTGACGCTAGATGTGAAGTTATAGTACAGAACAAGTAACGCGAGGTATTTGTTTCTTTTTTACGCTAGGTAGTTGATTTTAACAATGTTAAACAATTGCGCTAGTCATGCCTCCCAGCACGCGCGAGATGGGTAGATAGGACGCGATACGTTTGATATTTAATACATCCAAACTTTCTAAACATTACCAAATAAAGTCGTAGTAGTTCACTAACCAAAAAGTTCGTACATTCAAAACATTACAAAATATAGTCCTTCACATCCAATTTAAAGAGTACTTTATTCTTCAAATAAAGCAGTTGGTGAGAAATTATCAATTGCATCTTCTCTCTGTGCGATGGATTCCTTTAGATAGATAATCATATCTCTCGATATCCAATCATTATCTTCCCACTGCCATACGTTTCCTGCCTCTAAGCGCAAATCCAAACAAAGATCAGAAACACGTAGCAAGGGTTCTGATTTCAGTTCGTTGTACCTCGCAGCGAAACTTTCTCGTGTTCGAACGTGGGGGCCGACAAATCCAAGCCTCTCGTAGTCAAAGTACATCCTACATAAAACTTGATCCCAAAAATCGTCTGCCTCTGCATCCGAGCTTGTTCTCTTCACGTACTTCACCGCTTGGAGCAAGTGTTGGTCTTCATCGACGCACCAACTCATACTTATTTCCTATTTGGAGTGTTTAAATTGTTTAAGAGTATACAATATCTAGTTTTGTGGAGGTATATATAAGGGAGAAATATTAGGGTTGTAAGTAGGCGGGTAATATTTTGTAGCTTAGTTTTTGGCGGGAGAATTAAAGTGAAAAAATTACTTTTGGCGGGAGTATAATATGTCACCCATCAGGCGTATTTACTTTCGGGATTGCATTCTTAAATCACGCCAAGTAACATTTATCGTTGTGGTGGTAGTGAGTAAAACGCGTGTTAGCTAGGGTCAAACATTCATGTTGCGCGAGTCATTTAAAGCCCAGATTGATGCTTTCTTGACTTACCATGCGTGATATTCACACCACACAAAGTCATGGGTTGCTCGGTAATGCCTCTGTTAACATCCTTAAAATCTTTGGTTCGTTACAGTTATATCGCGCATGACATACAACTTACAACGCGTATTAATTTAAAACAACCCGTCATATGCCTAACATTTCGCGCGAGTTACAAAAAACATGATACGCTAATTACGTTAAACCTCATACGCGAGTCAAGTGTGGTTAAAAGTCCTACAAAACATTATGATCTGGCGCGAGTCACGTTGAAAATACAATGCTACAAATCGGATGCCCTTAAATTAGTGTTCTTGTCGTTCAGGAAGTGGTTGAAGATTTCTGCGCGTGCTCTAGCTGGCATACACTTGCTATATTTCTTGCCTACGAAGCCGTGCTGGATAATGTCTTTCACATACTCACAGACGAACACTCCACAGTCAAGCAAATCTTTTTCTTGCTGTGGGATTTCGATATCTGCTTTAACTTTGTATCCATTCTTCACACGCGGTATGTATCTCTTCTTCATACAATAGTTGAGCTTGTCAAATAAGAAAAATGTTAGTTTTGTTTTTTGAATTTAAATGTCTACTCTTAATGATGCGAATCATTGTACATTAGGACGCGAGATCCATCCTTTCACACGTGATTCGCACACAAACTGACGCGAGATGTATAACGACCCTGCAAACAATGAACATACATCGTCACACAATAATGTTTCATACTACTTACCAAAGCATCGCCCGTTTTCCTAGTGTTGTCTGGAGTGAATTTGCTAAAAGGGGCCAGGGAATTGTAGTTTTTTGCCGAACCATTCTCCAAGTGTGTTACCAACAACGTCCAGTGGTTAGTACCGTTTTCATTTATGGTGCATACCGGAACAAATGCGAGAAACGTGTCTTTCGCGCTCTCAAAAACTGCGTCAATAACGTTTGTAGCATCTGCTCTTTTGGCTAGTAATGTCTGTAATAGAACCATTGTACACCATAACAATATCAAACTTCTCATCACTTCAAATGTGTATTTATTAATAAGATACTTACCGTTGCCACTCCTGATATCTGAATAGCATTTTGTTTACAATTGTACTCGTCAGTGAGTCCTTTAAAAGGTACGGTCCAATTTGAATCTTTAAGCAGCTTATATATCCAGGCATCGATGATCTACAGCACGTAAAAATCATAGCTATATCTAGAGTAGTTGTTCATTATTGGTGTTCTATCAAGTTTCTAAGCTTTACCTTAAAATCTAGCTCCCCTTCGTATGCTACCGCCATTAGTTCTGTGACGCTAACACTTAGCCGGTATGAAAATTCATGTTCTTCCAAATACCATACCTCAGAGTCTAGTTGATCTTCGTTTTGTTGTATTCGAATGACCTTGTGGTATTGACGAACATCTATTAACTTCGTAGCTGTTTCTTTTTCCCAAGTTTGTTCACTATTTCTCGCCTCTTGCGTTTGTGTAAGTAAATCCCAATTTGGATTTATATTATCTACTAACTGTAAAACAACATAAACCTGGTTAAATAACCATCCCCAACTTACAAATCAGTATAGTACTGTTATCATAGTTAAGAACATACCATTGTAGGTGCATCTTGTAACAGACTTTTCGACGCACTAATCTCCCCCGACTTTCCTCCACTCGAGTGTATCGCCGCTGCCTTATCAATTTCGTCAAAAAAAATGATTGTGTACATAATACGAATGCATCATCGAGGTTTGGAAGATCAAAACAATCTGCTTCCACTTCCACTGCTAGTTGTACTGGTTCTATTATCTCGGGTTGTGTTAGTACTTCCAACTTCACTTTGCGTTGCGCTTCCAACTTGGTTTGCAACCCGTTCTTTGATTTTACAGCAGTTCCCACTTCCACCCCGGTTTCAGTTTTGGGTTCTCGAGTAACACTTGCTATGCTAGGAACATTTCCTTTCTGTAGTCTTCTCTTTCTCACATGACATACCTGGAAAAAATGCAACCAACGGCGTGGGTTTACGTTATATAGGGGACTCGAGTCCTGATTCATTTCTCTTAACTCGCACGGCATGATTCACTTGATGCTGCAAATCGCGCATTACGAAACTGGCACATGCCTTTGTGGGATTCCATGATGCACAAGGTACTCATCCATGGTAACATGGCAGTCTCGTAATGTCGCGCGATGCAGGTCACATGATCATAAACTCGCGCGAGTCGTACCATACGGGACCCATATGACGCTAGATACATTTCTCAAGTCGTACAGTTGCAATACGTAAATCGCGCGAGGCACAGCGCGAGCCTCTGCATGCACTAACGCGACTCATATTAGACAATTGTCAATTGGCCACTTTACGTATGCCATAGGGTTTCTGTATATATCAGAAATTACTTTGACAGCTTCGTTCGAGCACGGTTTTTGATCTTACAACATTCTCCTCCCTTAGATATAACATAATAACTATAGCATAACATTTCCGGAACTTGAAAATTTAAAAACATTCCCTATCGTATTAAACAACATTTAAAACCCACTATTTAAATTCGAAGTTTGAAAAACAACAGCGTGGCCAAATTAAAAACAAATGTACTTTAACATAGCTATAAGAAGTTGAATCTTAATAATTTAAGATCCACTTACATCTTCATGTCCTTGCTCCTCGGCCTTCGGTACGCTAGTGGGAGTTTCATGTGGCACAGTTCTATTCATTTCAGTCCGAGTCTTTTGCTCACCAATATTTGGAATGGCCACATCTCCCTCTGTATCAGCTGCAGCTTCGACGCGATTATGTTCTCCCGCAGCATCCTTCCCCTCAACATCTACCTGTAACTCTTGTGCCGTTTCAGCTGCAACCTCAAGAGGTTCTGCATCTATTGGTATTTGTTCCGTTGCTGCTACCACAATAGCATTTTGCACTGCTTGTTCTTCAAACCCTTTAGCAGTTTCTGAGGTTACATCAATTGCTTCTGCTTCGATGGGTTTTGGCTCGTGCTGCACACCTTGGTCTTCAAACTCTTGTGCAGTTTCAGCCACAAGAACAGTTGGTTCTTCTTCATTGGGTACAATACCAATTTCCCCCTCAGCATCCGCTCCTACTGCCTCAACTGTGGATTTGACTGCACCGACATTAATCTGTACCTCAACCATGGACGGGACAAGCCTGCATTTGTCAACTCCCAAAAAATACAAACTTTTTGTATTTACCTGCCCCTCCACCGATGTCTCATTAGCATCAATCGGTCCTTCAGGAGATTCAGATGCATTATCTTCCTCAACCGTCGCACCTCCGTCCTCTACCAACTCGTGTTTGTCTTCTTCACTGTCATTACTTGTAGAACCCTCTACAATTACTTCTTCTATATCAATTTTTTTCTCTCCTTCTTCTAACTTTTTCAATCCGTGTTTTCTTGAGACATAAACAATGGTTTTAGGAACCTCGTCCACTGTTTCCGATACATCCACCCCTTTCGCTGGGGACTTCTCCTCTACCGAACAGAACGGAAGCACACAAACCTTCTCTAGTGCTTCATTAACATCAGCTTCTTCATCTTCTTGGTCACCTTTAAAAGCTTGTTCTTGAAGCTTCGAAGTCAACAAAGCAACCTCCCTTTGGAGTTCTTCAATTTGTGGTGAAATACAAGAAGTATTAGGCAAATTAATGAAAATGGAATATTACAATTTATTACCTATCGAACGACTTACTTGTCTATTCTTTCGGGCCAGAGAAATCTTTAGCCTTTTGTTTTCTACGGAATACCTATATTTGACACTGGTTCTCTTCTTAACAGACTCCATTTTCTTCAATAAAATATTACAAGCGCTTGCCTTGTAAACTTTCATCCTCCTCGTCCGAGTACTTGAGCTGCCCTCTTTCCGGGGTGTATTTTTTTGATGATCCATCCACCCCTGCAACTGCTGCCCGTAATTCTCATCCCCTCCATGGTAATCAACTGTACCAGAGCCCTGTCCAATATCTATCTTATTTGTTTTCCCTTCTCTACAATACTTGGCCTGTTTCATTCCTCTAGTGATCACCGATTTTTTCCTTTTTCCTGTTGACATGCTTACACACCCTGTCCCGGCCTCCCCCGACCCGAATGCCAGTTCTTCAGCTTCCGTCAGCTCGATATCCCCATCCAACACCTGCAAATCAACATTAATGTTTCAACAAATACAGCACACGCACGTACATGACGCGCATCACTAAACAGAAGTTTCCACATAACGCAAATCGTGTGTTTAATTATGACCCATGTCGCGCGACGCATTACATCTCACCATTATCACGCGAATCACATGTACCAAGGCCCCTCCGGAAGGGTCTCTAACGCGACACAGTCAGTTAATAACTAGGTCCTGCTATTTTACCAGCCCAAAACACATTTCGCGCGTCATATACGCGATGCACTTAATACCTAGATGCACATACCTCGCGCTATAATACTGCTACTTCGCGCGAAACACAGTGAAAACATATAAAAACAACGATAACTTACCTCCTCATCTGCCAGCTTCCTCACCCTTTTAACAACCGCTATAGTCGCCTCCTTGCATTCCAGCCCCCACCATTTGTAGCACCTAGGTATCATGTTTCGCCTTACCAAATCTGCACCTAGCGTGGTGTGCTCCATTATGAAGGGATGCAAGGTAAAGCCAGACTCGTATCACTTTCATAATAGAACAAAATAACACACTAATTGTTCGATACAAACCAAAAAACACTGGTACGCAGCCAATGACGTGATCGGGTGTCCCTTTCTCCAAACAGTTTACCATTGACTTCGTTAGCTTCTCAACAATTACTCGGGACCAATCATAATCATTAATTTTGAGCATGTCTTCTACGTAGAAAACATTGTCCAACCCATGATATCTCCAGACACAGAATAGAACAGGGTTGAACAAATGAATAGTATCAAAAGCTTCGCAACGTCGGTTACGGATTCTTCACTACCATCTTTTGCCGCTATTTCTATTGCTTCCTGTGTCGGAACAAACGGTAGTTATTTCATTTTATATGCCAAAACATCACTAGATCTAATAATATGTTATTCGTACCTTTATCAACGCATTTGAAATAGCCTTTTGGTTTGACGGTCCACTTTTCCTAGCACGTGGACGCAAGAAATATTTTTGCATCAGTGCAGACTTGTTCTCCGCACCATCTTCAAATCTTCTACTGAAAGCCCCTAATCTGTTCATAGGAATTTCTTCCGTTCCGTGTTTAAGACCGAAAATTGCTTTAACATCCTTCGTTTTAAGCTTGACCCGCTTTGAACCTATTCTAAAACAGCCGTTCTTTGGTGAGTATCTCTTTATAATCTTCTTTAGAACCTTGTTAAACCGCTTCTTCGGCAGGTCTTCGTTCCTTGTCGCAAAGGAAGTTTTAAGCAAAGTATAGAATGGCGTGTTCTTGGTAGCCTCAATATGCTCCTTGGTGACTATATCTTTCTGCAGCAAATTAGATATGCTTACCAGACTAGACCTGTAAAAAGTACCTTTGCCCATAGGAGAACCTGTTTGAACAAAACAACACACGTAAGATTTTAGCAGTGCTAAACCCCTATCAGAACTATGTCCTACTAAAACTCTTTATAAACCAAATTTAAATCACCCATTCGAGAACCACGCGTTTCACTCCTTGAATGTTGCGCGATGTACAAAGAATCCCAACTGCACTGCCTACTTATATGAAGTCTAGCGACACACTAAATACACAACGCGCGTATCATTACCAGGATGAAATGCCTAATGCCCATATAACTACTTCCTTACGCGCTACATTAAATAAACTAGCGCGACTCATAAATTCGATACGTTATCCAGACATCGTGCAACATATGCGCGAGTCATACTTACCAGAAACCAAAAAAAAAGGAGACCCTAAATATTCACAAGCCACACGCGAATTAGTTTATACGATTAACCCTGTACTAACACATATTTCGCGTATCCCAATCAACCATTTCCATCAATATGCATGTCAAAACCATTTACTGCCCTAACAAAATATTCACATAACATACGCGTAATAGAACCACGAACTACTCTGCCCCTAATCAAAGCTACCAAAATTAAACCAAATCGATAATAAACTAACGCGAGAGACAACACCATTTCTTTGAAAAACAACTCCAACAACACCCAGTTCACTACCTCTCGCGAGGCAGCAACCGGATTACAGTTAACAGACTCCCACTCTTTCTCCGACTAATGGAGGCACTCGCCGGCCGGAAAAACTAACCCAGTACTTATCGACATCATCAAACTGTATCATCTACAAAACACGATTAAAGAAAAACAAACTAACCTTGAATGTGCGTTGACGAGCGTTCGAACTCCCGTGCCCCGGTGGTTTATGCTTCGGACGACCAAAAAATGAAAATAAGTCTACACAAGGTTTCTTCTACCTTCGTCGGATTTTTTAATCACTCGTTCACCGGAGGATCTTGGTAAAAAACGAGACGGTTCATTTACAGGTTTCTTTTGGGTTCTAATTCCTCTGACTTTCTTCTAAAGTCTTTTTGTCTTTTTGGTATCTTAAAGTTTTTGGGATTTGGGGGGAAAGTACAAATTAGAAAAATAGTAACCTATTTTCTCTTTCTTCTAGTATTAGAGCTATTTTGGTAATAATATAGCCCTCTTACTACTACTCTAAGGGACTTATATTTGGGTACTTATTTGGGATTAGATACTTGAAAAGGTATTTATGGGTACTTTTCCCTTATTTTTATATATTAAAATTTTATTAAAATTGGTGAGGATAAAAGTAGCCTGAGGGTAGGCTGGTAATTTTAAGTGGAGTTTTAAGGCGGCGTAAGGGTGTTTCACTGTGGTGTGGTGGTGTTTAAGGGTGTTTTGATATATTTCAAAGTGTTTCAAAGTGTTTCAAGGGTAGAGAGAGAATTAAGCAGCCTGGCAGCAGTTAATTTTTCTTACCCATAGTTAATGCTGGTGGTTGGGTATTTATAGTGTGATATTTGGGCCCTTATGGGCTTTCGGGTCAAATTTAATGGACCCGGGTCATGTTTAAAGACCCATGAGTTTTAAGCAGATGTGTAGGTAGCTTAGTCAGATAGTGATTAGGTTTTTTAGTACTTTAGTCATAGTTCGAACTGCCTTATGTTTGCAGTGTTCAAAGTCTCCTGTCCGGTTCAACCAGTGCTGTTCGAACTGAAGTCATGGAGTCTGTCCGAATTTACGGGGTGAATTTACTTTGGACTACCCTTCCGGGGAGCTCTTCGAATTCGGACTCATCAGGAGCCCCTTTTTTAGGTATTTGAACAAGTGTCCTTGTTTAAAGAACTGAAAAACAGTCCGATTGAGGAAGTGGTTTTCCAATTCGAAGAGAATTGAGATAGGCCCGGACAGACCAACTGTTATGAATTCCAAACGGTTCTTTGTCAGAGGTAGTGGGACACGTGTCACATCCTGGCTGGTTACTTCAGCCGTTTTTTCATCTGAAAAATCGCACCACTTTATTGAATAGGTAACTTCTTTAAATGGTTTTGATGACGTCAGCGCCGTTTTTTAATCATTGCCCAACTTTTCGGATTCTCCTAGGAATCAAACTCTCTTTTTTACATTTACTATAAATTCCATCTGTCTTTCACAGTTTCATTTTCACTTTTACTTTGCCATTTCACTTGAAAACTTCATCTCTCTAAAACTTCAAACTTTTCTTAGTTGTTTTATGTTCACAGCAAAAACAGCTCTAATCAAGGGTGGCTGGCTCAATCTTTCAGAACTAGAAAAAGCTCAAAGGGTTGAAAAAGAGAAGAGACTTGCAGCAGGGCTTCCAGCGTCGCCTGTTGAAAAGCCAGCCCCTTCAATCGAAGAATCTGATAGAGGTTCGTCGTCTTCGAAAGGTACGAAACCTAGAAGACTCTTTCAATCAACACTCTCCCCAATAGTTTCTGGCTCATCAGTCCAAAAGTCAATCCCCACTGTCGAACCGGGGGTCGTTGTTACAAGTGTTAGGAAGAAAACCACTTTCATTGCTATGGGGTCCGACTCCGATCATTCTCCAGACAAGCTTATTATGAAAAGACCAAGTAGACTGGTTAAAGGACTCTCCTCAAAAAATACTAGTGAGTCGGGGTCCGGGACAACTGTTAGAACCCTCCGGGAGAGGCCGGTTGGTCCGGAGGCTAGCAGTCCACTACCTCCTAAGGAAACTTCGACCTCAGAAACTCAAGCTGAGGTGAGAACTCAAAAGCATACAACGAGCCGCCAGTCCGGAGGATCAGCTGTACCAAGCTTCATCCCTCCCCGGGCTGTTTCTGCAGAAGCTCCCCCAACAGTAATGGAGGAGAGGATGGAAGACTCCACTGAGGAGGTCAGGTTTGAGTCCGAGTCTTCCGGACAAGCTGAAACTGCAATAGTTGTTGTCAAGAAAGGCAAAGAGGATTTGTACCTGAGCCGTCCGGATCTGCCGGAGAGCCTTGAAGGGAAAGTTGGGCCCTGCTTTCACAAGGTAGAATTTAAGTATCTCTTATCTTTGTTAAAAACCAAGTACATGTTTATTCATACTAGAGACTTGGGACGGCTTCGCACTAAGTGGGGGATCCCTGAAAACGTAAAGATCCGAATTCCCATCGATCCGGAGACCCCGATGGATTGTAAGAGGAATGAGATTGTATTTTTTACAGAGCTGTTCAATTGGGGACTCAGGTTCCCATTGGATCCGGAGATAATGCGCTATTTCCATTTAGTCAAGCTATGTCCTTCGCAGCTGAGCCCCAACGGATGGTACACCCTGATGTCATGCATTATGGCGTCCAGGCTGTCCGGAATCCCTCTTCCCATGGAAGAGTTTGCTGCTGTGGCAAGTCTATGCAAACATCACAAGTTCCCCTTTTATCACTTTAATATGGGGAACAATCTGAAAGCCGTCGATGATCTCCTGGAATCGGAGAATAAATGGAGGAGCCAGTTCTTGTTTATAAGTGGCTCATGGGAGAATGGGAAGAAGATTAAGGTTGGGGAGAATCCTAGCCTTCTTCGAAGTAGATGGAGAAGCGATCGTAAGTTCTTTCCTTAAGTTTCTGTTCAAATCTTCCCTTCTTTAAGCTTTCACTAACTAGTTATTCTTTTGTTTTATTAGAACTGCCAAAAGAGTTCGGGGACTATCTGAAAGCCGGACAGGTCACCTGTGGCAAGATAAATGCATGGGCCGCAGAGAACTGGGAGAACCGGTTTCACAAGGCTTTCACTTCGGGGAACTTGGCTAGATCTCACCTGTGGAATACCACAGGTCGAAGGGATTTAACATGGGAGGAGTTCTCCACCCCTCCTGATGATGACATAGTGCTGAGAAGGTCTCACGAGCTAGATGGGACCCTTTTCCTCCCTCTCCGGGCCAAATCCCCAAGTAAAATGAAGGGCCAGAAGAAGAAAGGGAGGAAAACAGCAGTGGATGCGGAGAAAAAGGCTCCAACTGACACAGAGGTGCCAGTCCCAGCTCAAGTTGATGCAAACCTTCTACAGGTGGTAGAAGTGGAAAGTAAGAAACACGGAGAGACTCCCTCAAAACCTCTAAGGGCCTCCAAACGAACTCGCAAGCAAGCAAGCGATAGTGCTGACAGAGAAGTAAAAAAGAAGAAAACTTCTCAAGAAGAAGAGTTTGCTGTCCGGGATCCGGAGCCCACATTCCCAACCGACCCAACCTTAGCCGAAGAGATCCCAGGGAATCTCAATGAAGGGATTCCAATGGAATTCCATACTGATGAAGTTGATAGGGGAGAGATTAACATGGACGAAGTGGATGTCACCGGCCTGGGTCCTTTGGGTGATTACTTCCTCGGCCTGTCAAGAGATGAGTTCGCAGGGCCATATGTTCCTCCCAGTAGTTCCAACACGGTAAACTTCAACGGTAAGACTTTCTTAGTTTCCAGTGAGAGGGATGTTATAGCCCATTCCCTCCTTAGCAACGTGCAACCTGTGCTCACCCTGGAAAGGCAAGTCCGGAGTCAGGCAGAAACCATTAAGGAGCTTAAGTCTGAGAAGGAGAAACTGTCCGATGACCTCCGGGGTGCCACTACCCAGGTTGACTTGCTTAAGGAGTCGAACGAACAGCTGAAGAAGAGTAAAAATGAAAGCAACACAAAAGTTGCCTCTTTAGAGAAAACCCTAGAAGATCTCCGGGCTAAGCTGTCCGAGTTGGAGAAGGACTTGAAAACCTCAAAAGATGAGACTGCAGCAAAAGAGAAGCTTGTCACCAATCTGACTACTGACAAACTTGCTTTGGAGAATGCAGTGACTCAAGCTGTTGGTGAGAAAGCTGCCCTGGTGAAGGATCAAGAGGCCATGATCAAGGCCAAAATCAACGCTTATGCCAAGGAGATGATTCGGAGTGAGGAATTGTTGATTGAAAAGGTGAAGTCCGACATGGTCCTTCTATTTCACGAGAAGTTCCCGAAGAGGAGACTTGGGGACTTATGGCGTTATGTGGATGATGACGATCTTCCATATTGGACCATGGTTGATGAAGGGTACACTGATATATCCTCATCTGGTGACGAGGAGGAAACCGGAGAAAGTCCGGGTGAAGAAGAGGCTGACCCCAAAGGAAAGAAGGTCATTGAGGAAAAAAGCAATGTCAAGACCAAGGGAACAGATGAGGGTGAGCCATCTTCAAAGGCTCCACCTTAGTTAGTAATTTTGTTTACTCTTCGTTCGAACCAAAGTCCTTGGAAGGCCAAGGCACCTTTTTTGTGATGCTGTTCGTTTTATCCGGACAGATTTTTGTGTTATATTCAAACTTGCTTAAAAAGTCCTTGGGAGGCCAAGGCAACTTTAATTTTATTGAATGAACGTTTTATCTTGCACAACTTTTCTCTTATTCCATAGTCTGTTTAAATATTTCGTATTGTGAGAGTGTTTAATTTCTCTGGCTAAAATTTAAGTAGCCCTTAGATCTTTCAGTCCGGGTAGTATGGCAATCAACAGAATTTTGTAAAAACTTAGAAAATTGTTTAAGAAGGCTCCAAGTTTTATTGAAAGCTCTTCGTGGCGCCGAAGAGAGGAAGTGGTATGCCCCCAAATATTTACATGGATGTTTAAACAAGTAAATATTTACATAAGTTTTATTCCAAATACATTCGAAGGTGTTCAATATTCCAAGGGTGAGTTAAAACCCTGCCATCTTTGTCTTCTAGCCAGTATGTGCCAGGCTTGATTCTTTCAACCACAGTATATGGACCCTCCCAAGTTGGGGCCAGCTTTCCGAAGAGCTTTTCCTTGGTATGCAAGAAAACTTTCCTCAATACTTTATCTCCTGGTTGAAAGTCTCTTCTTTTAACCTTAGAAGCAAACCTGCTCTTCATCAAGCCCTGATAGTGTGCCACTCTAAGATGAGCTTTTACTCGCCTTTCTTCAATTAAATCAAGTTGATTTCTAACTGCCATTTCATTAGCCTGTCCGGAGAAGTTATGAACACGAAAAGAGGGGAGTGTCTTTTCTATGGGAGCTACTGCATCCATCCCATAGACCAAGGCAAAAGGTGATTCTTGTGTGGCAGCCCCAGGCGTCGTCCGGTAGGCCCGCAAGACTTCTTGTAAATAACTAGGCCACTTCCCAGCAGCCCCTTCCAAATTTTTCTTTAAACCGGACAGTACTGTTCTGTTAGCCACCTCAACTTGCCCATTGGCTTGTGGGTGGAAAGGTGAAGAAAAGCAGTGCTGAATACCCCTCGAGGCACAGAAGCTCTCCATTTCTCTGTTGTCAAACTGTGGCCCATTATCTGTTGTTATTCTCTGGGGAACACCAAATCTGCAACATATGTTGGATAGAATGAATTTTATAATAGCCTTTGATGTTGTTCCTGCCAAGGGGGCTGCTTCTATCCACTTCGAAAAGTAGTCAATGGCTACGATTATGGTTTTACGCCCTCCGGACGCCATAGGGAGAGGCCCAACTAAGTCTAATCCCCATCGAGCAAAAGGGATAGGCTCAGAAATTGATTCCATAGGAATGGCTGGTACATGAATTTCATTGCTGTACCTCTGGCATGGGTCACACCTTCTTACCAGTTCCTTGGCATCTTTCATTATTGAAGGCCAATAATATCCGGAGAGAAGCACTCTTCTTGTTAACGCTCTAAATCCACAATGGGCTGATCCCTCACTATCATGTAATTCGGAGAGAACCATTTGTGACTCATGATCTCCTAAACAGCGTAGGAGAGGTTTGCTATAGGATTTCTTGTACAAGACCTCTCTAATCATGATGAAACCATGAGCCTTGTGTTTTAACGTTCTGGCTTGTGATTTTTCCAAGGGTACGACGCCATTGGACAGATATTGGATAAGAGGAGACCTCCAATCTTGAGGCTCATTCACTTGTATTTCAAAGATTTACTCTTTCTCCCCTTCATCAAGTTGAATAGAAGGATTTTCAAGCACATGGATCCATGGATAGGACTCCGTATATGCTATTGTTGCCAACGAGTCTGCAAGCTCATTCTCTGCCCGGGGGATATGCTCATAGGCAACAGCTTTAAACTTCATTGCCTCATTTTTCAAGAGAATTAAATATTTGATCAATTGTTCCTTCCTGGCTTCTGATAGGCCCAAGGCATGGTGAACAAGCAATTGGGAGTCGCTTAGCAGCTTGACCCTTTTTGCTCCACATATATAAGCCAATTTCAACCCAGCTATCGCTGCTTCGTATTCGGACTCGTTATTAGATGCTCTGAAGGCAAAACAAATAGCTTGGAACATATTGTCCCCATAGGGGGAAGTAAGACATATTCCTGCCCCAGACCCTATGGCACTGGATCCTCCATCTGTTCGGACAATCCATACTTTTTTGTCTTTTGAATCAACAGATTGCTCTGAGTCCCTATCGGAATGGAATTCGACCAGAAAATCAGCCACAGCCTGAGCTTTTACTGCTGTTCGAGGAGCAAAGTCTATGTCGAAGTCCCCCAACTCTACTGACCACTTTGTCATTCTGCTTGAAATGTCTGCTTTTTGAAGGACATTCTTTAAAGGGAAGGATGTCCGGACAACGATAGGATGAGCCTGAAAATAAGGCCTCATCTTTCTCGCAGCTATCACCAAGGCCAATGCTAGTTTCTCGAGTTTCAAGTAACGGCGTTCAGCATCAATCAGGCTTTTGCTGATGTAGTATACTGGGTGAGGGTACCCATCAACCTCCCTTACTAGCACAGCACTGATGGCACAACTTGAAACAGCCAGATACACAAAAAGAATCTCCCCATCGACTGGTTTGAACAAGGTCTTGGGGGAGGACAGATGCTTTTTTATTTCATTGAATGCCTCATTACACTGTGGTGTCCACTCAAACCCCTTTGCTCCCTTCAAAGTTTGAAAGAAAGGAGCACATCTGTCCGAAGACCTTGAGATGAATCTGTTCAAAGCTGCTAACCTCCCCGTTAACCGCTGCACTTCTTTAATGTTTCGAGGAGGCTCCATTTGAAATAAAGCATTGAGTTGGTCCGGGTCGGGCTGTATTCCATGCTCACTTATAATATACCCTAAGAACTTCCCGGACTGAACTCCGAACACACATTTTTCAGGATTTAACTTTAAATTTACCTTGGCCAGGTTGGCAAAAGTCTCCTGGAGGTCGGACAAGTGCAGCTGCTCATCCACACTTTTCACCATCATATCGTCAATGTAAACCTCCATATTTCTTCCAATTTGATCAGCAAATGCTTTATTGACTAACCTTTGATAAGTAGCCCCAGCATTTTTCAAACCAAAAGGCATCACCTTGTAGCAGTGTAATCCTCTATCAGTAACAAAAGTGGTATGCTCTTGATCTTTTGGATCCACCTGGATTTGATTGTACCCGGAGAAAGCATCCATAAAGGAGAGTAGCTTGTTCCCAGAAGTAGAATCTACCAACTGATCTATCCGGGGAACCGGATACAAGTCTTTTGGGCAAGCTCGATTGAGATCTGTGAAGTCAATACACATTCGCCATTTACCGTTTTTCTTTTTTACCAAAACCGGATTGGCAGTCCACAAAGGATACTGAGATTCTTTAATGTGCCCCATCTTTGTGAGTCTGTCAACCTCTTGTACAATGACATCAGCCTTTTCTTTTGAGAAAGCTCTCCTCTTTTGCACCACAGGTGCCACATCTCTCCGGACAGATAGGTGATGGGAAATCACCTCTGATGGAACTCCAGTAACATCAGCATTGCACCAAGCAAAGACATGCTGATGGTCTTTTAAGAATTTTAACATCTCTTCTTTCAACACTTGTGGCATTTTGGACCCTATCTTGACAAATTTCCCTTCTTCCAAGCAGTGTGTCTCAACCTCTTCAACTGGGATCAACACTCCGGGGGTCTCTCTGGGGTTATCAATTTCACCCTCACCCCCAGACAGGCCCTCAAACTGCTATTGGTCATTTATACGGACTGCCCCCAGCGTTCGTGGAGCCAAGGCAGTGGCATAGCATTCCCTTGCAACTTTTTGACTGCTCCGGACAACCCCAACCTGCCCCTGAACAGCATATTTTAAACACTGATGGACTGTTGAAGCCACCGCATGCATCCTAGAGAGCCAAGATCTCCCTAGAATAGCATTGTAACAAGTGGGACAGTCCACCACAATGAAAAGTATTCTGACCGTTTTCTTGAAAGGGCCTCTGCCCAACAATACTTCTTCTTCGAACTCACCGATTACATCAGCTGAGCTGCCCGTGAAGCCTACAATCGATCGGTCTGACTTTTGAATCACAGCTGGATTTTTCATTTTCTTGTAAGTATCTAAGAAGAGGATATTGGCAGAGCTCCCAGTATCTACCAAGATTCGCCTTATCTCATTGCCCCCTATCGATGCTCCTATGACAACAGCATCTTCATGAGGGCCAGCAATGTCTCTCAAATCATCCCCATCAAAGACAATGAATGGGAATAAACTTGACGATTGATATGAGGTCATGCCCCCTTCTAGCTGGGTTGCCAAATTATGAACATGCCTTTTTCTTGATGAAGTGGTAGGAGCCGTTACAGTGTCCCCTCCGAAAATTGTCAAGGACTCAAAGAATTTAATGAGCCCGGAGACCGACCTGGAACGTTCCTCTATTGCACCCACTCTGTTCCTTGTTGGATCAGGATCCAAGTATTCAGATTCCACATCAAACCTTTCAACGATTACCATAGCCCCTTCTGGGGCAGCATTAACCGGACCAGCCCGGTGAGTGTTGTCAGGCCTGTTGCCTCCCCTTCTTTTAACGTATGCACCTAATTTCCCTCTTTCAATCAGGTTCTGAACCTCTTGTTTCAAGGCTATACAATCATCAGTAGTATGGCCAATATCATTGTGATATTGACAAAAAGAACTGTTTCGATGTTCTCTGGGAGACTGCAAGGTTGCCGGTCTCCGGTAGTGTACTTCATCTTTAGTCTTCTCGAAAATGGTTGCCACACTTTCTTTGAGCTCTGCAAACCACTCCGGTTGGACCCACGGCCCCCTTTTGTTTCTAGACTGTTGACTTTGTGCAGGAGCAGCTGGTTGAGACTGAGCTTTTCCTCTTCCATGCCCCTGTCCGGTTTCTCTAGCTTTGTTTCCGGACTGGTTTTGATTGGGAGTTGGTGTTACCGGGGTGGATCTCACCTGCCTGTGCACCCTGGTCTTTTTTGTTTCATCAACATTTATTTGCTTGCCGACTTGATTCAGCAATCCACCCCAGGTCATGGCTTTCTTCCTTGTTACTGAATCGGCCAGGTTGCCCGGGTTCAAACCTTGTCTCAGGGATGCTATTGCCACTTGTTCAAAGCAATCAGCCAGCCCGTTCTTTGTGTTCACAAAACGACTTATGTATTCTTTCAACGATTCATTTGGCTCTTGGGCACAATGGATTATGGTATCTCCATTGCCCTTGAGCTCCTTACTCCCCACAAATTGCCTTCGAAAGGCCACCCAAAAGGTATCAAAGTCTCTGATACAACCCTGAGGAAGGCTGTTGTACCACTTCAGAGCACTCCCCGTAAAGGACTGGGAGAATGCCCTGCAGAGTAGTTTATCATCATCATCAAAGTTCATCATGAAGTTCTTGAATTGCTCCAGATGATTGTCTGGATCAGTACTGCCATCGTACTTCTCCATCTTGGTGCTATCGAACCTCTTGGGGAGGTTTTTGGATAGGATTTTAGAAGACAATGAAGACTGCCTCCAATTCCTTCCACGACTGAACACGGTATCCTCATTAGGTGTTGCAAAGATACCTGGCTCATCATGGAAGGCAAATGGATCCACCAGCATCCGGTCTATATGTCTCCGGCTGTGAGATGATCCTTTCCCAATGTGTCTTTTCATCCTTCCATGGTGGTCTCTTTTTCTGGAATACTTTTTAACTTGCTTTTGTTTTTTCCTGGTTCGCCCTTCGTCACTGCTAGAGGACATGGACTTTTCATTTCCCTCACTGTCCGAAGAGCTGTCCGAAGATTCTGAACTTGAGTCAGAACTCTCCACAGGCTTGGACCGGTGAGACTTTTTAGAACTGGCATGTGTCTTTTTAGTGCTCACATGAGTCTTTGAAGCCTCATGCTCTCGAGGGTTATCAGAGCGATGAGCAACTGATGCTTTGGATTTCTCCTTAACGCCCATCTTGGCCTTTTCAGCCCTCAGAGCTTCTATTTCAACCCTCAACCTGTCACGCTCCTGGACAGTATATTCATCGTTCTCTTCCACCACTTCGAGCAAAGCTGGTGGAAGCTCTGGATTATCCGGATTCATTCGGACAAAATTCTTTTACTTGGTTTTGAATGTTTGATTCAGGCACCGTCGCCTCCCACTGTGGTCCCCAATTTGGTGAGGATAAAAGTAGCCTGAGGGTAGGCTGGTAATTTTAAGTGGAGTTTTAAGGCGGCGTAAGGGTGTTTCACTGTGATGTGGTGGTGTTTAAGGGTGTTTTGATATATTTCAAAGTGTTTCAAAGTGTTTCAAGGGTAGAGAGAGAATTAAGCAGCCTGGCAGCAGTTAATTTTTCTTACCCATAGTTAATGCTGGTGGTTGGGTATTTATAGTGTGATATTTGGGCCCTTATGGGCTTTCGGGTCAAATTTAATGGACCCGGGTCATGTTTAAAGACCCATGAGTTTTAAGCAGATGTGTAGGTAGCTTAGTCAGATAGTGATTAGGTTTTTTAGTACTTTAGTCATAGTTCGAACTGCCTTATGTTTGCAGTGTTCAAAGTCTCCTGTCCGGTTCAACCAGTGCTGTTCGAACTGAAGTCATGGAGTCTGTCCGAATTTACGGGGTGACTTTACTTTGGACTACCCTTCCGGGGAGCTCTTCGAATTCGGACTCATCAAAAATAACAAGGGTATGGCTATATATACCCAATTCAGGTTTAAGTATACCCAAAATCTTTGTTTGACTTTCGTTTGATTTTTTTTATCTTTTTACCTTCGACTAAGGAAATTAATATCCAAACTGCCATTAAATAAAAAAAACTACTAAGTGTATCCTGAGTATACCCAATTCACCAAATAACCTATTTCGCTATCTATACCCAAACAAACATTATTCTTTACTGAATTTATGATTCAAATAGTATAGTTTTCTTAAATTTTTTGAAACCAACTTCAAACTTCATAACAAAATAAAAAACATTCAACCTAAAACACAAAATCGATCATGACTAAAGCAGAACTAGGGATCAGTGTGGAGGAGTTGATGTTGCCGGAAAAAACGGATGATGAAATTTTGCCAGAAAAAGAGTTGGAGTCGTCGGAGAAGCCGCCACCGTCGCCGGAGAAGCACCCATCGCCGGAGGAGAAGGTAAAAATTTCGCCGCTGGCCCTTGCACCATCGGTTCCTGGCCATGGAACTGGTGGTGCGTAGGTGACGCACGACCGGTTCTTGGCCTTTGAACTGGCCGTGTGTCACCTACGCACCACCGGTTCCATGGCCAAGAACCGATGGTGCAAGGGCCACTTGTCGGTCAGTACCGAGGCCTAAGTACCACCGGTGCTGAGGCCATGAGTCGGTGGTGCAGAGGCCTCAGTCCGCTCGGTTCTGAGGCCCCAGCACCACTGGTTCATGGCCTCAGAACCGGTGGTGAACCTGGTTGTGTCCGACCGGTTCTGAGGCCTAGAACCGGTGGTGCAGGGGCCTCAGTCCGCTCGGTTCTGAGGCCCCAGTACCACCAGTTCATGGCCTCAGAACCGATGGTGCACCTGGTCATGTCCGGCTGGTTCTAGGCCTCTTAACCTTGGGTTCGCGCAGATTTTTCGAAAAAAATCAAGGTTTTTTTCCGTTTTTAACTATACCTGAATGCTTATTGTGGTTTGTTGTTGTGTAACAGGGGACGGGTGTCGCCAATGGGACTGAGGCACCTTCCGCTACTGATTACAGTCATTTGTTCTTCACTACCGAGTTCTAAACACACGACGCGTTGGTAAAATAGGTTACGAAGACATGAAAACTCTATGGTATGGTTATCAACATAAGTCGGCGCGACAAAGTAAACAGTATAAAAAGTCCGAGGATGTATTTCCAGTGTGAGAGGGGGGGGGGGAAATATACTCCAAGAGTAGCAGAAAAAGACCGTAAACGGAAGTCTACAGGAACGAAAAAGATTGACTGCCCATTTCAGCTTCTCGGGTCAATGGTTGAACCAGATCAATGGAAGTTAGAAGTGAAATGTGGTATTCATAACCATGAGACTTCAAAACATCTAGATGGTCATTCTTTTCCTGGCCGTTTGAATGATGAAGAGATGGAATATGTTGAACGAGCGACCTACATTGGTACTAACCCCAGAGATATACTGAATGGTGTTAAGAAGTTGAACGAAGATAATGTTTCTACCATGCGGACCATCTACAATGCACGACAGAAAAGTAGGGTTTTAAAAAAGGTGGGTAGGTCACAACTCCAGTTCTTGTTGGGGGAGCTTAAGTCACATAATTATTATGAATGACATAAATCTGGTGAAGACGATGGACAAATCATTACAGATTTGTTTTTTGCCCATCCAGTCAGTGTTGACCTTTTGCTGGTATGCCATTGTTCGATATGGTATGCCATTGTTCGAGATAGAAATAACATAGTAGATGTCATAATACAAAATATGATAGTTTAACAAATCCTACGAATGGATAAACAACTACCACGTCCATGAAAAAGATAGATCACAACAAAGCTAAAACAAGTCCAATAATGAGGACAAACAACCAAGGAGAGAAGAGCTGCAGGACTTGATCTCTCAACCTAAGCGCACCCTCTTCCCCACACTCTACAGGCATAGTAACAATCGAGCAAACAACGTCTAGCAATCTGTCGTTCGTAGTACGTGGTGGTGGAGTAATAGTATGCCAACCATAGCCAGCCAGGTACCTCAAGTAGGTGTTTGTCGCAGACTATCTATATGTGGCAATGGTAACGGTCAATCGATCCTCAGAAAGCAAGTGCTGACGCCAATCTAGCCATGCGCTCTCTCGCCACGTGTACCTCACTAAATCTCCTTTCTTGTAACCCGGTCGGAGTACAAGTGGGAGTTCGGGCTCATCCTGAACCCGTCCGAACTGGCGCATAAACCGATCAGGCATGTAGCCCTCGACCTTGCTCATCATCCGCAAAGGATAAACGATGGTGCGGATCTCCTGCACGGGGAACTGGACTCTAATGTCCTGGTATGGCTCAAATATGACCTGTTCCAAAAAATTAATACACTTAGACTGTTTAAAAAAATAAAACTTAATATTAAAATGTTCATGACTACTAAAATTTAAACACTTACATCTGTCTTCTTCTGATCTGCAAAGAGAGTACGAACAACCGATTTGGGGTGGATGTTTTGCCCAACAATCCGCTTTGGTAGCCACTTCACAATCCTAGGCTGTCTCGCTACGTGGTCCGCATTCTCTGAGGCTCTAAACGCGGGGAAGTGGTCATAAATCTAGCAATCAAGCATAGCTACAAATTCATAAAGGTTATGCTTCGATGCTTTCGAAGCATCACCCAAACCACGGAAAAGGAATGCCAATGCACTCGTACCCCATGCGATGTCCCACAAGCCAGAATCCATATTCGCCAACCCGTACAAGTAGTCAGCCTTGACGCTTTTCTGACTAGTATCCGCAAAAATAGTGCAACCAAATAAGAACATAAGGTATGCTCGTGATACCTGGCGGATAGTCTCAGCATCAGTCTCCTCAACGTAGCGACCCCTGCTAAAAGTCTCTTGCAGCCACTTGATCTTGAAGCCAACGCCTCTAGTGGACTGTATCTCTGCGCAGACCTCATCCACTGTCAAACCTAACATACTAGCATAGTAGCTGTATGCCTCATCACGTGGAGCCGTGACTACATCCAAGGTCCGACCAACTACAGGGAGACCTGTAATGAAACTGATATCGTCGAGGGTAATCGTCATCTCCCCAAATGAGAAATGGAACGTGTTGGTCTCCTGATGCTAACGCTTAACAAAAACCTCATCAAGCACGGAGTGCGTGAAGTACTGAGGCAAGTGGGCTATAAGAGGACCGAAAGGAGTCTGCGCCAAATGTCGCTGCACCTCTGGCTGAGCACTGAGGTCCCACATACGAAGTACATTATAATGTGCCTGTATGCCTAATGTAGTGCGACCCTGTAAATAAAAAACTAAGTCAGAAAATAATAATAGTAAAACCTTAGACTAGACGTTTAATAGTTTAGTACTTACCTGTCCTATGAAGACGTGGTACGCCTCGTGCTCCTTGTAGTCAGGAAACAGAGGTATCTTGTTGCATTTGAGAAATGCAAACGTCTTCCGTTGCTCCTCTGTGTGGATCGCATCGATATGATCCTCATTGATGGTGTCCTGCTCAGGGTCCCCAATGGCATCCACCCTGTCACTAACAGGTGGTGGATGTGTACTAGTATGCGCAGAGGACGGAGCTCTGCGAGCGGGAGAAGGAGGTGGTGGATCACTAGCAGTAAGAGGTGTTGATCGGTGTGATGAAGACGTCTCTCGTCGTGAGGAGCCTCCGCCTCTAGTATCATCGACTGCAACCTCTGTGCCTTTTTCTTTCCTCTTCCCATGGTTGATTCGGCGCAAAGACCGATCACTCCTTATCTTGTCCTCCTTCTCCCTAAGACGAATAGTCTCAGGGTCCTCAACTAAGTCTCGTTCGCGCTTGGCATCACGGACCCGCTCATTCTCGACGGCCCGTATAGTCTTTAGACTCCTCCCTGGGGGTGGCGCCCGTGACCCAGGGGGATACGCCCTAGATCGAGGAAGACGTCGCTCCTCAACCGCGTCTGACCTACGAAAATACAAAACAAATCACGAAATTAATAACAGTAACATATGATGTAACCCACAAAATTAAAAATAACAACACTCTAATTCGCAACCGAACTCCCTATAGAAAGTAATTTCTTATAAATTTCAATTTTTTTAAAAAAAATGCAAAAGTAAAACCTTTAAAAGTCTAATTCGACAATTTAAAAAAAAAACTGCGCACCATAGGTACACAGCAAGCCGTACCGAGCTACACAGGTGTTTGTGTCGTTCGGTACACAGCAGCTGTACCGAGCGGCACACCTGCTCGCACCGATGGTGCTGCCCAAGGCGCACCACCGGTGCCCTATGCCGGCCATTTTCCAGCTGGCAACTTGGCTGGAAAATGGCCACTAAACCCTAATAATTTGCCTAATTCGAGCCCTAAATCTAACCTAAATCCTAAATTCTACCCTAAATCTAACCTAAATCTTAAATTCATACCTAAAACTAACAAAATTAACAAAAAAATTAGATTAGGGAACTTACGTAGGTGGTGGTGGGGGGTTTTTGTTCTTCACCATGATAAAGGAGGAGGAGGAGGAGTGGTGGTGGTGGTGGCTCGCCGGAAAAATTGAGAGAGAAGTGAGAGTGTTTGAATGAAGAGAGTTTGAGAGTTAGCGAGTTAGAGAGAAGTGAGAGAAGTGAGGGAAGTGAGAGAAAGTATAGGGAAAAATGTTGTGGATGGAAGTTAGAAAAAAAAATAGCTTATATACCTAGAAAATGGTATTTTTAGAAAAAAATGGATATACTTCGATCAACTTTGGATATACTCAAAATTGGGTATACTTAAACCTGAATTGGATATATATAGCTTGACCCAAATAACAAACCAAATATGATTGCATTAGAAGAATTTGTTCTCAAGATTGCACTTTAACAAGACCCAACTTTATTAGAATGGGATCCGGCTAGATTAAAATCTGATTTTGATAGAATAAGATCCTCTTATTTATAAATTTGTTACTCATATAAAAACCTATTTTCTCTAAATCTATTATTCTCTATTCGATTCTAACTTTCTAAGAAAACCATAATAAATCGAAGTTTTCAATTCTCTTAAGAGACTTTAATTGCAAATTCAACACGAAAATTACTATTAGGACAACAACATAATGAACAAGCTCCTTACTTGTTATTGGCTTGTCATGAATTTGACCGCGTTACATTATATACTCCGACTAGACCATCAATAGGGTCGGTCAAACAATAAATTTTCCAAAATATTTTATCACTAACCAAAAAACAAATTCACAGAAGAGCAAACTTTCATCAATCAACTATAACCCTTTTAGCTTAATCAAGATGGCAATAGTGATTTACCCAAAAATTAAACCAAACCACGTCAGGAAATAAAATTAATAAATGAAAAGTTATTCTAAACTAGAGTTTTAAATTCGAATTCGAATTCGAAGCTCTTTTTGGCAAAAACCCTAAAACAAACTAAAATTCTACAATTTTACCACTGATTTTTCTAAACTAGATTTTAAAATCAAAACATCTCTTGTGCAAGAACCCTAAATCAAATTACAAATCTAAATTTTTTAATTGATTTTCCATCTTTCTTTTCAATTAACCTCTTTTTAGGATCCGCTTAGAAGTTTTGTTGTTGTTGTAGCCAGCTTTGCGGTCATTTTTAATAGTTTCAGAGTCATCCAATTACCAATTGTATCATCATAACCCAAAAATTTATTTTCCACCATAAATTTTAGTTTCATTGCTCATTTGTTTATCTTTAATAGTTGAACAATGAAAACTCAGGTTTGTCTTGATTTTTTTATCGCGTCGGAGAGATTGTGTTTTGCCTATTAGTTTGTGGATGAATTTTTCACTGTTTTCATCTGCCAAAAGCTTAAACGAATTACTTAGTATATCAATAGTTTTGTTATTGTACCTGCAACGAATAATAAAAGAAAGAGTTTATTTAACACAATGTTTACTTAACACCATTTTGTTTAGATTTAGTGTTTGCTAATGGTTAATGATAGCGACTGGAGTAAAATATAAAGAACTAAGTTCAAATTAGGGTTTTTGTTAGGTAGGGGTATTTTAGACAATTCAAGTTTATGAAAAATAATAATGGATGAAGGTCTTGTTTTAACAAAACCAGGTCTCATTATAGCCTAGCCATTGATGTTATTACGCTTATTTGTGTTTTTTATTTGGGTTTTGGACGATTCCTATTTAAGGCATCTTAAACCCCAAACCTTACGATGGTTTTTCTTTTAGATAATAAAACTTCAGATTTTGAGTCGAAGAGAATCGTAACTGAAGCCCCTAATAGAAAATGATGGTATGGAAACAAGTCTTGACATCCCGATTTTGGTGGGTAACTCTCCCACATCAGGCACACGAATTACGATCGAGTGTGTTCTTAAAACCATAGATCAAGTTTCGTTTATCTTTTGTTTTTTCCCTATATTTCGATGCATCAATTTGGTACCAAAGCTTGAGATATCCTACTACGTAGATACATGATCAATCATATGTCCAAAAAACAATGTATTTGACGAACCAATATACGATGACTACGATGATGATTATTTTATACTAAAAAATTCTCAAGCTGCAAAAAAGAGAGCCTTCGTGACCGTTAATATCAGAAAGATAAACACTTTGTTGTGTTTAAAGCACCAACCTTGTTATCTAGAAACTTATTCAAGGTTCCCACGAGTGGCGATCCGGTTATAAGATCAGATATGTCACAGACGAAGATAAAGATATTGCTTTTGCTACTGAAGTTATTCGTGATCTACATTTTGATACAGGTGTAAACAATTCTTTTACAAACTTTACAAAATTAATTTGTAGTGATATCTCGTTAATGGTTGTTGATGGTCTCAAAGAATTTGTTTTTTCTACAATAAACTACATTATTATCATAGTTTTGAAACTGAAGTTATGTTTGTGTTTGCGGAAATCGGTACGTTGAGTGAAGCTAGTGCTTAATACTACATTCTTGGTGTATGTGTCGAAATGGGGTTGATTGATTATGCACGGAAAATGTTCGATGAAAATTTTAAAAAATGAATATAAGTGTTTTCCAAAATTTTACATCTAGGACGAACTATTTCCGACAAGAAGAAGATGTAGCTAAGAAGCTGAGAAGACCCAAAATCCATACAAACCTTATTTAATTTAATATAATGTTTATATTTTAATTTTTTTATTAAAATATCAAATCAAATATAGTTATATTTAGATTTGGTAGATTCGGATGTTATTACGATTTATTTGTGTTTCCTTATTTTGCATTAGGGTTAAAGACAATTCCTATTTAAGGCGCCTTAAACCTTGTTTTTGAGACAATGTTTTGTTTAGATAAATAAAAAATAGACTTCAAATCTAAGAGCACGCTGTGTTCTTTGCACCGTAGATCGGGTTTCATTTATCCTTTATTTTTTTTATATTCAACTACATCATTTGTAGTGTAAATTGGAGATATTCTAAAAACAATAATAGGTTTTTTTATCATAAAAAATAGAATAAATAGACATTTTTTTATGAATTTTTTTAATTCAAATTCATTTACTCATAAGTTTCTTTTTCGTTATAAATTTAGATAACTGAGATAAAACATTTATAAATTGAAAAAAAACACGTTTAAAATTATAATAAAATAAAATTTTAAAAATAACCCATATTTTTTCAAATCTACATTTAAGCAAATGTAAATTATTAAATTTTATATAATATTTTGATTTTTGAATATGTGAAATTACAAAAAAATACATTAATAAAAGTATTTTTTATAACATTTTATTATTATCTATATATAAGAAAATTTAAAAATATAAAATTTAAAGCCTAACGTTAAATTATATATAAAGCCTAACGTTAAATTATATCATAAACTTTAAATAAAAAATAATCTTATTTTTTCAAAGGACATGAAACTTTGTTTATAAGGCCTTAAAGGTAAAAAAAAGTTACAAGATGAGCCAAAATGATTGACCCATAAATATTTTGATACAATTTTGCATATGTTGAATTTTCTGATATAACTCTTGATTTTCTCAAAATTCTGGAGTTCTTAAATTCATCGAAGAAAAACCTTGGAAAACTTGAACATTTTGATCGCTTATGCTTGAGATAAGTTGATTTAATAAGAAATCTATTTTGCTCCTTTGAAAAATGAACCTTGTACCGGCAAAAAATTTAAATTTTGTTTTGAATTGGAGGTGAGGATTATCCTGCCATAAGGACGTTAGTATAATAAACGTGATAGTATTTCAAAATAATCTAAATTAATAACCTAAATTCATTTTTGCAGTCTAAGATAGCCTATATTAATGGTTTCGAGAAATATTATAGCCTGTAAAGCAGCAGAGACTTGGCTTTCGGTTAAAAGACAATGTAAATTATTCTTGAGTGCCCATTTTTATACTCAATCAACAACAAATTTTTGTTCACAGTGAATGTGTTTAATGATCATTTGAGAGGTTATTAGATTTATTAGAAATTATCTTTTTAATATTGAATTTAAGGATCTAGTAGATCCTTTGAAATGGGATGTCTTGGAAATTAGGGGGCTCTTAATGGTTTACCTTTTGACTTTCTAAGTCTTTTACTTATACTTATGTTTCTTTTTATCTTGTCGGGTAGAATTTTTTTTATGTATTGGAGATAATGGAAGGCTGACGGATGATGACATTTTAGGAAGGGATTGTTTAGTTGAAAGGTTATTCGATTCTTTGTAAATGGTAAAAGTTTTAATTAAGTCAATTTTATGAAGAGTATCAATAATTTCTTTGCCTAAAACTTCATTTGAATCATATTTTGAGTTTGAATTCAAATGTGTATTTTCTATAATATTATTTTTATCATTTTCAAAAAAATTCATATTGGTAGTTTCTTTAGTTGTTTGTCTTTTGTTTTTATTTAAGTCCATGCATTTGGAAATTAAGGTATAATGAAAGTTGTCTTCTAAGTCTAAATAGTCATTTTTATTTATATTACTCAGTTTTTAATGGATTTAGGATTATTACCTTTTTATGTTCATTTTTTCTTACTAGTATTAATTTTGATTTATATACCCACACATCTTTTTGAGAAGATGGTTGGAGAAATGAGATTTGAGTTAAATTAGAGGTAAGATACTTACTCTTCATTTGCATCTGTCCGCTCTTGTTTGTTTAGTCCTTTGTTACAATTAGTTTCCTTATGTCACATGTGATTACATTTTTTATAGTAATTTGACATGTCTTTATAAATGATAGAGTGCCATAATCCATCTCCTTCCCACAACCCATTAAAAGTTTTTAAGGAAGGGATTTTGATATATCAAGAATGAGCAGAGCTTTGCAACAATTAAAGCTAGCTTGGTATTTGGTTCGAACCCAAATTACAAAGGTAATCCAATGTCCTTTGCAATTTGAATGATTGAGTCCTGGTTATATAAAAAATTAGGGATTTTAGGAAATGTTACCCAAACTGGAGTATGTGGAGACTTTACTCTAGGATTAAAGTTCGGGTTCCACTTTAATAGTCTAAGCGTATATTTTCTTATGTTATATACATTCATCTTCGAGAGTTCTTTAATATAATCAAAATTTCTAGCTCTATCAGTATGCGTCTGTAATCCTAGACAAATATACTGAATAGACCTTAAAATTTAAAAAGATTATAAGAATGATTTTATTTCTTCTAATGTAGTTCGAACAAATGAAAATGTATCATTTAATGTATGCTTTGAGGCATAAATAATATAGAACTTATTCGTTTCCTCAAAAAAAATAGCCTAGTGGTCTCATTTTTTTTCCTGGAAAGTAACTTCATCGTGCTTGAATGTCATCTCATTAGGTCTCATGACTTCAACAAATAGTCTTTGCTTGATGTTGGTTATGCTAGTTTAATTTTATTGGTGAAGTAGTGAGTCTAGTGACCAATTGAGGGTTTTATTTCTTGTTCGTGGGAAGCAAATGAGAAATCTTCTTGATGAAGAACTTCATAAGATGTTAAGGGAGAGATTGTGAGATGATTATTGTATTTTACCGAATCTTGATTTCTGATTTGTCTTGAGTATCTTAGTTTTGATTGTTGAAAAATTATGTTTTTCCTGGTTGGATCTTAATGATTTGGCGATGACTCAACTTTGACGCGAGGTTAAAGACTTGAATCTACCATGGATTGAAAGATTTGGATAAGAAATGAGAATTAGGGTCAGCTTCGATCAGATTGGGGATATGATCGCGAGCTGGAGAAAGAGAACTTCTTGGAATTCCTTTCTCATCATTCCTTCAAGTTTCTTTTCATTATAGTGTAGTCTAAAAATAAAAATAAAATTTAGAACTATTAGTTGGAACTAATAATATATTAAAATCATAATAATATATATATATATATATATATATATATATATATATATATTTTGTTTTTTTAATTTCATTAAAACTCTCCTTGAAACTAAACATGTTTGTGGTTATTTAAAAAAAAAACTTATAAAAACTATCTTATTAAAAATTTCATCATTTTTATCGTATAATATAATATAATTTACATATATGTTATTTATTTTATTTTGTTAAATCTTTTTTAAAACTAAGCATGTTTATTACTATTTAAAAAAAGTTATAAAAAGTGTTTTATCCAAATTTTATCATTTGTTTTTATTATGGAACAAAAGTTCTTTAAAAAAATTCAAAAAATTGCTAAAAACGACTAGAATATTCGTCAAATGAACAATACTCAAGTTGTTCGTGCCATAATCCGAATAAAACACACAGTTATTTCTATCAAGTATAACCCAAAAAAAATCTCATGTCCATCAAACTAATATCACGGTAGTGGTGAACATTTCTCCATAATCAAACTCTTTTTATTTGTGCTAACATATTTTAATATATATATATTAGTATTTTAAAATTTGGTTGATTTTTTTTAGATTATAAAAAAGTATGACAAAATATTAATGCATCCTTCTGTATTATTTTTAATTAATACCTTTTGTCATCTTAAAATGAATTATATATTTTATAGAAAAATATGTGTTAACACGAGAGATTAGAGGTGAGAGGTAAAATCATATGATATTAAATTCTATAGCTTTAATCAATAACAAAATGGAAAAGATTAAAAATGTTAAAAATATTAGGTCCAAACCCATTAGCTCATATGTTTTATCCATAAATAAGAGCTTTATACTCTATGTAATATGTACGCTTTCTAAATAAACAGAAACCCTAGCCGTTTCATAGCGATCTCTTGTTCTTCTCTCTTCTCTCTTTCTTTGTTTATTAACATGGTATCAGAACTTGTTCGTTCCTTGGAGTATTGATTTTTTCGTTAGAAGATATATAGTTTTTGCTTTTTGGATCTGTTGTGTGCAGCCACAATCAAGCAGTCTGATTGAAAGGCAAACGGTATGTGTTTTACTAAAATTTGGACAACCTGTTCGAAACATCTATGAACTCAATCTGACCGGTTGGATTGTGATTTGGTGCTATGGTTTATGAGAAATCACAGTTGAAACAATACAATATTTTTTTATGTAAAAAGGGGTTTGATTTTACACAAAAATAAATATTTCAATTCGATTTATATTTATATTTGGATTTATTTTTTATCAAATTAGATTTGAGTTTGGACTTCAATTTGTCTTGTGTCCGATTTGGATTCGATTGAGTATTCGCTTTGATTTTCGTATTTTTGTGATTTTGACTGAGATTTTGAATTTGAAGTTAGTTTGTTGTTGGATTTGGAATTGGGGTTTGATTAAGATTTTGATTTGATTTTTCAATTTGGTTTTGGTATCTCTTCATTGTTTGATTTTGTTCGAATATAGATTGTGGATCATATTTCGAATATGCTAGGAAAAATGATTTTCTACAGTCTATCAGTACTAAATTAAATGAGAAGAACTATGTTATGTCTACATTCACATATCATTCAGGTATGTCATCATCTTCCACTTCAGGTATTGATTCATCATTGTGGATTTTGGATTTGTACGCGTCTCATCATATGTCACCTCATATGTCGAACTTTGCTTCATTGTCTCATATTTCATCCATATCTATTCTATCTACTAATGCTACAATAATTTTAGTAAAGGGTATTGGCACTATTTTTACCCCTCATGTATCACTATTTGATGTTTACTATGTTCCCACCATTGCTTTAAATCTTGTTTCGGTTAGCTAATTATGTAAATTTGGTTATTAGTTATTGTTTTCTAATTCTATTTGTGTTATACAAAATTAATATACTCAGAGAGTGATTGGGACATGTCGTAAAATATGAGAACTTTATGTTGTAGAAAAACTCGAAGTAAGGGATATGGATGTCTATGATGTTGATAGTGGAAAAACATACTTGACTGATCCTCTGGTGTTGATATGTTTTCGTTTCGTTTGACTCATTCGTCGTCTGAGTTTTTTCTTTGGCATTCTCGTCTGAAACATGTATCTGCATCACGTTTGAAATTTTTAGTTTCTGCAGGTTCTTTAGGCCAGTTAAACACTAGTAATATCTTGCAGTGGTTGTAAATTGGAATTTTTTTATGGGTTACCGTTAAACCAAAGTGTCACTTCTTCTAGTGATCCTCTTGATATTATTCATTCTGATGTATGAGGTCTATCTCCTATCTCTACTTTTATTGATGATTATACTCGATACACATGAATTTATCTTATGAAACGAAGGTTAGATTTCCTTGGAAGTTATATAAAATTTAGAGCATTGGTTAAAACCCAATATTTTGTTGTGATAAAATGCTTCAGGTGTGACTTATGGGGTGAATATACCTCCAATGATTTTAAAAATTTACTTACATCCGATGGTACCATACATCAATCATCTTGAACTGACACCCCTCAACAAACTGGTGTTATATAAAGAAAACATCATCACCCTGTTGAGACTGCTTGTTCTTTCCTTTTATCAGCTGAAGTCCGTACTGTTTTTAAGGAAACGCAATTCTGACTGTTGTTTATGTGATTAATCGAGTTTCTAATGCTCATAATTCAGAGATGTCTCCCTTTCAGAACTTATACAGATAACTTCCATATTATTCTTCCTTACGAGTGTTTGGATGTACATTTTTCGTCCTTCATCCTCATGTTGAACGCAACAAATTGGGTCATAAAACAACTATGTGCTTTTCTAGGTTATGGTGTTACACATAAAGGTTATTGTTGTTATGATCCGAAAGTTAGAAGCTATATGTATCTCATCATGTCACATTTTTTGAGCATATCCGGTTTTATTCAATTCCGACAAAATCACATGGTGTAACAAAGACATGCCTTCATGCTATTGATATTTTTGAAATTGATAGTGATGCATCTTTTGAAATTGATAGTGATGCGTCTTTTGACATTGATATACCAGCTTATGAGACATCTATAAAGTTGATACTACTTATGCCCCATCAATGCCTGACCCGGCTCATTCCTCTGGTAGAACAACAAATCTTTTTGTGTATTCTTCTTATTCAGCTCTTTTTGCTTCTTTCTTATAAAAAATACACGATTTATATGAACATCAGTCGTTTAAAGAAGATGTTTATGATCCTCGTTGGCAAATTTCTATAGTCGAAGAGCTTAATTCTCTTTATCAGACTCATACATGGGATATAGTTAAACCTCAATTCGGTAAGTGTATAATTGGTTTCCTTTGGGTTTTTAAAATTAAAACAGGGACTCGTAGGTCTGTTGAAAGATATAAGGCTCGTCTTGTAGCAAAAGAGTATTCAAATAAGCATGGTATAGATTATGATGAGACATTTTCCTCAGTGGTAAAAATAACGACAATTCGTACTCTTATTGCGGTTGCATCTGTTCACTAGTGAAAGATCTTTCAACTAGATGTAAAAAATGCATTTTCGAATGATGAACTTTATGAGGAGGATTATATGACTCCTCCCCCAAGTGTTTCTCACCAACCAAGTGAAGTATGTTGACTTAGGAAAGCTTTATATGGCCTCAAACAAGCTCATCGTTCTTGGTTTGAGAAAATTTCTACGATTATTACTTCACTTGGTTTTCTTGTTAGTAATCTTGTTCCGACCTTATTTATTAAATGTACGAGTGCATGACGAATTATTTTATCCCTATATGTAGATGATATGGCCATTACAGGTGATGATATTGATGGAATTGAGGCACTAAAACATGATTTGGCTCAATGGTTTGCGATGAAGGACTTAAGACTATTATGATATTTTTTAGCTATTGAGGGGGCTCACTCCTCAAAAGGTTATATCTTCTCTCAAACAAATATATATCTAACTTATTCTAGCGAGCGTGCTTATTAGATAACAGGACGGTAAATACACTTATTGAAACCAATGTTCGGTATTCTCCGAATGATGATGTTCCTTTGTCAGACCTGACTCTATATCGTACTTTTGTAGGGAGCTTGGTCTATCTTACAGTTACTCGACCATATATAGCTTATGTTTTCATGTGGTTGTTCAATTTGTTACTTCTCTTACTTCTGTCCATTGGGGAGCTCTTATTTAAATACTGAGATATCTTTGTGGAACTCGATTCGAAAACATTTTTGTTTCATTCGACCTCTTCACTAAAAGTATGTGCCTATAGTGATGCTGATTGGGATAGTGATCCTTATAACCGTAACTCTACTACTGGTTTTTGTGTTTTCCTTGGAGATTCGTTAATCTCGTCGAAAATCAAGAAACAAGATGTTGTCTCTAGATCGTCTACTGAAGCTGAGTACCGTTCTTTGGCTTCGACTAGGGATGACAATGGGTCGTTAACGGGCTGGGTTTGGGCCGACCCACCTGAGCCTACTTTTTGGACACTTGAATCCAAACCTGGCTCGACCCATTCATGGGCTTATATTTTCAAACTCGAGTCTGTCCGTTCATGTCTGTCCGTCAACTCAGCTCGACCCACATGCATTAATTTTAATATATATATATATATATATATATATATATATATATATTAATTTATTTTAAATATTTTGATTTATTTTAAATATATTAATTTATTTTATATATATTATTTTTATTATGTATAAAATTATTATTTTTATATAATTTTTATAATTTTTGGGCTGGAATGGGTCGAACAAATTAGAACCCGAACCCGGCTCGACCCAGTTGCGGGTTACAATTTTTTAACCTGAGCCCAGCCCATTCTATGTTCGAGCCAGACAAAACCCGTTCGGGCCGGGTCGGGTCAGACAACACCCAAATTGTCATCCCTAGCATTGACCACATGTGAGATTGTTTGGTTATGATAGTTTCTTGCAGATATAAGAGTTAACATTACTAAACCCATTTCTTTACATTATGACAACAAAAGAGCCATGTAGATAGCAAATAACTCTGTTTTAATGAGAGGACAAAGCGCATTGAAATAGATTGTCACTTCATTTGATATCATTTTAAGATTGGCACCATCTCGCTTCCATATGTTCTATCAACTTTGCCAGTTGCTGATATTTTTACAAAGGCTCAGTCAATAGCGTAGTTTCTTTTTCTTCGTGACAAAATTTCAATGTTTATAATTGTTGAATTGTGAGTTATGATGTGGTTTATTTTTGTCTGAGGGTAATTTTGTAAAGTGTCTTCGATGTTTGGTGGAATTTAATGTTTAGAGTAGTGAGTAGTGAGATAATTGTGCTAGTAATAAATTTTGATTACCCTCATTAACGAAAGTGGTTATGGTATTTATACTTAATTACTGACCCATGGGCTTATTGGGTCGGATCGTGAAGTCGGGTAAAGTTTAATGACCCATTAGTAATCTGGTTTGAAGTGACCAATAACTAGTGTAGTCAACATTTATTACATTTTTCATGTTCAAAGTTTTATAATAATGGTCATGGTCTGAACTTCCCTTCGAATGAAGTCAAGACACAATAGCTAAAATATCCGATCTCATCAGTATCCCCTTTAGGTCTTGTAAAGAATCTTTGGAAGAGATAACTCTTAAAAACCAATACCAACATTACCCGATCTGTTACTTCGTCCGAATTGTAAACGTTTCCTTTAAGAGTGACTTTGTTCGAATTTGGGTGGAATTGATTTCTCATTTCAGAATTCTAAGATTCTTATTTCGATCGCGGGACACGTGTCAGGCTCTGGTTCGACCTCTCAGTCGTTTTTTCTCATAGATTCTCGTACCTACTAGGCTAGAAAATTACATAGGCTTTAACTCCCATACCTTGCAGCTTTCAATCATTACCCAAATCGATTTACCTTCTCCCAGGTGAATGTCATTTTTCATTGTTGTATATAAACCTTCTTACTATTTCATTGTCTTCACAAAGTACAAACACTCATAGTGAGAGCAAGCTTACTTCATCTTCAAATTCGTGCTTGGATCATATATGTTCACAACCAGAAACGCCTTAGTAAAAGAAGGTTGGTTAAACTTATCTGAGTTAGATAAAGCGAGAAAAGTTGCAAGAGACGAACGCATTGCTGCTGGTCTTCATGTTTCTCATGGTGAAAGTAACAATCAACCATAAATGAACACATGCCAGGGTTCATCATCATAAAAAAACTTCCAAGGTTAGAAAACTTCCCTTTGTCACAAGCCTTTCACCTCTTCCATCAGTGTCCTCTGTTCAGGAGTCCCAAAATCCTTTCCTTAAGGAGAAAGTTGTATCTAACATTAGAAAACCATCGCCTTTTATCGTAATGGGCCAGATGCAGAGAAATCTCCAGATAAATTAACTCTGCGCCGAGTCACTCGTCCGTCCAAATCAAAATCCACACCTGCGTCTTCAAATCCTTCTAGTTTGGAGGCAGTAAAAATAGTGGAAAAAGCAAACCATCTGGACAACAACCCATGGCAAAATCCAAACCATCTGAACAACCATCCAAACAACCCTTTGTACAACTATCCGAACAGCCTTCCATTGTGATGGAAGAAAACATGGAGGATAGTTTAGATAAAGCCCCTTTTGAGGCGTCTGGTCAAATAGGAGATACAACTGTAGATCGGAAGGGCAAGACAAAAGTAGGTATGACTCATCCAGATGCACTCCCGGAGAGTCTGGAAGGTAGGGTAGGGCCCAACTTCAAGAAGGTCAGTGTGAAGTATTTACTGGCCCTTCAAAATATAGCTTATGTATACACCCATACTACTGAGCTGGGTCGTATTCGTACTAAGTGGGGAATCCCAGAGTCTGTGAATGTGAGAATTCCAGTCACCCCAGAAACCCCGCTGGACTGCAAACCCGATAAACTAGTGGTCTATACAGAGGTGCTGAATTAGGGACTCCGGTTTTCTTTGGATCCGGATATAGTCAGATACTTCCATCTGACCAAGCTATGCCCTAGCCAACTGAGCCTCAATGCTTGGTATACTCTACTGGCCTACATCATGGCATCCAAGCTGTCTAAGATTCCACTACCAATTGAACAGTTTGCTGCTGTGGCAAACTTGTGTAAAAATTATCACATCCCCTTCTTCCACTACAACATGGGGAATGACTACAAGGTAGTAAACGATCTCCTAGAGTCAGAAAATCCATGGAGGACGCAGTTCTTATTCATTAGCAAGGCTTGGAAGAATGGAAAAAAGATCAAGGTTTACTTCAACCCCAGCCAGCTGACCAGTCGCTGAAGAGCATTGGTGAGTTTATTTTATTTCTTCTTTAATCTTTTAAGCATTAAGTTTTTAATCCGAATTGATTCATACTTCTTCCTAGTGTTTCCGAAAGAGTTTTCAGACTATGTGAAGGCAGGTCAGGATACGTGCGCCAAATTAAATGATTGGGACTTAGATAAGTGGAGCAATGCCATCCATAACTGCTTCACATCGGGGAACTATGTGACGTCTCATTTGTGGAACACCTCAGGAAAAAGGGACCTCACCTTGGAAGAGCTGATCACTCCTCCTCATGCAGATTTCATTCTGAAGAGGACAGAGGATAAAGATGCTAAACTTTACCTGCCTTCTAGAGCCAAAGCCCCTAGTCATCTGAATAAGATAAAGAACAATAGGAAGAAGAAAACCACAACAGACCCACCTCAAACAACCACTGAAGGGACCGGTTCGGAGAACCAAAGAGGTATTAACGCTTCTATACTGGAAGCAGTAGAAGTCACTGTGAAGGAGGTTGGTGGGTCAGACAACCCACCGAAGATTTCGAAGAACGACAAGAAACGTAAGGCCACCAGTGATGAGAAAGCTTCCAAAAATAAGAAAGTTACTCTGGGAGCAGAGATAATCCTTCGTCCTCCTGAAGTCTCTCCTCCAGCTCCTACCGATCCTACTTTACAAGAGGAAATTCCAACCAATCTCCATTCCGAACAGGTTACTGGTGATGGTAACGAAGAGGTTGACCTTGACGTTTTTCAGAAATTCAACGTCCATTTCAATGAATTAGAAAAAGATGATTTCGCGGGGCCTTACCGTCCTTCTAGCTCCTCTAACATTGTGACTTACAACGGCGAGACTTACGTAATATCTAGTGAACAAGATACCTTGACCCATGCCCTCTTGGGTTATATTCAACCAGTGCTCGATCTGGAGAGACAAGTAAAGGATCAAAGTGTTACCATCAACACCCTGACTACAGAGAAGCAAAACTTGTCAAACGATCTTCTCAGTGCTCAGCAGATCATAAAATTATTGAAGAAGGAAAAAAAGATCTAGCTGCCAAACTGCTTAAGTCAGAATCAGACAGCAAAGAGCTTCAAACTAAGTACTCCAATCTGGAGACTTCCTCCTCAAATGATATCACAGCTTTGAAGGAACAACTACAAACTAAAGACAGTACTATCCAGACTTTATCCAATGACAAAGTCAAGTTGGAGAATACTGTCCAAGAGAAGACCAAAGAGAAAGCAACCCTAGAACGTCAACAGGCTCAATAAATAGCCGCAGGGATAGAGAATTATGCCAGTGGAGTAATGGATTCTCTGGAGAAGAGGGATATTAGAATCAAGTATGATATGGTCTTATTGTTCCATGAGACTTTTTCTAAGAGGAATTTTGGTCCTTTGTGGAAATATGTAGACTATGATGATCTCCATTTCCATATGATGGCTGATGGTCTCAAGCGCAACTACTCCAGTGGGATAGACTTCGATGATGATGAAGAAGTGGGTGAGAGTTCAAGCGCTGAACTCAAAAGTCCTAAGAAAGATGGTGGTGAAGAAAAGTCTAAAGGGAACAAGCCCTAAGGTTATGTACTTTTTGTTTTATAAGACTAAAGTCCTTGGATGGCCAAAGAATTTTTGTGTATCAGAGATTGGTTTTAGTCCGATCAGATTCTAATAATCATATTCCATTTTGTTTAAATTTTGTTTAACTCTTTTATAGCCAATGTTTAAATAACCTTTAATATTCTAGATGTGTTTAACAAAAGTATCCAACATCTTCGACCGTATGTGTTTAATAAATGTGATCAAGTGCTTAATATACCCAATCAAGTCCAAAATACTTGAGAGCCGGGGTGTTAAATAAGTATTTAATATCCGAATTAAAACAAAATTGCACCAGACTTTTGAAGAAGGCATCATATATTATTGAAAAACCCGGTCACCTCATTAAAACCTCCCTGCGCCACCAGGGTAGGATAGAGTATGCCCCATAATATTTATATTTGATATTTATAAAGTAAATATTTACAACCGAGTTTTATTCTAAATATAACCTGAGATGTTCAACATTCCATGGGTGCTTTAGAGCTTTTCCTTCTTTGTCTTGAAGCCTATATGTCCCCGGTTTGACCTTTTCACAAACCACATAAGGGAGCCAACTTACCGAACTGCGTTTCCTTGGTGTGTAAAAATAATTTTCTTATAACTTTGTCCCTTGTTCGAAAATCACTTCTTTTAAAATTGGATGCAAATTTTCTCATCATCAAGCCTTGGTAATGCGATGTTCTCATATGTGCTTTAAATCTTTTTTCTTCTATCAAGTCCAACTGATTCCTAATTGTTATATCATTAGCCTGTTCAGAATAGTTTTGGACTCTGTGAGATGATAAAGTAGCTTCTATGGGAGTAATTGCATCCATCCCTTATACCAAAGCAAAATGAGACTATTGTGTGGCAGCCCGGGTAGTAGTTCGATACGCCCATAATACTTCTTGTAAATAACTTGGCCACTTTCCTGAAGATCCTTCCAAATTCTTCTTTAATCCGGAAAAAATGGTTTTATTTGCAACCTCAACCTGGCCATTCGCATGAGGGTGGAAAGGAGAAGAAAAACAATTTTGAATTCCTCTGGAGGTACAAAAAGCTTCCATGTCTTTATTATCAAACTGTGGCCTATTGTCTGTACTAATCTTCTGGGGAACCCCAAACCTGTAACATATGTTAGATAAAATAAATTTAATAACTGCATTCGAAGTGGTTCCAGCCAAATGAGCTTAGTGACTATGATCGTTCTACACCCACCAGATGACATAGGAAGAGGCCTAACTAGATTCATTCCTCATTTGAAAAAGGGTATTGGTTCAGATATGGACTCCATAGGTACTGCTGGCACATGAATTTCATTCCCATATTTTTGACAATGATCACACTTTTTCACCATCTCTTTTGCATCTGTCATTATGGTTGGCCAGTAGTATCCTGCTAATAGGACCATTTTGGTTAAGGCCTTATAGCCACAATGTGAAGAACCTTCTCCATCATGTAGCTCAGACAATACAACTTGGGATTCTTCAAATTCAAAAAAACGTAGGAGAGGTCTGCTGAAATATTTTTTGGTAAAGAATATCTCTTAGTATCAAGAAACCACGGGCCTCGTACTTGATCTTTTTTGCCATAGCTTTATCATGAGGCAATATCCCATCGGAGATGTATTGGAGGAGAGCATATCTCCAATTTTTAGGTTGAATAACAAGTTTCATATTTTTATCACTTTATTTTTCTCGATCTGTCTGTACCGATGGACATTCCTGTACAAGAATCCATGGGTAGGATTCAGAATAGGCTATAGTTGCCAAAGAGTATACCAGAGTGTTTCCAATCTAGGAATGTGCTTATAGTAAATATTTTTAAGGTTTGCGACAACTTCTTTAAACATAAGCAAGTATTTAATTAACTGTTCTTTCTTTGCTTCAGATTGCCTCTAAGCATGGTGAATCGGAAATTGGGAATCACTCATTAACCGGACTCATTTTTCCCCATATAGGAGAGCCAACTTAAGACCATCTATGGCTGCTTCATATTCAGATTCATTGTTAGAAGCTCTTAACCCAAAACATATGGCCGGATACATCTTGTCACCATATGGAGAATTCAGACAAATCCCAGCTCAATAGCCCATAGTACTTGATCCACCATCAGTTCGAACTACCCATTCTTTTTTAGATTGGTTTTCTTATTCATGTCCGGAGGATCTATCAGCATGAAATTCTACTAAGAAGGCAGCCACTAACTGGGCTTTAATCGTTGTTCGAGGTGCAAAGTCAATATCGTAATCACCCAGCTCCACTGACCACTTGGTCATTCTGCTTGATACATCAGCTTTTTGAAGAACGTTTTTCAAGGGGAAAGATGTTCGAACAACAATGGAATGAGCTTTGAAGTATGGTCTCATTTTTTTTGTTGCAATTACTAAGGACAATGCCAATTTTTCTAATTTCAAACATCTTCGTTCAGCATCCAATAGAATCTTACTGATGTAATACACCGGACGAGGGTAATTTTCCACTTCTCTCACTAGCACAACACTTATTGCATGTTCTGATACAGATAGATACACATAGAGCTTTTTCCCCCGAACAGGTTTGAAAAGTGTTTTGGGTGAGGATAAATGCTTCTTTATTTCAATAAAAGCATGGTCACATTATGGAGATCAATTGAAGTCTTTAGAATTTCTCAATACTTGGAAGAATGGAGCGCACTTGTCTGATGATCTTGAGATAAACCTATTCTGGTGTGGTTTATTTTTGTCTGAGGGTAAGATTGTAATTTTTGTTTAAAGTTTTGTGGAGTTTTAAGAGTATTTAATGTTTGAGTAGAAGGTAGAGGGAGAATCGAGCTGCCTGGTTGTATTTAATTTTCATTACCCTTATTTAATGTTGGTGGTTGGGTATTTATACCCTCACATTTGGGCCATATGGGTTTTCAGGTCGTGTTTAATGGAACGGGTCGAGTTTAAAGACCCATTAGTTCTAAGTAAGTAAATAGGCAGCTTAGTCAAAAAGTGATTAGGTTTTAAGTACTTTAGTTCTGTTCGGATAGTTCAATGGGTAATGGTGTCTGAACTGCCCCTGTCCGGTAAGGTGGACATTGTCCAAATTGACCCTGTCCGGTTCCCTATAAAATATGACGACAGAATCCGGACTCATCAGTAGCCCTTTTTTTTAGGTGGTGTTCAAAAACCTTTGACAAAACCTAGAAAACAGTCTGCTGCTTGTGACAGTTACATCCGGACAAGTCCTTCGAACAGTGTTATAGCTTTATCCGGACTGAAAAAAGTTCTTGAAAACTAAACGGTTTCTTGTCAGAGTTCATGGGACACGTGTCTCTCTCTGGTTCGTTACTTCAGCCGTTTTTTCACCTAGAATTTTCCTCCCACCTTCTCCAAAAAGTAACCTCTTCATTTAATGAAGATGACATCAGCGTCGTCCCCTAATCATTGCAATCCTTTCGAATTCTTCTAGGTATCAAAGCACATTTTTGTGTGTTTACTATAAATTAATCACTTCTTCACTGTTTTACCATCATCTTCATACTTACTTTGTTAAATTTCAGAGCTTTCTATCTCAAACACAAATTCTTCTTTTTGGTTGTGAGTTTATGTTCACAGCTAGGAACGCTTTAATCAAAGGCGGGTGGCTTAATCTATCAAAGCTAGAAAAGGCACAAAAAGTTGAACGGGAAAGGCACATTGCTGCAGGCCTACCTGCTTCCCCCGTCGACAAACCAGAAATATCAAACACAGAGCCTGACCAGGGCTCTTCTTCAACCAGAAGTGTTAAACCGAGGAGATTGCTTCAAACCAACCTTTCTCCTATTGTTTCAGGCTCGTCGGTTCAAGAATCGGAGCCCACTGTTGAACCAGGGCAAGCAGTTACCAGTTTCAAGAGGCCTTCCCCATTTATCGCCATGGGGTCTGATGCAGATGTCTCTCCGGATGGATAGGTGGTGTGATATAATATCTGCTAGCATCCCGGTAACATCAGCATTGCACCAAGCAAAAACATGCTGATGGTCTTTTTAGAACTTCAACATCTTACCCTTTAGTTCGGATATCATTTTAGACCTTATCTTAACATTTTTCCCTCTTGCAAAGAATGTGTTTCAACTTCTTCAACTGGTATTAAAACTCCAGGGGTCTCTCTGGGGTCATCAATTTCACCCTCACCCCCAGAAATCCCCTCAAACTGCCATTCTTCATTGATACGAACTGCTCCCAACGTCCGGGGAGCCAGTGTTGTGGCATAACACTCTCTTGCAATCTTTTGGCTGCTCCAAACAACTCCCACCTGTCCTTGAACAGCATATTTTAAACATTGGTGGACTGTTGAGGCTACTGCATGCATCCTAGAGAGCCAAGACCTCCCTAGAATAGCATTATAACAAGTGGGACAATCCACCACAATAAAAAGTATTTTAACCATCTTCTTAAAAGGGCCCTTGCCCAACAAAACTTCCTCTTCGAACTCCCCAATCACATCTGCTGAGCTTCCAGTGAAACCCACAATTGACCTGTCCAAACGCTGAATTACTGCTGGATTCTTCGTCTTTTTGTAGGAAGTTAAAAATAGGATATTGGTTGAACTCCCAGTATCCACCAAAATTCGTCTTATGTCATTGCCCCCAATGGATGCTCCTATGACAACAACATCTTCATGAGGGCCAGCTATATCCCTCAAGTCATCTTCATCGAAAAAGATAAAGGGAAATGGAATCTGTGATTGATAGGAGGTCATGCCTCCTTCCAGTTGGTTAGCTAAAGTATGAACATGCCTCTTCCTTGAAGATGCAGTGGGTGCTGTCATGGTATCTCCTTCGAAAATTGTGAGTGATTCAAAAAAGTTAATAAGCACAAACACTGTTTTGCAACGTTCCTCAATGGCACCTACTCCGTTTCGAGTTGGATCAGGTTCCAGGTATTCTGACTCTACATCGAATCTCTCGATTATCACCATAGCTCCCTCCGGAGCGGAGGTGCCTGCATTGTTTGGACCAGCCCGATGAGCATTATCAGGCCTATTTCCTCCTCTTCTTTTAACATATGCTCCCAGTTTTCCCCTTTCAATTAAATTCTGGACTTCTTGCTTCAAAGCAATAAAATCATCAGTGGTATGGCCAGTATCATTATGGTACTGACAGAAGGAATTGTTACGATGTTCCCTAGGAGATTGTAATGCAGCCGACCTTCTATAGTGTACTTCTTCCTTGGTTTTGTCATAAATGGTGGCTACATTTTCTTTTAACTCAGCAAACCACTCCGGTTGAACCCAAGGCCCTCTCTGATTTCTAGATTGTTGACTCTGGGCAGGCGCAACTGGCTGAGACTGAGCTTTAGCTCTGTTATGACCCTGCCCGGCCTCCCTTGCTTTGTTCACGGACTGATTTTGGTTGGGGTTTGCTGCTGCCGGGGCAGACCTCACCTGCCTGTGCACCCTAGTTTTCTTTGTTTCATCAACGTTAATTTTCTTTCCAACCTGATTCAGTAGACCTCCCCAAGTCATGGATTTTTTCCTGGTCACTGAATTAGCCAAATTTCCAGGGTTTAAGCCCTGCCTCAAAGATGCTATTGCTACTTGCTCAAAGCAATCAGCCAACCCGTTTTTGGTATTTACAAAACGACTTATGTATTCTTTCAGTGATTCGTTCGGTTCTTGGGCACAATGGATAATTATGTCCCCATTACCCTTCAACTCCTTACTTCCAACAAACTGCCTCCGGAAGGCCACCCAAAAGGTATCGAAATTTTTGATGCACCCCTGTGGTAAGCCGTTATACCATTTCAGAGCACTCACCGTAAAGGATTGAGAGAATGCTCTACAAAGCAACTTGTCGTCATCATCGAAATTCATCATGAAATTTTTGAATTGTTCCAAGTGGTTGTCAGGATCTTTACTGCCAGCATATTTCTCCATTTTTGTACTATCAAACCTCTTAGGGAGGTTTCCGGACAGAATCTTGGATGACAATGGAGATTGTCTCCAATTCCGGCCACGACTGAAAACGGTATCCTCATTGGGAGTTGCAAAGATACCTGGTTCATCATCGAAGGCAAAAGGATCCACTAGCATCCGGTCTACGTGTCTCCGGCTATGAGATGACCCTTTGCCTATATTCCTCTTTAACTTTCCATGCCCATCCCTTTTTCTTGATTACTTCTTAATCAACTTTTGTTTCTTTTTAGATCGGCCCTCATCACCGCTGGAGGACAAAGACTCTTCAACTCCATCCTCGCCCGAGGAGCTACTAGAAGATTCTGAGTCTGAATCAGAGCTCTCCACTGGCTTGGACCGGTGAGACTTTTTGGAGCTAGCATGAGTCTTCTTCGTACTCACATGGGTCTTCGAAGGATCATGCTCTCTAGGGTTGTCAGTATGATGAGCAATTGATGCCTTTGACTTCTCTTTTATGCCCATCTTCGCCTTCTCTGCCCTCAGAGCTTCTATCTCGCCCTTTAATCTATCACGTTCCTCGATGGTATATTCATCATTTTCACCCACCACTTTAAGCAAAGTTGGTGGTACTTCCAATGCGTCCGGATTCATTCGGACTGATTTTTATGATGGTTTCGAATGCTAGATTCAGGAACCGTCGTGCTCCCACTATAGTCGCCAATTTGGTGTGGTTTATTTTCGTCTGAGGGTAAGATTGTAATTTTTGTTTTAAGTTTTGTGGAGTTTTGAGAGTATTTAATGTTTGAGTAGAATATAGAGGGAGAATCGAGCTGCCTGGTTGTATTTAATTTTCATTACCCTTATTTAATATTGGTAGTTGGGTATTTATACCCTCACATTTGGGCCATATGGGCTTTCGGGTAGTGTTTAATGGATTCGGGTCGAGTTTAAAGACCCATTAGTTCTAAGTAAGTAAATAGGCAGCTTAGTCAAAAAGTGATTAGGTTTTAAGTACTTTAGTTCTGTTCGGATAATTCAATGGGTGATGGTGTCCAAACTGCCCCTGTCCGGTAAGGTGGATATTGTCCGAATTGACCCTGTCCTGTTCTCATAAAATGTGGCGACAGAATCCAGACTCATCATATTCAACGCAACCAATTGTCATGTCAGCCTTTGAACTTCTTTAATATTTCAAGGATGGTTCACTGCAAGTAAGGCATTAATTTGATCCAGATCAGGTTGAATTCCCTTCTCACTTATTATGTAGCCCAAGAACTTTCCAGATCGGACCCCAGATACACACTTCTCAGGGTTCAATTTTAAATTCAGGGCTTCTAAATTGGAGAATATCGCTTGAAGGTCAGATATATATATATATATATATATATATATATATATGAATATTCCTCCAAGATTTTAACCATCATATCATCTATGTAAACCTCCATGTTCCCGCCAATCTGATTAGCAAAAGCTTTATTCACTAACTTATGATAAGTGGCCCCAACATTTTTTAATATGAACGACATCACTCTATAGCAATGGAGACCTCTATCTGTGATGAAAGTAGTGTGATCTTGATCATTTAGATCTACTTGTATCTAGTTGTACCTTGAGAAGGCATCTATAAAGGACAATAGTTTGTTCCCAGAGGTAGAATCCACCAACTGATCTATCCGATGAACAGGATAAAGATCCTTAGGGCATGCCCTATTGAGGTCAGTGAAATCAATTCACATACGCCACTTGCCATTCGTTTTCTTGACTAACACGGGGTTAGCAGTTTACAAAGGGTACTGAGATTCTTTAATGACCCATCTTGGTTAAACGGTCAACTTCTTGAACAATCACATCGACTTTTTCCTTAAAAAAGACCTCATCTTCTGTACAACTGGTGCAATATCACTTCGAATTGACAATTTACGGGAAATAATATATGTTGGCACTCCAGTAACATCACTGTTACACCATGCAAAAACATGTTAATTATTCATTAAAAAGGATAATAAGCGGTGTTTTAATTCCGGTGCCAGCTTGGAACCAATCTTAGCAGTCTTGCCATCTGCAAGGGAGTGGGTTTCAACCTACTCAATTGGTCTTATAAAACTGGGAGCCTCCCTGGGATCATCAATTTCATTTTCCTCAGCCAAAGGCTCCAATAGCTGCTAATCTTTGTTAATTTTGACTGCCCATAGAGTCTTAGGGGCAAGGGCTGCTACATAGCATTCCCTGGCTTTCTTATGACTGCTCCGGACAACACCTACTTGTCCCTGGACAACATACTTCAAACATTGGTGGACTGTAGAGACCACATCATGCATTCTAGAGTGCCAAGACCTCCCAAATATTGAATTGTACGTTGTTGGGCAATCCACCACAACAAATAACACTCTTACAATCTTTTTAAAGGGTCCCTTGCCCAACAATACTTCCTCTTCGATCTCCCCAATCACATCTGTAGAACTTCCCATGAAGCCTACAATGGTTATGTTCGAACGTTGTATAACATAGAGGTTTCTCATTTGTTTGTAGGAGCTTAAAAACATGATGTTTGCCGAACTGCCTATATCAATCAGAATCCAACGTATATCGTTTCCCCCTATCGAAGCCACTATTACCACCGCATCTTCATGAGGTCCTGCAATGTCCCTCAGGTCATCCTCATCAAAAAACTATAAATGAAGATGAGGATTGAAACTGGTAGGTAGACATTCCACCATCTAACTGGGTGGCCAAATTGTGAACATGTCTCTTCATTGATGAAGTAGAAGGCGCAATAATTGTATCCCCTCCGAAAATAGTTAGTGATTCAAAAAAGCTGATCAGTCCGGAAAACGTTTTGGTTTTGTCTGTTATCACCCCACCTGATTTCGACTTGGATCTGAATTCAGATACTCATAGTCTACATCAAATCTTGCAACAATTACCAATGCACCCTCTCGTGTAGATGTCCCAGGATTGTTCGAAGGACCTATTTGGGGAGTATTGGTTTGCGCATTATCGGTCTGCTTCCCCCTTTCTTTTTAACGTAGGCCCCCAACTTGCCCCTTTCAATGAGGTTCTGGACCTCCTGCTTCAAGGTTATACAATCTTGAGTATCATGGCCTATGTCATTGTAGTATTGGCATAAGCGAATGCTCCGGCTTTCTCTGGGGGACTGTAATGTTGCTGACTTTTTAAAATGCACCTCATTTTTAGTCTTATCATAAATTATAGCCACACTTTCCCCCAACTCAGCAAACCACTCAGGCTAAACCCAGGGCCCCCTCTTACTTCTGGTTTGTTGACTCTAAGTTTGGTTGGACTGATTCTGTCTTAACCGGTTGGACCCCTGTCCAGTCTCATTTGCCCTATAATCGGATTGGTTAGTAGCTAGTGGAATTATTGTTGTAGTAGTAGACCTCACTTGATGGTGTACTATGGTTTTTTCTGTCTCTTCTACATTGATTTGCTTTCCCACTTGATTCAACAAACCATCCCATGTTATAGCCTTCTCTCGAGTCACTGAATCGGCTAGATTTCTTAGATTGAAACATTGTCTAAGGAAAGCAATTGAAACTTGTTCAAAGTAATCTGCTAGCCCATTCTTTGTATTCACAAAATGATTAATGTACTCTTTTAGGGACTCGATTGGTTCCTAAGCACAATGGATAATGGTATCCCAATTACCGTTGAGTTCCTTACTTCCAACGAATTTCCTCCGGAAGGCAACCCAGAACGTATCAAAAAAAATTATACACCCCTGAGGGAGACTGTCGTACCATTTGAGGGCACTTCCTATGAAAGTTTGGGAAAAAGCCCTACACAATAGCTTGTCATATTCGTCAAAATTCATCATAAAGTTCTTGAACTGTTTGAAATGGTTGTCCGGATCTCGACTCCCATCGTATTTCTCCATCTTTGAGCTATCAAACCTTTTAAGAAGATGCCCGGAGAGTATTTTCGCAGACAAAGGCGATTGCCTCCAATTTTTGCTACGACTAAATACGGTATCTTCATTAGGGGTTGCAAAAATACCCGGTTCGGACTGAAAGGCAAATGGATCAATCAGCAACTGATCTATATGCTTATTAACTTACCCCTTACCCTTACCATGGTGCTTTTTAAGCATGTCATGCCTATCCCTTTTTCTTTAATTTTTTTTAGTCAACCTCATTTTTTTTTAGATATTCCCTCATCACTACTTGAAGATAAGGATTCTTCAAGTTCTGCCTCATTGGATGAACTGCTGGAGGACTCATATGCAGAACTCTCAACAAGCTTAGATCGGTGTGTCTTTTTGTAACTGAGATGGGTTTTCAAAGACTACTCATTTTCTCCACGATTGTTAGTATGGTGAAGTACTAATGCTCTAGACTTTTCCTCAACTCATTTTTCCGCTTGTTTTATTGCTCTCAGCGCCTCTATTTCATCCCTCAACTGGTCTCGCTCCTCGATGATATATTCTTTGTTTTTCCTTGCACCTTCCACCTCAGGAGGTGGAACATTCTGCTTATTCGGATTCATCCAAACAACTTTTCTTGTTGGTTTGGAATTGTGAAATTCAGGCACCGTGGTTGGTGGAATATTCTTTTGTAAAGTGTTTTGGATGTTTGGTGGAATTTAATGTTTAGAGTAGTGAGTAATGAGATAATTAAGTTGTGTGCTAGTAATAAATTCGGATTACCCTATTAATGAAAGTGGTTGGGGTATTTATACTTAATTACTAACCCATGGGCTTATTGAGTCGGATCGTGAAGTCGGGTCAAGTTTAAAGACCCATTAGTAATCTGGTTTGAAGTGGCCAACAACTAGTTTAGTCAGCATTTATTACATTTTTCCTATTCGCAGTTTTATAATAGTGGTTATGGTCCGAACTGCCATTCAGATTAATTCAAGACACAATAGCTAAAATATCTTATCTCATCAAGTTTGAGAGAGGGTTTTAGAGATATTAGGTCCAAGCATATTAACTCATATGTTTTATCTATAAATAATAGCTTTATACTCTATGTAATATGTACGGTTTCTATATAAACAGAAACCACAGCCGCTTCTTAGCGGGTTATTCACGTTCTCTCTTTTCTCTTTCTTTGTTTATTAACAAAAAGTACCCATAACCACCTAGGTTTTTAAATTTATGAATAAAACTTATTACATAAAAACTTACTATAACTCCGTGAACACATAAAACATGTGTACAACTTTAAGAGTTAGTTATTTTTAATATTTGGAAAACAAATTGTATCTTTCAAACTCTAATTCAAAAAAAAATCCAAAAACACGTATTTTTTTAAAGATGAAAAAACAAAATCCATGATATTTTTTGAGACTAATTTAATTCAAAACAAATCCAAAAACACACGTATTTTTATTTTTTAAAGATGAAAAAACAAAATCCATGATATTACTGATTTTGCACCATTAACACGTCTTAAGTTTTTTTAAACAAGTTTTTTCAACACAAAAATGCACATATTTTAGCAATTATAAAAAATTTAGTTGTTTCACACTCAATTAACATTTATTTTCGCAAAAAACAAGTTGTGTATTATTTTTCACACAATAATACTTATTTCACAACCAAAGTTCTAATTACGCAATATTTGTTTTCTTATTTTTGTAATACATTTGCACCCAATTACGTAACTAGAAAAAAGTTATTTTTTCGCATATTAATTACAGGTAATTTCGCACCATTAACACAATTCAATTTTTTATATATAAAAAAAGTTTTTCAACATAAAAATGCATATATTTTAGCGAATAAAAAAAGTTAGTTGTTGCACACCAATTAACATATTTTTTTTACAAAAACAATGTGTATTTTATTTTCGAGACTATTTCACACCCCAATTACACGTAATTTTACACCTTTTGTCAATTATTTTAAATAAGTTTTTTTCAACATAAAAAAATCACATTTTAGAATTTACAAAAAAAATTAGTTGTTTCACACTCAACTAACACTTATTTTCACAAAACAAGTTGTATATTATTTTTTACACAATCAAACTTTTCATAGCCAAAAGTCTTATTTACACAAACATTTTCTTCTTATTTTTGCAATATATTTTCATATCCTTATGCAACTATAACAAAATTATATATTCTCACCCTAATCACACGTAACTTTGCACCCTTAAAATAGTATAAACAAATTAATATTTTCAAAACAAGTTTTTTCAACAAAAAAATATATATGATGTAACAACTACAAATAAGTTAGTTGTTTCATATCCAATTAACACTTATTTTCACACAAAAAACAAGTTGTATTTTATTTTTCAGACTACTTTTGCACCCCAATTAAACATAATTTCACACCTTTAACACAATTTATTTTTTAAAAAAACAAGCTTTTTCTACAAAAAAAATACAAATATTTTAGCACCACAATTAACGTTAGTTGTCTAACATCCTAAACACTTATTTAAAAAAAAACAAGTTGTATATTGTTTTCTCACACAATTAGACTTATTTCACAACCAAACGTCATATTTACACAACAATTTTCTTCTATTTGCGCAACAAAATTTGCACCTAATTATGCAACTAGAATTAAATTATTTTTTCGCACCCTAATTACATGTAATTTCACACCTTTACGACTGTCAATTTATTAAATAAAAAAATAAGTTTTTTTTATCACAAAAAATGCACACATTTTAACAAGTTTAAAGAAGTTAAATGTTTCATACGCAGTTAACACTTATGTTAAAAAAACAAGTTGTATTTTTTTATTTCATACTAATTTTGCACCCAATTCCACGTAATTTCACACCCCTAACATAATTCGTTTTTTAAAACAAGTTATTCAACAGAATAATGCACACATTTTAGCAGCTGTAAAAAAATTAGTTGTTAATCCTCAATTAACACTTATTTAAAAAATAGAGTCATAAGTACACAACAGTTACACCATTAATAAGGTCAATTTTTAAATAAAAAACTAGTTTTTTCAACACATATTTTAGCAACTATGAAAAGTTAGTTCTTCCACACTCAATTAAAACTTATTTTCAAAAAAATAAGCTGTACTTTATTTTTTGAGACAATGAGACTTATTTTAAAACCAAATTACACGTAACTACACAACAAAAAATAAATAAAAATTCTAAAAATATCTTCTATGGACGCCTTAAAAAAACAAAAACAATAGTATTTTTTATTTTTTTTAGAGTTATGGTTTGAAAGATATGACATTAAAAACAATAAGAGAAAAATGGTTAAGAAATATATTAGTACGAAGAGAAAGTCCAAGTGGCTCCAAAAATTAGCTTCCAAAATTATACATCAATATTAAATTATAAATTAAATTTTAAACATATATTTTTATATTTAATTATAAACATGTATTTTTATATTTTTATTATATTTTTATTTAGTTTATTTAAATTATATATTTAATTACAAATATATTATTTATAAAACCAATTTAATTATTTATTCACGAACATCAACATTCCTTCACACAAATACGTTGTACATACGATATATCATGTATAATCTTTAAGTTGTTTCATAGGTCTAGAACATGTACCTATTAAATGCTAAAAACTATGGAGAATTTTCCTAAGAATCGGAGACATGGTTGAACAATACACATTCTGAGATGCAACATAGACTTTTGGATAGAAGATGGTGTGACAAGAATACTTTCATCCAATTCTTCTCATCATCATCAAACTTTATGTAGCCCAATGCTAAATAATGGTCATAGGGTGATTGTGATCTTGGCAAACTTAAACATAATGTTTCACCCTCTAATATTGTCAAGATCACTAAAATCAAACTTATACAGGAGGATAAACTACAGTGGACATTATCTTAATGAGGAATTCAACACCAAGAAAACTTGGTCAACTAATAGAGTTAAGAGTGCAACATTTAAACTATATCACATATTATGGAATAACAACACTCTTAACAAATGCTCCTTCCTAATATGTATACTTTTGAAAGGTTGGCTATCTATGGACTTTACCAGGAAAGGAAGACAACTCCCCTTGGCATCTAAGTGTCAGTTTTGCAATGAATATGAATCCATCAAACATTTATTTGTTGACTGCAACATTGCCTGGAATGTTTGGAATTATTTCTCAAGATTGTTTGGAATCTACATAACTAAACACATGACTCTAACACACCTAATCAGAATCTGGTTTTGGTTAACTTATTAAGAGACTCACATTAAAATAATCTTATCTTCAATCATATGTTGGTCAGTTTAGAAAGCGAGTAACAAAGCTGAACATTAAGAACTATCAACATCAGCTAAATCTGTGACATATTAAATTAATAATATAATCTTCAAGGTAGACAATGCCAATATATTCAAACCCTCTCACTGAAAATATGATTTAATTATAGCTCCCGACTTATGTTGCTACCTCAGTTTTAAGAAACCTAGGCATTTCTCAATCGTCTAATGATATCCTCCTAAGAGAAGCAGATTAAAGCTAAACACAGAAGGCTCAAGTTTATTAACATGAGAAGCTATTGAAGGTAGTGTTTTAAGATACTACAAAAGGTGATATTATCGTAGCTTTTGAAATAATTTACGGCAAACAAAATGCAATACTAGCTGAATGTAGAACTTTGTTAGATGGGCTAGCTATTTGTAATACAAGGAAAATATCAAACCTTGACATAGAAATTGACTCAATAATGTTAATAGAAATTCTAACTAATAAAAATATCCCCTGGTACATGTCTTCACTAATTGACAAATACAAAAAACTTCTAAGATTTGGGATGACTATAAACCATATCTTTATAGAGAAAAAGTATGCTGTAGATTGGTTAGCTAAAGAAATTCTTATGCAAAAACAGATTTTAGACTACACTAAAGAAACGTCTCATGCTCACCTCATTGTCGTGACATTCCTAGAAACTTTTGAAGTAGATTACCTTAGACTGAGTGAATAAAATAATTCATCTCATCTAAAGTAGCCAAAAGTCTTGCATATTCTCAAAAATGAGGTAAACAAAAGTTTAATTAAGATAAAGATAGAGATAACTCATATGCAAAAATCAACGAAAGAACTTTGTCCTTAGTATAGTCAATTCAACACAAAACCATTCCCAAAATCCTTATGTAGCTAACCCTCAGACTAGCTTACCAAAAGACCTAAGACGGAAGTTACAGAGATATTAATTGATGAAAAAGTAACAATTAATATTACAAAAGGTGTCCATCAATAGAAAATATCAGTGCACCTCACAAAATTGATTCTAGTAGCTCAGAAGAAGAAAAAAAGATGAAGAAATGACAAAAGTTAGTAGCTTAAAACACTTGTAACCAAATGAAGATGATTTCGAACAAAAAAATTTATTGTCAACAATATATAAGCGCTAAAAAAAAACCAATGTGTCAATTTTAATTCTTAGTGGTTTAGAAATACATTCAATAGCCCTTTCCATGTTATTGGACCAGACATACTTATAACTTTTTTCTTAATTTTATAAAGTTTTATTTCGTTTAAAAAAATTAAACGATATTTGAAATTTATAACAAATATAATGTCAATTGTATCTCCTTTGGTATTCTCCTGATATTTGTATGAACAATTTTTATTTAATTTAATGTTTTTTCACATAAAAAGAAAAATAATGTTAGATTGTTTAACAGGTATTTTTATGTTAGTTAAGAGTTGGGTTAACACGTCGCGTTGGTGGAATATTAACTACCTTGTTTTTCAAGTTTAAATTGTTGTATTAGTTTTTCATTTTTTTCATTTATTCCATCGGTCACAAAATCTATAAATATATTATTTAAAACTAAAAAAAAGTCACTTACCAAAAACTAAATTTATAAATTTTTATCAAGTAAAAAAAATCAAATATATAAATTTTACGAACCGAAAAACTATATTAACGGATTTCATAAAATACGCTTATAGTTTCAAAATTACATATCTAAACTAAATAAAACTAAATAGTTAATAAGATTTAATCGAATTATTTCATACGTTAATATTGTTGTAGTTGGATTAAATTAACATTTTAAATCAATGTTATATGGTTAAAGAAAAAAAAAGGAATTACATGCTTATGGGTATATATATATATATATATATATATATATATATATATAATTTAATTGATCATTTTAAAATTTAGAATTTGAATAATAACTATTATTTCTTTTATTGTTTATATTTTACCGAATACCCATAATAATAAAAAGATGAAATTGTCATCTTAAAATACTAGTTACCTAATTAATATTTGCTATTTCATTAGTTATTAATTATTAATTTATAAAGTTAACTTAATTTGTTTAAATTATTAATTTTAATATAATATTAAGTAATTAGTTTTTAATGAGTAGATATTGATCTAGAAGGTTAGTACTTAGTTTAGTCAACTTTAAACAAATTTAAATACGTATATAAAATATGAAAAGGAGTGTAATTAGCTAAGACCATCCCAACCGCTATTGTATAAATTTGGTAAGTTTAGATTAAATTTAGGGAATCTAAAATTTTAAATTACAAGATAATATAAGAGTATAAAAAAGTGGTTATTTTGTTTTATAAAATGGAGGAGAAAAGAAAAAGAAGAATTACATATTTTTTACCTGCAACGGCAAATTTACCTAAGGACTACGTCGATTTAACTACTAAATTTAAATATAGCTAGTCCGTTGGGATCCTCTAAGAAGCTTGCATATCAAGCAGCTATAGGCTTTAAACCAACGCTACTCCGCTTATAAATAATACCCGGATCATCTTTTACTTTCTCTCCGACAAAACTATATACGTATGTTTTTTCTTTGTCTAAGAACGATTTCCGTTTAGGTAAGTTTCCCAAAACCCTAATTGCTCTACTATTTTGTCTAAGTTCATAAATTTAATAAGCATCCTCTTCTGTTTACGTTGTTTTAGGTTAGTGATTTTGCTCCAGCTATTTCCATTCCGGATTTTGTTCTGCATCCGTGTTCCTGTTTTCTCAGGTATAGTCTTCTCATTTGTTGAATACTTAGTGTCCGAGCTTATAGGATTTCTGACTACTAGTACTTGATTTTGGGACTCACTGCTGTATTCATTAGCTCCATGTTTAAGCATTTAACAAATCTCAAGTCTTGTCTTTCTCATGTTTAAGTATTCAAATTTATGTTGGATATGTGTTTTTGTATCGTATCAGCTTAGCTTACACTGTGTGGGGTCACTTTTAGAAATCTAAGTAATCCTTTTGTACTATATTAGACAGCATTCTTGCTGTCTTCCAACAGCCCAGGTCCCTTCGGCTCAAAAATAGGTGGTACCATGTTCGGGAATACTTCCACAGGTGTGTTTGGTTCAACGCAGGATTCTTCACCTCTTTCCTCTACTAACACTTTTGGGGCGTCATCATGGCCGGCAGTCGCTAGTTCCACACCTGCTGTTGGAGGAGTTTCAACTTCGTTTTGTGGTAATTCGTCACCGGCATTTGGTTGTGAGCATATCTGAACTCTACTTTAGTTAAATGATTTCTATTTGATTAATTTTAAATCCATTTCTAAGACTTGAGAAGTGTCTCTGCTTGTCCTTCTGTTTGTGCATGTCAATGTAATGTGCTTCTTTTAAGATGTGCATGAATGTGGCTGCTGTGTATGTTACCTTTTTCGACTGGCACTACTTGCATAGTGGCTATTTTATAGTTACAATAACTGGTGATGATACCTAATAGAACATCATTAAAAATGGCTGTCTAACTAATCTAGTTTCCTGTTATGGTCCGTTGTCCTATATTTTGTATTTTTTCTTGGTTTTTTCTTCTTGCTTGTTGTGGAGTAAACAGATCATTAGCTGCTTTCTCTGAGACAGTTCTAAATTCTTTTATAACCATACCTCTATTTCTCTCTCCTTGTTTGGCTTTGGTTCCATAGCTCAATCAAGTCCATTTGGAGGAGTCCCTCTGCAATCAGAACCTGCATTTGGGAGCAGTGTGTTTGGTTCGTCCACATCACCTTTTGGTGCACCTAGTCAGTCGGCTTTTGGTGCTACAAACACACCTGCTTTTGGTGCTACAAACACGCCTGCGTTTGGTGCTACAAGTACCCCTGCTTTTGGTGCGACCAGCACCCCCTGCCTTTGGTTCAACAACAAGTCCGGCATTTGGTAACAGTGGAAATGGATTCGGTTTGTCAAGCTCCCCAGGAGTTGGATCTTGGGGTACATTTGGGTCATCTAGCTCCCCTGCATTTGGTGCTTCAATCACATCTGCTTTTGGTGCGACAAGCACCCCTGCCTTTGGCTCAACAACAAGTCCGGCATTTGGTAACATTGGAAATGGATTCAGTTTGTCAAGCTCCCCAGTAGTTGGATCTGGGGGTGCATTTGGGTCATCTAGCTCCCCTGCATTTGGTGCTTCAAGCACACCTGCTTTTGGTGCGACAAGCACACCTGCCTTTGGCTCAACAACAAGTCTGGCATTTGGTAACAGTGGCTCCCCAGGATATGGATCTGGGGGTGCATTTGGGGCATCTAGCACCCCTGCATTTAGTGCTTCAAGCGAGCCTGCTATTGGTGCTACTAGTACCCCTGCCTTTGGCTCAACAAGTCCGGCATTTGGTTACACCGGAATTAGATTTGGTTTGTCAAGCATCCCAGGATTTGGTGCATCAAGCATCCCAGGATTTGATTTGTCTAGTACCCCAGATTTGGAAGCCTCTCATACCCCAGCCTTCACTTCCAACTCTACACCGGCTTTTGGCCAATTGAATGTTCCGTCTGGTAGTACTAGCCCATTTGGATTCACCTCCACCCCCTTCGGAGTTCAGAGTTCTCCCTTCGGTAAGTTTATTAAGTGCGGAGTGGTCAAAGAGAGCAATACAAGTAAGAGATAATGAGCATTTAGAATCTGCTTGTGATTTAAATTTATTGTAAAGACTTATATCAATTATATCTATGTTCAATTGTGTATTGTTTGAATCTTAGAATCAGAATCGGATTCTTATGAGTTTTCATGCAGGAGCCCAATCTTCAACGCCAGCATTTGGAAGTAAAGGCTTTGGGCAGTCAAATTTTGGAAGTAGGGCGGCTCTCTACACCCAAACGACTGACGCTGATAGTGAGACCGCTGGGAAGTTCGTATCAATATCTGCCATGCCCATTCACCAGTATAAAAGTCATGAGGAGCTAAGATGGGAAGCCTATGGGGGAAGTGAGGCGCTTCAGGGAACTAGGGTGGCTCTTTACACCCAAACGACTGAGGATGATGGTGGAAGTGGAACTCAGGCTGCTGGGAAGTTGGTATCAATATCTGCCATGCCCATCCACAATTATATAAGTCACGAGGAGCTAAGATGGGAAGATTATCAGCGAGGAGATAAAGGTATGTCTGAATAATTATTAAAATCTAGATGAAATTAATTGTTGCTTAAAACAATTTAATTCTCTACTTCGTTATAAAAAAATTCAGGTGGACAATTTCCTGCTGGCCAGAGTCCTGGTGGAAGCTTGGTTGCACCAGCTACCCAGCCAAATCCTTCTACTATATCAACATTTGGTCAACCATCTACCAGTCCGTTTACCAACTCAACATCATCTAACCCATTCGCTTCTCAAACTCAAACTTTTGGAAGTACAGGGTTTCAATCCTCGACCACTCCATTTGGCTCTAACACTTTTACTGGAACTTCTTTATCTAACCTTTTTGGATCGACATCTTCCGCAAATCCATTCTTGTTTGGGTCAACTCCTGCATTTACAGGCAGTTCATCTCCCTCTCCATTTGGCTCATCAAGTATACCAGCGTTTGGGTTTTCTCTATCCCTTTTTGGCACTGGTTCTGGTCAGGGGACAACTTCAGCATTTGGCGCGGGATCAGGTTTTACAGCCAGCCAGTTGTCTCATTTGTTTAATTATACAGCCATTTCAGCTGGACAGACTGGTGCTTTCGGTCTGAGTACCTCGGCCTTTGGAGCGGCCAGTACTCCTTCATTTGGCCAGTCAAGTATCTTCAATACTCCTTTTGCTGGGTATGGGAACCTATGCACAAATTCAGCGGGTTCGAATACCCCAAACAACTCACTTTTCAGCCAACCAACAGTACGTAACTAAATGAATATTATTTTCTGAAGTGCTTGACTAAAACCTTCACTGAAATTTTCTGAAAGCATTATTATGTTTTATTTAGCATGCGGCTTCTAGTCCTTTTCAACCAGCTCAGCATGCACAAACCGCGGACACTTTTGTTTTAGGCAACTTTGGTCAAGCCCAACCAGGTATACATAGCTATTTGCTTGACTTCAGCATTTTAATAGTAAGATGGAGTACTACTACTGACTATATTTTGTTTCTTTAGTAGCTAGTGGAACTGGATTTGCTGGTGGATTTGGTCCAAATAATCATGGGCAATCGTACGTTTCTTTTCGTTCATCTGTTTGTTTATCTGGATGTCTGTGTATATATAAATCATCTAAGGCAAGTTTCTTGATTATTCATTAACAGGTCGGCTATAAATAGCTCAGCTGTGGTACAAACCGTACAATCCGTATCTGTTACAAATCCATTTGGAACACTCGTTGGTGCACCTCAAATGTCAATAGGCTGTGTTGGGACTGCACCATCGATTCAACTTGTTGTTCATTATTTTTCTCAATTTAGAATATAGGTCTTGTATTGTTATGCTTGTAAATGAACGAAAATCCATTTTTCTACCCTTAAAAAGGGGAGTACAAGTCTAAACATATTATCACCTTTTATATTTTATTTGACAAAAAATGATATGTTTAATTGAAAAAATTTTAGGCTATCAACTCATATTCAACTCAAAGCACACTGATCGCTTAAAAAGCAGTGTTATTCAATTTATTTATAAAAGTTCAAAAATATAAAACCAAGTACCAAACATTTTCATTCTATGTGTTCCGTTTGTTTCCTGTTTATGTTTAAAATGACAAACATCGTGATCTTTTAATAGAGTACCTCTCTCACCAAATAGTACGAGTTAATATTTATTTAATATCCATCCAACCGGCTAAAAAGCACGGTTAGTCATATAGGTTTACCATTTGTATCAACATAGTCTTTTTCGTTCATTTCTGCATAAAACTCATTCCTTTCATTGTAAAAATTTGCATAATCAGTCCCTCCGCATATTTTGAGGGACCAAAAGGGATACAAAACTTGGGATTTGGGGACCAAAACTGATACAAAACTTAGGATTTGGGGACCAAAACTGATACAAAACTTAGGATTTGGGGACCAAAACTGATACAAAAGTTAGGATTTGGGGACCAAAAGTGATATAAAACTTAGAATTTAAGTGTCACGTGTCAGTTTTTAAATGACTTATATGTGCGGAGGACTATATTTGCAAATTTTTAAAACGAAGGAGATGAGTTTTATACAGAAGTGAACGAAAGGGACTATGTTGATACAAGTGGTAAACATGGAGGACTAACAATGTTTTTTACCACATCCAAACAAAATAACTCTAATTCAATATCCAATTTTCCTTAATATCATTACTACACTCAACCTAGTACATAGGCTTTATTTTGAGACATAATGGGTATTTTTACCAAATCAGCAATTTTAAATTTTGAATTTTGAATTTACTTTAAGCCGCCAGTCTTTCTCTTAACCTACCAAAATACATGTTTTCCAAGGAGGGTCTGTTTGTTAAAATTTGTGACCGTGATCATTTTGTCGCCGACAACCACCGTTAACCTCCAGATGATACTTCTGAACGCCGTCAACCCTCTTAAACCACCGTCCACCACATGTTAACCACCATCCTACACCGTTGTTCAACAAACAGCTTCCGTTAACTTCCTGATGAGCACATTCGATTAAACCATATTTCCGTCGAATCTTTAAGCCTAATTCACGTCGATCGGAGTCTTTCTTTCGTCCTCAACGTCAATTTGAGTCCGGACTATACAAAATCATGAATGTTACTCAATTTTTTTTTTCTTTAGAAGTTGTATAGGTGACCTTTGTGGTCGAGTTTTTCGCATTTTCGGTGCTCTGTAACTTTTCGGTAAGATTTTACAGTTTCTGGTGATTTTAGGAACAAGATGCGATTTTCGTGAAGAGGATGCGATTTTCGGGTTGTATATTAACATTGCTGTATACTTACAATTTTTTCATTCCGTTTTTGGTGTTTAATGAAGACATTGCTAAATACGTCAATATCTTTATTGTTGTTGCGAGTTTACTTGTGTCTGATATTGTCGCTGCGTTTTGAGGTTGAATAAAGACATTGCTAGATACGTTAATATCTGTACAATCGTTGCGAGAGATGAACATTTGTTATGCAACTCATGAACAACAGTTGCTAGATTACTCATACACACTGCCATTTACTAGTGTTAACACACATTGCGATTTGTGTTGCAACAAGTTTGCTAGATAAGGTTACTTATTTGTGAGATTGCGATTGTATATATAAAACATTGCTAGATTGGTTTAAAAGTTGATAGATCTATTTGTTCCCTTACACATTCATGTTTTCTATCTTCCACTACAACAAACTAACCCAATCTTCTACAATGCAGTGTATTATATGTCGAAACCCACAGTTTGCATTTTCAAATTTGGTCACCAAACAGCTATTGTTCCGTTGTCCGAGTTTGAAAATTTTGAAACCCTTCAAGAGTACGCTGAAATCAGATGGCAGGATCTGGTTAGAGGTAACTACACCATTAGCTATTCGCGCGATGCTCAAAAAAATTGTTTGTTTAGTAACGAGAAAGACTTTATTGGTTTGGAAGTATATCTTGATGTCAAGCGTCTTAAGACCGTTAATTTTTTTTATTCAAGAACAATTGGTCGATAAAGTATCTGCAGTTAAACATAAACAGCCAAGTCAAATTTTTGAATAAGCCAATAAAAGCCAACAAACGAGCGGGGATAGTAGTAATTGTTTAGTTAATTCAACCCAAAAAAAAACATCTTGCTACAACTGGATGGGCAGAAGCTATCGTTAGTGTTGGTTAGTCATTTTCTGAGGGTGTTGCAGGTCTACGGTTATCCTTGTGTCGATATGAATTATAGAATGGTTTCTCCTTTAAGTACATGCATAATACATTTAGAAAGATCACAGTTTATTGTGTGAACAAATATTTTGACGGGTGCAAATGGAGTCTCTATGTATCAATTGATTCCAGCACCGGTTTCATGACCACACAGAAGTTTGTTGATACTCATACATGAAGTCCTGTATTCATAAAAAAGAAAAATAGACATTTGACATCTGATTTGATTGCAGATAAAATTCATGATTCGATTAGGACCTGTCACAGTATGACAGCGAAATGTATACAGTCCTCTATGAAACAAGACTACGGTTTAGATATTTCTTATCGTCTATCGTGGAATGCTTTAGAAAATGCAAGGCATATAGTAATTAGAGAAAGCAATACTCTTTCGGTTTGCTAAAAGGATACTTCAAAAGACTAAAGAGTCGTGATATTACAGCGGAATGCCATTTGGATTTGGCTGCCGAAAACGTTTTCTGACGCTGTTTTATAGCATTCGGCGCGTGTCTTCAGGTTTTCATTCAGACCAAACTTTGTTGTACGTAGATGGAACCCATCTAACCGGGAAGCATGGTGGCGTGTTGCTCTCAGTCGTGGCAAATGATGACAACAATGGTTAGTCCCACTGTATCTAGTATGACATTGCTAGATACGTTAATATACCATTGCTAGATACGCCTACTATTACATTTGTATCTACACTAATATCACAATGCTAGATATATGGATGTGTAATTGCTAGATACACCTATTATGAAATTTCTAGATAGACTAGGATCACATTGCTAGATACATGTAATAAAATTACAACACACACTTAACTGACATTGCTAGATATGTTACATTGAGTCTGCTAGATAGGTTGTATCTACTGCAATTGAACCATATGATTTATGTTGATTTGTCCGTTGCGTTTTACCTTGTAATTTTGGGGTTACTGCAGGTCTTTTTCCCGTTGCTTTCAGCATTTTTGGTAGTGAAGACTCAAACAACTAGTTTTGGTTTCTTCAAAGTCTTAAACCTTATTTGCTAGGGCACCAAATATCATTTATTTCAGACCATCCCGCTAGTATTATTAACGTTGTACCTGTTCTCTATCCCAATGACTACCATGCTGATTGTATCTTCCATCTACTTCAGAATTTGAATAAATCTCTTGAAAAAGCAAACAGAGAGTGTAAAAAAAAAATATGCTAGTCATGTTTAAGAGCTGTTCTTATGCCCCAACGATCGACCTTTTTAACCAACGACTACCACAGTTTCAACACCAAAGGGGTGATCGTATCTCCAATTTTCTAAACAATTTCCCCCCTGAAAAGTATGCTCAGACATACGTCAAAGGAAAACGACATGGGACAATGACATCAACAGTTGTCGAATCATTCAAGGCACAGATAAAAAAATTGTGCAATATACCTATAGTGGAATTGGTCGACATGATTAGAGTTTTGCTTATGACTCAGATGTCTAGATGTTTATCGGAGGGTCTAAGATGGAACACTAATTTATATCCCGAGTTTGACAAGAAGTTTAAACATAATGTAGAATGTAGCCGAACCTGGGGTAGTACGTAAGTCTTCTGTAGCTTTTTTTGAGGTTTTATCAGACCCGGTAATGGTGGTAAACATGCTCGCTTTCAAATGTACATGCGGTTTTTGGCAGCAGGAATATTTCTCATGCCCACGCCCATTTGCTGCAATAGCATCTTTAAGCGAAAAACCTATAACTTTAATAGAACCCATTTTCATTGCTGCAAATTCCAGGGCTAGTTATTCTTTTAACATACCGGCTATAACAGATTTTGGCAAAGTTTCTATTAATGACCAGTATACCGAGCCAGAATTTCAACCACCTAACGTTAAAAGACGATCAGGACTGCAAAAAAAACGTTTTTTCATCGAGAGGAGAAGTAACTACCAGCCGGTCGAGGTATGGATGTTATTTCAAATCAGGACACAATAGGAGGTCGCGCGATGCTTAATTCTAAATTTAATAAAATTGTTTTTTTAAGTTCATTTTTTTCCGATATGCCAGGATAAGTTCTTCTTATCTTGCGATTTATATGTTTTTTGACTGGTAACATTGCTAGATACGTTGTGTGACTGACTGGTTAATTCAATGATTTACTCTAATTTGAAATTGTTATATACATTATTATGACATTTCTAGATACTGCTTGCGTGACATTGGTAGCTGGACTAATATGACATTGCTTGCTTCCCCATTTTGACATTACTAGATAGACTATGTTGACACTGCTAGATACATGTTATGGCATTGCTAGATACACCAAAAATACATTGCTAAACACACTAATATAACATTGAGATGAAGTTGCTAGATATGTCTTATATCTCCTTGCTAGATAGACTAACAGTATCATACATTTACACTGCTAGATACGGTTTATGTGAATTTCCTAGATAACCTAATTGACATTGCTAGATAACCTAATTTAACATTGCGATACCCTATTATGACATTGGTAGATAGTATAATACGACATTTCTTGATAACCTTAAATAACATTGTGAGATATGCTACTATTATATTGCTAGAAACATTAAAAAGACATTGTCATATGTGCCTGGTATAACATTGCTAGTACTGCATCATCTGGTTAATACATTGCGATTGTCTATTTGTAACTGCCTTTATAACTACTTTGGTATATTACTTCTTCTCTAATGTTTAAAAAAACTGTAAATATGTCATTGCATAAAACACACAAATAACAAAACAACTAAAAACATAATTAGAAATTAGATTAAAGGTCCATCATGCAAGGCGTTACATCAACCTGGATACCTCAACCCTCACAAAAAATACAACATCTTTGAGGGTTGGTATATTTTACTCCAGAAAACAACAAAAAACATACTAAATAAAAAAATATTCTGCATGAACTACCATAACATCAATCTGAATCATTGTCGTCCTCCTCCACGTTAGACTCTTATTCTTCCCCTTCTTCTTTCTCCTCTTCCTCATCTGTTTCCTTCTCATCATCAGCTTGATCGTCATCATCATCATCATCTGTGTCCTATGGTTCCTTGAATGCCTTGTTGTCCCAACTATCCCTCCAGCGCTTGCGTTTGGGAAGTTCGTTAAGGTCTGACTCGTAACCGTCGAAGGACCAGGATTCCCTTGTATCGTACTCGTCCTCAAACTCAAAAGACCAAACCGAGTAGTTATTGGAGTCTTTGGATGAGTACTCAGAGGTCATGGTCCATTTGTACGACCAACAGTCCCGAGAATAGTCGGATAACCAGCCGTCCGATGATGAGTAACTGGGGGAATTAGGAGACGAAGGGGCCATTTCTTAGAGAATGCAGTAAGTTTTAGAGAATGCAGTGAGTTTTAGAGAAGTGGTGTAAAATAAATAGCCTAAAATCTCAGTCCCTACTTATAGTCAAACGCAATACCCAATGCTACGTCTAATCTAGCAAACTGTAATTAATTCTACACGTCTAGTTAATGCATTTGTAATGATTTAATATATATATATATATATATATATATATATATATATATATATGTCTTGTCAAGTACTTAATTCAATAGGATATATAACCATCGTTTAATTACTAACGGAGATAGGTAGCAGTCATATCGATGTTATTTAATGAACTCGTATGTCAATAAACCATTCTCCAATGCATTATGCACGATGATCTTATTCTGTCATGGTTGTTGTTTTTTAGTTTTTTTAGTTGCCAATGTTCTTTCGATTTTTTGATTTCGTGGAAGAATAATGTTTTTTACGAATCTATTTGTTCTCAAACTCGTGAAGTAATAAAGATAAATAAAAAATAGTAAAGTAAAAGTGATTAAATTAGTATTACCATATTTTTATAGTATTAAAATAACTAAAAATTCCCCAAAAATGGCACAAAAAACTTGATGTGATAATTTACAGATGCGCAAATATCGTTCAAGTAATAGTAATTTTTTTAACACCTAAATTATCTAACCCTAGATATTTGATATAATTCTTATGATTACTAAAATAGTATATCTTAGGTTAAAAACCTTGATTAGTCATCATAATTTGCCATGTGTATTAAAAAGCTAATGATATTTGTTTTTTTATCAAAACGGCCTTTTCTTGTCCTCGTTTGTATTTTTGGTCACTTTTGTTTATGTCGATTTGCATATCTGATTACCAGTGAGTCACCACAGATGCAAAACAAGGTAAACAAAAGTGATAATTTTAATACAAAGGTAACATCAATGGTTCTTTGGATACACATGACCAACCATGATAACTAATCATGGTTTTTCACCGTCTATCTTATTACTATCTAATCTATTAATTGTTTGATCATAATATCAAGGTTTGTTTATTTATTGAAAATATTAAAAATATGTAATTTTAGAAAGTTCTATAAATATGACAAAATCTAAATTTTTTAAACATGCTAAATTTTTTTAAAGTGTGTTTATTTTTTTCTGAATTATATTAAAATTATATTTTTATATGGCCGGTTATATATCTAGTCTCATATCATATGCAACTGAGTCTTCTATTTTAAGAATAAGAATCTAATATTACTTCATAGATCACGTCAAATATCTCTACTATGTATTCAATTTGTGTTGTTAGTTCAACGATATAACATAAAACACGATCTCTCAATCTATATCCCAAAATAATATTACATACAATTATTGATCAAAGAATTATAATAACAATAAAAAATATTAGTAATAATTAATGAATTTTTCAGAGAAAAAATATTAATTAGAATATCAAAACTACTACATGACTCCAAAAAAATTATTAAGTATCTTGAAAATAAGTTATTAACGTACTAATCATAAAATAAATGACTACATAAAATAAAATATAAATAATAATAAATAATAAATTAAATTTTTTCTTTTAATTTTACTATTCATTCTTGTGTGCTTTTCTACTCAATCTTTTAATTTTCTACTATTTATTTTTATGTTTGTTTTTATTTTTTATTTTGCATTAAAAAGTAAGTAGATTAAAATAGTGGCTAAGAACCTTCGTTAGTCACTAGAGTTTGTCACTTGTTTCAAAACTACCACTCAAGTTATATTTGTATCAAAATTGTCATTTTTGTTTGTTTTCTTTACATTCATGGTCACTAGCGGTGGCTAAAAATGTAAAAAAAACCAACACTAGTGACCACTAGTGAAACAAAGTGACTGTTTTGATACAAAAATTAAAGAAGTGGTAATTTTGAAACAAGCGACCAACCCGGGTGACTAACCATGTTTTTTATCCTTAAAATAGATGTTTGGTTACACTAATCGTGAGACATTCCCCGACGAGAGATACAAGAGCAACAAAAAGTTAGTAATATCATACAAAAAGTAATCTTATTCCCAAAAGTAGGGATGGGAGTAAAATCTGTATAGTATAAAAAGGAGAAAAGTGCTTAACCAACCCACAAATTCAACAAATACAAAGATCAACTTGAGATCGTAGCTACAAACCTACAAGAAAATAAGCAAAAGAAACCAGAGAAAACAAGTCTAAGTTAGAGAGTGTACATACTCAAGGCCAATGGATATTCGTGTAGTGAAATCTGTAATGTAGGCCAGAATGGATCATATGACATATGGTAGAATCTAGCAAGGTCGAGTTAGAGAAAATACGAGCATTCTTATCTTGCCACAAGTGGTAGACCACTGCACAAAATATGCACGATATAGGTTCCCAAGGCCCATAGTATTTGGGGTCCAATTGCTAACTCCCTACAGTCAACTATTCCACTCATTGAAGGACTACATAGATTTGAGTTTACTCGCACAACTCTCCTAGATGAGTTGGGTGACAAGACACTCTAAAAGTACGTGGTTAGCAGATTCCAGGGAAATGTTACAAAGGACACAGTCGCCAATGTTGTTGTAACCCCAGGAAATGAGTTTATCATGCGTGGTTAATTTTTCCTAGAAAGTAAGTCATATAATGAAGGTATGTCTTGAAATATTGTAATTTTTCCAAACTAAGTTGGTCCAATGTACCTTAGACTGCGAGTTTCTAATATAGTTATAAGTATTATTTATAGTGAAGAATTTTGGTTACTTTTTGGTATCCATAATTTGACATCAACGCTGCCCGTTGGTGGCGACGAGATATTTGTCGTGTTACAAATTTCGAGTATGTGGACCTTATGTGAGCTTCTTCATGAACATATTTTTTTTGCTCAGTTCCAAGAGCTATCATTGATGCTATGAGAAACTATGTTATTGATGTGTATTCTAGCATAACGAATGATACTAGGACTGTAGCGGTCCACAAGAGACTTGGAAAATAGCCAAGGGTCATACTATAAAGAGGCAGATTATATATTTCCTACCATAGCTTTGTAGAACGTGGAAGCGGGGGAACTCTTGTGTGAGTATGTTACGTTATAGATATCATGAACCTTGTGTTGGATAATTTACCAAATGGCGTAGGTGACTTTGTGTAGAGGGTAAACATGTAGGAAACAAAGTGGTATTTCTTTTTCTTGTTGTGGGGATCACTATATATAGATAACTAGAAGTAAACCTAATGGTTTTTGTAAGTGATTTGGTCGACGTATCTGTTGTGAGGCGATTTGATGAATTTTTATGTTTGTTATATATGCGTTGATTTCTTTAAAAAAATTCAGGCTCAGTATGACCAATCGTGTAGCCCTGGTAGGGCATGCCAATCAGCTTATTTGCAGGAGAGACCGATTTGGCTTATTGCGTAGCCTTATAGGCTTGTTTATTACCAGTTTACATATAATACTGATACAAGGTATTGGGCTCAGTATGGCCGCTTACATAGCCTTGTAAGGCATCGCCAATTAGCCCGTTTGTTTTATTGGACTTAAGTGGTTCAGGCTGAGTATGGCCCCTCTCGTAGCCCATAGACATGGTGAGTGACCCAGTCGCATTTTTTTAAGAATGGAGAATATATAACATATATCATTTCCGTAGCGTTGAGATAACTAATCTGAAAACCTGTATATCATGAAGATCTTTTTACTATAATATTTGTTATTATGAAGATGGAGATTGTTTGACATATAGCTCATTCTATCATGGAGATGAAGATCATTTGGCTTATAGCCTTTTTAATTATGAAGATGAAGATGACTCAGACTGTAGTCTTTTCGATCATGAATATAAGTAAGCTGAAAACCTATTTGACATGGAGATTTTTTAATATTTTTTATTATATAAATGAAGATCGATTGGCGTATAACCATGTATATCGTAGAGATGGAGATCATTTGGCTTATACCATTTTCAATCATGGAGATTGAGATTACTCAGCGTATAGCCTTTTCGAGCATCGAGATGGAGATTATTCGGCCTATAGCCCTATCTATCATGGGGATGGAGATAATTTAGCCTATAATTGTTTTTTATGATGGAGATAAAGATCATTTGGCTTATAGCCTTTTATATCATAGAGATGGATATTTCTCAGCTTATAGTCTTGTCGAGCGTGAATATTGAGATTATTCGGCCTATAGTCGTTCTGAGTGTGTAGAGGCATACCAATTGGCGTATTTGGTGTATATGATGGAGATCACGTGATGAATGACAAACCATTTTGTATATTGCATAAATCATATTTGATAGTCAACCAAGAGGTTTTGAAAAATATGGCGTTGAACCCGTCTGGGTCAGGAGCCTTATTGTTGTTGATACTGAAGAGGAAAGTTTTAATTTCCTCATCGGCAACGGTTCGTTTTATATTGGATCCATACGAGTTAGAGAGCATATTTGTGATTAGGCTTCTGATTTTTTCGAGGCGTGGCTAATTTAGGGGGACTTTGATACCGAGAAAATTGGTAGAGTAACCAAAAATAATATTGGTGACGACTTTTAGGTTATTAACAATATTTTCATTAAGCTCAATGGTGTAATTGGATTTTGTTTCTAGAAATGTGGATCTTTATGCTATGATGGAAGAATTTTGATTGTCAGTCTCATATCTTCATCTAGGTTTGGTGGGATTTTTGTTTGATGGAATATTCTTCCGCATGAATGAAGAAGATACAGTTCTTTGAAACGTTGATTTCAGATTCGATTAGAGTGGGATTTATAGGTTTTTAGTCTAACGGCTCTTCAGCTAGGAGAAGTACAGAGTGCGCTTTTTCGACCCTCTCACTTATGTTACTGAATTTCTTCTTATTTAGGTAGGAAAGAGAGGTTTGAAAATGATGAAGTATATAAGATATCTGGTACATTAGGGTACAATAAAAGAGAAGGTTCGAGTCATCGTTTATGATAGTGTGTTAGTTCGGGTAGGATTGGCACATGGAAAAGTATTAAATGGATTTTTTGAGTAGTTTTGGGGGGTGTTAAGGAAAATGGTGCTCAGGGTGTGGTTAGAATTTCGTGGGTAGTTGTGGTGGGAAAACATGTTTTAGAAACGGTTATCCCAGTGGGTATTAACAAGTGTTTTATTACTTTTTGAGGATATAGGGTTTCTTGGTTATTTATTTGACCAGGATAATTGAAACCGGTAGCACTGAGGTCTTTAAACTCACTGTTATAACAATATCTATTGAAATCATTGATAAAAGGTATTCAGAGGTCTGAATTACTCATTCAATCCTCTAATTTTGAATAGCGTTGAAATCACCAAAACAATCCAAGGGATTCTTTGGTGATGTGCGGAGAGAGAGAGGTTATATCAAATAAAAGCATATGGTCACGAGCATCGTTGTAACCATAAACAAAAATACATAAAATATTATATTACAGGATGGGTAACGGATTATGTAGTCCACAATTTATTCAGAGATAAATTCAAAAGTGATGTTATGTACATTAGGGTTCCAAGGTAACCGGATACGACATAGGGGGGTGCATGCAATGGTTTGTGTTATAGTGCCATAATAACAACATACTTTTCATGATGTTATTTACGTTGCATTCTTTAACCTTAGTTTTAAGAAGGCAAAGAAGCGTGATATGATTTTTGAATACGTACTTAGTTACATTATTTTTTCTAATTGGGTCATTTAGACCTCCAACATTCCAAGCTGATATTATCATAGAATATGAATGGAAAAGTATATGTTACTGGTCTAAGACCATAAAATCAACGTGGTTAGATGTAACAAAATGGTTAGTTATTATCAACTTGTTTAGGTTTGTGGCCATGAGCTTCCTTCTCATTTCCTATCATCAGCATATTGGATGTAGGCGAGTTTGGTTCGTTATGATCTCTGTTAGTGTCAATAGGTTCCTTATCAAGCCTCCGTTTCACTATTGTTCGGGATAATCATGATGAGCCCCAAGACAGTCTGCTTTATCAGCTTAGTTAAGTTTTGGTTCATCTGGGTTAATAGCCTATCCAGGAGTTATGTTATTTTCGTGGCAGTTTATGGCCAAGTGACCAAAAGTGATACAGTTATTGTAGATAGCCACCAATCTTTGGTACTCTATCATTATTATTTTAGGCTTGTTCATGCAAAATATCTCAATGGAGTCGAGGAAACCATCAGAAGCACCCATTATAACATAGATACGTGCTAAGCTCATGCGTTTCTTGTTTGCAGTATGTATGTCGGCATATATAAAGGTACATATATATGAGCCAATGATGCTCAACCCCTTATTTGACCAGAGCTCGTGAAGTAATCCATAAAACTTAACCCAAATCTGTATGAATTGTAACGGGTATTTTATGGTTGAGACCATTGGTTTCCATATTTTGAGGAAGATGGGATGACTGTTAAAAAACCATAGAACATACTTAAGAAATAATATAACATTATCCGCAGTGGAGAAGCGGAAGTAGATGTGATCCAACGAAGTGATCTTGCACTCATGCATCCCATATATTCCCCGTATCCTGTTTGCGTTGGCCTGAGTATGGTAAGTACTTGGATTTTAACTGAGGAGATAGCCCGATAGGAAATTTTCCCACTTTGTATTGTCACATGTGATGGTTTCATGTGGAAATATAAGGACCTCATTAATAACGCACATGTTTATAATCTTTTCCATAATCATAGACGACTAGTTGTCTTGAGGGGTGGCTACATCACTGGCCTAAGTCTGGTTGGACAAAAATGGAACGGTACTGGGTATGCCAAGGACAAAGGTATTATTAAGCATGAAGTTTGGTATGTCATAAAGGTAATGAAAACAGGGTAGAAAATATAAAGCATGGTAGTTGGATTGGCTTTCCCGGTACTTGCAATGAAGTTAACTGATGAAAATAGTGTAGGGAAATTAGCTATGTTACTATAGGTTGGAGGGAAGATAGAGAATGCATGTGTGATTAAGTACGTGCGACAAGCATAAGAGTGATTCATAACGAGTCCCCTACTGGTCCTTCCAAAGAAAAAGTTCGGAAAGGAAGAAGTCGGGATAATGGTCAGAGATAAAATTGGTTTGATGTTTATAGTGATGGTGGCTAGGCAAGTATGGATGGAAGAGAAAAGTGGCGCGATATTCACAGGCATGTAGGTATAATTGAGACATATATTATGGCTAGAGAGGCTAAGTTGAGTGCTTGGGATGTGTATAAAGGTTCCAGGTCTTGGAGCAAGCAAGGAAGGTTGTATTAAAAAAACATGTTGAAAGTCATCTAAATATGGTTGTCCATTGGGGTTGCCTTTGAGAAATTATGGGCCTAATGATGAGGTCCAAATTTATAGGAAGGGAACACATGGCACGAGTAGAACAATTACATGCGGAAGAGGCAACATGGCAGTAAGTAAAGTAGTTAGGCTATGTTGAGAAGAAACTGAAGAGGCAATTGACGCATCGGTGGTACTCGCGATAGTATAAAATAGTTCAAGCGGTTGAACAATGGTGGTGAGGATAAGCCTTATTTGTTTCGATGAATGTATGTACATTCCAACAGTTTCAAGATTCTCCTTAGAAAGAGAGAGAATGATAAATGGTGTAATTATAGTAGATTGAGTGGTTTCCATATGTATGTTTCCATAGTCGTGTAGTCCAATAGCCAAGAAGTTGGCTTCGAAAGATTAAAGATTACCTTATAAGATAGCCACCAGCGCTTCAAGTCTTGCTATATGAGATTCAGGCTCATATTCAGAGAGATTCTCATTGTTATTAGGCAGCTGGGTATCATGGTGATAGGTGATCGGTGATGGCGTTGGCACATTATGAGCAGTCGCCAAAGTCCGGCGAGATGCAGGGTCATAAGTTTGCTTATTGGGGATAGGTATGTCAGTACTGTTATAGGCACTCTACATGGGCATAATGTAGGTAGATAAAGGTAGTCCAGTGTTGATAAGTACTGTTAAACTGATGGACGTGGTTTCTAGTGAAAGAAAAGTGTCACAAGAGATGCTTGTGAGAAAATGAGTGATCGTGGGTACACGTACATCATTAACCATGTTGGATCATCATTGCGAGAAGGAGGTCGTTATCTTCCCTCTTGGCTTGGGTACGTTACATCAGCTCAAACCTTTGATTTGAGGTTTAGAATTTTTTTGGTGTTTACTATGGTGTTTATGGGAGATATTAAGTGTATGTGAATACAATATTTTTTTGTTTTGACTTGTTTTTGCAGAGAAGAATGTTGGGTGGAGGTCTATAAATTGTAGAAGAAGGTGATTGCTCCGATAAGTATAGTTATGCTTGGTTTCTTTAGGTGAAATATAATAGGTAATCATAACTTTTGTTTGGAATTTGTGAGATAAGTTAAATATTATTATAAACTGTTGTATCCAATAAGGAGAGAAAGTATGTGTTGCCATATAATATAATTAAACATGCAAACAAGTGGCTAGGAAGGATATCAAGGGTCGCCTTGAGATTATCATAGTACAAATCATGAGGGTAACTATCAGAGTACATCTCATACCCTGAAAAAACAATATCGATAGTTAACTGGTCGTTTGAAGAGAATGAACAGTTAAATATCAAGAAAAAACAGAAGATAGTTTCATTCACTGTTATCATAGTAAAACAAAATCCTAGTTTAGTGGAATTATTTTTCAGTAAAAGTTGAATTGATGATGAAAGGAAGACCTATGATATATGGGTTAGCTATATTTGACGGTGCGTTCGATTGACAATCATGGTAAGAAGGTTTTAACCTCGATTGATGGTTAGACATGTCTTTAGAGGATCAACCAAGCATGATGAGTGGAAATAAACGGCTAGAAAATAATATGGCATTTGTGGAAAGAGCAGTGGATCATTGATTGGTCTCTCGACGATTGATTTTTGGCAAAAAAATCAAAACACATTTACTAAAATTTGTAAACACTTCCCCATCAAGGGTTAAAGCTTGAGAAGAGGTTACTTGATTTTTTTAAAAACAAGGTAGTGACAACTTAAGAAAATTTTAAAAATTAACTTTTGAAAAATTCTAGGAAAAAGAAAGAGTTTCTCTCTTTAAAGAGTCGTTTTTTACTTTACTCTAATATTTGATATCTAGTTATTTGATATCTAGTTATTTGATCTTAAATATTTAGTGCTTTTTTAAAATGATTTAAAATTTAAAAACCTAATCCTATACAGAAATGAGTTAGTATAGTTTATATATTTTAAATATCATAATCTATTTCGAAAATATATTTAAGATATCTTATATTTAAAAGAAAATCTATTTAGAAGTAGATTAATAAAATATTGATAATGTAGAGATATGAATCGAGGAGTTGTGTCCCTCTTCACGTAGAAATTGAGGCTATCAATAATACCCTTTCTTGAGATGTTGTCAATCTTCCTTCTACAACTATTTTCGATGGTATAAACATTTGTTCATAGCGTCGAGACTAATAATAATCTTTTTGTTCCAATCAAAACAAAATACTAATGATTTCTTTGAATTTGTTATTCCAGTTTAAAAAATTGATCATTTAAATTAATTTTTTATTTACTTTTTGCTATACTTTTTTATACATTGTTTTCCATAAAAAATATTTTTGAATCCAAGTACCCAAAATGAGGACTTTAATATATGAATTTTCACTTTTTCTAATACTTTGTTTAACATAAATATGTTAAGTGTGATTTTTGGTTTACACTTATATTTTGTTGTTTTTCATCTTTATTTTGAACTTGAACTATTGGTGCTTAGATCCTGAAGAATAGTCTAACACTAAGAATGTAGAAATTTTAAACTATTGAAATCTTACTGATTAAAGACGTTGGTTCATCCTTGGCTTGGATGAAAACAATGCACTAGCGGTATATTATAATAAATTCTTATTGATCTATAAGAGTCTTTATTGCATTAAGGACCAACTTATAGGAAGAAAATATATTTTCTAGACTCTGTTACCCCAAGTGAAGTGATCAATTTCGAAGATACACAGTTTTTTTACTGGATTTGTTCATTGTAATGCATCTTACCCCAAGAAAATATAGTATCATTGTAGAAGGATTTGTTCATTATAATGCATTTTACCTACATTCGTCATTTCACTCCCCATCGTGCATCTCTTTTACAACAAAAGTCGCTTCTTTAGACCTGAAACATCGAAGAAAATATATTATAAGAGTTTGTTTGTATAAATATTTGGCTACCCATACATATATGATTATCTGATTTCGATGCATTTAACTTCGACCTATCTTCTAGAAGTTTATCTTCCTATAAGGTATGCTTTATGGGCGATCTCCAGTTCTTTCCTTCTTTTTTAATAATCATTACCTTAAATTCCAAAGAACACTGTATGATTCTACTTTGCAAAGTAATCAAATGAGTTTCTTGAAGGATCACTAATTATGTCGATTTTAACACGTCGAAGAGGCAAAGACATCGACTCTTGTATTTCTACACTGAACACTGGCTCAGTAGTGATTTTATCAAATAGTTATTCTTTGTGGTGAAGTTATCTTAAATATTATATCAAGTTATTTTTTTAGATTCATTTTGGCTCAAGTCTTGGATGAATACTAGTTGAGAATCAGCTAAAAACTTCACCATTATAGCCCCGTAGAAGTTAGCAAGTTTTAGTGTAGTTATTACAAATCTATAGTTTTCCTTATTTTTGGAGGTGGCAAAGCCGAAATTGATGGTTTGGTACATTGTTTCTTTTTAGAATGAGATGGTAGTTATACCTCTGCATCAGAACCCATGTTGTTACTCGTTTCATTTGTCTGAACCTACCATGTTGGTTTTGTATGGTCTAGCGAAGGTAGAGATCTGTTTGGACTAGAAGTATCATAGAAAACTTGATAAAGCATGAGATTTAATTGATTTCAACGACACCTAATGTCTAAGTCTATTACCTCCACTGACCATCTAGTCAGTATGCCATATCTACCAGGCTTTTACAATATTTTTTATGAGAAGGAAGGAAGTTTTGTCTACTATGGTATGTGTGTGGAAGTAAATCCTCATATTCTTAGTTGCTACTACTTAAGCCATGGAATTGTTATCAAATTATAAGTGACCTGTATCAACATCTAGTAGGAATTTATTAATATAATATATATCTCGAGATGTATTTACCTCTTTCTTACCTGTATAAGCACAAACCGTATAATTTGATACCCAAATATAGAAATAAAAACTCACTTGACTTTGGCTTTGTAAGAACTTCTCGCAAAGTTATAAACTCTTTGATTTTGTTGAAAGCTTCACCTAAAGAAATAGTTCCATTAAATTTTCATTACAGCTAAGTTTCAAAGTTGTGTATGATACAATCACATCCATTTCTCACTAATCATGCATCTCATTTCCTTTTTTAATCTCACATCAAAAGTTCACTTCCTTACATTAAGCTTCAAGTTGATCATTCGGAGGATGGCGAGAGTCTTGTTAGGGTCTGCCAAATAATCGACATCCTAGTTTCTTGTAGCCAACATATCATCAATATGAGTAACTAAGTTTTTGCAGAGTTTGTTCGAGAAAGTCTTGGTTATTAATCTTTAATATGTTTCCTCAACATTATTAAGCCCGAAGTACCTTGCCTTATGGTAATGCAACCCTCCTCTATGATGAAAGTAGTATTTTTTTATCTGTTTCGGCCATTGTTTGCAATGAATAATATAGTTACCATCTAAATTGATGACCTTATATTCAATGAACTAGTTTTTAAACATAATATACAACATTTTAGATTTTTAAATGTTGTTTGGAGAGAGCTGGTTGAGCTATTTCATAGTGGTTCCTCTGAAATTCATGACGAACGCTCTGCAAAAGAGTCTATAATCCTCATAAATCTAACATTTAATTCATGAACTATTGTACGTGGTGGTTTAGGTCTTCAATACCATAATATTTTCCATCTTTTATTGGTCAAACTCCAATAATAGGTCTATTTACAAGATCTCGTTAGCCATTAAAAGGTTCTAATGGGCTAGCTAATTCACATGAGAAGACAGAGGGTAACTTTAATATTTTGGTTTATCCACTAGATGAGAAGTAGGATGGCGTGAGCTGTCATTCATCGTGTATTATGTCGTGCGAGCCTCACAAGAATGCAATAGCTTCACTATTTTCCTAAAATGATGGGAAGAATGTATCATGGTCTTCCTGCTTAGGTGAGAACGATCACAACAGTAAAGATACTTCCCAATCTTCTAGATGACTCATGGTCATAATACTTCTTATGGTAGTTTTCCATTGAATGTTGGGAGCAATAGGAAATTTTGTATCTGGAAGGATCTTGCCAATGGTTCTTGAGCATAAAAGAATTTATATCATCTTATTCCTTATATTTTTTTATTTATTTAAGGAGATAAATGGTACATAGAATATATCGACATGTTAGGTCGGTATCCACCATCAAATTGAGAATCATTATTATCTTATACATGCTTGTTTCTCTCATATCATCTAGTCGATGTTGGATGATTACGTTAGGCTCAACATGAGCCGCATATTACAAATTATTGAAATAAACACACATCCTCTAGTTTGCATTCTTATTCTTGACTAACACTAGGTTGGTTTTTTATATTAGGTATAATACTTTTTGGATGTTTCCTACTGTGTTGAGCATGTCAGCCTCAGTTACTATCATTTTGGATTTCTCCTTAGAGAATTCTTATGCTTGATGGGTCGAGACCTACTATCTATGAATAAATTATGACACGTTAGTTTGGTAGGAACCCCCCCCCCCCCCATTACATCTTGGTAAATGCCTGCAAATATAATTTATTTTAATAATAATTTTACTAAATCATTTCCGTAACTGGTTGGCATGTCTAGGCCGAGACAAACGATTTTGTTTTCTTCTATTATGATAGATTCAACGCATGGCTCGACTAGTTGAGGGAAATTTGTAGGATCATTCATATTATCAAGCATGACCAGGGCCATGGTAATTATTATTTCTTAAAAGATAAGGAGAGAGAATAACACCAACATTTTTATTAACTATATAATGAAGCACTCATGCACCGTTGAAATAACACCAACATTTTTATTAACTATATAATGAAGCACTCATGCACCGTTGAAATTATGTCATGCATCTAATCCAACCAGGGTCCACCAAATATTGAATTATACGAATAAGGTCAGATTATCATCCTGAATAAGAATTTAACCTGATTTATATACTCGCACAAGCCCAAAACTACGCCAATTTCAACTCTCCTAAAATTGGAACGTCTGTCCCGGTGAATCCAGTTATCACTGTTTTGGATGGTATAAGTATTTATCTCCACGCATCTTATCATAATTATTTTAAACAGTACACTGGCTGAAATATTAGTGCCTTTTGTAATCCTATAACTTATATTTTTATTATCTCATCTATAATTATTACCACATCCTCATGCGGCACTACGACTCCTCTAATGTCATCATCGTTAAATTTAGTTACAATATAAGGATTCCTTTATATGTGTGTCGATGTTTGATCTTGATATTGTATTTTTAAATCTTCTATATGCATTTTTTTAAAAGATTTAGTGGTACTTGATAGTGTGCTCCCTCTTGCTATTCTAAGCAAGACATGTTAGTTTGGGTTTAGATCCAAGTGTTCTTCAAGTCTATCCATGATAATAATATTCTCTAAAGCTTTTGGTGGTTCATCAAGTACCACGGCTTAATGTTGGTCCTTCATTACTGGTTATTTTAGTTCATCCACAACTTGTTTCGGCTCGACCTTTATTTTTTTCTTGATAAACTTTATAAGCTTGCATTCATTATCATTCGAAACAATGTAGTCTCTCGTATGGTTCCCCACCAAAGGATAGTAACTAGGTGGCTCGGGATGGGTACCTATATACTTGGTACACGTTTCGTAGGCTAAAACCGATACTGCAACCCACCTTGAAATCTGATGGGTAAAACTTATTCTTACTAAATCTGAACCTGCAGGTTTAGGTTATCTGAAAGGGTCTATGAACTACGCGTGGATGAAACACGCGCTAAATACCCAAACCAAAACCAAACCAAACCCAACAATAAAGTTAAACATCTAATAATAAATTTAAAAATAATTATTATTATCTCATCAAATACAACCAACACACTAAAAACATGTTCTAAAAAATAATACAAACTCAATGAAACTATTAATAGTAAAATTATACATATGTATAGGATTTTTGAAATTTAAAACAAACACATTTTCTTAAATAATTTCTTACAATTTCTAGGTTCCAACAATCCTCTACCTATCGTAAAAATTTCATATTTCATATTAAACATTAAATTCAATTAAATTTATATTAATATATTATAAGGTTTGATATAATTCAAATCTAACAAATTAGTTACTTACATTAACAACCAAACGATCCAAACAATCGTTATCGATATCTTCAAAGATAGTTGAATACATATCTGAATGCATAATTGAATCATTTAATAAAAATAATATATATAAATTATTCAATTACAATGTAATCAAAGAGCTATACATTATTGTATTCTTTTCATTTCTGCTACCCATAACCAACTTTATGCATACACCCATACTTTCATTATCTTTTCATGAACTCTACTTGGATGCAAACTTACTAAATGACCACTTTTGCTAAACCCTGACTCTGACGCAAACTTAACCACGTTGTTAGTTAAAAAATCACTTGCAATTGTTTACTTAATCAATTTGAGTCCACAAACCAATGCTATCAAAATTTAGTTTGTTTGCTAAAACATTTATTCCAAAATAACTTAGATTTACTTGGCATTGATTTTTTCTTTCTTTCTTTCTTTAACATACAAAATCATCACAAATCGATAGCGGCTCAAAGGATAAACCATCAAACTCTATAATACTCAAATCATAACAAAAATTACTTGAATTATGTCAATTCGTACGTTAGTATTCTTTAAGAAAGTCATAACAACAAAGACGATTTTATCTATTTCTTTTAAATCAATATATCCACAAACGATGGTAAATGAAAACTCTAAGAAATTAGATAATATCTTAGATTTAATACAGCCACAACCGCTAAAATTATATGGATAATATCCTAATATTTATCAAACTATTCCATCATTTTTGTGTTATTTCACTAACTACTATATTAGGGAATTTAGACCAATTAGATAATCCCTTATTCATATTCTCATATTTTACCAAATTAGAACTAGAAAATATTTTTGTCACATCATAAAATAACTTTTGACTTGGAACACACTTTTTGCACAAACTCCCAATCACTAAAAATTGATAAATTCTTATAGTTTGGTTATCCTCTTTGTTTTTCACGAGAAAAAACATATTTATAGAGTAAATCATTTTCTAACATCAAATACGTTGAATTCCACCTAGTAAGACAATCAATGCATATATTTTTTTTAAACTTGTATGTTTAATTTATTTACAACAGTTTCAAAATTCCCATCCCTCTTAGGTTTAAGTGATCAATATTGAACACTATCACAAATCCACTCTATTATGTTTTTATTACTTCCAAACCATCGTTCACAATCAAATTTAATATATACACACAAAAATTCATATGTACACACTTCTATGTTCCAAAAAATCAAAGTGTTATATAGCACGTCAAATAATAAATATTTTATTTGTGGATATGAAACATAAATAAACCTAAATTAAAATATCACAATATATCTAAATTAGATATTTAGAAAGTTATAAGCATATAATTTTCAACGATATCAAAAAAACTTTGTTTGGAAGTTTTATGTCATATCTTAATATATGATTATGTAAGTTTCATGCATCCATCAATGAAATATGTCATAATCGCCATAAACATTTGTTATTTTTTTATATCCACATGTTAGTGGTAAATGAATTCATGCTTGTAAAGGTGTAACTTTCTGCTCATTTCTGTCGGTATTTATCTTCCTCATCCTTACATAAATGTGTAACTTTCTAATTTTCTTTTACAGTCTGCTCTCACAAAACTGTTAATTATCACATTTTCCTTTATTGTGTCTCTTGAACTTTTTAAGATGTTATTGCAATGGTTATTTAATTTAGTATTTCTATTTTTTGTTTCACAACCAAGAACACCGTCACAATAATTGTTCTTATGGTAGTGACTATCAATGGTGTTAGAGAACTGACATTTAAAGAAGAAGATTTGATAATGACTTTGGACCTGATAATTAATAAGTTTTGAATAATTCAAAGGACAAGTCGACCAAATGGGTTATTAAATCAAAGTTTTTTGTATATGTTGATGTAATAAAGTGTAATAATAAAAGTGTTTTACATGGTAATAGGCTTTGGGTGTATTTTGGCTTGGATTACCAAAATGGGTCAATGGATCATGTAAGTCCACTGGGTCCATTTTACTATATATAGCCTTGATAGCATTGAATGAAGTACAAGAAAAAAAATTACTATTCAACTACTTATTAGAGCATCTCTCTCTAAAATGATACCAAACATCTTAATTATCTCTGTATAACTCATCCAAAATTTAATTGTTTCTTCTTTTAATACCGAAATATCCTCCGAAAATATTTTACACTATCAGTGGAGAGTATAGTGGGAGCCTAGTTAGGTACTTGGATAACAACGTCCAAAATCTTAGGCATTTATGGGCTAATGAACTTTAAGATATAGGTGGATATTGACGAGATGACCGAGAGAGTCATGATCGGAGAGGGGTCTGGTTAAATAACGTATATGAATGATGAGAAACGTGAACGATTACTTATTAAAGAAGAGCATGACCAATTGCGAAGGAATATCAAGGAATTAAGATCCTAAAAATAAGAAATAATAACCCCGTCAAGTAAGATCTGAATGAAAGTCTAAAAACCTAAAGGATAAAAGAGCTTTGAGGAAAAGGTTGTAGATTCATATGCTCAAAAAACATTTAGGAAATGTCCTGAAGAGGTCGATCACGTAAAAGCCATCATTCTTTAAAAAGAAAAAGCGGGACCATGTATCATTATAGTACTTTAATATCTAGCAAATACTATGTGTTTGAGTTTGTGAAGTCAGCATCCTCTCTGAATAGGGATCAGCATCATAAAAAGAGAAGAAATCATGGTGATAAGCACTATTTAAAGATATATTCTTATCAGCATCAAAACTGAGAGCATGAACAAAGGTCGAGTAAACACAATACTTCATCGGATAAACAAGGACCTCACAAGAGTAAAGAAAGAATTGGAACTGAAGGAATGATAGGAGGTCCGGGAGACCAGAGTGTTGATTATCAAGCGAATAATCTATTTGTGACACAATCTGAGTAGGGTGAGGGTCACAAATATAGCCAGTGACATACTTGGAGGCAGTCTCCATTTTCTACATAAACTATTTTAGGACATTCACCAAAGTGTTTTGACATATTCAAAATGGAAATATTTGATGAGAGTAAAGATCTCGATAACCACCTCGAGAAGTTCAAGAATTTATGATGAATTACAAAGACGATGATAAGTTGTTGTGCTCGGCTTTCTCCAATCCTTTAAATATAGCCCTTTTAAATTGTATAATTGGTTTCTACAGTGGGGTATCAAGAAAGCCTTTAAATATAGCGCTTTAAAACTGTATAATTGGTTTCTGTAGTGGTTTATCAAGAATTTTGATATGTTCTGGACTACTTTCCGAAGGCAGTTTGTGGGAAGCAAAACAATAATAGGAAATGGCGGCACAATAATTCAGGATCACCAGTTAATTATGGGAAAGTTTGAAAGATTGTATTAAACATTTTGTACATACTAATAAGAACTTAGATGATTGCTTTGAGAAAATGGCTATAGTTTTTTCAAGGAGAGGCTTCTTCTTAGAGAATTAGTCGATAACGGGACTAAGAAAAAACAATCCATGTCCTTTGGGGGTTCATTAGCATAGTTTGAGAAGAAAATCAATGTGGAAGAGTTGAATATATTCAATATGACCCCTTTTTTAAAGGCGGGTTCCACAAACTACCGCATTAGGCTCTCACCAGGCAATCACCAATTTCCATCCAAATGGTGTTAATAAGAATTTACCTTCAACTAGAGTAAACCAACATCACAAGGTCATTAATACTGATCCATGGAAAATCAATGGGTCTGACCCGACAATTTCGCAGAGCTAGCAGAGAGTGTTGCTACTATCTTTGACAATGCAAGAAATTTTATTCAATTTAAAAATCTATTCCCAATCTAAATTCTGAGGGAGAGTTGAAATACCCAATAATATAAGTATCACAACGATGTTCCACTATACAAGGGATTACATAACGTTGAAGCAAGAGATCCAAACCTTAACTAAAAATGGAAAACTAACTATGTTTGTCAAAACACAGTTATTCGGTTAGTTGCAAGCTCCAGTTGTGGCCAACCTATAGTTTGAAAGGGGCAATGGAAGCTACCCTTAAGCAGTAAAATATTATGTTTATAAGTATACCGTATAATGAGTTTGATGCGGATTCCGAGTATCTTGACCTTGATCCTGACGGAAGCAGTATCACGGTGATTGATGAACCTGAAAATATAAGAAAGGTTAAGGATTTATGTGAGTTTTTTTTAGTCATTAAGTATTTTTTGTACGAATATGGTATCCAAACTTTTGGGTTGTTCAATAAACGGGAATCTTGACCAAGATTTGTTTATGTTTATTGTATTTGACGGTGATAATTTGAGAGATTTTGTTGAGCCACGTGCGAATGCTTTGGTAATTGGAGTGGCTATCAAGGGGACCGAAAGATCCTAGTTGATACTGATAAGGGAAGAAAATATTGAGATGAATAGGAAAATAATAAAGGAATTGATTTGATGTAATAAAATATTGAAGATAAAACTTGACAAGTATGTAATGATAGTGAGACTATCCATCATACAGTTCGGATGAATCTTTTCTTCTAACAAGGATAATTGACGTTAAAAAAGTTACAAAAGAAAAGATTCAATGAGGAAAATAGGTGGTTATTGGACATCTCATAGAGCCAAAGGTTCGAAGAGGGAAAAATCCAGACATGGGAAAAAAGGGTTTGGTTTTGAGGAGCCGGCTAGGGTTGTAAACATAGCTCAGCGGGAACAAGTAATTACATATATGCAGATTCCTTATGGAAGTCGTAATCTCGAGTATCGTATGAGTGATCAATTTACTTATTTACTAGAAGAGAATGTCTGGGGGCGGTGTGTATAAAATGGGTCATGAATGGAGGTCATCCCCTCTCTCCCCACAAATTATGTTAGGACATCTACCTAAGTGGTTTGATATTTTTAAGCTAGAAAAGTTTAATTGAACACAAGATCTGGATAACCATATAGATCAATTCAAAACTTTCATGATTAAATATGACGACAATGATAAGATGTTATGTAGGGCCTTCTCTCATATATTTAAGAGCGCGACTTCAAAATGATACAATTGTTTTCCTGAAGGTTGCATCAAAAAAATTCATATGTTCTCGAATTTGTTCGTCAAAATTTTGTAAGAAGCAAAACATTCTGAGTGAATGGTGATACAATAATTTATTGTAGACAGAAAGTGAGAGAGTCTTAAGGATTATAAAAATCATTTTATTAAGGCTAGGACTAACATGGAAAGTTGTGAAGATAAAGTGGCATTGTTCCCTTTTTGAATGGGACTCATTCCCAGAATAATAAAGGATAATGCAACAGAGAGGCAAGAAATGACATTTAGAGCATTGTTATTCATGTAGATAAAATATTTTTGGTGGATGAGACACAAGCATCCGAAAGAAATTCTTTAGCACAGTTTTAAGAAAACCAATTCCATCAAAGTTTGATGGTAGCACATAATAATTCAAGTTCGTTGAGTATTGTTTGACTCGGGCACCAGTCCAAACGATAATGGAAGCATCACCAAGTGTGAAAGAGTACGCACCAGTTGCGAATACACAACATCATGTCCAACCTTTGTCAAATAAATGGGTTCGACCAGCATATTTTTCTGAATTGATAGAGTGTGCAGCAGCAATCTTCGAGAGAACACGTTTGCACGTCCAGTTAGTTAACTATGTGGTTTTTTAAACAATTTTTGGAGGAGATAATACTGCAGGTACATCAAATGACTCTCGAAAGAGGCACATTGTTAACTTAGCACCTCAATTTGAGACAGGTGCTTCACCATACTTGTACAAAAATCCAACTCTAATACTTTGTCTTGAAGATGATAACATGAAGAACGTAGCTGGTCTACATGAAGTTGTGGTACTTATTGTAGTAGAGATTACTGGGATAAGATATGAAGGGTTTTTATTGATACTGGAAGCTTAGCTAATATTATCTTCATGGCGACTTATAGTAGGATAAAGAATCTACCAACAATCCTTCGGTCGGAGAAATAAAAGAGTTGAACTAGGTCGGGGACCATTCAAAAAGGTAGTGACAGTCTTGTTTAATATGGTAGACTCTCCATATCTTACAATGCAATCTTTAGAAGGTCCTGGTTCTCTAGAATGTATGTTATGGCATCAATCATTCATCAATGATTAGTATATTGTATGAAATAATGTTGGAACGGTCAGAAGCAGTCAAAAGATGGCAAAAGAATGTTATCGCACGACTTTGGCCTCAAAGCAAATTAAAGGGGATGAATCAAAGAAATAATAACAATCAATAGGGTTTTCATCGGGATCTGATCCCATAGATGATCTAAGGGAGACCCCCGGGTTTATGTCCCCATACAAAAGTTTTGAGGATTATGTTTTCTCTCAGGGTAAAAGTTTAAAAGTTGGCACAAAGTTATATCTAGAGGAAAGGGAAAAGTTAATATAGTTTGTATCAACTAAGTTACACATGTTTTCTTGGTGTACAAAATACGTTACAGGGGTACTCGCATATATCATTTGTTGTAAGTTAGCTGTCCAAAGTAATGTTCGTTTGATCATCCAAAAGAGGCGATCTAATTTCCGAGATAAGTCCGAGGAAATTGCGATTGAGATAGATTGTTTGACCAAGGTTTGGAACATATGTGACTCATAGAAATCCTATATGGACTGCCAATCCGGTTTTAGTAAAGACAAAAACGGTAAATGGCAAATATGTGTAGATTTCACCATTCTAAATAGGGCATGTCCAAAAGATCCCTTCCCGGTTCCACAAATATATCAATTAGTGGATTATACTGCATGAAATCGATTACTTTATTTCATGGACGCATATGACAGTTACAATCAGATCCAAATAGATCCAGAAGATCAGGAAATCTCCACTTTTATCACTGGAAGATGTTTACATTACAATAAGGTGATGCTATTTGGATTGAAAAATGTTGGAGCAACTTACCAAAACTTAATAAACAAGGCTTTCGAGACTCATATTCGGAGAAATGTTGAAGTGTATATTGATGATATGTTAGTAAAAAGTATGAGGGATGAAAACCACTTGGCAGATCTAGAAGAAACTTTCTTTAACTTGGCAAAGATAAATTTGAAATTCAATCTAGAATATATATATATATATATATATATATATATATATATATATATATATATATATATATATATATATATTCAGAGTATGTTCCATAAAGTTTTTGAGGTACATAATTAGAGAGTGGGGGATAAAAGTTGATCCAATAAAGTTAAATGCCTTGAGTACTATGGCACCAAGTACAAATTCTAACATGAATATTGACAGCCTTGAATAGATTCATATCGCGATCATCGGACGAGTGTGCTCCTTTTTCCTAAGTATTAAGAAAAGAACATTGTTTTAATTGGACCCAAGAATGTTCTGAAGCGTTTTATTTGATCAAAGAATATATTTCTTCGCTAGAAATCTTGACAAAGTTAAATCTATGAGAGAAATTGTATGTTTATTTAGCAGTGTCAGAGTATGATGTGAGCGCTATTTTGATTCGAGAGGATGAGAACTTCCCAAGACCAATGTATTATATCTGTAAAAATCTTTTGGATGCTGAGAAATGTTATTTCAAGTTTAAAAAAATTGGCCATGGCGCTAGTAACTACTCCACAGAAGATGCGACCTTATTTTCAAGCTCATTCGGTCACGGAACGAACATCATATCCACTAAAAAATATGTTACAAAGACCTAATATATGAGGGAGAATAACCAAGTGGTCAGTTTAGTTATGATATTTTAATATTGAATTCGAACCTAGGATTGCAATCATAGCGCAAGCCTTAGTAAATTTCTTAGTCGAATTTCATTGTGAACGGTAAAATATGGACATTAATGAAGAAAATTTTGAGTCGTTGTGGACAGTTCGAAAAGATAGGAGTTCAAGTGCATCAGGATGTGGGGCAGGGTGCAGTCGATTTCTCCAAAAGGAATTGTTATGCATCAAACTATCCGCTTCGGGTTAAAGTATCAAACACTTAGGCAGAGTATGAAGCTACTTTGGCAGGGTTGAGACTTGCCCAAATTTGTGGAGCCAAAAAAGGAAGGCTGATAAGTGACTCGCAACTTCTTATAAATCATGCATCTTGTCAATCAGAAGCAAGAAAAGATCATTTAGTAAAGTATTTGAGAGTGTTAAAAGCCTTAACATTAGCCTTCAAAAGCATTAGATACGAACATGTTCCTAGAACTGGAAATTCTGTGGCTGATTTTTTTGTTATTGCTTTATATTCCAATGAGTATCCTTGGGTTATCACACAGGAAAATCCTTCAATAACAAAGGGGTCCGAGTTGGCAGAAGGATTAGTTAAAGCTTTTCAAATTTCTATAAGCACAACAAAAGATTGGAAGAGTGAAATTAAAGAATTCTTGGTAAATGATGTGTTACCCATTGACAAAGTAATGCCCAAAATAATAAGATTTAAGGCATATGGTTATATATCCCCATCGAAGATATATTGTATAAAAAATCTTTTAGCGGCCCCTTACTTCGATGCCTCTGAGAAAATATGTCACAAATGATACTGTCAAAGTTACATGATGGAGAAGGGTCTGCTCGCTGTGGTTATAAAACTTCGATACGAAGAGTTCTTCTAGCAGGATATTATTGTCCTCAGTCACCTCGGATGCTAAAGAGTTAGTTCAAATATGTGACACTTGCCAAATATTTTCTAACACAATTCACATACCAAGAGTGCCTCTTGAGTCAATGTCTGACTCACTACCATTTGATCGATGGGGAATTGATCTGGTTGGACCATTACCGATTGCCTCAAGAGGACGACATACGATAATTTTCTTTGTAGACTATGTTTCCAAGTGGGTGGAAATAAAACCATTAGTTGGAATAAAAGTTAAGGATGTGATCAGATTCATAGTTTCTCATATTTGTTGTTGGTTCGGGGTTCCAAGGAAAATGACGATGGATAATAGGCCACAATTTGACAACAAGGAAATTAAAACTTTTTGTTTTGCTAAATGAACTTAACAATGTGTATCCGCACCTTTCTATCCACAATAAAATGGACAAGTTTTAGTCACTAATAGAACAATTCTTGATGGATTGAGAAATAATTTGGAAGGTAAGGCTGGGGAAATGACTGGAGTATCTACAACAAGTTTTGTGGGTATACAGAACTACTCCTCATAAAGTTTCCCAAGAATCACCGTTTTCACTAGTCTATGGTATGGATGCGATCGTTCCATCCGAAGTGATCTTCCCCTCATACCAAATCAACGAGTACTCTAAAGAGACCAAGGATAAAGGAAAGCATACACAGTTAGATTTGATTGAAGAAAAAAAAGAAAAACACAATTGAATTATTTGCACTATTAGACCTTCATGCGATGCCGGTACACTTCCAAAGTTAAACGAAAAAAACTTAAAGCACATGACAAGGTGTTGAGGAAATTATTTCTTCATACAAAAGAAAAATGGCTTGGCAATCTAGGGCCTAACTGGGAAGGTCTGTATACGGTAACTAACAACGTAAAGTTGGAGACATATCGATTCAAAGATAAAGAAGGAAGAGATCTTTATCACTTGTGGAATATTGAGCACCTTAAATTCTATTTGGAATGAATATGTAAGTCTGTAAGTTTGTACATATTTTTTAAAGTTAATGTAAGTATCGGTGGCATACTATTTCCTACCCTGGTGGTGCATGAAGGTTTTAATGAGGTGTCCAAATAGCCAACTTATATATAATATTTTGTTGCCATCTTAAAACAACTTCTACAATTTTTATCTTCTTGGACTGGAAGGATCTTCCAACGAATTTTGATCTATACTGGAAGGGTCTTCCAACGAATTTTGGTCTATAATTTTTATCTTCTTGAACCGTAAGGGTCTTCTAATGAATGTTGGTCTATAATTTTTATGTTCTTGGACCGGAAGGGTCTTCCAACGAATGTTGGTCTACAATTTTATTATCTTCTTGGACCGAAACGGTCTTCTTACGAATGTTGGTCTATAATTTATATCTTCTTGGACCGGAAGGATCTTCCAACGAATGTTGGCCTATGATTTTATTTTTTAGGACCGGAAGGGTCTTCCAACAAATGTTGGTCAAATTTTTTTATTCTAATATTTTCAGATGAAAACGTTTGGAGGAGAAAGTTGAAAATATTTTATATAAGTTAAGTATAATAATATTTTCATATGAAAAAGTTTTGACAAGAAAGTTGAAAATATTTTATAAAAATTTAAATATAATAATATTTTTATATGAAAAAGTTTGGAAGAGAAAGTTGAAAATCTTTTATAAAAGCTAAGTGTAATAGTAGTTTCATATGAAACAGTATGGAGGAGAAAGCTGAAAATATTTTATAAAATGATAAGCATAATGAGATTTTTCATATGAAAAGGTTTAGGTGAAGAACTTTGGAGATCTTTTTTTATAAAAGTTAATGATTAACAATATTTTTTATATGAAAATTTTTAAGGGAAGACATGTAACCAAAGAACTTTTTTATTAAGAACTTTTACAGTGCAGAGTGTATCATAAGAACACAAAGACTTAACAAAAATATGCCCATGGAATGATCAGTTTCCAAGGTTTTCACAAAAATGTGGAAAATAAAAAGTAAGTAATATACCCCAACCTTACTCCAATGGGGTACCTTCTTCACTGCCTTCCGATGAACCTTTATTGAAGGAGGAATTACTTGTCTCTTTTGATTCACTGGTTAATTCTTTATCTACCAAGGAAACTCCCACCGGATGATGTTTTTTTATGACACGCTCCCAAAAGACTTCCTAGCTTTAAGTTGGGAAAGCGCTCAAGCATTTCTAATACCAAAGTTGTTTTGATATTTGCATCACTCTTTTCTAAACGGGAGACACAAATAACAGCGTACTCCTCAAGACAAATGTTCTTGTAATTCTCATAGTATTTTCTAAGAGATTATTTATCGGCAGTGAGTTTCTCAATCTCTTTGACAACATCATCAAAATATGTTTTGTTCTGATTACAAGCATCAAAGAGACCATCAATGAGGGTATTCCGTTCAATGTCTTTAGTGATAAATCACTCCGCTCATTGTCGAACTTTTTTTTCTCCTTGGATAGTTGGGTTTTAAGTGCTTTAATCTTCTCTAAACGTTCAACGAAAGCTTTTTCTTCTCACATAAAATTTCTTCTTCTAGCTTTTTCACATCGGCACTTTTTTGGATGACTTTATTTGTATAACGGTCTTTCGATTGGGTTTTCTTTCGAGGAGAACAACAACATGAAGTAATCTGTTCATCTCGTTCGCCACAAAATGTTTCTCATAAACATCAAAGTAAACCGAGAGAAGGGAAACATGATCAACATATGCTGAAATTCTTCTTGATTTCCTTGCCTAGTGGCATGTTTTCTTTAAGAAACAGACTCCCCAACAGAGTCTAAATCGACAACGATAACCTTTTTTAAAAGAGGCAAGCTCAGAGTTGTCATGTTTTCATCCTCTTCTTCATTAACAATCTTTTTCTTTCCTTTATCTTTGTTAGAAAGTCTCTTCAATGGCCTCACATCACCATCTTTCCTAGTAGGTTCCCCTCAACCATAAATTCAGGTTCAACACCAAATTCTTGTCTTTCCCTGACTTCAGTTTCCGAACTAATTTCCGCATCAGTATTATCCTCTTCTTCATCGATATTTTCGACGTCCCGGTGACTAGGATCCCTGGACCTAATGGGGAGGTAAACCAGGTTGTCTAAATACTCCAATCACCTAAGCACTACGTTTTCTGTGGAAGGAACCATAAGCTGTTTTATTGATTAAGCCCGGGTCGGATCAATCCTCCAAAGCTAACTTTTGTCCAAATTTTAAGGAGTAAAACATCTATGGATGGCTCAACTTTGTATAATACTATTTTTGGCAGGTTTTGGTTATCAATAATGCACGATATGGCCTTAATTTTCCATCAATGTTTGGAATATGGCATTGGGGTTCCGGTTGGGTTTGTCTGCAGCATCCAAAGGGTGGCTAGAGAATGTTATGTTACCGCTATGGCTCCTAAAACGCTCCATAATGTGGAAACTAAAAAAGAATAACATTTATCTCAGTCTACTTTGGAGTCATACACTATGGATGATCCAAGGGAGACTCCCAATTAAGTAATATTTGATGTGTATATTGAGGTATATACTTTTCCAAATATAAATACCTTAAGAATTAGAGCTCGGTTACCACCAGTTGTAACAGAACATTTACTATATTTTTTAACTGATAATTTTCACATGTTTTCCTAGTGTACCGAGGATGTAACAAGCGTACATGCAAATATTATTTCCACAAACTGGCAATACGACCCAACGTATATCCCGTTATACAAAAAACAAAGAGTTTATCATGTTGAAAAGTCTGAAACCATTGTTACATAGGTGGATTGGTTAACAAAAGTAGAGCATATCCAGGAATCTTCATACCATTTATGGACAAAAAATATGATACTCGTTAAAAATAAAAATAGGAAGTGGTGCATGTGTGTTGACTTCACAGATCTAAACCAGACTTGTACGAAGGATCTGTTCCATGTTTTTAAATTTTGGATAATAAGATTTTATCATTTATGGATTCTTTTCCAGGGTACAACCAGATACATATGGATCTAAAAGACCGAGACAACACCACATTAATAATGGATAGAGGCCTCCACTGCTACAAAGTTATACCATTTGGTTTGAAGAATGTTAGGGCTACTTATCAATGTTTGGTAAATAAAGCCTTCGCCAGAAGATCCTTTGAAATGTTGAGGTTTATATTAATGATATGTTGGTAAAAAGTATGAGAGATGAGGATCATTTCTTCAATTTGAATGAAATATTTTCTAATTTGAAAGCCATTAACTTGAAATTGAACCCATATAAATGTATATTTGGTGTGCGGTCTGCGAAATTCTTGGGTTATATCATGAGTAAAAAACAAATTCAAGCCGATACGATGCATCCAAATGCTTTAGTTGCCACGGATCCTCTGGGGTCCTCCAGTTGAAAGGGTTTATCATCAACAGAACCATCTGGATTTGGGGACTATTTTCTGAAGCTCTCGATGCCCAAACTTTATATATAATTCATTATTCTCTGACCTTCATCGCCTTATTATTTTTCCATAATAAAGGACGTATGTATTTTAGGTACGAGAGAAAATGTAGTTTAAACTGTGACACGCACAATTTCTGTGCTAGTATGTGACATATTCTTTTCATCATTATGTTTTTTCTCTTGTGTACCTTCGATGTGCTCAATGTTTTCTTCCTTTTTAGATTTAGGGATTTTTCGAGCATTTTGCTACCCTAAGCACCAGCCTCACCTGTTTCTTTTAATGGCTCATCGTGCAATTTCGCTTCCACAACAATTGCGGTCATTTTCTTTGAACCTAAACCAGTAGCATCGCTCTTATCTACCATATATCTTGGAGCCCTCTTCTTGGTCGGAAGGTAGACATTACCATTGGTAATTTCTATTCGGTCAATAATAACTGATGAATGTGGTGGCGTACTAAACTCTTCCCTTGACAAGTTGAGTTTTGCTTGAGTTTTCCAGAGGTGACTCTAAACCAAGTTATTTTGAGTGAAACAAATATAAAAATATATTGTACCAGTTCTTGCCTGTCCATTGGTGTAAGTTTTTAAAGGTTACTTTCCCAGCTTTCAAGTCTTGTTTTTTAGATTTCAGTATAATTGAAATTAGAATGAAAGTAAGTTGCAAATATTGAAGGATAAAATAAGTCGAAGTTGAAAGCAGCACTCAAGAAGTTTCTTGCATTTTGCCACACCTTTTAAATGTGGCTTAGATTGCTCATCAGGGAGATCTCTTAATCATTCTATAGTAGCCACTGATAAAGAATAATTGCAGCTTCTACATATTGTCAGCCTCTACTAAATTACTTATTACTTTATACTTATTTCCAAGAGTAATAAAGTATAAGGGGACCCGAGGATTCCTCAACATCTTGGCGATAACAATGAATCATTCCATCGGTATTTTATTTTCTAAGAACCTATATCCTATGACACATGACATTAAGGTAAACCAATATGTGGGAATGACTTGGCTCGGACATAGACCAACAAGATCCAAATACCTGACTGCTTCAGGATCTAGTGGAAACTTAAGCCTCTAATTCAGCATCATAGGGTAGACAACCAACTATTTTACTTCACAACTCAAACATATCTTTTTAGATTTTGGTAACCTTATATTCATCCCCTCTGGGATTCCCCACCTGGCCTAAAACGCGCCTAATTCATTCTCCAAATAATAATTATATTGAATTTCATGAAGAAATATCAAATATTTGTTGCTGGCATCTTGAAAATTAGTCCTCATGCACCCGATCATAGAAGGAGGTAACTCCACCTCTACTTCTTTGTTATTTCATATTTGGATTTCGAAGCTTTTCCCTTCTCCTTTTTTGGGACTTCACCATCACCTCCTGATTGCTCTGACACCTAAACTAATTAACCCAGTTCAGTATAGTTTTCGGCTTCGTCGACCAACTTCATAAGATTAGATTTGGAGGACAACGGTCTACTTTCGGGTTTAGTTTTTTGAGGGATAGCTGACTTATCAGCAACAAGAATGGCCCGTAACCGGCTGCTCCGGAAAGACACTTGGAGATGCTGGAAAACATATGGCACGTGAGAAAGGGTTAACTTTTTATTGGCCATCTATTGGCTAAATGTTTAAACATTTAATGTTGGAAAATATTGAACTAATATATATTTAAACATATGTGATTCCCCGTTGCCTTTGAAATGCTTCAAACTTAGATTGGTCAACATATTCATATTGTATGTTGTTAAGGGCAATAAGATATACAGGAAGGACATGTTGGTAGCTATTTCGTCAGGCCGATATGAAAACTTCTTTGTTATTTTTTTTCTTGGGTTTTATTTTATTTTCCACGATATTTTGCTTGGAGTTAGAAGTGTGTCATCAATTATTTAACTCTTTGAATTACTATTAGTTCTTGATTCAAAGTCAGCAGCCTCCTTGCATGGTTCATCTTGAAGTTGGGAAGTGCAGTTATATTATTAAATCGATCTTGGGGAGATGATCTTGCAGCATTGTGTAGATTACAGGGTGATTTCAAAGCCAATTTGTTGGTATTATCCGAAGGAATCACCCGTGAATTTTTGTTTGTCCCAGTTGTTTCCTTCGAGGGAGGAGGTCTCGGGGTGCTTTATGGATTGGTAGTAGTGGTCTTTGATTTATGGTGTAAGAAGTATTGATATTTTGAAGCATTAAACTCTTCGGATTCTCCTATGGCAATGAACTAACTTTTGTGAGGAGGTTTTTCTTTACTTGTTTGAGGTGATTGATCTTGACTTGTTTGAGGTATATTTTGCGAACAAGCTGTGAGAGTCGGATCATATGGATTGTTTGAAGAACTTCGGAGGTCGACAAAATTGATGATTTTTTGGTAGCAGACGAGGGACCGTATGTTAATATTTGGGTTTATTAGAAACTATATCGGAAACTTCTCTCTCAACAACACTTTGTGTGATGGTAAGCCAGTCCTAAGCATTTTTTAATGAATATAAACAGAATGGAAGCAGGTCAGAAGCAGATCGGATAGAACTTTAAGGACAGAGTATGGTGGCGATGGTAGATGAGTTATTTGGATGGTGAACTTTATCTCTTTATCTCTAGAATTAAATTGTGGCAGGTGAAATATGTTATGGGACATAATATATAAGCAGAGTTGTGAAAACAAGTATGAGCTTTTTTTAGGGGGAAGTTGAACAGTTAGGCGAACGCCTATTGGATAAAGTTTGATTTGACACGTAACGAGCACCTGATGAGTGTTATTTGAAGTAGTTTGACATGTATAATGTGTATCAGAATAAGGCTGTACACTTCCCTATTAGTTTCCATTAGCTTCTACACTATTCTAGATATTCGCTTTAATACTCCACATAAATTTCGATGAGCTACAAATTATGAATAAAATGAATTGAAAGAAAAACATATCATACATACATCTCCGAAGAGATCAAATTTCTCTTCGAAAAAACATAATTGACAATTCTCAGACAACAGTTTAGAGCAGTTCTGATGAGAAGTCACGCAGATAATATTCTATAATATTTTCGATGAGAAAATAAAGATTGACTTACGCACAACATCTCTTAGTCTTTCATTGAATTTCTTCGCAAGGACTAGAGGGGTTACCGACAAGGATATGAATAAATAAGGAGTAAAAAAAATTACTATCCAATAAGCAAAGTGACTATTTCATAATGTACAAGGGAGGTTTGGTGTAAAATCTAAATATAAAAGATTATAGATGTAATTTGTAATGGATATGTTTATATAAAATAATAAAGTGTGGTTAGATTTTCATATAACAAAACAAATTGTTACATGTAACCACGTCGCCTATAAATAGGTGTACTTTACTTAGAAATGATGATGATTTGACACTTTTGACTTTTAATAACTTTCTATGTCTAAAGATTATTGAGCAACTTTCGATCTCTAAAACTTTTCTTAATTGAAGCATATATCTTATTGGACCTCTTTATCTCCCTCTAAAATACTTAGACTTATCTGATGTATTGAGGTATATTTAACAAAGTTAAGAATGTGATCTTACATATTCTTGCATGAGGAACTTACAAATTGTATAGAAGAGGTATGTACAAAGTTGAGAAGATGATCATACATATATTCTTCGTTTTTTAATTTTAATATTTATTTTATTTTATATAAAAGGTTATTAATTATTATATAATGATGTGGTGTAAGTGTTTACGTTACTTTTAACATAATTTTTTTTATATGCGACGTTCTTATAAAAGTCAAAGTTTTGCGTTGATTCTTAAAAAAAATAAAAAAGAGAGAAACTAAACATAATTTTTTGATAATAATAATAAAGATATGTTTAGAGTTGAATTTTTTATATGCTCCAAAAAATCATGTATCAATTCATGAAAGATGGTTAAACTCTTAAAAACTAACCAAAGTAAATGAAATAGAAACATTGAAAAGAAATATCGAAGCATTTAGACAATAACTGCTTTATTGCATGTTTATTTTAAGTGATGCATACTATGAGTTTTGGATTTTAGTTTGTGGGATTTTGTTTGTGTTTTAATTTATATTTTTATTTTTAAAGTGACTGCAAATTTGGAAAAAATATGATTGAAAATTAGTGAATTGAAGCAAAAATGACAGAGATAAAAAGATAAACGTGAAAATTGGCTTTGATGCTAATAAACAAAATTGGATCGTTTGATGAATTCTTTTTTTAATCTATGCTTATGAATTTATCGATTTTTTCTAATTTTATTTTGGATAAAACTATAAATATTATTTTGGATACTAATATTTATTTATTTTTTATTTATGATTAAAGGTCTTAGTTGTTATTATAAGCAATTTCTAATTATTTAATCATAAGTTTATTCGGTAAGTATTATGTGAATAAATTTAACATAATGGATTCAATATTTTAGATTAATAATAAGTTTGTTTAGTAAGTATGAGATATAAATTTAATATAGTGGATTCAATTTTTTAGATTAATGATTAATAGGATAATAAACATGTTTTCAGATTTTAGTATAAGTTCTGTGTTTAGTTCTATTTAAAAGTATATTTGTTTTTAAATAATTGTTTTAAAATTTAATAATTTTTTTTTTAAATATATATATATATATATATATATATATATATAACACTAAATTAAGTTAAACTAACTATGAAACTGATCAAAATTAAAAAAAAATATAGATTAAATGGTAAAAATAAATGAGAATGAAATCTCTTTTTTATATTTATAAACATTTTGAATATATATATTAAATCTTCACGTGATTCTAATTAAATAAATTTAATAAAAAAATTGATTGATATATAATCATTACTTTAATTAAAAATAAAAACTAATTTAAATATAATGGTTATATTGATTGTATATCTATTTTTAAAACTAAATAGGAACCTATAAAGAAAAGAATCAGGACAAGTGACCTAACAAATTTTTGTTTTTGCTTCTAGTTTTGTACGAAGCGTTTTTTTGTTATAAAGGAAAAAAATTGTATTAGAGACTTAAACGTCTATAAAACGGTAAGGAAGTTTATCAATTTAAGTTTAGGAAGTTTATTCTTTGTTTTATAACGTCTAGGTTCATTTTTTTTTTGTTAATTTTTTTTTTTGTTAATTTTTTTCGTAGTGGACTATAGATGCTTTGAAAGTATAGTTAAAGGGATGAGTGGCTCAAAATGGTTGAAAAATTAAAGTATGCATCTAGATGTTAGTTACGTGGTTTTAGTAGTTTTTTTTAACATATGCTGTACATTATTTACTATTTTCTGAAATTTTTAAAAAATAATTTCAGTTTACAAGATTTTTAATGAACCAAAGTTTGGTTACCAAACACACAACTTAATCAATAATTATCTGTTGGTTACCTTTTTTATACGCATCATCTTTTTTATACGCATCATAAGTTTAACTTGAGTGAAGAGCATTAGCTTTCCAACGGTCACAAACTTTGTAATGTAGATTTTACACATTATAAAGAAGAGCATTAGCGTTCTAACCGTCACAAACTTTGTAATGTAGATTTTACACATTATAAAATAATATTTTAAATAGAATGTATAACAAAAAAATGAAACAACAGCTATATATTTTTAAAAAAAATGTTATTTGTTGATAAAAATAAAGAAATGAAAAGAGACTTAATAAAATATAATATTATTCTCTTGTTTGAATGAATTACAAAGTGCTACGGCAAGAAGCTATATATACATGGACTACATCTATAACTGATTATGACTAATTATGGCCGTAATCAATACAGTCAGACCATTATCTTAATGGACCATAATTAATACGGTAAGACCAGTAACGCCTAAATATATGATTGTAATTAGTCTAACAATCAATCTATCTTAATGTCTACAGTTACTTTATAATAAATACAAATTTAATTTAATACTCCCCCTCAAGTTGGAGAGTGTAAATCAAGGACTCCCAGCTTGCTACACAAAAAATAAAATTGATCTTTCCCGAGTGCTTTTGTAAATATGTCTGCCAATTACATCTTTGTAGAGATATAATATGGCCGAATTATCTTAGCCTGAATTTTTTCTCGAATGATATGACAATCAATCTCAATATGCTTAGTACGCTCATGAAAAACTGGATTAGCAGCAATATGTAAAGCTGCTTGATTATCACAAAACAATGATGCTGGTTTACCCAAGTCGACCTTCAAATCTGTAAGTATGTATTTCAACCAGGTTAATTCCAAACAAGTATGTGCCATTGCTCTATACTCTGCTTCTGCAGATGATCGTGAAACATTAGTTTGTTTCTTTGATTTCCATGATATGAGTGCTGATCCAAGAAAAACACAATATCCAGAAATAGAACGTCTTGACATACGACATCCACCCCAATCTGAATCACAAAAGGCCTTGAGTGTAAGATTGTTTTCTGATGGAAATAAAAGACCCTGACCCGGTGATTTCTTGATGTAACGGAGGACTCTTAACGCTGCTTCCCAGTGTGGCTTCCTAGGTGCTCCCATAAATTGGCTCAATGTACGCACCGAATACACAATATCAGGCCTGGTTACTGTCAAATATATTAACCTGCCAACTAGTCTGCGATATCTAGTCGAATCATGAAGTAGCTCACCGTCTTCATCGGTTAATTTTAAGTTCTGCTCCATTGGAAATTTTTCGGGTTTTACTCCTGATAATCCTGTGTCTTGTAAAATATCTAATGCATATTTTCTTTGAGACATAAAGATTCCTTTTTTAGATCGAGAAAATTCAATACCTAGAAAATACTTTAAATCGCCAAGATCTTTAATGTGAAAATGTTGGAGTAGATGATTCTTCAACAATTTGATTTCATGTAAATCATTCCCAGTCAATAGGATATCATCAACATAGATAAGAATAGCAGTGAACTTGTTACCTTGAGATTTAGTAAAAAGTGAGTAATCTGCTTTTGATTGTATGTAACCTGCAGTTTTGACAGTAGCTGAGAAAGTGGAGAACCAATTTCGGGATGCTTGTTTTAAACCGTAAATAGACTTCCGAAGCCGACATACCAAATTCTCCCCCTGTCGGCGGAGACCAGGAGGTGGAGACATATATACCTCTTCATCTAGATTTCCATGAAGAAAGGCATTGTGAACATCAAGTTGATGAGTATACCAATTTTTGGAGGCTGCAATAGTCAACAAACATCGAAGGGTCGTAAGTTTAGCAGTTGGAGAAAAAGTCTCCTGATAGTCAATACCTTCAACTTGGGTGTAACCTTTAGCCACCAAACGGGCTTTATATCGCTCAATAGTTCCATCGGATTTGTATTTGATCTTATAAACCCAACGGCATCCGATAGGTTTGTGCCCTGGAGGAAGAGGAACCATCTGCCAAGTGTTGTTATGTTCTAGAGCCTGAAGTTCAGTGGACATGGCTTGGCGCCAGAGTGGATCACAATTAGCATGTTCAAAGGATGAAGGCTCTTTTTGTGATGTTAACAAAGCTAGGAAAGCACGATGGTTAGGGGAAAATCATAAATTTGAAATGTGAGAGGAGAGAGGATACCTTGTAGATTGACGAGAACTCGATTGCGTTGAAGATTGATTGATCTCGGTAGACATGTCGTAGTCTTGGTGCCATGTAAGAGGTTGAATATGACGGGTGGAACGACGAACCGAGATATCATTATGAACGGTAGTAGAATGAGGTATGGTTGAGGGAGGTGAGGTAGTTGAAGATGTTGGTGGAGTAGAAGGTGTTGGTGGAGTAGAAGGTATTGGTGGAGTAGAAGGTGATGACGGAGTGATGAGTGAGGGTGCTGAATTCATAGCTGATTCTGTAGATGTGGGAGATTTAGAGATTGAAGGTGTGAGATTTTTGGGATTGGATGGAGATGAAAGATATAATGGCTGAGGCTCTGAGTCATAAGATGTAGGATTGGGAACTGTAACTGATGAGTTAGGTGTTTGATTAAAAGAGGGAGACGATGATTGGTTTGGAAAAGGAAAGTTGGAAGCGGGATGGAAGGGAAATATATTTTCCTCAAAGTGGACATCACGACTTATGGAAACTTTATAAGTATGTAAATCAAGAACTTTGTAGCCTTTTTTTCCATGTGAATATCCCAAAAAAACACAAATGGATGCACGAGAGTCAAATTTATGTTTGGGATGAATATTAGTTACATAACATGCACAACCAAAAACGCGTAAGTGCGTGAGTGAGGGAGACCGATTATATAAGACCTCGAATGGGGACTTATTTGATAGTAAAGGAGTAGGAATGCGATTGATTAAATAAACAGCTGTTAAAATACAATCCCCCCAAAATTTAAGTGGTACATTTGATTGAAACATGAGAGAACGAGCAACATTTAAAATATGTCTATGTTTTCGTTCGACAACTCCGTTTTGTTGTGGGGGACGAATTGCACAAAACAAGTTAATAAAGATTGTGTTTCTGATTTATGGTGCATAAGAAATGTCCATGTGCATCGAGTAAAATCATCAACAATTGTAAGAAAATAACGTGAACCTGTATATGAAGGAACTTTGTGAGGACCCCAGACGTCACAATGTAATAAAGAGAAAGGAAATTTTGTATTTATTGAGCTTTTTGGAAAAGGTAAGCGTGTTTGTTTTGCTTGTGGGCAAATTGTGCAATTATTTCCTAACTCATTGTGAATACCTGGAATTAAATGTGAAAGTAACTTAAAACGAGACAAAGAAGGATGGCCTAGGCGTAAGTGCCATAGGTCAGATGACTGAGAAATCGTACATATAGTTGAATTATTTGTTGATGGACACATATAATATAGACCACCACGTTGTCTACCTGATCCAATCATCTTCCCCGAAACCAAGTCCTGCAAAATACAATAGTCACGAAAGAAAATGATGCAACAATTATGTTCTTTGGTCAGTTTGCTCGCTGAAATTATATTTAAATTAAAGGAGGGTACACACAAGACATTTGTAAGAGTTAATTTTGAATTAAAAATAATTGTGTCAGTGTGAGTGATTTGCGGTGCTGCACCATTTGGTAATTTAACATTAGTAATAGTGGAAGGCTTGGGATCGTTTAAGAGTGATATGTGAGAGACAATATGATCTGTGGCGCCAGTATCCAAAATCCAAGGACTTGTACTACTAGAATTAACAGACACAATAGTAGATGAAATCAAACCTGTTGCAGACACATATGCATCAACATTACCAGAATTATCAGGATCCAGTGTATTGATTGCTTGTCCTAATTGTTGTATTTGTTCGGCGGTAAAACCTTGAACGATGCTATTATTCTTGAAACTCTTTGAGTTACTGGTATGGATTTCCGATGGGAAATAATCATCAGTCATAGTGATTTTTTTTTTTTTTATAGAAAAAAAAATGTGGTTTTTTTTAAATTGTGTTTTTTTTAAGGAATGATAAAATAAAGAAAATTAGGAATTTTGCTCTGATACCATGATAAAAATAAAGAAATGAAAAGAGACTTAATAAAATATAATATTATTCTCTTGTTTGAATGAATTACAAAGTGCTACGGCAAGAAGCTATATATACATGGACTACATCTATAACTGATTATGACTAATTATGGCCGTAATCAATACAGTCAGACCATTATCTTAATGGACCATAATTAATACGGTAAGACCAGTAACGCCTAAATATATGATTGTAATTAGTCTAACAATCAATCTATCTTAATGTCTACAGTTACTTTATAATAAATACAAATTTAATTTAATATTTGTTTTAATGTAGTTTTTCACTATTTTCGATACGAGTAAAAAGAAAATTATTTGTAATTATTTGTGTTTAAGTAATTTTGTGCTATTTTTAATATATATATATATATATATATATATATATATATATATATATATATATATATATATATATGATAAATATGATGTATAATATTTATTTTTATAAAAAAAATTATTTTTATTTTTAAATTATAAAATTTTATATTTTTATAGCAACTCTATTAACTTTCAAATTAGACCGAACTCAATTAGAAAAAAAAATATAAATAAAATAATATTAAAACTATATGTATTAAAAATCAAAATATATCAGAAACTTTGTCACGCTCATTAATAGTATGAATCAATACTCCTATACTAGAAACGAAACATATAATAAATATATTTTAATCATAATTAAAATTAATCCTTTTTATTATTATTTTAATATTTTATGATTTTATATAAACTTTTTTTAATAATTTTGTTTTATGTTTTGTCCAAATAAATTAGTACCGATTGATTTATGGAAAAAAAATTAAATATCGACTTCGTTATACTTTTATTATCATTTTATATTATTAGAAATAATTTAAATATAATGGTTATATTTTTTACCTGTTTAATTTAACATCATTTTTGTATATCTATTCTTTTAACTAAATAGGAACCTAAAAGGAAAAGAAGGAGAGGAAAAGTGACCTAACAAATTTTTGTCCTTCTAATTTTGTTCGAAGTGTTTTTTTGTGTTTATATATCTTTGTATATCTTTTTTTCCCGTGAAAGTAAGGACCTGGTTTATTATTTTAATTTAATAAATGAGATAAGTAATTGATTATTTGATTTAGTAATTTTAATTTTAATTTAAAAAAAATATTATATTGAACTATCAATGGTATAGTAAATGTTAAAATTCTAACTATTAATACTCGAAATACTCTACGTCATTTTGGGTAACAACAATATTATTATGTTTTTATTTTATATCAAGTAATAAAAATATTTTACCAAGCAGCCAAAGCACTTTAGAAACGTGTATTATACCTACCCTAAATATGTTATTTTGCAGCCAATTTAGTGAAACATGGGGCACTATGTGTGACATTAAGCATGTCTGATACATGTTTCACTACAATGACAACATCGCAATATGTATAGTGATATTTGTCTGATAATATTATCAAATTTAACTATGTGTGACATTAAACATGTCTAATAGATGTTCCACTGGCAACATTGATATGTATAGTGATATTTGTCTTGTACAAGATCAAAACATGCATAATAGCATTTTTAGGGTCGGTTTGATACACATTTCACTAAAATAAATTTTATAAGATGTTGTTTTGTTTTACAAGATAAAATATTGTTATTGTTTTATGTTTCAAAATATTGCATGTATGTGATTCCGTCCTGTTTTTAGTTTTACCAAATACAATTTTTTCATTGTGTTAGATCATTTTTTATTTTATTGCTTTTCAAACTTTAAGATTTACTATCATATTCACACCAACATTTTATTCTTCTTTGATATACAAGCATACTGAGACATTTTTACTCTTTTTATTTTTCTCGATTTCACTATTGGTATAATTTAATTAGTTAAGTTTTTTATATCTTTATTATCAAGTGTCTCACATGATATTTTCAACTATCTCATCTTAATTAGTTAGTTAAATTTCACTGTTATATATATTATATTGTCAACTATCTCGGATTTAACGATGGGTGTATAATCCAAAAATATATTTAGCATGTATCAATATTTTGATAAATTATGATATCCTCTCATGCTTGTTTTATATTATTTTTTTTAATGATTAATAAGGTATTCAAAATATTGATCCATGTTAAATTTAATTTTCGAGTTATACATCAATTATGGCTCCATACTTTAGTTTTGGCAAATATTTTAGCCACAAATCTATTAACTCCTAGAAACATTAAATTGATAAACTTGAATTATACGTTTTTAAAGATGTATATCAGTATATGGATACATTTATTTATTTAAAACAAAAAACCATTATATCAAATTGAAAAAAGCATGGTTACTTAAAAGCATGGTCACTTGTCCATGTTATTCTTTTCCTAAAAAAAATTAAAGATACAAGTTGGTGTTACAATAAAAAGCAAAAAAAATGTAATCATTATATTTAGATTATGATTATATATACATTAAATAATTAAAATCACCCCAAAATTTGATATATCTATTTAAAATGTTTATAAAATATTTAAAAAATAGGATTTAATTCTTCCAACTTTGATCAATTTTATATTTAGTTAAACTTAATTTAATTATTAAAATTTCTATTAAAAAACCTATTAAAATTTAAAACAATTATTTAAAAAAAACTATCTTTGAATATAATTAAACCCATAACTTATACAAACTTTGATCAATTTTATATTTAGTTCAACTTAATTTAATTATTAAAATTTCTATTAAAAATCTATAAAAAATAAAAATTATTTAAAAAAAACTATCTTTGAATAGAATTAAAATGTTTATAAAATATTAAAAAAATAGGATTTAATTCTTCCTAACTTTGATAGATTTTATATTTAGTTCAATTTAATTTACTTATTAAAATTTATATTAAAAAATCTATTAAAATTTAAAAATTATTTAAAAACAACCTATCTTTGAATAGAATTAAACCCATAACTTATACATAAATATAAATATTAATCATTAATCTAGCTAATCGTTAATCTGGTTTATATTACCAGCTGATAGTTTACTTAGATTATAGTTTAATTAACCTTTTACTCCAGGAATTCCTGACTAAAAACATGCAGGTTTAATCAGTTAAGTATTAATTAAATTTACTTGAATCTTCATCCAATAGTTGCATATTCAATGCTTAGATTGCTTGTTTGCGATTAGCTAGGTCTTTTCATGTTATTTTAAGTCTTGAATGTTTATCTACTCTCGCTGGTTTATGATCTGCATGTCGTTCATAGTTAGCAAATTTTTTTTATAGAAGACTCTAATTTTAAATGATTATCGAATATTGCGTGGTTTCTTATTTCGATAGTGCTCTGATTGATTCTTCTTTTATGAATTCTGGAAGATTTGTCCTTCATTCATGAATACTCCTGGAGATGAATCGACTAGCTGATATGTATGTAGCTATTTGTTAGAAAGATTTTATATTTTTCTCCGATCGAAGACTCTATACCTGACTAGTTCACTAGTTGATTAATCTTTGATGAATTCTTCATGAACTCTGGAGATAGAATCGAGATTGGGGTTGAAATGGGTTGTGGGGTTGAAATGGGTTGTGAGCAGAGCTCACCGAAGGTTTGGTTAGAGATGAGCGAATGTCTTGGAGGGTATGAGGCGGCAGTAGTGATTTGGTATTAGGGTTTCTTTAACCTAATGTCTAATGTGGCTCTCCTGTTTTATTTTTTTATTGGGTAACCAGACCCATTTAATGGTGGACTCTTATTTTAAGGCTAATTTCCAGCCTCTTTTTCTTATAATAAAAGTTTGTTAATTAAAAAAATATATTAATCAGTAATCTAAAAAATTAAATCCATTATATTAAATTCATATCACTAATACTTACCAAATAAACTCCAAATAAACTTATTATTAGGAAAAAAATTAGGAAAAAAAATTGAGGACTTAATTGTTGTACAATCAAGACCTTGAATTATAATTGAAAATAAAAATAATATTTTATGTAACTATTTTCAAATTCAGAAGAAGGAAAATAATTAAATCCATATATTCATAAACATAGATTTTTTAAAAAAAAATCATCAAACCTGGATCCAATTTTGTTTATTAACATCAAAGTCAATTTTCACATTTACCTCAATTTGCTAAATTTAAATCATCTTTCTTCCAAATTTGCAATCACTTTAAATAAAAACATCAATAACCCAACAAAATCCATCCATATCTCATAGTAAAATGTTTTTAATTTATTTACTTTGGTTAATTTTGAAGATTTTAACTACGATTTTTAAATGTTTCTCATGAATGTATTGATAAATGTCTTCTTGAGCATATAAAATACTAAAATCTAAACATAACACCATTATTATTATCTTTGAAAAGTTGTGCTTAGTTTCCATCTTTTTTTACTGATTCCTTTTAAGAATCAACAAAAAAAAATTACATTTTTTCACTAATATCACAATTTTTTGAGGGAGAATATTTATTCTAACATTAGATTTTAATTTATGATAATATAATAAAAGAGAAGAGTAGTTACTTAGTAAAATAAACATATAAGAACGTCACATATTAAAAACAAAAAATCCAAAATCGTGTCAAAATGTAACATAACACTTACACAACATAAATATATAATATTTAATAACCTTTTACATAAAATAAATTAAATATTTTTAAACTGTGGTCAATAATTTTTTTTATAGAAAATAATATATGTAAGATCACATTCTAAATTTGTTATATCATTTATGTTGGTTAGAACATACCTCTTTTTTTTCACTTTGTAAGTTCCTTGGAAAATACATGATACTTCTCTTTGTTAGGTGCGACCAAAAGTCCCACATCCCACATCGGTTAAACATGGGAAGAAAGATGAGTATATAAGTTAGGAATACATCTCCATTAATGTGAGGCCTTTTGGAAGTGGACCAACAGCAAAGCTGAGCGGGCCAGTGGGCCCGAAGCGGACAATATCACACCAGTGTGGGCCCGAAGCGGACAATATCACACCAGTGTGGAGCCCTACTGCACAAACATTTTATTCATTTTTATCCACAATAACAAACAAATTAGAAAAAAATATAGAACTAATTTATCACATCAACGCTATGGACCAATGAATTTTTATCAATTATATATAATAAGATCAAAGTTTATTAAATTAATAATAATAATAATAATAAAACCTTCTAAAATTATCCAATCATATGTTATTAGATATATATTTTAGAATAAATAAATTATACAACTTGTTTTTTATATAATAATGTTTTTAGCAAACATAATGTTTTTTTGCTAAAATACTTTTAAACATTTTATTTTGGTATAAAAGCTATATATGAATGAAAATGATTTGTTACAATCATTTCGGGGTATTATCATGCATACAAAATATATTAAGATACAAGTTCATCGGAGCATTTATCGACAAAATAATAGTCAAAGATGTAACATAGATAACATGATCTAACATGCGATGATAATATAAAAACATCCAAAAACATAGTACTCATAGGTCGAACATCCAAAGTTATGATTCTGTGAGTATGAGGGGTACAAAAGGCGATATCGTCCAAAGTAAGGCTTCTATATATAGATGATGCGAAAGACAAAACACTAAACTTGCAAGAAAAGGAAAATCATTAGTACTTGTTAAAACAGTTATGCTATATTTGAGCTATGAAATCTGTAGCAGATATCAAAGAGGATGCGGATATAAATAATTTAACTTTTTATTGGTAAACCAAAATGATTTAACTTTTCTTTAGTATGAGCCGTCGTTTTTTTTTCAATCACTACTATTGATATGTGTGACAATCCATGGATCCCGAGCAAGATTTCTCATAAAATTAGGTGATGAGTCACTACAAAAAGACATATAAAGTCTGAATAAACATAATGATTTTAAAACAAATTCGTGTGACTTGTGCGACGTTTAGCTTTTTAACTAATTTATTAGCAAATGTTGGATCAGTATTATACATCTTAGTTGTTTTTTATATCAAAGTTCAAAATAATTGTGGTTCAATATGATTAATGTTGTACCTTTACTATAAGATGAAAAACTTTTTAATACACCAATTGGTAAGGTGACATCCCGATTGAGGTCTTATAGGTCATCCGATATGCACATACAACGTTATCTAAATTTGAACACCAGTTATTTCTTTGAGTACTAATCATATTATACAAAATCCGTTTTAATTCTCTATTAGATATATTAGTTTGTCAACTTGTTTGAGATGGTATGGCACTTGACGAGTGACTCTGTATTTAGTGATAAGTGTGTCTAACTGATGATTACAAAATGGATTTTCATGTCACTTATGTTTGCGGTACTTTAAAGTGAAAGAAAATATTTGTCTTGATTAAATTGATCATTACCCATGTATCATTAGTTGGCGAAGCTGGTGCTTTAATATGATTAGATATATAATAAACGACCACCAATATGTATTATTTTGATAAAAATAGAAAGAACATTCTAATAAAAATAATACCTTGTGCATCTATAATTCTACTTCTATAATATTTTATAATGCAATCTCATCCTTTTTTGACACGTTTCCCACTCATTGACATCGATCACAGTTAACAAATAAAATATGAGGATCTTTAAAAGAGTGGGCCAAAATAAAGATGGTCGAAGTACTTTTTATACTATCTTTATCACACCAAAATGATCGTCCACTTCTAAAGAGTGATAATATCGTTAAATAATTTGATCACCACATTGTTTGTAAAGGTAAGGACATACCATGCGTAATTTTAGTACGACAAAAAAAAATTATTACACCATTGTTTATCTATTTCTTCGAGTATCTCGTTAGTGACAAGATAATTGGCGGTGTCGGTTCATCTTGAAAGTTTTCACTTATTGGCTCACCTTTTTAAATTTTCTCGTTTGGCTCGAGGTGAGACACGTGTTAAATAATAACATAATCAGAATCATTCTTATCTTTGATTTCTAGATCAAATTTCTATAAAATTAATAATCAACATAATAACCATGGTTTCAATTATTTCATCTAAAGATTAATGTCTCATGATCAGTACGTTTATTGACTAGTACCTAATTATGATCATAAATTATTTAAAAAAATGATGATGCAAAGGATTCTAATTATGGTCCATTATCTTAATGGACCATAATTAATACGGTAAGACCAGTAACGCCTAAATATATGATTGTAATTAGTCTAACAATCAATCTATCTTAATGTCTACAGTTACTTTATAATAAATACAAATTTAATTTAATACTCCCCCTCAAGTTGGAGAGTGTAAATCAAGGACTCCCAGCTTGCTACACAAAAAATAAAATTGATCTTTCCCGAGTGCTTTTGTAAATATGTCTGCCAATTACATCTTTGTAGAGATATAATATGGCCGAATTATCTTAGCCTGAATTTTTTCTCGAATGATATGACAATCAATCTCAATATGCTTAGTACGCTCATGAAAAACTGGATTAGCAGCAATATGTAAAGCTGCTTGATTATCACAAAACAATGATGCTGGTTTACCCAAGTCGACCTTCAAATCTGTAAGTATGTATTTCAACCAGGTTAATTCCAAACAAGTATGTGCCATTGCTCTATACTCTGCTTCTGCAGATGATCGTGAAACATTAGTTTGTTTCTTTGATTTCCATGATATGAGTGCTGATCCAAGAAAAACACAATATCCAGAAATAGAACGTCTTGACATACGACATCCACCCCAATCTGAATCACAAAAGGCCTTGAGTGTAAGATTGTTTTCTGATGGAAATAAAAGACCCTGACCCGGTGATTTCTTGATGTAACGGAGGACTCTTAACGCTGCTTCCCAGTGTGGCTTCCTAGGTGCTCCCATAAATTGGCTCAATGTACGCACCGAATACACAATATCAGGCCTGGTTACTGTCAAATATATTAACCTGCCAACTAGTCTGCGATATCTAGTCGAATCATGAAGTAGCTCACCGTCTTCATCGGTTAATTTTAAGTTCTGCTCCATTGGAAATTTTTCGGGTTTTACTCCTGATAATCCTGTGTCTTGTAAAATATCTAATGCATATTTTCTTTGAGACATAAAGATTCCTTTTTTAGATCGAGAAAATTCAATACCTAGAAAATACTTTAAATCGCCAAGATCTTTAATGTGAAAATGTTGGAGTAGATGATTCTTCAACAATTTGATTTCATGTAAATCATTCCCAGTCAATAGGATATCATCAACATAGATAAGAATAGCAGTGAACTTGTTACCTTGAGATTTAGTAAAAAGTGAGTAATCTGCTTTTGATTGTATGTAACCTGCAGTTTTGACAGTAGCTGAGAAAGTGGAGAACCAATTTCGGGATGCTTGTTTTAAACCGTAAATAGACTTCCGAAGCCGACATACCAAATTCTCCCCCTGTCGGCGGAGACCAGGAGGTGGAGACATATATACCTCTTCATCTAGATTTCCATGAAGAAAGGCATTGTGAACATCAAGTTGATGAGTATACCAATTTTTGGAGGCTGCAATAGTCAACAAACATCGAAGGGTCGTAAGTTTAGCAGTTGGAGAAAAAGTCTCCTGATAGTCAATACCTTCAACTTGGGTGTAACCTTTAGCCACCAAACGGGCTTTATATCGCTCAATAGTTCCATCGGATTTGTATTTGATCTTATAAACCCAACGGCATCCGATAGGTTTGTGCCCTGGAGGAAGAGGAACCATCTGCCAAGTGTTGTTATGTTCTAGAGCCTGAAGTTCAGTGGACATGGCTTGGCGCCAGAGTGGATCACAATTAGCATGTTCAAAGGATGAAGGCTCTTTTTGTGATGTTAACAAAGCTAGGAAAGCACGATGGTTAGGGGAAAATCATAAATTTGAAATGTGAGAGGAGAGAGGATACCTTGTAGATTGACGAGAACTCGATTGCGTTGAAGATTGATTGATCTCGGTAGACATGTCGTAGTCTTGGTGCCATGTAAGAGGTTGAATATGACGGGTGGAACGACGAACCGAGATATCATTATGAACGGTAGTAGAATGAGGTATGGTTGAGGGAGGTGAGGTAGTTGAAGATGTTGGTGGAGTAGAAGGTGTTGGTGGAGTAGAAGGTATTGGTGGAGTAGAAGGTGATGACGGAGTGATGAGTGAGGGTGCTGAATTCATAGCTGATTCTGTAGATGTGGGAGATTTAGAAATTGAAGGTGTGAGATTTTTGGGATTGGATGGAGATGAAAGATATAATGGCTGAGGCTCTGAGTCATAAGATGTAGGATTGGGAACTGTAACTGATGAGTTAGGTGTTTGATTAAAAGAGGGAGACGATGATTGGTTTGGAAAAGGAAAGTTGGAAGCGGGATGGAAGGGAAATATATTTTCCTCAAAGTGGACATCACGACTTATGGAAACTTTATAAGTATGTAAATCAAGAACTTTGTAGCCTTTTTTTCCATGTGAATATCCCAAAAAAACACAAATGGATGCACGAGAGTCAAATTTATGTTTGGGATGAATATTAGTTACATAACATGCACAACCAAAAACGCGTAAGTGCGTGAGTGAGGGAGACCGATTATATAAGACCTCGAATGGGGACTTATTTGATAGTAAAGGAGTAGGAATGCGATTGATTAAATAAACAGCTGTTAAAATACAATCCCCCCAAAATTTAAGTGGTACATTTGATTGAAACATGAGAGAACGAGCAACATTTAAAATATGTATATGTTTTCGTTCGACAACTCCGTTTTGTTGTGGGGGACGAATTGCACAAAACAAGTTAATAAAGATTGTGTTTCTGATTTATGGTGCATAAGAAATGTCCATGTGCATCGAGTAAAATCATCAACAATTGTAAGAAAATAACGTGAACCTGTATATGAAGGAACTTTGTGAGGACCCCAGACGTCACAATGTAATAAAGAGAAAGGAAATTTTGTATTTATTGAGCTTTTTGGAAAAGGTAAGCGTGTTTGTTTTGCTTGTGGGCAAATTGTGCAATTATTTCCTAACTCATTGTGAATACCTGGAATTAAATGTGAAAGTAACTTAAAACGAGACAAAGAAGGATGGCCTAGGCGTAAGTGCCATAGGTCAGATGACTGAGAAATCGTACATATAGTTGAATTATTTGTTGATGGACACATATAATATAGACCACCACGTTGTCTACCTGATCCAATCATCTTCCCCGAAACCAAGTCCTGCAAAATACAATAGTCACGAAAGAAAATGATGCAACAATTATGTTCTTTGGTCAGTTTGCTCGCTGAAATTATATTTAAATTAAAGGAGGGTACACACAAGACATTTGTAAGAGTTAATTTTGAATTAAAAATAATTGTGTCAGTGTGAGTGATTTGCGGTGCTGCACCATTTGGTAATTTAACATTAGTAATAGTGGAAGGCTTGGGATCGTTTAAGAGTGATATGTGAGAGACAATATGATCTGTGGCGCCAGTATCCAAAATCCAAGGACTTGTACTACTAGAATTAACAGACACAATAGTAGATGAAATCAAACCTGTTGCAGACACATATGCATCAACATTACCAGAATTATCAGGATCCAGTGTATTGATTGCTTGTCCTAATTGTTGTATTTGTTCGGCGGTAAAACCTTGAACGATGCTATTATTCTTGAAACTCTTTGAGTTACTGGTATGGATTTCCGATGGGAAATAATCATCAGTCATAGTGATTTTTTTTTTTTTTATAGAAAAAAAAATGTGGTTTTTTTTAAATTGTGTTTTTTTTAAGGAATGATAAAATAAAGAAAATTAGGAATTTTGCTCTGATACCATGATAAAAATAAAGAAATGAAAAGAGACTTAATAAAATATAATATTATTCTCTTGTTTGAATGAATTACAAAGTGCTACGGCAAGAAGCTATATATACATGGACTACATCTATAACTGATTATGACTAATTATGGCCGTAATCAATACAGTCAGACCATTATCTTAATGGACCATAATTAATACGGTAAGACCAGTAACGCCTAAATATATGATTGTAATTAGTCTAACAATCAATCTATCTTAATGTCTACAGTTACTTTATAATAAATACAAATTTAATTTAATATTTGTTTTAATGTAGTTTTTCACTATTTTCGATACGAGTAAAAAGAAAATTATTTGTAATTATTTGTGTTTAAGTAATTTTGTGCTATTTTTAATATATATATATATATATATATATATATATATATATATATATATGATAAATATGATGTATAATATTTATTTTTATAAAAAAAATTATTTTTATTTTTAAATTATAAAATTTTATATTTTTATAGCAACTCTATTAACTTTCAAATTAGACCGAACTCAATTAGAAAAAAAAATATAAATAAAATAATATTAAAACTATATGTATTAAAAATCAAAATATATCAGAAACTTTGTCACGCTCATTAATAGTATGAATCAATACTCCTATACTAGAAACGAAACATATAATAAATATATTTTAATCATAATTAAAATTAATCCTTTTTATTATTATTTTAATATTTTATGATTTTATATAAACTTTTTTTAATAATTTTGTTTTATGTTTTGTCCAAATAAATTAGTACCGATTGATTTATGGAAAAAAAATTAAATATCGACTTCGTTATACTTTTATTATCATTTTATATTATTAGAAATAATTTAAATATAATGGTTATATTTTTTACCTGTTTAATTTAACATCATTTTTGTATATCTATTCTTTTAACTAAATAGGAACCTAAAAGGAAAAGAAGGAGAGGAAAAGTGACCTAACAAATTTTTGTCCTTCTAATTTTGTTCGAAGTGTTTTTTTGTGTTTATATATCTTTGTATATCTTTTTTTCCCGTGAAAGTAAGGACCTGGTTTATTATTTTAATTTAATAAATGAGATAAGTAATTGATTATTTGATTTAGTAATTTTAATTTTAATTTAAAAAAAATATTATATTGAACTATCAATGGTATAGTAAATGTTAAAATTCTAACTATTAATACTCGAAATACTCTACGTCATTTTGGGTAACAACAATATTATTATGTTTTTATTTTATATCAAGTAATAAAAATATTTTACCAAGCAGCCAAAGCACTTTAGAAACGTGTATTATACCTACCCTAAATATGTTATTTTGCAGCCAATTTAGTGAAACATGGGGCACTATGTGTGACATTAAGCATGTCTGATACATGTTTCACTACAATGACAACATCGCCATATGTATAGTGATATTTGTCTGATAATATTATCAAATTTAACTATGTGTGACATTAAACATGTCTAATAGATGTTCCACTGGCAACATGGATATGTATAGTGATATTTGTCTTGTACAAGATCAAAACATGCATAATAGCATTTTTAGGGTCGGTTTGATACACATTTCACTAAAATAAATTTTATAAGATGTTGTTTTGTTTTACAAGATAAAATATTGTTATTGTTTTATGTTTCAAAATATTGCATGTATGTGATTCCGTCCTGTTTTTAGTTTTACCAAATACAATTTTTTCATTGTGTTAGATCATTTTTTATTTTATTGCTTTTCAAACTTTAAGATTTACTATCATATTCACACCAACATTTTATTCTTCTTTGATATACAAGCATACTGAGACATTTTTACTCTTTTTACTTTTCTCGATTTCACTATTGGTATAATTTAATTAGTTAAGTTTTTTATATCTTTATTATCAAGTGTCTCACATGATATTTTCAACTATCTCATCTTAATTAGTTAGTTAAATTTCACTGTTATATATATTATATTGTCAACTATCTCGGATTTAACGATGGGTGTATAATCCAAAAATATATTTAGCATGTATCAATATTTTGATAAATTATGATATCCTCTCATGCTTGTTTTATATTATTTTTTTTAATGATTAATAAGGTATTCAAAATATTGATCCATGTTAAATTTAATTTTCGAGTTATACATCAATTATGGCTCCATACTTTAGTTTTGGCAAATATTTTAGCCACAAATCTATTAACTCCTAGAAACATTAAATTGATAAACTTGAATTATACGTTTTTAAAGATGTATATCAGTATATGGATACATTTATTTATTTAAAACAAAAAACCATTATATCAAATTGAAAAAAGCATGGTTACTTAAAAGCATGGTCACTTGTCCATGTTATTCTTTTCCTAAAAAAAATTAAAGATACAAGTTGGTGTTACAATAAAAAGCAAAAAAAATGTAATCATTATATTTAGATTATGATTATATATACATTAAATAATTAAAATCACCCCAAAATTTGATATATCTATTTAAAATGTTTATAAAATATTTAAAAAATAGGATTTAATTCTTCCAACTTTGATCAATTTTATATTTAGTTAAACTTAATTTAATTATTAAAATTTCTATTAAAAAACCTATTAAAATTTAAAACAATTATTTCAAAAAAAACTATCTTTGAATATAATTAAACCCATAACTTATACAAACTTTGATCAATTTTATATTTAGTTCAACTTAATTTAATTATTAAAATTTCTATTAAAAATCTATAAAAAATAAAAATTATTTAAAAAAAACTATCTTTGAATAGAATTAAAATGTTTATAAAATATTAAAAAAATAGGATTTAATTCTTCCTAACTTTGATAGATTTTATATTTAGTTCAATTTAATTTACTTATTAAAATTTATATTAAAAAATCTATTAAAATTTAAAAATTATTTAAAAACAACCTATCTTTGAATAGAATTAAACCCATAACTTATACATAAATATAAATATTAATCATTAATCTAGCTAATCGTTAATCAGGTTTATATTACCAGCTGATAGTTTACTTAGATTATAGTTTAATTAACCTTTTACTCCAGGAATTCCTGACTAAAAACATGCAGGTTTAATCAGTTAAGTATTAATTAAATTTACTTGAATCTTCATCCAATAGTTGCATATTCAATGCTTAGATTGCTTGTTTGCGATTAGCTAGGTCTTTTCATGTTATTTTAAGTCTTGAATGTTTATCTACTCTCGCTGGTTTATGATCTGCATGTCGTTCATAGTTAGCAAATTTTTTTTATAGAAGACTCTAATTTTAAATGATTATCGAATATTGCGTGGTTTCTTATTTCGATAGTGCTCTGATTGATTCTTCTTTTATGAATTCTGGAAGATTTGTCCTTCATTCATGAATACTCCTGGAGATGAATCGACTAGCTGATATGTATGTAGCTATTTGTTAGAAAGATTTTATATTTTTCTCCGATCGAAGACTCTATACCTGACTAGTTCACTAGTTGATTAATCTTTGATGAATTCTTCATGAACTCTGGAGATAGAATCGAGATTGGGGTTGAAATGGGTTGTGGGGTTGAAATGGGTTGTGAGCAGAGCTCACCGAAGGTTTGGTTAGAGATGAGCGAATGTCTTGGAGGGTATGAGGCGGCAGTAGTGATTTGGTATTAGGGTTTCTTTAACCTAATGTCTAATGTGGCTCTCCTGTTTTATTTTTTTATTGGGTAACCAGACCCATTTAATGGTGGACTCTTATTTTAAGGCTAATTTCCAGCCTCTTTTTCTTATAATAAAAGTTTGTTAATTAAAAAAATATATTAATCAGTAATCTAAAAAATTAAATCCATTATATTAAATTCATATCACTAATACTTACCAAATAAACTCCAAATAAACTTATTATTAGAAAAAAAATTAGGAAAAAAAATTGAGGACTTAATTGTTGTACAATCAAGACCTTGAATTATAATTGAAAATAAAAATAATATTTTATGTAACTATTTTCAAATTCAGAAGAAGGAAAATAATTAAATCCATATATTCATAAACATAGATTTTTTAAAAAAAAATCATCAAACCTGGATCCAATTTTGTTTATTAACATCAAAGTCAATTTTCACATTTACCTCAATTTGCTAAATTTAAATCATCTTTCTTCCAAATTTGCAATCACTTTAAATAAAAACATCAATAACCCAACAAAATCCATCCATATCTCATAGTAAAATGTTTTTAATTTATTTACTTTGGTTAATTTTGAAGATTTTAACTACGATTTTTAAATGTTTCTCATGAATGTATTGATAAATGTCTTCTTGAGCATATAAAATACTAAAATCTAAACATAACACCATTATTATTATCTTTGAAAAGTTGTGCTTAGTTTCCATCTTTTTTTACTGATTCCTTTTAAGAATAAAAAAAAAAAATTACATTTTTTCACTAATATCACAATTTTTTGAGGGAGAATATTTATTCTAACATTAGATTTTAATTTATGATAATATAATAAAAGAGAAGAGTAGTTACTTAGTAAAATAAACATATAAGAACGTCACATATTAAAAACAAAAAATCCAAAATCGTGTCAAAATGTAACATAACACTTACACAACATAAATATATAATATTTAATAACCTTTTACATAAAATAAATTAAATATTTTTAAACTGTGGTCAATAATTTTTTTTATAGAAAATAATATATGTAAGATCACATTCTAAATTTGTTATATCATTTATGTTGGTTAGAACATACCTCTTTTTTTTCACTTTGTAAGTTCCTTGGAAAATACATGATACTTCTCTTTGTTAGGTGCGACCAAAAGTCCCACATCCCACATCGGTTAAACATGGGAAGAAAGATGAGTATATAAGTTAGGAATACATCTCCATTAATGTGAGGCCTTTTGGAAGTGGACCAACAGCAAAGCTGTGCGGGCCAGTGGGCCCGAAGCGGACAATATCACACCAGTGTGGGCCCGAAGCGGACAATATCACACCAGTGTGGAGCCCTACTGCACAAACATTTTATTCATTTTTATCCACAATAACAAACAAATTAGAAAAAAATATAGAACTAATTTATCACATCAACGCTATGGACCAATGAATTTTTATCAATTATATATAATAAGATCAAAGTTTATTAAATTAATAATAATAATAATAAAACCTTCTAAAATTATCCAATCATATGTTATTAGATATATATTTTAGAATAAATAAATTATACAACTTGTTTTTTATATAATAATGTTTTTAGCAAACATAATGTTTTTTTGCTAAAATACTTTTAAACATTTTATTTTGGTATAAAAGCTATATATGAATGAAAATGATTTGTTACAATCATTTCGGGGTATTATCATGCATACAAAATATATTAAGATACAAGTTCATCGGAGCATTTATCGACAAAATAATAGTCAAAGATGTAACATAGATAACATGATCTAACATGCGATGATAATATAAAAACATCCAAAAACATAGTACTCATAGGTCGAACATCCAAAGTTATGATTCTGTGAGTATGAGGGGTACAAAAGGCGATATCGTCCAAAGTAAGGCTTCTATATATAGATGATGCGAAAGACAAAACACTAAACTTGCAAGAAAAGGAAAATCATTAGTACTTTTTAAAACAGTTATGCTATATTTGAGCTATGAAATCTGTAGCAGATATCAAAGAGGATGCGGATATAAATAATTTAACTTTTTATTGGTAAACCAAAATGATTTAACTTTTCTTTAGTATGAGCCGTCGTTTTTTTTTCAATCACTACTATTGATATGTGTGACAATCCATGGATCCCGAGCAAGATTTCTCATAAAATTAGGTGATGAGTCACTACAAAAAGACATATAAAGTCTGAATAAACATAATGATTTTAAAACAAATTCGTGTGACTTGTGCGACGTTTAGCTTTTTAACTAATTTATTAGCAAATGTTGGATCAGTATTATACATCTTAGTTGTTTTTTATATCAAAGTTCAAAATAATTGTGGTTCAATATGATTAATGTTGTACCTTTACTATAAGATGAAAAACTTTTTAATACACCAATTGGTAAGGTGACATCCCGATTGAGGTCTTATAGGTCATCCGATATGCACATACAACGTTATCTAAATTTGAACACCAGTTATTTCTTTGAGTACTAATCATATTATACAAAATCCGTTTTAATTCTCTATTAGATATATTAGTTTGTCAACTTGTTTGAGATGGTATGGCACTTGACGAGTGACTCTGTATTTAGTGATAAGTGTGTCTAACTGATGATTACAAAATGGATTTTCATGTCACTTATGTTTGCGGTACTTTAAAGTGAAAGAAAATATTTGTCTTGATTAAATTGATCATTACCCATGTATCATTAGTTGGCGAAGCTGGTGCTTTAATATGATTAGATATATAATAAACGACCACCAATATGTATTATTTTGATAAAAATAGAAAGAACATTCTAATAAAAATAATACCTTGTGCATCTATAATTCTACTTCTATAATATTTTATAATGCAATCTCATCCTTTTTTGACACGTTTCCCACTCATTGACATCGATCACAGTTAACAAATAAAATATGAGGATCTTTAAAAGAGTGGGCCAAAATAAAGATGGTCGAAGTACTTTTTATACTATCTTTATCACACCAAAATGATCGTCCACTTCTAAAGAGTAATAATATCGTTAAATAATTTGATCACCACATTGTTTGTAAAGGTAAGGACATACCATGCGTAATTTTAGTACGACAAAAAAAAATTATTACACCATTGTTTATCTATTTCTTCGAGTATCTCGTTAGTGACAAGATAATTGGCGGTGTCGGTTCATCTTGAAAGTTTTCACTTATTGGCTCACCTTTTTAAATTTTCTCGTTTGGCTCGAGGTGAGACACGTGTTAAATAATAACATAATCAGAATCATTCTTATCTTTGATTTCTAGATCAAATTTCTATAAAATTAATAATCAACATAATAACCATGGTTTCAATTATTTCATCTAAAGATTAATGTCTCATGATCAGTACGTTTATTGACCTTAGTACCTAATTATGATCATAAATTATTTAAAAAAATGATGATGCAAAGGATTCTATTTATTACCCTCATTAATAAGAGTGGTTGTATTAAATGTTGATCACCCTCATTAATAAGAGTGGTTGGGGTATTCATACTTTAATTAATGACTCATGGGCTTACCGGGTCAGAAACAGGGTCGAGTTCATATACTCATTAGTTTTTAAGTAGATTAGCAAATAGCTTAGTCAAAAGTTATTTACATTTGTCCTGTTCGGATTTATAGTAGTGTGACATGGTCTGAATTATCCCTGTCCGGATTAGTGGGTAGGTTGTGTCTGCAAGATCCGAACTCATCAGTAGCCCATTTTTTAGGCCTTGAAAATTATCTTTGGAAGGGTTAAAAAATTTACCAAGTCAAAATCAATCGTGTCCGATCTGCTTACGTTGTCCAAACTGAAAAGCTTTTTTCTCACAAATAACTCAGTTCGAATTTCATTATGACTGTTTTTTCTTTCCAGAATTCTAAGAGTTTTTCCATGAATCATGGACACGTGTCAATATATGGTTTGACCTCATAGACGTTATTTTTCCTAGATTGTCGCACCCACTAGGTCTAAAAAGTTACCTAGGTTTTGATTTTTCACACGTTGCGCAACCCTTAATCATTACAAAAAACCTTGTTCAACTTTTCCTTTGTAATTATTGCTTTTGACTGTTATATATATATATATATATATATATATATATATATATATATCTTTTTAATATTCCATTGTCTTTCACACTCAAAACTTTCTTAGGGAGAAAATCATCTTCATCTTCAAACTGTTCTTGAGAGATTATATGTTCACAACCAGAAACACTTTACTTAAAGGTGGCTGGTTGAATTTATCAGAGTTAGAGAGAGCAAGGAAAGTAGAGAGAGAAAACTGTATCGCCGCCGGTCTCCCCGTTTCTCCAGGCGAGAAAAACAGTCAGCCAAACTAGGACACCGATCAGGGGTCATCTTCCTCAAGAAACCCTAGACCTAGAAAGCTCTCATTTAGGCCAACCCTTTTACCCCTCCCTTATGGTTCTTCAGTACAAGAATCTCAACACCCTGTTTCTAAGGAAAAAGTTGTTTCAAGTATTAGAAAACCGTCACCATTCATAGCAATGGATTGTGACACAGAAAAGTCATCGGAAAAGATAAATCCTCGTCAGACAACTCGCCAAACCAAAACCCAATCCTCACCATCAACTTCAAAACCCTCCGGATCAGAGGTAGCTAAAGCGGCTCCGCAGGCCAAGCCCTCTGGATCACAACCTTTACCAGATATCAAGCCCTCAGAGGAAACAAGTGCACAATCACCAAAACAACTTCTGATGAACGAAAATGATCAGCCTTCTTCAAAGACAACTGAAAAACTTCCGCAGTGATGGAAGAGAATAGGGAGGACAACATTGAAGATGCCCCTTTTGAGACTGAAGCGTCCGGTCAGACAAGGGATGCTGCCTCAGACAAAAATGGTAAAAGTAAGGTGAAAATTTTCATGACTCATCCAGACTCTCTTCTGGAGTGTTTAGAGGGTAAAGTAGGCCCTTGTTTTAAACGTGTCAGCGTTTGGTATCTGCTGGCTTTACAAAATATCAAGTATGTCTACACTCACACTGCTGATTTAGGTCAAATCCGGACTAAATGGGGGATTCCGGAGTCTGTTAAAGTGAGAATACCAATTACTCTGGAGACCCTCATGGACTACAAATTGAATGAGGTGGTAGTATACACCGAAGTGCTGAACTGGGGACTCTAGTTCCCTTTAGACCCAGAAATTGTCAAGTACTTCCATTTGGTCAAACTTTATCCCAGTCAGGTAATCCCCAATGTCTGGTACACACTCGTTGTCTGTATCATGGCATCTATATTGCCAAAGATCCCCCTTTCGATGGAGTAGTTTGCTGTTATAGCAAGCTTGTGCAAGAACCATCAGATTCCCTTCTACCACTACAACATAGGGAATAATTTCAAGGTTGTGGACGACCTGTTAGAGTGCAAAAAACCTAGGAGAACACAATTTCTTTATGTTAGTGGGATATGGTAAAATGACAAGAAGATAAAGGCCAACACCAACCCTAGTTTGTTGACGAGCAAGTGGAAAAGCACTAGTAAGTCTCTCGTTTTTTTTACTTCATAAACTATAAGTTTTCTTATTCTGGCTAATTTGTTATTTTATTTAGTTCTACCGAAGGAGTTCACCAGGTACTTTGAAGATGGGCAAAAGACTTGTGCAAAGCTCAATGCATGGGCTTCGAAAAACTTGAGGAATGCCTTCTATAATTGATTCAAGTCAGGAAATTTTGTGAGGTCTCACGTGTGGAACACTACATGCCGGAGAGACCTTTCATGGGAAGAGTTTACCACCCCTCCTCCTGCTAACGTGATTTTAAGAAGGACAAAAGCCAAAGACACCAAGTTGTTCTTGTCTTCCAGGGCTAAGGCTCCCAGCAAAATGAAGAATAAGAAGAGGAAGGCTACGACAAATCTGGCTCAAACAGCTACAGAAGGGACTGGCTCGGAGAACCAGGATGGTATTGATGTGGCTTTGCTCAAGGCAGTGGAGGTCGAGACAGTGAGGGAAGTTGGAGGGTCAAAGAGCCCACCAAGGCCTACAAAAAAGGACAGGAAACGCAGGGCCAGCAATGATGAAAAAACTGCCAAGAAGAAGAAGGTCACCTTGGGGGAAGAAATCATCCTTCGCCCTCCAGAAATCCCACCACCAGCTCCTGCCGACCCTACTCAGCAAGAGGAAATCCCAACAGAACTTCAGTCCGGAGAGATTGTTGGTGAAGTTAACGATGGAGTGGACCTCTCTGCCTTTCAAGACATTGACCTGTACTTTAACGACTTTGAGAAATATGATTTTGCAGGTCCTTATCGTCCCTCCAGGTCCTCCAATATAGTGACCTACAACGGGAAATCATTCTCTATATCCGGAGAACATGATGTCTTAAGTCATGTCCTCCTTGGTTTTATCCGGCCAGTACTAGATTTGGAGAAGCAGGTAAAAAGTCAGACCAACCTTATGAACTCTCTTACTTCTGACAAGAAATCTCTATCAAACAGTCTTCTAAATGCTCAGCAAAGTATAGAGGCGTTGAAGAAGGAGAAAGAGGATTTGGCAACCAAGTTAACCGCATCGGAAGCAGCCAAAACTGAGCTTCAAACCAAGTACTCTGACCTGGAGACTTCTTCCTCACAAAGCCTCACAACGTTGGAAGAGCAGTTGAAGACTAAGGATGGTAATATTCAAACCCTAACCAACGAGAAGACTAAGTTGGAAGGCATTGTTTCGGAGATGACCAAGGAAAATGATGGCCTGAAGAGTTAGCAAAAACAAGCTATCAAGGCAGGTATTGAGAAGTACGCCAATGGATTAATAGACTCCTTAGAAAACAGAGATGATTGGATTAAGTCTGACATGGTGTTGTTGTTCCATAAGACCTTCCCTAAGAGGACCCTTGGTCCCTTATGGAAGTATGTGGAGTACGAGGACATCCCATTTAATATATTGGCCGATGGGGACAAACACAATTACTCTAGTGGATTTGACTCCACTGATGATGAATAAGGTATGGGTGAGAGTTCAAGTGCTAAACTCAAAAGTCCCAAAAAAGGTGGTGGTGAAATTACTTCTGAATGGAACAAGCCCTAAGGTTTTATCATGTATCATTTTTTATTTTGTGAACAATAAAATTCCTTGGATGGCCAAGGCACATTTTGTATTACTATTGGGTTGAAGTCTGAATAAGTCATTCGAACAACCAAAGTCCTTGGGTGGCCAATGCATGTTTTGTATTATGGTTCGGTTTAAGATCGAACAAGTTTAATTCATCCAACTTTCTTTTTGTTTAATACTTTACTTTAAATATTTCATGGCTAATATTTAAGTAGCCCGTAGAATTTAAGAAGTATTGAAGTGAGAGTGTTTAATATCTCCAATGACATGTATTTAATAGTCATGACCAACCACCAAGTTTATCCGATCTACTAAAGATCCAGGGTATTGAATAAATGATTTATACTTGAATTGAATTGTAGTAAAATCCCTCCAATTTTTTTGAAGAATATTATTGAAAGAGAAACCGGACACCTCATTAAAACCTCCCCGTGCCACTAGGGTAGGAACTAGTATGCCCTCTAATATTTACATTGATATTTAACAAGTAAATATTTACATAAAAAGTTTACTTTAAATATAACCTGAGATGCTCAACATTCCATGGGTGCTTCAAAGCTCTCCCTTCTTTGTCTTGAAACCTATATGTCCCAGGTTTGAGCTTTTCACAGACCTCATAGGAGCCTTCCCAGTTCGGAGGCAACTTACCGAACTGCTTCTCCTTGGTATGTAAGAAAACTTTCCTTAATACCTCATCCCCTAGTTGAAAATCTCTTATTTTGACCTTGGAGGCAAACCTACTCTTCATCAAACCTTGATAGTGTTTTTTTCTTAAGTGTGCTTTAACCCTTCTTTCTTCCGCTAAGTCTAGCTGATTCCTAAGTGCTATTTCATTAGCATGTTCGGAATAGTTATGGACTATGTATGATTGTAATATAGCTTTTATGGGGGTAATTGCATCCATCCCATACACCATTGGAAAAAGAAGACTCTTGTGTGGCAGCCCGAGGAGTAGTTCGGTAGGCCCACAACACTTCTTATAAATAGCTTGGCCACTTTCCCGCAACACCTTCCAAATCATTTTTAATCCAGAAAAAATGGTCATGTTTGCAACTTCAACTTGGCCATTCGCTTGTGGATAGAAAGGAGAAGAAAAACAATGCGGAATACCTCTAGATGCACATAATTCCTCCATATCTTTGTTATCAAACTGTGGCCCATTGTCTATAGTATTCTTTTGGGGGACTCCAAATCTGCAACATATATTGGATAGGATAAATTTAATGACGGCCTTCAATGTGGTCCTTGCCAAGGGATCTGCATCTATCCATTTTTAGAAGTAGTCAATAGAAACTATAATAGTTCTGCACCCCCCGGATGCCATAGGTAAATGTCCAACTAAATCCATCCCCGATCTGGCAAAAGGTATTGGCTCAGAAATAGACTTCATAGGTACTGTTGGCACATGAATTTTATTCCCATTCCTTTGACATGGATCACATTTCTTCACCATTTCTTTAGTATCTGCCATTATGGATGGCCAATAATATCCAACTAATAAGACTCTTCGGGTTAATGCCCTGTACCCACAATGCGCTGAGCCCTCCCCATTATGCAGTTCAGATAAAACAACTTGGGATTCTTCAAACCCCAAACAACGTAGGAGAGGTCTACTGAAAGATTTCTTATAGAGAATTCCCCTTATCATCAAAAAACCGCGTGCCTTGTATTTAATGTTTTTTGCCACAGCTTTGTCCGAAGGCAAAAACCCATCAGAAATTTATTGAAGGAGGGTATATCTCCAATCTTTAGGTTGAATCACATGTATGCTCATACTTTCCCCATATTCTTTGTTTGGACTTAGCTATATGGACGGACATTCTTGTATGTGAATCCAAGGGTAGGACTCAGAATATGCTATAGTTGCTAGAGAGTCTGCCAGTGTATTCTCCGATCTGGGAATATGCTCATAACAAACACTTTTGAAGTCTGATGCCACTTTTTTCAAAACGAGTAGGTACTTGAACAATTTCTCCTTCTTAGCCTCAGACTGACCTTGAGCGTGGTGGATGAGCAGTTGAGAGTCACTCATTAACCAAACTCTCTTAGCCCCACACAAGAGAGCCAATTTAAGACCAGTTATAGCTGCTTCATATTCGGACTCATTGTTAGAGGCCTCAACCCAAAGCATATAGCTTGATACATTTTATCACCATACGAAGAAGTTAAGGAAACTCCAGCTCCACAACCCATAGTGCTTGATCCACCATCAGTTCGGACCACCCATTCTTTCTTGGTTTTAACTTCTGAAGTTTGTTTAGAGTTCATGTCCGCATGGAATTCCACTAAGGAATCCGCATCTGATTGAGCTTTAATAGTTGTTCAGGAGGCAAAATCAATGTTGTAATCGCCCAATTCTACTGATCACTTAGCCATCCTGCTTGATATATCTGCCTTTTGAAGAACATTTTTTAACGGGAAAGATGTTCAGACAATTATTGAATGAGATTGAAAATACGGCCTTATCTTTTTTGCCGCAATTACTAAGGCTAGTGCCAACTTTTCCAACTTTAAATACCTATTTTCAGCATGTAATAAACTTTTACTGATATAGTACACCGGACGAGGATAATTGTCCACTTCTCTTACCAGGACAACACTTATAGCACATTCCGATACAACTAGGTATACATAGAGCTTTTCTCCTTAAATGGGTTTGAAAAGAGTCTTTAGTGAGGATAAGTGTTTCTTTATCTCAGTGAAGGCATGGTTGCACTATGGGGACCAATTGAAATCTTTAGCATTTTTCAAGGTTTGAAAAAACGGAGCACATTTATCCGATGACCTTGAAATAAATCTGTTTAAGGCAGCCAACCTTCCGGTGAGAAAATACTTCTCGATTAACTTCATCTTTCTTCTAGATTTCCCTTCATCACTGCTTGATGACAAATATTCCTCAAGCTCAGCCTCATTCGAAGAGCTACTAGAGGACTCAGATTCGGAACTTTCAACAGGCTTAAACCGATGTGTCTTCTTAGAGCTGAGATGAGTCTTTTTTTAACTAAGATGAGTCTTTATTGATGGATCATTCTCCTCAGGATTGTCAGTATGGTGAATAGCTAACGTCCCTAATTTCTCTATGATACTTTTCTCTGCTTGTTTAATAGCCCTTAACGTTTTTATCTCTGCTCTCAGCTCATCCCGCTCCTCAACAGTGTATTCCTTATTTTCCATGACTGTTTCGACCACAGGAGGTGGAGTACCCTGCTCGTTTGGATCCATCCGAACTGCTTTTCTTACTGATTTTGAATATAAAATTCAGGCACCTTTATGCTCCTACTGTGGTCGCCAATTTGGTTGGTTTATTTTGGGCTCGTGGTAGTTTGATAAAGTATTTTAGTAAGTTTGGGGTATTTTGTGTTTAGTGTGAGGAGTAGTGAGATAATTAAGCAGCATGCTTGTATTAAATGTTGATCACCCTTATTAATGAGGGTGGTTAGGGTATTTATACTCTTAATTAATGACTCATGGGCTTACCGAGTCAAGTTGTGAAATCGGGTCAAGTTTAAGGACCCATTAGTTTTAAGTAGATTAGCAAATAACTTAGTTGAAAAGTGTTCATATTTGTCCTGTTCGGATTTATAGTGGAGTGACATGATCCGAATTACCCCTGTTTGGATTAACTGGTAAGCTGTGACTGTAATATCCGAACTCATCAGAGCTGAGATAGGTTTTTTTTAACTAAGATAAGTTTTTAGTAACGGCTCATTCTCCCCAGGGTTGTCAGTATGGTGAATAACTGACGCCCCTGATTTTTCCCTGATATATTTCTCTGCTTGTTTTATGTCCCTTAGTGCCTCTATCTCTGCTCTCAGCTGACCTCGCTCCTCAATAGTGTATTCCTTATTCTCCCTGACTGTTTCCACCATAAGAGATGGAGTACCTTGCTCGTTCGGATCCATCCAAACTGTTTTCCTTACTGGTTTTGAATGTAAAATTCAGGCACCTTCGTGCTCCCACTGTGGTCGCCAATTTAGTTTGGTTTTATTTTGGACTGAGGGTAGTTTTGTAAAGTGTTTTAGTAAGTTTGGGGTGTTTTGTGATTAGTGTGAGGAGTAGTGAGATAATTAAGTAGTCTGCTTGTATTAAATGTTGATCACCCTCATTAATGAGAGTGGTTGAGGTATTTATACTTTAATTAATGACCCATGGGCTTACCGAGTCAAGTTGTGAAACCGGGTCGAGTTCAAAGATACATTAGTTTTTAAGTAGATTAGCAAATAGGTTAGTCAAAAGTTGTTTGCATTTGTCCTGTTTGGATTTATAGTGGTGTGACATGGTCCAAATTACCCATGTCCGGATTAGTGGGTAGGTAGTGTCTGCAAGATCTGAACTCATCAAAGATGACCTAAAATAATTCTATCTTGTACCATAACATTTTATGTTTCCCCATTTAAAATAAGGTTAGTTTCAACACATCTTTGCAATACTATATAAATTGCCAAATGAATCAACAATAATCGAAAAACCATCCATGAAGAATTCAATAAAATTTTTTATTTAATTTTAAAAAAATAGACATCATACAACATTAAAAATAATTTGTGCATTGCATAGACCCAAAAACATCATCCGAAATGCAAAATTAATATACACGCATGTGAAAAAAGTATTCATTTGGTATTTAGGTCGAATATAAATTTGGTTTTACCTAGAATATTCACCAATGAAGATTTAAGAGGCATGCCCCGATATGTTTTCGAACATATGATCAATGAATGAATGTGTTATGTCATTTAATCTCTTATATCAATGTATAATCTTCATCTCGTTATTGTCCGTGTTAGTATTAGTTCGTTCATGTCGTTTGTGATCATCGTCATTCTTCCTTTCTTCAAGATAACTTGTACCAAGATCACCCTAGTAATTTCTAAAGGTGGATATATATTACCAACATCTTGTAAATTAAATATTTTTTTCACTACCACTTCTTAGATGGCCGGATTCAGCCGCTTTGTGGTTAAACAACTGGTTCATAAACCTTTTCCATCTTTTATGTTAACATATCTTTTAATGTTAAATATTATATGTCCATCAAATTCCTTGAATTGTCTACTCTCGACAACTTCTTTCAGCTATACTATTCAAAGAAATATTTATAGTAACATGGGTATGTTTAAGCTATTTTAGATTTACATACTTTAAATGTGAAATAAATCGTTTTAGTTCTAATTTAGGAGACTCCAATACAAGTGATTTTCCTTTATTTCTAAAATTATCATCCTCGTAAAATTAGTATTGTGATCCAAAATTGGTAGACTATTCAATTTGTTTTTACACACTCAACTACTATTTTGTTATAAATATCATTCTCTTTTAATCTAGAATTTATTATTGAGTTCTCTAATACATAATATAATAAATATTTAATTCATGTACTATTTAATAAATTCATCTACCATACTTCTTGATAAATAATTATTGTTATCCCCCAAATAATTTTATAAGTTTAACATATTAGACACTACTTGTTTGTCATATACCTCAACTATTAATTTATCGATCAACGTTATTATAGTCTTAGAGTGACTAAAAATGGTCGTCTTCGTAGAAATAAAGGTAGAATTATATGTTCCTACATATCTAAGACAATAAAATCTACTAAGAAGATGAATTTATCTACTTTAATTAGGACATCTTCTATAATTTCCCTAGTATATTTAAAAGACATCTATTAGTTACAATTATAGATCTAAAGTATCGTATTCCTAATTTCTTATAAATTTAGAACTATTTCAAATTTATACTATCACCAAAATGACATAACGATTTTTCATAATTAAAATTACCAATTTTACAACTTGTAGTAAAACTCTCAACATCTTTGATCTTTGGTGGTTATTTATTCTGAATTAAAGCACTAGAATCTTTGTTCACTATCATTGTCTCAAAGTCTTGAAACTTCCTTTTATATGAGAGAACGTACTTACAAAACTTGGAATACTTCGGCATTTGTTTCAATAGATTAGCAAATAAAATTTTGACCTTCAAGCTTCAAAAAATCTCAAGAAATAGAAAATGGGTTATCCATATTTTCCTTAATTCATCGCTTCACATATACAGTTCTTGTTGTATATTTTAGATTTGAAGGATTTGTTTTTGTTTAACTAACATTTTTGTGAAAATCGTGGGTTCTATCGTGACGATCATTAATAATTATCATGTAGATATCGTTAATCAAAACGTATGGTTCTTGAATGAAAGTAGTGTCACAATGGGTTTTTTCCTCGCTATTAAGAATTTCATCATTGTCGCGGTAATAATCTTCAGTTTCTGCAACTAAATTATCCTAAAGACTTCTGTTTCTCCAATGTCAATATTGTCACGGTAAATCTCAACGTTGTTGCGGCAAAATTCTATTTTGGATATGTTTGGTGTTGTCCAACTTCTCGCCCATTTTGTAGAGTAATCGCATTAACTTGTTCATTTGGGTTTTTCTCGGTGTCACTTAATCAAGTACCTCGAGTTCTTGAATATATAATTATATGTATTTAATTAGTTTTTATTGAGAAGTTCAAGATTCTTAATGACTATTTATCATTTGTCAATTTGGACTAAATGTTTTTTTAACCCGTGTATCTAATTTGTTTTTGCACTTCCCAAGTCATTTACCATACACATTAAGGAACTAAGTTAATTACACTACAAAGTTGCCTTTATCTCTAGCCTCTCTGTGTTTTGTATTTTCCAAACATTATAGTATTTTTCCTTGAGAAGTTAGGGTTTGTTCAATGCAGCTCGATAATTATTATAATATAGCCAATGACCCTTCTAGAAGGTGTTTCCGTACATGTCATCGTTTGCTTGAACAAATCGATTCATCGTATCATATACATCACACACATTTACTGCTGCATTTTTTATCTTTAATTGTGTAATTTAGTTTTCAAGAGCGTCAATATTTAGTTGTGTCATTGGGTTTACAAGTGCGATACTATTTAGTTGTGTCATTTTGGTTGTCAATCAAATATATCTCTGCCTATATTTTTCTCTCTAGTGTCAATATGATTGTTACTTACCAATAACTCGAGGTTTTTGTGTGATTTTTTAAGGGCTTTATTGTTGAGGGATCCTCAACTTGTTGCATCTATCATCAACTTATTGTTCGAATATAGCTCATTGTATATCCATGCTATCATCCATGTGAAAATGCAATGATGATGTAATTTTCTCAAAGATTTCTTATATATTTCCAAGGAGTCGTAGAGTGACTCGATATCTCGTTATGAGAAACATATAATTTTGTTTCTTGACTTTGGATATTTTATTAGTGAGATGCACTTTGATTAAAAAAAGTTGCATCAACTGAACCCATGTTGTGATACATCTAGATGGTAAATAAAATAACCAAGATTTTTTTTAATTTCAAAGAGTAAGAGAGAAGACGCAATTGGATCATGATTAGAGTCGCAAAGTCTCATACAGACTAATTAATCGTATCGACCATAATAATTAATGACGGATTGATCTTAAAATTATTCTCTATTATTGTTGGTTGTAAAATACATAGATGTAAATTCCATTAACAATGTATTAAAAAACTCACTCGTCCTGCACGATTCATGGTGCTCTTATTCTACCATGGTTGTTGTTTTTTCGCCTTTAAAATGTTCGTCTTTAAAATGTTCTTTTGATTTTTTTATCTAATCGAAGAATATTATTATTTTACAAATCTACATTTTCTCAAATTCGTGAAGTAACAAAGCCAAATAAAAAACATTAAAGTAAAAGTGATTAGATTAATATTAAAAGAACTATAAACTAATCCCCAAAAATGGCGCAAAAATCTTGATGTGATAATTTACGGATGCGCAAATATCGTTCAAGCAATAGTAAGTTTTTAAGACCTAAGTTATCTAACCCAGAGATATGATATAATTCTTATAATTACTAAAATAGTGTATCTTAGGTTACAAACTTTGATTAGTCACCAAAATTGGTCATATGTATAAATAAACTAATAATGTTAACTTTTTATTAAAACGGTCTTTTGTTGTCCTTGTTTTACATATTTGGTCACTTTTATTTGTGTTAATTTGCATATATGGTCACTTTTGTTTGTGTCAATTTGCATATATGATCACCTGTGAGTGTTCAAATATGCAAAACAAGCAAACAAAAATGGTCATTTTGATACAAAGGTAACATCAATGGTTCTTTTGATACACATGACGAGTTTTGATAACTAATCATGGTTTTCACCATCTATGTTATTACTATCTAATCTATTAATTGTTTGATCCTAATATCAAGGCTTGCTTGTTTATCGAAAATAATAAAAATATTAAATTTTAGAAATTTTTATAAATATAAAAAAATCTAAGATTATAATAGTATCATCAGATGCACTTTCTTAACTTTGGATTTAATTAATTCTAAAATTTAATTAATTATATACAAGGGTTTATTGAAAACTAGAATATTTTTAAGTGTGTTTTACTATTTTTTCTCGAACTGTATTAAAATAATATTTTTGTATGGCTGGTTATATCTCTAGTCCCTTATCATATGCAACTGAGTCTTATGTCTAAATAATCTAATATTTCTTCATAGATCATATCAAAAATCTCTACCGTATATTCAATTTATTTTGTTAGTTCTATGATCTAACCTAAAACACGATCTCTAAATCTATATCTAAAATCATATAACATAAAATCATTGATCGAAGAATTATAATAAAATAAAAGATATTAGTAAAATTAACAATTTTTTCAGAGAGAAAAATTAATTATAAAATCAAAACTACTACATGACTCCAAAAAATTTGTTTAGTATCCTGAAAATATATGATTAACATATTAATAATAAAATAAATGACCATATAAAATAAAAATAAAAATAAATTATTATTTTCTCTTCTAATTTTGATTATTCGATTTTATGTGTTTTTTACTCAATTTTTTAGTTTTTTACTATTTAATTTTGTGTCCCCTTTTACTTTTTTTTTGTATTAAAAAGTAAGTAGATTTAAAAAAATGTTTGGTTACACTAATCACGGGGCATTCCGCGGCGAGAGATTCGAGAGCAACAAAAAGGCAGGTTGTTCCCTTAAAAAATTAGTAATGTCATACAAAAAGTAATCTTATTCCCAAAATTAGAGATGTAAGTAAAATCCATATAGTCAAGTGCTTAAGCATCCCAAAAATTCAACATGTGTGATGATCAACTTGAGATCATAGCTCCAAACCTAAAATAAGGTAAGCAAAAAAAACTAGAGAAAATAAGTATAAGTTAATGATTTTACATATTCAAGTCTAACATATCTTCGTGTAGTGAAATCTATAGCGTAGGTCGGAATGGATCATATGGCAGATGGCAGACTCTAGCGAGGTCGAGTCATAGAAAATATAAGCACTTCTCTCTTTGCATAGGTGGTAGACCACCGCACAGAAGATGTACTTCATAGGTGCCTAATGCCCGTAACATTCGAGGTCCAATCGATGACTCCCTACAGCAACTGTTCCAATCATTGAAGGATTGCATAAATCTGAGTTTCCTCGCACAACCCTCCTAGATGAGTTGGGTGAAGAGACACTATACAAGTAAGTAGTTAGTGGATTCCGGGGAAAGGTTACCAATGACACAGTCCACGACGGTGTTGTAACTCTAGGAAATGAGTTTATTATGCGTGGTTAGTTTTTCATGGATGATAAGCCATACAATGAAGATATGTCTTCAAATAATGTACTTGTTCCAAACTAAGTTGGCCCAATATACCTTAGGCCGTGAGTACTTAATATAGTTACAAGTATTATTTATGGTGAATAAGTTTTGGTTACTATTTGGTATCCATAAGTTGACATCTGCACTACCCGATGGTGGCAGTAAGAGATTTATAGTGTTACAAATTTTGAATAGGTGGATCTTGTGTGAGTTTCTTCTTGAATATAGTTGTTTTGGTCAGTTCCAAAAGCTGTCTTTAATGATATAAAAAACGATGTTGATGATGTGTATTCTAGTATAACGAGTAATACTAGGACCCTAACGGTCCACAAGAGAGTTGGAAAATAGCTAATGGTCATAATATAGAGAGGCAAAGTATTTGTTTCCTACCACAAATTTATAGAGCGTGGAAGCGGAGGACCTAAGATTGATAATCGTATTACATTCTTAACTATTAGACGAGTGAATGAGAGGATTCCATAGGATTTTATCTTTTACTTTTTTAGTAATTATCAAATTACATCATATTGAGGTAGAATTATTACTCAAAATGAACCAAATATATTTCAGGGTGATCACCCAATTCCAGACCCTAAGGTCTAGAATCATAAATCTTCTCTCACACGAGGACAAGGTAACCCCAGACCATGCAATCTTGGAACCCGTAATTTTGAATTCTGGACCAAACCAAAGAAATCTCAAGAATAATTGAGAGAGCTCTTTAAGTGTACGAACATGCAGGATGAAAACCGCAGACCATTAATCTTATCCCATGAATAAGACAACTTTAATGAGTTGGAGTCTTATATAGGTGATTAGAGGTCTACAAGTTTATCCAGTTGGGATTTTATTGAATTAGGGCTTGCAATCCTTATAAGTGAAACATAAAGTGATAAGGGGAATACCAAGATATTTGACAAGTAAGATACCATTATCAAAGCCAATGGAGAAGCTAATACTGCAACGTAACAGGTCAGAAACGCTAGAGCAAAAACATTGATGTTATTGGGGTTATGTTAGAGGCTTAAGAGCTTTGAAAACTCATCAAGAGCTTCCTTAATGAGGTTAATTGAATCAGTTTTGGTACTACAGAAAATCGTTATATCATCTATGAAGTAGAGTTTAGTGATTTTTAGTTTTTGACACTTTCAGTGAAAGCCAAAGGAAAGTTGAGTGATTTTTCCCTTGAGGATTCTAGTTAGAACTTGCATGATAAGCACAAAAATAAAATGGTATATGGGATCCCATTGATGCATACCCCTTCTTATCCTTGAAATAACTAAATAAATTATCGTTAATGTTAAGAGAGTAAGAAATGGTGGAGATGCATTGGAGGATCCAACCAATCATTAGGGAGGGATTATACGACTGTATATGGTTAATTAGGGGGGAGGGGAAGGGAGACATTAATCATATTGGTAATAATTTAAGAACTGATATTATAGATGACGTTATAACATGCGATGGGACAAAAATCGAAATGATAGGATGGATTATCTGACTTTGGGATTAGGGCGATTATGGTTTTCTTCCATTCATGATGCATGAAGAAGTGATGAAATAAATGGTGTTATGCATTACATAGCTCAGACTTGAAAATAGACTAAGAGGTTTCCAAAAACTGGTGTTAAACCCGTCAGGGTCAGGAGCCTTATTGTTGATGATACTAAAGAATAAATTTTTTATTTCCTCATTAGTAACGATTTGTTTCATATTGGATCTATCCAAGTTTGAGATCATAGTTGTGATTAGGCTTCTGATTTTGTCAAGGTCCTGGTAATTTAGAAGGGTTCTGATACCGAGAAAATTGTTAAAGTAACCAAAAAAATATCGGTGAGGGCTTTTAGTTCATTAACAATATTTTCATTAAGCTTAGTGGTGGATATGATCTTGTGTCTATAAATACAGATCTTTATGCTATGTGGAATAATTTAAATTTCCTGTCCCCTAGCTTGAGCTACGCTTGGTGGAATTTTTATTTGATGAAATATTCTTCTTCACTTATGTTACTGAATTCATTTTATTTAGGTAGGTAGGAAACGTTAAAAAATAATGAAGTATAGAAGAGATCGTGTACATTGGGGTACAATACAAGGGAATCTCTGGGTAATCATTGATGATAGTGTGGTAGTTTGGGTAGGATGCCACATCGAAAAGTAGTGAAAATATTTTTTTTTTAAATAGTGGGGTGTTAAGGAAAAGAGTGACCGGGGTGTGGTCCGAAGTGTACGGGTAGTCAGAGTAGAAAAAAAGTTACGGAAACGGTTATCCTAGTGGGCATTAACAAGGGATTTATCAATTTTTAAGGAAATATGGCTTTTTGGTTATTTATTTGACCAGGAAAATTTGAAGCCTATAACAATGAGGTCATTAAACTCACTGTTATAAAAACGTCGATTAAAATCATTGATCTAAGGTGCTCAAAGGTATGAATTACTCATTTGATTCTCTAGTTTTCGAATAACGTTAAAATCACCAAGAGAAATCCAAGAGATTCTTAGATGACGTGTAGAGAGAGAGAGGTGATATCATGTCAAAAATGCATACGGTTAGGAGCATCGTTGTAACCATAAACAACATAAACATAGACGATTGTATTACAGGAGGGGTAATACATTATACAGTCCATAATTTATTCAAAGATAAAGTCAATATACATTAGGGTTCTAAGGTTACCAGATATAACCTATGGGGTGTATGTAATGGTTTATGTTATAGTGGTAAAATAGCAACATAGCTTCATGATGTTATTTACGTTTCATTCTTTAACCTTAGTTTTAAGGATGCAAAGAAACGTGATATAATTTTCGAATACGTACTCAGTTACATTATTTTTCTTGATTGGGTCATTTAGACCTCTAACATTCCAAACTGGTATTATCATAAAATATGAGTTTGAGAGTATATGTTACTAGTCTAAGACCATAAGATCAGTATGGGTAGTTGTAACATCGGGGTCGACATTCAGGATCCTGGATCTAGATGGGGGACATGATCTCCAAAAAATCAGAGTTGTCATTGTTGTTGTCAACCTATTCAGGTTTGCAACCATGAGCTTCCTCTTCTAGTCTCATCGTCATAATATTGGACGCAGGCGAGTCTGGTTCCTTATAGTCATTGTTAATGTTAATAAGTTCCTCACCGGGCCAGTGTTTCACTGGTGGTTCAGGATCATCATGATGATCCCCAAGATGATCTACTCTATCATATTGGTTAAGCTTTGGTTCATCCTGGTAATTAGCGTCTCTACGAGTTATGCTATTTGCCTGGCGGTTTTTGGCCAAGTGACTAAAATTGATAGAGGTATTGCAGATATCCACCAATCCTTGGTACTCTGTCCTTATTATCCTCCGCTTGTTCATGCAGAAAATCTCAATAAAATTGGGGAAAACATTAGAAGCATATATTATAATATAGATACCTGTAAAATGCATGCGTATCTTGTTTGCAGTATGTATGTCGATATAGATAAATAGTACACATATATGAGCCAAAGATGCTCAACTCATTCTCTAACTAGAGCTCGTGAAATAATCCATGAAACTTAACCAAAATCGGTATAAAATTTAACGGGTATTTTGTGGTTGAGACTATCGGTTCCTATCTTTTGAGGAAGATGGGATGATTGTTAAAACATTTTAGACCAAACTCAAGAACAAATGTAATATCATCTGCAGTGGAGAAACTAAAGTAAATGTGACCCAACAGAGTGATCTTGCATTTGTGTATCTCATGCATTCCCCATATTCTGGTTGTGATGGCCTGAGCATGGTAAGGACTTCAATTTTATACTCAAGAAATAGCCCGATGGACACTTTCCCACTCCAATTTTTCACATGTGATGACTTCACATGGAAAGAAAAGGACCCCATTAACAATGTGTATGTTTGTGATCTTTTCCATGATCAAAGACGATTGGTTATCTTGAGAGGTGGCTACGACACTGGCCTATATCTGGTTGGACGACAATAGAATGGCAGTGGGGATGCCAATGGCCAATGTATTATTGAGTATTAAGTTGGGTGTCATAAATATGGTGAGAATAGGGTAGAGACTATAAATCAAAGTAGTTGGATTGGTTTTAGCGGTACTTGTAATATAGTTAACAGATGAAAATAGTGTAGGGGAGTGAACTATGTTACTGTAGGTCGGAGGGCATGTAGAGAACTTCTGTGTGATTAAGTACCAACAATGATAATAAGAACGATTCATGACAAGTCCCCTAGTGGTCATTCCAAAGAAAAAGTTCGTAAAGGAAGAAGTCGAGATAATGTCCAGAGATAAAGTTGGTTCGATGTTTATGGTGGTGGGGGATAGGAAATATGGATGAAAGAGAAAATTACGGGATATTCACAGGCTTGTATGCATTATATGGATAGATATTGTAGCTGAAGAGGCTAGGTTTAGTACTTGGGATGAGTATAGTGATCATGGGTCTTTTCCCAAGCAAGGAGGGTTGATTAAAGGACTTGTTGAAAGTCATAGAAATATGGTTGTCAATTAGGTTGGGCTTTGAAAAATTATGGACCTAGTTATGAAGACCAAAGTTATAGCAATAGAAAAAGTGGCACGAGTAGAAACAATTACATATAGAAGAGACAACGTGGCAGTAAGGGAAAATAATTAGGCTATGTTTAGAAGCAACTGAAGAGGCAGTCGACGCATTGGTGGTACTCGCGGTGGTAGAAAATAGTTCAAGCGGTTGAACAACAGTGGTGGATAAGCCTCATTTGTTTTGGTGAAGGCATGTACATTCCACCGGTCTCAGGGTGCTCCTTAGAAAGAGAGGGAATGATAGATGGTACAATGGTAGTAGTTTGATTGGTTTCCATGTTTAAGTTTCCATAGTCGTCTAGTCCAATAACTAGGCAATCGAATTCGAAAGAGTAAATATCACCTCATAAGATAGCCACCAGCCTCTCAACCCTTGCTATATGAGATTCATGCTCATCTTTAGGGAGATACTCATCGTTATTAGGTAGCTAGATATCATAGTGAGAGGTGATCGGTGAAGTCGATAGCACATCATGAGTAGCCTCCAAACTCTGACGAGATGCAAAGTCATCAGTTTGGTGATAAGTATGGCATTACTATTACGGGCGCTCTACATGGGCGTTATCTGGGTAAATAAAGGTAGTCCAGTGTTGATAAGTATTGTTAAACTGATAGACGGAGTTTCCAATGAAAGAGTTGTGTCACAAGATATGTTTGTGAGAAAATTATATTGTGGGTAGAAGTTCATTAGTAACCATGTTGGATCGTCATTGCAAGAAATGAGGTGTTATCTTCCTTCTTGGATTGGGTCTGTTAGATGAGCTCAAACCTTTTCTTTGAGGTTGGGAAGAATATTTGGTGTTTAACATGGTGTTTATGGGAGATAGTAGTGTATGTGAATGCAAAATGGTTTTTTTGTTTTGACTTGTTTTTGCAGAGAAGAATGTTAGATGGAGGTCTATAAACTATAGAAGAAGGTGATTGCTCTGATAAGCGTAGCTACGCCTGGCATGGGTGGTTTCTTTGGGTGAAATATAATAGGTAATCATCACCTTTATTTTGAATTTGTGATATAAGTTTAGGGTAAGACTTTGTAAATCTTATTACAGATATTTTTATTTAACGAGGATAGAGATAGTCTATGTTGTCATGTAATACAAATAAACATTCAAACAAGTGGCTAGGGAAGGATATCAAGGGTCTCTTTGAGATAGTTCCACCACAGATCATGATGGTAACTATCAGAGTATATCTCATATCCTGCAAAAACAATATCATCGTTGGAAAAGAATGAACAATTAAATGTTAAGAAAAAATAGAGGATGCTTTCATTCACTGTTATCATAGTAAAACAAAATCCTAATTTAGTGGAATTATTTTCCAACAAAAATATATTACTTATGCTCATATTCACTACTTCCAGCTTTGGTTTCTCTCTTAAGTCGGCTTGTCTGACTTCAAAATTTGGCAAAAAGTACTTATACAAGATTATAGTTTTACTAAGTTGTTCCTCGAGAGGATTATGTTAAATAAGAAGATTTCTTTATGAAATAGAGCATATACTTCATGATTCAATTCATCATCATTCTCATTCAAATTTGTTATGTATTGCTAGTTTGGAAATCAATATAGTTAACTCAAGAAAGTTTTTGAAAAATGATCGATAGTTGAAGATGAAGACTCTGATTTTTTTTTCCAATTTTTAACGCCTTTAATTTTGTTTATTTGTCTTTGGTGGCTTATGTGTATCAAAATTAATTATATTTTAATCCAATTTTCATTTACGTAAAAAAAAACATTGAGGATGACTTTCACTAATAATATTAATATTAGTTCAAATTCAATATTTATACCAAATAATATTATTATCTATGTAAAAAACTATAAAACTATTTTAATATCTTTTATTATAATATTGTATAGTAATTTTTAACTAAAAATGTTTTTTTTAAGTTTGTAGTTTTTTAATTATAATTTTTTTTAAATAAAATCATTGTGTTTACTTTTAGGAGACGAATCAAACAAGTGATGTGAATGATATTTTTCGAGAAGTTATTTTAATAATGTTAGCATAAAACATTAAACAGTTTTAGTATTGTTAAAATAAACTGTTTAACTGTTTTAATATTGTTAAAAAAAATTGTTACATTTAAAGTTTTAACAACATTAACACTAATCTCACAAAATCAATTCATCAAGATTGTTAATATTATACGTTTCCATGATGTTAATTTATTTCGGATGTCAACGTCAATTTATCAAAAATATTTTTTTTATCAAAAACTCAAACTCTACTTATTATCAAGCTTAAGTAGGTAGGAAACTTGGAAACATCTAAAAAATAAAAAAACTGAAAGTTGTGCAAGTTTTCCAAAATAAAATACAAAATAATCTGTTGATAAACGAGTTCCATAGAAACTGTAAAATTGTGGTGTTTGTAAATTCAATAATAAACTAAAGTTCACTAATTAGGCTAAAACTTTCACTCATCATCTTCATCTTCTACTGCAGCATTTAGATCATTCACTCGTTCGATCAATTTTGATCTCCTTTCATCATATGTAAGCTTAGTCAAACTTAACCTCTTTACCTGTTTTGTTGGTTACTGACCTGAGCTCTTAGGAGTGGGATCTGAACGAATGGCAGGATGAACCTTATTCTACAGCCCTTTCATATCATTTACTGCAAATCCACCTTTTATATATGAACAAAATTAAGAATAATACTTCTCAAGCTAACAATAATAATTTTTTTCTGAAAAATTATACAGACATTTATAAATCTAAAGCAAGAAAAATAAATGAATTACATAACATGGATAAAATATGGTAAAAGGAAAAAAGGTTCAATATATTATATAATAACTCTTAACTGCAATAGATCTTGACAAAAATTTGAAGAGAAACCTCCTTAAATGAAAAAATGAACTCTTTTTGTCATATTGGATTTTTTGAAACGGAGATACACTGCAAGAGATGAGTCTAAAGTTAACGCACATTTCAATAACCTAAGATAAACTTATCATCTAAATAATAATAAAATCGACCATAAGATGTAGTTGTTCCACAAATATGACACTTAAATTTATACTACCTTCAAACGATTTTAAAATATAACATTTTATAAAAAATACAATTACTCTATTTACTGATCAAATAACCTGAACCACACGTAATATAACATAAGAATCCAATGTTCCGTTCAAGTTTGCACCAGTAAGATTCTTAGCGGCCAACAATTCCACCTAATAAACAATGTTTAAAAAAACATTATGACGATCGAGACATTTATAAAAAGCAACATTTTAAACACTAGAAACTCTCATTTAATATATATATATATAGCCAGAAATAAGGATATATCACAGATTTAGAGTTGCAAATATACCTTAACTAAATGTGTAACATTCGTAGCATCTTCTCTCAACTTGCACATCTACAAAATAAGTGCAGAAATGTATATCAAAGAACAAGTCTATTACTCAAATCTTATGCTTTCTTTGTTATAAGTAAATTTATCAAGTATTCTACTTTAATTTCACTATATAAATTGCTATTTCTTTGCTGATTTTTGTAGTTAAAACAATACCAAAAAGCAAAAAAGAAAGGTACAATATTAATATTTTACTAGTAACACTTGATATATCATAAGACTAAATCATTAGTGACTATATAAAATTAAGTAAATTAAAAAACTACTGATAAACAAAAAATTCAAACCCACCGAGTTATAAAATTCATTGATCAACCAAAACTTGATGCAATATAAATGATATCAATACTAATGAAGTAATTTTGTGAAAAAACAAATTAAAGCTTGTCGTTTTCGCAATCAATACTGAAATCATAGCGTTGGACTCTTATGACACATTTGGGGATCCCGATTATCATTTCAAAAAGTTTAGGAATATGATGATGACATTCAACCCAAATGATGTGTTGCTTTGTCGGACCCTTTTCCAAAAGCTCTCGATTGGTTCAACGAACTATTAGAAGGTATAATTTGAGACTTTGAGGGACTATTGAGCGCTTTCAGGAATCGTATTCTGATTGCAAAAATGAGATATGGTTAAAAGTTATTTGAAAATATTTGTAAACAAGATGAATAAGTTGTCTACATGTAGGTGGCCTTGTTCCACAGAGAATTAGATACCCATGAGCCTCAGTGTGATGATCTCATCCTATTATTGTTCGACACAATGAGAAACATCCTTGCGAGGTCAGACCAGTCATTCAAGTCGAGGACTCTAAAAGAGGAGCGGCCACACATTCAACGTCTCAAACAAAAAATGCATTGGCACCAGATAGGAAAAATATAAACGAGGCCAGATGCGATGATGTCATATACGACGAGATCTCTTGTATTTCTTCGGGCAGGATGAGGGCCCCGTTCTAACATAACTCTATACAATATTTCAAATCTCTAACAGTAAATATTATTGTCATTTACGAAAAGACTATATGAAAACAACATACCAAATACCTCGTCACATGAAAGCCTCGAGCAAAAATCGATCTCGTAGGTACTTTTGCGTTTACCATAACGACTACGGGAATTCCACGGGGAGCTCATCTAAATTGTAAATTATAAAGATGACGAGGGATGTGAAGATGAAAATGACGATGAACCGACATACGGGAGATGTGAAGATAAAAATGATGACGAACCGGCTGACAAGAGACGTGATCAACAACAAGATGATAAAGAAAAATAACAATATTTATGTATCATCTTGGATATGAACACACTGTCTGGATCAGCTAAAAATGCTCGAAAAAGATACAAGAAATATCTAGAGGTTCACATGGTGGACGAATCCTCCCATCACCATTATAAAAAGGGATATTTGACCTAACGTTTAACAACGACGACCTGAGGGGCGTGGTCACCCCTCATAAAGATTCTCTGAACATCAACCTAGACATAAGGGGTTATAGTATCCCGCGTTCGGGTAGATAATAGAAATCCGACCAATGTAATCTTCAAATCCAATTGCAATAAGATGTTAAAAGTACCACCGTATAACTGGTTAGCTACGAGGGAAAATCATCTACTTATGTAGGCGAAGTTGAGCTTTCGGTCACCATTGGCGTGGAAATAAAAATACATACATACAAACGCTCTTTATAATAGTTGACGAGCCGGTTTTGTACATCTCCATTATACGATGACCTTGGCTGCACATAATGAAAATCGAGGCCTCTTCTTTCCGAAAATGCCTCAAATACCCATTACAGATTGGGTTTGAGTAATCAAAGGAAGCCAGATAGCTGTTTAGATTTTTTTATACGACGTCTTTAGCTCCACCAAGCCTGGCTCGATAAACATTAATGCTTCACATGAATGATCGAAAAAATATATATGCAATAATATAAGAACCTAGTTTGATGCCCACGAGAAGAGAGCATGTGTGACGATCTCCTGGGTAATGTTATTAAAGAGACCTTTGTAAAAGAAAAGGTAATTCGAATTGGGAACCAATTGGGCCCAAATTTCATGAATAGATTGGTTGAATTATAGCGAAAGAATTTGAATAATTTTCCTAGAATCCTGACAGAATCTCAGAGTCAGCCATTTCATCATTTTCCATAAGTTATCAATAATACTATACTACGACCGATTCGAAAAAAAACGGTGGACATTTTCCCCAGAAACGTCTGATATCATCGTCAAAAAATTTGAAAAATTTCTCTCAAGTTAGGGCACATCAAATAGTAAAATACCCAACTAGGGTAGTCAATCACATGTTTGTCAAAATAAAAAATGAGAAATGGAGAATATGTATGGATTTTACCGACCTCAACAAAGTCTATCCTAAGGATACTTTTCACATGCCTTGCATTGACCATCTTGTAGACACAGTCTCATGTAACAAGCTACTATTCTTCACATATATGTATTTGGGGTACAATTATCTATGGATTCACCCACATGACGAAGAGTATATTATCTTCCAAACATAGTGAGGTTTATGTCATTAGATTTAAAAAATCTAGGTTCAACTTATCAGAGGTTTGTCAACCAGAATTTCAACAAGTAGTCGAGAACAACCATTGAAGCCTACATTGATGACATAATCGTCAAAAGTGTTCCCGTGGATCAGCAACTTGATATTTTGTCTAACATATCTATCATCATATTCCAACTTAAACTCAAGAGAAATCTTTGAAATGCTTATTTGGTGTTTGAAACGGCCAAAAGTTTAGGGTATATTGTCAATAAGAGTGGAATCAAAGCCAACTCTAAGCAACTAAGGGCGTTACTGACCATGCATCCACCACAAAACATTAAAGAGGTTCAAAGATTCACATGTCGCCTATCGGGCTTTTCCCAATTCATCGCCTGAGCGTCCAACAAAAGCCATATTTTATTCGATATCTTAAAAAAACAAAGAAGTTCAGTTTGAACAATTAGTGTGACAAAACCTTATAGGCCCTCAATGAATATTAACTTTTTTGGAAATTTTATCAACCTCGATAAGAGACGAGTCTTTAATCATGTACTTGCCCATCTCTGAACACGTAGTCAGCCATTTCTTGGTTAAAGATCAAGAGGGAACGTTGTGATACCTAAAAGCTTTGCAGGATCGTGAAATGAAATTTGATCGCGTCTAGGGATGGGTGCGGATATTTCTAAACCCGTAACACATTGTGTATTTATTTTTTTAAACTCGTTTGTTCGAGAAACTACCAAGAAGAAAATTATTTTTTCTCACATCCAAACATGTCGGCTTCGGGAAGCCACCTGCAGATACTCGTTAACTATATATTTATCTATACAATATTTTTTGTAACTAACTATTCAATAAATAATAAAAAATAATAATATATTAAAATAATAATAATAATATACCAAATATATACTTTTGAATTTAGTAATAACTTTATAAAATACATATATTATTCATATTTCATATTCATTTAATTTTTTAATAAATTATATCTATTTATTAGATATATAAATTTATTTTAAAAATTGTAACTTTTTAAAAAATATTTAATTTATATTTATAACTTTTAAATATAAGCTAATTTTAATAATTTTAAATCTAATAAAATATAAATAATGATAAAGCTACCAAAAATAATATAATGAATACATAAATCATAAATAAATAAAGATCGAAATACATTATAATATAATTTTAGAACTTATAAATATTAATCTATTATGTATTAATTTTATTATAATAACAAACAAATATACGGTAGATTGGGTTCAGGTTTATCTTGTGAAGAAATTATTTAAGTCCACAACCCCTTTCAAACCCAGCGGATAATATACTTTCGAACCCACAACTCATCCCATGTAAAATAAAAAATTTGGGTACCCCAACGTATCGGGTCGGCTCAGGTCGGGTACACATGGATTCAGAAGAAAAATTACAATCTTTAATTACGTATAGCACGAACAAGTTCCACGATTGGAAAATTTAAATGCAAACTTGTTGGCAAAAGCAATTGGCCTAAGAGACAACCCGCTTGTGTTTTTACAAGAAAAACCTTCTTGGGACAACAACACAAACGCATATGAGGTTCTGAAAACAAACACTATCGACGACTAACAGAAATAATATTTGTCATATATACGCAATCAAGTTCTCCATACAGAAAATACCAAACCCGGGGTGTTTAGGCTATGTACGGCTAAGTATGTAATCTTCGATAATGTCATTTATCGAAAAAGTGCTAACCGACCAATGGTGTGATGTTTAAATAAATAGAATGTTATTTTTATCCTAAAAGATCTACACAAAAGGGTTTTGGAGGCTCATTGTGGACATCAAAGTTTAATTAGGCGTTTTTATTGGCAGGTTTCTACTAATCTAAAATGACAACCGATGTCGAGGCCATGGTACGATGATATGAGGCTTGTCAAAAGTATGGTTGCATGATCTAGTTGCCCATCAAACCAATGAGTGTTGCCTCAGCCCCTTGCCTCTTCGATAACTGGGGAATCGAACTTGTAGGGTCCTTACTAATGACTATAAGTAAAAGACAATATTTACTTGTGGCCGTCGATTATTTCTCCAAGTGGATAGAAGCAAAAGTCTTACATAAAACGGGAGCTCAAGAAATATGTGATTTTCTACAAAATCAAATTTATACCAATTTGGAATCCCAAAATTTTTTATGAGCGACAATATACCTTAGTTATAAAACGTTATCTTGACGACCTTCTACAGATGACATAGAATAAAAAAATACTTCTCAACTTTTCATTACCCCCGGACGAATGACCAAGCAAAAATGACAAATAGAAAAATTCTCGACAGTTTGAAAAAAAAAGCTCGTGAGAGCAAAAATTTAAGTAACCAAACAAGCTAGCCGATGTGTTATAGGTTTACCGACTGACGCTCAGGTTGGCCATTAGCGAAACTAATTTCTCCCACGTCTACGGTATGGAGGTCATTATTCTTGTATAAGTAATCATATTCAATCATCAAATCAACCATCACTCATAATCAAATAACAATGACGAGCTCTAGTTCCTATCGAATTAATGGAGGAACAAAAAAATCAAGCTCGGGTGCGGCCACCGCACATTACAAAAGCTTAATAAAATTCTGATTCGACTCATAACCAAGAACTCTTACAGACCTCGTTATGAAGAAACCTTTCTAGAGAACCAAGGATAAAAACACCGACAAGTTAGCTTCAAATTAAGATGATCTACATAAAGTCATATTTAAAAGACACCACCGTCCATATCGACTAGCCGACATGGGATGCAATACGTTCAAACATCTGTGGAACATCCATCACCTCAAACTATATACCTCGACTTTGTAATTTAGATGTGCACTTTTTTTCCTTCCAGTGGTGCGAGAGGTTTTTAATGAGGCACATTGAAAGCCACTATCATATATAAAGACCTTTGCCAAAAAATATACTCCTTTTTTATTTTTAATAATTTTCTCTATTATTCTTCAAATACGATTACTACCTCTACGACTATTTATTTAATTTCGAAAAAATGGTTGTATTGTCAACTGATGTATATGATCACTTAACAATTAACGTCATCCACAATATTGATTTCGTTATGATCAATGCTTAAGAAGCTTACTACAGTTACCACTAGAGTGATCTTCACGACTAATAAACACATAACTTACACCAAATATCCAGAGGGTCAAAACACATATCAAACCAATGAGAGGTCATGTATACTGATTTGATAGCAACCGTGGTTAGCGAATTGTGCCTATAATTTTCCAAACCGACATGATATGCAAGTAGCCCTAGTGGGCCATGACCTACAAGGTCAAATTAGCGAACTAATAGTAAAACCAAACCCGATATGAAAATATTATTTGGGTACAAAACTGGTCACATTGAGCTATGGCTTACAAGGGAAATGGAAATGTTGGTTACCCACACCAACTCTAAAGTGGAAATATTATTACGATATGCAACTGGTCATATTGAGCCTTGACTTACGAGTTAAGTCACAATGTTGGTTACCCATATTAAACCGGAGGTGGAAATACCATCAAGATATGTAACTGGTCATACTAAGCCCTAACTTGCGAGTCAAATCGCAACATTAGTTATCCAAACTAACCCTAAGGCGGAAACACCACCAGGATATGCAACTCGTTATACTGATTCTTGACTAAGTAGTCAAATATGTACGTCGTATCACCTCTATATTTATTTGGACAACAAGATAACAACACATTACAGAGCATTGCATGATCTTTTATTCTCACCCTAAGTAAAATAACAGCTTAACACATCAAACATCATACACCTACAATTTTATTTACACAACCATAAAGTTCAATATCACAATTCATAGAAATATTACCAATATTCATCAAAACAAACAACAAGTGTTCAAAATTACAACACAATGATTGTCTCCACTAACAAAACAACTAAACAACACGGTCGTACTATTACCCTTAACAACCTCGTCAAATCATGCAACACAAGATGAAGATTTATGGCATACACTCATACCTGAGTCCTCATAAAAAAAGGATTTGATGTTTCACTCAAGCTCACGTTTTGACCATAAGGTCCTCATCAACGAATGATGCCCTCATCCTTCCTTTATGCCTTTGGATCGACATTTTATTCATCTTCCTCACTTGATGAGAAAGGTCACTCGTCTTTTGGTATCAAGTTTCTTAAGTCTTCTAGGATCATATCATTATTCTTCCTCCACAAATGAAGGATAGTAACTTTCTGCACCCTCGTAAGCAAACTCTAGGCAACTTCATCACCTTATTTTATTTATCCTCCATGGCCTTAGTAGACTTATCGCACAACTCCCTTTTTGTATCTTTCATTGTCACTCTTATCTTCTACAACTTAGCTTTCAGGGAAGCATTTTTAGATGCCAAGTCGACATTCTTGTTAACATTTTCATTAAACTTAGTGGATAAAGCGTCAAGCTTCCGAGATAATTAGATATTTTTTACAAATAATTTCACATTGTGAGAGATGAGCTTGTCATTATGAGATATCAACTTTCAATTTTAAGAAAGCTGCTTCGCATTCTGCTGAACACAGTACTGTTTTGTACAAGTGACTTTGCATTTTGAGCACTAAAGCAATCTCACTTATTACCGATTTTCAGAACATCATTATCAACCTTCATTTTTCTTTTGCTAATATGACAGTTTTTTACTTTAAAATGAAGTACCCCTCTTTATACTTGTTTAATTTCTTGTTCACCTGTGCTACCGACTCAAACATGAACAATTCAGGCATAAATTTATCCATCACCTTAATATCATCTAGTCTTATATGTTGATATGTGAGTATCAATAAGTTATGGTGTATCTACAAACGAGGAAAGAAATACACATGTGAAGATATTATTACCTATATCGCATTATCACATTCTTAGTCAAATAAATACCTCCAATTTCCGCTCAATTTGTCTTTGCAAGATATATGTCATCATCACGGAATCATAGTATGCCATATCAGAGTAATGCTTTAGTTGGTGATATAGGAGCAACCATGGGGCCAAACAATCCATAGGGGGTTCACCTCTGGTTGAATTACTTGAGGGTCAGACACTTAGAGTAACTCGACTATCCATTTTCTAATGGGGCACGCTTGGTTGTGATGTATTATTTGAGCCCATATGTTGATAGTTGACCTAATATGACCGCTTAGGTACACCATAATCCAGATATTTTAAGTTTCTCTTAATCGCCCGATGTCTAACCAATGGGAACATTAACTTCTTATTATCAACCCCGATCTCGTAATCAACAACCACATATTTCCTCTTATTTGTCGCGGACACTTTAACGATTGGACTATTATCATCACCCAGCACTACGATTTTGCCTAGTACGTTTCCATAATCATCAGGAAGAATAATGATCTTACTAGACTATTTTCCTCATCCCTAAGTCGTGGGGCTTCGTCCCTAGAAATTAAACTATTCTTTTTTGCCACTATGGTCCTACCCTTAGCAACAATAGTCAGATTTGTCTTAGGTACCCTAACAATTTTCACCCCCATCATCTTTCAAAGGTATCCCTTCATCACGCGTACCTAGATTTTACTTCTTCGACATCACGACAACCTTGTTCTTCATAACAATGATCGAATCCGACTTCACCACATTTTCTTTTAGAGAGGAGACCTCATCCTCCAATGGAAGATTTTTCCTTTCGACAATGAGACCTCCTTTCTTTAACACATGCACTTATTTTTTAAAGTATTCTTTCTACCTTCGTATCTTGTTGAAACATTCCCACATTATCTGTAACTCGTTTCTTTTGTCCAACCTTCTTACTCGAAGATGCATCATCAACTTTTTTGGGAACATATTTTTTGGGAATGTTGAGCCCAATCCCAACAAGATTTTTATCATGGAACCGCTGTCATAACACCCTTTGTAAATTTTTAAAATTCATCGTCTCTCCGGTGGCAGCTATTGTTACTCTCTCATCATCTCCTATAACGAGCTTGGAAATAGGTCAAAATTTGGCTAGGAAGTAATTAAGTTTGGTAAACAACACATAGAAATCCAAATACCACACTAAGTATGTTGTAACCGGATTTCTCATATCACCCTCGTACACCTTCCTAAACAATAGTTGATACATGTAAGGGGAATATCCACTATATTAAATTTACAACAACCAAGTTAACCCAAACCGTATCTTACGTGAATTCATCCATCTCCACTCAGCCATACTTTGGTGCACTCAGATGCTCCCATTTACCATACACAAGTATAAAGGAGTTTTTCCAGTGATGATCTAAAGTAGAGAGACTGATAATTTGATTCTCACCCTGAATCAACACATAATAAAAAATGAGTTTAAAAATTTGTTTACATCTACATTCGACATCAAATATACTTAGTTAATTGGGAAATCTATGATATGTGAGCTGACCATTATACTAAGTATCTTTTGTCATTCATTGGTATTTAGCTGGATAGGGAAAATACGTATGTATTCTTGGCTTATTCTTAGAATAGGAAAACACATACCCCAATATAACACGGTGGTAAAAAAAAAATAGATCTAATCTCCTTTAGTTTAATAGGGAATTTCTCTCAGCTCAAGAACTCGAGTCACCACATCCTCATGAATTTAAAATTAATATTAAAATGTTTATGTTCCATTTTGGTCATCAATTGTGTGAACCTGGTAACTGACCAAAATACTAATCTGACACCTCCTCGCTCTCCTCCATTTTTACTATAATAAGACTGATGTCCTCTAGATTAGTATATTTCCCTCTCGTGGTAACCATTGCTTGGTAAATTCTAAAAATCTCCTCAGTGAAAATTGGTCACCGATCATGAGGCAAATGTCTACCAATTTGACTATAATTTTCTTATATGATGTCAGAGAACCTACAATGAGCAAACCTCAAATGTCTAACCTAGATTATCTCATCTAGACCTTAATAATTCTAGCTATTTACTACATTATTATCACATACAATCTAAAATCTACTTAAGAGGATGATCGATATAATACTTACCTAACAAATCAATTGCCAACAACGACAACCTGGGTGTACTTAAATGCTCAAAAATGCGACAATTGTTTACATATAATCTCTAAAACAAAAAAGAATAAATATAACAAAGGATATTAGAAAATCGAAAATATAACAGTATATATACAAGCCTTTTTTACTTTTAGTCTGAACCACTAGATATTTTGAAAATCACGGCTTCTAATCGTAGTTTTTAAATTATCTACGTTTTTCTAAGAATAGAGATAAATTCATAAGTAACTCAATCGTCCACTTAAAAATGTGCACGCATTCTACCACTTGGTCAACATCAACGTCTAATACGTTGATATTAATGACACATGTCAGACCTTTTTTGCAATCAAAAAGACTTTACCGTACGTATGCAGTCTCTAAAATATTACATGTTTAGTGGTAAGCTTATCCCATCACATCTGTTAATATTTATACTCGTTCGACCAATTATTTTTCATAAATTAATATAAAGACTATGAGGAATCATGATAAGGGTATACCATACACATAGTATATACTTTTTATATCGTCAAGGTACGCTCGTACAAAGGACTAGCAAAAGGATAGTTAACAATTACAAAACTATAATACATCAGACGAGGGTGAAGAATTACTACTAGGCAAGAACCATGAATGAGACGAGGGTAATGATTAATACAAACTGAGGGTAATAATTCAAAGCAAACCATAAAATAATTTTAAAATAGGAACACGAGCAAGACGATAATAACAATGGAAACGAGTCGAGGGTCACAAAAAATATATATGAGGGTGAACCCAAGTACACGAGATGAGTGTGCGAAGCCTTCAGAATAGTTAAGTAGGGTCAACTAATGATGTCATATAATGGGTAATGTGTCCGAGTATATATTAGGAGTTACGATTAAAATTTGAAACACACTCACACTCTTCAAACATGTAATGAATAAACAATTAAGAGAGAAAGTGATGAGAGAGTATGATGTATAAATAAAGATTTTCCAATGTAAATATCGAGCAAAGTTGGATACATAAAATATACTTCATATTATATTTCTTGAGCAAAGTTTTACTAAATTTATTTTGAACAAAATTGGATACATAAAATATAATTCGATGTTTTGGCAAAGCTCAATTTATTTCTTGATTCTATATTTGTTATATTGGCGTCGTGTTTGAGAAGGAAATCCTTTAACAATGAATGTATACCAATTTTTAATAAATCACCACTCGGATTATCTCGTACACCTCAAAACACCTATATTATGCTGATAAGCTATAATTTATCAAATTCGTTATGTTTGCAAGTCAAATATACTGGTCTTCTGTTTTTTTATTCTTCTTCTTCATACTCTTAAGGCATTTTCCTAACTTTTATGTAGATTTTTTTTGTTTGGACCCGACTTGAAAATTACTGGTTTGAAATTCGTATGGTTCAACGTTATCTTACTTTCGTTTGAGGGCGGCCTACCCTAGGGTTTAGAATCAGGCAGTCGCCTTTGAGCATTTCAGGTCCATATTAAGTGATAATTCTTCCTAAATTTGGCGTAACTGATCAATTACCAAAAATATTAAAAACAATTACCTATGAAATCTTTATTTTGATATCCACAATAGTTGAGCGAAGAAAGATAATTAATCTGGCATCTCTCACTCTAAATCTCTACAAGAATGTTGTCGGCAATTGGCACTCAACCTTCATTTAGTGTGATTCTTAACTCTTTTCTAATTCATATATTGAGCGATGTGGTCAAATATTATCTTTTATGCTAGAATGCACGACAATAACATGATTTTGTATTTCATCAGCAACGACTCATGGAATTGGCACACTCAGCTCCGTTCAGGTAGAAGGCCACATCAAGCCCATCTAATTGAAATTGGTAACACTATCAATATCCTCATGCGCCCATCTAGCTTCGAAGGTGTTAAGTTTTGGATTCATAATTAAAATCATAAATCTTTCACCATCAGTAATACTTACCACTATATTAGGTTGTCGCGTCCTAAATTATCTTGGGTCAATATCATTTGGAACAAATATAACGTTCAGTATATTATTTCATTGTCTGGCTCGCCCTCGAGGGGAAGCTCACCACATGTGACAAGTTTATAACATAGGTTACAACATAGTTCCTGATTGTGTCTTTTACAACTGTACCATGAAGATCACTAATTATTTATTGGTGGACTACCCTTTCTTCTAGCGCTTCTAGGAGGGATGCTCTATGAAGTTAAGGCTCCTTCACTTTATCCTAAATTGACCTACCTGGATACACACTACCAGTTTTTGGATTTTCATCCCTCTGACTTTGGTCATCTTTGGCGTGTTAATTTCTGCATGTTGGTCTACCATTTATGGTATAAGAGGAACACTAGGATCTTCATTGCCTTGCCCTTTATTGAGTCAGTATTACCATCGGATCCTCTCTGACTACCGTTATAGATTATATGACTCAAAAATCCCTTGGTCGTAAATCTTCTTTACTAATATTTTTTTCTTTTGACCATCTGACAGGTATACTCGTCTTGGCCCGGTTAAGATGACTCCCGATCAACTCTTGTTGCACTCTGATGCTCTACTAAAATGCATTTTTTATTTTATTGGCTTGATATCAAGGTATTTTATTTATTTATTTTTGTATTTTACAGTTTACTTAATCTTATATCTTGCGGGAAAAGACTTCTTGAATTATATTTGTAGACCATGTTTGTGAGAGATGTTGGAATTGATTTAATTTCTTTAATTATCTTATTTAATAATTAGACGTTACATCAATTAGTATTTTAGACGTTACATCAATTAGTATTTTAGACATTACTATTTCGATAAATAAAAGTTATTATTTATTGACTAGAATATGTAGCGCTTCTTGTAGGCTATTTAAAGCCATTTTGTGTTGCACTTTAATATATAGAGTCTTATTCTCTCTCTTTATATTACTCTTTCATATTCTAATATTGTATCAGAGCAAGGTTGTGTGTTTGAGTAAAACAATTTTAGTGAGAGTGAGGTATGTGTGTCTGAGTGAAACTCAGTCTTGTGTCTGAGTGAAACACAAAAAGAGTGAGGTATGTGTGTCTGAGTGAAACATGGAAAAATAGTGAGGTATGTGTGTCTGAGTAAAACACAAAAAGAGTAAGGTATGTGTGTCTGAGTGAAACATAAAAAGAGTGAGGTATGTGTGTCTGAGTGAAACACAGAAAGAGTGAGGTATGCGTGTTTGAGTAAAACATGAGTGTTTGAGTGAAGAAATAGTGAGGAAAGTAACAAGAGTGTTTTGAGTGAAAAAAATTAAGAAAGTGTGAAACAAGAGTGAAAAAAGTGTAAAAAAATGGCATCTGATTCGAACAATTTCAGTGCCCCAAGTGTGCCCAAATTTAATAGAGATTATGATCACTGGAGTTTACTCATGGAGAATCTCTTGCGTTCAAAAGAGTATTGGTGTGTGATTCAACCAGGTCGCCAGGAACCTGGAGAAGGTGAAGTGTTGACGGCAGTGTAGCGAAAGATGTTGGATAAATCTAGGTTTAAATATTTGAAGGCAAAAAATTACTTGTTTTTCCATCAACAAGACTATTTTGAAGACAATTACTCAAAAGCAGACATCCAAACAAGTTTGGGAAGCAATGAAGACCAAGAATCATGGTAATGAAAGAGTGAAGCGTGCTCAAATCCATAGGCTTCGAAGATTGTTTGAAACAAATGAGATGAAGAAGGGTGAGACAATGACATATTATTTTGGAAGAGTTATGGTCATAGCAAATAACATGAGAAACTGTGGAGAAGACCTGGAAGATAAAAAGATTGTTGAGAAAATCCTATGCACGATGACAAATGATTTCAATTATATTGTATGTTTAATTGAGGAGTCAAAAGATATTGATAAAATGACAGTCGATGAGTTGCAAAGCTCATTACTTGTTCATGAACAGAAGCTACGACGCAAGGTCTCTGAAGAACAAGTACTGAAAGTCGAGGGTGATTGCAGTTGTGGACAAAGCAATGGAAGAAGTAATTTTGGAAGAGGGGGAAGTAATTTCTCAAAAGACGGAAGAAGAGGTGGAAGAGGATGGAGATTATCAATATGAGTGCCCAAATAGAGAAAAAGAGCAAATTATGTCGAGTTCAATGAATGAGACAGTGACTTTTAATGGCTCATATGAATATCAAAGAGGTTGAAGATAAATGGGTTTGTTTTATCGATTCTGGTTGCTCAAATCATATGACAGATAAGAAAGATTGGTTTGTTGAGCTTAATGAAAACTTTAGACATGGAGTAAAACTATGGAATAGCTCACGAATGGAGGTGATGGGAAAATGAAATGTGAAGTTTGAAGTCGAAGTACTGACCCAAATATTAACAGATGTGTTTTTTGTTTCAGAATTGACTAATAATCTACTGAGTGTTGGGCAACTTCAAGAAAGGGGTTTAACTATTTTGATAGACCAATGAGCATGAAAAATTTACTATTCTCGTAAAGGTTTGATTATAAACTCTACAATGACAAGAAATCGCATGTTCACTATATTTGTAATTAGAAAGTCTGGTCTAAATAGGTGTCTGAAAGTAGAAGATGATGAGTCATCCGATTTATGGCACAAGTGTTATGGGCATTTGAGTAACACATACATTAAGGCTATGCAAAAAAAAATCAAATGGTAAAGGGATTACCTCAAATGAAATAGGCAACGAAAGTGTGTGAAGTATGCAATATTTGAAAGCAACATCGGGAAATCATGTCAAAGAAAAGTCGGTGGCGAGCAATAGAGAAATTGAAGCTTGTTCATGCAGACTTATGTGGGCCGATATCTCTTACTTCTCAGAGTAGAAAAGGTATATATATATATATTCTTGTTGGTAGATGATTATAGTCGCAAAATTTAGATATAATTTTTGTAAAAAAAATGAAGCTTTTGTTGTTTTTAAAAACTTCAAAAGCCTTATAAAAATGAAGCTGGAAAATTTATATGTTGTCTGAGAACTGATAGAGTAGAAGAGTTTACTTCAAATAGATTTAACCAATTTTGCGAAGAAAATAGAATCAGAAAACAACTAATTTTTGCGTGCACTCCTCAACAAAATAGAATAGTCGAGAGACTAAATTACACAATCATAAACATGGTCAGATGTCTACTCGCACAAAAGAGCATGCCAAATAATTTTTGGGCTGAGGCAATTAAGTGGACGTGTCATGTGTTGAACAGAAGTATGACAAGTGCCATAAGTGATATAGTTCCAAAAGAGGGCTAGATTGGAATTAAACCAAGTGTGAGCTATTTCAGAATTTTTGGTTGCATAGGTCATGTGCACATCCCTGAACAACGTAGAATAAAACTAGATAACATGAGCCATAAGTGTGTTTTACTTGGAGTAAGCGAGAAATCAAAGACATGCCGCATTTATGATCCAACTTTAAGGAAAATTGTCATTAGTCGGGATGTAATATTTGAAGAAAAGGAGAAGTGGGATCGGAATGTTTATGTAGAAAAATCATATGATAGTCTTGAATGGAAAGAAGAAGACACTATTAGAGAGGAAAATGATGAAGAAATCAAAGTTGTTGATGAAGATGTCATTGGTGAAAATAATGTCATGTCACCTCAACTTGAAACACATCAGATAAGAAGTCATAGAGCACCGATATGGATGCAAGATTATGAAAGTGAAGAAAGGATTTCAGATGAAAAGGCTGAAGTACAAATGGCATTGGCGTTATTTATGTCCTATGTTGATCTGATGCGTTTTAAATAAGTTTTCAAAGAAACAAAGTGGATTGAAGCAATAAAATGTAAAATAGAAGCTATTGAGAAAAACAACAAATGGGTAGGGGTGAGATTCGGTCAGTTCGGTCGGTTTTTTTAAATTCTAAGACCAAACCGAAATAATTCGGTTTGTATATTATTAAACCTATTTAGTAATAAAAAAAATTGATTTTTTTTGTTTCGTTTTGTTCGGTTGTGGTCGGTTTCGGTCAGTTTCGGTCGGTGCGGTTCGGTGCGGTTCAGTGCGTGTAGATTAATTAAAATATGGGTTATTTATACAAAAGAAACCATTTTGGTATCTCCACCCATAAGGTTATAGAAAATACGGGAGCACATTATAGTATTGGTGTAGCAGTACTATTGTTCAGCAATCTCTTCATGGTATACTTGGTTTTCTCACAAACCATGGCTGGTCCACAAATACAAAACTATTCTTAAAAGTAGTAGATATAAAACCTTTGTGATACAGTCTACATGTTTTTATTTTTGACTGAAATCGTGATTTTCTTAAAAAAAATATGCTCAACAGTTATACTTCAGTCTAATCCCATTACCCAATTCCGCAATTTCTACGATCTAAACGACGGCTCTGACTTTTATCCAGTCACAAGTACAAACATAAGCAGATAAACTAAATTTTGGTTCGAAATTTGTGGGGATAAGAACCGCTGTCACCGCTTGAACTATTGTCTTTCCAAGAAGCTTGCCACTACTTGTCATAAAGAACAACTTCATTACCAAGTTTTTTAAAGTTTTCTAGATCATCCGTTCGTCTGAAAACAGCAATGCCAGTGATTGTAGTAAACATAGCTGCTTTGCATATGAAATATCCTGTTTGGACTACAACACCAAGTCATGTAAGCGCGTCTACAATGTACGACATGAAAAATCCAATCATAGCAGCTCTACTTGTAAATATGTGTATAAATATTCATGATTCATTTTCAAAAGATATCTATAATAATAAGGGTATTCATGATTCATTTTCATAAGGCTGTTTTCTACTACGTATCTCAATCAAGAGTCGGGAATCCGATTAAAATTGAACACTGTCCTGACCCAGCTGATGGCAATATTTCACACCCAAACACAAACCAACAAATTCTGCAGCTATGGAAGCTGTATAACCTGCAATAGTGAAAGCAACTAGAATAAAAGAACCTATTCTAACTCATAGCACAATTCAGACTCCCTCATAACCTTCACAAAATAAGCATTTGGACAGAAACCAATAATATAGTATGAAATACAAAGGCACTGCTTCTAATCGTTCAAAAGCTTTAGAAAACTTTTCAGATCTTTCCAACATCATATAAGTATAATTTCATCTAGTCGGCACATCCAAACAAACCATGCTTTTACATTCAATTTTTTCTTTTTCAGCACAAAATTTGAAGATTTTGAACCTTTGTGGGGAAGATCTCACATACCTCACTGCATTTCTTACTCGAGCGACCGAGTCATGCATCTCTTTCAATCCATCACGAACAACAAGATTCAAAATATGGATGCAACATCTCATATGCAAGAATTCATGTTCAAAAATAGTATATCTTCTATACTTAGTCTTGCTTTTAATAAATTCAATAACCTTGTTATTTGAACTTGCATTATCAACTGTGAGAGTAAGAATTTTATCAATCCTCCATTCAAGCAAACACATCTCAATAACCTTTCCCAAATCCTCACCTTTATGACTTTCAACTATACAAAAGTTCAAAAATCTTTTATGTAGTTTCCAATCAGCATCTATAAAGTGAGTGGTGAGACACATGAAATTCAAATTTTGTATAGATGTCCATGTATCTGTAGTTAAACATACTTGTTGCCCTAACATGGCTGCTTTTAACTTTTTTCCCCCTCTACGAAAACATTGAAACAATCTTTTGTAATTGTAAACCGAGATGGAATACTTGTCCACTTTAGTTGAGCAACAAGCATAAAGTTTTTAAAGCCCTCGCCGTCTACAAATTTAAAGGGCAATTCATCTAATATAACCATTTTGGCTAAGGCTTTTCTACAAGCTTCCGCACTAAAAAAACAGCTACAAGTTCACTTCGGTTATCTCCTTCTCTCACTTTAATCCCTAAAGTAGTTTGATTCTTATCAAGATTTCAAAATGAATAATTTTTACATTGGTTTTTTTTATGGTTTCCTAAAGTGGACGTTCCATTTTGTTTGGGATCAAAATTATAGATTTTCTTGCAATAGTTACATGCAGCAGTACGGATATCGTTAGGATTTTTACGTTCAATTTCGGTAAAATGATCCCACACAAATGATATTTTCCTATTCTGACCAGCAATAACGGCATCGGTGCTAACCTCTTCCATATCATTAGTTTTTCTATGATGGATTCTATGATTACCTTGAACGTTTTGACCAGCAATAACAGCATCGACGTTTTCTTGATTTGCGCTTTCTACATTTGTAACTTCATTTTCCCCGGCCATCTTAGTTAATCTGCACTGAGCAGATGTAAAAATCAAATGACAAAAATATAAATTAAAGGAACACAACAAATAACAAAATAAGGAATAAGAATTTGTTTTAACAAACATTAAACAAATGTTAATAAATCCTCAAATTGAAAACAAAACAGAAACAGGAGACCTAGACTCAATATCTGATATTTCAAAACCTAAGGACTCTGATTCAGCCAAGTTCGAAATAAAGCGCAGATATTTCAAAACCTAAGGACTCTGATTTAGCCAAGTTCCAAATAAAGCGCGATTACGAGGAGTTTAAAGCTGAATCAAATACGTCTAATGATAATATAAAAAAGCTAGACAAGGCTTCTGCTAAATAGAAGAATGTCGTGTTAATATCTCTACTACTGCCAGTCTGCCACTGCCTTACTTGCCGTTCTCCGACCTTTACCGACGAAAACTAATTGTTAGTCTCTTAAGTAATTATTTTACTATAGATGTATTATATTGTCCGATATATAGGATAAAGAGAAAGAACAGTCTGATAATATTGGAAGGAAACAAACCTGATACTTAGATCTTTTATTTAAAGAAGTTAAATTCTACTCAAACTTACACACAAAATTAGAAAGGACTAAAAAGAAAAAAACTTGATACTTTCATATCACATACTAAGATTCGGGCCTCCTAAACTATTCTTATCAAAACTAAAAAACTATAGCTAGCATACAGCTTTAACTACGAGTCTGACATCATCCGTAGACACCGACTGGTTTACCATAGCTGGCAAACTGGATTTTAGAAATAGGGCGGTCATGGCAGGACAGGTTCATAGTATTGTTATAAGGATAAAATTTAAATTTACAACTACTATATATATTTGTTACAACAAATACTAAGTAGACGCACATATCCAACTTCTTTGGACAAGTACTTTTCATAGGTTAACAGAGAAAAGAGGACTTGCATAAATCCATATAAACCTAACAGTTGGAGAAATAAAGGTAGGAGTCTGAGGCAGCCACCTGTTCAGAGTATTTACGTTCAAAATCTAAGCTAACAAAGTACACACTTTTTCATGTAGTTACATGGCCGCAAAATTTATACAACTCTCTACAATTTGGTGGAGCAGTACATATATATGGGGAAGACTAAAAGCGAAAAGATGATCTAATATCCGTTATCAGTTGCACAAAAAATCATATATTTTAGAGCACAGGTTCAGAGCTGCATTTGTCTATCGGGGCGATGACACTAGGCCAGTAACGACCGATGGTCTGTTCGTTGTCCCTGGACTACTTCTACTGCCCCTTAAATGCTTATTTTCTGTTATGTTTCTAAATAACTAGATTAACATCTATTACTTCTCTTTTATTCTACTCATCTCCCTTTAATAGTTTAGTTTGGTTTCAAATAGTACAAGACACTACCGTTGCAGTTATGAAAGTCTTGCTACTGCTTCAAGCTATGTGGCCGATAGTTTAGAAACGTGACAACCGATAAATCAATACCGAGAGATTACAAACATCTTAAAAGAACTTATACAATCAAATCTATTCACAAAAAAAATTCGGACAGAGCTGTACTTGAAGGCTACCTCATATAAAAACAATGAATTGGATCCAAATGCGAACAAGACATCAGGCACACCTGTGATAGATTTGCGCCACATTGATGAATTTGCGTTATATTAGACGTTTTAGTAGCTAACATCTTCTGTCTCATAGATTACACAGTTACTAGAATAGTGACACACCTGCGTGTTATATTATGGTGGTTTGGGATGTGGTAATTCTACAGTTTTTCATTGAAATAATTATGGTCTCAATAATTTTCAAGTACAAACTGACCTTCAGATCTAATGATAAGTTGCAACTTGGATAACTTCTTTCGACCTTCACACGAGCTCGAGCAGCCCTAGTTGCAGCCGCTAAGTAATTAGGCTCGTCCAAGATACTTTTGGTTTCCTTATTAACAATGTTTACTCAAAACAGACTTCAACTAGATAACACGCAAAAACACCATAAGAGACAACAAAGAACAATTATCTGAAACTCGATCCAATATATTTCTCGGTGTATCAAAAACCCTAACTCAAGAGCAGTTTTATTGACACTTACCCGATACGAGAAAATTTCTCCTAACTAATAGGCTCTGGTTGGCATTGAGAATTCGATATGAAAGAGAAACGAAAAAACCCTAGCTAGCAGGCCCTGGTAGTGGTTGGCAATTTGGAATTCGAGATGAAAGAGAAATGAAAAAAAAAGAAAAAGAAAAAAAACAATTACAGCCAGGATTCGTACCCCAGGCGTTTATAATAAAAGATCTTAAGTTGTAAGTGTACAATCACTAGGCCAAAGGTGGAGACAGTGCTTATATCAAATACAGTCTATATATTAACATATACAATATATTCTCTAGATTCGACCGAATTAAATTCGATTTAAGAAATTAAAACCGAAACCGAAATCTAGTTTTGAAAAACCGACCAAACCGACCCATTTTTGTTTGGTTTGGTCGGTCGATTCGGTTTTTTCGGTTTTTGCTCACCCCTACAAATGAGAACTTGTAGCTCTCCCTGCTAATTTAAAGAAAGTCGGGGTTAAATGGGTTTTCAAGACTGGATTAAATGAATATGGAGAAGTGGATAAATACAAAGCAAGATTGGTGGTGAAAAGATATGCACAAGAAGAAGGCATTGACTATGATGAAGTCTTTGCACCGGTTGCAAGATGTGATACAATCATAATTTTATTGGTTGTTGATGCACAAACAAGTTGGAAAGTATATCAATTCGATATAAAAAATGCTTTCTTATATGGAGAATTGAAAGAAGTTGTGTATGTGGATCAACCATGGGGTTTTGTCAAAAAAAGTGAAGAAGATAAAGTATATAAACTCAAGAAAGATTTATATGGTTTAAAGCAAGCTCCCTGAGCTTCGTTTTGTCGAGTAAATGGGTATTTCAAGCAAAAGGATTCGATAGAAGTAGTCATGATCACACATTATTCATTAAGAGGGAAGGAGTGAAGTATATCACGGTAAGTCTTTATGTAGATGATTTAGTTTTAACTATAAATGATGAACAGTTAATTGAAAAGTTTAAGTTGTCAATGACACGAGAATTCGAGATGACTGATCTTGGTTTGATGAGGTTCTTTCTTGGTGTTGAAATTCATCAAAACCAATATGGGATTCACATAAGACAAAAAAGTATGCTCATTAGGTGCTGGAAAGGTTTGACATGACAGACTATAATTCAGTAAAAAAATCTCATTGTCTCGGGTTCTAAACTCTCAAAGGAAGGGTTGTCTAATGTACCTCATAGTTACAAGACCTGACATGATGTATATGGTCTTTTTATTTTCTCGGTTCATGGCCAAACCAATGGAGGAATATATGCATGCAGCTAAAAGAGTTCAATGATACTTAAAATGTACAATGGAGTTTGGAATTTTTTATTAAAGAGGATCAGAGATGAAGGTGAAAGCATACACAGACAATGATTATGCTGGTGATCTCGATGATAGAAAAAGTACTTCAGATTATCTCTATTGTGACAACACTTCTTCAATCAAACTCTCGAAGAATCCGGTGATGCATATGCACACGAACCATATCGATGTTAGGTATCATTATCTACGAGATCTTACAAATCAAGAAGTTGTGAAGCTGGTTTATTGTGGAACAGAAGAACAAGTTGTAGATATAATGACCAAGTCAATGAAACTTGAGACGCGTGTTAAGTGTCGAAGTTCACTTGGAGTGCAAGCACTAGAAGATTAAACTGATTGCTTTTTAGACATATCTAGTTTAACAGAGGGATTTGTTGAAATTGATTTAATTGTTTTAATTATCTTATTTAACAATTAGACGTTACATAATTAGTATTTTAGACGTTACTATTCTCGTCAATAAAAGCTATCATTTATTGACCGGAATATGTAACACTTCTTGTATGCTATTTAAAGCCATTTTTGCTGTTATCTAACCGAATCTTATTCTCTATATATTACAATTTGATATTCTAACATGAGAATATTCCAAATAACTATAAAACAACTATTTTTATTTATTATTTATTATTTTATTTATTTATTGTTAGCATATATTAGTAAAATAAAGATAGAGTTTTTTTAAAAAAAAATTAAAAATAATTTTAGAATCATTTAAGTAAAAGTAAAATGTATAAAAGTTCTTTTTTGTCTCAGATATAGAATTTTGTCATGTTTGAATTTGTTTTCATAACTAAATCAACATATACTCTTGCAGTATGTTATTATTATCTATCGATTTTAATTTTAAAGAATTTTTTGTTTGTTTTGAAATTTAGCATATATATTAAAATATATGTGGGGGAATATCCTTCATAAAAATTTGAAAATATTTCCTTTATATTCAAGTAATGTTATATAATACAATTGAATTTTAAAAAATTAATTTATTTTGAATTGATATAACATTGAGAGTTTTAATAAATTGTAGCTGAAAATTTAAAAATATTATAGTTATTAATTAGACGATAATTTTATATATTAAACTGCGGATTTTATTTTATTATTTAAATAAAATATGTATGTAGGGGAAAGAAAAAACTATTATGCTATATTTTGAAAAAAATAGTTCTAGGGGCGCCGGAGTTGGTTTCCTTCTTCATTCTAAGTCTTTAAGTTTATGATTTCACTTTGGCTTTAACTTTGAATGGGCCTTCAATATTTTAAGCCAATTTGTTGAGAATTTTTTCTTTTGTATGGAAAAAAACTCTCCGCAATACTTTTTCTAATGGCAAAAAACTCATGAACCGCATCTAGGAATTATGTATATTCATCATAATTCCTTGTAATATTGTGACTCAAGATGCGTTTTCACTTTTTTTTCTTTAATTACATTTAACTTGAATTTTCAAGCTTGTGCATTACTTGTTTAATGGTATGTTATAATTTTATAAGATGACATACATATTCCAGCTGGTACTACTACATGTATTCCATATACTATGATAATTAGTATTTTTTTTACAGTTCTTGTTATAGTTCTATATGAACATGTGATATATTGTATAAACTTTGGCTAGTTTATAGTTACTCTTTCCAACATGGTTTGATATAATTCATAATTTTGATGTTAGTTACTTCAACTTGTTCATTGGCTTAATAATAAAATAAAAAAGAAAATAGTTGCTTTATTCTCTTGTGAAGGCATAATTTTGTGAGTTTGTCATTATGGAATTAGATTTCATTATCTATAGTAATGATCTTTGAAATTCAGAACTTGTAATATATATTCCTTTTAAGCAAATTATTACTTCTTTTACCGTGATTTTTACTATTGGTTGTGCTTCCACACACTTAAGGAAGTAGTTTACGACAACATGTATAAACCTTCACCCATTTAAAGTTATTGGTAAAGGTCTCACAATACCTAAACTTTGCCTATCAAGTGGGATTTCCTTTGTTATTGTTTCTAATAGTATTGATAAGACTTGTATGTGATAGGGTCGGATTTCATTGAAGGCTATGTTCAGATTTGTCTTATGGAGCATTTTAGACTCATAATAAAAACCATATTGAATAAGTTGGGTACTTGGTGACTAAGTTGTATACCAACTTATTATGTTCTTGGGCTTGGAGGCTCTAAGACCGACCCGTACACCCGATTCGACCTAATCGGTCTATGGATCCATATTGACCTATAAATAGTCCAAAAAAATAGCATTAAATGAGTTGGTTTATTTTATGTCTCTACTTATTAATAGTTAGCACCTCTATTGTCTCTCTACCCTCTACTCAAACTTAAATACAGTATATAAACACTAACCTTAATTACCATTCGTTCATATTTTACCACCATCCGATTGGTGACCACAGTGGGAGTGAATATCAGTATTCAAAACATAGTTCTTAAATCGATATTCGGAGTTCTTTAAGACATACAAATCGATATGCAGATGAATCCTCCTCTTGAAAATGAGGTGATCGGAGACAATGAGAAGCATGCGAATATATTCTATGTAAATCACAATGTTGAGGAAATAATCTTCATGCATGAGAAGCATGATCAACTGATGGCAGAGATTAAAGCACCAAAAGCCCAAAGGCAGGTCGAGAAAGATTTGGGTAAAAATAATCAATCAAGACACCCCAAACCTGATGAGCCAAATAATAATCTCAAGCAAACTTCAGATGGTCAATTCCCTAAATACCACCAAGAATCTAAAAGAGAATATTGAACTAAACATTTTACAAGTATATTGGATTTAGTTGACGGCTTCACAACAGAATCAGATTCAGAAGTTTATTCTTCCTCGTCGAGTAGTGATCATAGACCCAAAAAAGAAGAATAAATAGCAAAAATGCACTTTAAAAAGCATAAAAAAAATCAAGTAAATATGATTCATCAGTAAAATAAAATGGATCCAGAGGTCCAGGGAATAAGTATTATCAAGGAAAAATTTAAAAGTCGACAAACCATAACATATATCACTTGATAAGTGATCAATTTGCAGTGCAATCTGAGCCTGGTGCTTTTACCACTCCCAACAAGGATCATATGTTTAGCCAATGACAAAATTAGAAATAGTCACTGTTATTTTCAAAAATTCTATCCGGGCATCTACCTAGGCGATTCGATAGTTCAAATATGGAAAAATACGATGCGAGTCAGGATCCTAATAATTACCTTGAACAATTTAAAATTTATGTGATGCGTTTTAATGATGATAATAAGTTATTGTGTATGGCTTTCTCCCAAACATTTAAGGTTAGTACCTTAAAATTGTATAATAGATTGCCACAATGATGGATAATTTTTTTTATATGTTTAGGATGCCGTATAGAATACAGTTTATGGGAAGTAAAGAAATCAAAGATAATGGTAAAACGATAATTCATTGTGCATAATATCAGAATGAGTCACTATAGATTACATAAGTCGTTTTGTGAGTACTAAAAATGTATTGGTTGATTATTTTAAATAAGTGATCATATTTTCGCTTCGACATAGATTGTTATATGGAGAGTTCGCATATACAGTGACTCATAGGAAATCTTACACATGGAGTGGTTCTCAAACCAGGTCTAAAAGCAAATTAACGTGGAGGAAACCTAGAAATCAAGACAGCATCATCAGTATAAATCTGCAACCATAGTCTTTGTCCTACAAACTAGTAATTAGTCACAGACTACTGTTAGTAATCAACCTAAAGATTCAGGGCAATGTTCTCATCGGCCCAGACAGAGCCAGACAAATCATGGTCTACAGTCAAGGCCAAGGGGAAAACAATGGGTACAACCAGAGTATTATGCAGAATTAATTGTAAATGTAGCCACCATCTATGAAATGGCCAAGACCGTTATGCAATTCTAAACGTCAAGACTTATCCAAACTCTATGAGAAAATAAAAATATAAGGTTTTGAAAGTACCATAATGACGTAGGACATGGAACTGAAGATTGTATTGCCCTAAAACAAGAGATACAAACATTGATTAAAAAAGGGAAACTGACCATTTTTGTGAAGTCACAAGGAGGCAACATGAAAATGGGCGCTAGGGCAAAACCTACTACAAGTGGGGCTCGAACTGCATGACCTAATGTTCGAAGGTAAAATACAAAAATATCTAAACAAGAGAGTGTGATGGTAATTTTTCAATAGTTCGATATGGATTCTAAGTACTTGGAGGAGGAACTTCTGGGCGAATTATAATCTTTGAACCAACCGAAGCTTTTGAAGTTTTCCTTTTTTCTTTTATCTCTTATCATTGCCCTTTTTACTCATTTTATGTGCTTTTTTCTTCTTATGAGCAAAGGATTCTGACGGAACTTTATTTCCTTCAACAATAGCAACAACAACTTCTAATAAGGTTGCATCTATCTCAACAATCTGCCCTTCTTTTCCTGTTTCAGGAACGAACTGTGACGAACCATCCTTGTTCTTCTTATTCTTCTTCCGATTACTAGAGCTCTATTCCTGGTTGGATTTTTTTTTCCATAAGTTTCCTTAATTATTTTTAGGATTCTCAGTAGTTCAAGGATGAGTAGTAAACTGCTGCCATGAGAGTTCTTGAACATGATTACTCCTCCGAAGACGAGACCTCACAAAATTGGCCGAGATGAAACAATTATGAAACTCATTGGACCACTTTCCGTTGGCCCATTGGTTCAGTTTCCCAAATGTCACTTTTGCAGTTTCCAAGTATTGTAAGAAGGGCTTCGAAATAGCTAGAATAAAAAAAATAAGAGGTAAACAACAAAAGTCATAGTACGTAATATAAATATAATTCATGAAAGACTTACGTCAACTTTTCTAATATAGTCATAAACTGTAAGATACATAATATATAACTTTAGATTTTTTTCCTTTATCTTTGTTTAGCAACACAATAACAACATAGTCCTATATTGTAAGATATTAGTACAAAGTTTCTCCTGGACGAGGCATCGTTAACACTTCTGAATAAGCCGATAACTTTTTTATGCTATTAAATTATATCAGATAATGGTGTTTATTCGAATTTTCCTGTTTCTTTTAACATTTTGAAGAAAGATTAACACTTGTCCAAAAATCTTAACAATAACATGTTAAGTGTTGTTAGTCTTCCTGTTAGAATTTGATATTTATTACCTTTCTTTGGTGGCTTTGTTGCTGTAAAATTTACCATTTGTATGGAATCTACTTTGCCTAAGAACTTGTAGGATCTTACACAGAATGTGCTGGGTTTTGGGTTTAACTCAAGATTAACTCGTTTGATATTTATAAATATATCGGTAAAATTTATTATGTTGTCCTATTTATGAAGGTTGTAACCAATATGTCATCAATAAGCTTGTATGTTTCCTCCCAACTGAGTTGCGAAGATATTATTCAGTATAATTTAATAAGTGCTCTGACGTTCTTTGATCCAAATGATATTATATTATAAAAATGTAAACATTTTTTATTATTCGTTCCTGGTCATCTTCACACATATGTATTTGGTCATATCGTATAAACATAACCATGAATGATAGAATTGTATGCCCAAATATCACATCTACTAGTTGATTAATCATTGACAGTGGAAATGAGTCTTTTACACATGCTTTGTTGAGGTTTGTAAAATCCATACAAATCATTCTTTTATCGTCCTTTTTCTTCACGAGAACATGATTGGTTGTCCATGTTAAGTAATATGACTTGCTTATATGTTTATTTATTCAAATATTACTTTTATTTTATATGATAGACCAAAAGTTGTTATTAATACATAACTGGTGGCATCTAACTTTGAATGAGACTCCAGTTACATCATGTGTGCTCCATGCAAACATATTCATATTATTTTTCAAAAAAATAACAATTTTATACATGAGATTGGTTGGGATGTCTCGCCAATCTTCAAGGACTTCCTTCTTACATCAGTATATCTTATACATCTTCAGATGATGGCCTTTTATGTGGCCATCCATTATTTCCAAGATGACCTATTTTTCTTGTGATCATTATTCTTTATGTTTTAGGGATGTTATATAACATTACCTATGATTGGGTACCTTTAACAATAGTGGACTATAATACTACAGCGTGCATCTAATCTAGATTCTCCACATAATGTTATATGAGGAATGTGCATATACCATTATGAATAAATATGGTACGTTTTTTTATGTATTCTCACTTGTCGAAGACAACATAGAAATTTATATCCCTAAGTACAAATATGTTTGGTCTGGTGAAGCCAGTACAAATTCTTTGAGTTGAGGTCAACACCGACACTCATCTCATTTTTTCATAAGTGTATCCAAACATAATATTTGTTGAACTGTCAGTGTCAATCATCGCTCTCCTAGTCCCCACTCCTGCTAACTCCACCATTATCAAGACTGTATCGGTGTGTGGAAATGTTTCCCCTCTTAAGTGTTATCTTTGAATGACAATATCATATACATGTTTTAGTATAAATATGAGGACGTTTATCTTATATATTTCACTTCTATTTCATATGTATATATTTTACTTGACTTTTTAGATATTATAAAATATAGAGCTCCTCATACAAGCACACATATTGACTGTATACTTGGGTTTAAATCTAGATATTATTCTTTTTATTCGGCTACTAATAACGTTTTATTTAGCCCTCTCTCCTTTTTAGTTGGGGTTAAAATTTGTTTGACGACATTTTCTCATGAAACTTGTTTATGTTCATCTTTTTCTTTCTTTATAACAAATCCACTGAGGTTTTTTTCATCTATTCAACTTTGGACTTGATAATACAAAATCTAAAAATCTTTAGTAAAATGACCTATATCACCATAAAACTTACTTGTGCTCTCAAACTCCATGCAACTTCTCCGATTGGTTGTACTTGATAGTATCTTTTATATTATTAGGAAGTAGTCAGTCATCTTGCTTCTATTATTTCTATAATATATTTTGAACTTCACATTGTAACCCTAAGGTCGACTATTACGTGGTCTGCCCGAAGTTTATGAGCCGTTATTTCTTAAATATTTTATTTTTTGTATGTATATGGGCGCCTATATCATTTGGTTAACCGAAAAACATATTCTCTACTTTACTTTGTCTATCTTATTTTTGGTTCTGACCATTTTATCCACTTCAATATACCGTTTCACTTGAGCTAGTAAGTCAATGAGCTTAGAATTTTTTACTACAATATTACGTTATATAGAGAGCTTTCTATAACTTCATGTCTGAAGGAAGTTATGACTACCATATTGTGGTAATTTTGTAATTTAGCTTTGGTTTTTATAAACTGTTGGGTGTACTCTCTAAGGCTTTCATTAGGCCTCTGCTTGCAGTGGGTTATATGATTTACATCATCTTTAGTAACTTTATACCTACGAAAATGATTCATAAAAGTCATTTAGAGTATCTTATAGCTTTTGATGCATCATTTTGAGAGACTATTGAACCACTATATAACGATTTCTCGGAGTACCATTGAAAATATCATACACTTTATTTTATGATCCATTTCATATTGTAACATCTCAAAATTTAACTATTGGATATGTTGTTTTGCGTCTCATTTATCTTAATAATTATTCATATTTGATTGTTGTATAACGACGACAAGAGCTCGTACATGATTTATGGTGCCAGTAAAAACTTTTCATCGGGAAAACATTCTTTATCCACATAAAATATATTAATAAATGATTATACATTGTGGTATAAGGGTTCCTCTCATTTTCAAGCCGATATATTTGAATTATTCTTTGGCATAACTCGTTGAGAGCCTTAAAAGTACATATTTTGCTCCACTGAGTACTACCATTGGAAATTCGATTGGTTGTATCTTGTTGGGACATGTGCGTATCCTCGATTCTAATTTGGAGATGGGGGTGCACCATTATAGAAGATTATATGCACTCCAAATTTATTATGCGATATCCACGACTGAGAAGTCGAGACTTATTGCTGGTTGGGATAATCTCTAACTAGGTTGTTGAGGCCTGTTGGAATCCCAATTGCTGCACACATAACTGTTGGTACCCCGGTTGCTGCAACAGATATTTTGGTTGCGCTCCAGCATCAATAGAGGCTTGTTGGTAAGATGTCGAATAAGTGTTATGATGCACCGACGGTGGTGCTCTAGTTTCCATAGGTGGGGGAATTATCGATCATTTCTTCTATTTTTCATAAGGCTTCAGAGGCTTCGTAGCCTTATATTCCCTTCAGTTATTCCTTGAAGTATAATTTTAAATTCTTATTATGTTCCGAAAATGTTGTATCTCTTCCTGCACCGACTATAAGAAACTTGATCTAAATTTTATCTAACATTATTAGATGCGTTGAAACAAGGCTTCATTATGTGACTATTATTCAGAAAATGTTCCTTCAACATTCCATGACTTGTATTATATTATTCATCTTCATCCACGTGCTAAACAACATATTTAACTTTTGGGGTTCTAGAGGCCATTTTTTCTTAAAAGAACTACTAGCTTGTTATTTCTTAAACTACTCAGCCAACCGGTCAAAATTAGTAGGAAGTCGGAACCGCCAAGGCCAAGGGTTGTTCACCAAGATTCTTCATCTCCAACTCCTCGTTAATGAATGAATAAAAAAATTATTTAGAATTCAACATCAACCAGTTTAAGCTTTCTATTTTGATTTGTTGCTTGGGAGGAAACTATGTATTTCATATAAATGACGTTAGTTGATGTTAAAATTATGAGTGCTTATGTGAATCCAAAAATGAGATTAACTTATGGGAAGTTTGAGAAATAATGGAAACAATAATAATTGTTATTGAAATAAAAATAACAATTGATACTTTATTGATACTTTTATGCCTCTATTTATAAAATTTAAAACTCTAAAACAATGTGGGTATATTCCTAACTCTGCTAGCTTTCTCAACATTTTTCTTCTTAATATTAGGTCATATTTTGCTTTTGATGATTGTTTACTACATCAGAGACATGGAAAAAAACCAGCGACTACGATTAGACAAAAACGATAAGAGAGAAACTTATGAATTTAATTCATAATCTTTTTATAACAAACCTGATAAATTCATAGAATATATATTGTTATATTGTTGGTTAGTATCTTACTACATTTTATTAAAGAAAAAATGTAATCAATCTTATATGTTTGATACGACAAATCCATTTATTATGAAACAAACAACACTTAGGGAAAATGAGATATAAAAGGGTTGATCTTAATATATTTAAAATGGTTGGGAAATTAAGCAAGTAAAGCAGTTAATTTAATTCAGGTTCTTGTAAATATCACAAATGATTAGATACTTACTTATTAACAAAGTTCACAATTCACGTTTATATAATGACTTACAATTCATGTTTCTTGTATGTTTAACGATTCATTTTTATTACATGATTCACGATTCACAATTCGTGTTTGCTCAACACCTTATTTTAAACCAACTATTTGTAGATTAATTAATTCGTACAAAATTGTCCCAAAAAACAATCATTGTAGATACATTTTTAACATATATCCCATAACAACAATAAAGAGCGATTGATTATGACACATATATTTGATTGGTCATGATTGATATATATATATATATTACATTTGAACATTAATATTTTTTGTGTAATGGTATATATATAAAAGGAATTCACAATTTTCATTTAAAATATAACACGATTCAAATTTTCGCAAATCGTTATTCACATTTAGAAAGATAACATGATTTGCATTTGTAATTACATCATGATTTGTTGTGTCCCACTTAGTATTTGTATATATCATGAATTTTATGGATGCTCAATAAGATGAAATACACAATACACATGATAAAAATAAGAAAAAAGCATAAATAACATTAAGTGAAGATCCGATATAAATATAATATGACGATCCAATAAAGCGAGGCTTCAACATCTCAAGAAACCAAAACTATCTATCCGCATTTAAGTACAATTCATATTTAAGTACAATTCGTATTTAAGTACAACTCATCATTCACAATTCATAGTAATATTTACTATTACAATTCATAATTCATGCTTACAATAACATCTTTACTGATATTCACATTTATATTAACCCATAAATCATAATTCACAATTAAAACTTCATCGTTATATACGATTCACAATTACAGCATAATAAAAATGTTTAAAACTCAACGTTGTTACCAACCTTAAATATCGAAGATACAATTAGTCCTTTATGATTTTATGTAAAAAAAATCCCATCAATTAAAAAATTGGAGACAACAATGGAATATTTAAAGACAAAATATAAATTCTATAAAACGAATAAGTCCTTTATGATTCTATATATTTTTATATATTATGTCAAAATCATATTTTCTTTTTTCACATATATATATATAATAAATATATTATTTTATATTGTATAATTTTTTTTTATAAAAAATACTTATTTTTTTTAAATAATAATAATGGGAGAAATAGAACCTGACAAGATTATAAAAAAGAAGATACGTGCTTATATAACTAAATTATAAAACAATTTTTAAAAAACAATTTGCACAAAGAATGGTAAAAATAAAAATAAAAAGTATACCAATTTAACTTCCCATATCAATTCGACTTTCCGGATCCAGTGAATCAAATCCAACCATAACATAAATAACAAAAAGTTAGAAGGTTGTAAAAGAAAAAACTGCATTATCAGTATAGAATCTTTTTTTATCAATAATTTTTTTTTGAATGATTTTGTTAGGCTAATTTGGATTTATAAAGGGCTATAGTCCCTAATTTTATATTTGGCGTAATTTACTGAATAAAAAATGTAACCATAAATAATTTACGGGATAGAATTAACTTTGAAAACCGAAACCATAATAAATATCCGTACCCGACGAAGATTTCGGATACAAAGCAGTGGTTAACCCCAACGATTCCTCCTCATCTTCGCAGAAATGGATTTTCAATAAACGCTACTCGGTTTAAGGACTTGCATATTGACGCAGCGATGGACTTTAAATTGACGCTACTCGGCTTATAATATAAGCCCAATCCCTATATTTAATAAACGGATCATCCATTCCTTTCATTTTCTCTCCAACAAACTGCATACGCAGCCCCTCTCTCTCTCTCTCTCTCTACTCTCACCTTCTTCTCCCCTCGTCTCACATCGATTTTCGTATAGGTAAGCTTCGTAAAACCCTAATTTCTGTATTTTTCTTTTTCGGTTTCTCTGATAACCTAACTTCATCAATTTAATACGTATTCCCTCTCTGTTTGCGTTGTTTAAGGTTAAGGATTTTGCTCCAGCGATTTGGATTTCGGACTTCCTTTGATTTTCTTCTGCCACAGTGTTCTGTTTTCTCAGGTATAGTCTTCTCGTTTGTTGATTAGTTTTTCCGATTGGAAGAATATGAATATCAAATGTCCGATGAAGAACTGTCATTTATTGAATTGATTGGAATTAGATCTCAAGTTTAGTTATCGAACTCTCATACAATTCATGACTACTAGTACTTTATTTTGGGACTCGCTGCTGTATTGATTAGTTTCATTTTGTATGCCTTCCATTGCTCCAGTTTTCCGATTCGGAGCGCTACAGTTTATGTGATAATTGAGTCTTTGACGGAGAATAATGTTCGGTTCAACAAATCGTAAGTGCTCCTCTTTCTCATGTCTTATACTCGAATTTATTTTAGATAGGTCTTTTGTATCCAATCAGCATGCCAAGAACTGCTAGGCCTTTGTATATAAGAATTTTTATACTTCTATGTTCTTCTTGATTGATGTAAGAATTAGTTTCTTCAACCTTTTTGCTTTGTATTAATTTCAGTATGACTTAATTTAATAGCATTTTTTTGGTTGAGAGACACCTATATATTTCTTTGTACCAAGAGTTTAGCTTAGCCTACACTGTGTGGTCATTTTTAGAAGTCTAACTACTTTCAAATTTATCTAACAGCATTCGGGCAGTCTTCCAGCAGCCCATTTGGGTCTCCATCAGTTTTCGGTCAAAACAATAATGCTAGTACTAATCCTTTCGCCGCAAAACCATTTGGTAGCACAACTCCCTTTGGCTCACAAACAGGTGGCAGTACCATGTTCGGGGGTACTTCAACAGGTGTATTTGGCGCAACCCAGGCTTCTTCACCCTTTTCTTCTACTAACACTTTTGGGGCTTCATCATCTCCGGCCTTTGGTAGTTCGACTCCTGCTTTTGGAGGAACTTCAACTCCTGCTTTTGGCACTTCATCGCCCGCATTTGGTGGTGAGCATCTTAGGACTCTACTCTGGTTAAATGATTTCTATTTGATTCCACAACTTAACAAATTCCCCTGCTTGTCCTTCTGATTGTGCTGGTCAACGTAGTGTGCTTCTAAGATGTGCACTTGCATGGCTGCTGTGTATGTTGCCTTGTTTCGACTGCCACAACTTACATAGTGGTTATTTTATGGTTGTAATAGCTACTAGCTAGTGATGATACATAATAGGACATCATAAAAACACGCTGCCTAACTAATTTAATTTCCTCATACGGTCTGCTGTCCTATATTTTGTATTTTCACTTGTTGTTTCTTCTTACTTGTTTTGGAGTAAAGCATATCATTAGCTGCTTTCTCTTTGACGGTTCTGGATACTTTTATCCGTAAGTCTATGTGATATCTGCTCTACTGACTTTGTTTTCATAACCATACCTCTATTTCTCTGTTCTGGATTGCAGGATCTTCTGGTTTTGGTCAGAAGCCATCTTTTGGCTTTGGGTCCACAGCTCAATCAAGTCCATTTGGAGGAGCCACTCCGCAATCACAACCTGCATTTGGGAGCAGTGTGTTTGGTTCGTCCACATCACCTTTTGGTGCACCTAGTCAGTCGGCTTTTGGTGCTACAAACACACCTGCTTTTGGTGCTACAAACACGCCTGCGTTTGGTGCTACAAGTACCCCTGCTTTTGGTGCTACCAGTACCCCTGCTTTTGGTGCGACCAGCACCCCTGCCTTTGGCTCAACAACAAGTCCGGCATTTGGTAACACTGGAAATGGATTCGGTTTGTCAAGCTCCCCAGGATTTGGATCTGGGGGTGCCTTTGGGGCATCTAGCACCCCTGCGTTTGGTGCTTCAAGCACCCCTGCCTTTGGGGCTTCAAGTACACCTGCATTTGGCGCCTCAGGAACCTCTGCTTTTGGGGCTTCTAGTACCCCAGCTTTTGGAGCCACTAGTACCCCAGCCTTCAGTTTCAACTCTACTCCAGCTTTTGGCCAATCAACTGCTACGTTTGGTAGTACTAGCCCATTTGGATCCTCCTCCACCCAATTTGGAGCTCAGAGTTCTTCCTTCGGTAAGTTCATTAAGTGCTTAGGATTGGTTAAACAGAGCAATACAAGTAAATAGATTATAATAAGCATTCAGACATGCTTATGCTTTTATATTTCTTGAAGACACTTATTTTCAGTGACATCTATGTCTAAAGGCTTAATTGCGTGATTGCTCTTTTGACTATGACGAATTCTTTGGTATAGTCTTTTGACTTCAAAACGTCAGTGAGGGTCCCTCGACTTGTTGATTTCGATAAATTTAGTCTTTTGACTTAAAAAATGTCCGATGAGCGCCCCTCAAATATGATGATTTTTTAAAAATTGACTTATTGATTCCTTAGGCGTTAGAGACTAAATCTATCAAACTCGTCCTACATTTTGAAGTCAAAGGATTATAAGAAGGAATTGTCATAGTCAAAGGACCGATCACGGATTTTAGCCTATGTCTAAATGTGTATTGTTAGAATGAGGATTCTGATGAGTTCTCTTGTAGGAGCCCAATCTTCAACACCAGCATTTGGAAGTACTGGCTTTGGCCAGTCAAATTTTGGTGGCCAACAACAAACGGGAAGTAGGGTGGCTTCCTATACCCAAACGACTGAGGCTGATAGCGGAAGTGGAACTCAGGCTGCTGGGAAGTTGGTATCAATATCTGCCATGCCCATCCACAAGGATAAAAGTCATGAGGAGCTAAGATGGGAAGACTATCAGCGGGGAGATAAAGGTATGTCTGAATAACTATTAAAAATCTAAAGGCAATTTAATTGTTGCGTTAAAAACGTTTAATTCTCTGTTTGGTTATACCAAATTCAGGTGGACAACTGCCTGCTGGCCAGAGTCCGGGTGGAAGCTTTGGTGCCCCAGCTACCCAGCCAAATCCTTTTACTCAATCAACATTTAGTCAATCATCAACCAATCCGTTTACCAACTCAGCATCATCTAATCCATTTGGTTCTCAAACTCAAGCTTTTGGAAGTACAGGGTTTCAATCCTCGACTACTCCATTTGGCTCCAACACTTTTGGTGCAACATCTTCATCTAACCTTTTTGGATCTGCTTCTTCCGCAACTCCATCCTTGTTTGGGTCAACTCCTGCATTTACTGGCAGTTCATCTCCATCTCCATTTGGCTCATCAAGTACACCTGCATTTGGGTCTTCTCCATCCCTTTTTGGTACTGGTTCTGCTCAGGGGACAGCTTCAGCATTTGGCCAGGGATCAGGTTTTACAGCCAGCCAGTCATCTCCTCTGTTCAATTCTACAGCCCCTTCAACTGGGCAGAATGGTGCTTTCGGGCAGAATACCTCACCCTTTGGACAGGCCAGTGCTCCTTCATTTGGCCAGTCCAGTATTTTTAACACTCCTTCTGCTGGGTTTGGCAACCTATTCACAAATTCAGCGGGTTTGAATACCTCTAGCAACTCACTTTTTAGCCAACCAACAGTAAGTAAATTAGTGAATATTATTTTCCGAGGCACATTTAAATCCTTCACAAAAACTCCTGAATTTCTTTTTAAATGATTTATGTATAAAAGTAACATATAAGATTATGAAATTTGAAGTATTTTGGGCACCCAAGTTTGTGAAATGCATGCTTCTTTACCATGATTCATGTATAGAAAGATTATGAAATTTGAAGTATTATGTGCACTAAGTTTGTGTTTAAGGCAGTTTCAAATATTTGATATAAATGTCGTGCTATTTTAGCCTATGGGTTCTACGGCTTTTCAACCAGCTCAGCCCGCCCAAACCTCTGGTGCTTTTGGTTTTGGCAACGTTGGTCAAGCCCAACCAGGTACATATAGATATACGTAACTTCAGTTTTTTAATAGTAAGATCAAACTTTTGATTTGAAGGTACTGACGATTTTGTTTCTTTTGTAGCTAGTGGAATTGGATTTGCTGGTGGATTTGGTCAAAATAACTTTGGGCAATCGTATGTTTCTTTTTCATAAGTGATCTGTTTGTTTGTCTGGGATGTCTATGTATATATACGTCTAATGTAATTTTGTGATTATACTTTGACAGGCCAGCCATTAATAATAACTCAGCTGTGCTACAACCTGTAGCTGTTACAAATCCATTTGGAACACTCCCTGCTGTACCTCAAATGTCAATTGGCCGAGCTGGGACTGGACCATCAATTCAATATGGAATCTCTCACATGCCAGTAAGTTATCTCGGTCCTTGTTTTTGCTTTTGCATGCTGCACTTCAAATGTGAATTGGCCGAATTGGGACTCTAGAATATTGGTATTAGTATGTACTCCTCTATGTTATCTGTTGTCCTGTATGCTAGGTATATATATATATATATATGTGTGTGTGTGTGTCAAATGGCCGAGCTGGGACTTCAGAACATTGGTATTAGTATGTGTGCTCCTCTATGTTATCTGTTGGCCTGTATGCTAGGTGTATATATATATATATATATATATATATATATAAATACACACAAACATTTCTTCCACGAAGCCTTGGCGATCAAGTTTGGGTGCGTTGACTTGGTAAATCATAAAATTTTAGGGTTCGGTTGTGGCAATATATGTAAACACAGAAAGGAAGGGTTTAGCACTTGTGCATAAATTTATTATGGGTCCGGTGGTTTTCGATAAACATAGTTGCCAATTTGGATGAAAAAAACATCCTATAGAAATACTAGACATACATCCCATGAAAGTAGAAAACCTGTCTAATCTCTCTTGAATCAAGCTTATAAATCTTTCAATATATAGTTTTTTTAACGAATCAAACGCCAGAAATAAGTTAAATTAGGCTTTCAGTCTCTGGAATCTATCCGATTTCTTTTCTCAGTGAACAAAAGAAAAGATTTTAAAACAAAGGCACCAACTTTCTTTTAACCTTTTAAAATTCCCTGTATCGGACAGACTCGATCTGTATCCACGTTTCCTGTTCTTTAGGTGCTGCTGGGGTCGCACCCAGTGCATCCTAAATTGTGCATCCACACTGGGCACATGTCTGGTCTGGGTACAAGGGGTTTCTGTATCTATCTGTGCTTCATATCCTTTATTTCATCTATATTCTTCTTTTGAACATCTTGTTTTTCGTTTAGACAAACTTCTGGCCAATTTTGTAAAAGCCTCAATATCTGTGCTTCTTTCTTTTCTGTTTGTGATTAATGTGCCGTACCTAACATGTAATGGACTATGATAAATAAGGATCTAAATTTGTTTTGTCCAATAGCACGTTTGGTCAGTCTTTGCATTTTTATGTTTAAGTGTAAACAAGCACCAGCTGGTTTGATGATTAAAGGTCTGATCTTTCAGGTTGTTGATAAACCTGCTCCAGTTAGAATATCGTCTTTATTGACAGCTCGACACATTTCTCGAAGGCGGATTGGATTGCCTATGCGGAAGTACCATCCTAATAATGATGGCCCGAAGGTGGGAGTACTACTTAATTACACCTGACTTTTGGTTTCAACTTATATATGTGTGGCGTCTTTGTGAGGCCTTATGTGTGCTTATTCCATAATGCTTTTGCACAGGTTTCCTTTTTCAGTCAAGACGAAGAAACACCAAGCACCCCAAAGGCAGATGCTATGTTCATTCCTCGAGAAAATCCAAGAGCTCTGGTGATCCGCCCAACTGAGCAGTGGCCATCAAGAGCTGCTGCAGAAAGATCACCATTAAACGAAACTACGCATGCGAATGGTGTTAATGGTACATTCTGTCGCTAACTTGTGATGCTCTTTGGGAAATGAGATGTGTATCATTTTCATTTTTATAAAAAATGTGTTTTACATAAAGCACACTCATGATAAATTAATAATGTAGTAGATACTCTCTTAAATTCCCAGGACGTATTCCAATATTTTTTACTTCATTATCCGTTATACATGGAGCAGGCTCATGGTAAATTTATAATGCAGCAGATGCTCTGTTAAATCCTGATAATACACTTCCAGTATCTTTTTCTTCATTGCCTGTTGTAGGGCACGGATTTTGGCGGCGTTATATTCCCTAATTCCATGTTCTTAATGTTCATTTTATTTGTTATCTGCTGCATCCCTGTGTTTAGTTTGGGAAGCGTCATGTGTACTCTCTCTCTCTCTCTCTATTCTGTATGCGCAGCCAATGAGTTTAATCATTGAGTAGATTTGTGTTCTACCAACTCTTGACATAGTCAGGATGAGGCTATCTAGGGGACCCAGTAGATGTCTTATTGTATTATAAGTATGGGCCGATAAACTAATTGCTTACTCTTGTACATGGTTAGGTGCAACGTCGAATGGCGGCTCTCACGCTAACAAAGATAGTAAGTATTTGTTTCAATACATTATGTATTGTTGCCAATCATTACTACAAAACCGTTGCATTTAAAATAATAGGAGAAAATGAATTTTAGGGGAGAAGATAGTAACTAATTGCTGCTATTGTATTATAAGAGCTGACTGATAAACTAATTGCTGACTGTTGTAAATGGTTAGGTGCAACTTCGAATGGGGGCTCGCACGCTAACAAAGATAGTAAGTATTTTGTTTTAATACATCGTATTTTGTGGCCAATTTTTCCTACAAAACAGTTGTATTTGAAAAAATAGAATAAAATGAATTTTAGGTGCGAAGATATAACTAATTGCTGACTGTTGTAAATGGTTAGGTGCAACTTCGAATGGGGGCTCTCATGCTAACAAAGATAGTAAGTAGAAGAAGTCTAAGTGACTGATATTTTATTACTAGTTGATTGTATAAAAATATCAATCTTTACACTTGCGTACGGCTGGTCTTTTATAATGCTCGAAAATATTAATCTATTGTGGTTTAAGTGCCTTTGTGACTTATTGTTCTTTTGTTGGGCACCTGGTACATACTATCTAGCCTTTTCTAACAGCTGTTCATACACCATCTCTTTTGTTGGATTGTTAATATATATATATATATGTTTTTATTCACTTCTTTTTGTCACCAATGTTAATTAAGGGCTTTTACTTTTTTCAGAAAGTTCAGCAGGAAATGGTGTGCGAGTTCATGCGGCCAAAGGTAACCAAAAACCGAATGGTGTTCAGGAGGATCACAAGGGAGATTCCAAAATGACACTCAGCGGCCACAGAGCTGGTGAGGCTGCGATTGTTTATGAGCATGGTGCGGACATTGAGGCACTAATGCCTAAGCTTCGTCGTTCTGATTACTACACAGAGCCAAGGATCCAAGAGCTAGCGGCAAAGGAAAGAGCTGAACAAGGGTATTGCCGAGCTGTGAAAGATTTTGTTGTTGGGCGTCACGGTTATGGGAGCATCAAATTTCTGGGGGAGACAGATGTGCGGCGGCTTGATCTCGAGTCCTTGGTGCAGTTTAACAACCGAGAGGTGGTTGTCTACATGGATGATAGCAAAAAACCTCCTATAGGACAAGGCCTCAATAAACCCGCAGAGGTAACATTACTGAACATCAAATGTTTTGACAAGAAGACTGGTCAGCAGTATACTGAAGGGCCAATGGTGGTAAAATACAAGGGGATGCTCAAGAGGAAAGCAGAAGACCAAGGTGCTGAGTTTTTGTCTTATGACCCTATCAAAGGAGAGTGGAAATTCAGAGTAAACCACTTCTAGCATGTACAAGTTAGAAGATAAGCTCGAGTTGTGAACCAGAGCTATCTATAATCAAAGAGGTGATTAGCTCGAGTTGTGGAGGAAGACCATCTTTAAACAAAGAGGTGGTGTTTCCTTAGGGTGGAAGCTTTATTTCATTTGTATAGATTTAAATTTTTGTATCTTTTACTTGCGTTGTGGGTTTTTACATATTTTTTTCTTTTACTTGGCTGGGTTTCTTTTGCTTTTTTGTTTAACACCATCTAAAATCATTTTGTCTGTGTGCTTTTAAAACTATTTCCAGAACAGTCTAGCCTTATAAAAGATGTGTGTGGCTTGTGTTCTTAAAAAATTATTTTTTGAGTGTATTTCTCATTTTCTAGTTTGTTTATACCTTTGTTCTTGATATTCTACGATTGTATTATGTCCTATGTAATATTGATGGCTAAATACATTCTCTTTCAGGTGCATATCTAACAAGCATGAAATATACAATGGCTTTACCTGTTTTTGTTTTTATGGGTTCCAAGCCCAAGGGAACCTTTGCGGAGCTCTTTAATTCAGAATCAAATTATTTAGCTGTTTGTTTATGAAGTTTGGAATAATAAACTGCCCTTCTAGGTGAAGTTAAAGGAGGTAAATAGAATTTGTTAAGAAAAGGCATTTTTTTGCAGTAGTAAAGTATTATTTCGAACAATTTTATCTTTTTAATAAAAGTAGGCACAGGTTTTGGCTACTTTTGGTTTTTCTTCTCAAAATATTAAATCGATTTTTTAAAAATCTAAAATTTAGGTGTAATTTGTTTTTTGAAACAAAATTAGTTGATAGTTATGATCACAATCTTCAGACTAATGGTTCACCTCCAATACGACAAACGTGATGTTTGTCTTATTTTTTAATGATAATTGAGAAAAACTGTTTATGTGTAAATTCTTGTTAAGTTACTTACTATTTTTTTTATAATTTATGCTACTGTTTTTATAAAAAGAAATACTTGTCTTATAGGTGGGGTATTAATAAAATTGATTGATTTTATTTAATATTTTTCTATGATTACGTAACTATTATCTTAAATAATATTTGAAACTATATCATGGTTTTATAAACTTAAACATGGTCTTAAATAATTTTTGTAAACTTAATCATTATTTTAAATAACATTTTGAACTATATACCGGTCTTACATAATTTTATAAACTAAACTATGATTCTAAATAATTTAACATACAACCTTAAATAATGTATTACCTATTGAATGTTGTCTTTTCTAAATGCGGTTTTTTGTGTATACATGAACATACTTCTTTTTATCAAGTATGGAAAGATAAAGTAATATTATAAATTATATTCACTTGATATCATAACATCTATATTACAAATCATAATCAATACCGATCGATGTCCCAAAACTATCGATGAATGTACCAATGTTCAACGTCCACACTAGCAATCTTGAGAGTGTTTACATTATCTACATGTGATCCACACTAATTTTGTTCGACATATTCAAAATAAGAAAAATCCATTTTGTAAAATTACCGGCATATGTTTCTTGCATTACCACGACCATGATCAGATGATCAGAAATATGATATAGTGTTTTACAGAAGACTAGTCGACACATAATGTCAGTGTAATTTTTTTTAAGCCAATGACATTATTTACTAGTATCATATCCTTCTAATCGATAGTATTTTCTAATGTTCATTATTAATACGCAGAAAAACAAACCGATATTTTTTTAAATTAAAAAACCGTGTGTTATTTGACTTAAATAACTATATATGTATGATGCAACTTTGATTTTTCAATCTTTAAAATTATTCAATATTGCCTCTAAAGCGGTTGCAGAGACTTTCATGCGTAAATCGCAAAAACATGTCCAATTCATATGTGTGCAACACAATATTTCTTCTTTCTGAAGATCAATTAGCAACGTATCAATGTTTTCTTAAAATAAATCAAAATCCAATTAGCTTGACCTAATAAATTTCTTCAAACTAACATGCACGTTTTCCGCTTTAAAAGAACGTGCAACCTTAAGTAGGTTTTTCAACTATATAAAAGTCTTAAATAATTTGTTTTCAACTAAAATACAACTGTACATATTTTTTTTTTGAATCTTAACCATGGTCTTAAATAATATTTATATACCAAAACATTATCTTAAATAATATTTTAAACTATATAACGGTCTTATGAACTTACCATGGTCTTAAATAATTTCTGTAAATTAAATCATTATCTTAAAAAAATATTTTGAACTATATACTGGTCTTACCTAATTTTAGAGAATAAACCATGGTTTTAAATAATTTATCAAGTAACTAACGTACAACCTTAAATAATATATTACTTATTGAATGTTGTGTTTTCTAAATACACGGTTTTTTTTGTGTATACATGAACAAGTTTATCTTTATATTGTGTAATCCACGAGTCTAGGACTTAGTTAATCGCTATTCTAAAGTTTTTTTTAATGTTCCTCATTAATCTATCGTTCATGCTGTAATTAGTGTCGTAGTATATAATGTGATTCCAAACTGCCATAAACGTAGTAGGTTCTATAACATCCTTGAATATTTTCTTAGTATTTGCAAATATGTTGTTGTTGATATACCATTGACATAACATGGGAGTCTGACCGAAAATATTTTATCTAGACTATCACTAAAGCAAACTCTTGATTCGTGATTATAACACAAAACAACTTAAAATCGTTCTCTTCCATAAATACTCCAACGCCCATTCATATTTTTCTTCATTCTCTTTGCGATAATAGTGAATCCAACTTAAAAATTTAAGTTGGTTGCGCTAACCCTTATTATTTCAAACACTTATATCTCATATCTAATCACATTATACATACTATCCATGATAAGAAATTGAGGGAACTCCCGTAATAAATTAATGCTTATCGGATGTGAAAAAAAAATGCTTATGACACTGGATCATTCATTGTTCGTTCGATATCATTAGGTGTATTTGTGCGTTTGTAATTTAGCTAACAAACGTTCAATTGCGACTGTCCCTTTTTTTTCCAACAAACTATTTTTTTATGGTAATTGTATACGTTACAGATGTTACATGCATTCCGTAAATCACTCTTCTTAGGGTATTATATATCCCCAGGTGATGCACTAAATGGTCGTTCATATTCTTCAACCATTAATTTTTTTTATTAATTTTCAACTTTACCTTTTCCAGATGACCTTAAATATATTTTACCGGTTCATGTTAATAGCCATTGTACATCATCTATAACATCCACTTATTATCACCTTTAACAAAATGACCTAACAAATTAAAAAAAAACAATTATATTTTTTTTATTGGTCATCTTGGATTTTATCTCTATCTTTCAAGGTGGTCTTATATATGTCATATATCTCGACATACCTAAAACATTTAGGAGGTCTTCCTCTACGATCTAAATAGGTTGATCCTACTATAATTACGAACCCAAGTTGTTTGCTGACTTCTTTGACCCACATGGTCACTTGTCGAATGTAAGAAAATGGTGAGTGTAATCCTCGATAACTAATATTTCACCACTAACGACCTTGAGTAATACGTGAAAAAAATTAAATCATTTTAAAATCTCTAGAAGTGTATATTGCCAGACTTCTTGTGAAATATGGGTTGTATTTCGTCATAAGTTTTACGAAGCCAAGCTATACATTATTCTAGATGTATCGCGAAGCTAACCTAAATAATTTAGCAACGATGTTGGAGGTCATAGCACACATATTTTTACAATACTTTTGGCGGAGATAACAATAAGTTTTTCGCCAAATTGGTTTGCAAATGTAGTATGCCTTTTTTGCCAATACTTTTTGCGGACGCAACATGAATATTTTGGCATATTCTTGGGGAAAAACTTCATCTTCTTCACCATGCATGCGGTGAAGAAAAACATGTTTTGAATACTATTTTTGGGCGAAACCCCTATTTTGGGTTTTTTTAAAATTTATAGAAAAAATAGATTTGTACATACATTTTCTAATATCATAATTGTGAACCACTTTTTTTTATTTTAACCATTAATTTGATTTTCAAAATTTAAAGAAAATAGAGACGTATTAGATATGTTTAGGTATGTTTAAAGGTTAGATTTTATAAATCTTATGTTGGACAACTATGAATAGTAAATAATGACATAAAACAAAAAAATTAAAGGGTGTTTTCATTGAGTAATATTTTGTTAATATATTGAAACATAATGGTAAACCTTCTTCCTTTTTTTAAAAAAAATCACAAAGCTAATAAAACAAACCAAAATTTTCTTGAAATATATCTTTTAATGGCTTTTTTTATCACTAAAACAAACATATTGCCACACTCTTTTTATGATTACAAATGTGTCATAAAAGTCCACTACAACCTTAACAAAAAACACCAATTATATCAACCTAAATAAATAAATATATACTTGATTTGATTTAAGATCTAAACATAAAAAATCAGCCATTTATTCAAAACAAATATATTTTCTAAAAAAAAGGAAGAAGGATGATCGATGATCCCATCCAACTCATAACCAAAGTGAACCTTTAATATAATTTATTTTCAAAATTTTGGAGAACAACTCTAGTATCGTAAAACTTTTTGGGTATTGGAAACAATATCACCGATGCGTATGATGGTTGCAACGATACTGAGAATATGCCCATCGAAACCGGCTATGGTACCCATAAATTATCCATGTTCCCGTCATAAATGCTCTAGTTTGTTGTAGATTTTTAGTATGTTTTATTTTTTAATTTGACTTATTTAATATTGCGTTGTCTAAGGAAAATAATACAAATCAAGTTAAACTTGAATGCATTGTTGTTAAATTAATATATAAAAATGATGGCATAAAGATTCCTCGACTATTTTTCAAATGTAAAATATCGAGTGTTTATAAAAAGGCTATTAATATAAAGGATCTTTATAAAGATAGACGAAAATAATAAAGTTTGGAAGTCATTTTAAGCTAAAGAAAAATTTGCTCAATTTAGATCATCGATTCTTAAAGCTTATAAGAAATACACATAGCTATCTAACGACACTATACTTCAAATATCATTCATAAACTAGTGAATTATCAGCAGACAAGTTGAAATATGTACAAAAACTTACCTTGACGAAAGCGTGCCTTAAAGATAGTTGAAATATAATAAAACACTTGAACATTGAAAATATGTCGAGTATACACACTATATAGAACTCTCAACAAAAAGCACTGGTTTATGGAGAAAGTTGACCCATTATAGTTGTAGTACATGTTAGTGAACTCAAAAGGTTAATTGATTTTGAACGACATAAGTCAAACAAAGATCTAAGTGAAGTTATTACATATATTTTCTTTATACACTCAGCCAGTGAGGATTTGTTAATGATGTTTTCTTAATTTCTAATAATGGATAACACCTACAATATAATAAGATACAAAATGTATTTATTTGAGATCATTAGAGAAACCTCAAACACTTTGGATTTCTATGCCGAATTTACGTTTATATTTATGGAATAAGTTAAAAAATTTCAAGTGGGTATTATATCTTTTAGAATCATCAATGAAAGTTAAATTTATCAAGAAATGTTCGTGTTTTTTATGGATAAAGACTCATCGTTGATGAATGCTTTTGAAAAAGGTGTTCAAAAAAATAACGCATATGCTATATCTATGGCACATTATAAATAAAACTCTGACGAATATGAAGAAGTATATGAGAGAGAAATTATTTTGATTGTTTTATGGGTTTGTAGAATGAAATAATAATTCAGGGACCAAATGTGAATTCGAACACAATCAAACTCATATATACTTGAGTTAATATATTATCCTCAAGCAATCAAATACATAAAAAAATCTTGGTTAGTTCTATACATAGATAAGTTTCTCACATGAAAAACTAACAAATTCATGCATTTTAGAAACACGTCGAATAACCGGGTGTAGACCGCTCATTCCGACCGAAAGCATTATGTAAGTAAGAGAAAGCGAAACTTTTTTTTGGCGGTAAGGTGCATTGTTTAGTCAAAACTAATATGGAAATAGGATTTTGAGGACTAAATTTTAAATAATGTAAATTTAAGGATTTAATTATAAGTAATGTAAGTTTTGTCCTTAAATTGTAATTGATGTAAGTTTTAGAGAGTATTTGTAATTATATATAATTGTTAAGGACTAAACAGTAATTAGTCCTCTTTTGTAACATATTTCAGTTTGAGACTAAGTCTTGGCTCCTCTATATAAATGGCAAGGCTACTCTAATAAAAGGGTTGGATACTTTTTCTTTGAAACTCATTTGTACTTGTACTTTCTCTCTCTAAAAACTCTTTAGCTCTTTCTCTCTCTAGAATTCTCTCTTAACAATTTACTAAGGCAAAATATTAACTCATTAAATTGGCGAATCCGCTGGGGACTTGAACAAAAGAAATCAGTGACTTATTCAGCTCGAACTTATTATAATATTGTTGTATATTTTGTTCAAAATTAGTAGATGAATCCTGAGAACCATTTTACTATTCGATCAGCTATGGAGACTATTAAAGATAATTTATAGGGAGGTAGACCTGGTGGATCATCTCCGATCGAAACTCAATCTGATATTGAGGTTCAAATGAACTAGCTTTTGGATAAGATTAATGCATTGAATGAAAAGTATGAAACGAGGGAACAAGAGATTCAATCAGCAAATGTTAGATCCGAGGTTAGACAAGCAACAGAAAAGACTGAGGTAGGAGCTCAATCAGATCGATCTTTTGATGATCGACGGGCTAAATCTGAGCACAAAAAAGCACGTTTTGTGTCTCCAAAAGAGCGATCTTTGTCTCGTAAGGAGAAAAAAGATAAACAGAAATATGTGACCTCTAGTGATGAGGAGGTAGAAAGTTTAGCTTCAGGCTTTAAGAGATACAGAGGTTCTTCGAAAGAGGAATCAAACAAAGATCAGTCGAGGAAACACAAAAATGAGAGTAAATCTAAGAAGGATAATGCTCCTCGTTCTACTCGGTACGAAGGAAATCCCTCGAATCAGTATGCTGAAACTGATCGGAATTTGTATGTTACTATATGAACGGATGGCCAGTTCGTTCAAGGAGTTGACTGTGACGCTTCCGAAGCGTTTTGATATTTCGAAGGTTGAAAAGTTCGATGGGATGCAGGATCCTGATAATCACATTGAACAATTGAAGAATCATATGATGAACTTCGAAGATGACGACCGGCTGGTGTGTCGTGCATTTTTTAGACTTTTAGAGGAACAACTTTTAAGTGGTATAACCGGATTCCAAAGGGATCCATTTCAAATTTTAAAGATTTTTATACTGCATTTCGTAGGCAGTTTGTGGGAAGCAAAAATATGAGAGCAAATGGTAATACCATTATTCAGTGCAAGAAGACTCCTGGAGAAAATTTGAAAGACTATACAAAGAGATTTGTGTTAACCAAGGCTAGTTTGGATAACTGTGAGGAAAATATGGTGATGACAGCTTTTCGCCAAGGGTTATTGCCAGGGGATCTGGCTAATGAGACGACGAAGAGAAGGGCCTTGACTTTTGGAGCTTTGACGGCTCAAGTTGAGGATTAGATCAAAGTGGAGGAGTCGACTAGAGTCCGAAGCGGACCAGTCAGCACTCCAAACAATTCAGGACATACAGCCAATAATCAGGGGCAGTCTTCGAATGGTAATGGCAATGACAATCAGCAGTCGAGGCAAAAGAACAACAATTTGCCTCCTCAGAGTGGTAGTTATTCAAATCACGCTCCATCTAACACTTACAACATGCCTAGACCAAATACCCGGGTTAAACCAGAATACTATGCTGATCTTACAGAGAATGTTTCTGTAGTCTGGGATAAGACCAAGAGCTTCGTAAATTTTAGGAAGCCAACCCCAATCAGTAGGCCAAGGGAGGAGAGGAATAACAAGTTTTGCAGATACCATGATGATATTTGGCATGCTACAAATGATTGCATTGCTCTGAAGAAAGAGATCAAGTATTTGATTGATAATGGAAAGCACCTGACTTATGTGCAGTCACATGGGAGCGCATCAAAAAATTAATGGTGCATCAACTTCGAAGGCTGCACCGCCAGCTGAGAATTTGATGATTTTGGATTCACAGGCTGAACCGTTCGATACTTCTTCTGAGTATGTTGAAAAAGATCCAAACAGATTGCTTCTAATGACAGTCGAAGAGCCTGTCGAAAAGGGACGTGTTCGGGAGCTATGCAAGTTTTTTGAATTGTTGGCTATTTTTGGAGGCGATTCAATGACTGGAAACTCGGATAGTTCGAGGAAGAGGCATGTTGTCAACTTGAAAACTCAAATTTAAGGGAATATTTCTACGCACTTGTATGAGAAGAAAGATATTCCCTTCATTTTGTTTGATGAAGACGATATGAGAGATACTGTAGGTCCATATGAAGATGCTGTGGTAATTGGAGCTGCGGTGGCTGGTGTCGAAATTCGACGTGCGCTGATTGACACTGGCAGTTCTGCTAATTTCTTTTTTAAATCCACCTTCAATAGAGTGACAAATCCACCTCGTATGTCTCAATCAGATCGAACGATTATTGGATTCACGGGTGTAACAGCTCGTGTTGTTGGAGAATTCGAAGGTGAGGTGAGTTTGGGAAAAAGACCATTTAAGAAAAAGGTCCAGGTAATCTTTGTGGTGGTGGACTGTCTCACAATTTATAATGCTATTTTTGGAAGATCGTGGCTTTCAAGAATGTATGGGGTGGTGTCTACAGTTTATCAGTGCTTTAAGTATATGGTTAGAGATTGAGTTGGGGTTGTTCGACGCGATCAGAAGGTTGCCAGGGAATGCTATGTCACTGCACTCCGGATCCGAGAATGCAGCAGTGGAGATTTAATGCGTGAATAGCAGTTGGAGGGAGCAACCTCAGATTTGGAAGAAAGGGTTAGCGATCCGAGGGAAACCTCAGGGTCTTTAACGGTGAGCGAAAATATAGAGGAGTTTACTTTTTTGGAATGGAAGGTACTTCGAATCAGAACATTATTAACCCCTTTTCCATGTCAACAATTGTTAGATTTTTTATCCCAAAATTTGGATGTCTTTGCTTGGAGGACAGAGGATGTAACGGGAGTGCCCATTGAGGTAATTCGTCACAATTTAACTATCGATCCGAAGGTCAAGCCGGTTATTCAGAAAAGAAGAGCGTTTTCCTCGGAAAGCAGAATCAATTGTTGCTAAAGTGGATCGGTTATCTAAGGTCGAGCATATAAGGGAGTCACAGCACCCTTTGTGGACGGCGAATCTGGTGGTAGTAAAAAAGAAGAATAGGAAATGAAGAATGTGTGTGGATTTTACAAATTTGAATAGAGCTTGTCCCAAAGATCCGTTTCCTGCTCCTCGAATAGATCAGTTGATTGACTTTACTTCAGGCAACAAAATTTTAACTTTTATGGATGCTTTTTCAGGATATAATCAAATCCAAATGGATCCAAAAGATCAAGAATGCACAACTTTTATAACTGATATAGGCTTACATTGTTATAGGGTAATGCCCTTCAGATTGAAAAATGCTGGAGCCACTTATCAGAGATTGATGAATAAATCTTTTGCTACACAGATCGGAAGAAATATGAAGGTATATATAGATGAAATGGTAGTAAAAATCTCAAAGGATGAAGTGCATCTTGATGATTTAAAGGAAGATTTTTTGAATTTAAGGGCAATCATGTTGAAATTAAATCCAAAGAAATGCACCTTCGGAGTTCGATCGGGGAAGTTTTTGGGTTTTATCATCAGTGAAAAAAGAATAGAAGCTAACCCAGAACAATTGAAAGCTTTGATAACAATGAATTCTCCTTGGTCAATCAAAGAAGTGCAAATTCTGACAGGAAGGTTAGCAGCACTTAATAGATTTATTTCTAGATTTTTTGATAAAAGCTTTCCTTTATTTCAAGTGTTACGAGGACTCAACAGGTTTGGATGGACATCGGAATGTGAAGCAGCTTTCACAAATATTAAAAATTTGTTGTCATCACCAAAGATTTTGTCAAAGCCTCAAAATAGGGAGAAATTATTTTTGTACATCGCGGTATCGGATTTTGCACTGAGCGCAGTGTTAATCAGTAAAGATTCAGGAGTTCCGAAGCCGGTGTATTACATTAGTAAAAGTTTGGTGGCAGCAGAAAAGAGATATATGAAATTAGAAAATTGGCATTAGCGTTGGTGATTGCTGCTAGGAAGATGCGTCCATATTTTCAAGCTCATACTATTGAAGTCCAAACTTCATTTCCCTTAAAACATGTTTTGCAATGACCTGATATTTCATGGAGAATGACCAAATGGTCAGTAGAGTTGGGGGACTATGATATTTTGTTTACACCTCGAACTGCAATAAAGGCGCAAGCATTATCAGATTTTTTTGTTGAATTTCACTCAATCATATCAGAGGAGGAAGAAAATAAAAAAGTCGTACCTGTTGATTCGAGGTGGGTTGTCCGAACAGATGGAGGCTCTAGTGTTTCAGGGTGCAGTGCTGGGGTTTAGTTAATAGCTCCAACCGGAGAAACAATGATTCAATCTATTAAATTTGCTTTTCATGCTTCGAACAATGAAGCTGGATACGAAGCTGCTTTGGCAGGTTTGAGATTGGCAAAAATTTGTGGGGCAACTTTAGTGCGCTTGGAAACGGATTCTCAGTTGTTAGCAAATTAGGTATTTGGATTTTCTGAAGCAAGAAAAGATCGTTTGATTTTATATCTTCGAGAACTTCAGAATTTAATGCTTCTGTTTGACAACGTTGTTGTGGAATATATTGGATGAGGAAGTAACATGGTGGCTGATTCTTTAGCAAACGTTGCTTACAAGGAAGAATATCCTTGGATTTTGCTACAAGAAAATCCTTTAATTGTTACTCAATCTAGCCAATGTGAATGTATACATGATTTTTTTACAACTGGAAAAATCCGAGGTGACTGGCGATCAGATATACTTAATTTTTTTGACTCAAGAGATAGTACCAGATGATTCACAATTGGCCAAAAAATTAAGAAGTAAAGCCTTCAGATATATAGTACTGGATGGAATTTTGTATAAAAAGGCATTAAGCAGGCCATTGTTACGATGTTTAAGCAAACAAGAATCACATAAGTATTATCAGAGTTGCGTGATGGTGAAGGGTTAGCTCATTGCAGGTTCAAAGCTCCGCCGCGTCGAGTTTTACTTGCAAGGTTCTATTGGAATACAATCATGAACGATGCTAAAAATTTAGTTCGAGGTTGTGATACCTGTCAGAGATTTGCCAATGCTATTCACAGATGAGCAGTATCGCTTATGTCTATATCCGAGGCAATATCATTTGATAAATGGGGAATTGATCTGGTGGGGCCTTTGCCGATGGCTTCTGGAGGAAGACAGATGATAATTGTAGCGTTTGTTATTTTACAAAGTGGGCAGAGGCAGACCGCTATCAGGAACCAAGGCAAATGATGTCATCAAATTTATTGTGAATAATATCTATTGTCGTTTTGGAGTTCCTCGGAGGATTATAACAGATAATGGTCTTTAGTTTAATAACAAGGAGATGGCTTCATTTTATATATCTAAGGGAATTCAGCAATATTTTTTGACGCCTTTTCATGCTCAAGCCAATGGACAAGTGGAAGTGACAAACAAAACAATTTTAGATGGCTTGAAGAAGAATTTGACGGGGGCAGTAGGAAAATGGCCAAAGTATTTGCAAGAGGTACTTTGGGCTTATCGAACAACTTCTAGAGAGGTTACAAATGAGACTTCTTTTGCTTCGGCATATGGAATAGATGCAGTCAGCCCCATAGAATCCACGATGTCATCTTTTAGAATAGCCCAATATTCTGAAAGGTCTAATGATGAAGTTTGAAGGGAGAATTTTGATCTGATTGCGGAAAAAAAAGTTCGAGCTCATCTAAATGTAATTCATTATCAAACTCTTATGAGAAATCGATATGATTCGAAACTGAAAAGAAGAGAATTTAAAGAAGGTGATAAGGTGTTGCGAATTTTTTTTTTGCACACAAAGGAGAAGAACCTCGGAAAAATAGCTCCAAACTAGGAAGAGCCTTATACAGTTGTTGAAAGAATTAAGCAGGGGTCCTATCGTCTTTGTGATTTCGAGGAGAGGATGCTTCAACATCCGTGGAATATCCAACACTTGAAGCTTTATTGGGAGTATATATATTTTTGTACTCCAGAATTTTTGTACTTCAGAATTTTTGTTTTGAATAACACACTCTTTCTTATCATGTTGGCCCAAGAAGGTTTTAACGAGGCGTCGTGTACATACTCAATATTATCAATAAAGTTCATTTTTTGGCCAATGGTTGTTTACATATGACATATGTTTGAATACTATCTTAACAAATCATCAAAGATTGATCACCTTTGAGATTAGTTAAGAGTAGAATGTTCCGAAGTGTTTATGACACTTTTTGAAGAAACAATTATGTTTAATAATCACATTACATTTTTATTTCGAATTGAACGCTTAACAACACACTCAGATTTTTTTGAAAAGCTACCAAATCTTAACAACTCATTGATAAATTTTTCAAAGAGCTACTGCATTCACCAATTTCGTTAAGGTATTTAAGATGGTAAGTTTGCATTTTGTAATTATTTTGTTTTTAAAATTTACCATAGAATTATATGAAAAAACAATGATAAAATACAGAAACCGTTTGTCATTTAGATTAATTCGTTGAGGTACAAAAAGAAAATTCTTAATCTGTACGGTCGATTTTTGGATAAGTAGCGTGAAGCGCTCGAAGAAGGAGAATGGTTGCATCTTCTTTTCCGAAGTTAATAGCAGTTTGTATATCTTTTGAAAGCTCAGCCTCGGCAGCAGCTACAACAACAGTTTTTTCCACTTCAAAATCCTCCTTCAGTTTAGCTATCTCATCGGTTAGCTCTTTATTTTTTGTCTCACAAAGAGTGAGAGAATTTCGAAGCTCAGTGGAGTTAAATTTTTCAGTGGTCAGTTTAGTAGCATGATCAGCCTTGAGTTTGTTTATTTTTGTCTCATGAGAGTTTGTCAGCAATTCTGTATCAATAATGTGTGCGATTGACAAATGATTCTTCATGCAGAGAACACCTTTTATGAGTTCGGACCTCGCTATTTCGTACATATGAAATTGATCAACTACCTTGCCGTGCAAATCTTCCCTGAATTTTTTCTCATCCTCATAAGATTCTTTGTAATAAACTATGTCTTTGGCTAACTGCTTTAGATGGTTCTGAGAAGCTTTGACTTGAGAAGCAAGTGTCTTTGCTGCAATATCTAGATCGGCAAATGGTTGAAGTGTGACAACGATTGCAGGATTTGGAAGAGGAAGACAAAATTCCGATGTGCTAGGACCTTGAATCATAGGGGTGATAGGATCATGAGTACGGGTAACTTCTGGAGAAGCTTCGACTGGTGTTGGTCTCCAAAAGTTAAGCATGTGATTTGGGATGACTTGAAGAACATGATCCTCTTCACCAATAAGCGCTTTAGTGTTCTCAGAATTAATAAACATATCGGGATCGGAGTTTGTAATAGCCTGATTCTCGTTGGAGGTGCTATCTTCGATGACTATCACAGGGTTTTCTTTGTTTGGATGTTCTTCGATCGAAGGATTTGTGAGTTTTGTTGGTTTTCAGCAGCAGTGTTTTCGTCTTCGTCAACCAAAGCATACGAAGTGATTCTCATTTGCTTCTTTTTCTTTCCATTGGAACCAGAAGAAGCTTTCTTTTTCTTTGATGACGGTTCTTGATCTTTTCCCTCTTCGATGGGTGAGAGAGGTTGTTTTGCAGTTTTCTGTTTTCGAGGCTTTGGCTTCGATGGCGTTAAAGGGCTAGCACCAGATGTGCTAGCTTCTTTTTTTACCTTTCTTTTCTTTGACAACTTTTTATTTATTCTTTTTTGGAAAATAGCTCTCCAATCTGTTGCGAATGGGAAGGAAAACTTTACAATCGGGTTGAGATATTCGTTGGCAGACTAGTTTCAGATCTGGCACTCACATCAGATTTTGAGGATGCAAGCCACCTTCTAATATTGGAAACATATGACAGTGGAGGAAATTGATGGGATGAAAGGCAATATGAAACGCGTTGTTCCATTCCTTCTCAGTCCATGCAGAAAGTTTTTGGAAAATCACCTTGGCAACTGGACGACGTGATGAGTAACGCTTCGAAATTTCTAAAATAATTAGAAAAGCAGAAAATCAAAAAAGAAAAAGAAAAAAAGCGTAACTGTTATTTCAGAATGTAAAAATTTCGAGGGGCCTACAATTGCTTCTCCAGACGAGAGTTAGCTTTGAAGGATTGGCTTCGAAAATTGCTTTGCCATTTTCCCACGCTCCTGATATAAAAATGAATTTCTGCTTCCAGAATTTGTTAGCCTCTAAGAGATCGTCGATGATCTTGAGATCATCCATTAGGGCGAGGTAGTAAAAGGGATGCTTCAGACCTTTTGATAATTGGGTCAAGGATATGAAGTCTTTGATGTTAATGGGAATCTGAGACAGTCGAGAAGCTATAATCACTGACATAAGGGTGAACCACTGATTCGGTGTCACCTGAGTAGGACATAAGCTGGGCAGTTCGAAGTATTCCACGATCATAAGATATAGTGGAAACCGAAGACCCCAGTTAATGATCTCAGGGTATATTATTAGCTCGTCATCTTTGCAATCCAAAGGAGTTTCTCCTTCTTTGGGTAGTCGAAGCGTTATGTTATCTCCCATTCTCCATTATTTTTTCAGAGCCAAAGCTTGGCTATCTTTATAGTATATGTAGCGGACCTTTTTCAGATCAATGATGTATTTGCCTTCACGATTCCTCAAGTTTCTTCCAATTTTTTCTCTTTCTTCTTCATAAACGAAGCAAGCGTTTGTTTCTCCTTGAGGTTTCTGGGTATTTGCAGAGTTCCCATTGTCAGATTCAGCCTCGAGATTGGTTTTTGTAGCTTCTGAATCAACTTCGTTGGCTTTTGATGTTTCTTCTCGAGGATTTTAAGATGTTGGGTTAACAGGCTCTGGTAAAGGGTTACCTATTTGAGGAGTTTCCTCAATTACTTCTCTTTGAGGAGGATTTTCAGTATTTTGATTTGGAGGGGAAGGACTTAGGATAATTTTTGATTCATCTCCCATGGCGATGAAAGTTCTTCTTTTTATGGTTACTATAGAGTGATTCGAAGAGGGGATATTTGGATTTGGCGAGGATTTTTCACTAATCAGAGGATAAATTTTACTTTGAGATGAGGAGGCTCGAGGTGTTTTAGGCCCTAATATTTTAGATGAGGAATGTTCTTCGACTATGGGAGAAGGCGAAAGAGTAGGAACTTTAGTTGGATCGAAATTACCGTAATCGATTGTTTCAGTGGTTGTTCCAACTGGACCCCCTCGAATCAATCATGCTTTCCTATATTCTTCAGCTCGTTGTGTGATGCAGAAGTAGTCGTACGGTCCGAAGACTAAATTGCTGTCAGAGTCTGAAGATTCTAGTGTTTTGGGTAGGATTGCCTTCGATTTTTTGGTTTTTAATTTATTTCTCATAAACCAAATGAAGTTTGATCGGAGAAGATGAAGATTGGTCAGAAAGTTTGGTTTTTCTGATGAGAATACTGAGAAAAGAGAAGAACACGGTGAGGGTAGCCAAAAGCTCTGACTTCTCTCTCGGAAAGGTTTGTGTGATGAAAATGAAAGAAATGAAAGGCATAATGAATTTATATAAAAGAAGTGAAGACGTGTGAAGTTGGAAAGACTCTTATGATGATAGGTTGGAATACAAATCGGTGGGTTGATCAGATGTTCGACATCTGTCAGGCTAGACCTCTAGCTATGGATCTAAAAACTATAAGGATATGATGGATTGAACGGTTATGTGCAACGGTTACTTTCATATGTAGCATGGATAAAATTCGAAGAGTATTTTTGAGAGTGTTCGAAGATGGTTTGTTTATATAATATTTTGAAGCGATTTTCTATTACAGTGCTTCGAGGCGATTTTGTGTTTGAAAGGTTATCAGATTTTAACTTCATTGCTAATTGATATTTGTTTTGAGTACGCTTCAAATGATTACATGACATATGGAAGTTTATCACAGGTTAAGATGACATATGGAAGTATGTCACAGGTTACATGACATATGGAAGTATTCAAAGATATTAAGATTCAAAGACGATTGGATTCGAAGAGGTTTTAGTTCTCATTCATTTACTGACATGAGAACTAAGGGGGGCTTCTGATATGGAAATATGATTTGAGGACTAAATTGTAAATAATGTAAATTTAAGGATTTAATTATAAGTAATGTAAGTTTTGTCCTTAAATTGTGATTGATGTAAGTTTTAGAGATAATTTGTAACTATGTATAATTGTTAAGGACTAAACAACAATTAGTCATCTTTTGTAACAGATTTCAGTTTGAGACTAAGTCTTGGCTCCTTTATATAAAGGGCAAGGCTACTCTAATAAAGGGTTTGAATATTTTTTCTTTGAAACTCATTTGTACTTGTACTTTCTTTCTCTAAAATCTCTCTAGCTCTTTCTTTCTCTAGAATTCTCTCTTAATAATTTACTAAGGCAAAATATTAACTCATCAAAAACAAAATATGGAGCAATTAAAGGATCGTTCAAAAGTTTCATAATAGTGATAAGGGAAGAATTATGCAACTATAAGATATTAGAAAATTAAAGGTGCATTTATTATAAAGAAAACCTCTTCAATTGAAGATTATGTAATATAAGAGGACTATTTCGTAATAAATAGTAAACTTGTGGAAGGGACCACAATTAATAATTTGTCTAGACATGTGGAATCCAACGAATGTAATATAAAAGCACACCACCTCTTTTGGGGAAATGTGATTGATAAATGATTAGAGAATTATTGCTTGTTACCTTCTCTCTCTAAATTGTGGAACTTCTCTATCTAAAATGTTAATAAATATTATTACTAAGTATTTGGTCCTCCACACATTGTTTTACACATAAGTTCTCCTTAAAATATTTCTGGAACGAATATTGGCGCCATCTATGAGAAACAGTTTGGTACTTGGAATCCTTTTCCAAAATATTTATTGTGATTTCGAAAGAGTTAATGATAGAGATTCGAGGGGAATTAGATGTGAAAAAATGATTTGATGACCGAAAAAGAATTCGAGGGGAACCTCATCGGAGATAATGCAAAAATTGAGCAACAACATGACGATCACTATGCTAGGGAGATATTAGAAAGTCTATGTTACCGGCTCGAAGAAAAGAACTTTTAGAAGAAATTGAAAAGTTAAATTCTGAGAGAGATGGTGCGATGACTTTCAAGAAAATCCAATCAGAAGTTTAAAGGGAAAATGTGACTGAAAAAGAAGATTTGGATGACAACCATCGAGTTGGTAACAAGAAAGATAAATATCGAAGGTGTAGTCGTTATTCCCCAAGGAGAAAAATAAAGCATAGGTATCATTATGAATCATCTGAATCTAGTGATTATTCACTCTATGATTCGAGTGAGTGTTCTGTAGAAAGGGCTTATCGTCGGGAGAAGAATACTAAAAAGAAATATTTGAGGAAACATAGTAGAGAGTATCGAATGACTCGTTGGACTAAGGAATCAAAAGAAAATATATAAGGGTCGGATCACCATGCTAATAAAGAACATATTACATATGTTTAAAATCCATCAGGAAGCCAAAATTTTAAGTATCGAGTGAGAAACCAGTATACGATTCCATCCGAGGAAGGTATTTATGTTATGACAAATAAAAGTCTTAGGACCAATTTTTATAGGCTTGGTCATAATTGGAGATCTTCTCATTTATCGTCGGAACTTCTCTATGGCAATCTACCGAAGCATTTTGATATTTCAAAATTGGAAAAATTCGATGGAACTCAGGTTCATGATAGTCATATTGAGAAATTTAAAAAAATTATGATTAATTTTGATGATAATAAATTACTGTGCAGGGATTTCTCCCAAACATTCAAGGGTGCTATTTTAAAGTGGTATAATCGACTTCCGCATGGTTATCAATTTTTTTGACATGTTCTGGAATATTTTCCGATAATATTTTGTGGGAAGTAAAAAATTTCAAGCTAATGGTGATACTATAATATACTGTAGGCAAAAGGTTGGAGAAAATTTAAAAGGTTATACCAACTGCTTTATCAAAGTGAAAACCAATATGAAATATTGCGAGGAGCATGTGGCTTTGATAACTTTTCGTATGGGACTTCTCCCAGGAATATTGAAGGATACTGTGGCAGAAAGGCAATCAATGACATTTGTGGCTTAGCTAGATCAAGTTGAAAAAAATATTAGTAGAGGAAACTCAGGCGTCAGAAATAGGTTCTTTTGATTAGTTGGAACAAAACCAGTTCCAAAGATCTCTTAGTACAACTCAACTCTCAAGAACAAATGTGCAACCCAAAGTATCAAGTCAGTTTCCTTCAAAGCCTAGAGTAAATCAACAAGCATATAGTGCACAACAAAGTATTAGGCCAATGTCAAACAAATGGATATATCCAGCTCATTTTACAGAGTTAACTGAGTATGTAGCAACGATATTTGATAAAACTCGGATTCAGGTACAATTTTGTAAGCTTTTTCCGATACAAACTCGAAGGGAGAATATAAATAAAAGATAATGAAAATATCATGAATATGTCAAACATGATACGAAGGAATGTGTAGCACTAAAAAAAGAAATACAACAACTGATTGAAAATGGGAAGCTAACTACTTTTGTAAAGAAGCATGCTAAAAAAATCCGATGGTTAAATAAGCTATTGAGGCTTCAAAAGAAGAAAGTGCGTTGGTTATTTATGAGAAAATCGAATCTTTTGATATTTCTACCAAATGTTTGGACCCAAAAGAAGGAAGATTCAATATCAATATCGTCGAAGAACTTATTATGAGAAGAAAGGTTAGTGATTTATGTGCATTTTTTGAATCTTTGGATTTTTTTAGGGGGTGAAACGTTGCATGGAATTCGAATAGCTCCTGAAAAAGGCATATAGTCAGTCTTACTACTCAGCTTGAAGCAGGCGCTTCAGCGCATCTATACCGGAATCCTTCTCCAATAATTTTCTTTGAAGATGATTATATGAGAGATGTGGTAGGGCCACATGAATATCATTATAATTGCAGCTGAGAAAGCTGGTGATGAAGTACTTATAAAAATATCGTCAACTCTCATATAATCCAACGAACGGATCAGACCATTGTGGGTTTTACAGGAGTGACAACAGAGGTCGATGGAGAATTTGAAAGTATAGTGGAATTGGGTCGAGGATGGTGAGTTCAGATATTAAGAATGTTGTCTTAGGAAAATGTTATATGTGAATTCTGGAGAGAGAAAAAGAGAAAGGATTTTTAAAAAGAGAAAGTCTAAGTGTAAATGAGTAAAATAGAAATGTGTTCAACCTCTTTATTAGGTTAGCCTTGCCCTTTATATAGAGGGTCCAAGACTTAGCCTTAAACTGAAATCAGTTACAAAAGAGGGTAAATTACCCTTAGTCCTTAATAATATTACATAGTTACAATCGTTCTCTAAAACTTACATGTTCACATTTTAGTCCTTAAATTCCTACTTCTATAATACCTTATCACCTTCTTTGAATTCTCTTCTCTTCACCTTCGAATCATATCTATTCCTCATAAGAGTTTGATAATGGATTACATTCAAATGAGCTTGAACTCTTTTCTCATCAATCGAATCTAAATTTTCCCTTTTAACTTCATCATTGGATATTTCAGAATATTGAATTATCCTAAAAGATGACATCGTAGATTCTATGGGGCTGACTGCATCTATTCCATATGCTAAAGCAAAATGAGTCTCTTTTGTAGCCTCCTTAGGAGTTGTCAGATAAGCCCAAAGCACCTCTTATAAATAATTTGGCCATTTTCCCGCTGAATTGTTCTGTTTGTTACCTCGACTTGTCCATTAGCTTGAGGATGAAGATGTATCGAAAAGCACTGCTGAATTCCTTTCGACGTGCAAAATGAAGCAATCTCTTTGTTATTAAATTGAGGGCCATTATATGTCGTAATCCTCCGAGGAACTCCACAACGACAACAAATGTTGTTCACAATAAACTTGATCACATCTTTTGCCTTTGTTTTTTTATAGTGGTTCCGCCTTGGCCCATTTTGTAAAATAATCCACTGCTACAATTATTATCTATCTTCCTCCAAAAGCCATTGGCAAAGGTCCCACTAGATCAATCCCCCATCTATCAAATGGTACCGCCTCGGCTATAGACATAAGTGGCACCGCTGGCCTATGAAAAGCATTATCAAATCTTTGACAAGTATCACAACTTCGAACTAAATTCTTAGCATTATTCTTGATTGTAGGCCAATAGAATCATGCAAGTAAAACTCTTCGTGATAGAGCTTTAAACCCGCAAAGCTGCCCCTTCAACATCATGCAATTCTGATAACACCTCATGTGATTCTTGCTTGCCTAGACATCGTAATAATGGCCTGCTTAATGCCTTTTTATACAATATTCCATCTAACACTATATATCCGAAGGCTTTACCTCTCAATTTTTCGGCCAACCTCGTATCATCTGGTAATGTTCCTTGAGTAAAAAAATTGAGAATATTTGCTCGCCAATCTCCTCGGATAACTTCAAATATGACAAAGAACTCTTCTATACATTCGCACTGACTAGATTGAGTAACAATTGAAGGATTTTCTTGTAGCAAAATCTAAGGATATTCCTCCTTATAAGAAATATTTGCTAAAGAATCAGCCACCATGTTACTCCCTCGACCAATATATTAAACAACAACATTATCAAACATAAGCATTAAATTCCGAAGTTCTCGAAGATATAAAATCAAACGATCATTTCTTACTTCGGAAAATCCAGATACCTGATTTGCTAACAACTGAGAATCCATTTCCAAGCGTACTGAAGTTTCTCTAGAAATTTTTGCCAATCTTAAACCTGCCAAAGCAGCTTCGTATTCAGCCATATTGTTCAAAGCGTGAAAACCAAATTTAATAGATTTAATCATCGTCTCTCCAGTTGAGGCTATTAACTGAACCCCAGCACTACACCCTGAAACACTAGATCCTTTATCTGTTCGAACAACCCACCTCGAATTTACAAGTGCATCTTCTTTACTTTCTTCCATATCCGATCTACTCGAAAAAAATTCAACAAAAAAAATCAGCCAATGCTTGCGCTTTTATTGTCGTTCGAGGTGTGAACAAAATATCGTAATCCCCAAATTCCACTGACCACTTGGTCCTTCTCCCCGATATGTCAGGTCGTTGTAAAACATTTTTCAAAGGGAATGAAGTTCGGACTTCAATAGTGTGAGCTTGAAAATAGGGGCGCATTTTCCTAGCAGCAATCACCAATGCTAATGCCAGTTTTTCCAACTTCAAATGCCTCTTTTCTGCTGCCACTAAACTTTTATTGATGTAGTACACCGACCTCAGAATACCTGAATCTTCACTGATTAACACCGTGCTTAGTGCAAACTCCGATACCGCAATGTACAAAAAAAGCTTCTCCCCATTTCGAGGTTTTGATAATATTTTTGGTGATGATAATAAATTTTTTATATTTGTGAATGCTTACATACATTCCGATGTCCATTCAAATCTTCTTGGTCCTCATAAAACTTGAAACAAAGGAAAGCATTTGTCAGAAAATCTAGAAATAAATCGGTTAAGTGCTGCTAACCTTCCTATCAGAATTTCACTTCTTTAATAGACCGAGGTGAATTCATTGTTATCGAAGCTTCCGGCTGTTCTGGGTCAGATACTATTCCTTTTTTCACTGATGACAAAACCTAAAAACTTCCCTAACCAAACTCTGAAAGTACACTTTTCAGGATTCAACTTTAACCTGATTGCCCTTAAATTAAAAAAAAATGCTTCTTCTAAATCATCAAGATATCATCCTCCAAACTTTTTACCACCATATCGTCTATATATACCTCCATATTTCTTCCAATCTGAGTGGCAAAAACTTTATTCATCAACCTTTGATAAGTGGCTCTAGCATTTTTCAGTATAAAGGGTACAACCCTATAACAGTGCAAGCCCCTATCAGTTACGAAAGTTGTGCATTCTTGATATTTTGGATCCATTTGAATTTGATTGTATCGTGCAAAAGCATCCATGAAAGTTAGTATTTTATTTCCAGAGCTAGAATCAATCAGCTGATCTATTCGAGGAACATGAAATGGATCTTTAGGACAAGCTCGATTCAAGTCTGTAAAATTCACACACATTCTCTATTTTCCATTCTTATTTTTGACCACTATCGGATTTGCCGTCCATAAAGGGTATTGTGACTCCCTTATGTGTCCGAACTTGGATAACCGGTCCACCTTAGAAACAATTTCTTCCGCTTTCTCCGAGGAAAATGCCCTTCTTTTCTGAATTACTGGCTTCACCTTCGGATCAATAGCCAAGCTGTGACGAATCACCTCAATTGGTACCCCTGTTACATCCTCTGTCTTCCAAGCGAAAAAATCCAAATTAACAGATAAATAATCTAGCAGTTGTTGACGTAAGAGTGGGTTCAGTAAGGTTCCAATTCGAAGCACTCTTCCTTCCGAAAAAGTGAACTCCTCAATTTCTTCACTTACCGTTAAAGACCTTGGGGTTTCCCTCGAATCATCAAATCGTTTTCTCTAAATCCGTGGTCACCCCTTCTGACTATTATTTATGCATTAAATACCCACTGCTGGATCCTCGGATCCGGAGTGCAATGGCATAACATTCTCTGGCTACCTTCTGGTGTCTCGGAAGACCCCAATCAGATCTCCAACCACATACTTGAAACATCGGTGAACTGTTGATACAACCTCGTGCATTCTAGAAAGCCACGACCTTCCAAAAATAGCATTGTAACTAGTGGGGCAGTCCACCACCACAAAAGCACCCGGACCTTCTTCTTAAACGGTCTTTTTCCCAAACTTACTTCTCCCTCTAATTCCCCAACAACACGAGCTGTTACACCCGTAAGTCCTATAATTGTCCGATCTGATTGAGAAATCCGAGGTGGATTTGTCATTCTATCATAGGTTGACATAAGACATTAGCAGAACTACCAGTGTCAATAAGCACACGTTGAATTTCGACGCCAGCCACATCTGCTCCAATAACCACAACATCTTCATGTTGCCCTCATGTTCCTCGTAGATCATCTTCATCGAACAAAATGAAAGGAATAGCCTTTTTTCCATACAAATGTGTAGATATTTTCCCTTCAATTTGAGTTGTCAGATTAACAACATGTCTCTTCCTCAAACTATCTGAGTTGTCAATCATCGAATCGCCTCCAAAAATAGCTAATGACTCAAAGAATTTGTATAAATCTCGCACATGCCCCTTTTCCAATTGGCTCTTCAACTGCCATCAAAAGTAACCTGTTCGGGTCCTTCTCCATATATTCCGAAGAAGCATCAAATGCTTCAAACTTTGAATCTAAAATCATCAAATTCTCAGCTGGTACAACCTTCGAAGTTGACGCTACTTTTTTCAAAACACTCCCCTGCGACTTTACATAAGTCAGGAGCTTCCCATTTTCGATCAAAGTTTGAACCTTTTTTTTCAGAGCAATGCAATCATTGGTATCGTGCCCGATATCCTCATGATATCTGCAGTGTTTATTGTTTATTTCCTCATTTTGCCTACTTATTGAAGTTGGCTTTTTAAAATTTACGAAGCTTTTGTTCTTTTCCCAAATTACAGCCACATTCTCTGTTATATAAGCATAATATTATGACATAACCCATTGATTTGTCCTTGGTCTGTTATAGTTATAAGATGGAGCGTGATTTGAATATCCCCGAGTTCGAGATGGCAAGTTGTTATTCTTTTATCGTGTCTGTTGATTACCATTTCTATTTGAGGGTTGCCTTTGGTTATTGGCCACCTGACTCGAATTCGTTGGAGTGCTAAACGATCCTCCTCGGACTCTAGTTTACTTCTCGACCTTAATTTGGTCCTCAACTTGAGACATCAAGGCTCCAAAAGTTAAAGCTCTTCTCTTTGTAGTTTCATTGGCCAGATCTCATGGCAATAGTCCTTGGCAAAAAGATTCCATTGCCACATTCTCTTCGCAATTGTCCAAACTTGATTTAGTTAAAACGAACCTCTTCGTATAATCCTTCAACTTCTCCCAAGGTGCCTGCTTGCACTGGATAATGGTATCTCCATTCACTCTCATTTCTTAAATCCCCACAAACTGCCTTCGAAAAGCAGTGTAAAAATCCCTAAATTTTGAAATGGACCCCCTCGGAAATCCGATTGTAGCACTTTAAAGCCGTTCCTTTGAAGTTTGAAGGTCTGCGGAAATGCACGACACACCAAACGATCATCATCTTCAAAGCACATCATGTAGTTCTTAAATTGTTCGATTTGGTTATCAAGATCTTTCATCCCATCGAACTTTTCCACTTTAGTAATGTCAAAGCTCTTCAGAAGTGTTATAAAATGAATTTCACTTGTCAACGAAGAGTTTCTCTAGTCGATACCTTGCACAAACTGATCATCTGTTCCCATTACTGCATATAGATTTCGATCAGTCTCAGCATACTGATTCGAAGTGTTCCCTTCACACTACGTAGAACGAGGAACATTGTCCATTTTAGATTTGTTTTCCTTTTTATGCTTCCTCGACTGCTCTCTGTCCGATTTCTCTTTCGAAGAATCCCTGTATATTTTAACGCCTGAAGCAGAGCATTTTACCTCTTCATCACTAGAGGTTATATATTTTTTCTTGTCTTTTCCCCTTTGCGAGATGAATAGTGCTATTTAGGAGATACGAAACATGCTTTTTTATGTTCACTTTTAGCTTGCCGATCGGCACAGGACCGATCAGATTGATCTCCCATATCAGCCTTTTCATTCTCTTGTCTCACTTCGGATTTGAGCTTCGCCGAGTGGATTTCTTGTTCTCGTTGTTCATATTTTTCATTTAACACATTTATTTTGTCTAAAAGCTGATTCTTACGCATCTACATGTCTGATTGAGTTTGGATTGGAGTTGATCCATCCAGCTTTATTTTCGTTTCTTTGCCAGTCATCTTTTAAAGTTTCCATTGCTGATCGAAGTGTTGGATTTTTTTTCGAGATTCATTATATGAGATTCAAACGAAAAAAATTAGAAGATTGTATTAAATTCGAACAGACAAGTCACTGATTATTAATTATTTCCCCAGTGGAGTCGCCAATTTGGTGAGTTTAGATATTAAGAATGTTGTCTTACGAAAATGTTATATGTGAATTCTACAGAGAGAAAGAGAGAAAGAGTTTTTAGAGAGAGAAAGTCTAAGTGCAAATGAGTAAAATAGAAATGTGTTGAACTCTTTTATTAGGTTAGCATTGCCTTTTATATAGAGGGGCCAAGACTTAGCCTTAAACTGAAATCAATTACAAAAGAGGGTAAATTACCCTTAGTCCTTAATAATATTACATAGTTACAATTGTTCTCTTAAACTTACATGTTCACATTTTAGTCCTTAAATTCCTACTTCCATATCAGTGGATCGTTCAAAAAAGAAGTGACCATTTTTATTCATTGTGGTAGATGCGCCAACATCTTACCAAGATACATGCGGTAATCTCTACTGTTCATCAATGCTTAAAATATGTAGTGGGAAATAATATTGGAATAGTTAGAAGAAGTAAAAAATAGCTAGGAAATGTTATCGTATTGCTTTGTCATCCAAACAAGTTCGGGGGAATGATTCAGGAAAAGCATAACAATTAGTGGATACTTCCTCGGAACCTATCCTTTTTTATGATCCGAGAGATACCCGGTCTTTTGGTTCATAATGAAAGCTTTGAAGATCTATGTATCCAAATGGTAAAGATTTGAAAACCGGTACGAAATAATCCCGAGTTTAAGAGAAAAATTAATTCAATTTTTATCCACCAAATTAGATATGTTTGTTTGGTGTTCCGAGGACGTGACTAATGTGCCTGCTGAATTAATTTGTTACTGATTAGCAGTCAAAAGCAATGTGCGTCCAATCATACAAAAAATGCATTTTCTAAGAAAATTCTGAAGCAATAGGTCGATCACTTATCCAAAGATGGGCACATACTAGAATCTCAATATCTGATGTGGACGGTGAATCCCATTATGGTCATGAAGAAAAATGGCAAGCGACGAATGTGTGTAGATTTTACCGATTTAAATTGAGCATGTCTAAAAGATCCTTTTCTCGGTCCCTCAGATATATCAATTGGTATATTCCACGTTAGGGAATCAATTAGTTTCTTTTGTGGATGCATATGCAAGATATACTCATATTAAAATGGATTCAAAGAACGAATAGAGTACCTCATTTATTACTGGAAGGGGTTTGCATTACTACAAATTAATGCCTTTTGGGTTTAAAAATGCGGGGACAACTTATCAACGATTGGTGAATAGAACTTTTAAAGCACAAATTGGGAAAAATATTGAGGTATATATGATGATATGTTGGTAAAAAATCCAAAAAATGAGGATCTTTTTGATGATCATGAGGAAACATTTGCTAACTTAAAAAAGGTCAACCTAAAGTTTAATCTAGTAAAATGTATGTTTGGGGTTCGATCAAGAAATTTTCTTGGGTACATAGTCAGCGAAAGATGTATTGAAGCCGGCCCAACACAATTAAAAGCTTTAAGTACTATGACACCTCCTCGAAATATTAAAGAAGTTCAAATATTAACGGAACGACTGACAGCGTTAAATAGATTCATATCTCGCTCATAAGATAAATGTGCCCCTTTTTTCCAAGTATTAAGACAAGAAAATTGTTTGAATTCGACAAAAGAATGTTCTGAGGCTTTTTATCGAATTAAAAAATACCTTTCATCGCTAGAAATATTGAAAAAACCAGTTTCATGGGAAAAATTATACGTCTATATAGCGGTATACGAATATGCTTTAAATGCTGTTTTAATTCAAGAAGGAAAAAAATATCCTAAGACCAGGACTACTCCTCGAATGATAACTTTCGAGTCACCTTTTGCATTAGTGTAGGAAATGGATGCGATAGTACCATCCGAGACCATCTTTCCATCATATCATGTGGCTACATATTCCAGGGACGTTAACAATGAAGATAAGTCAATTAAATTGAGTTTAATTGAGGGGAAAAGAAGACGAGCACAATTAAACTCGTTACATTACCAGACATTGGTGAGAAGTCGATATGCTTCCAAAGTTAAATGAGAAAAATGAAAGTGGGAGATCAAGTTCTAAGAAATATATTTCTCTACACAAAAGAAAAATCTCTTGGGAAATTCGGACCTAATTGGGAGGGCCCATATGAAGTAACGAAAAGGGTTGAGCTAGAAATGTATCAGATTAAGGATAAACAAGGAAAAACTCTTCGACACCCTTGGAATATTGAACATCTAAAGTTATATTTAGATTGAGTGTAAAAATTATAGGTTTTATGAAGGTGGCCCATGAAGGTTTCAACGAGGTGCCCCTATTAGCTGATCCATATATATAAAGTTCTTTTACCATAAAAGTTGGTATTTAACTATTTATTTTGGACCTAAAGGGTCTTCCGACAAAAGTTGGTCTTTAACTATTTACTTTGGATCTAAAGAGTCTTCCAACAAAAGTTGGTCTTTAACTATTTACTTTGGACCTAAAGGATCTTCGAACAAAAGTTGGTCGTTAACTATTTACTTTGGACCTAAAGGGTTTTCTAACAAAAGTTGGTCTTTAACTATTTACTTTGGACTTAGAGGGTCTTCCAAAAAACGTTGGTCTTTAACTATTTATGTTGGACCTAAAGGATCTTCCAACAAAATGTTGGTCTACAACTATTAAAAGCATTGAGAACAAACAAAATTGAGAATCTGATGCATTTTTATAGTACCTTGAAAATTGTACAAAATTGCTTCGAACAGTACGATGACTTATAAAATTTCCTCAAACAATACGAGGACTTTGAAAAAATTTCTTTAAACAATATGAGGGCTTCATATAACATGATTTATAAAATCTTACTCTGAAGAAGATCCTATGGAATTATCCTCAATGGACTCAAAATCATCCAAATATATTCTAGGGGGCGATATTCGACGGGAACGATTCCCAGAAACTACCTAGAATTAAATGAGGATATCGTTCGTGAATTTCCATAATCAGTCAGGATCTAACCGTCACATCCTTTACATTCAATTTACAGACATATTTAGCAGCGTAAGACTCAACAGCCACTTCGTCATCTATCTTAGCGTGGGTTAATATAATTTGCTTATCCTTCACAACCCTTTCATAATCTTTAAGGCATTTGGAAAAATATTCTGATGCTTTGTCATTCCCCTCTTTATAAGCTTCAATGAGCTTATCTTTGGTGGTGTTTTTCTTGGCATAACGATTCATTTCTTCTTGACAACATTAGTCGGAAATCATGACATAATCCTTGGCAAGTAATTTTTTTTTCATGAACAACGTCTGCTTGTGTTTGAAACGTAGAGAATTCTTGTTCAAGCTTCTCAAATTTTGAATTTTCTTGTGAAGCCTCTGCTTTATAATGATTCTTTCGATCCTTTAAATATTGCGTCTTTTTTGCAATAATAACTGAGGATCGAAGCAAGTTACGAATTTGAAGAGAATAATCGTCTCCAAAAGGTATTTCGAAGGAACGAGATAAAGAACCAACTTCAAAAGAAACAACACTTGTGGAATCGGTCTTTTGAGTAACATCATCTACATGATCCTGAATGACCAAGTCATTTTGTGGAGACTGGGAAGAATCATATTCGATGTGTATCTTTTTCGGTGAAGATTTAATGTAATCAGTAGCTTTGTTGTTCGGGGAGGCAAGTGCCTCGAAGACCTTATCATTCTTTTGATGAATGCCTTTAAATTTTCGTTGGCATCTTTGTTTGGGAAGATCTTGTGAAGGAGGTTTCTTGGATTTTTCAGGCTTATGCTTTGGCTCTCTACAGACGACTGTTAACAAGATTAGTAAGAGTGAAGCAGAGATGGAATCTGAGAGACCAAGAAACTTTGGCCCACCTACTCAACTCTATAAAGATTTCGTCGTTGAAGGCACAAAGTCAGCATATGGCTTCGACACACCAGTCATAGCTATTTAAAAGAAATAAAATATATTAGAGAGTAGATATTGATGTGGTTTATTTTTGTTTGAGGGTAAGTTTGTAACTTTTTTCTAGAGTTTTGTGGAATTTCGTGAGTATTTAATGTTTGGGTAGATTGTAGAGGGAGAATTGAGCTGCCTGGTTGTATTTAATTTTCATTACCCTCATTTAATGTAGGTGGTTGGGTATTTATACCCTTATCTTTGGGCCATATGGGCTTTCGGGTTGTGTTTAATGGATTCATGACGAGTTTAAGGACCCATCAGTTTTAAGTAAGTAGGTAGTCAGCTTAGTCAAAAAGTGATTAAGTTTTAAGTACTTTAATTCTGTTCGGATAGTTCAGTGAATGAAAGTTGTCCGAACTACCCCTGTCCGGTGAAATGGACATGGTCCGAATTAACCCTGTCCGGTTCCCATAAGGTGTGGTGACAGAATCCGGACTCATCAGATATAATAAAAAACAAAGGAGGAGTAAAATTTAAAAATATATCTCTGTTTGTCCACTTGAGAGACAACTTATGAAGATTTTCGGTTGTCTCTTCACACCCCGTTTCCCAAAAGCCGGAGATAAAACGAATTGATGCTTTCATTTTTTGTCTACTTCAAGCAGATATTTGAAAATCTTTTGGTTACGACCAGAGGTTAAGGAATAGAAATGGAAGTATGAATTTTTTGCTAAACCAAAAAGACCAACTAGTTGTTCCAAAGAAAACAATGACCCCAAAATCCTAGAGGCCATTATACATGCCATAAGGGTAAAACACATATTAGGTCCAACTTGGGTTGGTCAAAGGTCAACCATTATAAAATATTTGACGATGAATAGGTCCAAGGGAAATCACAAGCCCCAATTCATCATCTCGGTATACATTATCAACTCATGATCCTTGACTGATAAATGTGTCTCCCTAGCAGTCAAAAAACGAATAGAGATTATAGAAGGAATTCCTCATCTAGCTTTTAGCTTAGCCTCAACGGAGATATCATAGTATATATATTGAACCTTGTACAGAACTAAAATATGTTTGTTCTCAACCGCTCGAAGATTATTCCCAACCAAAGTGTCAATATAAGGGGGAAGTAGAACATCTTCTTTTGATTTTACTTTCTTCTTTGTATGTGAACTCTCCTCGACAACTTTAAGAGTAGTAACCATCGGGTTCTCTTCCTCGGAAGTAGGTATTAAATATCCTTCGATGGAAATAACATCAGTTTGAGTGAAAACGGTTGGCTTTTCCTCCCCAAAGGCTAAGGCCAAGGCTTTATCGATATCAATATCGTCGTCAGATTTGGAAATAGTATCAGTTTGAGCGATATTGTTGGCTCTTCTTCCCTAAAATCCAAGGCCAAATATCCCTCAATATCAACAACATCATTGAATCTGGAAATGGGATGTTCAACATATGAAGCATTCGATTTTTCCTCCTAAATAGGTTCGAGGGACCGTTTCGTCATAGAAGCCACATCAGTTTTTGTTAATCTTCGAGGAGGTGCTTCGGGGGTCGGTCATGGAGATCATAAGGATTAGATTACGGAGTGACATGAATTTTTGTGGAAAATTGAGGTCCAACTTTTTCAGATTTGTTGGACGACTTTCTTTTTTAGGAAGAGCCTTTGGAATGCTTACTATATTTTCCCGGTAGTGTATAATCACCCTTGTCAGCTACTGGGCAAGTGTGACTGGGGGGCTGAGAGGAGATATATAAGGGGATGATTGCACTATAAGAACTATCAATTAGTGGCCAAGTATCGTAGTACGTTATAGTAGACGGTTTAGGTTCAGGCTCGATGTACAATCCAGAAGCTCGTCTCTCGTCGATTTTTTGGCTAATGGTTAACCAATCTAAGATGAGATTTTTTGGGGTATAAACTACTTCTCACTCTAAAAAGGTTTTTTTCGGAAGCTATATCTATCTAGAAATTTTGGTGTAAGGTCAAGGAGAAGCAACAAGCATTTATAGAGGAAGGATGGGCCTGGACAAGCTTCAAAGCCCAAAGGTTTGTGGGGGTGTTTTCAAAGGGGCAAAATGTCTAAAAAGAGGCAATGAGTGCCTAGAGAAGGAGTGTGCCTCCCTTAAACTATTTCATGTCAGAATGAAAGACACATAATGGGCATGCCAATCGACACTTGACAAAGGATGAAACTTTTCATTGGATGTGTCAGAAAATTGTGATGTCATGGATAAATAAATTTTTGGGAGAAACGGTTGGTCTGGGCACCTAAAAGTAAAAAGAATCCTATGGTATTTTTCCATTTAAGATTCTCAAGACCTTCAATGGATACCAAATATTAATAAAATTTGACAAGAATTCTTTGTTTTAGAACTGACAAAAAATTGAGGAAGAAATCCTTCAATAAGATGGAGAATTCTGCATATGAAGAATGATAAAAATTCAAAGAAGAAATCCTTTAATAAAATGAATAATTATGCCTATGAAAATTGACAAAAAATCGAGGAAGAAATATTTGTATAAAAGGAAAACATCGTTGTCCAAAAGATTGACAAAATCCAATAAAGGATTGACAGTAATGAGAGCGTTAATTAGTTCAACGAGAAAAATGTTAGTGAAATGACAGTTCGTGTTCGAATATTTTGAGAAGGACTGGGGCTACCGATAAGAGAGGAATTATGAAACTACAAGATATTGAAAAATTAAGGGTGCATTTAGTATAAAGAAAATATCTTAGGAACAATTGATGATTATGTAATATAAGAGGATTATTTTGTAAGAAATAATAAACTTGAGGAATGGACCACAATTAGTAATTTTTCTAGATATGTGAGACCCAACGAATATACTATAAAAGCACACCATCTATTTTGGGGAAAAGTGATTGATAAATGATTAGAGAATTATTGCTTGTTACTTTCTCTCTCTAAATTGTGGAAATTCTCTCTCTAAAACTTTAATAATTATCAATACTAAGTATTTGGTCCTCCAAACATTTTTTTACACATAAGTTATGACTAAAATATTTCTGGAACGATCAAATAGTACAACACAAATATAGACATAGTTTATCCCACGAATTCATAGAAAACATCTCAAACATTTTTATGTAAATCAGTTTTGACTCTCTAAAATTCATAAATAATATTAAAGTAGATTCCAAAAATTATATTTGTGTACTCCAAGCTATGTACGATTATTATGTTGACATGAGATTCACGAGTTATTAAAAAGAGATGTTACGTTAACTTTATATTCTTTGATGATTACTGGAAAAACTTATGTATTATCGTACATAATAATCTAACCATGTAGAAGCTCGTGAATATTTTTGGATAAACTTGTACAAGTTTTTATAGACAATGACTAAGGGTGTATAAACCATATTTTTAAGAAATAATTTATCTAAAATCATAATCTCCCTACAGAAAGATAAACATTGTGGCCATAACTAGTCAAATGTAAATTATCAGTTACGTTGTCTACTAAATGAGATAAATTACATTTCGAACACGTACAACAAGTAAAATTTCACTAGGTAAAAATTTTAAAACTCTAATGGTCAAAGTGTGGAAATAGAGAAGAATTCCACAAGTTTTAGGTGAAACTTCTATAATACCAGTCAAAATGCCAAGAGATAGTGAAACCACACGAGGTTTTGTTGAGATGTCATCACAAGCCAAATGAGACTATTACCTCAAAAACTTATGATACAACTGTCGAGAACCTGTTGGATCATGTAAAATAATTTTCTTAAGTCTGTATAAGATTGAATTTGAATCACCAATTAAAAAGTTCTCAGGTTGCACTATATAGATCGTTTCCTAAATGCCACTATTAAGAAAAACGATCATCCATTAGACAAAGCTCTAGGTTAAAGTGTGTAACTACTATAATGACCGTTCTAAAAGAGTCCTTCATGAAACTAGAGAAAAATTATTTGTAAATTCAATTTATTCATGCTGAGTATAACCTATTGTCATAAGTTGTGCTTTATGCCTCTCCACATTATCCTTAGAATATTGTTTGCTTTTGTAAACTCACTTACGATCAATTAGCTTTTTTTATTCAGGTAATGAGATAAACTCTCAAATCTCGTTATCTTGCATCGACTATAAACTCTCAAATCTCGTTATCTTGCATCGAGTAATATTTTTTATTCATAGTATAAATCCACAAATAAAATTAGAAGTCTTCATGACTTCGTGATCTTCTTCATTTTATTCCTCGTGTGGATTATGATGGTTTTATAACCTACTTATATTTGTTAGAAATTTCATGAATCTCTATGGATTCTTCTTCAAATATAATTATTTTATTAAATTCTACCCCTTAAACTCTACTTCTTCAAAATATCTTGTTGCTCATGACTCAAACATACTTATAGTGGAAGAATCATAAAGTTTAATGTCTTTTCATGTTTGGAATATCCAATGAAAGAATATTTAACCCTCTTAATGTCCAATTTAATTTCATTCAGACTATAAGGCTTAAATTTAAATGGACATCCCCAAACATGCATAGGCTTTATGTTAGGCTTGTTCCTAGTCTAATGTTAATATAAGTATTAATGGTTTCTTTTCTATGATCTATATTGAGAATGTATACATCACATTTGATGACTTCTCCTCATAGTGATAGTGGTAGAGCTGAATAATGAATCATAATTCTCAATATATCCTTAAGCATACAGTTTCATCTCTTACATACAACTTTTATGTTGGGTGATCTCGTTATTGTATTATGAGGAACTTTATCGCCCTTCTCTAGGTACTTTTTAAATGATTCATGATGTTGTTCACCCTAGCTGTCATCTGCCATAATATTCACCATCACGGTAAGATCATACATACTTAATGCTTGTACGAAGTTGTTTAAATTCGGTCTTAAAAGATATAAAGTTTTCTTAAAGATTCTAATATCTCATGAATAAGGTATAGATGCTCGTACCGATATAAGTCTTCTATAAATAAGATAATATACTGATTCCTTTTGCATCGTACATTTGGGAATGGTCCATAATTATAGGTATATATCACCTCTAAGACTTTTTTCACCTTGTATGCACCTAACATATTCAATATTAATTTAATTACATTCGATGCAAACACCGAATACTGAATAATAAAGATAACCTAATAAACCTTTCAACAATAATCTTATCAATTATTTTCTTAAAGATATGACCTTAGTTCTTCATTCAATGATTTCCTAAATCTTCAGTTTTACAATGTAAATGTTAATTACTTATTTTGTGATGATTATTATTATTTAATTAAATACAAATTATCATTCATTGGTAAATATTGAGCTCTTATCACATTATCATGCAAAGAAATATTTAATTTAGTATCCTTAAAATTTTATGAATATCCAAACGTTCATTTTATAGGAAAATGAAAAACTTGCTTCTAACATCTTTCAAATATAGTAAATGTTCACTATCAATAACTAAAAATGTCAAATGACATAAACTAACAATGAATTGTATTTAACTTGATATATGAATATTTCACTATCATTGAGGCTTCGACTTCTTATCTATCCTGCATAGAATTATAAACATGGATGGTCGTAAACTTTTTAACCAAGCATGCATTTATTGCACCTAAAAGTAAACTTATTTAGGAATATACCCAAGTTGTGATATTACCACTAGCTTTTATATAAACTTATTAATTTTCACACTCTTTTTAGATGCATATTCCTCTTGTGAAAGAAACAACAAACTATAATATGTGATTCCATAGGTTTCTTTGCTCCTGAACCGAAAGCCTTTTATCAAATGCTTTATCATACTTTTTTTTATCTTCTTTCCCCTATTAAGAACTAATCATATAAATCTCATGACGTTCTTGTTTTAATATCTTCTCTTTTTAAGTAAAAGGAGAAGTCTGTTTACTAACTGGCCACTTCTCATGCTGAGGAAAAAATAAAACCCAAACCATACCACAACTTCTTTGAGAAAGTCAATCTTAAATGAATTTAACTTTGAGAAGATCACTAATATCCAGAAAATATGTTATATTATTTTAATTTTATCATGAAACTTCATGGCAAAGAGCTGCATCAACAACATCTTAATATTTACCTTATTTGTCATGAAAAATATTTCTCAACTACTTTGAGAAACTAAATTTCATGGGTCATTTATGTTGGGACAACCCCAAGGAATACTAAAGATAACCATGATTTAATGATTGACAAACATAACTTATTTGACTTCTCACACACCTCAAACTATTTTATCTCCTTGTGAGAACTATATTTGTTAATGAGCATGAGTTAAAATTTCATGTCATCTTTCTTTGGAAAAAAATAACCCATATAAAATAAGAGCATTATTTTCTAATGGAATAAAGGTACTAAGTACTATAATACACATTACGAACAAGACATAAAAACATATTTGTAAACATACAAATTAAAGGTAGTGTTTAAATATAAATGCAACACGCCAAACACAAATATACATCACTAATAAGATACTCGTCTATAAGCAAACATGTTAATATGAGCTCGTATGCATTTGAGAAAAGTCATTGTTGATAATATTTTAACCAACTTAATTTGAGGGACATCAATGTGATGATGGACTCATCAGTCAATATGGATCACTATAGTGTGATATGTTGGTTTTATGATTTCCCTATTTTGATCAAAGACTTAATGACTAATTTATAGTTGGCAATCTCATGTTCATGATAAACTATTCTAAAAACATAGATCACAACAGTGTGATATGATTACTTGATGACTGAAACTACTTGCTGATGAGCTCAGAGAATCTTTGGTGAGACTTAGGAGCGAAGATGTTCGTGTGAAGAGGTCAGACTAGAGAATATTCGTGTGACGTGATAATGAACAGTGAATTACTAGAAATGGAAGAGACAAAAGGAATAAATGTTGTAATTAATGATCAATCATTGGCCCCTTTTCCCAAAATGAGAATGCCCTTTATATAGGAAGTGAGGTAGAGGGCGAAATTATATGTTTTCTTACCCCACTATTTTACTATTTACAAACAAGTTTTAGGGGACTATCATTTAAGTCCCTCATTTCTTATGTGTGCTTTACCTTAGTCCTTAGCCACTAAATGCATGGACTTTGACCTTATTTGTAGGCTGAATTACATGTTAAACACCTATATTTTCCTCCCCTCATCACTTGCAACATACCAAATCATAAACTTGTCATAACCAAGTAAATCAGTTCAACAACACAGATCATTGCAGTGTGATATGATTCTTATATGACCTACTTATCCTAGTTAAGATGAACTTACCAATGTAATCCATATAAAACAAACTCTGAACAACGACATAGAAAACTCACTCAATTCCAACCATAATATATGGTCAAAGTTTGATGAAATACTCATTAAAGTTCACATAATGTGTCAAGATGCCGCGAGGGCTTTTTGATGCAGTAGCTCAACATCACCCCGAACATTAGATTTTTTGTTGCGACACATCTCACAGTTGTCATAATAACATCTAGGTTTTTCCCTGTCACTAACGCCTAATAATTCTTTTGCAGGGGAAACTTCAAGGGTTACCATGACAAAGTACATTGTCTTGCTTCTAACTCAAATTTGAATTCACGTGCAGTGACAATGTACTTTTTCCACAACAAACCAATCTTAAATTGATAAAATACATGATTCTAACATGATTTATCCCTACAAAATCAATTAATCATGCAACTTCAAACCCCTAGATCCACTTATTCTACAAACTCAATCATTAATTTTTTTTTAAAGTGTAGATATTTTACCAAAAATAAAATTACATGTTATTCATTTGATATAATAACAAATATTATCATTAAATTTGAAAGGGAAGACTCTTTTACTAACATATAAAGCACATAAACTCTAATCCACATATTATTATATAATCCCTTTTAGATTTAGATACAAGATTTATTTCTAGGTTTAAGTATTTTAATCAACGGAAATTTGTATGTAAGTGAATGAATAAAGATTATCGTTATCTTCATCTTTTCATATAAATTGTAATAAGGGTTTTAGCTTAATCCCAATTGTAATCATATCCCTACGCTTGGTTATTGTAATCAAAGACCATATTCTGACTAATGGTTTATTAATAAATTAGCCCATAAACTTTATATTTAGGCTTAAGCGCTAACATTCGTTTTCAATCCTTCACAAAAACCAAATTTGGCATGATATCTACAAAATTACCCCCTCCCCACATATAGTTTTTATTAATAATTCAAATTTCTATTTATTTTATTTATCTAATAACTTATTAAGTAGACTGTATATCAACAATAATTAAGGCATCATTAAGAAAATTATTAATAAAATTCCTCATACAAGAGCACCTCTGCTTCAGATTAATTAACAATCCAAAGCTTCAACAACAGTCGAACTTACACACAATGTTAGCAAAAACTCAATTGGTTAAGCCAAATTTGGTTTTTTTGTAGTATTGAATATGCAAGAAGAACATAAGAGCCACACAGTTTTGGCTTGGACGTAAATCTTAGCTATGAACCCCAAAACAACAAAGAAATATATGGAACAATAATGTGAAACCAAGCTTACACAAGAAAGATTTAAAGTTGTTCGAATTGTGAAAAAATCATATATCCACGGGAAATGAACACAAATTTTATATATAAGAAGTTACAAGAAGACTACTATAAACACTAAACACTCAACGACCTATCTTTTTTACAAGTCATTCTCCACTTATATAACAAACTATGGATCTAATAATATCTCGAGTGTTTATATTTTACCTCACTATAGTTGAAAGCTATCAAATTTCTCTCTTAAATCTCCCAAGTATTTTCTTTCACTAAAATGACCGGCTAAGACTTCATATCATGCTCTCACTATTTATAAAAGATCAATGATATGAACGATACTCTCCATGTTCATAATAGCGCATGACATCTCGTTTCCTTATTTGGTTAGACATGCCAGCACATAAGGACAAGGGTAACACTGATATTCGTACAAAATGATAGTGGCATCCCTTTTGTAATATATATCACATGTTTAGCACGCATTGATCAACATGTCTTTGATAAATATATGAGATTCAACATCAATTGAGAGCTTTACTTACTCAGCTTCATGTATAACCTTTAGCTTTGTTATACACATATTATTTACCTTCGGCAAACGTTTTCCCTATTTTTAGAAAACTTCTTTGCATCTAAGTTTTGGCCTCAACTCATTCCCTAGAGAGATTCAAACAGTTCATGCATTGTACGTCTTCGTCTATCTATCTTCAGCCACATATATTCTTCAAAAGTACTACGCTCTCGAGTTACTTTTAGCCTACATCTGAAAATTCTCCATCTATGCTTATAGTAACTCCACAATTCATTTTACCCAATGTTATACTCTTTATAGTCCACCTCACAAGCAACACAGACTTGTACAAGTCTCATACAGTTTGTGAACTTTAAAATCGGTAATATATTGGTCAGAGCATCCAAAGGATTTTTCTCGTTAGAAATATTAGCTACCTTTATTTTTTTCTCTCCGCCACGTCTTAGGAAAAATGTAACTTGATATACGTGCTTAGTTCTGTCATGGAATTTTGGATTCTTTGTTATATATAGAGCACTAATGTTATCACAACACATAATCACATCTTATTGTATACACTGATTATAGTTAACAACCGCTTCAACCAAATAATTTTTTTCATGACTTGTATAGATAACATATATTTTGACTTTCGTAGATGAAAACTGAGAAGTCAACATACTTTTTATATACAAAGCTTCCAGGTAACTGTTCCTCCAAATATAATAAATAATTAATCCAAAATAGATTATCTTGTGTTGAGTCAGTTCGCAATCGATTCTATAGTCTAAAAAAATATTAAACTTATTATTATTTTTCTTAGCCAATAGGCTAAGAAAAATATACTTTTCTAATACGTCCACCATATTTATTTATGTTTTTTTAGTACCTCGTTTAAAAAAAAATATGGAATAATAGATAAGCTAATATTATTAGAAACTAATCTTTTTATAACTATTTTTATTAGCAATTACGTTTTTTTACTAATGGGATAAAGTAATAGCCAAACTTTCTCCTTTTTTTTTATAAAAATGACACTTACGTTAGTCTTCCGTCGTCATTATCCTTTTATCTACTGGTAATCTTATTATGCTTGGATTTTTCTTTCTCGACTGTTTATTATTATAGAATAATTCAAGTGAACGGTCAATATTTTTTGTGGTAAAGTTCTAGTTAGACAATAAATATATTCATCAAAAGTTTATTTTCCTCAAAATAAAAATTGTATTGAATATTAGGACAATGAATAGCATCTGATGGTAAGATGTATTTTTGGTACCCATATATTTTCAAAATTATATTTTATGTCCTTATAATTTTTGAATGGTTGTGAAGAACAACAACTTTGTGTTAACTTGATTAAAAAATTATATTCTTTCTAGTATTTCTCTTACTTTTGAATGGATATTTTGTTTGATTATGAAATAAGATTTTTGTCTTGATTTCGAATAGAGTCTCCAAAATCTATGAATAGTAAATGAATAAGATTCCAAAAAAATCGATGAGATATATTGTTGTCAATATGTAATTTGATACGTAAATCCAACATGTGGAAACATACCTAATGCAAAAAAATATAATGAATTCAGATTGATCTGTATAATCTAAAAATAAAAAATAAAAAATAAATATTCTAAAATTTTAAATTGAGTTTTTCAGTTTTAACATAATTTTTTGGATATAATAGATATTTTAATATAATACAATATATTATTATTATTATTATTATTATTATTATTATTATTATTATTATTATTATTATTATTATTATTATTATTATTATTCGGTCATATTTAAATTGAATTTTTTTCGGAGGACAGCCGCAGCTGCTATTCAACGAGTACTCACATGGTCTGTTACACCTGCGGTCTAACGCACAAAGTAACAGGTTCCTCCAAGAAAGTGTTTGTACATAGACTCAAACTCATGACCTTTGATCACATGTCTTAGTCCACCAACTCGGCTACCCCTTCCGAGACCGATTGAAACATGTTAATACCAGATGATTGAGATATTTTATCCTGTTCCATCATATATCTTGTTTTAAAACTTTTTATCCACCATACTTAGTTTTAATATATAGATGTGAAATTTAATATTATTTATTATAATCTATCATTGAATTTTTTTATTTATAAAAAATAAAAATTAAGTATATATGTATACTTTTAAAATCACATGTATAATGAGATCAAAAAATATTTTCTTTTGGAAAAATGAAATGTATTTATTAAAATACTAAAATTAATAACACATGTTGTTATACGTAATATAATTATATAATTAAGTAGCGTATACAACCTAAAATTAATAGGTTATCATTGTACATACTCTCATTCAAGTTTTAAAAATATTTTGTTCAAATTTTAGTTAATTTAACTATTTAAATTTCATATGACATGATATTATATCTTTTATCTATTGTTAATGAGAGTGAGGTGAATAGTGCTGAACTTTTAGAAAACGGTTACGACCTAAATTTTATTTTAGTTTATTCTCATAGGAAATTATTAGCGGTTGTTTCATATTTGTTAAAATTTATTATAAATAAATTTATATAAATATAGAAGATTATTGTTAAAATGGATCATCTAATCGTTATGTTTTTAGATCTTGAATTTTAGTTTCAGTTATGTGAGAATTTATACTGTATTTTTTTATTTTTGTGTTTGCGATGTATTTTGTATATTATGTGTGGACTGTATAATTTTTTTTATCTCATTTGTGATTATTTATAATTATTAATAGCGTGTGAGCCGATTAGATAATGTTCTATTTCATTCCTATTAATAGAAAGTTAGGACTATACACAAGAGATTATAAAATTTATAATAGTTTTCTATTACAGTGAAATATTATTCTCTAGCGGCGCCCGTAAACGTAAATATTATTATCGAACCATGTTAAATTTTGTATTTTTTGTTCTTTAATTTATTTTGTGTATGAGCAAATATTACATTTTTATTTATAGCAAATTGGTTGAGACAAAGTAGGTTTATACAATTATCCTTTAGAATAACATCTACATCAACAAAATATAAAATCGAAAGATTTTACGAAGGATCCAATTTTATGTTGTCGAAGATAAAGTTGAATTCTTCTTTGGTACTACAAGGACCGTGTAAGGTTGTGGAGAATAAGTTACCGATAAAGATGAAAGAAGAGGAAAACTGAGATCTTTAGGAGAGAGCCCTCTGTTGGATTTTAATGAGTGCCAATAATAACATTATTCACAAGATTAATTGTCAGAAGATTGTTGCTTGCGCACGAAAGTATTTAGGAGAATTTTATTAAGAGAAATTAGTTTTCAACCACTTATGCTTGAGGAAACGCTTGTATGATTTAAGATTGCAAGAGGTTATGTCCATAACCGAGCATCTTGATAATTATAAATTAATTATAATAGATCTGGAGAATATTTCTATCATAATCGATGATGAGGTTAAGCCCTATTTGTTATAATATTGTTACCAAATTCATGCAATAATTTCATGGATACCATAATGTATGGTAAGGACTATCTTTAGCGGAATCAAAGGAGTAAAGACAACTGCAACCATACAATCTAGCGGAAGAGAAATATCTTATGACGAGGGAAATGTTTAAAAGCAAGGTGAGTTCTTTAAAGAAGAAGAATTATAGATCATCCATGTCAAAAGCAAAGCATTTAAACTGTTATGAGTGCGATGAACAAGGTCATTACATTAGAGATTATCCAAAACTAAAAGGTGGGATGAGAAATAAAAAGGAAAATACAATGAACATGGTCAAAAGTGTGAACAGTTCTAATGATAGTGAAAATAATGGTACATGAGATATGTTGTCTGTGAGTTTAGACTGCGAGAAAAACTCTTGGGTACTCGGTACTGACGTTACATAATGGTCTGATACTTACAAGTCAATATAAAGAATTTTTAATTTGAAGAACAATCATTCATAACAGTGGCATCATCATAAAATAATAGCCAAAGTCGGCATGATCAGAATCAGTTGTAGTAGTGGCGCATCAGTCATATAAGTGAAAAAGGATTTAGTGTTTTGGGAAATAGATATTTGTTGAAAGGGTACAAAGAAGAATCATTAGGATTTTATGAACATTGTATGTTTGTTAACACAAACTAAAGTGAAACTCAACAAGTCAGTTGTAAGAAAGACTAAAGAGATTATGAATTACATTCACTCAAACTTTTGTGGCCCAAATAGAATTCCATCAAAAAGTGGAGCCATATAGTAAATGCGTATGATCGATGATTATTAAATGATCATATGGGTTTATTTTATGAAACCAAATATTAAAAATATTCAACATTTTTCAAATGAAAGATGATGATTGAGAATAATATTGGAATAAAAATCAAGCACCTTAGAAAAAATAACGTGTTAGAATTTTACAGCCATGAATTCAACAAAATTGCAATACTGAAGGAATAGTGCATCATCGCACTTATTTTAAAACCCCACAACAAGATTGGGTCACAAAAATAATGAATATTACGCTTTGTGACAAGTCACAAAAAATGTGTTTGTATTCAGGTGTAAGAAATGATTTTTGAGTTAAAGTTATTAATACAACATGTTACTTGGTGAATCAGTCTCCATTAATGTTAATTGATTGTAAGACTCTTTGAGATTTGATATGAGTCGTGAGATGAATAAGAACAGTAAAAGGTATTAGTTGTCCTATGCATGTTGACGTGAGAGATGGTAAACTTCAGCTGAACAGAAAGAGGTGTATATTTCTAGCATATGATACTAGAGTGATGTGAGATAGGTTATGGTATACCGATCAAAAGTATCCAGGTTTCCTCAAAAGTAAAATTATGTATTTTAATGAGTCTACTTCGTTAGAAAGTCATACAGATGTAGAGGAAATGGTCGAATTAGAATCCGTTGTGAGTAAAGATGTGGAACTTGAAGTAGAATCGGTTCATAGTAGGTTTAATAATTTAAATGATTCTGAGGTGGACCCACGAAGAGGAAGTGAAGTATCAGCATCAGATGATAGTGACAATGATGCGCCTAAACCAGAACAACAACCTTTTAGCATAACATTGGGTAATGAAATAAGAGAGATTAGACCACCAAAAAGGTATGCGAACCTAGTTACATATACTCTGTCAGTTGCGGAAGAAGTTGAGATACAAAAACCAAGTAGCTATAGGGAATCTATAGTGAGTTCAAAAGAAAATCGGTGGATCGATGCTATGGGAAAAATATTGAATTTATTCATAAGAATCAGACATAGAAGCTTGTTGATTTTCTTGTGATATGATTTCATTAGCATATAAGGTTATATGTTTAGATATAAACTGTATGATTAAGATAAATTAAAGATTTATAGATTTTATTCTGGTGATAATGAAATTTACTTTTATATTTCCCTACTTTATACGTTTTGAGATGTATGTTAGTGTTGTGAATATATCGCCTTTGGGAGGTAAGAGTGATGTCTAGCAACCGTTAAACATTTGGACCTTGGGATGTATGTGATGATGTTTTTAGCATGTCTAAGGATATTTGTTTCAGGTCGGGAGATGAATGATATTCAAACTCTGTTGTTCAACACGATTTACACGTGAACACTCCATATGTTCATTATGTAAAAAGTATACAGATGACCTGGATATATCACCAAAATGATCTCTTCTAGCGATTCATAAAGAAAAACGTTTTGGCATTTACTCTAAAAGTCATAGTTTTGTGTATAAATCGTCCATAGAAAAATTATGCACATATTTTTCGAAGGGTGAGCAAAACTCTACATGACGTCATTGATACATTCACGCGCTACATATTCATGTACACTAGATTGCAACATTGAATGGTTTGGTTGTTTTCAAATATAGTCGTGAAATAACATTGTTTTCTTAATAGAATTGTTCTTTATGAGTAATGTATAGTGCGTTAGCTCAAACATCTTTACTGATGATTATGACGAGTCAGTTCAAATGAATGTGTGTCTGAAGTTAAAACTTGAAAAAATTAAGACTTTAATATTATTATGCGATACTTAAGATTAAATGACATATGTTTAATTAAAATTAAATTTAGATTATAATAATACATTTTGGTAACCAAATTCTAAATCATAATAAGATTGTTTAAATATAATGTAAATATGGTATGCTTATCCACTAAGAATGCTATGATATCTATCAGATTATATAATTGGATAATCGTTTTCTCTTACCCTAAAATATAAGTAGAGGAAAATAGGATTATAGTACGAAGGGTAAGATCGAACCATGTAAGTTTGATGATAGTATATACAATGTTATTTAAGCATATCATTTAAGGGCCTTGAACCGTTGAATAATTCATTGATTATCATGTTTTCTTTCATTTAGTCCATAGGATTCAAAATCATCATTGTAGGTCCATAGACTTAGCAATATCTAGGTTAAAAATCACTTTTAGTTCCCCATGTTTACCCTTTGTATCAAACTAGTCTCTCACCATCATTTTTGTTTCCCACCCATCCCTTTCGTTTGAGAAATGTGCACGATTAGTCCCCCCCCCCCCCCCCCCGCGCACATGTAAGCCATTTAAAAACTGATACGTGGCACCTAAATCTCAAGTTTTGTATCACTTTTGGTCCTCAATCCCAAGTTTTGTGTCACTTTTGGTCCCCCTTAATGTGCGGGAGACCATGCGATAGAGAATAAATATATAAATCTTACCAAGTCCGTGGACTAAATTTATATATTTTGCCAAGTCCAAGGACCTAAAAGGGTGGATTAGATGAAAGAAAACATAATATTTGAGAGATTATGAATCTGTTTAAGACTCCTTTACAGAGATAATAAGATATTTATAAATTTCATTGCAATAATTCAGATTTCAGATTTTCAACCATTTAGTACTTTAGTTTTTCAAAATTATTCAAGTTTGTTAAATATAAAAATTGGCGGAGATCAAAGTTTTAAAACTATAAATTTTTTTATACATTAGGAAATTGTGAGATTTATAATGGCATTAAGTCATAATTTTATTAAGGGTCAAGTTTTAAAGTTTATTTTTATTGATATTTGGTGAGATCGTCATTCTTAATTTTAGTTTGCCCATTTTTTCATCTCATTTTCTGTTAAAATGAGATTCTTTATTTGTTTTTAATGTGAAAGTTGAACTAAATGAGGAAAAAATCATTTTTTGCCAATATAGGCTTGCATAAGCAACTTTTATGCATATAAGAAAAGTTAGTATGAAGAATAGTTTGGTTTCACTAAATTTTAGATCTTAAGAAGGTTAAGTAAAGTTTAGCACAAATTCTAAATTTCTTCTAAAAAATATAAAATAAATTCAAATGGACTGTGAGAGGTTTGAGACTTAGCTCAACCAAGAAAGTTGTTTTCCACTTTTGGCTTACTCATACTTTCAAATTATTTTTTAGTTCTTAGAAATGATTGATAGATTAATATAGGTACAACTATCTTAGTTTATATTCGTTATGAAGATACAATAAATTACCAAAATCTAAGCGATATTAAATATCTTTTTAGACAATGGTAATTCATGTATAGAAGATTTGTAAAATGGATTCATTGTATACAATATATATATAATTAACTTTTTAATGATGTTATACATATTTATGTACCATATAAAATTTTGAAACAAATATGTACACATTTGCTATACACATTTAGTTCATATCTATCAAAATAAAGTTGAATATATCATGGATAAATAGACCATGCAAAAGGGATTGGATGTATACATAGCACTAAAAGTTTTAAAATAATTTTGATTGTTATATGGAAACCATTGTTATGCATAGATGACCATGATAACGCATATTGTTCATAGATACTTTTGAGTTATATTGACATAATACTTCGTTATATTTGTAATTCACTGGCAAGTTTAAGCTTTTTAATCTCAAAATATGGTACCACATCGATACAAGATTTAAGTGTGCCATATATATCCTTAGAGGTTTCCATTAAAGAAGACATGAAGGTTTATCGAACAATGTCATTATCAATTTAGTTATATTATTTAAAATTCATTTTTTTACTAATACATTCAGAAATAGTTATTAAAAATGGTATATTAACCTTAAACCTAACAAAAAATCTGTTTAAAATAATTTTATATTAGGGATGTCTAGTGGAAGAAAATTCTTATGGGCTTAACAAACGTAAATTGGAGTCAGATACATAAATTTTGTTTGATTATATAACAGTTTAGTTTAGAATCCAACAATTAAATTCAAATTTGAGATAATTCTACAATTTTGAGGATGTTAAGTTTGGGGAAAAGTAATCAGTGAACAACTTTGATTTTATCGGAAGAAACAGAAATGATTTGTTTCGATTCAAACGATAAGTAATTTACCTTTCAGTATGGATCATCTCTTAATTGTGAGAGTGTTCATTTCCACTCGACATAAATGTTTAGATACTTATTTAACAATAAGTAGTTGTAGTTTCTTATGAAAAACAAACTCAATTTCTTCAAAATATCCAGCAAACTAAAGTTAGAATAAATCATTACCAAAATATACAAACAAATACATAAAATATTTTGTATCCAGTAAATATAATATATTTTCATAAATAATTCTAAACGAACATTAATATTATTTATGATATAGTATAATAATTTAGTTTCATTATACAATCTCATAAGAGACCGCATATTTAATGTATATGAAATAATTCTATAAAAGTCTTTAAAATAACACTAATTTTTTTTATAATATAGCAAAAAACATTGTAGCTTTTGTAATGCTATAAAGAGTTCTATATAAACATTATAGTTCATGTATGATGCAATAGAACAATTTAGTTTTAACCTATATAACATCATAAAAAGTTTTACACAACCACTGTAATTCTTGTGATATCAATGGAGAATTCAGTTTAAGCTTCCAGAACATCACAAGGAATCTTAATTGTCAATCTTGGATTATTATAACAAAAGTAAAAAATTAATGTAAGTTAATTATGTTTAAGCTCTTATTTGTTAGCTTAGGCAAAAAGACTAGCTGGTTAAAAATTAATATTTGAACCATACTTAACTTGAAAGTGACGTGATAAGGTATAAATAAGATCTTCTATCAGATGGGCTTCACCTAATATGGACATATACTTTTAAGAGAACTTTTATTTCAGTCAAGCAAAAGATTATTTCAAGAATATCATAGTATATATTGCACAATTCATCGATAAGCTTCATTAGGTGAATGTTATGATCTTTTGTTAAATGTTGATATTGAGAAAATATAATATATAATACAATCCAATGGGTTTATTAGTTGGGTACGATAGGTTACAAACAATATACGACCTAAATGAATATTTATATGTTTGTAATGATTGTATGTAAATTTTAGTTGAAGTCAATAATTTATAACATTAATATGTTTATTTATGATATTAAAACAAGTGTCTAATTAATGATACCATGATTTTTCAAAGTTATTATCTTTTTGAATCTTGGGATAAACTTAGTAGGCTATTATGGATTTTACAAGCTTAGTGGGAGGGGAATCATATGCAGTGTTGTATGTTGATGACATATTCATTGCCATAAAGTATATTAATTTTTTGCATGCCAGAAATATATTTTTGTGATAAAATAATTTAATGTGAAATTTATGGGCATGTTATCTTATGTCTTAGTAACCAATTTTTTTTAATCTTCTATAAATTTATAAAAAATGACATATAATATAAGCATGTTACAAATACTATGGTGTGGGAAACAACAAGCTTACAATTGTTTTTGAGATGATACGAGATAAGTTGTCTAAGTCATTGTCTCAAGATTGATTTGGAAATTAAGAGAAGATTTAAAATATCATATATTATAGAAATTAAAACTCTTGAAGTACACTCATGTGTGCTTGAGATAAGGTATATATATCATTTTCAAGATACTTAAGGATATTGGATATGTACCATTACGCGATAAGACATGGGTCTTCAGGTGTCTATAAAGAAAAAATCATAGCTTGTTGACAAAAAGAAAGTTATACAATTAAATAAATCATTTACGCACATGACTTTATGAGTTAAGTGGATGTTGGATTAATATGTGTGATTTAGATATACACATTTTGGAGAATATAAAGTGTAGCACATTGAGGAATATCCAAATAAAAATAAATATTTAGTTTTTTATTATCAAGATATAATAAATATGAACAAACTCTATTATTCATTTATTGTTCAGTTAATACTAAAAAAATATAAAAATATTTCTTTTATTTCTTTTTTTGTCTTTCCTTACTACGGCTTAACGCCTAATATCTTTCACGCACACATCATTCATATTAGCGTTCTTAACTTTGGGGATATTTAGATTAAATGGGGGTTTGTTTGTATTTAGTATTTAGTTTAATCTTTAATTCAATCTTTAATTTAGTTTTTGGATTGTATTATGTTTGAGTTTAGTTCGTATACAATTTATTCAAACAACATATATCTTTATAATAATATTTATATAGTTGTTGGAAATGTGATTGATACGTTAAGGATTGCGCATAATGTGGTTTAAATTTCTTCGTCATTTATTGATTATTATTTAAAATCTAAGACATATTGGTTTATGAGTTAATAAAATACTATCCCTTAATGCATAATTCAGATGATACATCTCATACATGTGATGATCCGAGTGAGAGATTGTAAGGATATCATAATTCGGAATGTGTCACCCATGTACATTTAGAGTATATGAGCCACTGTAAAAAAAACTGTAAAATTAGTAAAATATAATCACTAGTAAATAGTTGGTAATTAGAAATATATATAATAATATAGCAGTATCATGAATTATATTACGTAGATTCCAATTAGGTTAGTATGCAATGCAAAAAAAGAGTTTTATTACCCACAACTTAAGTTATTGGACTCTATGAGTCCAATAGTGGTTATGGTACATCAAAAGACCTATATGTTGGAATATATTTATTTAATATATTTATGAACAGACAATAATATGGACCCATATGCTCAATATGCATATTTGGTCATTGTTTTAAGGTAGTCCAAATTTATATTAATCAAGCTAATTAAATTATTTGATTAATTGAATTGAACTTGTGCATGAAAAATACAATATGGGCCAAAGTGTGGTAACCGGGTTGAATTTGGGCACTGTGAAGAAGAAGGCCTAAATCTCAACACTTAAGCCTGAACTAATAATTCAATGTGTAAATTGATTTATCAATTTTCTGCGTTATGGTCCCCAATCATGAAGTAGTAAAACAAGTTTGGCTTTACAACTTTGGGTTTCAACTTTTAAAACATATAAATAAGAGGATTTTGGCATTTCTTCAGGCAAAACCTGAAACAGTCGATAGTCGCTACCGCAAATGATTGGAAGATCAATATCCTATTTTCTCTCTTTCTCTTTCCAGTTCTTTATTAGTATTCTTGAAGATCAAAGGCTTTTTGTATATTTAAAAATAAATATGATAATGGATAGTAGTAGGGAAACTAATAAGTTTTCTCGTTTCTTCTTTTCATTTATTCAATAGGAAATCACAAAAATGGTTATTATATTTTCTGCATTTTAAAGTGTGATTCTTTAGTCGGTATCAGAGTTGATAAAACTCAATTGTGATTATTAGAAAAATCAAACAACATGTATATGTATCGTGTATATTTCTTACTGTAAAGAATCCATGCTATTAGGTTTATGTGTTGATTGATCTGGTTATGACATTGATTTATGAACTGCATAAAAAAAACATGAATTATGATTTATTCAAGTTGAAAAAACATATGGCTTCTTTAAAACTTGTGACTAATTACTATTAATGATAGTTTTGAATTGTTTGATTGATTTGGTGTTCCATTTGATGTTTGAAAATTTGATTTTATCAAAACCAGCATCAAACCAACCCTAATTTGAGTCAATTCAAACTGTTGGGACAACGAGCCATCGATGGTTTAACCTCTGATGTTAATATTGATCGAATGTTGTCTAACAATGTTCACCATGAATAGTGAATGACTGACATTATGGATGAACACCATAACTTTTGAGGTAATTCATAACTCACTGGTGTCGCGATGAAAATAGTAGGTGTGTTGTTTATTGGGTGGATCACCTAATGACAGTAATAGAAGTTCTATGAACACGTTGTTTTTGAAAGATGAGCAATGTTGCTGGGTTTTGTGTGTTGTATGTTCAATTTATAATGACCATGGGTTACAATCTATTGGGGAATCGTCCACCCATGTTAGATTATTCAGATTTTCCACTATAAGAAAGAGACACACTACTATACTTGTCTGTTTATGACTACGAGTATGCATTAACCCAACGTAAACCATCTCACCTTAGTCCAGAAAAATAAACTAGAGGAATCTAGAAAAAACATAAAAGTTGGGAGAAATCAAATAAGTTATGCATGCGTGTAATTTTCCATGACATAGCAGTAGCACTTTGAGGAGTTGTCCCAGAGAATGTTACCATTGTCACAATCTTTCTCACGGAGACCGATAAAGCATTTACTAAGAACAAAAAGGTAGAGATACATCATCTTCTAAAAAAGTTTTCTACCAAAAAGTACACTGGCAGAGGTAAAATCTGTGAACACATTCTTAGAATGTCTGTGATTAGCCGAAAGTTGAAGACAATCATACTAGACCTTCCTGGAGAATGTATAGTGGAGTTAACATTCCAGACCTTGACGTAACGGTTTAAAATAGTTCCAGTATGTATATATAACTATATGTAGGAAAAGTTAGATATCAATTAATTTATTTCCCACACTGCATAGGGGGGAAAAGAGACTTAAAATGGCAGCATTGAGGCTCATGTGACAACATCTTCAAATGGGACAAGGCACAAGCAGAAGACATATAAAAAGGACTGTGTCAAGTCCGGTAAAAAAGAAAAAAAAACATGAGGAATTGACAATTGGTTGATGTTTGTTCTACAAAATCAAATGACATCTGAAGAAGGATTCCGGGAAATGTTTGGCTTATATGTTAAGCAAATGCACTCTCACATCTTTGGTTATTTCAGAAAGTAATATTATTTTGGTGAAAAGAAATACTTGGTGGTTGATTCGGCAACAACAATTCATGTATGTATTGTTAAGTTAGGATGGAAGATTCATTTTCACTATAGACGATAGCTCTTGTCATGTTTTAGCTATATGTGCTTTACATTCAAAAGTTTCAACTATGCATGTTTTATTTCTTGAGAATGTAATGTATGTTCCCAATTTTGGAAGAACTTAGTTTTCTATCTAGTTTTGGACTTCAAAATTATTCAAGTCTAATGGGAAATAATTTTTTTACACTTTCTTTAAATAAAATGATTGTTGTGAGTGGAAGTTTGATTAAAGATAATAATTTTTATTTATTTCATACTATTTATAATCACCATATTGCTATGGTTGCATAATATATAAGAAACAAAATTACTACTTCTGAAAGATGCTCATACGGTTAGGTCACATATCCAAAGTTAGAATGGACAAGCTTGTAGCTGAAGGTTTATTAGGTCCCCTTCATTACTCTGATTTTGGTATATGTGTTGACTGTATCAAAGAGAAACAAACTAAAACCAAAAGCGTAGGGGAATATAGAGGAATAAAATTCTTAAAGTTGATATATATCGACATCTGCAGACCGTTTCCATAGGAATCATAGAACGAACAGTGGTGCTTTATATCATTCAACGACGACTTCTCTTGTTTCAGGTCATTATTCTCCTTTCTCCTTTTCCCTTTCAAGTCTTCATCATGTACTCTTAAAAATCAAATATTTGTTGTAGAATTAAAAAACAAACAGGATAACAAATAGCAACAAAAAAAACTAGTAAGTTTTCTTGTTATTTTTTATTCTTTTATTCAATAAAAAATTACAAAAAAATTATTATGATTGCCGCATTTTGAAAAATAATTTTTCACCATAATATTCAAAATCAGAATCTCAATACACTACTATTAGACTGAATCCGCAACCAACTTTTAATATTAATTATATTGTTTCTTTAAATCATAAATTAGTTTTATATATAATGTTTTAAAATTTACAGAACGTTCTACCAATTATATGCTTAAATTGGTAATCTATATTATTATTATCTTCCAAAAATAATGTATGATTCATTTTCACAGTTTGTGTTTTATTTTATGGAAATATTTTATGTTGTTATTTTAAATATATATTTTTATCTAGTGCAATGTGTATGCTTTTATCTACTTATTTTTTTTTGCAGATGGTAGCCTAAATTAATAACAATAAATTGTTATAGTTTTTTTTTTTAAAAAAAATATGTTTAAGTAACTAAGGTCTATACATAATTTTTTAAATGATTTTATTTCTAAGATCAATTATTTTAAATTTTAATCATTTAAGTTTTAATAAAATTATTAGAAGTCCTTGTAATTTTTTTTACATATATGAGTTGGATTTGTATTTATTTGAATTTTTATTTATATTAATGATGAAATATAAGTTAAAATCTATTTTTGTTTAGAATAGTTTTTGGAACCGAGGTCACACTTATTCTAGTATTTCATATTTTGAGACATAAATTTTATAATTGAAGGTTATATTTAATAAATACGTGTATTACAGATTTTAGATTTAATTTTATTATTATTAGATTTATGCTTTTGTAAAATATCAAATACTCTCCCATCTAATTATTTTATTTTCTTTCTAGTAATATGAAGAGATTTTGGATTTTTAAGAGGAATACAATTAATTATATGATACGAGTCCGTAAATTAATATGTAACTGAGAATAATAACATGGAATGAGTTATCTCATTGAAAGTTCTTTTATTACGTTCAACCAAAATCATTTTGTTGCGGTGTAAATGGCGTCAAACGTTGATTGATTATCTCGTATTTTTTTGCAAAAATTATGAATTTCTCTTTATAAATATTTCACACATTTATTATAATATACGATTTAGATATTAATTTTTATTTATTTTGAATTTTTGCTTTGAATATCTTAAAGATACTAAAGACATTATCTGTATGTCTAAACAAATAGATATAAGTAAATCTAAAGAAGTCATCTATGGAAGTTAAAACTATAAAGATACTATGAACTTTAGCCTAGAAAAATTCGATGGATCTAATTATTTCTATATCTGGAGGATTAAGGTTAAGGCTTGCCTAGTACATAAAGTATTATCGGCTGCTATCGAGAATAAATCTCACCGCACTGTCTAAATCTCATAGTGCCTTTATATTGAGCTTGTGAGATAAAGTGCTACATGAGGCATTTGAAGAGCGTTGGGATATGGAATCGGCTGGAGGATATTTACGTGAAGAAGTCTTTGTCAAACATATTATATCTGAAAAAACAGGTTTACACGATGTTGATGGATAATAACACAGATATTTGAAGGTACTTAGATTATTACAATTAAACCGTACATAACTTGAAATTCGTTGGTGTGAAGGTGGAGAAAGATGATCAACATTCTCTACCAAAGGATTATGAACACTTCATAAACATCATGGTCCACAAGAAAGAATCCCTTACGATGACCAAATTCAAGAGCACTTTGAACTTCAAAAATCTTCAAAAGAAGAGTGCTCTGGAGGTGAGTTTGAAGGGCACAAACTGAGTGTGAAGGATCGTTCGGGAAAGAGAAATTCAAGTAAGAAGAGAGAAAAATCTAGGTATAAGTCCAAAGGGGTTGGAATGGGTTCAAAGGTAATTTGTTGGATGTCATAAGAAGAAATAACATATTAGTTGGAACTTCTTAAATAAGGTAAATGTAAACAACTATCATAAGACCAAAACTGAAGATGTTGTTATAGTGTATGATGATTATGAGTACGTTGATGGGTTAATGACTTCTTGTCATTACAGTTACAACGATAAATCGATGTTGGATTCGGGCGCGTCATTTTACACCACTTTCAATAAGTATTAGTTTGAAGACCTATGAATTCTTGATGGTGAAAGGGTTATCCTCGAGAATGATGAATCATGTGATGTAAAGAGATTTGATCGGTAAAACTCAAGTTGTCTATAGGACTTGAGAGAGTAATTAAAAACATGAGGTATGCACATTAGGTTAAACATAACATTCTTTATCTTGGGATGTTAGATGAGGAAGGGTTTACTTATAGCATGGAGGTGGTAGACTTAGGATTTTCCAAGGCTCCGTTGTTATTATGAAATCCTATAGGACTATTAGTCCATTAGTTATTGAGGGTAGTGTAGTAGTATATGGTGTGTCTAGTATGGTGAAATATTCTACCGGGTTGTGATACCATCGACTCGAGAATTTATGTGAGAAGAGACTGAGTGAACTGTAAAAAGGGTTGTTATATGATATAGCAATTCAGAAGCTGAGTTTTGTGAAATTTTTATTTGGGTAAGAGCAAACAGACATCTAATAAAGTACTTGATTAAGTTTATTCTCACCTTTATCGTCCAACAAAGAACCTACTATAGGTGGTGCAAATTAATGTATATCGTGATTGATGGTTATTTCCAGGAAAGTATGGGTTCTACTTTTGAAGACCATAGATAAAGTATTTGCTACCTTTGTGAACTGGAATACTTTGGTAGAGAATCAAACCGGGAAAATTCTAAAGATGCTAGGTATTGATAATGGTTTGTAGTATGTGAACAAGGAGTTTACTAGCTATTGTGCAAATTTTGGTATGTTAGACAATGAATCATACATGGGAGTCCCCAACATTACAAACTTGTTAAAAGAATTAATCGAACCCTGTAGGAACGGATTTGATATATGTTTCAAAATAATTGTATGTGGTGTGGATAATAATCGCCTGAGGGTAGGCTAGTAATTTCAGTTGGTGTTTTAAGGAAGTATGTGGGTGTTACGTGTTTAAAGTAGAGAGTAGAGAGATAATTAAGCAGCTTGGTAGCAGTTAATTTTCATTACCTATAGTTAATGCAGGTGGTTGGGTATTTATACCCTGATGTTTGGGCCCTTATGGGCTTTCGGGTCATGTTTAATGGACCCGGGTCATGTTCAAAGACCCATGAGCTCTAAGCAGGAGAGCAAGTAGCTTAGTCAAGAAGTGTTTAGGTTTTTTGGTACTTTTGTCATAGTTCGAACAGTCCTATGGTCATAGTGTTCAAAGTAATATGTCCGGTCCATGTGACCTGTCCGATCTGTCCGGTCCGGAGGCCTTGGACTGATCTGTCCGTGTCCCGGGAGCATGCTGAATTCGGACTCATCAGGAGCCCCTTTTTTAGGTGTTTGAGCAAGTATTCTAGTTAGAGACCTGAAAAACAGTCCGACATTAGAAGTAGTTTTCAATCCGGACAGGTCTATGGGTTTACCCGGACAGATAAAGCTTCACGAATTCAAAACGGTTTTTGCCAGAGTTCGTGGGACACGTGTCACACTCTGACTGGTTGCTTTAGCCGTTTTTTCACCTTGAATTTCGAACCCACCTTCTTCGAAAAACAACCTCTTTAATTACATATGATGACATCAGCGCCGTCTTTTAAATCATTGCCAAACTTTTCGAATTCTCCTAGGAATCAACTGCTTTTTCAGATTTACTATAAATTCAGACGCACTTTCTACTGTTTTACTATCTCTTTCATATTTACTCTGCATATTTTCTTAGAGCTTTCTCTCTCTAAAGCAAAGATTTACTTGATAGTTTATGTTTACAGCAAGGACTGCTTTGATCAAAGGCGGGTGGCTCAACCTCTCTGAGTTGGAGAAGGCACAAAAAGTCGAGAAGGAAAGACGAATCGCAGCAGGGTTACCTACTTCGCCTGTTGACAGACCAATCGCCTCTGCTGCAGAGTCAGATCGAGGATCTTCTTCCTCCAAAGGCACTAAGCCTAGAAAGTTATTCCAACCTAGCCTTTCTCCCATCATCTCTGGTTCCTCTGTTCAGGAATCAGAATCCATCGTTGAACCAGGAGTAACTGCCACTAGCTTCAAAAAACCCTCACCCTTCATAGCGATGGGATCAGATATAGAGAACTCCCTGGAGAAGTTAGTCGATCGAAGAAAAAGTCGGCTGGTTAAGGGGCAAGCCTCTAAGAACACTCCCTCAAAATCGGGGGCAAAAAATAGCAGTTCTGGGTCTGTAGTGCCTATCACAGCTCCCCGGGAAATACTACCCGGTCCGGAGGCTAGCAGCCCAGCACTTCAAAGAGAGACTTTTGTCTCAGAGCCCCAGCCTGAGACTAGAAGTCAAGAAAACACAGAAAACCAGCAGTCCGGAAGCCAGGCTGAGCCAAGTTTGAATTCTCCCCGGGCCACTGCCACTGATATTCCTCCTACGATCATGGAGGAAAGAATGGAGGACTCTGTTGAAGAAGTCCCTTTTGAGTTTGAGCCATCCGGTCAGACTAGTAACACTGCTGCTGCCAAAAACGATAAGGGCAAAGAAAAACTGTGCTTGAGGCATCCGGAGCTGCCGAAGTGTCTCAAAGGGAAGGTAGGGCCTTGTTTTCACAGGGTCGAACTTAAATATCTTTTGGCCTTACAGAAGACCAAGTATGCTTTCATCCATACGGCTGAACTAGGTCGAATGCGCACAAAATGGGGGATCCCAGAAAATGTGAAGATAAGGATTCCCATAGATCCCGAAACTCCTATGGATTGCAAGCTGAATGAACTAGTCATCTTCACGGAGCTACTTAATTGAGGACTTAGATTCCCATTGGACCCAGAGATTGTCAGATATTTTCATCTGATCAAACTCTGTCCGAGCCAGCTGAGCCCCAACGCTTGGTATACTCTGATGTCATGCATCATGGCATCAAGGCTGTCCGGGATCCCTCTTCCTATGGAAGAGTTTGCTGCAGTGGCCAATCTTTGCAAACATCACCAATTCCCCTTCTACCACTTCAATATGGAGGACAGTTTCAAATCCGTTAATGATCTATTGGAGTCTGAGAGTAAATGAAGGAGCCAGTTTTTGTTCGTCAGTGGCGCTTGGGAAAACGGAAAGAAGATCAAGTCCGGAGAGAACCCAAGCGCCCTCAGAAGCAGGTGGATGAGTGATCGTAAGTCTCCCATTTTAAACCTTTGTCTACTTTTTCCTTCTTATAGTTGGTTTTAAATTAATTGATCTTTCTTTTGTCTTAACAGAACTTCCTAAGGAGTTCGGTGATTACTTGAAGGCCGGACAAGTCACTTGTGGCAAAATCAATGCCTGGGCTGCAGAGAACTGGGGGAACCGATTCCACAATGCTTTCACTAGTGGAAATCTGGCAAGGTCTCACCTGTGGAACACCACAGGTCGGAGAGACTTAACTTGGGAGGAGCTCACCACCCAACCTTCCCCGGACACAGTGCTTAAGAGGACCCATGAAGCAGATGGGACACTCTTCCTGCCAGGTCGGGCCAAAGCCCCAAGCAAAATGAAGGGCAAGAAGAAAGGCAAGAAGGTGGTGAGCGGTGCTAATCCTGCTGATGCTGAGAAGGATGCTCCAACAGACCCGGAGGGGCCGGCTCAGAGCCAAATCGATGCTGCTCTTTTGCAGGTAGTGGAGCAAGAGACCGAAAGGCAGGAAGCAGACCTCCCAAAACCTCCAAGGGCTTCCAAGAGGAATCGCAAGCAGGGGAGTGAAGGGGCAGACCGGGCAGCCAAGAAGAAAAAGATTGCTAAGGGAGATGAGCTTGCTCTCCGGGATCCGGAGCCTTCTTTCCAGGCTGACCCTTCTGACCCAACACATGCTGAAGAGATCCCAAGGGACTTTCATACTGATGAAGTTGAGGGAGGAGAGCTTAACATCGATGAGGTAGATATCACCGGTCTTGGTGAACTTGGCGAATACTTCCTCAACCTCCCCAGAGACGACTTCGCAGGGCCTTACATTCCTCCGAGCAGCTCTAACACCGTCAACTTCAATGGTAAGACTTTCATTGTCTCTAGTGAAAAGGACACCATAGCCCACTCCTTGCTAAGCAATGTGCAGCCGGTACTTACACTGGAGAGACAAGTTCGGGGTCAAGCAGACACCATCAAAGACCTTAAGTCTGAGAAGGAAAAGCTGTCTGAAGACCTTCGCACTGCTACTGCCAATGCCGATATGCTAAAGGAAGCAAATGAGGAGTTGAAGAGGAATCAAGAGGAAAGCAACACAAAAGTTGCTACTCTAGAGGAAACCATCAGAGACCTCCGGGAGAAGCTGTCCGGTGTGGAGAAAGACCTTACTGCCTCAAAAAAAGAGACCAAGGCAAAGGACAAGATTATCACCAACCTAACTAATGACAAGATTGCTCTTGAGAATGCAGCATCCAAGGCTGCCAAGGAGAAAACCACTTTGTTAAGGGATCAAGAGGCTACAATCCAAGCCAAGATCAATGCCTATGCCAACCAGATGATTAAAAGCGAAGAGCTATTGATTGAGAAGGTGAGGTCTGACATGGTTCTACTCTTTCATGAAAAATATCCGAAGAGGAACCTAGGGGACTTGTGGCTTTATGTAGACGATGATGACCTTCCATATCATACAATGGTCAAAGAGGATCAGGATGGAGTCTCCAGTGCGTCCTCATCCGATGATGAAGAGCATACCGGGGAGAGCCCAGATGAAGAGAAAGACGATCCCAAAGGCAAGAAGGTAGACGAAGGGAAAAGCGACTTCAAAGGCAAGAAGGTGTATGAAGGTGAGCCATCCTCAAAGGCTCAACCTTAACTTATGATTTACTTTGTTTATTTTTTATTCAGTCCTTGGAAGGCCAAGGCACTCTTTTTTGTAATGGTGTCCGGTGCTCGACCGGACATGTTTTTTATGTTGTATCTTGACTATTTAAAAGTCCTTGGAAGGCCAAGGCAAGTTTAAGTTATTTCATTCAATGAATATCTCTGTTTTGTGCAACCATCATCTTCTTTCATTGTTCATTTTAATTTTGATAGCCAGAGTTTAAGTAGCCTTTAGTCGTTGCATCGTGAGAGTGTTTAAATTCTCCAGCTAGAGTTTAAATAGCCCTTAGAAATTTCAGTCCGGATAGTATGACAAGGGACAAAACTTTAAAAAACACTTAGAAAATTTTTAAGAAGGCATTGAATTTTATTTAACAGCCCGGACACCTCATTAAAACCTCTCCGTGCCACCGGGGAGGAAAGAGTATGCCCCCAAATATTTACATGGATGTTTAAACAAGTAAATATTTATACAAGTGCTATTCCAAGTACATCCGGAGATGCTCGATATTCCAAGGATGTGTTAGAACTATGCCATCTTTGTCTTCCAACCAATAAGTTCCAGGCTTAATTCTTTCAACAACCATATACGGACCCTCCCAAGTTGGGGCCATCTTTCCGAAGAGCTTTTCTTTAGTGTGTAAGAAGACCTTCCTTAATACTTTGTCCCCAGGTTGGAAATCTCTTCTTTTAACTTTAGAAGCAAACCTGCTTCTCATCAAACCTTGATAGTGTGCAACTCTAAGGTGAGCTTTAACTCGTCTTTCTTCTATCAAATCAAGTTGACCTCTGATTGCCACCTCATTAGAACATTCGGAGAAGTTGTGAACACGAAAAGAGGGGAGAGTTGCTTCTATGGGAGCTACTGCATCCATCCCATAGACCAAGGCAAAGGGTGATTCTTGTGTAGGAGCCCCGGGTGTTGTCCGGTAAGCCCACAAGACCTCTTGTAAATAACTAGGCCACTTCCCAGCAGCCCCTTCCAAATTCTTTTTTAAGCCGGACGGTATAGTTCTATTAGCCACTTCAACTTGCCCATTTGCTTGTGGGTGGAAAGGTGAAGAAAAACAATGCTGTATACCCCTTGAGGCACAGAAGCTCTCCATTTCTCTATTGTCGAACTGTGGCCCATTGTCCGTTGTTATTTTCTGTGGGACACCAAATCTGCAACATATGTTGGACAGAATAAATTTTATAACAGCTTTTGATGTTGTCCCTGCTAGAGGGGCTGCTTCTATCCACTTTGAGAAGTAGTCTATGGCCACAATTATAGTTTTGCGCCCTCCGGACGCCACAGGGAGAGGCCCTACTAAATCCAATCCCCATCGAGCAAAAGGAATAGGCTCAGAAATAGATTCTAAAGGAATGGCTGGTACATGAATTTCATTGTTGTACCTCTGGCATGGGTGACACCTCCTCACCAATTCCTTAGCATCTTTCATGATTGATGGCCAATAGTAACCGGAGAGTAAAACTCTTCTTGTTAAAGCTCAAAACCCACAATGGGCTGATCCCTCACCATCATGCAATTCGGAGAGGACCATTTGTGATTCTTCATCCCCCAAACAGCGCAGGAGAGGTTTACTGTAAGATTTCTTGTATAACACTTCTCTCAATATGATGAAACCACGAGCCTTGTGTTTCAATGTTCTGGCTAGTGATTTATCTGGAGGCAGGACCCCATCGGAGAGATATTGTAGGAGAGGAAACCTCCAGTCTTGAGGCTGTTTCACTTGTATATCAAAAATTTCCTCTTCTTTACCCTTACTAAGTTGAATAGAGGGGTTTTCGAGCACGTGGATCCATGGATATGAATCCGTATACGCTATGGTTGCCAATGAGTCTGCTAGCTCATTTTCTGTCCGGGGAATGTGCTCATAGACAACACTTTTAAACTTAAGCGCTTCATTTCTGAGGAGGAGTAAATACTTCACAAGTTGCTCATTCTTAGCCTTAGATTGGCCTTGGGCATGGTGGATAAGTAGTTGGGAGTCACTTAACAGCTTGACCCTCTTGGCCCCACAAATGTGGGCTAACTTTAACCCAGCTATAGCTGCTTCGTATTCGGACTCGTTATTAGATGCCCTGAAAGCAAAACAAATAGCCTGGTACATCTTATCTCCATACGGGGAAGTTAAACATACTCATGCACCACATCCCATTGTGCTAGATCCACCATATGTTCGGACGACCCATACTTTTTTATCTTTTATATCAGTAGCTTGCTCTGAATCCCTGTCGGAGTGGAATTCGACCAGAAAATCAGCCACAGCTTGGGCTTTGACTGCTGTTCGGGGAGCAAAGTCTATGTCAAAGTCCCTCAACTCTACTGACCACTTAGTCATTCTGCTCGAAATATCTACTTTCTGAAGGACATTCTTTAGGGGAAAAGAGGTCCGGACGATGATAGGATGAGCCTGGAAATAAGGCCTCATCTTCCTTGCAGCACAGCATTGATGGCACAACTTGAAACTGCCAAATATACAAAGAGAGTCTCCCCATCGACTCGCTTGAACAAAGTTTTGGGGGAGGACAGGTGTTTCTTGATCTCATTGAAAGCCTCATCACATTGCGGGGTCCAATCAAAGCCCTTTGCACCCTTCAAAGTTTGAAAGAAAGAAGCACACCTCTCCGAAGACCTTGAGATAAATCTGTTTAAGGCAGCTAACCTCCCCGTTAACTGTTGTACTTCTTTAATGTTTCGAGGAGGTTCTATTTGGAAAAGAGCATTTAGCTGGTCCGGATCGGGCTGTATTCCATGCTCACTTATGATATAGCCTAGAAACTTCCCGGACTGCACTCCGAACACACACTTTTCAGGGTTTAACTTCAAATTTACTTTTACCAAGTTGGCAAAAGTTTCTTGGAGATCGGACAAGTGCAACTGCTCATGTACGCTCTTCACCATCATGTCATCAATGTACACTTCCATATTTCTTCCAATTTGATTAGCAAATGCATTGTTGACTAACCTCTGATAAGTAGCCCCAGCATTTTTCAAACCAAATGGCATCACTTTGTAGCAATGAAGACCTCTGTCTGTGACAAATATGGTATGCTCTTGATCCCTTGGATCTACTTGAATCTGATTGTATCCGGAGAAAGCATCCATAAAGGAAAGCAGCTTGTTCCCAGAGGTAGAGTCTGCTAACTGATCAATCCGGGGGACCGGATACAAGTCTTTTGGGCAAGCTCTATTGAGGTCTGTGAAGTCAATGCACATGCGCCACTTGACATTCTTCTTTTTCACCAAGACAGGATTGGCCCATCTTTGTGAGCCTGTCAACCTCTTGCACAATGACATCAGCTTTTTCTTTGGAAAAAGCTCTTCTTTTTTGAACTACTGGTGCTACGTCTCTCCGGACTGATAGCTGATGTGATATCACTTCTGATGGGACTCCAGTAACATCAGCATTGCACCAAGCAAAAACGTGCTGATGGTTCTTTAAAAACTTCAACATTTCATTCTTCAACATAGGTGGCATTTTAGACCCTATCTTGACACTTTTCCTATCTTCCAAACAGTGTGTTTCCACCTCTTTAACTGGTATCAACACTCCGGGGGTCTCCCCGGGGTCATCAATTTCACCCTCACCCCCAGAAAGGCCCTCAAACTGCTATTGTTCATTGATACGGACTACCCCCAGCGTTCGAGGAGCCAAGGCAGTGGCATAACATTCTCTTGCAATCTTTTGGCTGCTCCGGACAACTCCAACCTGCCCCTGAACAGCATACTTCAAGCATTGGTGGACTGTTGAAGCCACTGCATGCATCCTAGAGAGCCAAGACCTCCCTAGAATAGCATTTTAGCAAGTGGGACAATCCACCACAATAAAGAGTATTCTGACCATTTTCTTGAAAGGGCCCTTGCCCAATAACACCTCTTCTTCGAACTCTCCGATCACATCTACTGAGCTGCCTGTGAAGCCCACGATTGACCTGTCCGAATTCTGAATTACAGCTGGATTTTTCATTTTCTTGTAAGTGGTTAGGAAAGGGATATTGGCTGAGCTTCCAGTATCCACCATGATTCTTCTTATGTCATTGCCCCCTATAGATGCTCCTATGACAACAGCATCCTCATGAGGGCCAGCAATGTTTCTTAAATCATCTTCATCAAACACAATGAAGGGGAATGAGTTCGGTGACTGATAGGATGTCATGCCTTCTTCTAGCTGGGAGGCTAAAGTATGAAAATGCCTCTTTCTTGAAGAAGCAGTAGGAGTGTCATAGTGTCCCCTCCGAAAATTGTAAGCGACTCGAAAAACTTAATGAGCCCGGAGACCGACCTAGAACATTCCTCAATTGTACCCACTCTGTTTCGAGTTGGATCAGGATCCAAGTACTCAGATTCCACATCAAATCTTTCAACTATAACCATGGCCCCCTCCGGAGCAGCATTACTTGGACCAACCCGGTGAGTGTTGTCAGGTCTGTTGCCTCCTCTTCTTTTAACGTAAGCTCTCAGCTTTCCCCTTTCAATCAAGTTTTGAACTTCTTGTTTCAATGCTATACAGTCATCAGTGGTATGGCCGATATCATTGTGATATTGGCAAAAAGAGTTGTTGCGATGCTCTCTAGGAGACTGCAGCGTTGCCGGTCTCCGGTAATGCACCTCATCCTTTGTTTTATCAAAAATGGTGGCCACACTTTCTTTTAGCTCTGCGAACCACTCCGGTTGGACCCATGGCCCTCTTTTGTTTCTGGATTGCTGACTTTGAGCAGGAGCAGCTGGCTGAGACTGAGCTTTTGCCCTACCATGCCCCTGTCCGGTTTCTCTTGCTTTGTTCCCGGACTGATTCTGTTTGGGATTTGGTGCCACTGGGGTGGACCTCACCTGCCTGTGCACCCTGGTTTTCTTTGTTTCATCAACATTTATCTGTTTGCCAACCTGATTCAGCAACCCTCCCCAGGTCATGGCCTTCTTTCTGGTCACTGAATCAGCTAGATTGCATGGGTTCAAACCTTGCCTTAGGGATGCTATTGCCACCTGTTCGAAGCAATCAGCCAACCCATTCTTGGTGTTCACAAAACGACTTATATATTCTTTCAAGGGTTTATTTGGTTCCTGGGCACAATGGATTATTGTGTCTCCATTGCCCTTCAGCTCTTTACTCCCTACGAAGTGCCTTCGAAAGGCCACCTAAAACGTATCGAAATCTTTAATAAAACCCTGAGGCAGGCTGTTGTACCATTTCAGAGCACTCCCCGTAAAGGATTGGGAGAATGCCCTACAAAGTAGTTTATCATCGTCGTCAAAGTTCATCATGAAGTTTTTAAATTGCTCCAGATGGTTGTCCGGATCAGTACTGCCATCGTACTTCTCTATTTTGGTGTTGTCAAACCTCTTGGGGAGGTTTCCGGACAGAATTTTAGAAGACAATGGAGATTACCTCCAATTTCTTCCATGACAGAACACAGTATCCTCATTGGGAGTTGCAAAGATACCTGGTTCGTCGTGGAAGGCAAAGGGATCCATCAGCATCTTGTCCACATGCCTCCGGTTATGAGATGACCCTTTGCCAATATGCTTCTTCATTCTTCCATGTTTATCTCTTTTTCTTGAATATTTTTTAATTTGCTTTTGCTTTTTTCTGATTCGACCCTCATCGCTGCTAGAGGACAAGGATTTTTCAACTCCCTCGCTGTCCGAAGAGCTATCAGAAGATTCTGAGCTTGAGTCGGAACTCTCCACAGGCTTGGACCGGTGAGACTTTTTAGAACTGGCATGAGTCTTTTTGGTGCTCACATGAGTTTTTGAAGACTCATGCTCTCTGGGGTTATCGGTGTGATGAGCAACCGATGCTTTGGATTTTTCTTTCACGCTCATCTTGGCCTTCTCTGCCCTCAGAGCTTCTATTTCACACTTTAGCCTATCACGCTCTTCGATAGTGTATTCATCGTTCTCTTCCACCACTTCGAGCAAAACTGGTGGTAGCTCTGGATTGTCCGGATTCATTCGGACAGATTTTCTTAGCTGGTTTTGAATGCTTGATTCAGACACCTTCTTCTCCCACTGTGGTCGCCAATTTGGTGTGGATAATAATCGCCTGAGGGTAGGCTAGTAATTTCAGTTGGTGTTTTAAGGAATTATGTGGGTGTTAAGTGTTTAAAGTAGAGAGTAGAGAGATAATTAAGCAGCTTGGTAGCAGTTAATTTCCATTACCTATAGTTAATGCAGGTGGTTGGGTATTTATACCCTGATGTTTGGGCCCTTATGGGCTTTCGGGTCATGTTTAATGGACCCGGGTCATGTTCAAAGACCCATGAGCTCTAAGCAGGAGAGCAAGTAGCTTAGTCAAGAAGTGTTTAGGTTTTTTAGTACTTTTGTCATAGTTCGAACAGTCCTATGGTCATAGTGTTCAAAGTAATTTGTCCGGCCCATGTGACCTGTCCGATCTGTCCGGTCCGGAGGCCTTGGACTGATCTGTCCGTGTCCGGGGAGCATGCTGAATTCGGACTCATCAGTATGAGTCAAAGGTTTTGGAGAGAAATCGTGATAACAACTTCATATATTATCAATCGGAGTCCATACATAACACTTAATTTTATTTGTCCTCGAGAGGCCTTAACTAGATAAAAACCTAAGCTAGAAAATTTGTGAGCGTTTGGATGACTTGCCAATGTACATATGAAGCAAGATAATCTTAGGCTAAGAGAACTTAAATATTTGTTCCTCAGACACCTAGAAGAATAAAATGTTATATGTTGTGGTGCCTTGAACCTAGACGTCAGAAGGCTTTGATAAACAGTGACATGGTTTTCTATGAAAATGATATGCCATTGAAAAATACGGTGGAAAATCAATCAAGTATTGTTATGAATAGATGTGAAGTTGATGATGGATCTTATCTACAAAGTGCCGCGTGTGATACTTCTACTGAATAATATTTTGGGCATGGTTCTGCCTCGATTCGTATAGAAGAAGTTCAATCACTGCATGAGTCTAAATCAGATCAAAGGTATGTTGTTGCAAGACTTTCGAAAGATCAGAGAGGAGAGTAACATGAACATGTCACTTATCAAATAACGAGGGATAGAGTACGAAGACTAAGGAAACAACCGCAGATGTATGGTTTTGTTGATATAATTGGTTATGCTTTATCAATTGAAATACTGGAAGATTTTCGTGAACCTCAAATGTATCACGATGATATCAAAACAATTAACAAAAATAAGTGGCTTACAACCATGAAAGAAGAATTGTGATCTCTAAAAAAATGAACACCTAGATTCTTATAACGCAACATGAAGTTCAAGATCTGGTTGGGAGGAGATAGATATTCAAGGGAAAGCAAGGTATTCCTGGCATTGAGTTACCCAAATACAAGGTTACGCTCTTGGCTAGAGTATTTATACAAAATTAGGGTGTCAATTTCAATGAAATATTATCATTGGTTGTGAAACAAGCCTCCATCAGGGTTTTGTTATCAATTGTTGTTGTTTAGCTAGATCAAATAGATATTTATTGCATACATGCATGGTGAATTAGAATATGAAATTTACATGTTACAACCGAAGGGTTTTGAAGAAGGGAATGAGGGTTATGTGTATTTGTTGAAAAGACCCATACATGGGTTGAAACAGTCGTCGAGACAGTACAATAAAATATTTGATTCTTTTATGAGCTCTGTTAAATATTCATGTTGATAACATGACGGAAGATTCGAAGAAATAAACAACGATAAACCCCCTAACCCTAGGTTAGAGAATAAAGGAGACTCAGAGAAATAATCTCAAACTTCTATTAATCAAAGTCTAACGGTAAAATGGGGTATATGCTGTTTTACATAGCACTACCCAAAACCCTAATTCCAAATAAGGGAAATTACATAAATGTTTTAAAATAATATAAATAAATAAAATTAACGCTAAAATATTAAAACCTGTTTTCGAAGGCTTCACGGGTCGAATTTGGGTGTCAAACTTGATGACAAAGTCACATTTTTGAAATCTAACAGGCTCATTGAAATTTTTGATTTGAGTACACGTTTGACCATATTCTGATAGTTGAACGAGAAACCAGTCTGCAGTGTTTGCTACATCATCCTTGTCTGGTCAAAAAGAACTTTCGATCTCGAATTCGAATTCAAAACGTTACAAACATTGAGAAAAAACTTAGAGCTTAGCCCAGAAAATTGAATCCTAGGTTGAAATGTAGTTACAGCATCACCCTGATGACCCCAACCAGAAGCAGCAACATTCAATCCCATGCATTTGGGCTGGCGTTTCTAGGCCTCCGAATAGCCAAGGTGCTCCAGATCTGCTTGCACATGTCCTTGTTTTCTTGCAGATGACAAGTTCACCAGAATGAGCACGTAGAGACGGTTCATCTGACTGCTGCTACTGACTTTGGTTCTCTACTGTTACTTCCACTTTCACCTCCATGGTCGAGTCTTGTCTGTGATATTTGAACTCTGATCCTTATATCTTCGAATGAGCAGTAAATCGGAGATTTCGGGAGAGTTCATGACTCAGATTCAACTTTATTTAGTGGTAGTTTATCTCTTTTGACTTGGCTGAGACTGGTTTGCCGAGGGGATTCCGTAGAAAAAGATGTATTAGATGATGGACCATTGAATGATACTACATTTCTAGTTTCTGTAAAGTCTATATCTGGAAATGCAATCGTCAATATATGGACCAGTGAATGATACTACGTTTCTAGTTTCTGTAATGATACTACGTTCATCCTCTTCCACAAACCAGGCAACATAGGTACGATCTGGTGACTTTCCTTGTCGAGTATATGCTGAAACTTGCTAATCACGTTCTTGCACCGTCGCTGGATGGTTTCAGACATTTTTGCACCCATATTTGAAACGCTGCTTAAATTTCTAGGTTTTCCTTCCCAACTCTCCTTTTCAACAGTATCCTCTGTGTATCTATTTGATCGATTAGATCTTGGTGAAGCCTACAATTTGGATGTGTGAGTTGTCCTTCTTGTAGCTAAATTCTGTCTAAGTTTAGAAGAAAAATATGGTTGATCAAGCATAGAATTACTGGACCTTCCAAAAGTTTTAATTTCAAGATCAATCATTAACTTTGCTTGAATATTCTGGTCCATTTGAAATGGTAATATATATGATTCTCCCTGTTGCGGAGAATGTACATCATTGACGTATTTCTCTACTGGCCTTTCCAACGTCTGACGAGGACAGTGCCGAATACAGCGTTTTCATTTTATCTTCGGTTGTATCATCTGCTCTTTTTCACCTTCATCACAGTTGAAATCAGAAAGAGAAGAATATTGAACAAGAAGAATTGTAACTTTATGTAATTCTCTTTCTTTAACTTTTGTATTCATACATTTGCTATATTTATAGTTATAGCAATTCTGTTTTATGTGTAACATAATTTGTTACGTTTAGTTATACAAGTTTGTTATATTGTTTATACTAGAGTTGGGCTTAAAGTCTAGCACATCCCAAACACAAACTAGCTAATGACTTGGTCTTCAGCCCACACCTCTTGTGTAAAGACCCGGTCCAACACATGACCCGATATATAAAATACTTGAAACCTCGTCTTTTGTTTCAGCCTTTCTTGTTTCTTCAAACCCTAACTCGACACTAGCCGACATTGTTGCTTCTTCTCCAGATATTCTAACTTCCCCCCTCAAACGTGGCGGAGGTATACCGAGACTCAGTTTGTCCCGTAAAAACAAGAAACGATTTTGAGACAACGGCTTTGTGAGCAAGTCAGCAACTTGGTCGTGAGAAGGTACGTATCGAATGTCTAGAATATGCTAGACATGTTTTGTTCTAGCATGAAATACAGGATGTGAAGCAAGTGAGCTTGCTCCAAGGTTATCACACCAGATAACCGGAGATATGTGAAGATCAAGATGAAATTCCTAAAGAACAGACTTCAACCAAATGAGTTCAGAGGCTAAATTTACAAGCGACCTGTATTCTGACTCGGTGCTTGACCTGGAAACAATCCCTTGTTTCTTTGAAGACCACGAAATCAAAGAATCACCCAGGAAGACGCAATAACCACCAACAGATCGACGGTCATCCAACGAAGCTGCCCAATCAGCATCTGTGAAGCCTGTAAGCTGATGGGTGTCGCTCGGTTTTATGTGAAGTCCCAACGTCTGAGTACCAGATAAGTAACGGCAAAACTCTTTTTACACATTGTAGTTGCACTTTCGTAGGACATTGCTGAAATTGGCTGAGTTTATTAACAGCAAACGCAATGTCTGGTCGAGTGTGCAGTAGATACTGTAAAGAACCTAACAAACTTCTGTATCTTGTAGGATTCTGAAGTAACTCGCCATCAGACTTGGAGAGAGGTGGATTCACTTTCATTGGAGTTTCACACGAGTTAGCCTTGGACAAACCCTCATTTAATAGTAAGTCTTTTATATACTGTGTTTGAGTCAAGTAAAGGACAGAGTCATCTCTGTGAGCCTCAATGCCCAAAAACAACTTGAGAGACCCCATATCTTTTAGAGCAAATTCAGAGTTTAGCTTCTGAACAAACTTAAAAACATAGGAAGGATTGTTACCAGTAACAATTATGTCATCTACATAGACCAGTAGAATGACAAAAATACCTTTAGACCGTAGAAAGAACATAGAACAGTCAGCCCTTGAATTTTGGAAACCCCACAAGGTCAGTGTGTCCTTGAGCTTGGAATACCAAGCTCGTGGTGCCTGTTTCAGCCCATACAATGCCTTGTGCAGCTTGCATACATGATCAGGACACTTAGGATCAACAAACCCTTGAGGTTGCACCATGTAAACCTGTTCTTTAAAATGACCATTCAAAAATACATTATTTATGTCAAGTTGCCTGATGACCCAGTCTCTAGATACAGCAATAGTAAGAACCAACCTTATCGTAGAAGCTTTTTGTAACAACTCACGGACTGCTGAATCTCTAGGAAAGACTCTCTAGATACTCTCGTACAAGAAGCATGAACAATGTAATCACATACCTGCATCACATAATCAGACTCTAGTGCTTCTTTGTGCTTACGAATAAATTTTGGAGCAACACCATGTGCTACAGCTTCATCTGGGTTGATACCTTTACTTGGCTCCTTCTGGTCGAATATATCCTTTAATTGTTATTGTACTTTTGGAATGCGAGTACTGCCTCCAACAAGTACAGTCTCATGAATATCGGTTTTCTTCAAACCCCCATCCTCTAAAGCCTTCTTAATATCTGCAGAATTTTGATACCTTTTATATAAAACAAGTAATTATTTTGTTGCTGTAGCCGGAACTCAACATCAACAACTAAACAATCTAGCCCATCATCTTGTTCTTGAACGGCTTCTCTCAGTTGGCACTTATCAAGAACCCCCCAAATCTTCTGACCTGTATGTTGAGATATGGATTCAAATTGTATCTCACAATTAAATTAAAGGGAGTAGAATCCTCTTTTTATCGAGTACTTGAAAAGTATTATCATTCTGGAGTAACATCCGCTGACCATGGAAACGTGAAGTTTTTTATATGTCAGAAAATAACGACGGAGCACCCAATATTTGAAGAGCCAAGTTTGTCACATGAAGCTGCCCATAAAGGTTGGGATATGTCTGTCCTCTTGACCATGTGATTGGAATATTTAGAAGTCTCTCAAGAAATAGAGTAAAGAAGTTTACATTTTTTCAAAGTTGCAGTACCAACAAAGACATCCATAGACAACCAGCCTCCCTTTTTAGAACTTAAGTCTAATCACCAAATGATACAGATTCTACTCATCTGTACATTCACACGAGTATAAAGATTATGAAATTTGATATGTCCATTGACACTCTCCAATTCTCTAGGTTCCGTTTCACCATATGCAAGCAGCATCAATTTCTCACTTCTGAAACAAACAGAATCAAACATAACAACTTTTTCATTGCAAATTATTAACGATAGCGACAAATAAGGTTTCATGTCTCCGCTCATATTCAGATTGGTTTGATTGTCTTTAACAACTCGGAATTGTCTATTGGATCCAGTGAAGATGTTTCTCGTATTGTTTCCACTTCGTACATTATGATCAATTGAAGTGACCAATTTCGGTCTTTGACCATCAAACTCATACTATTTCATCTGATTTATATGACTTTGGTGTGTTTACTCCTCTTCCATCATGTCCGTTATCTCACCTTCGCGAAGTAGATTTTATGCTTGGTGCTAATACTTCATCAGCTTTGTGTTTTGCCTGCAATGCCACACTTGAAGCAACATTAGCAGCAGCAGCCGCAGCCTTTGTAGCAATAGTAGCAGTTATGGCAACAGATGCATAAGCTAACCTACCTTCAAATTCTGGTTCCAATCCTGAATTCTTGTGCTGGTCAATCAGCTTCCATATATCTTCATTTTGACTAACTGCCGCAGCAGCAAGAGCACCTGCATTATCATAATGTACACCAGCTAACTTCTTGTTTCTAAACTGTAACTCTGCTTTAATAAAATCCTCAAGCTCTGGATTTGGTTCAAGGATTTGCATGACTGTGTTACGAACTATTTCGTCTTTAATATGGGGATTGATACTACCGGTTTGAATATCATTGCAAAGGAGAATCCAATGAGTTTCAAAGGATTTGATTGTTTTGAAAAACGTGGAAGTAAATAGTAGCAGGTTGATGCAACAAGTTTATTTATAAAGATTTCAGAGACAGTGGTAGCACCCTGGGGCGAGTATGGCGCCATCAATGATCTTCCCTGATGCAGGCGTCCCTTGTGAGTAACACATAGTCCAGTCGAGGCACTAAACTTAGCCCAATTGATTGCCCTGCATAACTAGTCCAGATTGTCCCTCACGAATGTATCTACAGACGTTCCAACATATATTATTGCATTAGTATAGATTATAGCACTATGACAGATACTATTCCTCATTTCGACAGACTGTAGAACTTCAACGTGCTGTTGTTTTGGCCGTCTCCGTTTACCCCTTCTTAGTTTTCTTCTCTTCCAAATTTTTTTTTTTGCTTCTGACTTTTTTTTCCTCGTCGAACACGATACTTTTCCCGTAGGTTCGTTTTGTCGTATATCGGTTCTTGTGTCGGTGGAACGGTGTACTGGTTCCCCAATATGTAAAACAGTAAAATAAGTTGGAATCAAGATGGATAAGTGACACTCTACTAGACCTTCAAGACTCTCTTCCACTTGAATAACATGATAATGTTTCATTTTTCCTTTATCAATTTCAGCCTAAAAGGGAAGTTAAAAGTAAAATAATCAAAATGATGTAAAATACTATAACAAAAGAGTAGTTTCTCACCACACAAGCATACACAGGTCTACACTATTCCGGAATTGTAAAAAAACTTTAAAAAAATATACTTCAAATCCCCATCCAGATTTGGTATATTTGGAATAAGTCCATTTTCTTAGATATGACTGGTTATACATTCGGATATTGAACACAAAAAACAACTTGAATCCTTTATAAAAAATACATAAAAAAATATTCAACAAACCCTAAAGTTAGGGTAAAGATACTCGCATAAATCACAATTTATGTTAGGGCAAGGCTATATCTAGACTTCATTTCGCTATAACGAGACCTTAAATCAAACCTTTTATTTTATTTTATGTAAAATGACCATTTTACCATCATATAAAACCAAGTTTTCGACCAAAAATCTAAACAATTTTCTTCTTCTTCTCCAACCAAACTTCTCTCTAAAACTAATCTAATACCCAAAGAATGACGTACATTAAAATCTAACTATTTTCTTCCTCTTCTTTAACAAAACTTCTCTCGAGTTTTTAATTATATTTTAATATCACCTTGTGGAACTTTCCGACTTTTCATTAGCGTAAAAAGAATGAATCACGCTTTTTTTTACAGAATTATATTACAATGAAGTAATCTATGAATCCAGTAATTTGTATAATTTTATATTAAGAAATAAACTAGTAACTGTAAAAATATTTCACAGCATGATAGTAATGGCAATCTTGTTTGAAACATGATCATCTTGATGGCAAGATAAAACCATAGACGCAGTTGCAGTGGAGTTTGTGGACGCCCAAAATCCCACCATTTTATACTAAATAGTATTAATAAACATAAAGAAACTAGAATAAAATTTATCCCAATGAAAAAGTCCTAGGTAGGAACCCAAGACGTCTTGAGTTTGAACCTCCTCTATTACTATTTATTGTTTTGGACCATAACTAAGCATTTGTTACATACCCTTCCTTTTATATTTCTATTCTATTTGTTACATACCCTTCTTTTTATATTTCTATTAACACCCTTCCTTTTATGTTTTATATTTCTATTCGTATAGATAACTTTATGTTTTAATTTGTTCAATATTAAAATCTATGGAATTGGAATTTTATTACCCTTCTTTTTATATTTCTATTCTATTTGTTACATACCCTTCTTTTTATATTTCTATTCTATTTGTTACATACCCTTCTTTTTATATTTTTATTAACACCCTTCCTTTTATATTTAATATTTCTATTCGATAATTTTATGTTTTAATTTGTTCAATATTAAAATCTATGGAATTGGAATTTTATTTAATCAAATCTTAATAATAAACAAATATAAATATAACTATCATATAACTACTTTCTTTTAGATATTTTAAACTATTAAAATTAACTTAAAATTTTATTATCATATTTTGTCGTTAACAGTAATATTCATTTTTAAATTATTTTTAAATGATAATCTTTTTTTAATTAAAGCGAAAAAGTGTAAAAAAATACTGATTGGTTGTAAATCTGGTTTTTAATTTTTTAATTTGAAAAGTAAAACTAACTTTTTATAAAAAAAAAGAAGTGATTTTCAAATGTTTACTTTTGAAGACAATATATAAAAAATTCATTTTTATTAATAGAATATATAATATTTATTGATAACAAAACCAAAAAACTAATATCGCATAGAAGCCTATTTTCATTTATGTAAAAAGTATAAATTAGAAGTTATTAAAAAGCTTAAACTATACTTAGTGATTGAGTAAAAAGTATGTAATTATGTTTAAAGTTAGTGTTTAATTATTTTAAAGTTATAAAATTAATGTATAATTAATTAATTAAAGTTAGTGTTTAAGTATGGTTAAACACTAACTTTAAAATAATTAAACACTAATTTTAAACATAATTAAAAAGACTTAAATGCGAGGCAACATCGTTAAACCCGATAATCTTGGTGCGTTCATTATGGATTGACAAAATACTGAAGAAAATAACCAATATATAAGGGATTCATGAATAAAAAACACCTTTTAACTAAACAAACCAAAAAAAATCATACATGGTCCATACAAGACTAAATTTTTTAATTTTTTGCTATTTCATTTTTGGACAATAACGAGGATCCCATAAGGATCAAATTCTGGCTACGTCACTCATAAGACGCGAGCTGCAAATTTTTTTATAAAAAAATCAAAGAAATCAATATTTGAAATTAAGATGTTTGATTAATAGCGAAATCACAAACATCAATCAGATAACAAAACCACAAGAAAGAAAACATCACATCGATTTCTAAGTTTGAATTAAATTTACAACCAGAAACCCTAAATCCCCAAATTCCATAACCTAAGAACTTGCAAACTTTGTAACAGTCTTCGTTCCTTCAGATACAGCATGTTTAGCCAATTCACCAGACAACACCAACCTCACCGCAGTCTAGATTTCCCTTGAAGTGATAGTCGGTTTCTTGTTGTACCTCGCAAGCTTCGCAGACTCAACAGCCAATTTCTCGAAGATATGTTGATGAAACTGTTCATGATTCCCATAGCTTTGCTGGAAATACCAATATCAGGATGAACCTGCTTCAATATCTTGAAGATGTAGATCTTGTAGGTCTCGAAACTTTTCTTGGATCGTTTCTTTCTTTTTATCAGTGCCGGCGCCAGCTTCTTTTGGTAACTTCTTTCTGGCCTTTGGTTTCTTCTCAACTGCTACGGCGGCCAAGGGATATTTCTCGGCGACCTTCTTCTCAGTCAGCTTCTTTCCTGCTTGGGGTGCTATTGTTGATTTTGATTAGAAAATGAGTTCTCTAGAGAGAGAGATTAATTGGAGAAGAGAAATAATTTTCTGATTTTGATAGGTGAGACGCGAGCTGCAACTTGAATTTGATAAAAAAGAAAAAGAAATGAGAAAAGAGAGAAGAGAGATAGTCGGCTGAAAAAGGTTTATATATTAAGGGTATTTTAGTAAAATTTGGGGTATCAGTATAGGTGAAGAAAGTCTCATTATAACGGGGTCTCATTATAACCAAAACGGGTCTCGTTTTAGCGTTGCCCTTCATGTTATTAGAAGAGACATCATCTCCACTACTCTGTATTCATGTTTAATTCCTAAACTCAAATTAAGAAATAACCTTAAACTCAAGTTTAGCACTAAATAACTTGTTGAATTGCACTAATGCACCTGAAATCCTAGAGACACTTATTTGTGTTTAATGATAATCTTTAAACTGACCCACAAACTCAAGCACAACGAGTATTTTCCACAACACATCGTAAATTTTCTATCACTCTTAAAGAAAATATGACAATTATATATGAATATTACTCTGAAAATAAAACTATTATGAACTACCAGACAGAAAAACTAACATAATAAAGCATATAGACACCATAATATTATACCGATAATCAAGACACCGCACATTCAAACATGAAGTAACTTACTAAATTCACACTAATGGATACCTGTTTTTCAAACGTAACACTGGGATACCCTGTAACATAAGGCATATGCATACCTTATTTGACTTCTCCCATTTCTTATATTCTTTAGTTTCATCCGGTGTATTTCTCGGACTAATAGTAGAGGGCCTATTGTGGGTCATAACATAGTCATAATCATGCACATATAAATACAACAGTATATCCTCTTTACATAGGATAAAATCAAAACAATCTAAGCATGGGTGGAGATTTCTTAATATATTGGGACCACATACTCTAGAAAAAGAACAAATAGCACAGAAAGCACATTTAGATCAATGATATATAACTTAACAACATTGAACATGGTCTTTACATGAAAAGTATAAAATACTTTGATAATACATATCAGAGGGAAAATCATACTAACATGCATTTTATGAGTTCGAGAAAATTATTATGATCATTATTTTAATTTCCTAAGTACCACTTAAATCCTCCGGAGGGCTGATTTCACTTACTTAAATTAAAATAACCCTAATTTAATTTTATTAAGTACCGGTGAAACCTTCACGAGGGCGATTTTACATACATAATTAAAATTTTGCAAGGTTGAATCTAATTTTTCTAAGTACTCGTGAAACCTTCCGGATGACCAACATGTCGTTGCTATCATTGGTCGAACCTTCCACCCAGCGGCACGAGCTACTAGCACTAAGCATTTTTCTAGCTAGTAGCCCCTCAATATTGTCATCGCAACAGTAGTGGGCTCGCGAGTCCTCCCAGGTCACGGTGTTCATCCACGACATCACTAGTTCGCTGGCTATAGTGAACATTATTGGACAACCTTCAATCAACGTTAACATCATAGGTTAAACCATCGATGAGCCGTTGTCCCAATTGTTTGAATTAATTCGTCAGATTAGGGTTGGTTTGATGATAATCTTAGGATAAACTTCAGCTATCAAATGAACCTTAAATCAATCAAAACAAATCCCAAATTATTACAAACATCAAATTATTCAGTCGTTTAAAACAAAAAATACATAATTATATTTTTCAACAAGAATAAATCACCACATCGTATTTTTCATAAATTTTTTAAATCAATTCCCTAACTAACTTAATCAAATACATAATCCCAATCGGTATGGCTTCTTTACCGTAAGAAAACACACATGATCCAATAGACATGCAATCGATTATTATATGAATCACAAGAGTGCTTTTATTGTCTATGATATCAATTGATGAATCGCTCATCAAACCTTGGATATACAAATGTAAAACCTTATTGTTAATTCACCTATTAAATAAACAAAAAATAAAATAGAACACTTATTGGTTTGCTTATTGTTCTCCATTATCAAACTTCAGTAATCTACTGCTTTCTTTGATCCTCAAGAGGTACCACCAAAGCTCTTGGAAAATGGGTCAGAAGATCCTCCAACTAACAAGATGACGATTTTGGACAATTCTTGTTATGTTTTTGTTTTGGCTAAAATAATAAAAAAAAACCCTAAGTTTGATTATCTAGACTAAACAACCTGGAGACCAGAGTTCTAAAGCCCAATAACCTTTTTCATCTTGTGATCGAGGACCACCACCCAGTAAATTAATAAAATTAATTTACACTGTGAGTTATAAGTCCAAGCTTAATTGTTGAGATTCTGACCCTCTTCTTTATAATTCCCAAATTTAACCCGGTTACCACACTTAGGCTCATAACACATTTTCACTTATAAGTCCAATACAATTAATTGTGGAATATAATTAACTCAATTACTTTTATTATTGGACTATGTTAAGATAATGACACAATATATATTTAGCATGTCGATCCATATTATGTCGGTCCATAAATATATTTCAACAATCTCCCACTTTGAATGATGTCTTATACTAAATATTATATTATACTCTAGTGAAATCCTTGAACCAATTGTCAATAGACAAACGGTACAACCCCGTACATGGTTGATAACAATAAAAGCTAAAGATTTATTTCTCGTAATATGAATAATATGATGTAACAGTTAGATGATCTATATTTACCTGACATATTTGAACTCCCTCTTTAACAGGCATGAACTTTATGTCTATGTATTTGGATTTAGACGAACTCATTTTACTGTTAAAGTATTGCACCAGGGAATGGTTGTCGTAATACAAACTCATAAGACTTTATATCCCTTGTAAAATGTGTAACATTATGGCAAAATTTTGCAACCGCAATGCGTGGCTTGATGCCTCAAAGCATGTAAAAAATTATACTGTCATAATGGATGATGCAGCAAGATTTTCGTTTACACTTTTATAGGATATTGTACCTCAAACTAATAAGAATATGTTGCTTGAAGTACGTTTTTAGTGCATTTATACATCCATGAAAATTCGAATATATTTTTAAAAAAGGAAATACCTGGCCCATTACAAACTTTAACATACATTTAACTCACCACTACTGAATTATAAGGGGTTGTTTTCATTTTTTCAATTCTGAGTTTTTTTTAACATTGATCCAGACTAAGTATGTCACCCTTTGTTATAGGGGTAATTAGAAGTTTGTAGTCTACAAATTCATAATGTTGTAACATACTTTCAATGTATGAATTTTATGATAATCAAAGAATATCATCGTATTGATCCAGGAGTATCTGGATTCCCAACACATAACTGGCATCACCGTGATCATTCATATCAAACGTTTCAAGATAGAAATATTTTTGTACTATATAACAATTCTTTATTGTTTGAAAAAAGAAATATTTCATCCACATATAATATAAGAGATATCTATTGAACTTATGATAAACACAATCATCAACCGAGTTGACTTCAAAGTAAAAAAAAACTACTACCTTAAAGAATTTTTTATACAACAAGTGAAAAGCTTGTTTAAGCCCATAAATGGATTTCTTAAGCCTGTAAACTACATCGTTTGAGTTACATACTACAGAGTGTTCTTGTTTTTCCATATAGATCGTTTACCTCAATATAACCATTGGAAAAAAAATCTTAGCATCCATTTGATGGAGCTCAAAATCAAAGTGTGCAACTAATGTAATGATTGTTCTAAATGAATCATTTTTCGATACTAGAGAGAAGGTTTATTAAAAATCAATCCTTTCACGTTGAGTATAATATTTTTATATAATGTGGCTTTATGTTTTTCCATATTACCCAGTGAATTGTTGTGGTTTTGTAAACCTACTTACAATTAATTTTCATTTTCCCTTTAGGTAATGGGACAAGTTCGCATATCGCATCGTCCTGTATTGGTTTATACTCTTCCTTCACAGTATCGATCCACTTATTAGAGTCAGAGCTTTTCATGGTCTATTTTTAGAATGATGGATCATCTATAGTTCCACTACATGACTCGTCATGCTCTTAAGAATATATTATAAATTTTGGGCATATAGTACTTTTCCTTTCTCTTGTGGACCTTCGTAAGGGAAATATTTTCTTGTGTTGTACTTCTTAAGGAGGTAAAGTTTGATCTTCGTAAATGATATCATTTTGATCTTCTTGTGGAATATTACCTTGAGCTTTCTCTTGTTCTAATTGGACCATATTCGTATCCTGTTTAGAAACCTCATATGGAACATAAATGTTATTCAGAGTATAGTTTTGTTCTAACGAAACCGAAACGATTAGCCTTAAAGCCCAATCTTCTGGTATGTGAGTATATATTTTAAAACCTTCATAAATGTCTATAGATTCTTCCTTAAAATCAACATATGTTCCATTATTCTTTCAGCTAAACTTAACATCCTCAAGAAACGTTATTGTTCTCATTTCAAATATTGTATGAGTGAGATAATCATAAAACGTAAACCCATTAAAGTATTTACGAAAAACCAAAATAAACAACTGACTATTTTTAGGTCTAGTTTTTTTTTTCTTGAGGTTTGTAAGCCCTTACCTCTGTTAGACTATCACATACATGCATATGCATTAAGTTGGGTGTGCACCAATATCAAAGCTCATATTGGTTTCTAACAGTGGCCTTAGCGGGTACTCTGTTGAGTGTATAAGCGACACATTTGAAGGTTTCCCTTTAATGAGATAAATATAGAGATGAACGAATTATTATACTTTTTACCATATCTTTAGTGTTTCGTTCCGTCTCTCGGTTACACCATTCATGCGGGGTGAACCCGATATTGTGCATAAATTCATTTGTGTTGTTCACCTAGCCCATCATATCTACCATATTACTGATCACGACAGTCATATCTAACTCTTTTAATGCTCTTACCAAGTTTTTTTTCAACTCCGGTCCTAAAATCTTTAAGCTTGTAAATGGCCTAAGACTTTTCATAAAGAAGATATAGGTATCCAAAACGAGAGAATTCATCAATGAATGATATAAAGTATCGTTTCCCGTTTCATTATTCTTGTAGAAACGGTCCACATATGTTGGTATATATCAATTTTAAGACTTATGTCGCTCTATATTCCCCTACCCTTTTAATTTTAGTTTTCTTACCTTTGATACATTCCATACATATACCAAAATTAGAGTATTCTATGAGGCCTAATAAATTTTCAACTATAAGCTTGTCCATCATAACGTTGGATATGTGACCTAGCCGTTTGTGCCATAGTTTAGACGATTTTTTATACTTAGTAATTTTATGTGGTATACATTGTGTAATCATAGTAATATTGTAATTATTAACAGTAATTAACAAATACAAGTTATCGTCTTTTATCAAATTCAAATCCTAATAATCACATTATTTAAAGAAAGTGTAAAACTATCCATATAAGTCTAAAACTCGAAAGGAAATCAAATTCCTAAAAAATAGGAACAAACATTACATTCTCCAAAAATAAACTATGTCTAGTGGAAAGTTCTACATGTGACTAAGCCGCTCGTGTTATGGTTTAATGTATTTTTCAGACTTAGTAAATTGTTTGGTATAGATGGAAATAACATATATTTTGATGCATCTTGCTAACTTTTCATTTTGCTCTCCGACCTGTTGGGAAAATTTTAAACATCGGACAAATTAGCAATTATACATAGATGAAAGAAAATATCTAGTATTCAGTAAAATTATTGAATAGTTATATGTAGATTGATTAACATTATCAATATATCTATTGATCCAATGAAGTATAGTTGCATATAATAGCATGTTCTACCTTTTAGGAGGAAAAGTTTCCAAAATTACTTTTACATCTTGCTCAAACCCAACGACAAGTATTATACAAGTTCATCAAGTACAAAATATCAAGTCTCAGTCGGTCCCAAATATCAGAACTTAAAGAAGAGAACTGGTTCTCTTATAAAATGAAAACAACTGAGATTTGGCTCATCCTAACCATTATAAAAAAATCACAACTCTTACATGTTGATGATAAAATATTATATTTCAGAAAATTGTTTCTCCATATTATTTTTGTTACGTGCTTACTAATGGTAATTCTATTTGCTAATATCTTCATCAATCTGATCTTTGCACACGCAATGATACCTCGACCTCTAGTACTTGGAACAACAAAGCTCTCTCAACTTATGTAAAAGATAATCGAATAAGAAAGAGATCAAATAAGTTACACGGGATATATAAATAATCTTGTGATAAGTAGAATCAAACATTATGGTATACAAAAGACTTCATAATATACATCTTATATCACAATATTTTTCTCTTAAATTAAATCTAAGATGAGCAAAGTTGAAAGCTTCAATTATTGAAATATTACTAACTAAACTACATAAGACATAAGAATCGATTAAAAGCAATCTAATCAACAAATAAACGGAACATGGATCATTTGAATTCATTGAAATTCTAGATTGTTTGCATAACTCATTTAGACATATAAAAAAGAAAATTCAGATATAATAACATAAAACAAAGCCAAAACACACAAAAAGTGTGGAATAAAATTAGAGACCATAGTTCAATATAAAATAAGTCAATGTTAAGTTTTTTAGGAAACATAAGGTTATCATTCATCTATCTTGATTTTTCAAATATGGGAAATGTTAGAATATTCAAAAACGTCGTCACTTGACAGCTTCATAGCTAAAATATGACATTAGGACACATGAAGTTGTTTGAGTTTGGTGAGTCTCATCATTGATTCCGGAATAGAATTGTCTTAGACTGAGAGTTGAGATGATGGAAAAAGAGAGAGAGTAAATCTATGAATATGAGATTTGAGATGAAAGATAAAGAGAGTGACGACTGATAGAGTTAAGACAGAATAAGAAGCATATAGATTAGTGTTAATATAGAATACGTATTATTTAGATTTAGCATTATATATATATATATATATATCTTATTCTCTTAAATTTAAAATTAAGGTTTTTATCCGATATAATTTTAGATATCATTTTCTGTTTATTAGTTTTTTTGGGTTGTACAAGTCAGTTACATGTCTTTTCAGGTCAATTTCAGGTTTACATGTATTTTTGGACTTTACAGGTTAGTTTCGGGTTTGTAGGTCTTTTCGAGTTTTACAGGTCAGTTTCGGATTTGCAGATATTTTCGGGTTTTATAAGTCGATTTTGGCTTTGCAGGTCTTTACAGGTCAGTTGTGGGTGACACAAACCCAAGCCGAACTCGGCCCGTTTTTTTTAGGGTGATATTTGTGTCATGTCATAAGTTTATTGAATCGTAAATATCGGGTCTCTAACTCTAAAATTTATGTCAGATTTGTGTTGGGTTTATAGGTTGTGTCATAAATTGATAGCCCTAGCCAGTACCCAGACTTTCTAGAAAAACAGTAACTGTGAGTTTTTCTGGAATTGAACTATTTAAGTAGTCTAGCCTACATGTATGATTCAATGATTCTTTAGCAATCCAATCTGCAACCTGATTTGTCTTTCTGAGTATGTGATTTATAGTCATCCCTGGCCTGATAATATTTTTTTGTAATTATCTATTAGATATAACATGTACAAAAGAGCTTTGTTGATGGAGATCATACTCATTAGTATCATCAATTTTAATATCCAGGTTAGTAATATTGTTTTCATGACAAATTATTAAGTTGTCAAGTAAAGCTCTATATCAGCTAGTAGAGCAGAGTGATTGTCATAGATCCTGCTAAAAGCAAGTATAGTAGTACCATGGCTATCTCTTATAATTCTACCTCCACTTGACTCACCACTGGTGAACATGAACCATCAATATTAAGGTTTACTCTGTCATCATTAGGGGGACACCACTTAAGTAGAGTACACAAGCTTGATTTTTTTGAAAGTTTGTAATTGTACAGATCAGGGAAGATATGCTTATCTCCTTTCCAATGTATAGGTTTTGACAAACTGAATTTATCTAACTTAAATATCAGAAAGATGATTTAGTTTATAGTAGCTTGATGTGCAATGATTATTCCATCATATTTCCAAATGTTCTAAGCTATAAAACAATATATAAATAGATACTTCGTAGTTTCCATTGCAAAACAATATTGAAATTTGGAGGCCAACGGTATATGTCTTTGTTGAAGGATAGAATCCACAGATATTCAGTCTATTCGAAGTCTTCGGAGAAGAAATGGACACTTATTAAGAGTGATCTTATTCCAATTCATTTGAATTAGTTTAGAGTGGGTTATTTTTATTATGATTTCTGACCATATACCTTTGGTGTTAAAAGCACTATTGCTTAATAGAGTCGACTTAATTTCATCTTTAATTTTCTGGATTAAGTTTGAGTTTATATATCATTATGATATCTAATATAAGGATAGAGTAGTTGAGTATATCTATATCTCAATCACCTTTCTTCCAGAACTGATTTATACTTTCTTAAAAAGAGGTCTGAGTTGCTATAAAGTGAATAAACGTATTCTTGCCACACCATCTCTCAATCCAAAATTCTATATCTTTTTTACCAATATTCCAAAATGTAAATGTTCTGCAGTTTCTATGATTCTAATAAGTTTCATCCATATTTTAGAGCTACATATAGAAGATTGAGCCAATAATGAATAAGTGTTAGAGCAATAAATAGTCATCATAAACTTGGCGCACAGAGTAATATTTTGTCTGAGTTTGAACCAACCTTTAAAAGAGAACACATTATGTAAGGTTTAACCAGCCTTACATAAATAGTCATCATAAACTTGGCGCACAGAGTAATATTTTGTCTCAGTTTGAACCAGCCTTACATTAATACCACCTTCATTGTAAGGTTTAAAAATATCTTTCTATTTGGCTAAATACCAAACAGATTTATCTTTAAAAAAACCCTATAGATACTTGTTTAATATCATCGCAAGTCTGTAAATGATTGTCTTTAGAATGATGAAAGTTTAAATGTAAAATATAAGAAGAGCCATGAGTACTAATTGAATTAGAATGAGTCTATCACCAAAAGATAATATTTTACCATTCTATTCAATGATTTTTTTTGTTTCCTTTGTCCACCAGGTGATCATATATGTGACTCTTGAATTATATAATATAATCGACTCGATTATTTTTATTATTAAACTATTTTAAGATACTGACCAAATATATATTTAGCATGTTGATCTATATTACGCCGGTCTATATATAATTATATATATATATACAAAAGTCACTCAATTATAATTATTATTTTTTATTCTTTATCTTTTATATTATATTATATTTTTTATTTTGTTTTTAGCTTAAAATATATTGTAAAACTCAGACAAAATTGTTGGACTTTCAAAGATGCAATTTTTTTATTTTCACTTAATTGGTTTGGTTGAACTAGGCATGGGCTTTTTAAACGGAACCGAAAGAACCGAACCGAATTGAACTGAAGTAGATTTGGTTCTTTCAATTTCCCACGGTTCTCGGAACCGAACCGAACCGAAGAGCCGTGGGTATCCGTTAGGAACCGAACCTATGTATTAACCCTTAATTTTGAATTGTTTTGAAAAATAATTCAAAGTTAGATTCCCCTAAATTTGTCTTTTATCATTGATCTTTAATTATGTTCTCTTTAATAAATGACAACATACTTTATTCATAGTGCCGACATATTTACAAACTATACGTATAAACAAAATATCAACCTTTATATAATTTAATAAATTTGATATCATCACTCCTTTTTTATATTAATAATATTATTCTTTAAAATATTAATTTTGAATATTTTTTATATCTAGATTTTTTTTCTTGCCATCTAACATAGTTTTATTGTTTTAAAGTGTAAAAGAATTTTATATATATATATGTTGATATTGCAAATCATTTAAATTCCAAAACTATCCGATTGGAACCGAATTAAATATCCATACCGAACCGAATTAAAAAAAACGAACCAAACCGAAATTTATCAGGTTCCTAAATACTAAATAGGTACTAATTTTGAAGAACCCGAAAGAACCAAACCCGAAAGAACCGAGGCGTAGATTGAACTTTTAGCCTAAGTACTCTTTACCATTATTGTAGAAACAACAATTACACCACCTTCTGTAGCCAAACCTAAGGTGGTAACCAAACCTAGCCGCAATATATAGAAGATATTGCATCACTACCCTACTAATAATAAAAAACTCTCGATTTTATTCAACACCGTCCAAAAGTTCATTCCTTGATTCAACTATCTGATTACTTTTTTTGTCTGAATTTTATCAACACTTTGAAATTCAAACCGTATTTAATAATAAACAAGCCTTAATATTATATTTATTAAAAGGATCAGTTATTGATACCCAACTTTCTATTGGAGTTTTACCCATAACGGTTTTCCTTTTCCCAATTTAATACATACATTGCTCTTGCAAATATTAAAAGTGAAAAAATCCTATTTTTAAGTTGTATCGTAACTCATCTTTTATTTTAACTTTTTTTTAATATAATTAGAGAGTTAAACCTTTTATTTTAAATTTTTTAATATAATTAGAGACTTGAATGGTTTAAAAGATATTTATGGAAGTCAAGTAAATTTTTAGTACAATTAAATTCAAAAACCACGACAACCGTGTTCATGGGAACCAAGAAACACATGTAAATATAAATACTATTGTTATTGCATTTAGATGACATACTAATAGCTGGAAGAAATGGGAAGCGGTAAATGCTCAGTTAAAAAAGAGTTTGAGATGGAAGATATTTGAGAGATTATGAGAATATTTGGTGTTGAAATCAAGAAGAACAAACCAAATGAGTATCCATTATTATCTCACCAAAAAGGCATACAAAAACTCTTAGGGAAGTTTGTGGTGTCCAAAACAAAAATGGTTGGAACTCTCATTGGTTCTCGAGTCAAACTTAGGACCACTCAAGCACCAAATGAAGCAACATATAAGAACTATAGGCTGAAGATACCTTATGCTAATATTATTGGTGACATCATGTATGCTACGACTTGCACGAGACCTGATATTGTCTATGATGTAAGAATCTTGATCAGATTTCTGTCGGATGCGGGAAAGCCGCATTGTCATGCACTCAAATGGCTCATTATCTACTTGAAGGTCTCGACTGGTATATAGTTGTGTTACAATAAAAAAACATATGAGTAATATAATGTTGAAATTGAATGTGGACTACGATTATGCAGGTTTCCTTGACACAAGAAATTCTACTTTTGGGTATCTATTTACTGTGTTTGGAAGAGTGGTTAGTTGGAAGTCTTGTATACATAAGTTCGTTACAATATCGTCTACGAAAGTCGAATATACGAGTGATACGAAATCTATGAGGAAGCGATTCGGTTGAATAGATTATTAAGTGAACTCACCAGTATGGAGTAAGTTGTGGTATTGTTATGTGACAACACTAGTTTCACTCGTTTGATGAGAAATATGAAGTTCAATGAGCGAACTAAACATGAATACATTAACATGCACTTCATCTGACAAGTGGTGGAGAAGAATCAAGTGAAAATGGTTAAGATTGCTAGTAATGAAAATTATTCAGATGCTTTGACCAAGGTATTGGAAATTTCAAAGCTTACGAATTGCATGAGACTGGTGCAAGTCTTGGATGCAGGTGAGTTGTCTTTTAATGAGTACAACATTCAGTGAAACAAATATTGGAGTTATTATAATCCTAGGTGAAAATGTGTTTGGTTTTATGTTTCTAAAAACTTATGAAAGATATTTTTTTGATACAGATAATAAATAAACTTTGGATAATGTTTAAAAAGATGATTGAGTTGCTTTAAGTATTAATTTAGAGAGGGAATGTCTACCAAATATAGTTGATAGTAAATGGAATATTATTAGTCTAAATCCTAAAATAGACTTTATATAAGAAATATGAGCCCAAGTGGGCTTATATGGTTAGTGGGCTCATTTGGATAATCCAAGCCCATGTAACCCGAACCCATTAATAATTGTACTTTATTACATAAAATATTACGAATATTATATATTTATTACATTGATACAATAATACAAATTCCAGTTTAGTAGTGTATGAATCCGACTCGGTCCTTATTAGTAGCCCCATAGTCGTTATGAAAGTCTTTCGAGAGGACTTACTATGGTACTGCTTCGAATTACATCATGCAGACACTTAGTTTTTTTTTTCATCGGCACTGGTTGATCTGAACAACTTCGGGTGGGATAACCCTAATTCATTATGAAGTTAATTTAGATATAATTGGTTATATGTTTCGTGTTTTACCCGATCTGTTTAGGGTTAGATAGTCAGGTTTCTAATCACTATTGCTTTAAAATTGCTACGTGTAATTATACTCTTGTACACATGTCATAGAGGCATTCGGCCCACGGCCTACTTCATGAGTCTTGAAGCGTGATATATTTCTCAAAACGTTTCCACTTCTCTACGTAAATATTTGTTGGGAGAAACCTTTTCACTTCCCAAAGATTAGATTCAATGTCCATATTAGAAGAAGTTGTTGGTCATTCATACTTCATTGTATAAATATGGTTTCCCCCTCTTAGTATTACTTTATTGCTTAACAATTTCTAAAGATAGAAAGATAAGGTCCACATTTCTACCACCACTACCCGTAGCTTTCAGTCTGATAGCCACCATAAAATATTTCTTCTCGACAGTCTAAGCCTTCTTTTTGGAGTTTCATGCTTTGTGTTGACAATGATCTAACCAATTGGTTGTGTCTCTAAAAAAAGTTGAGGCGGAGAAAAAAACTGAAAGAGCTATTGGGCTTCTATAATTCAAAAGACCCCAACTCATTGTTCAAACTTTTGACTACGGTGGCAAATTTCTCTATAATAGGCATTGCATACCAACTGACCCCCCATCATCTAGCGCTCATATTTCAGCGCATAAAGCTCACTCTACTAGGCTAACATGTCTCGAAGTTTTTTTTTTATAATAAATAAACCTTCCATAGTGCTTAGATAGAGGATTGAGTTGTTTAAAGTATTAATTGTAAATAAGTATTTACAAAAGGTAGTTAAAAGTAAATACAATATTATTATCAGTCTAAAGTTTAAAACACGTTTTATATAAAAATTAAGCCCAAGTGGGCTTATATAGTTAATGGGTCCATTTGGATAATCCAAGTCTATATAACTCAAACCCATTAATAACCATACTTTATTACAAGAAATACCCATAATATTACATATTTATTACATGTATACAATAATGTAAAATCTAGTCTATTAGTTTATTGGTTTGACTTGTGGGTCAAATAATTCGGTCCTTATTAGTAGCTCATCTAGTCCTTATAAATGTACTTCGGGAGAACAAATTATGTAACTACTTTGGATTACATCATGCAAACACTTAGTATTTTGCACCAATATTTTTCGATCCGAACAAGTACGGGTGGGATAAACTTGACTGATTATAGAGTTACTTCAGATATAACTGCTCATGCACTTCGGTTGTTACCCGAGTATCTTAGGGTTGGATAGCCTAGCTTCTAATCACTTCTTCTCTAGAAATTTATACGAGTAGTTCTACTCTCATACACATGTCATAGAGGCATCGACCCATGCCCTACTTTGTGAGTGGTGAAGCGTGATACATTTCTAAAAAATGGTTCAACTTCCCTACCCAAACATTGTAAGAAACCTTTCCACTTTCCAAATCTTAGATCCATTGGGCCTCTTAGAAGCAATTGTTGGGCTTTCATACTTTCCTGTATAAATATACATCCCTACTCTCAGTATTAATTTATTCCTTAACAATTTCTAAAGATAAAAAGAGAAACTTCACATATCTACCACCGCAACCCTTAGCTTTCAGTTTGATAGCCACAACAAAATATTTCTCCGACGACAGTGTAAGCCTTCTTTTCAAAGTTGTATATTTTTTTATGCATGCCCTAACTGATTGGTTGTGTCTCTCATACAAAGCTGAAGCGGAGAAAAAAACTAGAAGAGCTATTCGACTTCTAGAAGTCAAAAAGCCTCAGCTCATCGTTCATCATCTAGCGCTCAGCCTTAGAAGAAGAAGAAGAAGAAGACGAAGAAGATTGGAAATTTTTTACATTGTAGATCAAGCGACAATTCATCCAATATATGAGCGTCACCCTCCTCACACATATCAAAATCATTCTCTTCTCTTGCAAAGGTAGATGAAAGAGAAGTTAAGGTTAAAGTCCAATAGGTAGTCCAAAAGATCTGGGTATTGAACTTTAAGGAAAAAGTCTCCAAATCTGGAGAGTTTTGTTGAACCTCCGTCCTTCTAATAGGGGGACAACCATGATCCTTCTTTTCTTAATTGTGTCAATTTCATTGTCCAACTAGAAAGAGAAGTAGCAAAGCACAAGAAGACCATTTCATCCTTTCGAGAAGAATGTGAGATTCATAAAAAAAACTTTCGAGAAGCAAGGGAATCGTGTTGACAATCTAGAAAGTTGAGTTGCACATGCTAAACAAGAGTTTACGAAGAAAACGTACGTTAATGAAGCCAAGTTTGATGAGTGAAAGGCCCCGTGGACAGAGGAAGATTAGAAGTACAAGGATAAGGAAAATGAGCATAATGTTCACATAAACCTCTTGAAGAAAGTGTTAGATGAACATAGGGTTGCTACTAAGAAATCTGGGGATAATCTAGCAACATTCAATAAACACTCTGCAAAGAACCAAGAGGATGCAGTCGATGTGTATCTTGAGACATGATTAAGCTCCCTAGATAAATGGGAGGCTAAGTATAAATCCAAATTGGTTATTAGCTTTCACAAAATGTTCCTGAAACTTTATCTTAGATCTTTTGGGGACTTGGTACTTAAAGAGGAAAAGCATGCGGATATTTTGTTCACGGATGAATTGGAAACCACCCTATAGACGGAGGGCGAAGATAGCGCTTATGAGAATGTGAATGAAGATAAGGATTCCAAATATGGAAGTTCTGAGGAAGATGAGCAACTCGAAAGTCCTAATGACTACGATAACACAAACCCTAGTCAAGTCGACGAAAATGAGACCAACGACCGTTGAATTATATTTCTTTCTTACATTTTTTGTATTATCACATTTTTCTAAGTCCCTGGAATAGTAAGGAATTTTATAATCGTATTCGGAAGTTATCAATATGGATTGTTCTTATTTTTTACTTATCGTCTTTAAACAAATTTATTACTCATCAATATCATATTCGAAGTCCTCCTAATTGAGGGTGATCAATCCTCAACCAAATCACTTAAATAGGCTCTGAACCTAACCATTAGTCCTTAACTGGTCAACAAAACACAATTCAAACCTGGTCAATTAAAGTTGGAACCTTTTTGTTGTAACGAACTAATGTTGGATCTTTTAATTGTGACCAAGTCCTTTGTGTGACCAACTAATGTTGGATCCTTTGCACTGGACCAAATCTTGGAACCTTTTAATATTTTTAAATTTTTGGGTTGAAAATATTGCAATTAATCAACCATTCATGAATATATTAGGCAAAATTCTTTATAAAATATATTTTATTTCGATACCTCATTAAAACCTCTTCGCGCCACTAGGATAAGAAAGAGTGTGTCTTCAGATATTAAATCATAAAATCAACCAATGTACACTGTTTTTTAAAATTATTCCAGATATAACCTTAAGTGCTCGATATTCCATGAGTTTCAAAGAAGGTTATCTTTTTTATCCGCTAGTCAATAAATTATAGGGTTAACCCTTTCAATAACTGAATAAAGCCCTTCCTAATTTGGTCTTAACTTTCGTAACAGGTTATCTTAAGTACACCCTTTATTTTTTTCTTCAGTTAAATATAGCTCAGCTCTTTGACCCTTATCGTTACCCGTCCTAGAGTAATTTGTGATTCAGAAAGATGGGTGGATAGCCTCAACTAGGGGTACCGTATCCATTCTGTAAACCAATGCAAAAGAAGATCCTTAAGGTGTTATTTAGGGTGTGGTTCACTAAGCCCATAATACTTCTTATAAATAATTTGTTATTTTCCAGCTGCTCCCTCCAAAGTTTTTCTCAAACCATCGAGGATGGTTATGCTTGTCACCTTTACTTGCATGTCATTCTGAGGATGAAAAGGTGATGAAATAAAATATTGAATACCGCTGAAGGGATAAAATGATTTTGTGTCCTTATTTTGAAATTGAGGATCGTTATCTTTGGTAACTGTTCTTAGAATTCCACATCTGCAACATATGCTAGATAAGATGAACTTAACAACAAATTTTATCATAGTCCCAGACAGAGGCTCTACCTCCACCCATTTAGATAAATAATCAACAGCACGATGATGGTTTCGCGTCGCCCGAAGGCCATATACAAAGGTCCAACCCTCATCTAATAAAAGGCGATGCTTCATATATTAACTCAAGGGATATAGTTTTTACAAGTATTACATTAGCAAATCGTTGGCATGGGTCGCACCATCAGACTAAGTCTTTTGCTACCATGATAGAAGACCAATAATATTCGGTCAACAAAAGCCTTCTTGTCAATATTGTATAGCCTCAATATATGGATCATTCATCACCGTGAAATTCAGATAACATCATTTGTGATTCATTATATTTGAGACACTCCAATCGTGGTCGACTTAAAGACTTTTTTATAACGTATGTCACCGATGACCGTGAAACCGTGTGCCTTGGACCTCAAACTTTTAGCCAAATCTTTATCAAATGGAAAAATCCATCTACTTATAAATTATCTAATCTTATATCTCCAACTTTTCTCCAAGCTCATCGAAATTTGGAATGTTTATTCTGATGAACTCAAAAAATCCTTAGTGAGATTCAGAAGCTAAGATGTTCGTAGGAGAGGGTCGTACAAGGGAATCTTCATATGAAGTGACAGCAAATAGTGAAATCAATGATTACTAGAAAAATAAAGAGACAAAAGGAATAAATGTAGCAATAATTGACTAATCATTGGCCCTTTTCCCCCCAAAGAGAATGTCCTTTATATAGTAAATGAGGTAGATATTATATAATTACCACCATTAAAGTAGATTTCTTACCCCACTATTTGATTATTTACAGACAAGTTCTTGGGGTGTATCATTTGCCCCCCCTTATATCTTATGTTTGCTTTACTTTGGTCCTTAACCACTAAATACATAGACCTTGGTCTTATTAGTGAAATAACTTACATATTAATCACCTATATTTTCCTTCCCTTATAATATTCGATGCTGAATGTTTTGTTAAAAATTGATGTTATCAAATGGTTCTCGTGTTTTAGTATTCATGGATACCCTCCAGTATATGCAGTAGTAGTTATGAAATAAATCGTAAAATATTTTTCCTGATGAATGTGTTTTTACTTGATGTCCTCGAATAAATTTTTGAATTATTTCAATGCTCTTAGGTATTTCACAAAGTGCTTTTTTTTCTTCAGCCTGACCCGATGCATGGTTAATTAGGTGTGAATCTCTTATTAAACTAACTTTCTTGGCACCACAAGTTTGTGCTTGCCTTAGCCCTGCCAATGATGCTCCATATGTTTCCTCGTTGTTTGATATTTTGAAGAAAAATGAATTTCTTGGTTCATTAAGTATCTGCAGAAGATACCAAATAAACCATTACTCCATAACCCAAAATTATTGATCCCTAATCGGTTCAAATTACCCACTCATCACGAGGCTCGTCAATATCTGACCTAGGCTCAGGTCATTCAGAATGAAACTCAACTAAAATAATTTGTCAAACCTTGTGCCTTAATTACTATATGAGGTTCAAATATGATGTCATAACATCATAATTTTACTGACTATTTTGTCATCTTACCCAATACATTTGGTTTTTACAACACATTCTGAAGTAGAATGGACGTGCGAACCATAATAGAAAGGGATTTGAAAGATGGTCTTATTTTTCTCTCTGTCACTATTAGAGCCGAAACTAATTTTCCCAACTTTAAATATATTTTTTAGTATTCACTAAGATTTTACTCACATAATAAACCAGACACAAAAAAATTTCAGCATCTTTAACTAAAATCGCACTTATTGTATAATCCAAAACAACTATGTAGACAAATAGATTCTCATCGACAACAGGTTTGGTTAATATTTGTGGAGATGATAAATTTTATTTTATTTTGTGAAAGTTTTGTCACATTCTGTAGTCCAGTTAAAATTATTTGTCTTTCTTAGAATTTTGAAAAATGGTGTACACTTATCTGAAGACCTTGATATAAATTTATTTAAAGTAGAGAATCTTCTAGTTAAAATTTATACCTCTTTGATGGAGTTTGGGAGATTCATGGTAGTTAGAGAATTGAATAGTACGTGATCGTTGAAATGTCATTTTCACTTGCTATATAACCTAATAATGTTTCAGACCGAACACCAAATGTACATTTTTCTAGGTTCAATTTTAAGTTAATGGCTTTTAGATTACAAAAAGGTTTCCTCCATATCGGAAAAATGATCATCATCTCTTGTGAATATATCATCATTATAAACTTTATCTTCCTTCTGATCTGATTGGCTAAGGATTTTTTTACTAGGTGTTGCTGATAAATAGTCTCATTGTTATTCAATGTAAAGGACATCACTTTGTAAAAGTGGAGTCCCCTGCCATTTATGAAGGTGTTGTTGTCTTGGTCTCTCATATCCATCTAATATCTAGTTTTACCCCATAAAAACATCTATAAATGATAAAAGTTTATTACCATATGTCGAGTCTATCAACTGGCCAATTATAGGGACATGGAAATGATGCTTTATATAAGCTCTATTTAAATCTGTGAAGTCAACACACATGCACCATTTCCTTTTCTTTTCTTGACAAGTATAGGGTTTACTGTCCACTATGGGTATTGAGACTCTCAGATATGCTCCACTATTGGTAGTTGATCTACCTCTACCACAAATTCTTAAGATGTTTTGGTAGAAAAAGCTCTTATTTCTAGAGAATTGAGCGGACATTGGATCATACTGCACTTTTATAGCAAATAATACTTGTACAGACGCATGCTACATCATTGGTACACTAGGAAAACATATGAAAATTATTTGACAAGAATAATAACATGTGTTCTCTTATGACCAGTAGTAATGCAACTATAATCTTCAAACTTTTTCTATTTGGAAAAGTATACACTTCGTGTCCTCATCGGGTATTACCGAACTCAGAGTCTCTCTCAGACTATTTACAACATCTGGCTCCCAAGTAGACTATGATAGTTTCTATTTTTTCATTTCAACATTATGGACCGTCTTAGGATCAAGAGTAGTATCGTAGCATTCTCTGTCCACTTCTTACTAGTACGGACAACTCCAACCTGACCCCCGATTACATACTTCAAACATTGATAGACAGTTGAGGAGACATTGTGCATTTTTTACAACCATGGTATGCCAAAAATAGCATTGTACGAGGTCGGGTCATCCACCACTATAAAAGGTACTCTCATAATTTTCTTGAAGGGTCATCGTTATAATAATATGTCTCTCTCAAATTCTCTGATTGTGCTACCAATGAATCCTACTATTGTTCTATTCGATTAGAGTATGACATAGGGGTTCTCAATTTACTTGTAAGTGGACATGAACATGTTGTTTGCTGTACTACCCGTATCAATCAAGATTCTTTGAATTCCAGTACCTTCAATAGTCACTTCAATTACCACGACATCCTCATGAGGTCCAACAACATCTCTAAATCGTCACCATCGAATAAGATAAATGACATGGATCTTGGTAAAGGTAGATGGAAACTTTCCATTCTAACTGAGTTAGCAAACTTACAATATATCTTTTTCGTAAATAACCATAAGGTCTTATCAGTGATTCAAAGAATTCGCACAAACTACTAACCATCCTCTTGTTGGGATGATCAATTACCATAACACTCATTTGGTTAAAATCAGGGTCCGGATACTCAGAATTCACATCAAACTCATTTTAAGGGCTGGCTATGACCATCACATTTTCCAAGTTGGGTGCAATCTCAACTGCTTCCTTTAGGACTATGACCTAATTGCCAATTGGAACCTGATGTCGACCCCAGATTGTTATTTGACAAAAATGGTTAACTTTTCATTCTCAATCAAGGTTTGGGTTTCTTGTTTCAAAGTGATATGATCCCTTGTATATTAGCCTATATCGTTATAATAATTGCAAAACCAGTTATTCCAAATTTTGCTCGAACTTTGGATCGGAAGTGGTTTTCTAAACTGAACAAAATTCTACGTGTTATAAAAACTAATAACGATGTTCTCTGTAAACGGGGGCCTATACCGTTAGCCTTGATGACATTGGTTTACCTTATGCAATGGAAGGTTTTGATCGTTACTCCCTGAGGCTCAAATTTTTGGGCTTGTTATTGATAAGTTGAGGCCAAATACTGTAGGATCTGTTTTTGCAAATGGAATGGTTTTAATCTCTTTAACTCATCCACTTTGATATGTTTTGCAACCCGAGCTAGCAAATCCTTGAATGTTATTTATTGGTCACCTAATTAGCTAACTCTGCATAAGAAATCCCTTGCCTGAAAGAAATAACAATCATTTTCTCATAACAATTATCCAGAATATTCTTAGTAAGCACGAAGCATTTGATGTAATATCTGAAAATCTTCCCAATCAACTGGTGGCACTAAATTATTATTTATTTATTATTCTTAATCTCATTTATTCCCATAAAGTGCCTTTAGAATAATTTCCAGAACATATCAACATTCTTGATAGAACCCTGCAAAATTTGGTTGTAGCAACAACTTATCATCATCACGTAATTCATTATAAAGTTTTTAAAATGCTCTAGATGGTTATATGAATTTCTATTCACATCGAACTTTTCTATTTTTGATATATAAAACTGCTTCGGTATATGCTTGGAGATAACTTCTACAGATTAGAAAGAATAACTCCAATTATGCCCCTAACTATACAGGTGACCATCATTGGTTATGGCATAAAGACCCTGCTCAGACTAAACCGTAAACTGATTATATACTTATTACTCAAAATTCTCATTCCCCAAGCCACACTGCAAAAGGCTGGACTTTTCAGATCAGTACTATGGTTGGCTATTGTCTGACCCTTCCTTTAGCTATCATTATACCCTTGACCTTTATAGGATCTTGATTATCTGAGGAGTCATGTGGGTTTTTTTACTCTCGCATTTGCTTCTGGTTTTGGTATCGACTTGAGTGTCTCTTAGAATAATGTTTGCCATTATAATTTTTACTTTTTATGATGGTGATCCCTATTAAGAGAAGAAGAAAATCTCTCGGAATCAGACATAAAATACTCACTATATTTGAATGATAGTAGCGATACTTTGACCTTCATTCATTTTTTAAGGAATGGTAGCTTTTGTCTGGTCGACCTCTTTGCCATTTTTCTTTATCTCATAAAAAATTGGACTCGGAAGCTTCTCCCCCATAACCCTCTTTTTCCCCAAGCTTTTGGACTTCCGAGCGGATCTTTCCTTCTTGAATTGTCATTGTTTCTTTTTGTGATTTTAAAGCATCGATTTTCTCCTGCAATCGATCACGATACTCTTCCATGATCAATTGTCCATGCTTTTATTCCTTTATATGTAGTGGTTGAGCTTCCTAAATCAACCAACTGGACCCTTATCCGACATTGGTGATCATTGGGTCGAAGAAAATATATGTTGAGCCAAAACATGCTGGTTAGAACTGAGATGATCTGAAACAAGCTAGACCACAACACCACAGATGGAGCGAAATGGAATATCCTATTTGTTAGGTCTCGTATATTAATTGGGTATCTTATTTTGGTATTTCTATCTTAATTGGATTTCATATATTAATTATGATGATTTATTTATGAGGATTCGTATATTAATACATTATGAGTTATCTCAACCGTTTATTAATAGGCTTAATCTCGAGCGTATGATAAAAAGTAGAGTTTTCTCTTAAACCAACATAAATGAGAGAGTATCATAACGCAAATATAAAAATAACCATAACGCACCTAACATCAGAGAGAGACTGATATGCATTCTTTAGTAGTCCCTAAATCAAGTTATTGGTTTGAGTACGACGAGTATTTTGCATGACAAATCGTGATTTTTCTATCACTCTTAAAGAAAACAAATGAGAATTATATATGAATATTACTTTGAATTATAAACTACCAAACTGACAAACTAACGTAATAGAGCATACTCAACACCGTAATATTATGATGATAGTTAAGACACTGCACATTCAAACATAAAGTTACTAACTAAATTAGCACTAATGGTCACATGGTTATCAAGCGTTATCAGTAAGAATCTTCGGTTTTATAATCCTAATTCAAACAAGGCACGACTATTTTGAGATGATGTTTTTTTATAATAAGACCTGAAAATTATAAAAAAAAATCAAAAAATATGAAAAGATTATTTTGTCTTTCATAAATAAAAACTCAATTTTTTGTCTAAAATTTTTCCTACTCTTCTCCAACCCAACTATTTCTAAACACTAATTTTAACCTAAAAACCCTAAAACTATCCTACACTATAGGTTTGAGTGAAATAAAAAACTTAACTTTTTGAACTTTTTTTATGGTCAGGGAAAAAACGCACGTAATAACGCGCTAGAATAGATGAACCGCAAACCCAAAGCGTGAGATTTTGGCCAAATCACACACCCAGAGCACACGATTTTGGCCAAATCACACACCCATATCGCGCGAATTCGGCTGCCCATGGTGTCCAGAGTTTGCGAAATAACACCAATAATTATACCTAACAATTCGAAATCCTCCAAATCTAACCATAATCATGCACATAGCATACTGAAATGAAGATATAAACCTAAATTAACATATAAACCTAACTACAATTCGAAAGATAAGAAAATTTGATTTTTCTAACTAAACTTCAAATTCTAAATATCACTAAATTTATCTATGTAAATTCAAATAAAAATACCAGCACATAGAGAAAACATATCTTAACGTGAATGTAAACTTGGATTTGAGAAATCTGAGGGTTTTTAAAATTGAAATTTAAAAGAGTTTAGGTTTGAAAGAGAAAAAAGGGTGAAATTTGTAAATATGGGGTATTTATATCAATAACATTATCGTAAATATTGAGGTCTTATTATAAGGGAAAAATATCATTATATCGGGACAGATTTTTAAAAAAAAAAAGATGTCAATTTAGCCTAACCCTCCAAACAGTTATGAATTATGAGACTTAAAAACTAAAAAAGGAAGCATAATAAACATTGTTCGATCTATTGTTTTAATTACCAAAGACATTAACATAGAAAACAAAAATATACATTTTCAAGACATTAACATAAAAACAAAAATATACATTTTCAAAACATATCGATTGCCTTCGATATTCACAAAGTTGCTTCAAAAAATTACCAACAAAAAAACCGTTAATTTAAAAAAAAAGTAGCCGAGTTGGTAAAATTTATTAAAAAATTCAAGAATATGTAATATAGTCGTTAGACGTGGATGCTAAAATTTTATTAATTCATATTGTCATTATTCTTGTCATATCTTATATGTTGTTTAAGAAAATATTTTTTGGTTTCATCTTAAATATCATATATTGATGAATCGTTCATTATATCATGATAATACATATGCAAAACCCGTTTATAGATTCACTCATTGAATAAACGAAAAAAAAATTAGAATATTTATTGGTTTGCTTATTGTTTTTCATTATTCAATTCTTATTACTCAACTGTATGCTTTTGATCTGTAAGAGCTGCTACTAAAGTGTATGAGAGAAAGGTTAGAAGATCTCCCAACCAGCAAGATGACGATTGTCGAGAGTTTTTTTTTTGCTGGAGAAATGTCAAAAGTCTAAGTCTGATTATATACACTAAACAACCTGAAGTCCAAAGTTTTAAAACCAAATAATATTTGTCATCTTGTGATCAAGAACCACAATATAATAAATTAATAAAATCAATTTACACCCTCGGTTTTAGTTCACGCTTAAGTGTTGAGATTTAGACCCTCTTTTTTACAGTGTCCAAATTCAACCCGGTTACCACACTTGTGCCCATAACATCTTTTTTACCTATAGGTCCAATACAATTAATTATGTAATATAATTAACTCGATTACTGTTATTATTGGACTATTTCAAGACAATGATTTAATATATATTTAATATGTCGGTCCAAATTATATCGGTCCATAAATATATTCCAACAATCTACCACTTGGACCGTCACATGCTGCTCAAGAATATATTCAACTCGAGTGGGATCCTTGAATCAATTGTCAATCGGTGCGTGGTACAAATCTGTATATTGATAATAATAAAAGACTAAAGACCTATTTCTCATAATATGAATAATATGATGGAACAGTAATCTCTTAAATGGTGCATACCTTTGGAGATCCAATACATAACAAATATTAATAAGTATAACCACACACATACACACACACACACACACATAAATCAACGACAATCATACTAATGGTGTGTCTTTATAAAACCTTAGGCAAAAATGCATTTGTTAGAGAATATGCTATCATGGAGTTTGAGCCGATGTGCTCTATGTTTATCTGACCCATATGAAGTCTCTATTTAACATACATAAATTTTATGTTTATGTGTTTGGACATAGACGAGTTCCTATTACGGTTATAGTATTGCACTGCGAAATCTGTAGCCATAATTACCGATTTGATACCTCAAAGCACGCAACAAATAGATCCACCATGGTGACGATGCAATAAATCTTTGCTTTAAACTTTTCCATGATATTGCACCTTCAACTAATAAAAATATGTTTCCCATAATTTTTTAAGTATGTCCTTACATCCACCAAAAAGGCTAAAACTAGGTCTGAATACTAAATAATCTCCAACCTTCTCTACTATTTATATGTGAATATGTGTCTTTTTATTTCCTTCTAATGGTCCATACCTGGGCTACCTACATACCTCTCCAACATATTCACATCAAAGACAATGTCCAACATAATATAAACATGATCATACTTTAAAATCCCAACTCCTGAAGCATAATAGATCTTTATTATTTCTTCAATCTCAATTTTTATCTTCCGAAATTAATCGAAACTAAGTATGTCGCCCTTTGCTATATATGTACTTAGGGGTTTTTAATTTTCCAATCCGTAAAGTTGTAACACATTTTAAATATATGTATTTTGTGATAATCCAAGAATACTACAGAATCTCTCCCGATGTATCTGGATTCCTAATACACAATTGACACCACTGAGATCCTTCATATCAAACTTGTCTGACAGAAATATCATTGTAGTATATAACAATTTCTTATTGTTCAAGGAAAGTAATATCTTATTAACGTATAATATAAGAAATATGAAATACTATTACTGAACTTGTGATACACAGAATCATCGACCGAGTTGACTTCAAAGAAAAAAGATATTATAATCTCAAAGAATTTGTGATATCACTGACGAAAGGCCTGCTTGAGCCCATAAATGGATTTCTTAAGCCTGCAACCAGATCCTTTGTGTTCGTACTATAAAGTATTCTGGTTGCACCATATATATCGTTTTCTCAATATTACTATTAAAAAACGCTCTTAATATACATTTGATGGAGCTCAAGATCAAAGTGTGCAGCTACCAATATAATTGTTCTAAATAAATTCTTTGTCGATACCAGAGATATTTTTTTAAAATCAATCCCTTTATGTTGAGTATAACCTTTCGATAAAAGGCATGCTTTATATATTTCCATATTACCCATAAAATTTTTGTTTGGCTTTATAAACCAACTTACAACCAATTGTCATTTTCTCTATTGGATAATGGGATAAATTCCTATACCATATTCTCATGTATTGATTTATACTCTTCTTTTATAACGTTGATCTATTTCCAAGAGTTAGAGCTTTCCAAAGCATGTTCGTAGGGTAAAGTATCATCTATAGTTGTAGCACATTACTCATCATGCTCCTGAAGATATACTATAAATTGTGGACCTTCGTAAGAGTATTATTTCCTCTTGTTGCACTTATTAAGAAGGTAAAGTTATATATTCATGAACGATGTCACTATAATATTTTTTTTGGAAGATTACCTCGAGGTTTCTTTTCTTCTAATTAGACCATATACGTATCTTTGTTAGAAATCTCAATTGGAATATCAATATTATTATGATTATTATTTTGTTCTAACAAAAATAAAATGATATGTATTGAAGCTCAATCTTCTGACACCTGAGTATCTTCAGTTAAACCTTTATGAATCTTTATAGATTCTTCCTCAAAATCAACATTTATTCCCATATACTTCCCCCCAAACTCAACTTCCTCGACAAACTTTACTGATCATGTTTCAAATATAGTACTTGTGAGAGTATAATAAAACTTAAACCTTATAAAGCATTCGTAATAATCTATGAAGAAAAAACTGATTATTTTTTCCTAAGATTTGTAAACCTTTGCCTTAGCTTGACACCCTTATATATGGATATGATTTAAATTGGGTATGCACCCATTCTGAAGCTCATATAAAGTCCTAAATATTACCTTAGTAGGTACTTTATTGAGCATATAAGTGACACAATTAATGGCTTCCTCTAGAGATATAGTGGTAAATATGAGTGATTTACATGTTTCTAACCATGTATTTTAATGTACGGTTTCGTATCTCAAATACAATATGCATACGAGGTGAAACTGATATTGTGTATTGAGGGACTATGCAATACTCCTCTAGGTATTGTGCAAACGGTCTTAGACATTGTTCAACTGATCTGCCATATATGACATAGTATTCACCATTGCGGTCATATCTAACGCTCTTCATGCTCTTACCAAGTTGTTTTTCATCTTCGATCATAAAAGCTTTCATTGCCTAAGGTTAGAATTTTACCCGGTCATTTGCCATCATCCTTCTGCTTATGCTTCGTCCCCTTTTGTAATGCTATCACATTATCCTCAGACGTTACCACTTTAAACTTTTCCTCCTCCTGTACAACGTGGGAAATCAACTCATTGAAATTCCATTTTTCTTGCATACAGTTATAAATACACTAAAATACTTAAACATATATGGTATTGACTGAATGTGAGTCATACTACACACTTCTCATTATAATCAACCCCGATTTCCTTTAACTTTTGGTCAATCACAAACATTTCAATAATGTGTTCACAATATTTCTCTTTGACAATATACTTTTTGATTAACAACTTGTTTATAAAGCACTGCATCTTTACTTTTTCGTTCTTAGCAAATACTTTCTTGACCCAGGTGAGAAAATTTGTGGCTGGGGTAACATCTTTTGAGATAGCCCCACGAGGTGCTACTGGGATTACTTATAAAACGAGACTCATACATAACTTATTTGACTTCTCTCATTTCTCATATTCCTTGTGGTTCTCCGGTGTACTTTCCAGACCAAGGGCAGATGGTCTAGAGTAGGTCATAGCATAATTATATTCATGTACAGATAAATACATCAACAATTATATCTCCCTAAGGTAAAATCAAAACAATCTAGCATAGATGGACGATTTCCCAAAAGATTATAACCCAAATACATTCGAAAAAAGAACAAATAACGCACAAAACATATTGAGATTAATGCCATATAACTTAAAAATATGACATGGTATACACATGCAAAACATAATATACTCTCATAATAGATACCATATGACAAATCATACTAACATGCATTTAATGAGTTTGGGAAATATATTATGATCACTATTTTAATTTCCTAAGTACCAATGAAACCTTTTGGAGGGCGGCTTCACTTACTTAAATTAAAATAACTCTAATTTAATTTTCTTAAATATTAGTGAAACTTTCTCAATAAGCGATTTCACCTACTTAAAATTGAAAATTTGAAAGGATAAATCTATTTTTTCTAAACAAATTGGTAAAACCTTCTGGTAAGACGATTCATCTGCTTAGAATTAAATCCACCACGCGGACTATTTTCCGTAAGTCTCTCCAATTCATCATCAATTTAAACCCAACCTTTCGGATAACCGATAATATCGAATTTAAATTAATTCTGAAATTTTTCGAAGCCTATGATCCTCAATAAGATTAATTTAACCTTCTAAATGACCAATTAAATTAATTACAAAATCCATATACCAATCTTCGAAACTTTAATCATGCATATCCAATTAACATTCAAACACGTAACAATTTATTGCGAAATCATACATACAAAAATCGGTACGCCCAACGACATAACTTTCTGAAACAATTTAAAAGATATATTAAAATTAATTAACAATTAATATTTTTAAAAATACATTTGTCTAACAATTTTTTTAAAAATCAATCCTGCTGAATAATATTTTTGATAAATAATATTTCTATGGATAATATTTTCGTAAAATGCTGTTTACACTGTTTTTTTTCAAAATACTGTTACAACATTTTTACTGTATGACTTGGCGATTCTCATGTATATAATTGTGGGATTTTCAAGGTTGCGATTCTTTTTATGTTTCGTTTATTGCTTTAGTTGAACTTTTAGTCGAGATACTCTTTACCATTATTGTAGAATAAACAATTACACCACGTACGTACCTGCTATAACCAAAAGTTGCCCAAAATATAGAAGATATTCCACCACTACCCTAAATCTAATAAAGAAAAACTCTCGGTTTTATACAACACCGTCCAAAAGTTCAGTCCTTCATTCAACTACCTGATTACTTTTCTTTCCTCTGGATTTTATCAAAACCTTGCGAATATAAATTATATTTAATAATAACCCAGCTCTAATAGTATTTATTAAAAGATCAGTTATCGAGATCTAACTTTTTAATGGAATTTTACCTATAACCTGTTTTTCTTTTTCAATTTTAACACATACATTGGTTATTCAAATCTTAAAAATAACAAAATTAATCATAGCATTTTCAAATTATATCATAATTGATCCTTTAATTTTTATAAGTATTGGAAAATTGGATATCTGAATAAGGGTGAAGTTATTTCTTCCATAACATTTTTTATTTCCTCCATATTTCAGAAAAGACTTCACTTTGTTATTTCATCCATAGAGGAAATTATTAATTTATCCTTTTTTAAAATTTTATTCCAAAAATTCATATTTACCTTATTTTCAAATAATCACCCAAACACCATATCTACCTTAATTTTTTTTCAGTAAACTTCTGTCCACCATATTTACTTCTACCCATAAACTCTAATCCTATCAATATAAATACACAGCCATCAGTTTTTTAAACCTAAAAAAAACATAGCCACCACTTTTGATTGAAGCATTTATCAAAGGTAAAAATATTTCCTAAATCGTTTTTTTAATCGATCGGTTGGAAAGAGTTCCATGAAGTCAGGTGTACTCTGCATAACGAATTTGTTTAACGAATTTGTTGTTCCCGGAACTCTCTTGCTATAGATTTTTTTAAAAAAATATTCCATGTATATTGAATTCCATGAAAAGATTTCTGGTTTATGATGTAATTTGACTTAATGATGTGTTTGTTCGAATAAGGGTTGGCTATGGGTTGGATAGTGCATAGTGGTATTAAAATATAAATTAGAAAGTAAATTAAGGACAAAAAGGTAAAAACAAGTATTTAGTATTTTTTAAAAAATTAAAATGGAGTAAATAATAAATTTTATGGAGGAAATAGTTTACCCATCTGAATAATTATAAACTTTTAATACAATTAAATTTAAAAATTAATTCTATTTTTAATAGTCAAAGGATATGAAACAGCTAATCAAGCTATAGATCAAGTTCAACTGTTTTTAGATGAGTTATGCTAAAGACCTAAATTTTTTAAGAGATTTTTATATCTTAATTATCCTTTATATAAAATTCAGTAACCAATTTTTCTCTCTCTCTCTTTTTATTTTTAAATTTTAAAGGTCCGTATTTTTTAAACTATAACTCAAAAAAAGAATCCGAAAATATCATAGGTTTTGTTTTTTTAAGACGAACAAAACTAGTACCACTCATGATATGTTTTGATTTGTTTTTAAAAAAATATTTTACACGTTTCTTAGCTATATGGTTTCGCATCCAGTGACTCGTTTCGCATCTACCAAAATAAAAAACGTTTCGCATCTATCAAACAAAGAGGTTTCACATCTAGCAAAATAAAGAAGGTTTCACATCTAGCAAAATAAAGAAGGTTTCACATCTATAAAAATAAAGAAGGTTTAGTATCTATAAAAATAAAAAAGGTTTAGTATCTATCAAAATAAAGAAGGTTTCACATCTATAAGGGTTCATATCTATCAAATAAAGAAGGTTTAACATTTATCAAAATAAAGAAGGTTTAGCATCTATCAAAATAAATAAAGAAGGTTTCCCATCTATCAAAATAAAGAAAATTTAGCATTCATCAAAATAAATAAAAAAGGTTTAGCATCTATCAAAATAAAATAAAGAAGGTTCTGTGTCTATAAGGTTCCGCATCTTCTTGGTTTACCATTTAAATTTAAAAATTTTAAAAATGTGTATCTTTTAAACCGTAACTCGGATTTTTTTTTTGAAAATATCATTGGTTTTGTTTTTTTAAGATGAACAAAACTAGTACCATTCTTGATATGTTTTGAACTTTTTTTAACAAAATATTTTTTGGGGAAATAATCTCTTGAATGACTCGTTTCTAGGAGATATATGATCTGGAAGTCTGGAGCTTCTTCAACTGGATGATAATTTACTGAGTGGTTCGATTCCGGAGGAGATTGGTGATTGCACATTTTTTTACTTATTGTAAGTGTCAAAATTGTGTATTATCATGTAGTGTGCGTTAGAGTAAATAAAATCGATTAGTCTATATTATATTTTTGTTCTCCATCGTATAATATATTGCAAGTAGTTACGATACACATATGTTAGAGAAAAAGGAAAGAGGCATCTAATGGATAAGAATGAAGAGATAGAAAAATGGGTAGAGTGTTAAAAGCTTTTATAGAAATGAACAGAGGTAAATGGTAAATATTTAATTAAAACGGATCTTTTTCAGAAAATCATGAAAATATGGGTTTTAGTGGATAATAGTTAGGATTTTGGGTCTTAAATGGTATTTTACCTTCTTTTTTTATCATATTTACTATATCCTGTATTTATTATTGGTCCAATATTTATCGTTAAAAAATATTTTACACGGATTTCGCATCTATCAAATGTAGATTATATACGTTGGACAATGAAGAATAATATAATCAATTTTTAATAAAAATAATTAACTCTTTAATTAAATATAATAAAAATAAAAACATATTTAGCCTTGAATGCAAATGTTAGAAATACCATCCCAAAAATATATCTTTTAATGAAAAAAGTAAAATAATATCTTGGGTAATACTTGTTGTTTCCTATATGTGTGAGACCCAACGATCCAATCTTTTTAAAAAAAAACTGAACTAAAATTTATAAAAAATGTTAACAACATTTAAAAAAACTGTATAAAAATTAAAAAACGTATATCAAACAAAATTCATACTCAATCAAATATTCTCATCTCTCTTTCATTTTTTCGATTATTTTTACATAAAATATCATTAATGAATCTAGTTTTGTTCCTTTAAAAAATCAAAACTAACAAAAGTCTCATATTTTATTTTCAAATTGTGGTTAAAAAATATATACTTTTAAAAATTAAAATAAATGAAAACAAAGAAAATAAATAAGAAATACAACCATGCCTAGTGATTTTGTAAGAATGTATTTCTTATATTACAATAAAAACAAATGAGTATTAGATAGTGAATAGTAAAAACAAATGAGTTTTTGTTTAAATATATAAAAATAAGGATAGTAAATCGATAATAATTTTGGTTACTTTATCTTATTTTTTTTAGTTAATTTATAGGGTTAAGTACTATTTAAGACCCAATACCAAAGTAATTTCTACTCAAGACCCATATTTTGATATATCTCTAAGAAAGGCCCGTTTTGTGAAATATTTATTTTCAAAGACTCATTAATACATTTTATACCCCTACATAGTTATATAAAAGCTTTGACATTCATAATTGACTCTTCTTCTCCCTAATTTCTTTCTAGGTGACTTTAACAGTGCACTACTATCATAGGTAATTCTCCATTCTTAATCGATTTTTTGTTTTTTTTATTGTTTTTTGTTGATTTTGATTGTGTTTAGGTTAATTTTGCAGTTAGTTTTATTGTTATAGGTTAGGATTTCGAGTTTTTTTGAAATTTTAGATCGCGAATTTATATCTCTGTCTTAGGTTTAGTCGATCTGGTTTTTTTTGTGTTTTTAGTATTCATCTGTTATTTTACGTTGTTAATGCAGTATATTGGTGGTATTAGCATTAGTTTTCGTTGATTTTCTGTCCGTGTTCTAGTTTTTATAAGTTTCAGTATGCGCGTAATTTTTTTTTGTTTCTACGAAGCAGATGCGAAACGTTTATTATGAACTTAGTGATAGTTGCGAAACGTGTAGGTTTTTCTGGATTTGTTGATGAAATATGTATTTTTAGTAGATGCGAAAAGTTACAATTTTTATTTTGTAAATCTGCGAAACATCAATGTTCTTGATAGAGAGGATGTGAAACATGTTTTATAGATAGATGTGAAACTCATGTATTTTTTGCTAATAATAGATGTGAAACCTTTGTCTAATGCAGGTACACGATGTCTAGTAGTAGGATGTGCATTTTTAAACTAAATGGGGAGCTTGCAATTTGTGACCTTGGTTTGTTTTCTGAGTTTGAAGATATTGTTAAATTTGTTTTAAGTAGATATGATAAGTTGGTTCGGGGTAAATTCAAATTAAGATACTCTTGTGGTGATTTAAAAAATGTTATTTTAGGCTGTGATGGCGATTTAATTGCCTTGGTATCATTTGTTGATAGTTTGGGTGTTTCAAGTGTTACTATTAGAGTTGAAGGTGATATTGTTGGTGGTGATAATATTAGAGAATCTGTTGAAAGTATAGTTAAAGTTGTAAATGAATATTTTATTTGTGGAAAAATTGATGAAACTTCTGATGTTAATGGTATTGGTCACAAACATAAAACACTTGCTACTGTTGGTTGGGTTAATGAAATTAGTGGTGTTGGGAAGGTGTTTCAAGATGGAGTAGTAGGTTTAAGATTAGCTAGTTAGTCGGTTGGCTTTATAAAAAGGTTTTTCTTTTAAATATTTGCATAACAATAAACAAAGAGTACCTGTTTATTGCATGAATAAATATTCAAAGGACTGTCCTTGGAGACTTTATGCTAAACAAGAGAGGTCTACTGGTTTTTTTGTTATTAAGAAGTATGTTGAAACCCATACATATGGGATTGGTTTTAGCAAAGAAAATAGAAGGCATTTGTCATCTGATTTGATTGGAAATGAAATACGTGATTTTGTGAGGAGGAGAGTTGATGTTACAGCTACAAGTGTGAAATCATTTTTAAAAAATGATTACGGTTAAGATATTTCTTACCGTGTTTCATGGCTTGCTCTAGAAAAAACTATGAGGGTTGTATATGAAGATAGTTCAACTTCTTATAAACTTCTTAAGAATTATTTTAAAACATTGAAGGTTCTTGATAGCAGGAGTGATTACATAGTAGAGTATTCTTTGGAAACCAATGTGTCCAAGCGATGTTTTGTAGCATTCGGGTCTTGCCTCCATGTTTTCAATTCGTGTCGTCAAGTTTTATTTGTTGATGGGAATTTTTTAACGGGAAAATATAACGAAGTTTTGTTATCTGCTATAGCCAAATATGGTAACAATGGTAAGTTTTAATTATATTGGAATAGATGTTATATTTTAAATATGTTATATATGAATCTGCGAAAAACAGGATTGGAGATTAATAACAAATAGATAGATGCGAGATGTTCTGAATAAATAACGTGATATATGCGACATGTGTAATTAATGATTAATGTGCTAGATGCGAAACCCATGTAGTATATGATAACGAGATAGATGTGAAACACATACAGTATGTGATTAATGATATAGATATGAAACCTATATATTAGTACGCGGAAGTTGTGAAACCTCTTATAATGAGTCATTTATACTATTCTTTGTTCTATATATTGGTTGCAGGTATATTCCCTGTTACTTTTAGTATTGTTTCGTCTGAACATACTGAGAATTGGGTATGGTTTTTGGAGATGTTGAAACCCCATTCTTTGGATCGCGAAATGACATTTATTAGTGATCGTCATTTAGGTATGGTTACTATTGTATCTGTTATATTTCCAAATTGCCATCCTGGATACTGTCTTTATCATCTTATGAATAATTTGAGGCATTGTTTAAAGGCTACACCGACGACATTTAAGGAGAATATGGTAAAACTATTTTAAAATGTGCATATGCTTCTAATCATAATTTTTAATCAATATATGGATGAATTACTTAAGCATGGAGGTGAGAAGATTCAAAGTTTTTTCAAAAATTTATCTCTTGAGAAATATGCTTGTGCTTTTTTCAAAGGTAGGAGGTATGGTTCCATGGTATCTACTCCAGCTGAATCTTTTAACAACCAAGTAAAACAATTTTGTGGTTTGCCTATACTGGAGTTAATTAATAGGATTAGAGTTTTAGAAATGAGTCAAGTTTCGAGAAGTTTTGGTGATGCTGAACGTTGGACTAGTGATTTGTGTCCTGAATTTGATGAAAAGTTTAAAGCTAATGTTGAAGAAGGTCGTCCATGGATAGTTCATTCGTCTACTCCTCTTTTGCATGAAGTTTTTTGTGATCTTGTTATGGTTGTTGATCTTAGTGTACATCGTTGTTCTTGTGGTTTGTGGCAACATGAGTGTTTCTCTTGTTCTCATGTTGTAGTTGCTATATTTTATATAGATGCAGATCATGTGGAATATGTTGAGCCATGCTATTTCGAAAGCTCTTATAAGGCAACATATCCATACGGTATAGCTGCATTTACTACTTTTGGTCAATGATCTACTTCAACAACTTCTCCAGATCTATTTCCTCCAGTTTTAGAAAGGAGAGCTCGACGACCTAAGAAGAAAAGAACTCCATCTGGAGGAGAATTAAATCAAGTGATCCAGGTCTTTGTTTACTAATCTTTACTGGACAAACTATCTTTATTAATTCTTCTGATTGTAAAATGTTTTTATTTTGGAGGTATGAATCTGTAATTTAATAAACATAAAAATAAATCAGATAACATATATATAAGTTCTATGAAATTATTATAAAAGAGAGACACTTACTAATCTTTTTGCAGTTTTTCTTGTTGGATCTGGACATTTTGGTATTGGGTTTAGATTTACTGCTTTTTGATGTTCAACATCTATTACCAATAATGTCCAATGGTTAACATTCCCAGGTCTAGCTTCTGTTAGAATCGAAACGAATATTAAACCTTCTATGATGCCTTGTAGCTTATCGTCAACATATAATGTTACATCCATATTTCGGTTCAGCAGATGCTACATTGGAGGAGTAATAATTATAAACATTTATGTTTATAAATTAACACATGTTATAAAAGTATTTTATTCTTACCATTACGCTTCCAGATAAGTATGTTACTGGCATAAATTCTCCTTTACTACTTGCAACTGGTATTTGAAAGTTGTGTTGTTTAAGGTTGATATATATATATATATATAACCATCAATTACCTGTATTGTCAAAAGTGGAAACCATCAGTTTGTTAACATATGATTGGGAAAGCAATGGAAACAAAGTAAATTTAAATTTAACTTTTACCCTAGAGTCGATTTCATCTTCATCTGCTATCTCTATCAAAGTACTAATAAAAATATTAGATCCTGGTATATCTGGACATGACCATACTGTTGGATCAGAATTGTTTTCTCCTTTTTTAATCAGTAATAATTTGTAGTGTTCCTTTATGCCAATAGTAGTTGTTACTTTGTTCGTAAATGGCCATTCTTTTCTGGTAATTTCCATGTTATGTAGTTCTTTAGAGACTTGATGTTGAGTAGGATCTAAAATTAGTTCAAATGAAGGACCTTCATCCAAATATTTCTGCATAAATGGGAAAGAATTGAAACTATTAGAGGAGATAAATGCGAAACGTTCAGAAATATAAAGGATGGGAAAGAAGGGGAACAAAGCTAGATGCAAAACATTCAGAAATAAAAATGATAGATGCAAAACGCTTAGTAAATGAGAAAGAAGGAAAATCATGCTAGATACGAAACGTACAGTAATATAATAGAGGGGAAATAAGAAAAATCCAAGGTAGATGTGAAACATAAAGAAATATAATAGATGGGAAATAATGGAGTTTAAGATAGATACGAAACATTTAGAAATATAATAAAGGAGAAATGAGCGAAAGCCATGGTAGATGCGAACCCTTCAGTAAATGAGAAAGTAGGAAAATATGCTAGATGCGAAACAGTTAAGTATGGCAGGTGCGAATGTTTCACTTACTTTTTTCTTTTATATATTCTTTTCAATTCTTATAATTTATTTTTCGATTTTTGGTTCTAAGTCACTGACTTGTGGCGTTTGGATTTCTTGGACTTTGGATGTTGTTTCCTTAACAAAACAGAACACTGGAAATTAGATGCGAAACATGAGTAAAAGTAATACACAAGGATGATATATGCGAAACATGTATCTTTAAATACAAAACCAGTATTCAGTTAAACATCATAGACAGATAAACATATAAATACAGGTAATATTACAGAATTTAAGCCAAAAAATGAGATAATACACAACAGTATATATCTTTAAATACAAAAGTTTTTCAAAACATGTTTTGTTAATTCTGGGTTATCTGTATCACCTCTTTGTCCACGGCATCTTCCTTGGTCACTTTAGATTATTCAGGAACATCCTTTGCCACTCCATATGCTTCAGCAACACTCTTGTCCCCTTTAAATACTTCAGCTACAATGTTTTCCGCTTCAAATACTTCAGCAATTGATTCCTTAGCAGTAAGAACATCAGCGTTAGTATTTTTATCCTGTTCTTCCATAACAGGATTGAGATTTTGATCTTCTGTAACGTTAACAAGAGCTGATGGATCATCTTTGTTTTCAAAACCAATTTCAGATACTTCAGCAAATTCAGATACTTTAGCAACTTCAGTAGTAATTTCAACTGTGGGATTGTCTTTCTTTTCAAACCCAACATCACTAATAATAGTGGCATTAACTTGCTTTTCCATTCCAACTTCAATAGGAGTAGAATTCTCATTTTCTATAGCAACAATATCTTCAGAAGTAACAATATCAACATTAATAAGGGAATCACTATTAAAAGTGGTATGAACTTGGTTTTCCACCCCAACATTCTTGTTTGCAACAGCAAAAACATCCTCAGATGTAGTAGCAGAACATGAAATTCAACATCAACAACATGGTCATTTTCATCACTAACAACAACATTATGATCCTGTTTTTCCAAATCATCTTCACTTTTTTCTTGTTGTGAAGGTGAAACCTTGTCTTCCACAACACTATTTGGTGTTTTTCTTATTTTATTTGGTGATTGGTGGCCTTGATCATTTAATCTCTTTCTTCTTGAATAAGTTTTTGGTTGATGTTCAGTTGTTTCCATGTTTAGCTTCAACATAGGCAGTTTTAGTGTGTTTTGTAGTTCAACCTCAGTGTTCATCTCTACATCAACTTTCATTTGTGTAATGATCTTCTTCTTTTGTTCGAGTTTCTTTTTCAGTTCATCAATTTGTTGTTGAAATTTTCGCCGTTCCATTTCAGTTTTTTTTACTTTTTCAAATGTTGTTAAGTCAAAGCTCTGGCTATAGACTGGGTCAGTTTGTGGTTTATCTGCGTCTAGTGGTGGTGTTGTTGTTAGGGTTGTGGGTGGGTGTGGGGCTGTGGTTGGGGCTGGGGCTGGGGCTATTGTGTTAACTTGCTGTAAAATAATAAGAAATGTAAAAGATAGATGCGAAATATTTGACATCAGAAGATAAATAATAGATGCGAAATCTTAACATTCATAAACCTAGATACGAAACGTTTAAGTCAAATCAAATGATAGATGTAGAACTTAAATAGAAATGATAGACGCGGAACGTAAAAGAAATGATAGATGCGGAACTTAAAAAAATGTTAGATGTGGAACGTGTACATAAAGATAAATGCCAAATGTGAAACAAAATGATAGATGAAAAACGTTAATTACAAGTAGATGCGAAACCTTCAGTAATCATGATGCTAGATGCGATACATTTTTAAGATAATATTTATGTTAGATGCGGAATGTATAGCAAATATGATAAAACAATAGATTTTTACATTTTCTTTTGCTAGTAATTTCTTCATCCTTCTGTTCTCTACTTTGAGATGGTATAATCTCTCCGAAATGTTTATTTTAGAAATCTTTTCTATTGTCTTTTCAGGTTTATTTAGATTCCTAAGAATCCATGATGTTGTATTCACATTTCTTGCAATTGGGGCATCAGCTGCATCTATTGGTAAAGTTTTCTCTTTCACGTTTTGTACTGGTTTTCTTCGTCGTGTTGCAGTCTTTTTAGTTCTTGGAACTTTTTTGCGTGGTTGAACTATGTATTGGTCATTTTTTTTCCCGCTATCAGTAGAATCTGTTGCAGCTTGTGCTTGTAGCGTATCCCAATGCAAACAATCTTCATCTTCTTCGAGATTTACTTGTTCTAATTCTATTGGTGGAACAATGTCATTTTCTTGAGGAGCATCATTATTTTATTTATCTCTCCTCCTATATCAGCTTCAATTGCTCTTCAAGAATCTATAAAATTATTAAAATGTTAGAGTAAACAAATATATATATATATATATATATATATATGTAAAATTTGAAACAGAATAAAAAACATATCGTAAGTATACATGTTCATTTGTTATGTTTCTTATGGCTTCAACCAAATCTAAATCTGTTTTGCGTTCAATACCCAGCCATTTGAAGCATCTAGGTATCATGTCTTCAATTTCAATATCTTGACATAAAGTTTTGTGTTCCATGATGAATGGCTACATATTAACAATACTTTAAATATCATTTGCTGACTAAATATTTAATATGAAATAGAACGAAGAAAAATACTAACCAATAAAAGGGCAACACAACCAACTACTTTTCCAGGTTTAGTTTCATGACAAACTATTATTGAAATCATCAATTTTTCCCGGATCGCTTCAGCCCAATTGTAGCTGTTTATTTTATCAAGGTGTTGTACATAATAGACCACACTCGAAGCTAGTACATCTCCAGATGTAGAGAAAAACAAGGTAGAACAGGCTAGCAATATAAAGAGTATAACAACATCTTTTATTGCCTCTTGTCAAGATGTTTTTACTGCTATCTTTATTGCATCCTACAAACAAGCAAAACCATTTCTTAAATTTGATAGATGCGAAACTTTAGTAATTATATTGAGGTAGATGCGGAACATATGCAAATGGTAAACGATAGATGCGAAATGAGTACTAACTTTGGGAGATGCGGAACGTGTTTTAATTTGAAACAGGGCTAACGTGATAGATGCGAAAATTGATTTAATCGTAGTAGATGCAGTACGTTGTTCAAAATGAAAGAGGTCTAACGTGATAGATGTGATACATAGTTTAATATGAAGCAAATTAAAGAGATAGATGTGTAACCTTATGTAAACCAAAATTAGTAAATGAGAAACAACTTATGCAAGTATTAAAACAGTCAAAAAACGTGAGAGAGATTGAATTTGTGAACCTTTATAAGTTTGTTAGTGATTGGTCTTGCTCTGCTTCTATCAACTTTTCTTGATGTCTTCTCAGAAAAATACTTCTTTATTATCCTTGATTTTTCTTCGTCTTCTAATTCTGAAAACTTAGGTTCAAAACTTTTTGCTTGAAGTGGCATATTTTCATTCTCATATGTTTAAACCAAATATGATCTTTATATCATTGTTCGTAAGCTTTAAAAACTTTCCCCCCAATTTAAATGTTTCTTCTTCGTCATCATATGTCATCGTAATCTGTTCAATTACATCTCAGTGTTTTTTATATGCAGTGTTCTTTGTCCGAAGATCATAGGTTGTTTTTAAAAGTGAGTAAAATGGTGTCTTCTTTGCTGCTTCTATATGTTCTGGCCTCACTTTTTTCTCTTCCATATGTTTAACAGTGCAAAGAGGTCGGATTTGTATAAACATGTTTTTGGTGCCATTTTTACCTGTAAAAGCAATAAAAGAGCAAATTGTATCAGATATGATAGATGCGAAATGTTAGGAGATGTATAATTAAGGAATCTGGTTGATGCGAAACCTATACAAATCAATAATATCAAATATTCGCTAGATGCGAAACTCTACATAAAACCTGCAAATATGGGAAAGATGATAGTTGCAAAACCTGTGGAAATATCAATGCACATAAAAGATTGATAGATGCAAAACCTAAGGAAATCTATAACCAGAAGACCTTAGTAGATGCGAAACCTATATAAAAAACCTGTAATTACCTAAATTCTATCTGCGAAACCTAAGGAAATCTATAACCAGAAGACCTTAGTAAGGCTTTCTATAATTGAAATTACATTTTGATTAAGCAGTTTCCACAGCGTCTCGTGTATCGCTTTAGCGAGACACGATTAAACATTGTTTATCAGTGAAAAATAAACTCGAAACGGTGTTTTTGAACCCTAGATTTGTCTGCAATCGTAATTGTAATCGAACTGAATAATTGAAATCGTAAAACAGTTTTAAACTTACTGGTTCACCATTGTTTGTCGTCGTTGATACTCTGATACTCTGACCAGAGTCTTAATCGGAGTTGATAACGTTATCGGAGTCGAACAATTGAGTTGATTTCGTAAGTCGGACAACGGTGCCGTTGTTGTTTCGCCGGAGTAGGTATCGTGTTAATTCATCGGAGTTAAACGGAGTAGGTATCGATCTCGTCGGAGTATTTTTGGAAGATAAAGAGGAAGTTAGAGAGAGATGAAATTAGAAAGTGAGGGAGAGGGAGATGAGAGGTTACGGTGTTAAAAAACGGGTCTTTATATAGAGAATATTTTTGGCAAAAAAATTATGGATTATTTTGGATCTTTTATTGGTAATAGGTTTGTAAAACGGATATATCTCCCCAATTTATATTGTTTATTTTATTTTATTTTATTTATATATCGTTTTTTTTTAAATTTAATATATCAATATTCAATATTATTTTTTATTATTTATCAGGTGAATTTTTATTTATTTATAAAAAACTGAAACAATAGTTACTTTTTTAAATACTTATACAAAACCATAGAAGAAAACACGTAGAGGAACCTGTTTAGAATTCGCTAGATTTTTTAAATGTATATTTTATTAGTTGTATTATTTATGGGTGTTTTCATTCTGCACCCCTATCAATGCATTGCGTATTAAAGACATAGTTCTTCCCTGTGCTGTGCGCACTGCATTATTTATGGGGATTCTCAGACTAAGGGTTTATCCTGTGCGCACTCATTACACTCTGAGTAGCGGCTGTGGGTTCTCTTCGAAAAAAATAATAATAATAATTACGTATTACATTTCAATACTTTTTGTAGAAAATATTTTGTATATTTGTAATAAATTATTTTATTATATTTATTGGTATAACTAAAAAAACAAATGATTGGACATGTTTTTTTAAAAAAGTTTTAAAAAGTTCAGACCTCCCTCTAAAAGTACAAATACTATCAAGCTCCGTAAATCATTTGGTAGTTTAAAATTAAGAGAAAAGTATTCCTAAATACCTTTTCAAGTATGTAATCCCAAATAAGTACCCAAATATGAGACCCTTACTCTAAGTAGTAAGAGGCCAATATTTTTACCAAATTAGCCCTAATACTAGAAAAAAGAGAAAGTAGGTTATTATTTTTTTAATTTTTACTTTCCCCCAAATCCCAAAAACTTTTAGATATCGAAAAGACAGAAGAAGAAAGTCAGAGAAGAAGTCGAACCCAAAAGAACTCTGTCCACCGTCTCGTTTTTTGCGAACAAAGTCTGGCGAGTGTGAGAATAAAAACTCCGGCGAGGGTAGCAGAACTGTGGTTAGAAGGGATTGGCGTGCTTCATATACGTTGTGTACACTGTCTCTCTTTTTTTCGTCGTCTGAAGCAAGAACCACCGGTTCCGGTGAAGTTCAAACTATGGAAACTACAGTGAAGGTTAGGCCTCACATTTTTACTTAATCGTGTTTGGTAGAGTGCATGTTGGATGATATCCCTAAGAACCGTTTTCGTTCGGTAACTGGCTTATTGGTTAGGTACTTTTGGTTAGATTTTCCGGCCGGTGAATGTAAGGTAAGTTATTTGGGAAGACAAAACATAGATTATGAGGTGGTTAATTGTAAGTCGTTTACTGTCTCGCGCCAAGGCGTGTACTGTGTGAAGTTGTAGTTGTTTTCCCCATATGTGTATTAGCGTCTCGCTTCAGTGGGTGGTTTAGGGGTAGTATATGGGTTGTTGTTAGCAGTTTCTGTGAATCCATTGTTAGGGCAGTAGATGTGTGTAATATGTCGCATGATATAAATGCTAGATTGGAATACGCATATTATGATTTAGTATGGGTTGTCGCGTTATAAGGCGCGTATTAAGTTGATATTGTAAAACTGAGCTCGCGTCGGTTATGTAGTTTGGGTATTATGTAGGTGGGTTAAAGTAGTGTGTGTAAGTGAATCGGGTCTCGCGTACGTGTCTCGCTAGATTGGGATATCCTTTTGAACTTTACATCGCGCTTGAGTCTGTGTCTTGTCTCGCGGGAGGGAATAAGACAACTAGAAGTAGGCATTTCAAGATCAGAGTAACACGCGCGTTGTGTATAGAGTGTGTCGCGTAACGTATTCGTTGTGGCCAGAACATATGTCGTTGTCTTGTAAATCACGCAATATTGAAGGCGTGACACGTGTTGTGTTTGATGCCTGATTAAATTTTTCTTTATAATGAGTTCTAGTAGGACATAGTTCTGCGAGTAACTATGCATTGCTAAAATCTTACATGGGTGTTGTTTTGTGCACACAGGTTCTGCTATGGGCAAAGGTACTTTTTACAGGTCTAGTTTTGTAAGCATATTAAATTTGATGCAGAAAGACATAGTGACCGAGGAGCATATCAAGGCTACGAAGAACACGACATTCTATACTTTGCTGAAAACTTCCTTCACGACACGGAACGAAGATCTGCCAAAGAAGAGGTTTAACAAAGTTATACAGGAGATTGTTAAGAGATATTCTGTAAACAATGGGTGTTTTAGAATAGGTTCGAAGCAGGTTAAGCTGACAACGAACGATTTTAAAGCCATCTTCGGTCTTAAACACGAAACGGAGGAAATGCCGATGAACAGAACATGGGCTTTCCTTGAAAGATTTGCCGATGGTGTGGAGAACCAGTCTCCACTGATGCAGAAATATTTCTTGTGTCCAAGGGCGAGGAAAAGTGAACCGTCAAACCAAAAGGTTGTTTCAAATGCGAGGATAAAGGTAGAAATAACAGATTATGAAAACTAGTCATGTTTTAGCATATACAATTAAATAACTACTGTCTGTTTTGATACATGAAGCAATAAAAATAGCAGCATATGATGGGAGTGAGGAATCAGTAACCGACGTTGCGAAGCTTTTGATACTCTTCATTTGTTCTACCCTGTTCTACTCTATATGTGGAGATATCATGGGCTGGACAATGGTTTTCTACGTAGAAGACATGCTCAAAATTAATGACTATGATTGGTCGCGAGCAATTGTTGAGAAGCTGACGAAGTCTATGGTTAATTGTTTGGAGAAAGGGACACCAGATCACGTCATCGGCTGCGTAGCAGTTTTATTGGTGTGTATTGAACTATTAGTTTATTATTTTGTTCTTTTATAAAAGTGATACGAGTGTGCCTTTTTTTCACAACCCTTCATAAAGGAGCACACCACGCTAGGGGCAGATTTGGTAAGGCCAAACATGATACCTAAGTGTTACAAATGATGGGGGCTGGAGTGCAAGGAGTCCACTATTGCGTGTGCACTATTCATTTAAACGGTAATGTTGCGTTGCAGGTGTTCGATGGAGAGGTCGAGTTGACGGAAGCTGAAGAACTGGCATTCGGGTCGGGGGAGTCTGGGGCAGGGTCTGTTAGCAAGTTAACATGCAAAAGGAAAAAAACGGTGATCAGTAGAAGAGGGAAGCGGGCCAAGTATTGTAGTATAGGGGAAACAAATAAGATGGAGATTGGACAGGGATCTGGTATAGTTGATTACCAGAGAGGGGATGAGGATTACAGGCAACAACTGCAGGGGTGGATGGATCAGAAAAAAATACACCCGAGAAAGAGGGCAGCTCAAGTACTCGGACGAAGAGGATGAAAGTTTACAAGGCAAGCACTTGTAATATTTTATTTAAGAAAATTGAGTCTGTTAAGAAGAGAACCAGTAGAAAATACAAATACTTCGTAGAAAACAAAAGGCTTAAGATTTCTCTTGCACGAAAGAATAGACAAGTAAGTCGTTTAATAGGTTTTAAATTTTAATGATGCATTTTCATTACTTTGCCTAATACTTGTTGAATTTCACCACACATTGAAGAAATCCAAAGGGAGGTTGCTTTATTGACTTCGAAGCTTCAAGAACAAGCTGATAAAGGTGACTAAGATGATGATGAAGCTGGGGTTAATGGAGCACTAGAGAAGGTTTGTGTACTACCTTTCTGTTCGGTAGAAGAGGAGTCACCAGTGAAAAGAGTCGATGTATCAGTAACAGTGGATGAGGTTCCTAAAACCATTGTTTATGTCTCAAGAAAACATGAGTTCAAAAAGTTAGAAGAAGGACATAAAAAACCTGATAAATAAGAAGATGTTGTAGAGTGTTCTACACCTGAGGACAATGAAGAAGACACACACGAGGGGGTAGAAGATGGAGGTGAAACGGCTGAGGAGAATAATGCATCTGGAGCTACTGAAGGACCAAATGATGTTACTGAGACATCGGGTGAGGGGCAGGTAAATGAAAAAAACTTTGTATGTTTTGGGAGTTGACAAATGTAGGCTTTTCCCGGCCGCGGTTGAGGCAGAGATTAGTGGGGGTGCAGTAGAAATGGATGCTTATGTGGAAATTGTTATTGTACCCATAGAAGAAGAACCAAATGTTGTTGTAGCTGAAACTGCACAAGAGTTTAAAGACCAAGCTGAGCAGCATGAGCCAAAACCCATCGAAACAGAAGCAATTAATGTAACCTCCAAAAATGCTTAAGAGTTTCAAGAGCAAGCAGTGCAACATACTATTATGGAAGCAGCACCTGAACCAATACCAATAGAAGCAGAACCTCTTGAGGTCGTAGCTGAAACTGCACAAGAGTTACAGGAAGATGTTGCAGAAAAAAAGAGTACAAATGAGACTGCGAGAGAACAGAATCGCGCAGAGGCTGCAGTTTATACAATTTGTGGTGATGTTGATTCAAAAGGCACAGAGGGAGATTTGGCAATTGCAAATGTTGGTGAGCAAACAAGTGGGACGGAAATGAATAAAACTGGGCCACGTGAAACTCCCCGTTGCGTACCCAAGGCCATGGAGCAAGGACATGAAGATGTAAGTGGATCTTAAATTATTAAGATTCAACTTGTTATAGCTATCTTGAAGTTGATTTGTTTTTAATTTGGCCACGCTGTTGTTTTTCAAACTTCGGATTTAAATAGTGCGTTTTAACGGTTGTTTAATACAACAGGGAATGTTTTTAAATTTTCAAGTTCCGAAAATATTATGTTATAGATATTATGTGATTAGTGTTGCAGTTTCGAAACTTGACATCTTCTTAACTCGCAGTAAGCAAGGAGAATGTTATACCATATCTCATTTTTATATCGCTTCATATTATAAGATCAAAACTCCAGCTCAAACCAAGCTGTCAAAGTAATATTTACTGTCTAAAGGAACCCAGAGGCTTCCAAATCGCGTAAGTGAAATGTGTAATATATAACTCGCGCAGTTGGAGCAAAACTGTATTAGTTCACAGGAATGTATCTAGCGTCGTATATCAATCGCGTGGTACGAATCGCCACTGGGAAATTTCTATTAGCACGAATCGCGTGATGTTAACGTTAATTACATCTTACAATGAAGGCGTAACTCGCGCATCATGAAAGTCCACCAATACCGATGTTTGTTTTGTATCACGCGATATGCCTCAGCATGTTATGCGTAACTCGCGTGTTATCCCATATGAATAAGGAATAATGTCTCCTGATACTATAACACGCGTCGTTGGTTATATTTTCCCAGGTATGTTATGTGAGAAAAAGAAGGTTACAGAAAGGAATAGTTCCTTGCGCACGAACTATTACTCAAAAACCCAAAACTAAAACCGGAGTGGAATCGGGAACTGCTATAAAATCAACAAATGAGTCGCAAACAAAGTTATCTAGTACGGGTTTGTAGGAAAGAAATATAGATAGTGTATGCCAGCTAAAGCACACGCAGAAATCTTCAACCAATTCCTGAAGAATAAGAACACTAATTTAAGTGCCTCATATGTCTAGCACTGTATTTTCTACGTGACTCGCGCCAAATTTGTATGTTTTGTAGGACGGTAAAAGAAAGGTGACTCGCGCTTGAGGTTTCACATAAGTAGTATGTTATGTTTTGTGTGACTTGCGTGAGAGTTTTTGTTTAACACCTGTTGTTTGTCAGTTAAGACGCGTTGTATGTTGTATGGAACGCGTGACATACTTGTAACGTAACTAACAGTTTAAGGATTGTGAGTTGCGAGAGGCATTAGTCAGCAAACTAGAACTGTATGTTGGGTGTAACTTGCACAAGCTTAATAAACAAAGTAGCACTCTGTGTTGTACGCGGCTCGCGCAACAGTTTCTATGATGCTACATTATCGCGCGATCTATTATATGAATGTTTTTCTGACTATCACGCGGGTTACGGATATATCACAACAACGCTGAATGTTATATGATGCGATTTAAGATTACAATCCCAATAGGTAATACGCGTGATGATCTGTATATTAAATTCCCGCCAAAAATGATTTGGTCATTTATATTTTCCCGCCAAGCACTAACCTAGAAAATATTACCCGCCTAGTTACCAATCTATTATTTTGCCCTTATATATACATCCATAAAACTACATATAGTATACAATTAAACAATTAAAACACTCCAAATAGGAAATAAGTATGAGTTGGTGCGTCGATGAAGACCAACACTTGCTTCAAGCCGTGAAGTACGTGAAGAGAACAAGCTCGGATGAAGCGGCCAACGTTTTTTCGATCAAGTTTAATGCAGGATGTACTTTGACTATGGGAGGCTTGGATTTGTCGGCCCCCATGTTCGCACACGAGAAAGCGTCGCTGCCAGGTACAACGAACTGAAATCCGAACCCTTGCTACGTGTTTCCGATCTTTGTCTAGCTTTGCGCTTAGAGTCAGCAAACTTATGGGAGTGGGAAGATAATGATTGGATATCAAGAGATATGATTATGTACCTAAAGGAATCTATCGTACAAAGAGAAGATGCCATTGTTAATTGTTCACCGGTTAGATGAAAACCGTCGTTTTTTTCTTAAGGCTTTATTTTTCACGACGTCAAAATTATAAATTTATTCCAAGAAAAAATAAGTCTTTAAATTGGATGTAAAGGACTATATTTGGTAAAGTTTTGAATGTATGACTTTTTGGTTACTGTAATTTTCAACAAATGGTTACGATTCGTGATTACCTTAATGTTACCCATCCATCTAGCGTCATATGAAGGGCTCGTCTAGCGCCAGATTACGGTTACATCTACCGTCTTAATACGGGGGAAGGTAGCTTAATAGTAGGGGTTAATCTAGCGTTATACAATGTTTAGATATAGCGTAATATCACGTGTATATCTCGCGTAATAAGACGTGGACATCTAGCGTCACTTGATCTGTTAATCTAGCGTCATGTGACATAGTAGATTATTACCTATCTAGCGTCGTACAAAACTAACCTCCCGCGTTGTATGATATGTACTCTAGCTTCACATCTAGCGTCACAAGACATGCACATCTAGTGTTATATGACAAACTCATTTAGCGTTATAAGACATGCACATCTAGCGTCTGATAATAGCCACGTCTAGAGTGGTGCATGTATGTTTAACAATGTCTAGCATCATATCTAAATAATAACTCGCGTGATATACGCAAACTTCAACTAGTGTACCATCTAAGATGAAAGCTTTTGTGACATTAAAGGGTATCAACTGAAACAGTTTCGGCGATATTGGAGTATGTTTTGCAACAAGTTATCACGTCTAGTGTTATATCGCGATATTATCTCGCGCCACGTGTGGTATTATTCAAACATAGCGCGTTATGTTAACTATCGTCACATCTAGCATCGTAAGACATAAACATCTAGCATCTTATGATATGGTAATCTAGCGTCGTATGTCATGTGAATTATCCTCTATCTAGCGTATTCTAAACTTAACGTCTCGCGTCCTATTCAACCATCTCGAGTGGATGTTCTGTTTAACATCAGGCTAGCGATGTACATGTCGAATTAACTAACCATGTCGTGTGGTATTTCATGGGAAATGGACAATTTTTTGAATATTTAATTTAACTTAAAAAAATCGACCAACTAAAATTATTCATCTAACCAAGTTCAAATATTCACTTGTTTATAATGCACGTCACTATATACTATTTGGTTAATCGTAAATTAAAAAACAATAAAATTTCAAAAGTTAATAATTAGAATTAATCAATAAGAGGAGAGACGTATAATGCATGGGTAGTAGTACGCGTTGGTTATCGTGATTCAAATTTAAATCGCGTCAGGATTAATGGCTAGTGAAAAGACAATGGGATGTCTTTTCACTAATTGCATTGGGTTTATTAATGAAGGATGTAACTAGGGTAAATAAAGCACTCATTGCATGTACATTAAATTCTCATTAGGGTACGCGTTGTTTTAGAAATTATTTAAATAGGCGTCTCGTGTTTTCTTGCATGGTTCCATTAGACTATTAAAATTCTAAAAATTGTTTCTCTTCAATAGCAAAGCAAAAATCGACGATGAGCGGTTCAGACACCTACAACAATCACGGGTCAGAAGGTACGTTTTCCAACGTTAGTTCTCGACAGTCGGACTACAACTACAAGTAGGAGACTACGACATAGTACTCTTCCGACGCTGAGTCGAATCCTTTCACTCCATCCCTTTCACCGACGACTCAGTACGACTCTGAGTACTCCCTGTCATGGTCGGAAGAGGATTCCAACGTAGATTGGTATCCAAAACGACGAAGGATACTGAAGAACAAGAATACGAAGACGGGCAGGAGGAAGATAACTCCTAGGAAGTCTTCGAAGGACTCATCCAATAATTCTTACTGGGGGGAGAAAACCGACGACGAGGATAAAGAGGAGGAAGATGAGGATGAGGAGGATGAAGAGACAGACGAGGACTTGGACGATGAGGAGGACACATCTGAGGAGGGTAACTCTTCAGATTATTAGAATATGGTTGTGTTGTTTCAAACTGTAGTTGTTTTTTGTGCTTTTAATTGTAAACCCTTTTGCATTTTGCTGTTTTTTTTATTAGGGTTTAGTATCTGGGCGCTGGTAGGCCCTCTGTGATCGACATGTATTTCAATTGTGTTTCTTCTTTCCTATTGCGATGTTAAAATTACCAATGGATCTGGGTCTCTGTTTTGATAGTTTGATGGCGTATTTGACACCCTCCAGTTGAAAAACATAATACAGTATAGATGGATAGTAAATTTATTGATCACGCGTTGGAAATCCTACATGATTTGCGCGAAGAGATTGTAAAACTAAGTACTCCATTTGTTCCCAAAATGTAGGTCGTTTTGGAAAAAATAATCCATTCCCTTTTAATTGTCGTTTTAGATTACCAATGTACAATTAATTAAAAATTTATTCTAAACGTGTCAGTTGTTATTAATTCACCAAATTATCTTCTTTCTATTTCTGAAAGAGTAAATAATTATTACAAAATTTTAATACTTTCCCTAAAAAACACAGTAATTATGACGATTCTTAAACACAGTAGAGATTATTAAGGTGACTTGGCACGTAGTGTGTATCCTCCATGAATCGCGTTAGATATAAGACGAACATCTAAGGTGGCTGAAACAACTGGATCGTGCCTAGCGTCATAGCACAGGCACAGCTCGCACCGTATCATGGTTAAGACTAGCGTAGTGCACGTTATTCTAGCGACATAACGAGTAGTGTCATAAGACATTAGCATCTCGCGCAAAGCAATCCAGCCCCAAGTAATCTAGCGTCGTCTGATGCACAAATTGCGCATTACGTAAGAAGCTACAACGTGTATAGCGTAACGGAACAATAACGTCTCGCATGAATAAGCCCTACCTGAACATGTCTACCTCATAAGATGAAAGCTTGTATGACATTAAAGGGTATCAATTGAAAAAGTTTTGGCGAATATCATATTCACATCTAGCATCGGATAATAGCCACGTCTAGCGTAGTGCACGTAATTGGAGCATGCCTAGCAAAACCTCGACATGTCTAGCGTCGTATCTAAATAATATCTCGCGCATCATGTGAAACTGTAACGTGTCTAGCGTCGTCATCCAATAGCAACTTGCGTGATGTAGTCTAGTAGAAACTAATCTCGCGTCAGATAATGCAAACATGTACCGCTACATACGAAAATATTCACGTATAACGTTAGGGCACAATAACGTCACGCGTAATATACGCAAACTTCAACTAGTGTACCATCTAAGATGAAAACTTCTATGACATTAAAGGGTATCAACTGAAAGAGTTTTGGCGAATACCACATTCACATCTCGCGTCAAATAATAGCTAAGTCTAGCGTAGTGCATGTTATTAAAGAATACTTTGCAACAGTTTATCACGGCTAGCGTTAAATAGCAACAATATCTCACGCGACCAATGATAGTGCAACGTGACTAGCGTCACCATCAAATAACATCTCGCGCGCTGTAATCCAGTAACACCGCATCTCGTGTGATATTATGCAAACATATCGCGCGTTGTAGGAAACTTATATGCGTCTAGCGACACATTACACTTACCTCGCGCGTGATTCAACCAAACTTGAAGTAATCTACGATATCAAATGAAAACTTATATGTCATTAAAGCGTATCAACTGAAAAAGTTTGGGCGAATACCATGACAAAGATACAAAACAAGTGGAATCCAATTAATACATACTAAATAAAACATATGTAAAGAAAATAAGCTTACAACAGAGCGTACAAAAACCATTGTACCGCGTTAATCAAGTTAGATGTTACTCAAAAACTTGACAACAGGATCTGGATGGGATTCGGAGATAACAGAGGGTGTTGGATTTCTATTTCATATAGAAATATTCCGCAATACTGCAATGTTTGCAATCACAAAGGTCATAAAGATTCGGAATGCAAGAAGTATGAATCTAAGAAATCTCCAACAGAGGAAGAAAACCCAGGAAAAACAGAGGAAGGAAATATAAAAAAAACAGAGTCTAAGATTCAAGACTCAAAGCAAAATAGTTTGCAAATTTCGCGTTGTCGTACGTACTGAAACTCGTGCTGCCCCAATATGCGAATCGCGTTATATAAAAAAAAGAAAAAATATAATACGATATGCAATGGCGCGATATATATTCTATTTACCTCCCAGGAATCGACCGCTAGGGTGACTCGCGTTGCCGTACGTACTGAAACTCGCGCTGCCAGATATGTGAATCGCGTTAGAAAAAAAGTACTAACATAATACAATATGAAATGTCGCGATATATATTGTATTAAACTTCTAGGTGACTCGCGCGAAACCTGAATTACTATACACTTCGATTAGCTACAAATGAAGGAAGCTTTTCCATATAACTCGCGTACAATACTATCACATAGAACAACGCGAGACAAGGTACAAACTAGCATCCAATAGTAAACTTCCCCTATCGTCTTCAATAACACAACAGGTTAGGAAAAACGCCATTAAAGAACCTGTAACAAATCTTGAGTATGAAAAAACTTTTAAAAACTAGTATCCAGTTCCACAAAACCTAAACAAGACTTTAATGTAAACAAAGTAAACTTCAAACTTTGAAAACTAAAAAAACCCAGGAACTAACAAAAGTTTAACAGAACAACGGACAAAACCAAGCTTCTACTCGTGAGAAACATAACAAAATTTGATACAAGCTTACCTCATTTCTGATTTCGGGAACCGGTTTAAACAACGAGATTGATTGAAAATGTTTTCTTTTGAAAAAAGTATAGGTTCAATACAACTATTCAAAATAGCAGACTAGGCTGTACTTTTGAAAATTCAAAATTTGAATTCTGGTTCATATATAGTCTGACACATTTCGAGGGTATTTCAAGAAGGAAAATATTAACTGGGTACTAAATAGGAATTAGTTTGCTGAGATGAGTATTTAGTAGGCATAAAAAATAGTTGGGGTACTAGATGATAATAAGTTTGATGAGAAAGTATTTAGTGTGACATTTCCCTAAAATTAATTATTTTTATCTATCTTTGGTGCCATGGGCACCTTAGTAACCATTTATTAGCATACCTTTTGCTAATTTTGATGTAGTTTGATATGAGTAATTAATATTAGTATCTATATTTTATTTCGTTGATAAGATTACCCCTTCCACTTAATCAAATGTTAGCGGCCCTAAGTTTTGATTTAGGCAATAAATCAAATTAAAATTTAAAGTAATTTCCAAAATTAAGTTCTAATACTAATAAATGAATGAATAAAGAAAGATATTAATCATCCGAACAAAGAAAATAAAATTTCCACAATGAAGTTCTAATACTAATAAATAAATGAATTGATATGGAAAATAGTAATTATAAAATAATTATTTCTATAATTTAAAAATTAAAATTAAAATCACCTCTACAAATTTGTACAGTTATTTATTTTTCGAATTTATTTGAAAAACACTATTAACGATATTTGTTTTACAAAACAAAACCTTAATTTCAAATAAAGAAACGGAAATAATGAACATTCAACTTTTTAAATAAAAAATGTTTAAATAAAAGATGTTTAAAAAATTAATTTGTTTGAAAAATGAAAATTTAACTGAATTTTTACAATGTTTAATTTAAAAAAAAAAACAGATTTAAAAAAACTAAATTTTAAATTACTTAAAAGTTGACTTTGACTAAATTTTTAAATTAACATTTATTTCAAAACTGATATTTTAAAATATTTCGAAAACTTATTTTGATATTTTTATTTAAAATTCCAAAATAAATAACTTTCATAATATAAAACCTATAAATATTATTTAATAGTTAACTAAAAATAATAATATAATATCTTTTTTAATTATCCTCACTTACCTAATTAATTATTGTATATTAACATTGAAAAGAATTGAGATGGAACAAAAGGATAAGGACGTCTTAAATAATTATTGTATATTAACATTGAAAAGAATTGATATGGAACAAAAAGATAAGAACGTCTTAAAAAATGTCTAATCTCTCTCTTTATTACAATTGCACAAAAGCAGTTATCTAATTAATTATTGTATATTAACATTGAAAAGAATTGATATGAAACAAAAGGATAAGGACAATAAAAGGATAAAGACGTCTTAAAAAATGTCTAATCTCTCTCATTATTACAATTGCACAAAAGAAATGTGATTATTACAGGATAAGGACTCTTAAAAAATATCTAATCTCTCTCATTATTAGAATTATATAAAAAAAATGTGATTATTACAGGATAAGAACGTCTTAGAAAATATCTAATCTCTTTCATTATTACAATTGCACAAAAGAAATGCGATTATTACAGAAAAGGTAAACATTGAATACTTGTTAGCATAACCCTATCTTTAAAAGGACTCAATGTGAAATGCGAAAAGCATGAGTCATAGAAAAACGTGGGACGAAATTGATAAGCCAAAAACAACGTGCAAAACGGGGACGGGGCGAGCAAACCCTACACATAAACGCCTGTACTATATTATCAGGCCGTGGTTGGTCGGTCAATTCAACACCAATAAAATGTACTACTACTCTTGAATAGACTTTATAAGAGTCCACCAATAAACGAATCTTACCATCTTCTGTTCCTCATCTCTCCACCTTTATTTACACATTCATCTTTATCTTATCGGTATTATTATTACTCCCTCCCTAATCTGATAGGACTAGGAGTACCGAGTACCAAAATTGAAATCATCCTATTTTATTCGCACAGACACTCTGTCATCCTAAAGCTGATCTTGCCAACCTCTTTTGCTACCGCTTAAAAACGCAATCTTATCCATATACTATCCTCTCCGTTTTGTCTTCTTCGTACTCTCCTCTCTCTCTCGCTCTCGCTCTCTACAAAGAACCCACCATACCCTTCTATCCATCTCTCTTTCTCTATTGAATAGTGGGTTTTGTAAGTTTTGGTACCTTGTTTACACTTCTTTTTTCTCTCATCTTTCGTTTTTTTAGCCCTCGAGTAAAATCGAGGGGGGGTTGGGGTTTGTTTTGTTAATCTGGGAAATGGGTTTGGTTTCTGTTTTGGTAGAGATTTCGAGGAAACCCAAGATTGAGGATGTGTTTTGGGAGATGATGGTGTTTGTGGCTCCGTTGTGGATTGCGGTTGTTGTTGGGGTTCTAGTCGGATGGGCATGGAAACCCAATTGGGCTAATTCAACATCTTCTAAAAATCCCTCTAAGTGTTTCAATTTGTTTAAGTTTCAGATTCCCGATTGTATTTCTTGGCTTTCTGACGCCTCTTCTCTCACCCATTCCGTTTATTCCACCTCTAATCCTAATCCTACTACGGAGTGCAGGTTTGTTTACTCTTCTTTTTGGTTTGATTCTTGTCTAACTATACTATTAGTCTTGAACCGTTTGTGTTATGTGTTTTGGAGTAGACAAGCACAGTTCAGATGGTATTAGTTTTGCAGTGTTGATGCTTGATGGATACCAGATAAATAATGGTGGTTTATTATGCTAAATTTTCCTTTTTATTTGATGGGGCAGTTCTTCAATGGTTCAAACTGAACAATCAACTATGACTCAAGAGGATCTGGATTACTTGTATAAGCTAGTTGAAGTTAAAGACGGTGGTCCTGCTTGGATTCCAATGATGGATCGCTCGACCACTACTATGAACTACCGAGCTTGGCGGAGAGATTGCGAGGTAACTTTCTTAGTTCTTTCATTGATTGCTGGAATTGGTTTTAGTAGTTAATAGTTTGATAATGTGTAAAGTTACCATCGACTTTGATGATTTTAATAAACTCTTTAGCTTGGTTGGTTATGTTAGTCTATCTCATTTGTCTGAGTATAGTAAGAAATGTTTTCTTTGGGCTGGTTAGGTTAGTCGATATAGCATTTGACAGGTTATAAGTTTTTGATGGATTTTTTTTTCGAAAGGAAGGGCAGGAGACAGAGAAAGACACCCTAAACAAAACTATAGTTTTCAATTAAAAAAAATAGTTTTCCGTAGTCTTGGTTCAATATTATGGGTTGAACATATTCTGTTTTAAAAGTTATCCGCTAGGTAAGTATTGCATACATTTCTGTGGTGTCATTTCGGTTGCTGACATTCAAATTCATGTAATTGATTGAATTAGTTTTTGCGGTTTTTGTAGACTGGCCCTCCCCAATATCGGAGCTCCACAATCTTTGAGGATGCGATTCCCGAGATGGTTAGGGATTTCTTCTGGGATGACGAATTTCGTAAGCAATGGGATGATATGCTTATATCTGCTACAACGCTGGAGGAATGCCAAACAACAGGAACTATGGCCGTGCAATGGGTGCGCAAGGTAGGAATCTTATACACTTTTAGCTTCTTATTAGGGGATTGTTTGGCTTACCTTGGCTTATTATCTCGTTTCTGTTTGCAGTTTCCTTTCTTTTGTAGTGATAGAGAGTATATTATAGGCCGTCGGATATGGGAATCTGAACGAACCTATTACTGCGTTACCAAGGTATGAAAAGAAAAAACTTTGATGTATTTACATTAAGTTTGTATTATATTCTTAAGCTCTTCTGGTTGGAGGATCCAACTTACGGTTCTGGTAGTTCTGCATATAGTATTACCTACTCCTGTCAAATTTTTGCATGTCATTATCAGTTGTTCCATGATGAGGTGCTACTCTCTAATGTATTAGTTGGTGATTTTGAGACATGTTTGGTTCCCCTGATAGGATATGAGAGATGGATGAATGATTGGCTATATCCACTTTTTATCTAAGTCCTATCCAATACAAACCTTTTTCATGTGACTAATTAGTTTGTTGTAGATATCATTTACTTATTTGTCAGATTAATTGGTCATGTGTTGACACCAAAACACCTGATTCGACTATTTAATCTCAAAATTAATTAGTTTTAGACACTAAACCCACCATTTGATAAATAAAAATCCAATCCCTTCAGTCATATGTACCAAACTAGCCATTAGTGAGACATCATCTGTGATGGTTGTTTTTTATTGTAGAAAACCTTGTAGGAAGAGGGAGGACACTGTATCGAAAAGGTGCTGTAAGGGTACCTTTGGGTTGCAATAGTAATCATCATACTCTATTGGTGAACTATGTTGATCGTTGTTTAGCTTAAATAGAGAATCTGCAAATTGTGTTTGTGCAACAATGCTCATGCTATTTAGCAATGAGGTTCTAGTCCCTGACGAAACCAAGTTACTTCCCCCTTTACAAACCCTAGAAACTAAATTGGCTCCTGCTGGAAAGTGATTGACATTGTTTATAGTTTAAGAGTGATTACAGTTATGTTGGTGCTCCATTTCATATATAGAAGACGTATTTATATTGTGGTTGATCTGGTTGTATTTCTTCGAAGTCCTGCTGTATCGTTTGATTAATTGTTCTTCTTATTTCAGGGAATATTACGCCCCTCTGTGATAAGGCGCAACAAACCACGACGTGTTGATTTATACTATTCAAGTTGGTGTATTCGTGCAGGTACCTTGACTACTTACTTTATTAGAATAATACTTGGGTTATTCTGTTGTACACAAATTAGGTAACATGTTTCACTTTATGCCACACACATATAGCCTATAATGTTGGCCTTTTATATTAAACACCAAACAACCTACTACATTTTTAAAAAAGTTATCTTTTTCTTATCTGCTTAATTTAAGCTATGCTATCTTATAAAGCTGAACACCCAACAACCCCAAACTAGTCTCTATCATCTTATACATGAAAATATTTTGATGAACATATAATAATTTGTTGGATTTTGAGCAGTTGAATCAAAGAGAGGGGATGGACAGAAAACAGCATGCGAAGTACTATTGTTCCATTACGAAGATATGGGTATCCCATGGGAGATTGCTAAGCTAGGAGTGAGGCAGGGTATGTGGGGAGCTGTTAAGAAAATCGAACCTGGTTTACGTGCATATCAAAAGCGGGTAGCTTCTGGAGCCTCCCTCTCGCCTTGTGCTGCGATGGCACATGTAAACACTAAAGTCAGCTCACAATACCTGAGATCACTGGGAAGAAATAGTTCTGAGTCGTCAGAGATCGAAAGCACCTCTAACTCATCGGAGGAGAAACAAGTAGCTGGGAAGAATATACCAAAACTTATAGTGATTGGTGGAGCCATTGCTCTTGCTTGCGGCCTTGATCACGGTCTTTTGACAAAGGCAGTCATATTTGGAGTTGCCCGAAGGTTTGCTAAAATTGGAAGGAGGTTGTGATTAGATATTTCCATTGTTACCCGCCAAGCAAGCTTTCTGATCTTGTATTATGTTTAATGAGCTTCAGATTGGGAAGTGAGATGAGTAATAGATGATAGAGTTGTATACTTGAGTATCTGTAATGTAACTAGAGAAAACTCTCCTGCTCTATGAATAACAGAAATTTCTTGTTCTTTAGTCAATAGAAAGGCAGTCTATTGTAACCATTTTGAGACCCAAATGTCAGGTAGCAGTAGCGCAAGTAAGAGCAGTGATACCATAAACCTTATAGCCCAAATTTAAAATGACCAAGGCAACAATTTGTTTTTTTTTTCTCTTTCTGGAGTCACCAATTTGCTTGACAGAAGAAAATACTAACATTTTACTAAATCAACAGATAACACTGTTCGATTGAGATAAAATACTAGAAAATTTTGGCTAAATGCTAGATTAAATTATCAGAAGAAAACGTTTTGCAGCCTATCATTGATCGACGATATTTAAATTTGAACGTGCAATTTGTTTATTCAATATTAATCGGGAATTATACTTCAACAACAAAATAATTAACAAGAAAAAAGAAAGTTTTGGTTATAATTGTTTCCGTTTGTGGTAGTTGTTTATTCCATTTACTTGGGAATTATGCTTCAGCAACAAAGTAATTAACGAAAACAAACTTTAAGACATTTCTGGTCTAAAGAAGATTTCGGATTGATTTTTAAAATTGATTTTTTTAATCAAACATAAAAAAAATAATCATTTTTATATCATTTTAATTATATGTTTAGTTTAAAAAAATTGAATCGGAGCGTTTACGATAAAAATTTAAAATTAAATATTATATAAAAATAGTAAACGTCAGATTTTTTTTATTTGTTTGTTAAAATTGAGCAACTCTATTAATCTCACTTTACCGTTCATAATTTCAACGGATATACACTTAGCGTTAATTAATATTCTCGAACAAGGATAGATACAATGAACATGACATGTCAATAGAAAATCAATAGGAATATCCTCATGTGTACAAAAAATACATAAACGGAAAAAAGTTTTTGATGGTTTTATGAATTTGTGGAATCATATAATATAATGTAGTCGAATAATGAAATAACGTTTAATAACAATTACACTGATATATTTTGTGAGTTCAAAGACTATCCTCAAGCAGTTGAATAAACCAAAATTTCTTGGTTAATATCTTATATCGATAAGTTTGTCGTATGGAAAGCAAACAAGTTCATGCATTTTGTGAACACGACTACTACCTGCGTAGAGAGCTCTCTTTCGAACCTGAAACATTTTATGGGTACAAGCATGCTTAACTTTGAATTTTTTAGAGGTATGGTGTATTGTTTAGCCAAATGCAACATTAACTAATTAAATTATTGTTTGAGAATAATATATTTATAGCACAACTTAAATTTATACAGAAGGTGTTCGACAATCTCAAAGGTAACATCTCTAATAATGTTTATGTCTTATTTTGGAGGAATTAGAAAATGTTAAAAGTGAAAGTTACCGATATAAATTGAAATTATGTTGTACGAATTTCGCACGATATTTTGTGTTCGTATGAGTTTCACGAATTTTTAACAAAATACATAAGGAATCCTTTGGAATTTTTGGATGATCATTGACAAAGGTTACATATAATGGTCCGTACAAATCTAACGACGAAAGAGCTATTGAGTGCCGCATTTGACCTTTAAGGTCCATTCATCAAGAGTTACCATTGTTCTCTTTAGCTTGAAGGGCATCCACATTTCTTTGTTCTGGCCAATTTGTTCTTCAGATCCATTGGATACCAAGCTTTTATACGAACTGAATCTCTCGCATTAGAAGATTAATATAGGAGTCTTTGTACTTTTGACATCATCATGTCGCCTTATTATAGTAATGAACCTATTGTCGTTTCTGTTATTCGTAACCCACTCACACAATCCTTCGTGCGTATAGTATTCACCTGTGTTAAACAAATAACTATAATTCACAAAGAAACACTTTCCGCTATCATTTCCTTCTACAATTCCAAATTACATAAAATAAGATTATAATCGATCCATATAAAAAAAACCCTCAACAAACAAACATATGAATTGTCAATTACATGTCTATTTACTACCAGCAGTGAAGGATCCAGAATTTGAAGTAAGGGGAGGCTGAATATAATATTAATAACAACATTTTTTCGCTAATAATTATAATTTTTTTTTAGCAAAATCGCATCTACCATATTTTCCGTACCTACTAATCATCGAGTTATAAAAATCCCAAATCTCTAATAAAAATTTCATCAAACATCAATCATAGCGTTCCTTTTCGGGAATTCCATCAAACAGTAAGCACCAAATCAATTTTCTCCACCCTTGCCCCTACACAGATCCGTCGTTCTGCCAGTACTTAGTATATGTAATGTCGAGGCGTCAATCAAGATATAGTTCCTCGACTATCACGCTTTCTTTCATTTAGTCCTTCGACTAAAAAATCACTGGTGAATGTCCCTTGACTATTGAAAATATATAAATTTAGTCCCCCCGCGTGGTCTCTTTCGTGGTTCTACCACGTGTCACATAGTTAAATGTTTCTCGTCTCACAAATAGTCCCTTGACTTTGATTCCTGTTTTACCCTTTGACTAAAATGAAAACCTGGCATTTTCTAATGTACTAGTTAGCATTTTTTCCTTATTTGGACGAGTTAACTAGCTAGGTCGGCCACATGGATTAAAGATGATATTTAAACCATGTGCTCTTCTTCTACCATCAGCCTCAACCCTTGTCATTTCCTTCTCTTAATACATTCTTCTCTATGTTTCTCCCACGCCTTCTTCCCTCTCTCTTCACCTCTTATTACATTATTTTTTTATTCTTCTTACTAAAACAAAATGTCAAGCATTAACTCCTCAGTTTATACCCAAAAGGAAAATCAATGCGAAACAAAATATAACTGGCAAACAAGTTATTGTTCGAACTTCATGGACTGATTTGAACCCATGTAGGCGATTCGTTGGATGCATGAACTACAGGGTAAGTTATATTAAACCCTAATTTCGAATTTCTATTTGATTTCTTAAGCCCTAAACCTAAATCGAACTTTATTTAACCTAATTTGTTATCTTTATATTAGACAATCGAAGATTCTTGCGGGTTTTCTAAATGGGTTGATTCATTATTGACAGATAGATTGAAATATATAATTATTGGATTGAAAAAAATATGCATAAAAGTAAAACTGAAAACACCGTCTTGGGTCTTCAAGTCTATCATTTAAAGATTTTCAGTTGTAGTTTATGTTTCTTTATAATTTTATTCTTTGTTGTTACCACTTGGATTTAAATTATGTTAGGTGTTTCGATTGTTGTTTATGTTTGTATTATGTCTGTAATTTTTCTTTGTGTCTTCATCACATTATGAGTATGAATGAAAAATTATATTTCCAGTAATTTGTTCTATATTATGAAACAGCCTACATATAATGATTTACATGACAGTTATCTGTATTAAGTTAATTAAGCTTGATAAACATAAGCAGAAACACTAATTACCAGATACAATGTTTGGGATAACAAGCATTTGAAAGAATAATCATTTATATTAAACAAAACCAAAATTTACCAGTTACAATGTCTGAGATAACTAGTAGATACAATGTATAAAATACATATTCAGACATTAACAAAAATTTAGGTTCCATGACTAATTTACAAATGTCTAAAATTTAACACACATACAAAAAGGGTATATTTTACCCAAGATAGGCTGTACAAAAAATATATTTACATATAAACAAAATACAACTTCCATGTCAACACTCTTTGCCTCAGGTATTCCTTCTTCATGCTGGAATTCCAGATGGTCTCTTCTTCAATCTAGTTGTGGTTCTTGATAGTTGCAGCTTCTTTAAATTACTACATATCCCTTACATGATTCCATGTTTCACCAACTTGCTACAACCAATACAATAAAAATAACTTAGTTATACCAACAACAAAAACCTACTATTGCAAGAACCTACAACATGCCAACACAATTTACTTAACTTAGATATACAACAGTTAGAACCTACAACATACCAACACAATATTGTAAACCATTCAACAATAACAAACAATCCACAACCAACACTACTGCATACCAAATGTTTCTTAAATACCAAACATACCAATAAACTAATAATGACTTATACCTAACCAATAGAAGATCCTATCTACCTTCACAACCAATCAACCAATAAAGACTTATACCAATACAACAATCAACCAATAACAAATCATACCAATTGATGAGTTCAGATACTTCAGTCACAACCTACCACTTAATCCGGATGGGGGTAAACCAGACCATATCACTCCACTGAAAAATCCGAACATGACAAATGTAAAACGCCTTTTGACTAAGCTATTTGATAATCTACTTAACAACTAATGGGTCTTTAAACTTGACCCGGTTTCATAATTTGACCCGATAAGCCCATGGGTCATTAATGAAGAGTATAAATACCCCAACCACTCTCATTAATGAGGGTGATCAATATTTAATACAAGCAGACTGCTCAATCATCTTACTACTCCTCACACTAAACACAAAATACCCCAAACTTACAAAAACACTTTACCAAACTACCCCCAACCCAAAATAAACCAAACCACCAATATAGCAAATACTTCATAAAAAGAAGGTAATAGGGACAACTTTAAGCCTTACGACAAAGAAGAATCTTACATGTCCCTGTGTTGGCCTTAGTCCCCCACTATGAGTTGCCCTTGGTCCACCAACCTGCCTTGGTTCAACGCAATAAACCATGGATTCCTGCAAAAATAAGACAATATTATAAATAGAATATTTACAGCCCTAAAATAATATTTATAAAACAAATTGAACTTACATCTAGAATCGTGTTTGCTGCACCACCTCTCATTTCCTATCATTCCATGCGTAAAAAAATATTACTTAATTCAATAACATACAAAAAACAAAGATGAACACACTTACTGGAATTTTTGAAATCCTCAAAGCCAATCTTCTAGTTTTGTTCATTGTTGCATTTAACATGAAAGTTGCAACATGAGGGGTTCCAGTCTCCATAAACTCACGGGCATCGTTAGTGTTTGTGTTAGGAGGAGTCATAGAAGCTTTGGAAGCAACACTGGTGCTATGAGGCTTCATTAAAGTATAAAAAATATGCCGAGTGGTTTGAGGGTCCATTGTAGAAAAAAATAATAAGATGATGAATGCTTTGAGGATATATTGAAGAAGAAATATTAGAAGGCTGACTTCTTTGAGGATCCATTGAAGAAACAATAGTAATGGTATTTTCTTGCTCTACAAAAGCAACATCAGTAGGCGTACTTTGGGGGTCACCAGATCTACACTTTCTTTTGTTTTGTCCTGTTTATTCAAAAATCGAACATGTTAGTTTAACATATTTCATGCTAAGTCGTTATCCTCCAATTGCATGTGGTTCTAGCTCGCTTCTATCTTTCTTTCTCTTCCGTACTTTTTCACCCCGCCTGGCTTCCATTGGTGGTGGTTTTACTTCCAAAAAATTTGAATTCTCCCAAAGAAATTGGCCGTTGATTGGATTCAATGTATGTGCATATATTTCTCTATTTGTAGCCACTATGTAAAACATGAAATATAGTCATCTAGTTGTTTTTGGTTCCGTTTCTCTAACCGATCGACAAAACTCTTTCTAAAATTTGTGTACAAATATCTACAACAAAATCTATATTCTGAATTAGGGTAGATATCTAGTAGAGCCTGCACTAACCCCTTTTGTTTGTTACTAGTCCATAACCATGCACCATAGTTCTGGATTTATATATCCTCACCCAATAGATTGAGAAACCAACTCCAACTTTCTTGATTCTCATTTTCAACAACTACCCAAGCTATAAAATATATTAGGTCATTGGCATCAACACCAACATCCACTAACAATTGGCTCCCAAATGACTCCTTAAGGAAGCAACCATCCAAAATAACCACGGGCCTGCAACCTACCTTGAACTCTATTTTGACAGTCTTCAAACACATGTACATTTTCTAAAAAACACACTCGTCTTGCTTGATGATGCATGTAGAGCCATGATTTATTCTCGATGTCTCATCGCAATAATCCAAAGCCTACTAAACTGCTGTTTGTCGTTACCAGAATAAAATTGAGGGCTATGGCTCTTGACCTTCACACAAAATTCCCTACTAAGGGAGCGATCAACGTTAACACCTACCAATTTATGTCTGCCTTCCACAGTACCTTGCAATCCAAATATCAGTTATATTTGGATTCTTATTTATTGGTGCAAAACTGTGTTTGTCTACCAATGTCTTCACCAACCACCTACCACCGTTTACCATAAAGCTACAATAACATCTCCACGAGCAAGTGTCTGATGAACATACAAAGACTATTCTGTTCTTATTGTTCTTTTTCGTTACCACATATCGTCGTTGTTTTATCATGCAGTTTTTATTGTCTTTTTGCACTATGTTGCCGTAACAAACTCATGACCCACGTGGAGTCCAACAGAAGCCAGTGGCACAACAGTGTTGAACTCCTCAAAACGATGCCACCAGTCCTCATCTTCAACCTCCATATCAAAGTTTGAAGGTGTGAGGAGAATATCGTTAATACCCCTAACCTGTTCTTCAACACCCACTGCATCCTCCTCAACACCCCATTGGATGTGTCATATCATGATCTTGACTTGCAGACTCTGGTCCACCTGATTGGACATCATTCCAATTAACATTAGGCCCCAAAACCCTTATAAAGTCACTTAAGCCAGATATATCATCATCAACATTCCCACTAACAACCCCCTCTCCACCAGCAGTACGGGCTCCACCAGCAGCCCCCTCTCCACCAGAACCCGCATCTCCACCAACAACCCCCTCTCCACCAGAACCGGCCTCTCCACCAGCATCTTCATCCATAACAATAGTCGTAGCATATTCATCCATACCAATAAATGTAACCTCGTCAACTATACCAACAGATGTAGCATATTCATCAAACCCTGTTTTATTAGCAACACATTCATAAACACCAACAATTATATCATCTTTGTCCACACCAACAGCTTCACCACCAGATTCATCAATTCCAGTTGCATTACTATCAACAACTTCATCTCGACCGGACCATCTGTTCTAGAACCAGTATCAACCTCTGTCTTAATACCAGCATCTGTCCTAATACCATCATCTATTCTAATACCAGCCTCTATCTCCTCCCAAACACCACCCAACCTATCATCTTCATCAATCTGGGATTCAGAATCTGTCGACAGCTCTACTACAAGAATATTAGTTGGTTTATTTCGCGTAGAAAACATAATCACTTCAAGAAAACGAACAACCTCAATATATATCTTCAAGTACTTGCGCCTATTAAATAAAAGGCACATTTGTAGGTCATCTCCATCATTGGCGATATGGGTGAGTTTGTTGTCATCTTGAAAACTAGGTTGTTGATATACGAGGTTCAACACACCAAATTTCTCGACTAGCTCGTAGGACATATATATTTGCTTCCTCAAATATATTATTGAAATCTTCTATGGATCTGCATCATCAAAAATACTTTTAGTGCCCCCACGGTAGCATAAGGAGCCACTTTTTTCCTTAAATTTACTCCCATGTCTAACAATGAAGGTAAACATGTTTGAATTTATGCCTGCAAAATAAATAATAAACACATCAACAACACCCCAAACATCATACACTGGCAAAACATACACATTCCAATTAACAGTTTGCAATTAATACAAATCAGTTTACATTTAATCAATAAAAGTATATTCAAAACTGTCCAAAACAAACAATATTTCTCCCAGTTACAAGAATTCAATAAAATACCAAAAATAAAAATATTACCACCAACATTATAACCATTTACACGAATTGAATGTAACCCCAAATATATACAATTTACCATCAATGCTATACCATATTTATACCATGATTATACCCATTTGAGGCTAATGGAACGAATTTAGACTGATTTTTAACAAAAATAAACATATTATGAGGAAGTCGTGCTCCTTTTCCATAATACTGTTACACTTTTTACAAAACAGAAACGAAAAAAGCAATTTTAGGGTTATAGGAAAATCAACTATCGATAACCTTACCTATATACATATCAAAGAAGTTATACTCTTTTCTCAACTTCCTTGATTTTCTCGAACTCTTCATTCTGTGGTTATATTTAGGGTTAGAGGAACCGATTTAAGGTTTACAGGAAATGATTTTATGGCTTAAGATAACGAGAAGTAAGGATTTTATGGTTGAACGTGTGCGAGAGAGAAGGGTTTATAGATAGAAGTCGAGTTGGAGAGGAAGGGGGAGAGTTTATAAAAATAAATTAAGGATTACAAATGAAAAAGTAATGAGAACTGAGAAGTCAGAGAATTATGATTTGATCTTTACAATTTAATTCAGGTCTGACTCACCAATTAAACTGGAGTTCAAAGATTGCTTCTCAAACCAATTCGTCCATGTTACCAAATTTAGCCACTTAGATGCCACATATGCAAGTGATAAGGGTAAGTAAGATATTTAAAGCTTATGAGCAATAAACATGGTTGACTCAAAGTTAAAGGACTATCTGTGAGACAAGAACCATTTAACTATGGTGACACGTGACAGAACCACTAAAAAAACCACGCGCGAAAACTAAATTTATAGATTTTCAATAGTCAAAGGATCCTCACTAATGTTATCCTCACTAGTGTTTTCTTAGTTGAGAAACTAAATGAAAAAAAACCTTGATACTATATCATGAAGCCTAATGTCCATATAATACATATATACGACCGGTTAAGTTCTAATTTATTGTCTGGTATTGTGCTACAGTGAAGTTAAGTCTTATTAGTTTAAGTGAAGAGAGACTTAACGTAGCAATAATTGTTGGTCAAGTAGTGAAGAATTTCTCTGCCAAGAATTCTTTCACTCGAAAGCATTCGTGAGTGAATTTCTTCTCCCTCCTCAGTCCTGTGTGTCTTGCTTTCTCTCCTCTGGTGTGGTTTCTTCAGCTTGAGTCATCGTCGTTTCAATCATCTCTCGTGATTGGATTTTCAGTTTCTTGGGGTTTTTTCGGGTACATTTCTTCTCGTTATGGAAGATCCCGTACAACATGAAAACAACCCATCAGGTATTAAAAAATATACAGATTGTTTCAAGAACAACATCAAGAATGTTAACAAAGTGGAGCCAGACTCAGTATCTTACAAGAAAGACCATATATCTCTATAATTTCAAAAAGAAGTTAAAGATAACTTATGAAACTTGACCAAATTCACCATTATTTGAAAGTTTTTTGAAGGCATTCCAAAAAAGAGTCTTTTGGACAAGTTTATGGCTGAAAGAAAATTTAAAGGTAAAGTCAGTCTCTCTATTAGAGACCCCCATCATATTATTCTTGAATTTTATTTAAAGGAAGATTACGAAAACCTATGGAGCAAGACGGCCTGGACTATAGGTAACACAATCATGAGGGTGTTAAAGTGGTCCCCGAACTTTAACCTAAAGATTGAAAGTCCAGTTACCCCGGTTTGGACCAGAATCTCTAAGATACATGAGTTTCTCTACAATTAGTCTATGGCAGAAACATTGTTTAACATAATAGGAGACACTATAAAGACTTGGATACCACCTAAGAACAGAGCCCTATTTAATGTTATATATGCATGGTTTGAGTTGGATGTATCTAATCAATTGCAGAATCAAATGTGGATAGGCTTCGGTCCTAACGATGGTTGCTGGGTGGAAATAGCGTACAAAAATCTACCAGAATACTACAACTTTTGCAATCATATAGGACATAACTTGGAAAAATACAAAAAAAAAATCAAATAAGAAGATTCAAGAAAACTTATTTGTCACTGAAGATTCTGAAAGAATAGAAGGCACTGAGAAGTCTAAGCCTGAAAACAGCCAGCATACTGTCACAGACACATCAAAAGTGATTACTATCAGTAAGCAAAAACAAAAAATCAAATCAATAATTAGATCTGCTCAGAATAATGAGCCCCAAACTGTTTCTCTTATTGATAATACTTATGAAAATATGATTGAGGCTATAAAGGAACTTGAATGTGTTAACACTCAAATCTCCCCTGATCAATCTAGACCTAGAACAGGATACAACACACTTGACCCAAACAACATTGGAAGTCTACCAGAAACTTCAGTGTTAAAGCTAGAGTAACAAGCAATAGTTTTCAAAAGATCTTAAACCAGAAATTAAAGGAAGCAAGAAGCAGGAAAAAGAAAACTTTTAAGGCTACTAAGTCTTTACTTTTTGTGAAGACCAATGATACTACTAACAAGGATTCCAATGATTAACATCCTATCATGGAACATAAGGGGAAGAGGCAACAAGTGTTCCCAAAAACGACTGAAGTCTATTGTTCTGAGCAATAGTATCAAACTCTTGTTAATTCAAAAGCCTTTCATTCTTCCTATCAAAATTAAAGATATTGCTTCCTATTTAAAATTCAGTAATTACTATGCTGGCTCTTCTAACAGACTGTGGATTTTTTGGCAGGATGATGCTCAAGTCTCTATTATTCTGGATCACATTCAATTAGTTCATATAAAAGTTTTTATAACCAATGCAGACAAGACTATCTATATTACCTCTGTTTATGCTAAATGCTAGAGGATCAGAAGGCTTGACCTTTGGAATACTTTGAATAATATCTCCACCAATGTGAAGGACTTGATGGTCCTTGGTGACTTCAATACCTCTCGATCTGTTACTGATCAAGTCAATTGCACTAGTTATTGTTAGCAAAGTGTTGAAGACTTCAATGAAATGATTGAAGTCTGTAATCTTGAAGACACTAAGTTTACTGGTACTAAATATACATGGATGAAAAATCTTAAAGGCATGAGACTTGACTGGGTATTTGTTAATTAAGACTGGGCCAATACTTTCAATTCTACAGATGTCTTTCATTTGGCTCGTACCTGCTCTGACCACTGCCCATTATAAGTCTGTTTTAGCAACAATAACAGAAGAATTAAAAGTAGTTTTAAATTCCTTAATATGTGGACCAAAGATCCCACATTTATTAAGTTTGTTGAGGATAGCTGGCAGAGAATTATGAACGGAAATCCCCTTAATGTATTGTGGTATAAGCTTCAAAGACTCAAAAGAGATCTCAAGGAGTGGAATAGATATACCTTTGGTAATATCTTTGACAAAGTCAAAGATACTGAAGCTAAGGTTATCCTATTGGAGGATAAGTTTCTTGCCAGCAAGTGTAATGAGGATAAGATTGCCCTCTCCAAAGCTACAGCTGATAACCTTCTTGCTCTTTCCATGGAGGAAAGCTTCTAGCAGCAAAAAACCTTTGCAGCCTGAATTAATGACGGAGACGGAAACACTAAAATTTATCAGAATTTTGTTAATAAGAAAAGAAGGAGAAACAAATTTACAAGTGCTAAAATTGATAATGAATGGACATCTGATGAAGCTCTAATGAATGCATCAGTGGAGCAGTACTACGAAGATATGTTCACTTCTACTCTTACTTCTAATTTTGGTGATAACGATAACTCCAAAATCCTTAACAACATTCCTAAGTTGGTTTCTGATTCTGACAATGAATTTTTACTTTATTTTCCTATTGAGGATGAAATTCTTATTGCTATTAAAAGTTTGAAGCCATCTAGTGCTGCAAACATTGATGGCTTCAATGCTTGTTTCTTAACAACTTGCTGGTCTATTATCAAATTTGATGTTTGTAATGCCATGACAGACTTGTTTAAAGGCAACATTATTCCTAAGGGTTTCAAAGCTACAAGCATCTGCCTTATCCCTAAAATAGACAATCCCAGCTTTTGGAACCACTTTAGACCTATATCTCTATGCACTATTATGAACATACTAATGTCTAAAGTAGTTAATAATAGACTTGCTATGCTATTACCTGGTCTAATTTCTGATTTCCAGGGAGCTTTTGTCAAGGGGAGATCAATACATGAGAATATACTCATCGCTAAAGAGCTCCTTCATGACCTGAAAAGAAAAAACAAAAATAGTAATGTTATAATCAAAGTTGACATGTCGAAAGCTTTCGATAACCTATCTCATGACTTTATATTTAAAATGCTAGATAATTTTGGTTTTAATCAAAAGTTCATTAAAATTATCAGCAATCTTATTTCCTCTGTATATATTACTATTTTCTTAATGGTAATTCAGTAGGTTTCTTTAAAACCAGCAAGGGTATAAGACAAGGAGATCCTTTATCTCTTAGTTTGTTTATCCTTGGTGAGGAAGCTTTAATTAAGGGTCTAGTAAATCTTTATAAAATTGACAAAAATATTAAGTACATGGGTAGAAGTAACATAGACATCCCTTGTTTGGCTTTTGCTGATGACTTATTATTATTCTCTAATGGTCTTTCTAGTTCTATGAACACAATTGGTAAGATTTTACAGGATTATCAAGTTGCTTCTGGCCAAGTTATCAACAGGAACAAAACTCAGTTAATCACTCCTAACAATATTGACATGTACAAGCTTAAAAGCTTGCAAATTCAAACTAGCTATAGCATTGGAAAGCTGCCTACAACTTACATGGGTGTTGCTTTGAACTCTAAAAATAGAGTTAGCAATTATCTGCCTTTAATTGATAAAATCTGCAGTAAAATCCAAGCTTGGGAGGGCAAAATCATGTCTTATGCTGGGAGGCTTACACTTATTAAAAGTGCCCTCCTTCCGATTCCCCTCTATTGGTGTCAATCATGTAAGTTGTCGGCTTCAGTTATCTGCAAAATAGAAAAAGTCTTTAATCGATTTTTATGAGGTTCTACTACAGAAAATAAGAATATACACTGGTTCTCATGGGATTCTATATGCAAGAGTTACAAGAAGAGTGGTCTCAATATTCATAGTCTTAAGGACTATCAGAAAGTTTACTCTCTAAAGCTTTGGTTTGATTTTCGTAGAAACAATACTCTTTGGTCTAAGCTAACTCATAACATTTATTGTAAAAGCTTCCATCATACTCAAATTGGTATCAAGAAGGGTTTTTTAAATTGGAACAGGCTTATTGCTATCAAGAACGATGCTGAGAGGTACATTTCCTGGGATATTGGTAAATGGGGTGTGGACATTTGGTTGGATAGTTGGCTTGGGATTCCTCCATTCATCGTTTTCGACACTGACTCTGACAACTACTGGTTTAAAGGAGACACTGTCAACACTCTTTGGAACAACAATAATTGGGATCTAACCTCGATAAGTCCCCTTCTCCCTAACTCTAGTATCTGTCTAAATAAAAAGCTAAAATTTGACCATAATAAGGATGATAAAATTATTTGGGGTCTCTCAAACACTGGTTCTTTTAATAAAAAAGAAACTTTAAACAAAATTGCTCAAAACTATCCTAAATCTTCTATTTTTGAAAGGGCTTGGAACAATGTAACTCCTCCTAAATTTTCTATTTTACACTGGAGGCTCATAAATAATTTTATTCCTACTGAAGTCACTATGCAAAAAAGACACCTGGCTCTTGCTTCCAAATGCCTTTTTTGCAGTAGCATTGAGAGTACTACTCATGTTTGGCAAATATGGTCTTATTTTGCTAATCTCTTTAAAGTAAAGATTTTTAGGTTCATGACTCCTATTCATATGGCCAGAAACTGGTCTTGGTCTTCCCCTTTCAAACTTCACATGAAAAATAATGACTTTGCAGCTCAAGAATTAGGCTGCTACATTCGTAGAGAAATCAAAAACAGGATAAATTACCTTTACTGGACCCCTAATGCAGTTGGAAGACTAAAGCTTAACTCTGACGCTAGTTGCACGCATTCTGGTGAAACCAGTGGTGCAACCATTGTCAGAGACCATCAGGGCAACTTCGTCTTAGGCTACGGCAACACCTACGGCAAGCAATTTCATATCCAAGCAGAGACTAGAGCTCTGTTGGATGGCTTGAGGATCTGCAAAATCAAAGGATTTAGTAAAAACGATATTGAGAGTGATTCTGAAATTCTTATTCAGTTGCTCAAGACTGGAACTTCAATTGTTCCAATCGAACAAATGATTTCCAGAATCAGGGGCCTAATCACCTCTGATATGTCTTTTAACCATATTTACAGAGAGCAAAACCTTGCAAGCCGATTGGCTTGCAATGTGGACTTTTAAGTGTAAAATGAAGTTACACTACGATACCTTCTCTTCCCCTAACCCTCTGCTATCAATTATTGTTCTTGATAGCCTGAGTTTGGGGCAAATAAGACATAATAACTGAAATTGTATTGATTAAAACTTACCTCTAATTTTTTGCAGACGCGTCATGTTGGATTCCTCAGTAGAGACCCTTGCATGTCATCCTTTAGATGGTTTGGGCTATCGTTCTGGGTGAAGATTTCTCTCTGACGAGTCTGGAGCTAGGAGCTGAGCTAGCTTGAAGTTTTGATTCGGATTTTGGTGCTAATAGGAGGATTAAGATTTGAGTCGATTCGGATTCGGTTTTGCAATTGAACTGAACTCTGAAAGGGTTTCGATCTTTCAGACTTCTGTTTATCTGGCCTCTCTCAAACCTAGGGTTGATTGGTGATCTTACAGGATCGTTTTTAAAGATTCAGTAGAAGATAATCTCTCCCTCGTCGTTGCTCTCTCGATGGACTTTCTGTTGCAGTATTGGAGTATATCGTCGCTGTGAGTCGATTGATTTTTTAAGTTTGCCCTTGGTCCCTCTCTCTTTTTGAATTAAGCTCTTTATTTTTTTTTTGTAATTTTCAATTTTGTCCTAAAACTTTGTGTATTCTTTCAACTATGTAATAAAGTGTTACTACTTATAAAAAAAAATTCTAATATATTGTCTAGTCAGTTTTATAGTTTTATATTGACTACCGGTTCCTTAACTCATGTACTGCCTGACAGTTCCAAACTTAAAATATGTAAAACATATAGCCTCACGCATGATATATAGCAGATGCCACAATTATAATATAATATAAGCCACGATTTTTAAATAAATTCTTGTGAGGGAAGGGGACCCTAGTATAAAATAGCTAACAAAGCAACTAACAAACTCCTTGCAAATTAATATCGATAGATTAACTCCAAGAGGAGAGTAGTTGAGATACGGCGATGATGATGATGAAGGGTTCGTGCTCTCTCGTCGCTTCCGTCGTCGCCGCTTCAACCCTAGCTCTTTCATCTTCTTCCTCCGCCGAACGCAGTCATTCTTCTCCCTTCCAGATCTCGAATCAGGTTAACTATACAATTTTTTTCCGAAGTTATTCGATTTCGGATCTGGTTATTTCTCTGATTTTGTGGCGATTTAGTTTCTAGCATTTGAATGTTGAAGATCAGATGATTCTTAAGTATCTTGGATGAGATGTTTTTTTTGTTATATCCCTGTCTTATATTTTATTGAACAGTTTTAATGTATAAGTTCTCATCATTGATGCATTGATTTTATTAGGAAGAGAAGTTTTGTGGAAAAATGAAGACGGAAGATCACAACTGTGTGGCCTTGAATGATGAGAGATTTGCTCCGCGATTCGATGGCTTGAGGTTCATTGAGACCTTAGTAACAGCGCACAGATAAACAAACCCCTAATTATCAATCATTCTAATTTCGTAGGGATTTTATTTTTCTTATCTTGGTTATGAAATTTTCTTTTATTTTGAGGCGCTGAAAGGAATTAGACTAGATTTTTGTCTACTGTTATTATTTATATATTTTTCTGGTGATAACACTATTTTCTATTTTAATTTGTTTATCTAGTTATAGTTGGGTGGAAAATACTTATAAATCTATATTACATGATATAGTAATCATCAGAGACTTTTAGGACTGGAAGCTTTAACATGGGAGATGATTCTAAAGCCGTTTCTAAACCCAGTTTACTAACAAGCATAATCTTAGATTTATAATCCTTTATTGTACTACCATAAGTCCTACAGTATCCGGGTAGATGGTTTTTAACAATTTTATCAGTTCAAAGGTGAGAGATTTAGGTGAAGCTTCCGAAGGTAATGGCGTGTGATTCCCACTTATCTAGCTGTATTTTTGTGTGATCAAAATAGTCTTCTGTGTGATTCCAACTAGCTGTATTTTTGTGTGATCATAAATAGTCTTGTGACCCTCTTTCTAACACTATTCTTTCAAACTCATCCTTTTTATTGCTCATTTTGGTTTGGACTTGTCTCTTACTGACATTGTTTTTGTCGACAAACCCTACTATTTATTGATGGTTCTGGGCGGTAAAATTCCGGTTTTGGGTTAGAGTTGCAACGGACAAAACTATATAATAACTAATAACGGGTTAGATCTGGACATGGATTTCAAACACTAATAAAGCATTAGATCTGGACATGGACTTCAAACACATATGTGTGTCTGGATCCAAATCCACTTTCTACTTATACAATCTGGAACTGATTATGATCTGGTATAATCAAATATGTATATTTTTTAATATGCAAAATTAACTTTATTTATATATGTTTTTATTATTATTTCTATCAAATCTAATTGTCCAACCAAAATCGTGACACGTATCTTTCATTTTTCAAGATCTGAATCTGATCAGTTTGTCCATGTGTCTAAATCTGTACCCGACTCTTCAAATCAAATGTTATATTTTGTTCTAACCTGAACTGTGGACATAAAAATCACGTGCATATTCAATATTTCAGGATTGGACAAAATCAAACCAAATTTTGCGACCCCTTCGCTAGACAGTCCATCTTTCATGCGGTCATAAATATTCTTAAATTTCGACCTTGTACTTCGGTTTTGTTTAGAGAAACAAATATGACAAGAGCAATACCTATAATGATGATTGAGAGACATTGTCATAGTCTCCACATGGCTTGTTGCCTGCTTCTCGGGCGTACTTATCATGTATCTGTCTGCAGTAATTCTTATATGAAGGGTTTGTATATATGTGCTCTTCTGCCTATTGCAGGTCAGCTTTTTTTTTTTTTTAATGTCTGTTGTGCATGTTTGTTTTGTTATCTGTTATTTTGGTTTGCAAATATGTTTGAGCAGCTCTCTGCTATAATTCAGTATTTGGATTCCACCTTTTAACAATAAAGAATTACGTATTAAATGCATGTGATTGTTCTGGTACATGCAGAATTAGGTTGGACAATAGATCATTCAATTTTCTATACTAGCAATGTATTCTTCATCCCATTCTACATCGTGGCCACAGAAAAGAGTAAAGGATTGAGCTGTTTCTCGTAACAATACATCATTGTTTGCTAATTGGGGCTATTGTCCGTTATTTTTTCTAGTTTTATAGTCAATTATTGGTCTGTCATTTTGGTATCTAGGTTGGTAGTGTAGTCGGGAAACTTCTTGTTCCTTTAGCTTCAGGCTTCAGCTGGTTACATGGATTCGAGCAACGTTTGGAGCCGCATGTGTATATTCCACCTTCATGTAATCATGAGCTTCTCATATGCACTTTTGCATGCTTTGTAGGCTTGTCTAGTAGGCTTATCTAGAAAGCTGAGTATGGTATGTCGGAAGAGGCAGTAGAAGCATTCTGCTTCAGGGTTCTGGCATTGCTTGAGCATGTTAAGATCCAGTTCGGCATGGTGCATGTACCATTTGCATTTCTCTTTGGTGATCAACTTTCTCTGATTGTCTCATTTATCTTTCTGAAGTCTGGTTGATATTTTTGTGCCATTAGCATGTGCCTATGGCCTCGGCAACATCATTAATTCAGACATTTCTCTAAAATTTTGTCTGCAAGTTGGCCTTTTGGCATCTTCATTGGACTCATGTCCTCATATTGGTCATCGTGTATATCAGATTTTAACGCCATCTCTTTGTGTTCTAATTCTAGTTATGCTTGTGCCTGGAAATTGACTTTATTGGTCTCATCCGGCGTCCTGGATCCTGAGTTCTCTCATGAATATGTATTTAACCTAATAAATAGATCGACATGCACCCAACCACCTACCTACCTGGAGTGGGCGATCAATAATTTTCCCAGATTTAACTTATAGTTAAACCCAACAAAGTTCTAATACAATTTGTGATCCCAGTTTTGTTTTGGCTTATATTGTTTAGAAGCTTAAATAAACAAAGATTTGTGCAAAAACTTCCTTAGAGGTTGGATAAGAAGAGGGATATGATAGCTTCTAAACTTAAGGGAAACGGGAAGGTGGGTAAGAAGAGAGAAAATCTTCAGTAAAGTAAATCCTTCGAGGCTCTTTTTTTATTTTATTTTTATGCCCTGCGTAAAGCAAAAGGTTGTCCAAAATAAGTGGAAATAAATGTCTTCCCAATACAAGAGAGGGATTAGGGTTTAGGAGGATAGAAATGTTGGGATCTGAAATATCATAATTTGCTGAATTTCAGAATTCAAGGGAAGGAAAATCTCCCATTGTTATAGCGGATTTGAAATCATTACATACAAATAAGATAAAATGCGAAAAAATATGAAGTTTCTTAAAATGATTCATCTATTTAGAATAACCTAAACAATAATATTTGTGGATTTTTACAGGCGGTTTTTAAATATTCTCAGAAAACTTGAGACACTCATATTGTATTAAATTTAGGACGAAGAAGTTTTAAATCTAAACTCTTTATCTATAAACTATACAATATTAAACCGAATTCATGAAGTTCGTCCTACTTTATTTTCTTGTGATCAGGGGCTATAACTTGATGAATTGATAAATCAATTTTTATTTTGAATTATTAGTTCAAACTTAAGGTCGAGATTCAGACCTTTTCTTCGCACGGTCCAAATTCAACAATGTTAGCTTATTTCATAATGCATTTTCATCTACAGGTCCAATTCTAGTTAATCATTTAATTATCTAAATTATTTAGACTATTATAAGACAATCTCTTAATATCTTTATTTAACATGTCTATCCAAATTAGTGCCGGTCTAAAAATATATTAAATAAATAAATTCATTACTAATAACCAACCATATGGAATTAAAACTATTTTCTTATAACAATGGCAACCATTTGATTTTTTTAAATACCTATCATCTGTTTGCTATCTTTTTTTATTCAATTGATATGTTCTTCGATTAAATATCAGTTTTCTTTTCTTTTTGGATCAATATCTTATGCAATTCTCGATCGTTTGTATTTTATTTTATTATTATGCATCGGTCGATTAGCATGTGATTTTTTATTTTTGTTTTTTGTTTTTGATATTTTTTATTTGTGTCATAGTTATTTTGTTGTTGTTTTTATAGTTATATGATGGTCTTAGTTTGGAAGATTCTTTGATCTCATACATTCACATAGATTGAAATAACAATTATATGAAAATAGTAATTTTATTGGTAACAAATTTGGGTGCGAAATTATGTGTTAACTTGTTGTGAAAATACGTGATAGGTGTTTACGTAAAAAAATTACAAAATTATGTTTTATGTGGTTATCTAAAAAGGTTTCATAATTACTTTATACGCGATTGTGTAATCATGAAGTGCATTTGGTTGTGAAATTACGTTTACTTGGGTTGAACAATAACTATATCTTTTTTTGGGTTTAAGTTATGGATTTATATATGAAGTTGGGTGTGAAAAAAAAAATTATAGTTGAAAAAGAAAAACTAGAAAAGTAACAAAAAATACATATAAAAACGAAAAACTAGAAACAAACTTTAATTATTTTTCTTTCAGATATTAGAATAAAAGTTTTCTCCTTCATATTTTATTCTTTTTCTTCTTTTCTCATATTATTCTTCCTCTTTTTCAGACTCTTCTTCCATTTGACTAACTTTCTCGTTTTTTTCGAGCATGGTAAGGATCTTCATTTAAGTCATCTTCAAAACATTCTCGAGAAAAATATTCATTAGCAAACGATAAAATTTATCATCAAAAGAAGATGAAGAGTATTGTTACGTGGTTGTTATTTTCTAGTTTTTTTGTCGTTCCGGTGAACTATCTGACTGTGTCGAATATTTTTGGAGGATATTCAAGTAATGACAAAAGAACCAATTAGTTCATGGATGGGCTATAAAGAGAGAATTGAGTTTCTTATGATATATTTTATAGAGAAAAGCTCTGAAAGGTTAGGTGAAAAGTAAAACAAAATTCTCCACATCTCATTAAAGGCTCCCAAGGCCTATTTATAGTAATATTTAAGCCCAACGGGCGTAATGGGCCAAAAATTCAATGGGCCTATTTTCCTAACCCAAGACCATTTATACCTAAGACTCATTATCATATTAAATAACTATAATTATTAGAGTTTATTACATTAACCTATATAAAATAAATTCTGGTTCCATAACCCATTTCTCTGATTTATCCTTTGGATAATTCAGTCCTTATCAGTAACCCATTTAGTCCTCATGAAGGTGTTTTGGGAAGATTCATCAAAACTTTTCAAAATTTGTAATGAAATATCTTTGGCTTTAGCTGTTAATACTTTGCAATTCATATTAGTTATATTTAAACCGAACATATCTTGTAGAGAGTTTTGATCTGGCTCATGAAGTCGTTTGGATATTCTTGTGTGCATCTTTCAGAGATGATCTTTCGGTATACTCATATACACGTGAGCGTGATGATGTTTGGAGACTATTCCACTATTCTAAGGAAAAATAAGTCGTTGAAAACTCTTCAACTTCCCGAGGATTATACCTTTGAGTTTGGGAGAAAGGATTTATTGGGCTTGTCTACAATTTCCAATAAATGATTTCTCCTCTCGTTTTCCTTTTACCATAATCTTTAGAGAGAGAGAGATTCAATTTCTAGAGAGAGAAGCGTTGCCCCCTAACCACCACAACATGGATTGTTTGTTCTAACAGCTACCACGAATTCATTTTTTATGGCGACACCTTTTGGTTTTTGTAAGTTCATTGCAAAAATTATTTTGAACGGTTGGTTGTGTATCTCGGATAAAAAATAAAAAAATAAACTTAGGAACGCTACAAGATTACTAGTGTCTGAATGACTAATTATTATCAGTGAGACCTTTGACTACGAAAGTACCTACCCCTATAACAGGCATAATATTTCAGCCGAACCTCCATCCACTTATCAAACCCTTACATCAAAAATTTATTCTTCGAGGCCAACACAGTCCCAATGAGCAACTAGTCGTAGACGTCAATCAACTTTTATAGCGATGAGTTCGGGCACCAAAGACAACTCTCCTTCGAAGACAAAAATTCAAACAAAGGTTACGAAGGTCCAACAAACCTATGAAAACAAAACCAAGAAAAAAGAGCATACCAAATATGCCCTATCATCATTAAGCTCTCAGTCAGAATAGTTAAACAAAAAAAAATCGTTTTCCCTCCAACAAGCAGTACTTCAACACAAAACCTTATCTTCCGAATATAATTCGAGGCAGTTAGTTGATAAAGAAGAAATTGTTGACGTGGAGTCATTATTTGGAGCGTCAGACCAATCCGGAGGACATATCGAGGTCTTAAAGGAAGTTGTGGGGAAAGCCTAAAAATATAAGAGCAACAAGGGTAAAGCTAAAGAAGGAGAAGGAGTGTAATTACCTCAACTACTTCTCATATAATGAGTTAGGTGTGCTAATTTTCAGAAAGTGAGCAATAAATATCGTATTACTTTTTCCCAAATCCTATACAATTACTTCTCATATAATGAGTTAAGTGCGCTTTAAGACAAGTGGGGAATTCTGAAGGAGATGACTATATGATTACCGAAGGGTGGCGAGGCACCTATGAAATATAAAAAGAGAGAGTTGGTTGTTTATCAAGACGTATTGAACTGGGGGCTTATATTTCTATTAGACTCTGAAATAGTTAGATACTTCGACCTAATGGGCTTAGGTCTGAGTCAAGCCATGGTCCACCTTGATGACGTGTATCAAGGTATCGAGGCTGTCAAAGATCAAAATTCTAAAGGGTAAATTTATCGTTATCGTTGGACTGTCAAAGAATTCTCGAATCCCCTTCTACTTTCTTAAAATAAGGGATGAGTATAAAGTAATGAGCCACTTGGTGGAGGCTGATAATCTATGAAAGATGCAGTTATTCTTTTTATCAATGGTTGTTGGGAGAGTGGTAAACAAATCTCCTCGAAATATAATCCGACCCATGTTCAAGGGTTCGGAAAAGTACAAGTACTTTCTCGAGCTATAATTTTAATTTATATTTTTTTTATCCTTCAACATTCGTAAATTATTTTCAACCATTTTTTACAGCGATACTGAAGTCCCAACAACATTACTTAGAAGCTGCTACGGTTACCTTAAAAAAATTCACCAATGTACCGTGAAGAATTGGTCCAATACCTTCTACAAATGCTTCACTCTGAACATTCTAGTTTGGAGTCATCTCTAGCGGACCAATACTGAACGCAATTTTTCATGTCAGGAGTTTACAACCCAATCTCGTCCATCGCCTATTATTGACCGAATTGAAGCTATTGATGGAAAAGTTTATCTTTTGACCAGAACAAGGGTTCTTAGTCACACGATATATAAATTTTATGTTAATAAGAAGATTCGAAGAAACAATTAACGAGCACTAAGGAGGAAAATCACCCCAAAAGATCCTTACCAGTAGCGGTGGATGCTAATGTTGAATTGGGTAAGATACACAAAGTGCCCCCCAACCCTAAAGATAAATTTGAAGCCGAGTTCTTTAAAAACATATAAGGGTAGCAAACATATCAGTGAAAATAGGCTAAAGAAGAAGAAAATAAAGACTAGTTCTGAAATAGTCCATGTCATAGCTCAAACTACACTTTCTTCACTAACCGAACCACATACTCCCTCAGATACAGTGATAGAGGAACATGCATATGATGAGAATAATCCGATGGGTAATGTGGAGAGGATTGTCTTTGAGGTTTTCAAACAATAATTTCCCAGTCTAACTAGTTGATTCAAAGATGTGCCTTTCCAGTTAGTAAAAAAACAAAACACTATTGCATACATAATGTTGGGCATTGTGAAGTCTATTATTGAACTGGAAAGGGAGGTAAGAACATACAAAAAAACCATTGTTCTGCTCAAAGACGAATGTGAGCATCACAAACAAGCTTTCAAAGAGTAAAAATAGTGTGTCAGTGGTTTGACAAGCCAAGCCATGAGTGCTTACGAAGAGCTTAAGACGTTAAAGACTACTCACGAAGTTTAAATTAATGAGTTGCATTCTTCCAGAGCGAAAGAGATCCAGAAATACAAAGATTGGGTTAAATATGATAAGGATGCTATAGAACATTTTTCGAAAGCCTTAAACGACCAAGATGCACTTGCTAAAAAGTTTGAGGGGGGGGGGTGTAACATCATTTAAGACTCATACGGTAGAAGATAAGGAAATTACGGTGGATGAGTATGCTAATAAAATATTATTGTATTTATCTAAGCTGGATGCTTCGATCAAGTCTAATATGGTCCTAGGCTTTCACAAAGCATTCCCAAAGCTGAAACTCAGATTTTTATGAGATTTGGTCCTACAAGAATTGTAGCCTAACGATATAACCGGTGATAAAAGTGTTCATTAAAGTGAAGGTGGAAGCTCCGAATGTGGTAGCTCCAAAGAATATTATGTTGAAGGGAAATAATGTCAAGGAAATTGATTTTATATCTATTTTACGAGTTTCTCGTATCACCATTTTTTCAAGTCCTTGGTATTGCTAAAGATTTTGTAGTACTATTAAGATATTTTTGTACCATTCCTTTATATGGCCAAGGAATTTTATAACTTTTTTCATAATTTTATGAAATGATTGCTTCATTTTTATTTAGACAAATAAAGTATTCTTCGAGCAATGCGATCAAAGTCTTCTTAGTTTAAAATAATTAGTCTCGAAGCATGTATTAAATTAAAAAATAATAATTCAGACAATCATCTCTCTGAATCTGATAATCTTGACCAACTAATGTTTGAGCCTGTATACGTGATCAACTAATGTTGAAACCTTTTAATTGTGACCAAATAATGCTGGTACCTTTACACTTGACCAACTAATATTGGAACCCTTTAATTATGACCAACTAATTTTGGTCATTTACAATTGATCAACTAATGTTAGACTATTTAATAATGACCAACGATGATCTCAATAATTGGTTTTGGTTAAATCGGGGTCCAATGGCCGGATTTTCTCAATCGGCGGAAGAGCTCTCCGTCGGGTGAGACGGTTAAATCGAAAAAAAAAATAGTTCTTACATTTTGACCAATTTAAAAATTTATCAAAAATATTATTGTCAGTCCAGAAAAAAATATTTTAAAAAGCGTGGACGGCAGGATTCGAACCTGCGCGGGCAAAGCCCACATGATTTCTAGTCATGCCCGATAACCACTCCGGCACGTCCACTTATATGCCTCTATTCACCATTTTAAAGTATTTATGTATTAAACATGTTTTTATCTGAGGGAGAATTTAAGATTAGATTTCATAAACTCTAAGGTATATGTTAAAAAACGTCAAAATTTTAAAAGTAATAGCATTACTTTTGTTTATTAAACTTAAACCCAAATTATATATATATATATATATATAAACAGTAAATACATCTTTTATCTAAGAGAATTATTTTAACAGTAGTTTAATATTAATAAGTTTACCTCTTAGTAATAATAATAGTCATAATCTCAAATTTTATCAACGAAATTATCCTTTATTTAGTTTACTAAATAATTAGAGTATACTAAACGGTTTTAAACATGATTTCGAATTAGAATCCACTTGATTTAAAAATTTGGATTTTTAACATGGATAATTTGTCTTATAATTAATATGAACAACAAAATCATTTAAAATATTTTATTTATTTATTTAAAACTTAAAAATAAAACTTATTTAAAGATTTTCTTTTTTTTTTTCCCAAGAAAAGAACTTTTTATTAATGTTTAAGAAATGTGTTACAAAAGTAGTTTATGAGCTGATAACTCATATCATTATACAATGAAGAAGATATAAAATGAACAACCTAAGTAAGGCACCTAGGTCTACCAGACTCAACAATTTCTTCAACTTGTATTTCCTTATCCTTCCTTCAACTGCCTTCGTGTGACTGCATTCAGCTGCCTTCGTGTGTCTGCATTCAGCTGCCTTCGTGTCTGCATTCAGCTGCTTTCGTGCGTCTGCATTCAGCTACCTTCATGTGTCTTCATTCAGCTACATATCCTTTCTTCCAATGCCCAAGTCTATGTTTGTAACCTGAATCTGCAATAAAAAATACTTAGTCAAGTCTATCGACTTGCTTAAACAAAGTTAGTTAACAAGAGAAATCAGATACTAAACATAGCGAAAATTTCCTAAACCTAATGCATCAGCCATTAGTATATTAGATAATTCATTGAAGTCATGCTGTGTTTGAATACTAAAACTACTCTTAACTTTCAATGCATGTTTGGACAGCCAATCTGCTGCCAGATTTTGCTCCCTATAAATGTGTTTGATGGTCATTTGTGAGGTAATCAATTGTCTACAACACAGTATGCACTGATCTAAATACCATGGTCTTAAGCCAGATGCAAGCATATTGAATAATGCTAGACAATCAATTTCAATATCAACTAGCTTTAGATCAGATTCTTTACAATATGTTAAACCATTAAGTAATCCAGCAATTTCAGCACAAATAGGAGAACTTTTTCCTATAACATTTCCTTTTGCAGTTATAATCATTCCCAAGTTATCTCTAATTATATAACCAAAACCTGATTCACCATTACTTAAGGATGATCCATCACAATTAAGCTTAACTCGATTACAAACAGGCTTTTCCCACTTAACATATCTAAATGGTTTGGCTATCTTTGTATGATTGTAACAACCTAGTTCTCTAGCTGCTTGTAGGTCAGGATACCAATGCTTCCTAGATAATTTACATGCAAAGTCCAAAGATGTTATCATTAAAAGTACCTGCCTAATAATCTGTCTATGTGTTATAGAAACATTATTATGTCTATAGTTATTTCTAGCTTTCCAGATGTTCCAAATTATCATTGATGGTAGTACTGTTCTAATGTGAACTCTCTTTGGAGTTGACAGTAACCAAACATTCACCATATGGTTAACAGTCATATGTCTACCTATGTTAATATTAAACTTTTCAGAGAAATAACTCCATACCAACCAAGCTATTTCACAAGAGATAAACACATGGTGTAAAGACTCAATACTGTCACAAAATGCACATTTACTAGCTAGATAAAAACCTTTAGACTGAAGTATTGTATCAACACTTATCACATTATTCAATACTCTCCAAACACAAAAAGAACATTTTTTAGGTGAAAGATTGTTCCATATTCTATCTTTTATTGTAGATATAGGATGTTTCTGCCTTACTTTTAAAACTGTTTCCTTGAGTTTAAATGATCCATCATCTGATAACTTCCAAACAGCAAAGTCTAAAACATTTTGGTTTATTTCTGTTTTAATAATCATATTAACATACTGTATTGGTAAACTATCTTGAAGTTTTAATACATTCCAAGTATTATTAATAATATACTCATTTACCTTGGTTTGTTCATAATGCATATAGTTTGTATCAGTTAACAGAATCAAAGGCTTCATATCATTCCATTGATCTAGCAAAAAATCTATATTTCCTTGACCAATCTTCCATCTAATATGTTTTTCAGCTTCTAACCTAACATCCAACATTCTTTTCCAAATCTTTGAATCAGTATTCCTAAGTCTAGCTTGTAAGGGATGTATATTATTGCAGTATTTAGATCTTAATAGTTTTGACCATAAAGTTTCTTTGCTTCTAAATGAAAACCATAGTTTATAGGAAAAAGCAGTTTGAATATCTTCTAGAGATCTAAAGTTAAGGCCATTTTCTTTAAAAGGCTTACACAGATTCAACCAGTTTGTCCAAATCATGCCTCTGTTAGATTCATTACAACCCCATAGGAATTTGTTTAATAACTTATAAAACCTATTAATAACTTTTAAAGGCAGTTTAGTAGATTGTAGATAATATATAGGATAAGACATTAATACTGAGCTTATTAGTGTTATCTTGCCACCAAAAGATATATGTTTGGAGTTCCATTCATGAATCTTATCCTTAACTTTATCTATTAATCCTTCATAATGTTCAGCAAAGTTATTAGAGTGAATAGGTATTCCTAAGTATGTAAAAGGCAGTTTCGAAAACTTGAAACCTAAAAAATCTTTAAGGTTATCTAATCTAATTCTGTTTATCTTTGAAGAAGCTAGAAAAGAGGACTTTTCCTTATTCAATTTCTGTCCAGATAGATTTTGATATACTTCTAAGAAATAAGCTAGATTCCTAATACTAGATAATGACCCATTTACAAATAATATCATATCATCAGCATAGGCTAGACAACTAATGTTCAAGTTGCTTTTCATACTATAGGGTTTAATTTTTTTCTGTTCTACTAATACTTTTATACCTCTAATGAAAAACTCTTCAGCAATAATAAATAGACAAGGTGAAAGGGGATCACCCTGCCTAAGACCATTCTTAGATCTAAAATATCCTGAGGTAATACCATTAGTTATAACAGAGAATGAAGTATTTTCTATAGACTTCCTTATCAAACTAATAACTAAATCATTAAAACCAAAGGCAGACATAACTTCATGTATAAACCTAAACTCAAGATTATCAAATGTTTTTGACATATCAAGACTCAAAATAATGTTATCACCTCTAACTTTCCTATTTAAGTCTTTTACTAATTCCTGAACTATCAATATATTTTCCTGTATCATCCTATTCTCAACATATGCACCCTGTTCCTCAGAAATAATAAAAGGTAATAGCTTAGCAATTCTATTTTGTATCAGTTTAGATATTAATACATTAAATACAGAGAAAAGACTGATTGGTCTGAATTGAGACCAGAATTTAGGAGATGTTACTTTAGGTATTAAACAGATCAAAGTTGAGAACATTCCTTTAGGTATATCAGAACTTATAAAGTATTCTTTAACAGCTTTCATTAAGTCAAACTTAACTATAGACCAACAAGCAAGGTAAAACCTGGAGTTGAAACCATCAACTCCAGGAGCACTGTTTTTGTTAAGAGACTTAATTATATCATACAACTCTTCAAAATTTGGTTCTTTCAGTATACTGTTATTATTATGTTCTGTTAAAATACTTGGTATAACACTTCTAACAGTACTCAAATCATGCATTAGAGAAGGCTTATTCAGTAAGTTTTTAAAGTGATCTACAGTAGAGAGCCCTATCAACTTTTCCTCTTCTATCCAAATATTATTATCAAAAATTCCATTGATTCTGTTTTTAACTTTCTTTTCCTAATATAATTATGAAAAGTTGAGGAATTATTATCACCTTCGACTGTCCAGTTTGCATAACTTTTTTGACACCAATAGATTTCTTCTTTTTCAAGCAAAGTTAACAGAGTAGCATTCAGTTCTTTGAGTTTCAGTTGGTTTTCATCAGAATTATCTTCTTCAATCATTATTTCAGCAAGTTTTATATCATCTTCAATCTTATTTATATTAACAAATATGTTTCCAAAAGTGTTCTTATTCCAATTCTTTAGATGCTTTTTTAATCTCTTAAGTTTAGACCAAAATATATACATATTAGAAGAGTCATTTAAAGGTATAGACCAATTGTTTTCTACTGTTTTCATAAATTCATCATGCTTTAACCACATATTTTGAAATCTAAAGGACGTTTTCTGAAAATTAGTTTGCTTAGAGATAGATATTAATAGAGGCGAATGGTCAGAACAAGTTCTGGCCAAATGCTCAACCCTAGTCAGATTAAAAGTGTCTCTCCAAACTTCATTATACAAGCATCTATCTAGCCTTTTCCACTTTCGTTTATTAGTCCATGTAAAATTTGATCCTATATAGCCAGGGTCTTCTAATTTACAATCAAAGATCATTATATTAAACTCATCTAAACTTCTAGTATGCAAATTATTACAAGATTTTTGTTCATTAATATTAGATATAGAATTAAAATCACCTACAACTAGCCAAGGTAACATAGTAACAGATATAGTTCTAAGTTGATTCCATAGAGTAAGTCTATGACTAATATTACATATAGCATATACCACAGTAAGCAAGACAGTCTCACTATATGCAGAATGACTAATTCTAACACTTAGAAGTTGTTCAAAGTTATCTATATGTTCAATTACAAAGCCATTCCTCCATAGGATCCATATTTTATTACTTGTATTAACTTGAATAGATTCAAAATCTAATTTGGTACAAATTTATATGCTTCTATCTACTGCTACCATAGGTTCTTGCAGAGCTAAAACACTAATAAGATGCTTTTTAGTCAAATTTTTAATCCTTCTAATAGTTTTAATATTACCTATTCCTCTTGCATTCCAATTTAGCATTTTTAAAGTCATATTAATAGTTATTTTGAGGGTCCAATAGGTCCTTTAGGGTTACTAGTTTTAATAGCAAGCTTGTTCCTAGAAGATCTTCTAAGCAAGTTATTTAAAGAAGGCTTAATTTTCCTCTGCATAGGTGAAACAGGTAAACTTAAATTTCCATCCAACTTTTTTCCTTTATTGGGGGAAAGGCTTAATCTTTTACTATTAGAAACAGATTCACATAACTCATCTAAATCCTCTTCTAATAATGCATTAAAAGGGTTATTTTTAACCATAGACTCAACAACATTCTCAATATTCTTATTTGTAACAACTACAGGTTTCAATTGCTTAAATGTAATTAAATTGTTATCAACAAAAACAACATCTTGAGAATCAGTCAAATTTATGTTATTATCAACAGATACTACATGTTTACATGCTTGTCTAACTTCAACATTTTCAACAACACAACTAATGTCATCATTCAGAACCATACAAGTTTTTCCTAAATGCCTAGATTGATTATCCATAATACCAGATGCAACATTTAACAAGCAAGATTCCTCAGCATTGATATTAGATGCAATACTCAAAGATTTATCAGACTCAATGCATGTAATATGATTATCTTTATCAAATGTTCCAAATTGCAAAGATTTATCAGTCATAACAACAGATGCAACATTCAAATTATCAGTCATAACATCAGATACATCATTCAAAGATTTATTGGATTCAATACATGCAATTTGATTATCTTTATCAGATACATTCAAAGATACATTCTCTTTTATACATGTAGACTGATTGACTCTATCAAAAGTTCCAAATTGCAAAGATATATCAGTCCTAACATCAGATGCAACATTCAAATTATCAGTCATGATATCAGATACATCATTTAAAGGTTTATCAGATTTATCAGATGCATTTTCTTTTATACATGTAGACTGACTATTCACATATTCAGTAACATCAACATGCAAAGATTCATCAATATATTCAGACACACATGCAATCTGATTAACATTATTAGAATTCTCAACATGTTCATGGTTTTTTGTAGTGTTATGAAGTGCATTTTTTGTAACATTATCAATATCACTATTGATTATAACATTATTAGGTTTGACATTCATACTTTGTGAAGTTCCATTCATATCTGATAGTACACTGTTAACAGCTTCTTTATTACTTATAGGTTTAGGAATCCAGATGTTATTGTTCTTTTTATCCTTTGTTTTTATTACAAGTTTTTTTAAATTCTGTTCTTTCTTAAATTCTAAGTCTTCAGATTTACATGCATTATCCTTATGTCCTAAATGTCTGCATTTTCTACAATAACCAGGCATGTTTCTATAGACTACATCCTGCCAATACCCATCCTTATCCCCAAAACTAACCCATATTTTCTGAGGAAGGACACTAGATACATCTAAGACCGTCCAGACTTCACATTTATTATAACTAGCCCTATTCTTGCTAGGCAACCAAGAATCTAAAGGAACTCCTACTGCTCTAGCTAGGTTTTCAATAGTGTCTATATTATACATGAACTCAGGCAGTTTGGGGAAAGAAACCCAAACAGGAGTCAAAGGCGACTCCCGTTTGGGATTAAAATCAGGACACCACTTCAAAATCCTAAACATATATTGACCCATAGATCTAACATTTTGTTTCCGAAAACTTTTTACATCTTTCATATTCTCAAACTCAATAAATACATGCCTAAAATCCCATTTGTACATACTGTAATTACCAATCAATTTTAAAGAATCTATATACGACCTAAACTCAGGTGCAGTAGGACATCCATAAGAAAATTTAGCTATTAATGTATAAGTAGATGAGGAGTTAAGAAAAAACTTATCTTTCTCGCAAAATCTTACATATGTGTATCCATCCTCTGCTCCTATTTCGACATTGCTGTGCTTGAAGCCTCCAGTAGATCCAGCAAGGATTGGCAGTGACTCCTTTCCCACCTTCACCGCTTCTGCGTACGATCTTCGTTGTTGAGCTGGTTGCTCAGAAATCTCCATTTTTCCTTTGCAAGAATCACTAGTCAGAGACTCATTTCTTTCGAAAACGGGGTTTTCGAAGAAACGAGCCTCTGTTATTAGGTTATTTGGGTGTAGATTTTTGCAAGAATTTGTGTTTGGGGTGTTGTTTTGTAGATCTAAAAGCTCTCGTTCTTCATGATGAAGAACATATCTAGATTTGGGTGGTCGATTTTCTTCCGTGGTGACTAGATTTGGCTAGATCTGAGAAGATAATGGTAGAGAGAGGCTGTCGAGTGGCTAGATTGTGTGGAGGCTAGATCTGAGGAGTAGGGTTACTGAGATTGTGTGGTTGAGAATGGCTTCTCAATTTACCGGGCTTGGCCCAAGGCCGGAAATTCAAGATTTCCCTTTAGGTTTCTTGGAGGCCTAAAGGGATCATCCCCTTAAAAAATAAAATAAATTTAAACATTACTATTTCAAATTAGAAAATATATGTTTTTATTTTTATGTTATTTTATTTTTTAACCAAATCTGCTACCTACCATTAAATTCAAAAAAGAAAGTAGGTTACAATTGGGCACAATCTGATACCGTTGATAACTTACCGTTATAAGACGCAAGCTTTCAAACTTGTAGGAGAAAATATTCGTTGTACCGAGTTCTCTGAATAAATAAATAATTTTTTTTAATGAAACATCAAAGCATATGGACTTATTACAAGCTAAGAAATAATAGTAGAGGAGGGAAATAAAAACTTGATATTTTTTCACTCCTGCCTTGAATTCTTCTCCAAGAAGAACTTTAGTAGGAAATTCAGACTCTAGACCACCAAATTGACTCCAACACTGATCATCTCCTCCAACACTCTAAAACACCTATAAAAAACATTGTTAAGATTGATCCCACTTTTTACCCAGCTTCACGAGTCTTTATCTCTATTTCAACTCTTCATTGGATCTTCAACAGGCAGCTTGACTTAATCAATCATCATAAATGTTGTTGATATAACCTAGATTGAGACTTTCAAGAAATACAATAGCTCGCAAAGGGTTTGGAGCCGATGAATGATTGAAATCAGTGTTCTTCCTCATCTGCAGAGTATTCTTTTGCAACTCAATATGCAGCGTTGTTTTGTTTTCTAAAGACATGATTTATCGACATTGAAGAAGTAATAAGCTTCCGACAGTATTATACAAGGGCATCCAAGAACCATATCGATCTTCATCTGCATATTAAGTATACTAGAATGCCTGAGTCAATTTCAATGTCAAGGTTTGTGATATTTAGGGCTTTAAATATAAATAAACCATCCACGAGAGCTCTAGTTTCGACGATTATTGCTGAGTTTTTTCCGTATATTCTGCCAAAACCGTGAAGAATGGTTCCATCACGGTTTCTTACCACACCACCACCCCTGCTTCTCCAGAGAACAGAGATGCCCCATCAATATTTAATTTCTATCGATTAAGCTTTAGAGCGGTCCATTTCAGGGAGATAAGAATTATCATCTTAGTATGAAGAATATTACAGCCCAGTTGATTTGCGAATCTGATATCCTTACCCCAGTAGCGTCTTTTGAGAAGGTTTGCATTGTTCATAACGGTTATAATACAAATCACATGGTCAATCAGAGAGTTTATTGTAGTATTTATATCCTGATGCTTCTTGTGATTCCTTGCTTTCCAGATTGCCCAAACAATGATTGCGGGAATAATAGATCTTATGCTGCAAACTTTATTTGAGGAACAGTACCATGTGCGAATAAGGTGATGTAGAGTCATGTTCCCAGTAACATTTATTCCTAAAATGGCACTGAAATGATTCCACACAGTCCATGCCTGCTGACAATGAACCATGACATGTTTAGAGCTTTCTTCATTGTGACAGAACTGGCATTTTGAGGTTAATTGGAAGTTTTTCTTTGCAGATTGACTTCAGAAGGGAACCAATTCAGTAATGCTCTCCACAGAAAGAAAGATAGTTTCTTGCGCGTTACAGGATTTCAAGTCTTCATGTACAGGTTTGATTCATTTCCTTGATTCCTTATTGCATTCCATGTCAATTTTGAGTTGAATTTCCCATCAGAGAGTTATAACCCACTTAATACTATCAGGATTGTTGTTAAGCTTGAGCTTAAGGATATTGGATACAATAGGGCTTCTGACAGTAGTGTTTAACTTGTTAGTGTCCCAGTTGTCATTAACCCAGAATTGACTTATCTTTGTACTCTCATACCAAATTCTGTTATCAGTTGCATTTAAGTAGATAATGGGTCTTTCAGTACACCACATGTCTAACCAAAAGTCAATCTTCCCACACCCAGGTATCCAGAAGATAAATTTATCAGCTTTGTCTCTAATTCCAGAGATTTTAGACCAAACTTTAGACCTTCTATTTGGAATGGGAGTAGCAATAGAGTGATGACCTTTACAGTATGTAGAAATCATTAGCTTAGACAAGAGAGTTTTATTAGTTCTAAGGATGAACCATAGCTTGTACGAGTATGTATCATGCATTGTTTCCAGCTTCTTGACATTCATTCCCCCCCCTCAGCATAAGGTTTACAGATCTTGCTCCACGAAGACCAATTGATTTCTTTAACTTCAATCTTGTTGCACCAAAGAAATTTATTGTATAAGTTTTCAATCCTCCTTATTACAGATTTAGGAAGTAACGTGTTCTGAATATGATAGAGAGGTAGCGTCGACAAGACTGATTGGATTAATACAAGTCTTCCACCAAAGGATAAAGTGCAACCATCCCATTCGATTATAATGTCTCTGATATTTGAAACCAAGCCATCAAAGTGACTTAATATTTTTGTGTTACTTATCATTATTCCCAAGTACTTGAAAGGCATAAAGCTATGCTTTATTCCCAAGATCCTTTCATTAATATTAATCCTGTGAGTTTTCATACTTTCAACAACTATTAACTTTGATTTTTCTTTGTTTATAACTTGCCCCGAGATGCTCTGGTATTGTGAAAGAAACTCTAATACTTTTTAAATAAATGCAACTGATCCATTGCAAAAGATTGTGAGGTCATTAACAAAGGCCAAGAAAGGTATGACCTGATTCCCTTTTGTTTTGTAGCTGACAGAACTGCTAACTTCATTGATCATCTTAAGGCCCCTTATTAAGAACTCCTCAGCAAGTATGAATAGACTAGGGGATAAGGGATCCCTTGTCTCAGACCCTGATTAGACTTGAAGAAACCTTTAGTGATACCATTAATAATCAAAGAAAAATGATTGTTTCTAATATTATTATTCATCAGCTCAATAAAGTGAGAATTGAACTAAAAAGTTTTAAGAATGTTCTGAATGAACCTGTGAGACAGCCTATCAAAGGCTTTCTCCATGTCAATTTTCAAAATCAGATTGATTTCCCTTGTTTTGAGATTGAGATCATAGCATAATTCCTTCATAATACTGAAGCATGAAAATATAATAAAACAAGAATTAGAAAAGGCAAAATGATCCATGGGATTGAAAGTGGTTTGGACACCTCATTAAAACCTTCCTGAGCCACCAGGTTAGAAAAGAGTGGGTCATTGGATATTTACATAAGAAAAGTAAAAAATATATATATAGATTTTTTACAATTATTCTAGATAAAGTATTAAGTGATCAACATTTCATGGTGCCAAAAATTATTGTTTTCTTGATCTGCCAACCGATAGGTTCCAAGTTTAATTTTTTCAATAACAAAATATGAGCCTTTCCAATTGAAAGCTAACTTCTCTAACCATTTATCCTTAGAGTGTTGAATAACAATTCTCAAAACTTTATCTCCACTTTAAGTTCTCTCATTCGGAACCGAGACGCATACCGACTTCTCACGAGGGTCTGATAATATAGAGATCTTAGATGTGCCCTTGTTATTTTTTATTCAATCATATCTAACTCAGTTCTCTTGTCTATATCATTATCTTTTTCAGAGTAATTTTCAATTAAAAAAAACAGGAGAGTAAACTCAGTTGGGGTTACTACATCCATCCCACAACACTTTTTGTAAATAACCTGTTCATTTTTTACGACCATTTCTAAAACATTTCTCAAGCCATTGAGGATGGTTATGTTGAAAACTTCTACTTACCCATTGTCTTGTAGATAGAAAGATGATGAAAAAATGTTGAATTCCTCAGGAAGTATATAATGCTTCCATGTTCTTATTTTCAAATTGAGGGCCTTTATGTGTCGTAATGGTTCTTAGGATTCCAAACCTAAAACATATATTAGACATGATAAGCATAATAACTGATTTGAATGCAATTCTAGGGAGAGGTTCTATTTTCACCCATTTTAAAAAATAATCAACCACCAAAATAGTGGTTTGACGGCCTCCATATGCCATGGGCAGAGGTCCAACCAAAATGAGCCTCCATCTATCGAAAGTTCACGCCTCAAATTTAAATTCTAGTTGTACAACTGACATGTGGGATGCGTTCGTAATTTGTTGATATAGATCACACATTTAGATTAATTCTTTAGCATCTGCTAGGATAGAAGGCCAATAGTACCCTGCCAGTAAAACCCAAATAGTTAAAGTCTAATTGCCACAATGGACAGATCATTCCTCATGTATAATTCAAATAATATCATTTGCGATTCATTAATTAATAAGATTCATAATAATGGTCAACTAAGAGATTTCTTATATAGTATATCCGCAAAGAATATGAAACCATATGCGTTTAACCTTAGCCTTTTTGCCATTGCGTTAACAATCGGCAGAAGACCTTTACTGATAATTACATTGAACTGATCTCATATGTCCAATCGTTATCTGTCGTGGTTGAGATTTGTAAATCTTATTTGGTGTTTGATCTAAATCCAGAGCCTGTTATTATCGAGGGATATTCTTGTATTAGAATCCATGGATATCGTTCGGTATATGCAATGACAGCTATGGAATCAATCATCCAATTTTCATCATGTGGAATGTGTTCGTACTTGGTGTGCTTAAAGAAAACTACTGTCTCTCTCAATGCCTTTAGGTATTTAACTAAATGATATTTTCTTTCTTCGGACTGCCCAAAGGCATGATTGATTTGAAATTGTAAATCACTTTTTAGATTAAGTTTTTTAACACCACAAATTTGTGCAAGTATTAATCATGTTAATTTTTCCTCATACTCTGCTTCGTTATCTGATGTTCTAAAACCATAGTGTATTTCTTGATACAATGAACGTCCAAAAGAAGATATCAGGTAACTCTTGCTCCAGAATCTGACACAATTGAACCCCATATGTTTGAACTACCCATTCACTCATAAGTTTATCATTATCTTACGCATGCTCCGGTCATTTGAAATGGAATTCAACCAAATAATATGCTATAACTCGTGCCTTAATTATTGTTCAAGGAGTAAATTTAATATCATAATCTCCCAATTCCATTAACCACTTCATATCCGACATTTCTAGTCTTTGTAACACATTTTGAGTGGAAAGAAAACTCGAACGGTAATTAAATGAGCTTTGAAATATGGCTTCATCTTCCAAGATGGAACTACTAGCGTTAACGCCAACTTTTGTAGGTTTAACTATATTGTCTCTGAATATAACAATATTTTACTTAAATAATAATTAGAGCACGGGTAGCCTTCAACTTCTCTAACCAAGACCACACTTATTGCGTAATCGGATACTGCCAAGTAGATAAAAAAATTCGCGCAATTAGCTTGGTTAATGTCTCCGAGGAAGATAAATGTTCTTTAAAGGCTTCATCACACTTCGCAGTTCAATCAGATTCTTTCGCGTTTCTTAAAACCTGGAAAAACGGTACACACTTATCTAATACCTCGATATAAATTTATTCAAACTAGCCAACCTTCGAGTCAGTATCTATACTTCTTTGAGGGATCTTGGAGAAAACATGAAAATTAATGAAGTTGTACTGGATCAACTGAATGTCCTTTTAACCGAAAATATATCCCAAGAATTTTTTGGACCGCACCCCAAATGTACACTTTTTAGGCTTTCTTCATATCAAAGAAATAATCCTCATCCTCCATAATTTTTATAAACATATCATCAATGTAAACCTCAAATTCAAATCTGATTAGAAAAAGCTTTATTTACCAAATATTAATAAATGTCCTCAACATTTTCAGACCAAATTATATAACTTCGTAACAATAAAGGACCCTTCTTGTTATGAACGTGGTATTGTCTCGGTCCTTCAGATCCATTTGTATCCGATTATACCCTGAAAACGCATCCATGAATGATAACAACTTATTACAAGAATTTGAGTCTAATAGTTAATCAGTTCTAGGATTAGGAGACGGATCCTTCGGACCAGCCCAATTTAGGTATGTGAAGTCAATACACATATGCCACTTATCATTTTTTTTCACGAGTACTAGGGTTGTTGTCCATAAATATTATTGAGATTCTCTAATATACCCTACTTCTGTTAACTGATCTATCTATGAAACAACGATTTCATATTATTTAGTACAAAAAGCTCTTCATTTTTGTTAACTGATCTATCTCTGCAACAATGACTTCAGATTATTCTGTACACAAATCTCTTCATTTTTTTTATATTAGTGCTTACATTGAGCCACATTACTAGCTTATGACAAACAGTTCTTATAGAGACACCCATTACATCTTTGGTATACCAAGCAAATATGTGAAAATTTTCAAATAAAAAGGATAATAATTGTTCCTTTATAACTAGTGGTAATTGTGTTCCCATTCTTACAATTTTGTCTATTCAATATAACTTAATATCTTCATCAGGTATTACCGAACCGGGAGTCTCCCTCGGATCATCTACCTAGCTTGACTCCAAAGTGAACTCAAATAATTGTTACTCTTTTTTAGTTTCCGCGTTCTGTAGTATCTTAGGAGCCAATACTGTAACATAACACTATATAGCAACTCTCTGTCTACTGCATACAACCCCAACTTGACCCCCTAACAATATATTTCAAACACTGATAAAACGTGCATCCTCGATAACTAAAACCTACCAAAGATATCATTGTACGAAGTTGATCCATGGACGACTATAAAGAGTACCATTAATATATTTTTTAAGGGTTTTTTTCCGAGAAGATCTCCACCTTCAAATTCCTCAATTATATTTACAGCACTTCATATGGACCCTACTATTGTTCTATTTGATTGAAGCATAATTCGAGGGTTTATCATTTGTTTTTAGGTATATAAAAACACAATATTTGCTGAACTACATGTATAAATTAAAAATCCTTCAAATTTCAGCTTCCTCAACCGATGCCTCGATCACCATAATATCCTCATGTGGCACATCAACGAATATGGGCAGATATTTTATTTTTAATTGGGTTGTCAAACTCATAATATGAATATTTCATAAGAAACCTTAGGGTGTTGGCATTGTATCCCCGCCATATATTCTTAATTAATTCAAAAATTCACACAAGTCTATAACTCCTATCTTCAGAGGCTCATTTATCATTTATCATTTATGATATTGCCTCGGTTAGGACTATGGTCAACAATAATCTATATTGAATTCATTATATGGCCCAGTGACAAACATAGTATTTTTCTGTTTGGATAGCTTATATAATTTTATTTTGGACAACAGTTTGACCAACAATTAGAGCTTGTAATCTATTCCCCGACTATACTTAAAAAAATATAGTCAACTTTCCATTTTCAATTAAAGTTTGAGTCTCTTTTTTAAGATAAATAAAATCCTTTATAATATGGCCCACGTGATTATGATATCTACAAAACTGAGTATTTTAATTTTCTCTCAGAGTTTAAATGAGTGGTAGCCTTCTAAATGATCAGGTCGAACCCATTGATGGAGGCCACACTCTCTGTCAGTTCTGTAAAATGATCAGGTCAAACCCATTGATTCCGTATGGATCTATATTGTTGAACTTATGGATGGTTGTTTACCCTAGGGTGTGGTAGATTTTGATTAGACCTTCGGGCGAGAACTGGTGGTCGTTTGTGGATGTTGTTGTTGAGAATCCGAGGCATTATTTTGTGGAATCTATCTCTGTGGATACGAAAAATTTACTTTCTTAATTTCTTCTAACTTACTTTTTATCTCAGCCTGTGACAAAAAAAATCCCAAAGGATATTTATTTTTACTTGGTGATATTGTCAGCTAGTTCTCCGGAAAGAATCCCTTGCGTGAAAGAGCTATAGCCACTTGTTCGAAAAAATTCTTCTAAACAATTTTGAGTTTATACAAAGCAATTAGTATAATCCTTTAAAATCTCTCTAATAACTGGTGATACTAAATTATTGTGTCTGTACTTCTTTGTATTTCTTTGCTTTCCACAAATTCCCTTTGGAAAGTCATCGAGAACATATCAAAACTTTTAATAAATCTTTGCGGAAGCTTATTATACCATTTCAAAGCGCTATCTTTGAAGGTCTGCAAAATATCTAGGCGTAACAACTTATCATCACCGTCAAAATTCATCATGAAGTTCTTGAAATGTTCAATGTGGTTATCCAGATCTGTGCTTCTATCGAATTTTTTCATTTTTGATATATTGAACCATCTAGGCGGATGACCAAAAATAATCTCTCCATAAAGAGAAGACAGCCTCTAATTATGTCTATGACTAAACTGGTGATCCTTATTAACTGTTGCAAAAATACATTTTTTGGACTGTATACCAAATTAATCATTCACTTGATAGTCAACACGGTGATTTCACGAACCTCTAATATTTCCCTTAATTGTTTTTTTTTCTTTACTTCTTTAATGTATTTGTTGATCCGAGGAGGCATGTTGTTTACTCGACCTCTGATGTCGATTGGAATGTTTCTTTGAATGAGGCTTATCACCATGACTTCTTTTCGTTTTACGAAGGTAATCGCTATTCGGAGAGGATAAATATTTCTCAGACTCAGGCATTGAATCTTTATTAGAATCCTGAAGAACTATAACAATTCGTGGTCTTATGTTCCCTTTTCGAGGAATGCTGAATTTTAAGTGATTGATCTCTTTGATACTTTTCTGGATTGTGATGAGCGCCTGAGTCTACAGTTTGTTCATCAGAGCTTTATTTTCTTTTGGTTATTAGACTTCCGATCGGATTTTACCCGGAGTGGTTAGTATTGATGCTTTTTGAGATCGTAATACCTCAATATCCTCTCGAAAGTGGTCATATTATTTCTACATAAGAGTTCGTACTTATTTTTTTTATCCATATGCGGTAGTTTACCACATCCTTCTTTGATTAGGACTCATTCGATCACATGAACAAGATCCACATGTATTTTAAAATCCATTCTTTGATATATTCTGAAGACAAACTCAGACACCTAAGGTTTTGGATATCGTTATCCGAGTACTTCAACAGACTCTTACTGTGGTCGCCACTGATAGCGTCAAATTTTTTAGATAATATATAAGTAATGACAGAAGAAGCAATTAATCATTGGATGGCTATAAAGATAATTGAGTTGCTTATGATATATTTTTTAAAAAGGCTCTAGGAGGTTAGGTGAAAAGTAGAATTGTTTTTCCAGATCTAATTAAAGGCTCTCAAGGCCTATTTATAGCAACATTTAATCCTAAAGGGCCTAATGGGCCAAAAAGTCCATGGGCCTACTTTGCTAACCGAAGCTAATTTACACCTATGGACCATTATTATATTAAATACCTATAATTATTACATTTTATTACATTAATTTACATAAAATGAATTTCAGTTCAATAACCCATTTGTTTGATTTGCCCATTGGATAATTCAGTCCTCATCACTATCAACCGTTGAAAAATCATGATAGTTGTTAAAACTAGAGTTATTGTAAAATGCGAAAATACTTATATGAGTCATTTTGAAATAACAAAGTATTTTTTTTCTATATGAAAGCCTAATGAAAGTGTAAACAAAATTAAAACCAAAACATTTAGAATAATACCATAACTAATTAAAGCCCGCTTCTATCTTTTTTGTAGTTATTGCCACAATTTTGATGATTTATATACTTTTATCAAACCAAATAATTAATCACCTAATAAAAAATTATTAACAAGTTTAAGTATTGATATGATAAAATAGTGGGAGGATGAAAATTTATATTTATATCAAAAGTTTGGAATTAGACCTTTTTTTAACTATGTAAGTAAACATTTGTTTAGTTGGATGCGAAATTACGTTATAACAGATTGCGTAATTATGTTTTAATTGGTTGTGAAGTAACAACTTTTGTTGCGTAAATAGACATCTGTTATGAAATTATAAAATTGTAATTGGGTTGTAAAATATTTTTTGAATTGGTTGCGGAATTATGTTATAAATGGTTACACTTGTGAAAATAAGCAATAAAATAAAATTTCTACTCGAAAAAATATAGTTTAGAAACATATAAATTTTACAAAAAAAACATAGTTAAGAAATAAATAAAATATTTTATGTTTTTCTGTTTGATGCAAGATCTTCTTTTGTTTGACACAAAATGTCATTTTGAATGGGTTTTATAATAGAATTGATTTTCCTTTATCAGGTTTTCAACATGATTTTTAAGACTAGGATTACTATATTCATTGATTTTTTGTTTGCAGTTCTTCAATTCGTTTAATGGCGTATTCGTCTATATATATATATATATATATATATATATATATATATATATATATATATATATATCTTTAGACGACAAAATAAAGAAAAAATTAAAAGTTTGTCAAACCGTGGTATCTGGTTGAGTAATTATATGCAACCGTATTATGAAAACACATTTTCATATCGGCTAACGTGGTTGCGTAATTGTGAGTAACCTGAGTGCGTACTTTTGTGAGTAAGTTGAGTGCGAATGTAGCTTTTAGTTCCAAAAAAAAATGAAGTTACCTATTACAGTTCATGTGCATTCTTTTATTTTTTTTGTTATCTGAGATGTATTTTTAATTCTTGATGTGGAGGAAACTAATATTTTTACCATTTTTATCTACATTATGAAGATAAAATACATGTAAACTAGTATTGAAACTAACTATTATTTTTGGCTGCGTCACGTACAACTCAGTTGTAAAAAAGGAAAAAAAATCATCCATAACTTTTAAACAAGTTCACAAATCGTTCCTAGGTTACTAATTATTTTTTGTTGTGTAAAAAGGTATATAAATCATCAAAACTAAATACAAACAATTTTTAACTCAAGCTTATTATTACGAACACGTCAATTGTAAAACTAAAGACGAAATAGATAATTTTAGCGTGAAAACCTAATTTAGTAGTTGTTTTGTGCTGAAATTTTTCAAAATTCACTAAATATTTGTCAAATTGTGGTTGAGTGATTATGTGCAATCGTATTGTGAAAATACATTTTTAGATGGATTTACATGGTTTCGTAATTGTGAATAACCTGATTGCGTAATTGTGAGTAACTTGGGTACGAATTTAATTTCTGGTTGCGAAAAAAAGAAAAAAAGTTACATGTTGTAATAGATTCTTCAAATCGTTAAATTATTCAATGAGTATTTTTTATTTTTTTTGTTATCTTGATATGTATTTGTAATTCCTGATTTGGAGGATACTGATTTTTTTATTATTTTTTATCTACATTACAAAGTTAAAATACATGTAAATTAGTATTCAAACTAACTATTATTTTTGGTTGCGTAAATATGTACAACTCAGTTGTGAAAAAAAATCATCCAAAACCTTTAAACGGTGGCACAACCAGTTCATAGGTTACTAATTATCTTTTGTTGTGTAAAAAGTTATAGAAATCATCAAAACTAAACACGAACATATTTTAAGTGTGACTTATAGTTACGAACACATCAATTGAAAAATTAAAGACGGAATAGAGTAATTTCGCCGTGAAACCCTGATTTAGTAGTTGCTTCGTGCCAAAATTCTTCACTGAAATTTGTTGCAAGAATTTGTAATTTGAGAGATCTTAGGGTTTTAATTTTAGAGAGAGAGGGAGAGAGAGCTGCGAGGTGAGGAAAAATATGTGAGGTCTTGAGTTTTATGTTTTTCTACCTGAAGAATATCTTTGGTATATTTTATGTAGCAGATTATTTTCGGTAAACTTAAATATGATCATTGTTATTGGTAGTTTTAATCTTTCTCGGATTGTTATTGATAACTTTACCCTTAGTGTAACATACAAAAACTATGATTTAACTAATGAATACCAAAAATGGACTGGCTGATTGTTTTGAGCAGGTAGTTATCGCTTCTCTAAGATATGGTTTAATGTTAGGTAATTTGGCTGCTTCTATTACTCGATAGAAAGCAATGACTTGGGGAGGAATACCGAACCAGGTCGGAAAGAAAATCACAATGGAAGAAACCAAGAGATCAAGATTACTTCGTTATCATGAATATGTTCCCAGAGCTTCTGGCCCACAAGACAATACCAAGTCTCAAGCTACGGTCAACAATCGTCCTAAGGAATCATGGCAAGGATCTCATCGGCCTAGACAAATCTTAACAGAACTTGTCCCAAGGATCATTTTTTCTGTACCCCAGATAGATCAGTTGGTGGATTCTACGTCTGGAAATAAGTTATTATCCTTCATGGATGCTTTTGTCGGGTATAATCAAATACAGATGATTTTGAACGATCGGGATCACACTACATTCATCACTGATATGGGGATCCATTGTTACGAAGTAATGCCTTTTGGCCTGAAGAATGCTTGAGTTACTTACCAGTGATTGGTTAATAAGGCATTTTCCAACCAAATTAGAAAAAAGGTAGACGTTTATATTGATGACATGATGGTTAAAAGCCCCAGAGAGGAGGATCACATCTCCGATCTCCAATCAATGTTTTCTAACATGGAAGCCATCAGCCTAAAATTAAATCTTGAAAATGTAGTTTTGGTGTCCAATCCGGTAATTTTTTTGGCTACATCATAAGTGAAAAAAGGGATCCACGCTGACAGACCAATCGAAGGCTCTGTTGGCCATGGATCCTCCTCAGACTACTAAAGAAGTTCAGATATTGACTAGAATATTAGCAGCATTAAATAGGTTTATTTCAAGGTTATCCATTTAGCGTACCCAGTTTTTCCAAGTCTTGAGAAATGCAAAAGACTTCAATTGGTCTCCAATTTGTGATCAAGCATTCCTCAAAATCAAGCGACACCTATCTTCACCCAAAACTTTAGTCAAACCTATCGTTGGAGAAAGACTTTATATGTATCTAACAATGTCGGATTATGCTGTGAGTGAAGTATTAATATGAGAAGTTGATAACTATCCCCGTCTTGTTGACTACATTGAAAAAATATTGTTGGAAGATGAGAAAATATACCTAAATATAGAAAAACAAGCTTTGGCATTAGTAATAGTGGCCAGAAAGATGAGACAATATTTTCAACTGCACTCAATCACAGTTCAAACCTCTTTTCCCTGAAGAATGTGTTACAAAAATCAAATATATCGGGTCAAATGACTAAGTGTTCAGTTGAGCTCGGGGATTATTATATTGACTTTGCACCTCGAAATGCAATCGAAGCTCAAGTTGTGACTGATTTTTATTTTGAATTTCATTCCAAAAGACCTAATGAGGAAGTTCGAGTCAGTAAGCCTAAGAAGGAATGAGTGGTTCAAACTGATGGTAGATCTAGTACAATGAGATGGGTGATGAGATTTGCCTAATTTCCCCCTTTGGGGATTCAATGTACCAAGAAATACGTTTTAGTTTTAGAGCATCCAACAATGAATCAGAATAAGAGGCAGCAATAGCCGGGATAAGATTGGATCAGATATCTGGTGCCAAAAGCATGCTTCACAATTAATCATTCATCAAGCACAGGGACAATCTGAAACCAAGAAAGATCATTTGGTAAAATACTTAAAGGTGTTTAAAGAAGTCTCAATCAGTTTTAAACAAGTTAAGTATGAACATATGTCAAGATCAAAAAATTTACTGGTTGATTCTCTAGCCACTATAGCCTACTCCGAAGTGTACCATTGGATCGTTATACAAAAATGTACTTACATAGTCACAAGTCCTGAAATGGAGGTTGAGATGGAAGAGAACTTTCAGGTATCTTCCATAGCTTTTCAAGATTGGTTTTAAGATGGGTTCTTTATAAAAAAAATATGTTCAGCAAACCTTTGTTGCGTTGTCTCGGATTCGACAAGTCCCAAACTATTTTATCAGAACTACATGATGGGGAAGGATTAGAACATTTTGGCTACAAGGATTTAACTAGAAGGGTCTTATTGGCAGGGTATTATTGCCTTCTCTTATAACAGATTCTAAAGACTTGATCAAAAGATGCGACCCTTGTCAAATGTATGGAAATGTGATCAATGTACCAGCAGTTCTGATGGGTACCGTATCTGAAGCGGTAGCTTTTGATAGACGGGGACTCAATTTAGTTGGGCCGCTTTTGATGGCTTCTAGGGGATATCGTACTATCATCTCGGAAATCGATTATTGTTCCAAGTGGGTAAAAGCTGCACCACTAACCGGGACAACTTCCAAAGTTATGATAAAATTTATTATTTCCAACATCTGTTGTAGGTTTGGCATTCTCAAACGAATTACTATAGACATTAGTCCTCAATTCGAGAATAAAGACACTGAGGTATTTTGTACATCGAGAAGAATTCATCATTGTTTCTCTTATCCTTTTCATCCTCAAGTCAATGGACAAGTTTAGGTAGCAAATTAAACAATTATAATAGGTCCGAAGAAGAACTTAGAGGGTGCATCAGGGAAATGACCAAATTATTTACAAGAAGTACTATAGGCTTACAAAACTAATCCTCACACAGCTACTCAAGAATCTTCATTTACTTTAGTTTATGGAATGAATACAATTGAACCAATAGAAGCTACTTTTCCATCTTTCAAGGTTCAAAATTATTCTGAAGAGAATAATAGAATTGCAGTATGGGCTCAATTGGATCTGAGTGAGGAAAGAAAAATAAAAGCTTATTTGAGAACCGTTCACTATCAAAGTTTGATGAGAAGTAGGTATGCGTCTAAATTTTGAAGAAGAGAGTACGAAGTAAGAGATAAAGTTTTGAGAAAAGTGTTTCTACATACTAAAGAAAATAATTTGGGAAACTAGCCCCGAACTGAGAAATACCATACATTGTCTATGGAAAAATTAAACAAGAAACGTACATGCTACTCGATCAAGAGGATAGTCTTTTAAATCACGCATGGAGTGTTGATCACCTGAGGTCATATCTAGAATAAACTTATATTATAAATAATTACCTTGTTTTAGTTCAATGTAAATATTATGGGGGCATACTCTTTCCTACTCTGGTGGCGCGGGAATGTTTTAATGAGGTGTCCGAATCGTTTTTAATCAACTATCTTTTTTCCTTTAAGAAATATGTTTCGATAAGTTTTATTGACTTTGAATGGATTACCTTCGAATGGTATGATTGGATTATATTATTACCTTCGAATAGTCTGGTGGGATTATTAAATTTCCTTCGAATGAATTATCTTTGAATGGCTGGGATGGGCTAAGTTAAATTGCCTTCGAATGGATTACCTTCGAATGACCTTGTGGGATTATTGAATTGTCTTCGAATGGATTACCTTCGCATAGTTTGCTTAGGCCCACATATATTAAGTTTATATCACTTTCGAATGACCCATTTATTCGAAGTTTTAATTACCTTTGAATAGAGCACATTTAATCATGGTCGGGTTAATAAGGATATAAGATAACATAAAATTACCATGAGTAACTCAAAGCTAAATAAAATCCGATGAAAGAGTTACAAAATGCCTTGTCCAAGCCAAGGACTTCCACAACCTTATTTGATAAAAAAAAACAAAATTCCTTGTACACATCAAGGGCTTACAAAAAATATACATCAAAATATGCTGACATTAGGGATTGTTCCCATCAGTTTTCCCTTATTTTTCTCCCATGGACTCTCAACATCAGAGTGCTCTTCTTCAGAATCATCTTCATCTGATACATCAGAGAGACTAAACTAGTCTGCAAGTGGCAGGTGACGGAAAAAAATTTGATCAACTGGCACATATCCCCACAGATCCTTGAGAGGTAAGATGGGAACCTCTTATGGAACAATAACACAATATCTGATGTTATCGATTCGTCCCTCTCTTCCATAGACTCTATAAAAAAAATCAGCATAAGCATCCTCAGCATTGGCTACCTCTTGAGCAATCTTTGCCTTGAGAGAGGTGATTTCATCGGACAAGTGTTAAATGATAAACTTGTCGAGAGTTTTCTGATATCTTAAAGAAATAATTACCTTAGAAGTGGATGACTGCAAATCTTTGTAGTCAAATTGCAGTTTATCATGATCAGATTTTGTTCGAACCAACTCTTCATTGATAGCCTTTATTTCTTTATCATGATTTTCAACATTGTCATTCTCTGCCTTGACATAATTCTTTAGACTTTGATTCTCATCACGAAGAGAACTGATGCCTTTAACCTGATCCTCCACTAGTTTCTCCACATCAATAATTTTTCTTATATAGCCTAAAAGAACATACCCCAATTCTTCATTTTCCTAAGACACTTTGAAGGAAACCCCATCATATATCACATTATTTGTGTGGCTAGTGGATTCGGGGAAAGCATGTTCGAAGTCTTCAAAATTAAAGTTCCATAAGTCTTCCATTTGATCATCACCTCCAAAAGCTAGCCTATCATCTGTAAGAAGTAATGGAGGAGGAGGAGGATCAAATTCTGCAGTTGTTTGAGGAGGATAATCGATGAGAGTGATTGAAGGAGGAACTTATGGTCGAAGAATAATCTCTGAATCAGCTAAGTTTTCTTCTTCTTCTTCTTCTTCTTCTTCTTCTTCTTCTTTTTTCTCTTGTCGCTACCTTTTTTACTTCTATGTTGTCCTTTTTTATTCTTAGCGCAACAACTTCCAACAAAGTTACATCAATTTCATCACGTGGCCTCTCACTCCCTAGTTTGGTAGCGAATTGTGATAAACTATTCTTCTTCTTCTTCTTCATCTTCTTCTTCTTGTTTTTGTCCCGATGGTTGGGAGCTCTATTCATAACTGGTAGAAATAGTTTACCAAGATTCCTTAGTCCTTCTGAGGATTTTGGCGGATCGGGGATGAGTGGTAAATTTTTTCCATGAAAGTTCACGAATCGTATTTTCCTCCATAGTTAAGCTCTCATAAAATTTCCCAAGATAAAGCAATTGTGAAACTAGTTTGACCACTTCCCATTGGCCCACTTATTCAACTTCATAAAATTTTATTTCCCATCCTCCAAATGTTATGCAAAGAGCTTCGAGAATACTGCAATAAAATGAATCCAGAGTAAGAAATAATACCATCAAACTATGCAATTGAATATATATTTAAATACTTACGTTAGATTTTCCAGTATCTTTTGGGCATGCTGAGATTTATTTTAGAGGTAATCTTTCAACCATTTTCCCAAGCAGCACTGACAAAAAGAAACAGAGTCTTCCAAACTTTATTTGTTTCTATAAGATTATCTACCACCTTATAGTTATTCCCCATATTAAATAGTAAAAGTGGATAGAACCGTTACGACACAAACCAGCCAAAACAGTTAGTTGTTCCATAGACATTTTAATTTTGGATAATACGGAATCTATTATGCTAGTTAACAATGTAAACCAGACATTATGGTTTAATTGACTCAGGCATAACTTCACCCAGTGGAAATATCTCACCCAGTGGAAATATCTCACTATCTCTAGAATAGTGACCCCTCTGTGTTGGGATGACTTAACTTATTGTGGAGTATGAGTGGGAGATGTGGATGATTGCACCGTTGAACTAGGATAAAAAGAAAGACAATGTTTATTATAAGGAAAAAGTACTCTGTAATCTATAGATTGAGCTACAACCACTCTACCTAAAGAAGCAGGTAGCCCAGAAGCAACCCTAGCCTTCTTTTTTCCTTCTTATAACTCAGATAAATTAACCCAACCTCCTTTAGTAAGAGTGGTTATGGCAGTAAACACACAAACCTTAGAAAGGGCCGGGAAACATAATTAACACTTAACGAAATTGAAAGAGAATGAAGAATGTCGTTTAAAAACTTAAGTAAACTGCTTTCTCACTCTAGAAAATTAAAAAATGACTACCTTCATGTTCTCAAATTAGCAACAGTAAAAAAAAAGAAATTTCTTATAAAGGTTGAAAAGCACTTGAATACCCTACTAAGGAATGTGAATCGACAGAGTAGCTATGGGGCTACAAAGGAATGTAATCATTTCTCTCATTTGATTGAGTGTTTTTACCTAGAAGAAAACAAGTATGTGGATCCAATCAAAATTTGACGCATGTCTCTAAAAATAACTGGTCTAAAAGTTGTAACTCTTGGATGGTAACTTTTTTAAAGAAAATTCATCGGACGCGGTTTATATTCGGTTCGAATATGTTTAGCTCTCCCAAAATATTCTGAAAGAGCTAAGGGGGCTAGATGATAGGGTTATATTATTTTAGTGGTCCAAAGATTAAAGTGGTTTTGATTTCTCTTAGAGGTAAGTTCAGACTTATAATAAAAACAATGCCAAGTAAGTTGTGTGTCCACTATAGTAAGTTGAGTGCCTGCTTCACTTAATCTTGGGCCTACAAAGCCCACAAAAATGAACTAAACCATGAACGACCCAATTGGCTAATGTACCCAACATCAATCTATAAATACTCCAAAGTGTCGCATTTAAGAAGGTGGAAACATTGTCTCTTTACACATTAAAAGCAAGCACTTTAATCATCTTTCAATGATTAATACCTAACCATCCAAATTACTCTCAATACCCTTTAATCAGGAATAATCTATATCAATCTATACCAGAAAACATTTATCAACCCATCCATAGAGTATAGTAGATGAAGAATGGACTCTTCTTGATTGACAAGCAAATGGAGTCATCCGATTAATGATATCCCGCAAAATTGATTTCGACGTCTTAAAGAAAACAACTATGGCGGGACTTATGAAGGCTCTCTCCAGTATGTATGAGAAGTCTTTGTAATCTAACAAAGTTTAATTGATGAGGTGTTAATTTAGTTTGCAAATGATAAAATGCACATTTTTAGCTCAACACCTCAATAAACTCAATACAATCAAAACCTATTTGAGTTCAGTCAAAATTGATTTTGATGAAGAAATACGAGCATTGATACTCTTGTCTTCTCTAACAAAAATTTGGAATGCTATTGTCACAATGGTGAGTAGCTCGTTAGGAAGTAATAGGTTAAAATTTAATGATGTTCATGATCTGGTTCTCAATGAAGAGATTTGAAGGAAAAAGTTGGGTGAATCATCAAGATTCTCAGTTTTGCATACAAATTCAATTGGAAGAAATTCAACCAGAGGGAATATACATGGCAGATCAAACTACCGAGGTATGGACGAGAGGGGAATCCAAGGTTTAAAATCCAAAAGTTCCTAGGGGTCGAAAAATATCGATTGTTGGAATTTGTGAAGACTGAGAATCATAGAAATCAGTGCAAAAGAGCACCAAAGGACCATGAAACAAAGATTGAGGCAAATGTCATTTCAGAAGAAGATAATACGCTGATATACTCCGTGGAGAGCAATGAATAGTCTTGGGAGTTAGACCTCTAGAGGATCAATTCATGCTACTTTGAATAAACTCTTCGAGATGTATGTCCTTGTAAACCTTAGAAATGTATATCTTGGTATTGATCGACCTTGTCATATTATTAATAAAGGTGTAGTGAAGATTAAGTTGAATGTGTATATTTGGAAGTTGAAAGATGTCAGAGATATCCCCTGACCTGAGAAAGAACTTAATCTCAGTACCAGTTGGCTAGTGAAGGCTACACTACGATATTTCATGGTGATGATTGGAAAATTTCAAATGATGTAATAACAGTTTCTCGCGGGAACAAAATGGTACTCTTTACAAGACAGTAAAGACGCGTTGTTCAATTGTAATTGCAACAGGAAACAGAAAACCCAATATATGGTGCCAGAGACTTTTCCATGAGTGAGAAAATGATGAAAATTATGCACTCAAGGGGTTAAATACTAGGTCTAAAATCGATGAATATAGACTTGTGCAAAGATTGCATACTTGGAAAACAGAAAAGGTTCAGTTTCAGATAATTAGGAGAACCCCAAAGAAAGAAAGGATAAAGATTGTTCACTCTTGATGTTTGAGGGCCAACAATTATTTCATCTATAAGAGGGAAACACAACTTCGTGATTTTAATTGATGATCATTCTCGAAAGGTATGAGTTTATTTTCTAAAGCATAAATCTGAATTGTTTGTTGTTTTTAGGAGATGAAAATCTATGGTTGAGAATGAGATAGGTCTAAAGATTAAAAGTATCAGAACCGACATTGGTGGTGAATATGATGATACAATATTTAAGAATTTTTTCCATAAGCACGGAATCAAGATGGAGAGAACCGTGCCAGGTACGCCTAAACACAATGGTATTGTCGAACGTATGAACCAAACAATGGCAGAAAGAGCCAGAAACATTCGTATATAGTCAGGTCTACCGAAGTACTTCTGGACAAAAGTATTCAACACATCAGCTTACTTGGTCAACCGAGGTCCAATGATTCTCCTAAAGCATAAAATACACAATGAGGCACGGATTGGTAAAAAGATAATACTATCACATCTAATTTTTTTAGTTGTACGACATACGTTCATATGAGTGATGAAAACATGAACACTCTTGATCCCAAATCAAACAATGCACCCTGATAGGCTATGGCGAACATGAGTTTGGCTACCACATTTGGGATGAGGAAAATATGAAGATGATCTCAGGTAGAGATATGATCTTATGATCTTCAATAAAATAATGATGTACAAAGATAGGCATAAAATGACGCAAACGACTCAGGACCGAGTAGGCCAGTATTTGCAAATATCGAAGATGTCCTTGATAGTTAAGAAACAGAGCCGATCGGATCAAGCTCTCAACAAAAAGAGACAATTGGACAAAGCAATACACAACTGTCTAACACATTGCAGCCGACCATATGAGCTCTTTTTTTGAGAAGATATTCACGACCACATGTTCCCAACATGAGAACTTTGAAACAACATATTGTTGACCGATGGAGGGGCGTTTGAATGATATGAGGAAGCTTTTCAGACTAGTGATGCTAGCAAGTGCGAGCTTGCCATAAAAACTAAGATGGAGTCATCAATCTCAAATCATGTATGTGAACTAGCTGAGTTACCTATGGGTAAGAATGTACATCATAACAAATGGGTGTACTGGGTGAAAAATGATCATGATGGCTCTAAGAGATACAAAGCCCAACTAGTTGTCAAAAGATTCCAACAAAAGGAAGAAATTGATTACACCGGCATTTTTTCTCCGTTATGAATCTCAATACTATTAGATCAGTGTAGAGTATTGTTGTCATTGAAGACCTTTCTCTTGAACCACTAGACGTGAAGACTGCATTTCTCCACAAGGACTTAGATGAGGAGATATACATGTATCAACCGGAGGGTTTCTTAAAAGAAATGAAATAAAAAATGGTATGCAAACTCAAGAAAAGTTTGTATGGTCTAAAACAAGCCCCAAGATAGCGGTACAAGAAATTTGATGGTTTTATGAACAAGGAGAGATACTAGAAATACAATTCTGATCACTGTTGTTATTTCAAAAGATATAAGTTCAGTTATATCATTTTGCTACTCTATGTTGATGATAAGTTAGTAACAAGCTCATATATAGATGATTTGGAATATTGAAGCAACAATTGTAAAAAAAATTGATATGCGAGAGTTTTGTCAAATGAAGAAGATATTTGAAATAAAAATCACAAGAGATAAGAATTAAAGATATTTTCAGTTAGCTCAGTCAAAGTACATCGATCGTATTTTGAAAAGATTTAAAATGAATGATGCCAATTCAGTTAATATACCATTTGCAGGTCACTTTCGTTTATCCAAAGATCAGTCTCCTCAGGCGGAGGAAGAAAAAAATTCATATATAAAGGTTCTTTATGCCTTAGTTATTGGGAGTTTCATGTATGCAATGGTATGTACGAGACTAGACACTGATCACGCACTCTAGGAGTTGTAAGCAGGGTTTATGTCAAACTCGGGAAAATTCATGGGAAATCAGTCAAGTGGATTTTGAAGTACCTACAATATACCACAAGAAAGTGTTTGTACTTTGGTAAGGGTGAGTTAAAGGTATATGGCTACATAGATGCATATTTTTCAGGTGAAGTTGATTGTCAGAAAAATACCACCGATTATGTATTAATTATTGGAACCATATCTATTGGTTGGATGTCAAAGTTACAAAAAAAATCCTTTATCTACTATAGAAGCTGAGTATGTAGCATGACCGAATACATTAAAGAGATGATATGGCTTCAAGGGTTGTTAACCGAGTTGAGATTGAAAAAAAAGAAAACGGTTCTACATAGTGATAGTCGGAATGGAATTCACTTGGCAACGAATTTAACATTTCATTCAAGAACCAAGCATATCAGTCTTCGTTATCATTTCATCAAATATTTATTGGAATATAATATGCTAATAACGGACAAGATTTAAGGAAGCAAAAGTCCACCTGATATGTTGACAAAGACACTAGAAATTGAAAAACTGAAGTTGTGTTTAGCTTCAGTTGGTCTACAAGAGTAACAAGACCAGAAAGATTTGTTTCATAGATCAAGGTGTGAATACAGATTGAAACTTGTCTTCAAGTGGAAGATTGTTAGGGGAAAGGTCTGAAAAAGGTGGGAAATTTCATTATTTCAATTTCTTATAAATGAGTAAGATAAATTGGATGATAATAAATCACAAAGATTTATAAAACCAGAGGAGTGTTAGGCGAGGTGTCTGAAGATGTTTTGAATTCTGCGAGACCATTAAAATAATTTAGTGAGTCATTAATGGCTTATTAATCAAAGTTAGTAACCTTTGTAATCATTTCTTCATCTTTTGTGTGTTAAACTCTATATAAAACCAATAGTTAGGTTTTGTGAGTGTATTAAATAAAAAAGAGTCACAGAGTCATTTCTAATAAAATTGATCTGCAGCAGGTCCGGAGCTGTAGACATAATTTGTTGAACTCGACTAACAATTTGTGATTTTTTGTTTAACAGTTGTTTTGTGTTCTTTCTTATTGATTTTGATTACAAGAATTTTTTTTATTTTTCTCAACATGGAAAACCTATCCCTCATTAACTTCTCTCATGGCCATTCCTCCCAGATTTGTACCACTGTCTGCCTCAGTTACACCTCATATCGTCTGATCGACCGAGGTTTCCATACTTCCAATAAATGGATAATTGGATTTGAAGTAATTATTTGAAGTTATGAGGTCGTGGAATGCCTTTTCCATGTACGCTCTGAGAATTGGGCTAACAAGGTGTAGTAGTAATCAACTTCATAGAAACGTTTGGGTACCCTCTAACAATTTCTATGGAATAAAAAGGCATGATCAAATAGATGCACATCCCTATCAACTCAAAACATTACTTAGTTCCGCCACAACAGAACTAAATCCGCTCCCGCCTCCCAATCTTCCAATTCTCGCTTATGAAAACAACTGTTTCCATTTCTTGTGTGACTTAGGTCAATCGCTTACAACTTTATGTTAATGGTGCATGGATAATTAATAGGAATGGATCGTTGGCGTCACCGTAAAAATGATTAAAGAAGAAGATAATCCATGGGAAAATGAAAGGTTGCTAGTTTGGACTTGATGAGTATGGCAACAAGTAAGTGTCAGGCATTCGTAGTTGTTACTTATATTTTGACATCTAAAAATTATGATCCTCCACGTGGGTTGAGCCTCTACATTCTACGACTATAACTTCTAACAACACGAGATTTCTTTGTCTTATTTTCGTTCTCTTGAACTGATCGATTACTTTTGATATTTCAAGTCGTTCCCTCGGGTGTGACCTCTTACCCCTTCAGTGAATCAAAGTGTCAACTCCTAAAATTAAATGGTCATGGTTATTCGCATATACTCTATAATATCGGTTTGAATCCCTCCAAATGGGCGGCATAAAATTGATCAAACTTGTCGTTCATATTCTAACACAATCTGAGCATAGAAAAGTAGCAATAAATTCCCAACATTTTATTCCTAAAAAATCGAATCCAAACCACCAAAATTTATACAAACCTATTCTATCAACATATCGGTCTGGACATCTCCAACAGTGAAGCATATCGTTATGTCTAGACACCTCGACATAGTGCATAATTCTAATAATAAGAGGTGCGAACTCCCTCTATCTAACTCTAAAACACCAACATAGTCTCACTAGAAATCTGTTTCCAAAAATCCCACTAAGCTAATTAATTAGACTAACATGGTGTATTTTAATTGTCACATACTTTACTCAATAAACATTTGGTATAATTTGAGCTCATTATAGTATAAAACTGAATATTAAAAAAGTAGTTACTTTCAGTTTTTTAAACACATTTCATTTCAAAATTTTATTTTTATATTTTATTTCAAAATTCTCTTTTTTGCAATATTTTTTCAATCTGATCTTACATTATGGTTCAATAATAATGTACACATAATCACCTCATTTAAAACTGAAGTACCGATAACCACCTAAACTTTTTGTTAATCAGTTAATCTTTTATCTATTTTTATCTTTCTTTTTTTTGTTTTTTAAATGTCATATTTTTCAAACTGTAACTCTAAATAATCCGAAAAATCATTGATTTTGTTTTTTAAGACGAAAAAATAATTAATGGATTGTGTTCAGGGTGCGAAAATACATGTAATTTGGTTGCGAAAAAACAATTGTAGTCTAGTAATATAATTATGTGCAAATGTAATCCAAAAAAAAATGGTTGGATAGATGTGGAAAAAACAAAATACAACTTGTTTTTTTTAAATAAGTGTTAAATGGGTATGCAACAATTAATTTTTTTTGTAGTTATGAAAATATATAAATTTGTGTTTAAAAAAATTTATACTTATCTAAAAAATAAATAGTGTTCTGGATGAAAAAATACGCGTAATTTGGTTGCGAAAATACGACAAAAATAATTCACTAAAAATATCACTAATGTATTTTGTTTTGTTTATTTAAAAAGAATAAAAATATATGTTATTAAAATATATTATTAAATCAAAATTTAAAAAATATGATATTTTAAAAATTAAAAATAATTAATTATCAAATATATACTTGTTTTGTGTATTTAGAAGTATTGTTAGATACTTAGGTGTTGGTTTTGGAAAACTAACTCAAAGATTCACATTACCATCTTACCTACAATTATTTCTTGGGTTATCTCGAACAACAAAAACAAAGCCAAGCACAAAGATATTTCTTCCACTCCCAGTTTCGCAATCAACTATATTAAGCAAATCCTCGCTGTCATTGATCATTCTAATCTTTTAAAGCGCAAGCACTGGACCATCGTTGAAGACGCTGTTGTCGATCTGAACTGTTTTAATCATATGAGGAAGCTCCAAATCCCTTCCCTTCCATACTAGACCCCTCCTCAATCGGGCATATTTAAGTTAAATTCTGATGCTTGTTGCTTGGCTTCAGCGGAGTCTAGTGGTGGCATCATCGTGGTGGACAGTGCTGGAAACGTTGTTCATGGTTATGGTAATGTTTATGGTTCTTTGTCTCCTATTAAAGCGGAAGCTGAAGCACTTCATGACGGCCTCTTTGTCTGCAAAATCAACAATCTTTTTAACGTTGACATCAAATCAAATTCTAAATTCCTAATAAACATGATAAATTCAAGGAAGTATCCTCGCTCTCTTACCTCTATCTTAACTAATATTAGAGCTTTGATCTTTTCTACCATGCGTGTGAAACATATCTTTAAAAAGCAAAACCTAGCAGCCGACTGGCTTGTAAGGTGGACTCTTCGTTATAAAATAAAAATTGATTTAAAAAACTTTATAGCTCCCTTTGCTCTCAAAGGCATTATTCATCTTGAAAATGAGAAATTAGGTTACCTTAAAGATCCCTAATCATATACCCATTATTCTACCTAATTCTCCGGTGGAGAAGTTATAGTCTCAATCTTTTACAAATCAACTTAATGTACTGTTGTTTCCGCTTCGAACAGAAATAGTTTGAAAATGAAGAATTTTTCAATCGCAGCGAACCAAAAGGACTAGATGGACGAACCTTCTCTCGCATTCGCGTCCTTTCTATTAAAATCTAAAATCTTTTTTAAAAATTTTAGCCCTTAAAGATTATATTGATATATTGGTGGGATTTTTTTTTTAATTTGTTCTCGATCAATATAACTTTTTCCATATAAATAAATAAAAAAATTATTATCAGATATAATATAAATAGTTATTAGTTGATTCAAATTGAAATTGTTATTTTTATGTTTTAACCTTTTGGGAATGATTATGAATTCATGACAATCTTATATACTTCAACACATTTACCCTACAAATTTTGTCGGGATTATATAACAAAATTATGAAAAGGTAGAATATTACATTATTGAGTTTTCTTATTTTTATTGCCCAATTAAGGATTCGCAGGAATTTTGAGAAACAAGTAAGAAAAATATCATACACAGTTATAGTGGGACCAGCCTAAATTACGAAACAAGGAAAGCGTGTCTCTCTCCACATAATGGTGTCACTGTCTCACTGACTACATAACGACGTAATTGTTTCTGACATATGTTCATCTCAAAGATTTTCCACCGTCGATTTAAAATTAAAGCAATGGTGGGTCTATCACGAGAACCAGGACAACAATGTCTCGTCCGGCTTATGTCGTCTCATGCCTACTTGATATTTGCACGGTGCTCAAACGATTATGTTAAGTAGAGCCATTGTTGCAGTCATGTCATAAGCCATTCTTTATAATTTCATTTCGTGTATAGTCTCTCCTGTATTTTTTTTTTTTCCGGAGGGAACCCGCAGCCGCTACTCAGAGTGCAATGAGTGCGCACAGGGTAAACCCTCAGTCTGACGCGATAGCCTGCAAACCAACGCCAGAAGGTAAACCACACAAGGTGACAGGCTCAGCCGAGAAAGCGTATGTAGAGGGACTCGAACTCGTGACCTTTTGGTCATAAGAATGCCATACTCAACCAACTCGGCTACCCTTTGGGGATATAGTCTCTCATGTATATATATAAGGTGTCGGGTAAAACAAAATCAAGCTCTTCTAATACAAAAGCGCAACGATCCACGAAAGTTAAATACAAATCAGGGATTTTTTTTGCTATAAAAAAACATTAAATATATGAAAAACAATGTTTACAAGTATTTTAGAGTTTACTTTTAAACTGAGTAATATGTGGTATTTGGTGTCGAAGAATTTATATCGGATGTCATAAAAAATCATGTCACCAACGACCGAAGGTGTTTGATTTTGGAATATCCTGATATTGATTTCCTTCTAAATATGGTATATTGCATCACAAAAGGTGATTCTACGATGATGTCATACCCATACCTGTCTGGGAATCCAGGCTGCACCTTCATTGATCCAGTCTTGCCAGCAAGACGCGACAGGGGGCATATTAAGCTTTTGAGTTACGAGGTTTCATGGCTTCTTAGCGTAGTTACCGCTGTTGATAACTTATAATCGGAAGGTATTTTTGGGTAGTTTGGCTATTGAGTATTTAATTTTTAACTAGTGAGTAGAGAGATAAATGAGGTGTATGCTAGTATTTAATATCTCTAGAAAAAGTCCAACCTATTAAATGAGGTTGGTTTTGGTATTTATACTAGTTTTGTAACCCATTGGCCATTTGGGTCAGACTTTGGATCCCGGTCAGGTTTTAAAGTTGGGTACCAAAGATGAGTCAACATTTAGCACACAACTAAGTCATGATCCACTTATGTTTATTGTTCATGAAAAAGTATAGCATGGATAAAGTCTAAACTACCCCTTTAGAGATGGCAAAATGCCACTTCCAAAAATGTCTGACCTTATCAGTAGCCCCTTTTAGATCTTTCGAAAAATATTTTGGAAGAGCTAAATTATCGAACAAAAATAATCCGAATTACCTCTGAGGACCGAAGTGTTCTACTTTTCATAAATGGATTAACCAAAGGTCAGATTTTTTTAAAGGACACGTGTCCTATACTGATTCCACCTCTTAGCCGTTTTTTCTACTTGGTTCTAGCACCTTTCTTTTCAAAAAGTAATTATGGTGTACTTAATAACCCCTAATCATTGTTTGAACGATTTATCTCCCCTAGGTAAATCACTCAAGTATTTTTCACTTCTATTTAACTATGTTTCACTGTTTCATTACCTTTAAACAAGAAAACTTTTTATAGAGAGAAAGTTTTGAAGCAATAATCTCGTTTGAAGTTTTAAGAGTTTTATATGTTCACAGCCAAAATCGCTTTGATTAAAGTAGATTGGCTAAATCTGTCTGATTCGGAGAAAGCAAGAAAGGAAGCAAAAGAAGATGCTGGAATTCCTGCCTCTTCTGGTGGAGTCATCAGCCAAACAACACCGGAGCCGGACAAAAGTCCTCATCTAGAACCTGAAGAATTCGAAAAACTCCTTTCATCCCAACTTTACCCCCATTGGACTGAATCTTCCATTCAACTACCCATAAAGTCATTTTATAAGGGCAAGAAAAATCCAATTGTAAAGAAACCCTCCCATTTCATCACCATCGGCTCTGATACTGAGAATACTACACCCTAAAGAGTCACGCGGCTCTCCCAAGATAGGAGTATCCCTCCCACCTCAAAAAGCACGAGTTCAGAAGCAATAAAAACTTCTACTCAACCTCCGATGGACCCAAGTCCATCACTTCCTCTCAATGAGGCTTCTCAGAGTGGGAAAGAAACTAGTGGTGCTACATTGCCCAAACAACCGCCCACCGTAATGGAAGAGCATATGAAGGATAATGGAGAGGACACTCCATTAGAAAAATTTGGATAGACGAGGACTACATCATATCGTGCTGGTAAAGGAAAAATGGGACGACCAAATAGTGAGTCACTTCCGGAATGCTTGGAAGGGAAAGTTGAGCCCAACTTTCTCAAGGTTAATGTGAGATATTTACTGGCCCTTCAAAGAATTTCTTACGTGTATACTCATACTGCCGAATTAGATCAGATAAGAACCAAATGAGGCTTTGCGAAGTCTGTTAAGGTGAGAATTCCTATCACTCTGGAAACCATTATAGATTGTAAAATTAATGAGGTGGTGGTATACACCTAGGTGTTGAACCGAGGTATTCATTTCCCCTTAGACCCTGAAATAGTTAGATATTTTCACTTAGTCAAACTCTGCCCAAGCCAATTGAGCCCAAACGCTTGGTATACCCTGATAGCCAGCATCATTGCTTCCAGACTGTCAAAAATCTCAATGCCTATGGAGCAGTTCGTTGTTGTGGCTAGTTTGTGCAAAAACCATCAAATCCATTTTTATCACTACAACATGGGAAACAACTACAAAGTGGTGAATTATCTGTTGGAAGTTGAGGGACCATGGAGGAATCAATTCTATTTCATAAGCGGAGCTTGGGAGAATTGGAAGAAGATAAAATATGAGTCAAATCCAAGCAAACTGACTAGATACTGGTAGAGTTCAGGTAGTTGTTGTTTGGATTTTTATTAGTACTTAGATTTTATATTGATATACTGAACTGATAATTGTGTCTCTTTGTAGTTTTTTCAAAAATGTTCTCAGAGCATTTGGAGGCTGCAAAAGATATTTTTGCCAAGCTTCATCAATGGGCATCGGATAATTGGAGGCTAGGTTTACACAACTGTTTCACTTCTGGAAACATGTTGAGGGCTCACATGTGGAATACTACTGGAAGCGGAGATCTCTCTTGGGAACAATTAACCACTCACCTCCATCGGACGTCATCTTAAAAAGAACTGAGGCTAAAGATTGTAAACTCTACTTACCAGCCTGAACCAAAGCTCCCAGCCACCTGGACAAATTGAAGAAGAACAAGAGGAAGAAGAGTACTGAAGTAAACCCATCTCAACAGCTTCCTGAAGCGTCCGATTCAGAAAATCCTAAAGGAATCAATGTCACTTTGTTAGAGGTAGTTGCTGCAACCGTTGGTGAGGCTGTGGGATCGGACCCATCACTCCAACTGAAGAAGAAGGTTCATACAAGGCGCAACAAAGTGGGTGATCGAAAGGCTAGAAAAAAATAAAATAAAAATGCCCAAGGGTCAGAAATCATACTCCGTCCTACAAAAGTTCCTCCCATACTCCCAACTGATATTCCTCCTCCAGAAAAAGTACATGCTGAACCTCCCTCTTTGGCGTTTCCTACAGTTGATCCACATCCTACTGAGGGCGATGGCAACCTTGATGACTTGGATAATATGTATTTTAACGAGTTTGACAAAGATGACTTCGAGCTAACTTTTCCCCACACAACCACCATGATTAACGCTATAATTTACGAAGGAGAGTCTTTCGTAGTATCAAGTGAGCAAGATACTTTGGGGCACACGATCCTGGGCTATATCAGGCCAACCATTGATCTGGAAAGATAAGTCAGGACTCGGGCTAATGACATAGTTTTTCTTGGTACAGAAAATCAAAGCTTAAAGAGTTATTTTTCATCTGGAACAGCAGAAAGTGGAAACTTTAGGTAAAAAGAAAGAGGAACTGAAATCCGAGTTGCAAAAAGTTGAGGCTGCCCAAGAAAATCTTCAGACCAAATATCCAAACTAGAAACTACCACTTCTACCAAGATCAAGTCTTTGAAGGAACAACAAACCACCAATACTAACACTATCAACACCTTATCCGGAGAGAAAGAGAATTTAGTAAAACTTCTTAAAGAGAAGGAAGAATAAAATACCCTTCTAAAGAAGAATCAAGCTCAAGAGATAGCTTTCGGCGATAGAGAAGTATGATTTTGGTGTTGTGGATTCCTTTGAAAAAAGAAATGAATGTATCAAGTTGGATATCATTATGCTATTCCATGAGACCTTTCCAAAGAGAAACTTTGTACCTTTGTGGAAATACGTACCATACGAGGAGATACATTTTCATACCATGCTGGATGGTGATAAACACAGTTATTCTTCATCAAGTGAAAGTGATTTTGATGAAGAAAATGATGAAAGCTCAAGCACTGATGTTAAGAGTCCCAAGAAATACGTAGGTAAGGAAAAAACTCGAAAGAAATGAGCCCTAAGGTTATTGTGTTTACTTTTTATGCTTAAGACTAAAGTCCTTGGATGGCCAAGACATTCTGTTATTTTCTTTCAAGTTTTGCTCTAGGAACCAATGTCCTTGGATGGCCAAGGCATTTTGTTTGATGGTCGATCAGACATATTCCGATCAAAATGTAATGTCAAGTTTTCCCTTCGTATGATTTTTTTATTTTTCTTATGACTAACTTTTAATTACTATTTAATTTCTCCGACTTGTTTAATAAGCATTGAATTCATTCAACCACTTCAACACTATTTCATTTGAAGAATGGAAGTTTTTAATAAATCTGATCACTTCAAATATACTTCATTTGAATGACAAAAATGTTTAATGAATCCGATCACTGCAAATATACTTCATTTAAAGGCTGAGGTACTTAGTAAATCAATTTATCCGATCTTTCCTGCTCACAATAATTTTTTGAAAAAGGCATAAGATACCATTGATTGAAAACCGAACACCTTATTGGAACCTCCCCGCACAAACAGGGTAGGAAAGAGTATGCCCCATAATATTTACATTGAGGTATGACAAAGTAAATATTTACAAGATAGTCTTATTCTAAATATAACCTGAGATGCTCGATGTTCCATGGATTTTTCACAACTTTGCCATCTTTGTTTTGAAGCATATATGTTCGTGGCTTGATTCTTTCACACACCATGTAAGGGCCTTCCCAATTGGGAGCCAACTTCATAAACTATTTCTCCTTGGTGTACAAAAAGACTTTTCTTAATACTTTGTCTCCCAACTGAAAATCTCTTCTCTTTACTTCGGATGCAAATCTACTTCTCATTAAACCTTGATAGTGTGTTGTTCTTAAATATGCCTTCACTCTTCTTTCTTCAATCAAATCCAACTGATTCCTAACTTCCATTTCATTATCCTGTTTCGAATAGTTCTGAATCCTGAATAATGGCAAAGTAGCTTCTATAACTGTAACTGCATCCATCCCATAAACGAGTGCAAAGGGGATTCTTGGGTGGTAGTTCAAGGAGTGGTTCAGTAGGCCCACAATACCTCTTGCAAATAACTCGGCCACTTTCTTGCAACTCCTTCTAGATTATTTTTCAACCCTGTCAAAATTGTTTGATTAACAACTTCAACCTGCCCATTAGCCTGAGGGTAGAAGAAGAGAAACAATGTTGAATTCCTCTAGAAGTGCAAAATCTTCTCTATGTCTTTATTGTCAAATTATGACCCATTGTCTGTGGTGATTCGCTATGAGACTCCAAATCGGCAAAATATGTTGGATAAAGTAAATTTAATGAACACCTTAGAAGTGGTACCAACTAGTGGGGCAACTTCTATCCATTTAGAGAACTAATCAATTGCCACTATTATTGTTTGATAGCCTCCGGATGCCATGGGTAGAGGTCCAACAAAGTCCAAATCTCATTTATCAAAAGGTATGGGTTCAGATATTGACTCCATAGAAACTTATGGTGTATGAATTTCATTCCCATATCTTTGGCAAGGATCACATCTCCTGACCATATCTTTGGCATTTGGCACTATAGTTGGCCAATAATATCATGCTAACAAGAATTTCATGGTTAAGGCCTTATAGCCACAATGTGTTGATCCCTCTCCATCGTGCAATTCAGATAAAACACTTTGGGATTCGTCAAAGTCTAAGCAACGTAAGAGGGGTCTGCTGAAAGATTTTTCATAAAGAACCTCCCCTAAAACCAAGAAACCATGAGCCTTGTACTTGATCTATTTTAGCTAAGATTTTATCAGAAGGTAAAACTTCATCGGAAATAAATTGATGTATCCCATACCTCCAATCTTTGGATTGTATGGCAGATACACTCAAACTTTCTTCAGATTCACCCTCTTCTTCTTGAATTGAACTTATAGAGGGGCATTCTTCCATAAAAATCCATGGGTAGGCCTCAGAATAGACTATGGTGGCTAAAGAATCTGCCATAGTATTATCTGATCTAGGGACATGCTCATACCAGATGCTTTTAAAACATATGACAGCTTTCTTTAGTACTTGCAGATATTTTATCAACTAATCTTTTTTAGTTTCAGATAGCCCTTGAGCTTGATTAATAAGTAACTGGGAGTTACTTACTAACCGGACCCTGTTTGCTCCACATATTTGAGCTAGTCTTAACCTAGCAATGGCTGCTTCATATTCTGATTCGTTATTGGATGCTCTGAAACCAAAACATAACCTAATACATGGTATCACCATAAGGAGCCCCGCATCCCATCGTACTAAACCCACTATATGTTCAAATTAACCACTCTTTTTAGACTTGTTCTCCCGATCTTGTTCGTGAGGCATTCTACTATGAAATTTAACCAAGAAATCAGTTATAGCTTGAGCCTTCATTGCAGTCCGAGGCACAAAATCAATATCATAATTTCCAAGCTCAACTGACCACTTAGTCATTCTTCCTGATACGTGAGCTTTTTGTAGCACATTTTTTAAGAGAAAAGATGTTCAATTCGAAATTGAATGTGCTTAAAAGTATGGCCTCATTTTTATGGCAGCTATTACCAATGCCAAGGCTAATTTTTCTAACTTTAAATACCTATTTTCTGCTTCCCGAAAACTCTTGCTCACGTAATACACCGGACAGGGGTAATTATCCACTTCCCTTACCAGAATGGCACTCACAGCATACTCCGGTACAGCCAAATACATTAAACGTTTTTCCCATTGGATAGGTTTGAATAACATCTTGGGTGAAGAAAATTGTTTTTTTATTTTAAGAAAGGCTTAATCACACTGCAGAGACCAATTGAAATATTTAGCATTCCTCAAAACCCGAAAAAATTGAGCACACTTCTGAGATAAACTTGAAATAAATATGTTCAATGCGGTGCCCCGCCCGGTTAACCTCTAGAATTATTTATACTTCGGAGAGGATCCAAAGCCAACAAAAAGTTTAACTGATCCGGATCGTCCTGTATCCTTTTTTCACTTATGACATACCCAGAAACTTGCCAGATAGGACCCCAAAGATACATTTTCCGGGTTTAACTTTAGGTTGATGGCTTCCAAGTTAGCAAAAGTCTCTTGAAGATCAGATATGTATTTTTCCTCCTCGAGTCTTGTTACCATCATATCATTAATATATACTTCCATCTTTTTGCCAATCTGACTAGCAAATATTTTATTTACTAATCGATGATAAGTAGCCCCAGCGTTCTTCAACACAAATGGCATCACCTTATAGAAATGAAGCCATATGTCCGTGATAAAGGTGGTGTGATCTTGATCCTTTGAATCTACTTTTATCTTATTAAACCACGAAAAGGCATCCATGAAGGTCAACAACTTGTTCTCCGATGTAGAGTCTACCACTGATCTATCCGAGGCACATGAAATAGATCTTTAAGACATGCTCTGTTAAGATCAGTAAAGTCAATACACATGTGCCATTTTCCATTCTTTTTCTTGACTAAAACGGGGTTAGCAGTCCACAATGGGTATTGAGATTAATTTATATGACCCATTTTGGTCAACCTATCCACTTCTTGTACTATGACATCAGATTTTTCTTTGGAAAATGACCTCCTTCTTTGAACTACTTGTTCAGCATTAGATTAGATTGACAATTTGTGGAAAATTACTTCAGAGGGTACCCCAATTACATCATCATTGCACCATGGAAACACATGTAAATTGTCTGACAATAAAGACAATAGCTTTTGTTTCAAATTTATTGGCAATTTAGTATCAATCTTAACACTTTTTCCTTCTGATAGGCGATGTGTTTCAATAGGTATTATAACATTAGGAGCCTCCCTTAGATTATCAACTTCATTCTCATCGATGGAAGGCTCCAGTAACTGCTTTTACTTGTTAACTTTAACTCTCTCTAATGAATTTGATGCAAGAGTTGTTACATAATATTCTCTAGCTACCTTCTGACGGCTTTAGACAACACCAACCTGAGCACCCACAATATATTTTAAACATTGATGGACAATAGAGGCCACAACATGCATCTTGGAAAGCCAAGATCTTCCAAAGATAACATTGTAAGATGTTTGGCAGTCAACCACAACAAACAATACCTTCATTATCTTCTTTTAAGGTCCTCTATACAATAAAACTTCTTCTCCAAACTCACCAATGACATCGGCCAAACTCCTTGTAAATCCCAGAATAGTTCTGTTTGATCTTTGATTAAACTATGGGTTTTTTATCGGCCTATAGGTATTCAGAAATAACATGTTTGCTAAACTACCACTATCAATCAAGATTCGACGTATATCATTACCCCCGATTGATGTCCCTATCACCACATTATCTTTGTATGGCCTTGCAATATCTCTTAAGTGGTCCTCATCAAAGACTATGAAATGAACTGGGGTTTGGTACAAATGTGTGGACATTCTCCCTTCCAACTGAGTAGTCAAGTTGTTGATATGGATTTTTCTTAAACAACTTGAGGATGTTGTCATGGTGTCTCCCCCAAATATGATTAATGACTCAAAAACATTCACCAGATCGAAAATTGGAGCATATTTATCCACTATCACCCCCACTTGATTCCGATTTGGATCGGAATAAAGTTATTCAGAGTCCACATCAAATCTATTAATAATCACCATAATGTCTTCCTGTCTGGAGGTTCCTGGGACGGTTGAAGAAGTCATTCGAGGAGCATTGGCGTTGGACTGTGCATTATCCGGTCTGCTGCCCCCTAGTTTTTTAACAAAACGCTTAACTTTCCTCTCCCAATAATATTTTTCACTTCTTGTATCAATGTGATATAATAATGCGTGTCATGACCCACATTATTATGATATTTACAAAAAAAAGTACTTTGGTTTCACAAGAGGACTGTAATGGGGCTGGCTTTCTAAAGTGCACATCATTTTTAGTCTTGTCGTAAATTGTAGCTACACTCTCTCCCAGCTCAGCAAAAAAATTTGGTTGAACCCATGAATCTTTTTACGTCTACCTTGTTGGTTTTGATTGAACTAATTCTGCTTGGTCCAATATGGCCCCTGTCTGCTTTCCTTTGACCTCTAACCAGACTGAGTTGTTGTTTGTGGAGTTGATACTATGGTAGTGGATCTGTTCTGACGAGGCACTCTAGATTTCTTAGTTTCTTAAACAGTAATTTTCTTCCCTACTTGATTTGGCAGTCCCCTAAAAGTCATTGTTTTTTTTTCGAGTTACTGACTTAGCCAAATTAACCGCACTTAAGCGTTGTCTTAAAGAGGCTATTACTACTTGTTCAAAAAAATCAGCTAACCCATTTTTTTGTGTTCACAAACCTACTAATATATTGACAAAGACTCATTTGATTCTTGGGAACAATGAATAATCGTATAACCATTCTCTTTAAGTTCCTTGCTCCCAATAAATTGCCTTCCGAATGCAACCTAGAATATATCAAAATTCTTTATAAATCCATGAGGAAGACTATTGTACCATTTGAGGGCACTTCCTTTAAAGGTTTGTGAGAAAGCCATGCACAGTATCTTGTCATCATCGTCAAATTTCATCATAAAATTTATAAATTGCTTAAGATGATTGTCTGGATCTTTGCTTCCATCATACTTTTCCATCTTGTCCGGAGAGTATTTTTGAAGACAAGGGCGACTATCTCCAATTTTGGCTACGGCTAAACACCGTATCTTTATTAGGGGTAGCTAAAATACTTGGTTTGGATTGAAAGGCAAATTGATCAATCAACAAACGTTCAATGTGTTGATCAGCTGAACCCTTTAGTTTGCCCTGATACTTTTTGATTCTGCCATGTCTATCCATTTTCCTTGAATGCTTCTTGGTCAGCCTTAATTTCTTCTTTAGTCGGCCTTCATCATTGCTATATGAGAATGATTCTTCAAGCTCTGAATCATTAGATGAACTATTAGAAGACTTCGATGCAGAGCTGACAGCTCGTTTAGACCGATGCATTTTCTTAGAACTGACATGAGTCTTGATGGATTTCTCATTTTCATCAGGATTATCAGTAGGATGAAGCTTGAATGCATTGGACTTCTCTTTTATTCCTTTTTTCATCTTGTTTATGAGCCATTAGAGCCTCAATTTCAGCCCTTAGTTGATCACGTTTATCCTGCAAAGACTATTTTTCATCACCATCGTGATTAACATGAAACACCACAGTGTGCTCATTATTTTCTCTCGCTCCTTCAACCTCTGGAGGTGGAACGTTTTGTACGTTCGGATCCATCCGAACTGGTATTGATTGTAGGTTTTGAATATGGGATTCAGGCACCGTCGCCTCCCACTGTGGTCGTTAATTTGGTGTGGATAATTTATAATCGGAGGGTATTTTTGTGTAGTTTGGCTATTAGGTACTAAAGTTTTAACTAGTAAGTCGAAAGATTAAGGAGGTGTATGCTAGTATTTAGTATCTCTTGAAATGTCCAACATATTAAATGAGGTTGATTGGGGTATTTATACTGGTTTTGTGACCCATGGGCCATTTGGGTCGGACTTTGGATCTAGGTCATGTTTTAAATTCGGGTACCAAAGATGAGTCAGCGTTATGAACACAGCTGAATCATGATCCACTTACGTTTACTGTTCATGAAAAAGTATAGCATAGATAAAGTCCAAACTACCCCTTCAAAGATGGCAAAATGCCACTTCTAAAATTGTCCGACCTTATCAGTTACAACCCGTGAAGATGTGGTCCGTAGATTCAAGATTGTTTCCACACAGGGCATATAAGGGGCTAGTCGGGTATCCCCGAACAATAAGCTTATTTTTTGTGCAATTGGGGATCCACCGGGACAAAGAGAGGGCGAATGGTTATATAGGTGCCACTAATAGTAAAGCTTCTGTTGGTACGATTGGGGATCCAGATGAATTCATCCTCAACATTGGAAGGTGAAGGTCCTTGGATGATTGCGTCTCTAATGTCGGCTAAGTGTTGGATATGTATTCTTTGGCCATAATGAATGGTAGTTGGCCAAATTAATTCCCCGTTACAGATATTATCAGACACAATAATTTTACCATGGAGACAGGCATGTCTAATGATGCTAGGACCATAGTGGTCCACGAAGGAGGTAGGATGTCATACCAAATAGATGTGGATTCTTCGTTACCAATTTTAACTTTGCAAAACGATTCGGCTATAGTTATGAGCTTGAGAATCTTCCTCCAGCTCTAACTTATCAGAGCATTGAAATTAAGGATCCAGATTCTTTTGTTTTTGAGTCTTTCACTTATGATCTACTGAGTCCAGATTGAAGCTAGTTTTTTTGTCAATATGGACCATAAGCTTTTTGAGGATAGTCGTCTGATTCCAGACTTTTACATCTAGAATCCATAGGGCGTCCACCTCAGTTGGCAAGGTGATCTTATCCCAGGATACTTTTTCTCCCGTAATTTTGACTTCATGGCCTCAACAGAGAAATATTATGCAGATTTTGGAGATGTCCTTAAGCACTCTTGCAAGAATAATAAAAAATCAAAGCCCAATAGACCTTGCTAGCGAAAAGGAAAGATTTGATAAACTGGAGCCTTCTAGCGGACGAAAGGTGCTTACAGACCAAGAGTTGATTTTGTTCGTGACATTCTAGAAGAAAGGTCTACAATTATTATAGTTAATACTTGAAGAGATAAGAGGAATGCCGAGAAATTTTATTGGGAGGGTCCCTTCAATGAAGCCTAAAGTAGAAATGATTTCCCTTTTGACTATATCCGTGCTGCTAGAGATAAAAACCTGACTCTTGAGAGGGTTGAACTTTAGACTGGAGAGGGAGGAAAATTCATCGAGTCCTTCTTTTATAAGATCAACAATGGGTTTTTTGGCACGATAAAAGATCACGAGATCAGAACCGAAGCAAAGGTTTATAATCTTTTGCTTGTGGCACTTCCAGTGGTAACCAAATTAAATGTTGCTGCCTTTTTCTTTTAGAGTGTTTGAGAGAATCTGCATAACAATCACAAATAGGTAAAGAGAGAGAGGATCACTTTTTCGTAACCCTTTCTTACCTTTATAAGCCAAGATGTACTTTTGGTTGATACATATGGTATACGAGGGGGACGAAATGCATTGGATAATCCAGTCAATCATTTTGAGAATAAAGTCCATTGTAAATAGGAAATCAAGCACTAGTCTCCATCTGATGTTGTCGAAAGCTTTCATGAGGTCGATCTTCAGAGAACATCTAGGTCAATTTTTATTCATGTTATATCCGTGGAGGAGCTCCTGGAAGAGAATGAAGTTATCCGTGATATTTCTTCCCAAGATGAAAGTAGTCTGAATGAAGTCAATTAATAACGGAAGCGATTTCTTGATTCTAATGGACGCAATTTTGGAGATCACTTTATAAATCATGTTGCTAATAAGGGAAGATTAAAGATATAAGAAAGTTAGGAGTGTTTTATTGAGAAATTATTACTTTTACTTTCTCTCTCTAAAATATTGACTAAGTAATCTGAATAACACATTTAGTCCTTTAGAGCTTTTTTTACTCTGAAACCTCCTCCAAAGATTTCTAGAACGATCATTGGCGCCATCTGTCAGAAACGGTTTGGTACCTAAAATCGTCTTCCAAAACCTATCTAAAATTTTAAAAGAAAAGTGATGGAAATCCGAGGAGATTTAGACATGAATAATGAGTTGGTAATTCGAAAAGAGTTCGAAGAAAACCCTGTTGAAAAAATATGGAAGTCGCTCAACAGCATGATGATCATCACGCTGGTGAAATTTTAGAAGAATCTATGTTGGTAGCTCGCAGGAATGAGTTATTAGAAGAAATCGAAAAGTTAAAATCTGAAAGAGACGCAACGATTGCTTCTAAGAAAATTCAGTCTGAAGTCCGAAGAGAAAATGAGAATGAGCAAGATGAACCAGATCACTATCATCTGATCAGTAAGAAGGACAAGTACCAGAGGCATCATCGTTATTCTCTGAGGAAAATTTTTAAACCAAGGTACATGTATAAAGCATCTGAGTCAAGTGATTATTCACTCTATGACTCTAGTGAATCCTCTTAAAAAAAGAGTATCGTAGAAAGAAGGATATCAGAAAGAAATATTCGAAAAGGTATTGCAAAAAGCATCAATCAAGTCATCGTACTAAATATTTGAAAGGGAAAGACCAGGCTTTCGAGGATCATGTTAAAAACGATAACGCCGTGAATGTTCAAAATCAATCAGGAAGTCAAATTTCGAATATCGCGTAAGTAATCAATACACAGCTCCTTCCGAGGAAGGTCTCTATGTGATGGCTCACGAGAGCCCAAGAGCTAATGTTTACAAAACGGGTCATAATTGGAGGTCTTCTCCTTTGTCTGCACATATACTTTCTGGAAATCTTCCAAAGCATTTTGACATTTCTAAGCTGGAAAAATTAGATGGGACGTAAGATTCTGACTGTCATATTGAACAATTTAAAATTTTCATGATTAATTTTGATGATGATGATAAGTTTTTGTGCAAGACTTTCTCTTAAACTTTTAAATGAGTTGCTTCAAAGTGGTATAATCGAATGTCGCAGGGTTATATAAAAAAACTTTGATATGTTTTGGAATGTTTTCCGTCAGCATTTCGTGGCAAGTAAAAATATTCATGCTAGTGGAGACACCATAATATATTGCAGACAAAAGGTTGAGGAAAGTTTGAAAAATTATACCAACCGTTTTGTTAAGGCAAAAACTGATATGGAGTACTGTAAAGATTTTATGGCTTTAGCATCGTATCAAATGAGGCTTCTCTCCGGAATATTGAAAGACAATGTGGCTGAAAGTCAGGCAATGACATTTGGGGCTCTTCTTGATCAAGTTGAAAAAAGAATATTAGTAGAAGAAACACAGGCATTAGAAATAGGATCTAGTGATCAATTGGATCAGAATTAGTTTCAAAGGTCTCTTGATATGACTCTACTTTCTCAAATTAATGTGCAACCGAAATCAGCGAACCAATATCCTATGAGGCCCAAGGTAAATCAACAAACGTATAGCACACAACAAGTGGCTAGGACAATATCCAACAAGTGGGTCTGACCATAGTACTTTACAGATCTGATTTAGTGTATGGCTACTATATTTAATAAAACTCGTGGTCATGTACAATTTCAAAAACCTTTCCCTATTCAAACTCCAAAGGAAAATAAAAATAGTAGGTTTTGCAAGTATCATGAGGATGTTGGCCATGACGCAAAAGGAGTGTATTGCTTTGAAGAAAGAAATTCAAGCGTTAATTGACCATGGAAAATTGACAGATTTTATGAAGAAGCATTCTCACAAAAATCTGACGGTTAAAGAAAAATCAAAGAAAGAAGAAACTACAGTTTTCACTTTCGAGCAGATTGAATCTTTTGACATTGCGACTGAATACTTAGATCCAAAATAGGGTAGAAATGATATTGGTGGAAGAAATCATCCCAAGAAAAAAGGTTAGTGATTTATGTGCTTATTTCAAATCTTTAGCATTTTTTTGGGGGGGGAGGGGGGGGGGGTGCTGCTATTGCAAGAAATTCGAACAACTCCCGGAAAATGCATATAATAATTTTAACTACTCAGTTAGACGTGGGTGCCTCAGCACATCAACATCGAGTACCCTCTCCAATAATCTGTTTCTAGGACGATGATATGAGAAATATGACAGGCCCACATGAAGATGCGGTAGTAATTGCAGCATGGATAGCTGGTGATCATGTGCAAAGGGTTCTAATTGATACAAGAAATTTTGTCGACATTTTTTTTATGATCACTTATAAGAAAATTGTCTATCCTTCTACTATCCGACGATCTGATAGAACTATTGTGGGGTTTACGGGGGTGACTGCTGAACTGGTTAGAGAATTTGAAAGTGTTGTTGAGTTAGGCCATGGACCTTTTAGAAAAGAGGTTGAAATTTTATTTATTGTCATAGATGCACCAACATCTTATATTACATCAATGTTTAAAATATGTTATGGGGAACGATATTGGAACAATTAGAAGTAGCCAAAAGATGTCTAGAGAATGTTACCAAATTGCTTTATCTTCCAAGCAAATTCGAGGGAATGAGTCAGAAAAAGCATAGTAGTTAGTGGGGACTTCCTCGGAACCAACCCGTCTTGATGATCCTAGAGAGTTCCCCAGTTTGTTGGTTCGTGATGAAAATTATTAGGATCATGTATATCCAGGAGGAAAAGTGTTGAAGATTGGAACAAAGTTGTCTCTAGACTTAAAACAAAGGTTAATTGAATTGTCATCTTTAAAATTGGACATGTTTGCCTGGTTTTCCAAAGACGTAACTGGTGTTCCCTTGGAGGTTATTTGTCATAAGTTGTAATCAAGAACAATATAAGACCAATAATTCAGAAAAGGACACCTTTCTCCAATGAAAAATCTGAGGCGATAGTAGCAGAGGTAGAACGCTTAACTAGAGTTGGACATATTCAAGAGTCTTGTTATCCTTCGTGGGCTGAAATCTGGTTTTGGTAAAAAAGAAGAATGGAAATGGCGAATGTGTGTAAATTTCACAGATTTGAATAGAGCTTGCCCAAAAAATCATTTTCCAATCCCACAGATTGATCAACTGGTAGATTCAACATCAGAGAACCGATTGATTTCTTATATGGACGCTTATACAGGGTATAATCAGATCAAGATGTATCCGAGAGATAAGGAGAACACTTCGTTTATTACTGGAAGGGGTTTGCATTGTTATAAAGTAATGTCGTTTGGGTTGAAAAATGAAAGGGCAACTTATCATCGTTTGGTGAACAAAACCTTTAAGACACAAATTAGGAGAAATGTTGAAGTTTATATCGACGATATGTTGGTTAAAAGTTCGATGGATGAAGACCATTTTGGGAATTTAGAAGAAACTTGTATTAATGTGAAAATGGTAAACTTGAAATTAAACCTAGTAAGCGTGAAAGCGACCGAAGCTGACCCAGTACAGTTAAAATCCCTTACATCTATGCCCCCTCCCCGGAACATTAAGGAAGTCCAAATATTAACGGGAAGGTTGGCAGCACTAAACAAATTTATATATCCATCTTCAGATACATACACTTCTTTTTCCAAGTATTAAGGCATGCAAATTGTTTCGATTGGACAAAATAATGTTTAGAGGCCTTCCACCGGATTAGAGAGTACCTTTCTTCACCGGAAATTCTCACTAAACCTTTTCCAGGATAGAGATTTCTTGTTTACATAGTTGTCTCAGATTATGCTGTAAGTTTTGTGTTAGTTCGAGAAGAAGATAATGTCCCAAAGCCAGTGTATTACATTAGTAAAAGTTTATTAGATGCAGAAAAGTTATATTTTTTAACCTGGAAAAATTGGCTTTTGCATTAGTAATTGCTGCTCAAAAAATGAGGCCATATTTCCAAGCTTATTCTATTACGGTACAAACGTATTTTCCATTTAAAACTATGCTTGAAAGACCTGATATTTTGGGGAGAATGACTAAATGGTTGGTTGAATTAGGGGATTTTGATATCGAGTTCGAACCAAGAAATTCAATCAAAGCTCAAGCCCTGACAGATGTTTTAGTGGAGTTTCATTCTGAGCGGTCGGATATGGATGTTAATGAGGATAATTTTGAAGTTGAATGGATAATTCGAGCGGATTGAGGTTCGAGCACGTTTGGAAATGAGGTTGGGATACAATTGGTTTCTCCAGAAGGAAAAGAAATATTTCAAGCCATTCGATTTGAGTTCAAAACAAGAAATAACGAAGCAGAATATGAAGCAAATTTAGTAGGGTTAAAGCTTGCACAAATTTGTGGAGATAAAAAAATTAAGTTAGTCAGTGATTCACATCTCCTCATTAACCATGCATCTAGACAATCCGATGCTCGAAAGGATCATCTAGTAAAGTACTTGAAAGCGCTAAAAGACCTATCTTTAAGCTTCAAAAAAAATAAGCTACGAACATGTTCGAAGAGAAGAAACCTATGTGGCAGAATCTTTGGCTACTGTTTTATATTCTAAGAAATACATGTGGATTATTACGTTGGAAAATCCATCAATTATTAAAAATTGAGAGCATATAATTAGGATTATTGATGAATACATTCAAGTATCAATTTGTGAAATTGAAGATTGGAGGCAAGACATAATCAAGTTTTTCGAAAGTGATGACTTACCAATTGACAAGTCATTATCTAAAAAATTGTGTTTCAAATCTCATGGGTAAATTATACTTGGGGGAATTTTGTATAAGAAATCTTTTAGTAGACCTTTGCTCCAATGTTTGGGTAAAACTGAATTACAAATGATACTATCAGAGATTCATGATGGAGAAGGGTCTGCACATTCTGGGTATAAATCATTAATTAAAAGCGTATTTTTGGCAGGATATTATTAGCCCACGATATCGTTTGATGCAAGAGAGTTGGTTAAAAATGTGATACATGTTAAAGGTTTGCTAATATAATTCATAAGCCAAGAGTTTCCCTCGAAAGTATATCAGAGGCATCGTCGTTTGATCGATGGGGTATTGATCTTGTGGGTCCTCTTCCAATGTCTTTCGGGGGGGCGACAGATAATAATCGTGGCGGTAGCTTACTTTTCTAAATGGATGGAGGAAGAACCATTAGCGGGGACAAAAGGTAAAGATGTAATCAAATTTATTACTTCGAATATTTGTTGCCATTTTGGGGTCCCAATGAAAATCACTACAGATAATGGGCCTCAATTGGACAACAAAAGTTTGAAGAACTTTTGTAATTCTCGAGGGATACAACAATGTTTTCCACCTCATTTTCACCCACAAGCCAATAGGCAAGTAGAAGTTACTAATCGGACAATTCTTGATGGGTTGAAGAAAAAATTGGAAGGAAAGCCAGGAATGTGGCTTGATTATTTGCAAGAAGTTCTTTGGGTATACCATACAACTCCTCATACATCAACATAAGAATCCGAGTTTGCATTAGTATATATGGCGGATGCTATAGTACCATCTGAAGTTTTTTTTTCCTTCCTATCGAGTCATGCCATATTTCGAGGAGCCTAATGATATAAGCAGAGCAGTGGAGCTGGAGTTTATTAAAGAAAAAAGAAAACAATCGCAAATTAAATTGTTACATTATCAAACCCTGATGAGAAGTAGATACGCCTCCAAAGTAAAACGAAGAGAGTTTAAGGTGGGTGATAAATTGTTAAGGAATATTTTTCTTCACACTAAAGAAAAACACCTCGGAAAGTAAGGGCCTAATTGGAAAAGCCCTTATGAGATAACAAAAAAGTGAAGCCAAAAACGTATCGGATAAATGCCAGATTAGGAAGAAGGCTCAAACATGTTTGGAATATAGAGCATCTTAAATTGTATTTAGAATAAATGTAAAAAATACATGTTACTTTTTGTAAAACATCGGTGACACACTTTTACCTACCCTGATAGACACTAGGAGGTTTTAACGAGGTGCCTCACTAGCCGATTTATATATAATACAAGTTTTTGCCTCAAAAATTCTAATGCTGCACCTAGAGGGTCTTCCAACGGAAGTTGGTCTACAACCATCAAATTTTGGGCCTAGAGGGCTTCCAATGAAAGTTGGTCTATAATTATTAAATTTTGGGCCTAATAGGTCTTCAAACAAAAGTTGGTCTACAACTATTAAATTTTGACGTAAAGGGTCTTTTGACAAAATTTGGGTTATAACTATTAATTTTTTACCTAAAGGATCTTCCGAAGAAAGTCGGGCTACAACTATTAATGTTTTTTGACCTATAAGGTTTTCAAACAAGGTTGGTCTAAGTTATTTGAAGCATTTTCAAAATATAAGAAAAAAACAATACTTCATAAATCAGGAAAATTAGTACAAAAAATGCCTCGAAGTTTAAGAAGACTTATACAAAAAAAATGTCTCAAAGTTTAAGAGGACTTTTACAAAAATGCCTCGAAATTTAAGAGGAATTTTACAATTTTTGACACTGAAGATTCGAAAGAAACACTATCATCGGATTTTCATTCTTCGCTTTCACTTTCACTTTGTGATACCCCATGAGGGTGAAATTTAGCAGGGACATGTCCCTAGAAAATCCCTAAGTAAACATCAGGGTATCATTCATGCATCTCTTAAAATAATGCACACCTGACAGTTGCATCTCTTGAATTCAATTTGTCAATACATTTAACGGCATAATTTTCAGCAGCGTTGTATTTCTCTTTTTCAACATTAGCCGAGACGAGTTGTTTTTCTTTTACCACTCTTTCAAAGTCTTTGAAATATTTGTTAAAACCATCTGATACTCATTTGTTTGATTCCTTGTAAGGTACTATAAGATTGTCTTTAGCTTCGTTTTGTTCTGCGTAAAGATCCATTTCTTCTTGACCGCCTTTTTCGGGGAGCAAGACATAATGTTCAGACGGAACGAGTTTTTTGAAGATCGCATCAGCTTGTTATTCAAGGGTTGAATATTGTTGTTTGAGCTCTTCGAGTTCTGATTAAACCTTGGAGAGTTCAGATTTGTAATGGCTCTTTTGATCCTTGAGATACTGCATTTGTCTCCCAATAGAGACAGAGGAATGGAGAAGTCTCTGAAGACAAAGAGAGAACTCATCTTCTAAAGGAATTTCAAATGAGCTGGATGGGGATCCCTTTTCAAAAGTATTCAGTGGTGAGGAGTTAGCTGGTTGAATATTTTCTTGAAGCTCTTGATAATTCATGTCAGCTAGTGGAATTTGAATGGTTTCAAGCCCAAGGGTCAATTTTTCTGCGGAAGTGTTGACTTGATCATTATTTTTGGTTTCCGAGGAGCCAATATCACTAGAAGCTTCTGGGATGTCTTCGGAGATAGTCTATAATTTTCATTGGCACTTCTTCTTGTGAAAATTCTGAATGGGAAGCTTTTTTCGAGGAGTAGAAGACTTTTTGAGTTTATCAACATTCCCCGCCTTTGAGCTCTTAACTGTACCCGTTTCTTTTTGTACTTTTTCAGAAGCTTCTTCGAGTTCTGAAGGGAAATCTAACTCCTCATCAAAATGAATTTTAGCCTTGTCTCTTGTTGGAAGAAAAAGGATTAAGTCTTTCTTGTCCAGTATGTCTAACACGTCTTGTTACGAGATGGGGGATCATGAGTTCTTCTAATAATAACTTTTCCGATGGATTAAATCTCTACAACTGGATTTTAGAGAGATTTGTTGGGGTAAAACAATGTCGAAATTTATTAAGCCAAACAGACTTGGCCCACAAACCCAGTTCAGAAAAAACATCTTTCGCACGAGTCTTCCACACTCCAATCTTCCTAGAGAAAAAACTCAGTTCACTTTTAAATTATTCTTGAGAGATATATGTTCACAGCCAGAAACGTCTTAGTTAAAGGAGGTTGGTTGAACTTGTCTGAATTAGAGAGAGCAAAGAAAGTAGCGAGTGATAATCGTATTGCTGCCGGTCTCCCTGCTTCTTCAAGCGAGAAAGTAACCAGTCAAACCAGAACGCCGATTAATGGTCATCATCTTCAAGGAACCCTAGAACCAGAAAAATTCCGTTCACAACAAACCTTTCACCTCTCCCATCTGGTTCTTCAGTGCAAGAGTCTCAACACCCTATTCCCAAAGAAAAAGTTGTCTCAAGTGTTAGAAAACCCTCACCATTTATCGTGATGGGCTCAGACACAGAAAAATCACTAGAGAAGATAACTCCTCGTCGGATCACTCGTCAAGCAAAAATGAAATCCACACCAACATCTTCAAAACCCTCCATATCTGATGTAACAAAGGCTGTTCCACAAGCCAAATCCTCCTGAAAGTAGCCTTTACCAGATTTCAGGCCCTCAGAAGTAATAACTGCTCAAACCTCTGAACAACCAGTTGTACAATCGCCAATGAAGGGGCTAGAGCAACTTCCTTAAAAAACAACCGAACAATCTTCCACAGTGATGAAAAAGAACATAAAATATAGCATAGAGGAAGCCCCTTTCGAGAATGAGGCGTCCGGTCAGACAGGGGATACTACCTCAGATTAGAAAGGTAAGATCAAGGTAGGCATGACTCATCTGGACGCTCTTCCGGAGAGTTTAGAGGGCAAGGTAGGCCCTTGTTTCAAGCATGTTAGTGTCAAGTATTTGTTGGCTTTGCAGAATATTAATTACGTCTATACCCACACGAATGAGTTTGGTCAGATCTGAACCAAATGGGGGATCCCGGAGTCTGTAAAAGTGAGGATTCCAATCACTCTGGAGACCCTTATGGACTGCAAGTTGAATGAGATGGTGGTCTACACCGAAGTGCTAAACTGGGGACTTTGGTTCCCCTTAGACCCAGAGATTGTCAGATACTTTCATATGATCAAACTATGTCCCAACCAGCTGAGCCCCAATGCTTGGTATACTCTCCTAGCCTGCATCATTTCGTCCAGGCTATCAAAAATCCCACTCTCCATTGAGCAATTTGCTGCTGTAGCAAGCATGTGTAAGAATCACCAAATCCCCTTCAATCATTACAATATGGTGAATGAATTCAAAGTCGTGGACGACCTGATGGATTCTGAAAAGTCTTGGAGGAAACAATTTCTCTTTGTCAATGAGACTTGGGAGAACGGTAGAAAAATCAAGGCTAACACGAAACCCAACCTCCTGACCTGTAGATGGAAAAACACTGGTAAATTCTTCTCTATTTTCCTGTTCATTTCTTAAGTTCCAATTTTTCTTATTTTGACTAACTGATATTTCTCCCCAATTTTACCGAAGGAGTTCGTGGACCACTTGGAAGAAGGGAAGAAAACTCGTGCGAAGCTTAATGCGTGGGCTTCGGGGAACTGAGGGAACGCCTTCCATAATTGCTTCAAGTCGGGAAATTCGTGAGGTCTCATCTATGGAACACCACAGGCAACAGAGATATTTCATAGGAAGAGCTAAGTACCCCTCCCCCTGCTGATGTGATCCTAAAGAGGACATAAGCTAATGATGCCAAGCTGTACCTGCCTTCCAGGGCCAAAGCCCCAAGAAAAATGAAGAACAAGTCTGACATAAAAACTTTATTCTAAATATAACCTGAGATGCTCAACATTACATGGATGCTTTAAAGCTCTCCCTTCTTTGTCTTGAAGTCTATATGTCCCCAGTTTGATCTTTTCACAGACCACATAAGGGCCTTCCCAGTTCGGGCCAATTTACCGAACTGCTTCTCTTTAGTATGTAAGAAGACTTTCCTTAAAACCTTATCTCCTGTTTGAAAATTTCTTCTTTTGACTTTGGAAGCAAATTTGCTCCTCATCAGACCTTGGTAGTGTGTTGTTCTCAAATGTGCTTTAACTTTTTTTTCCTCTATTAAGTCTAGTTGATTCCTAACTGCTGCATCATTAGCCTGTTCGGAATAGTTATGGACCCTGTGTGATGGTAAAGTATCCTCTATGGGAGTAATTACATCCATCCCATATACCAAGGCAAAAGGAGATTCTTGTGTGGCAGCCCGATGAGCTGTTCGGTAGGCCCACAATACTTCTTGTAAATAGCTTGGCCATTTTCCCGCGGTTCCCCCCAAATTCTTCTTTAATCTGGACAAGATGGTTCTATATGCAATCTTAAATTGTCCATTTTCTTGAGGGTGGAAAGGAGAGGAAAAACAATGTTGAATGCCTCTAGAAGTACAAAAAATTTCCATGTCTTTGTTATCAAACTGTGGCCCATTGTCTACAGTAATTTTCTGGGGAACTCCAAACCTACTGTATATATTGGATATGATGAACTTGATAACAACTTTTGATGTGGTTCCAGCCAAATGAGCTGCCTTTATCCATTTAGATAAAGAGTCAATGGCGACTATGATAGTTCTGCATCCCCCGGATGCCATAGAAAGGGGTCCAACTAAATCCATCCCCCATCTAGCAAAAGTTATTGGCTCAAAAATAGACTCAGTAGGTACTGCTGGCACATGAATTTCATTCCCATACCTTTCACGTGGATCACATTTCTTCACAATCTCTTTAGCATCTGCCATTATAGTTGGCCAATAGTACCCGACCAACAAGACTCTTCGGGTCAATGCCCTGTATCCACAATGTGTTGAGCCTTCCCCATCGTGTTGTTCGGACAAGACAACTTGGGATTCTTCAAACCCCAAAGAAAATAGGAGAGGCTTGCTGAAAGATTTTTTGTAGAGAACTTCTCTTAGTATCAGAAAACCACGAGCTTTGTATTTAATCTTTTTTTCCATTGTTTTATCTCAAGGCAGCGTTCCATCGGAAATGTATTGAAGGAGTGTGCATCTCCAGTCTTTATGTTGGATTACAAGTATACTCATATTTTGTTCATCTTCTTTCTTTTTATTTATCTGTATGGATCGACATTCTTGTATGAGAAACCAAGGGTAGGATTCAGAGTATGTTATAGTTGCTAGAGATTCTGCCAATGTATTCTCTGATCTAGGATTATGCTCATAGCAAATACTTTTGAAATTTGCTGCCACTTCTTTCAAGACGAGCAAGTACTTAACCAGCTGTTCCTTCTTGGCCTTAGACTATCCTTGGGCATGGTGGATGAGCAATTGAAAGTCTCTCATTAGCCGGACTCTCTTAGCTCCACAGAGGAGAGCTAACTTAAGACCGACTATGATTGCCTCGTATTCAGACTCATTGTTAGAGGCCGTGAATCCAAAGCATATAGCTTGATAAATTTTATCACTATATGAAGAGGTTAAGCAGATTCCAGCTCCACAACCCATAGTGTTTGATCCACCATCAACTCGGACCACCCATTCCTTCTTGGAGTTATTTTCTGAATCTTGTCCAGAAGATCTATCGGTATGAAATTCTACCAAGAAGTTAGCCAATGATTGAGCTTTAATAGTCGTTCGAGGGGCGAAATCGATGTCGTAATCACCCAATTTCACTGACCACTTGGTGATTCTGCTTGACACATCTTCCTTTTGAAGAACATTTTTCAACGGAAAAGACGTTCAGACAATAATAGAATGATCTTGAAAATACGACATTATCTTTCTTGTTGCAGTTACTAAAGCCAATGCCAATTTTTCCAACCTAAAATATCTTCTTTCAGCATTCAGCAAACTCTTACTGATGTACTACACCAGACGAGGGTAATTGTCCACTTCCCTTACTAGGACAACACTTATAGCACATTCTGATACAACCATGTATACATAAATCTTTTCTCCTTGAATGGGTTTGAAAAGAGTCTGGGGTGAGGAAAAATGTTTCTTTATATCAATAAAGGCTTGGTCACACTGTGGGGACCAATTGAAGTCTTAAGAATTTTTCAATATTTAGAAAAAAAGGAGCACACTTGTCTGATGAACTTGAAATAAATCTATTCAAAGCAGCTAACCTTTCAGTGAGCCTTTGAACTTCTTTAATATTTCGAGGTGGATCCATCTCCAATAAGGCATTAAGCTGATCTGCATCAGGCTGGATACCTTTCTCGCTTATTATGTAGCCTAGAAATTTCTCAGATCGGACCCCAAACACACATTTCTCTGGATTTAACTTCAAATTCACAGTCTAAGTTGGCAAACGTTTCTTGAAGGTTATTTATATGCAAATCCTCTTCAAGCTTTTAACCATCATGTCATCTATGTATACTTCCATGTTTCTGCAAATCTGATTAGCAAATATTTTGTTCACCAGCCTCTGATAAGTAGCCCCAGCATTTTTCAATCCGAAGGGTATCACCTTGTTACAGTGGAGACCTTTATCTATGATGAAAGTGGTGTGATCTTGATCCTTCATATCTACTTGTATCTGATTATACCCAGAAAAAGCATCCATAAAGGATAACGATTTATTTCCAGATGTAGAATCCACCAATTGATCTATTCGTGGAATATGATAGAGATCCTTAGGACAAACCCCGTTGAGGTCAGTGAGATCAATACACATATACCATGTGCTGTTATTTTTCTTGACTAACACCGGATTGGTAGTCTATAGAGAATATTGGGACTCTTTAATATGTCTCATCTTAGTCAACCGATCAACCTTTTGAACTATCACATCTGCTTTTTCCTTGGAAAAATCTTTTCTTTTTTGTACAATAGGTGCAACATCACTCCGGATAGACAACTTATGTGAAATAACATTTGCTCGTACCCCGGATACATCACTATTTCCCCATGCAAACACATGTTGATTATTCAGCAAAAAAGATAACAATTTCTTCTTCAATTCTGGTGCCAACTTGGAACCAATCTTGATGTTCTTACCCTCTGCAAGGGAATCTATTTCAACTTATTCAATGGGTATTATTACATTGGGAGCCTCCCTGGGGTCATCAATCTCACCTTCCTCAATAGAAGGCTTCAGTAACCTCTAATCTTTATTAATTCGAACTGACCCCAATGTCTTAGGAGCAAGAGCTGTTGCATAGCACTCCTAGCTATCTTCTGACTACTCCGGACAATGCCTACTTATCCCTGAACCGCATAATTTAAACACTGATGGACTGTAGAGGCCACAACATGCATTATGGAAAGCTAAGACCTCCAAAAAATTACAATGTACGATGTGGGGCAATCTACCACAACAAATAGTACGCTTGCCATCTTTTTAAAGGCCCCCTTGCCTAACAACACTTCTTCTTCAAGCTCCCCAATTACATCTGTAGAACTCTTTGTGAAGCCCACGATGGTTCTGTTCAAACATTGAATAACAACCGGATTCTTCATTTGTTTGTAGGAGCTTAAAAATAGGATGTTTGTCGAACTTCCCGAGTCAATCAGAATTCAGCGTGTCTCATTTCCCCCTATATAAGCTCCTATGACCACCGCATCCTCGTGAGGCCCATCAATATCCCTTAAGTCATCTTCATCAAATACTAGAACGGGAATGTGGATTTGTGTTGATGAGAAGACATTCCACCTTCCAACTGGGTAGCCAAATTATGGGCATGCCTCTTTCTTCATAAAGGGGTAGGTGTAGTTACAGTATCTCCTCCGCGGATAGTTAATGATTCGAAGAAGCTGATCAGTCTGGATGCTATCTTAGTTTTTTTGTTATCACCCCCACCTTATTCCGAGTTGGATCTGGATCCAGAGATTCAGAGTCTACATCAAACCTTTCAAGGATCACCATTACACCCTCTTGAGCAGATGTTCTAGAATTGTTCGAAGGACCCATCCGAGGAGCATTGTCGGGTTTGTTTTCACTTTGTCTTTTAACGTACGCCCCCAGTTTTCCCCTCTCAATAAGGTTTTGGACTTCTTATTTCAATGTTATACAGTCCTGAGTATTATGGCCTATATCATTGTGATATTGGCATAAACAGGTGTTCCGGTTTTCCCTGAGGGATTGCAATGCCGTCGTTTTTCAAAAGTGTACTTCATCCTTAGTTTATCATAAATTGTAGCTATATTTTCTCTCAATTCAGCGAACCATTCAGGCTGGACCCAAGGAGCCCTCTTACTTCTAGATTGTTGGCTCTGGGTCTGGTTCTGGTGGGATCGAGTTTGCTTGGACCGGTTAGATCCTTGTCCGGTCTTCTTTCCCGTATAACCGGATTGGTTAGTGGCTGGAGGAGTTGTCGTGGTGGTGGACCTCACCTGACGGTGCACTCTTGTTTTCTTTGTTTCTTCCACATTAATCTATTTTCCCACTTGGTTTAACAAACCACCCCAGGTGATAGCCTTCTTCCGGGTCACAGAATGAGCTAAGTTCCCAGGATTCAATCCATGTTTAAGAGAAGTAATTGCCACTTGCTTAAAGCAATCTACTAGTTTGTTCTTTGTATTCACAAAACGACTTATGTAATCTTTCAAAGACTCGTTTGGTTCTTATACACAGTGGATAATGGTATCCCCATTACCCTTCAGTTCTTTACTCCCAAAAAACTGCCTCCGGAAGGCAACCCAAAGTTTCTAATACATCCCTCAGGCAAGCTGTTGTACCATTTAAGAGCACTCCCCGTAAAATTTTGGGAGAAAGCTCTGTACAAGAGCTTATCATTGTCATCTAAATTCATCATGAAGTTATTGCATTGCTCCAGGTGGTTGTCCGGATCCCGAATTCCATCATATATCTCCATCTTACAACTATCAAACCTTTTAGAAAGGTGTCCGGATAGTATTTTTATAAACAAAGGTGACTGCCTCTAGTCTTTATTGCGACTAAAAACAATATCTTCATTAGGAGTTGCAAAAATACTTGGTTTGGTCTGAAAGGCAAAGGGTTCAATCAACAGGTAATCAACATGATTGTAAGATGACCCTCTGCCCTGGTGCCTTTTGAGCCTACCATGTCGGTCCCTCTTTCTTCATTGCTTTTTGGTTAACTTGATCTTTTTTCTAGATCTCCCCTCATCACTGCTTGAGGCCAAGGATTCTTCAAGCTCTGCCTCATTCGAAGAGCTGCTGGAGGATTCAGATCCAAAACTTTCCACATGCTTAAACCGGTGTGTTTTGTTTGAACTGAGGTGAGTCTTTAGAGATGGATCATTCTCCCCGGGGTTGTCAGTATGATGAAGTATTGACGCTCCAGATTTCTCTTTGATACCTTTCTCGGCTTGTTTTATAGCTCTTAGTGCCTCTATTTCAGCCCTCAGCTAGTCTCGCTCCTCGATGGTATATTCCTTATTTTCTTTCGTAGCTTTCACCTCATGAGGTGAAGTATTTTTCCCATTCCGATCCATCCGAACTATTTTCCTTACTGGTTTTGAATTTAAAATTCAGGCACCGTCGCCTCCCATTGTGGTCGCCACTTGGGTTTGGTTTATTTTGGGCTGAGGGTAGGTTGGTAAAATGTTTCGAAAGTCTATTAATAATTTAGGGTGTTTAGTGTTTAGTGTGGAGAGTAGAGAAATAATTAAGTTGTCTACTAGTATTGAATTCTGATCACCCTCATTAATGAGAGTGGTTTGGGTATTTATACCTTAATTACTGACCCATGGGCTTATCGGGTCAGTTCATGAAACCGGGTCGAATTCAAAGACCCATTACTTTTAAGTTGATTAGCAAACAACTTAGTCAAAAGTTAATACATTTGTCATGTTCGGATTTTTAGTGGTGTGATATGGTCTGAATTACCCCTGTTCGGTTAAGTGAATTTTCTTAATTATGGTGACCAAAATCTCTAAACTCATCACATACCATATAATTTAAGCATTAGTGAATGGTCAAGGCGATGGCATGCATCTGATCCAGCCAGGACCTACCAAAAATTGAATTATCCAAGGTCGAGTTGTCCAACACCATCAAAAAAACTCTGACATTATTCCCTAACTCAACTTTTCCAATGATTACATCTATTTTAGACTTCCATGAAATATCCACATTGACCCTTGTAAAACTAACAATCGTTTTATAGGAGTGCCTTAAAGTATGAGGGTTTCTCATTCGATTATACATACTTCTGAACAAAATGTTTTCCAAACAGTTAGTGTCTACTATAATCCTCCTAATTGCATCAACTAAAATGAATGTATTCATAAAGACGTCATTCTTGTGTCGGCTATAGACACCCTAGACATCTTCAACTTCAAATATAATTGGGGGATATGAAGTTTACCTTTGTTGCAATGATGTTCTTCCTTCAAATTATGCTTTCATACTTCTTGTGTTTTTTTTCAAAACAAATCGGTGATTCCTGAAACAGTGTAACCTCCGATGATACTCAGACGCCCTAAAATTATACTATGATTATCTCCGCCTAAAATGGTTTCGAAAATATGTCTACCAAAATAAGAATCAAAATACTCTCCACCTGAAATAACACCAACCATATGGCGATTTGGATCCATATCTAAATACCCAAATTACTCAGGGTCTCCCCAAAGCCGATGGTAATCATGTTATTATTATTTTTGGGATAGTTACGTAAGTCCCCGAACTATATGCTCTTGATGTCCCCACCCTACTATTGGCACACTTATGAGCTCCTAACTTTTTTTTCTCACATATTGTAACAATTTTTCACTATCGATTAAATTTTGAATCTTCTTACTCACTACTGTACAATGCATCATTAAATTCCAATATAATTGTGAAACTGATAAAACTTGATGCCATACTTCTTCCTTGGTCTTGTAAATGGAGGAGGCGGTCTAATTTTAATATTTCCCATATAAATTGGTCTCTGGCAAGATTTGTTGCCTATACAAAGAAATGGTCATATATTCACAATAATTAGTAAGACCATTTTTTGTTTGCATAAAATGCTTAATGAAATCTCTTAAACTTTCCCAATTCAACTGTTTACATTGCATTATATGGTCATTGTGACATTTTCTTACTTTGATTCTCACAAAATGTGTCTATAAAAGGTCCAAATATGGTAAAAAAAACTATCAAAGTCGGAGTCAACTGATTAAACCAAGTCATATCATTCCCTTTAAAAGTCATCAATAAATATTGATACTGTAATTGGCCATCCCCGAAAAAATATTTGTCATGTTAGTGAACTACTCGATATGATGTTAGGGATCATTGATACCATCATATTTTTCTATCTTTTCGAAATCGAATCTTCGTGGCAGCTCAACTTTTACGATTTATGAGACTAAATATAATATATTCTTATTGTAACCATGGTCGTACAATGTATTGTTTAAACCCTCGTTCGGTGCCTAATATGGATCCACTTGGTATAAAGATTTTATATTGAATTTATTATGTCCTTTAATTTTTTTTCTAAGCATAAAATCTCAAGGAGCGACAATATTTTTTTAACTGTTAGAATTATTTATTAAAAATTAACTTTAGAATTTTCTATTAAAAAATTACCATTTGAATTTTTCGAATAATTTTTTCACGGTTTTTATTCACAAAGTAAAAAAAATATTTTGTTGTATTTTATAAGAAACATAACACCTTAAACATTTAAATAACTAAGTTGATTTAAAAATGTGATTTTATATAGATATTATATTAGTTTCAAAATATTTTTACAACAAAATTATTCTCATTTTTTTATAATATTTTTACTTTTAAAGTTTTTTTACTAGTTATATACATCAAATTTATCGAATATAAATATTTGTTTAGTTATTAATAAATTATTTTACCAGCATGTAAATGTATACACGAAAATGATAATAAAAATAAAAAAGAAAATCATGGTTGGAAATATGAGTACTGCATATTCTGGTTTTATATATAAGTATGAACAATCCGACCTCACTACTAGTATGATATTGTCCGCTTTGAGCCCAAATGCATGCAAGACTTTACTTTTGATCCACCTCCAAAATGCATTATACTAGTTGAGATGAGTTCTTACTTATATATCATTGATCATTTCCATGTCTAACCAATGTGGAACTTTGGTCACACCTAATAAATCATTTTCTCAAGCAAATTTTAGTTTGTTTTCAATTGACTTTCATCCACTCACTCTAATCAGGTTGTGCCAAGGTTCATCTCCTAAGCCATAGAGCTTTACAACGGATCTATATGCTCGCTCTTATCATACCATACTCTTTGTTTCTTAGCGTCACTCCAATCAAGTACCATCTGGATACACTCCAATCAAGCCACACCGTTTATGAGCCATAGACACTCCAAACTAGATCATGGTAATGATATATAGAGCAGATCATTCACCTTAAGCGTGACTCATGGTTCATCATGTTCGACATTAGAGAATTTCACCCACATCGTATTCCATCTAGGCCTGGAGCTTTGATACTAATTTTTGGAAATATGGATACCGCATATTTTGGTTCCGTGTATAAATATGAACAACCCAATCTCACTTTTAATATAATATTATCCGTTTAAGACCTGGAGGCCCGCACGGCTTTGCTTTTGGTCTACTTCCAAAACGCCTCATACTAGTTGAAATATGTTCTTACTTATATACATTGACCTTTCCCATGTCTAACCAACTGTGGACTTTTGTCGCACCTAACATACATGAACAAATTAGTAGTGAATATAATTATTATATTTTACATAGCCCGACTTATTTTCCTTAAAAATTCAAGATATATCCAATTTCTTATATCATTAAATACTTTTATTGCAAGTCCGATCATATTTATTCGATTATACGCTTATATATCTGTTAATATTTATAAGGTTCAATATACTCTATTAGCATTATTGTGATTGATCTCATCCAAATTATTTGAAAATCATTTTTAAACTTGTTAAACCCACAACTAACTAACCTAATACATTAGTGTCATTAAAAAAATCATAAACCTAACATAACATTCCACTATCCTAATTGAGCTATAGTACCTTAACATACAAATTCAAATTCAAGGAATCAAACACAAATATTTTGAATGTTCAGAAAATCTACGACACGACAATGAAAGTAATTTTATGTTAAAGTTAGGAAAATAAAAAATTTGCACAAATCATGTGAAAATGCTTAAAAATTATATGGTTGTGCGATTTCTTAAATATTTTCATACGAACCATGCGAATTTCTTATATATTTTTGCATGGCTCGTGGGAATTTGTATCATGATGAAAATATGATCTTTTTTATAATAAAAAATCACACAAAATGTACGAAATTTTGCACATTGTATGCGAAATACAATATAATTTTAGTTAAATATAGATCAACTAACTATCAAAATTTAACATTTAATAAATCAAATAAAAATAATTTAAAATGTAGCAAGTGATTTTTACAAACTTAAAACTAAAATAGCTCACAATAAAATATATAAAAAAATATATATAAAAATATAATTCATACAACGACATAATTGTGAAATGAAATTATAAAAAAACAAATTCTTAAAATAAATATTTAAAACAAATTATAAAAAAAATATAATTCATACAACGACATAATTGGGAAATCTATATTTTTTAAATAAATATTAAAAATAAATAAATATTAATAATAATAAATTAAAAAAAAAATATACTATAATCATAATAAATCTATAAGGTATTTCTTTTAAAATACTACTAAGAAGTCATTTTTTATCCCTCTTCAAACGCATTATGCCAAAAGTATCATCAAAGATTCTAGGCTCCGGAACAACCTTAAGGTCTCTGATATCATCAACAATAGTCATTGGAACTAATCATCTAATATCAGATCGACAAGACAAGAATCACATCAATCTTCAAAAGATTAACTTCAATAATGTCCTCAACTCGACTGCAAAGAGTCAAAATTCCAATTTCACAATCAGGAACACTTATAATGTCATTCGTACGTTCATCCCAATTATGAGGTGAGCAAGATTAATATAAATTAAGTTTAATGTTCCTCGTCATTCTTTTATTTTTTGGCTCGTAATTCCGGGCAAGCTTTCTACACAAGATAAGTTTCTAAATTGGGGTGTAAATACTATTCTAACCGTGTCTTATGCAACTCGAACTGCGAAACTATTGCTCATATTCTCTATGACTATAGTATTACTAAGAGTTTTGGAACCATGTTACTTCTAAATTAGAGTTCTCGACTAACGTCTCTTGCTGGAAATATTGGATTTGTGATATTATTCTCAAACAGACATTTTGGTGTGGTCATTTACCACGTCTGACGGAAGAAAAATGCAAAAAAAATTAGTTACCCTTTTACCATTATCTCTACGATTTTTTACTGTATTTACTCAAATTTACAGTCTAGATTTCATGACAACAAAATTACATGACCTATATAAATTTTTTAATTTTTTTTAATTTTTATTAATTTATATTTTACAAATCTTTTATCTCTTTATCGACCTCGCTTCATGTCCGTTTTTACCGATGATTTTTTAGATAGATGTTAACCCCGATCTCGACTATTTTATTCTATATTCCATATATTTTCATATATATATAGAGAGAGGCTTTAAATACATGTACGAATTTTATTTCATTTATTTTATTTAATATAAAAAAGTTACCTATTTCTAATTATTAAACTTTACATCAAGTTGGTTATAGTTTCATTACAATAATTGGTCCGTCATCAGTCCCAATACCATTTTTATCGTCACAAGTTCCGTTCGGTCTCTATAAACTCCTGTCTGGTCCGACTGTGCGACAACTAAATTGTTTTTTCTTTTCAACCGATACTACTAGTGTTTTTATCCGAGTGTTGCCATTGCCATTGATGACCCTACTAGACACCTTCACATAAAAAAGCAAATTCATTCATTTGTAAACCGACACGTGTCACTGTACTCTGTCGTCCTTCACCTTTGGTGGTCGCCACTGGCCTTCAAAAACAAACAAGATACCTCTGGTTTGGCCATTGACATTGTTGCAGTGAGATTGGTTAGTTGTTTCTCACTCTTAAATCTTTTTTCTCTTTAGAACTTTTTGTTGAAGTAATGAATTTTGATAAATTTTGAATGATCGAGTACTTTAATGGCTTTGTCATTATATTTTCTATATTTGGAATCAATTATTTAGAAAAGCTATATTGATGTAATTAGTTTTGTTTTGTCAAATGTCTGCTGCTACAAAAGCTTTCAGCTTTTATTCTTACTCTCTACTCTAATCTCCTGAGGTTAGTAATAGTAATAGATCGTACTTAAGAGTTTCCACTTCTTGTTTTTATTTTTCAGTTGCTATAAAGTTGGTGATTTAGAAATCTTGTTCTTATTACAAGACCCTTTATTGTATAGCATAAGTAACTGTGACTGTGAGTAAGCTTTAAGGAAAAAAGCTAGTGTGGTTTTGTAGATGAAATTTGTTTGTAATAAGTGCAAATGGTCACTTTTTGCTATGAATGACTTGTTCGATCTGATTCCAGAGGTAGGATATAAGCAATGGCAACGGCAACGGCAATTGTATCTGGCTTGCAATTAGTTACAAGTACTCAACATGATGGAATTTGTGCCCCAACAAGTCAAGGTTTGGGTCAGATAGGGTTAAGGAGCCAGTACAGTGGGTTAAGATCATTGAAGATGATCAGTACGGGATTATATTACAGGCAAGCAGTGCGACGTAAAGCTTCATGTAAGAATATAATGTGTCAAGACAGGCAAGGTATGAACTTAGTGTTTGTAGGAGCTGAGATCGGTCCGTGGAGCAAAACCGGTGGCCTTGGTGATGTTCTTGGTGGATTGCCTCCTTCAATGGCCGTAAGCTGATAAGTTATAAATATTCGTCAATTTTTTTTATGATTAGTATATTGAAATTGTTACTTATGTGTATAGGCAAGAGGGCACCGTGTTATGACTATATCTCCTCGCTACGACCAATATAAAGATGCATGGGACACTAGCACATCCATTGAGGTTAATGTTTTTTGCGTTATTTGTTTCAGATTAATGTATAGGATTGATTGTTGAGAAGATTTAGTATGCAGATTCCAGTCGGGGACAAGATTGAGACCGTCCGCTTCTTCCACTGCTACAAACGAGGAGTTGATCGTGTATTTGTGGATCACCCAATGTTCCTCGAAAAGGTAAATCTAACTTATATATATGTCTGTGTGTGTTTGTTGTTTGATGTTAACTGAAGTATTTCAGGTTTGGGGCAAAACTGGATCCAAAATCTATGGCCATACTACTGGAGTTGATTATCAAGACAACCAACTACGATTCAGCTTGTTGTGTCAGGTACTCATGCTTTGATATAAACTCATGACTACCAGAACAACTCTGTGTTCATTTAGGAGCCTTTTGTTAGTAGATCCTATGACTAAATCATATTTTTTTAGTATTTTAAGTGCCAACTATACTAATTGCAGGCAGCTCTAAAAGTGCCAAGAGTTTTGAATTTAAACAGTAGCGAGTATTTCTCCGGACCATACGGTAAGGGCGAACCCTGTCAGTAAAGTTTATAAATATTGAATATCGAAATAAGTTTGTCATGTGTTCGGGTTGCAGGAGAGGATGTTGTGTTTATCGCCAATGACTGGCACACTGCTCTACTTCCATGCTACCTTAAATCCATGTACAAGTCACAAGGACTATATAAAAGTGCCAAGGTTGCTTTTTGCATCCACAATATAGCCTATCAAGGAAGATTTTCTGTTGCAGATTTCCCCCTTCTGAATTTACCTGATAAATTCAAGAGTTCGTTCGAGTTCATTGATGGGTATTCGAAGCCTGTAAAGGGCAGGAAAATAAATTGGATGAAAGCTGGAATATTAGAATCGGACAGGGTGGTAACAGTTAGTCCTTCGTATGCACAAGAACTTGTTTCTGGGGTTGAAAGAGGTGTTGAGCTAGACAATGTCATCCGTAAAACCGGAATCACTGGCATTGTCAATGGTATGGATGTTCAAGAGTGGAACCCTGCCACAGACAAGTATCTCGATATCAATTATGATGCCACAACAGTAAGTAATAACAACATCGATTTTACATCTAGTACAATGTACTGAGTTAGGTGACAACAATAATAATGATCATCTTCAATTCCAGGTTGAAGACGCAAAGCCTTTACTGAAGGAAGCTCTTCAAGCAGAAGTAGGATTACCTGTGGACAGAAATATTCCTTTGATTGGGTTTATCGGTAGACTTGAGGAACAGAAGGGATCAGACATTTTAGCAGAAGCCATTCCATTATTCATTCAAGAGAATGTGCAAATAATAATCCTTGGAACTGGGAAGAAGCCACTAGAGAAGCAGATTCAACAGCTAGAAGTAGCATACCCCGAAAAGGCTAGAGGAGTAGCTAAATTCAACGTCCCCTTAGCTCATATGATCACTGCTGGAGCTGACTTCATGTTAGTCCCAAGTAGATTTGAGCCGTGCGGCCTCATTCAGCTGCATGCTATGCGATACGGAACGGTAATATCAGAAATCATTACCCAAAATGATTTAAGCCTTTCTCTATAAGTTCTGTTGTTTACAACACAGGTACCCATCGTCGCATTAACTGGTGGGCTTGAAGACACAGTGAAAGAAGGTTACACCGGATTTCAAATGGAAAAATTCAATGTCGAAGTAAGCATTTTTCTAACCCATGTGCTCGAAGCTATTAAAATAATCTCGAAAAGTAAAATGTTTGTGTTTCAGTGTGAAGTAGTTGATCCAGTTGACGTCACGTCGATAGCAACTACCGTTGAACGAGCTTTAGCTGTTTACGGTACTGCTGCCATGAGTGAAATGATACAGAATGGCATGGCTCAAGACTTTTCATGGAAGGTCAGTGTGTTTACAAAATCAACTATGATATTATATGTGTTAGTATGATCCACGATGTGGTCTGTTTGATCAGGATTGTTTCTCAAGTCTCTTTTACTAAAACATAGGTTCACTATTCATTCTAATGAATTGATAGTTTTTGAACCTACTATTATTTTGGGTCAGGGACCAACAAAGTTGTGGGAAAAATTGCTGCTGGGGCTGGAGGTTGCTGGGAGTGGAGAAGGTATCGAAGGAGAAGAGATCGCTCCTCTCGCAAAGGAAAATGTCGCGACTCCGTAATAAACTATCGCATGTTTTAATTATAACAATTAGTAGTGAACCAGTGTAGTGCTAGTAATCATATCTATATGCAATGTAGTGTTGGTATTCATATTTATAAATCAGTATGCTTCTTTTCTGGAACTGTTTTGGTATCATGATAAATAACCATAGTTTTCCATAATAGCCATACCTTAAATATATCTGGTCTATAGTTTTCTATTAACGTCGCTATAAAGTTGGGAATTATGGGTGGCCATTTTTGAAATTCGGCTAAGTGATACTTCTCACCTTTATACAGCTTTTCGAAATCGAATTTATGACTAGTAAAATAGTAAGGCTACACCGACGTCAGTGATGTTATCTCCAAATTAAGCCAAAAACTTACGTTTTGTTTATTTTCAGGTTTTGCTTAAACATCAAATAACATTTTTTTCTCTCTTTCATTTTCCCAAAATAAAATTGCGATCGGAGTTAAATAAAAAAGAACATAGTAAAATTGTGGATGAAATATTAAATAACATTTTTTTCATTTTTTTTGAAAAATCCTGTTTATTTATGATAAATAAAGTTGAAGGTCGATACAGGCCTGGGTGTGCTTTCGACAAAACTTGGGTGTGCTTTCGACAAAACTTGGGTGTGCTTTACAAATGAACTAAGGCAATCCTGTCAGTTTTCAACGTAATTTCAACCGTACACACATTAAAACTACCGAGACTAACTGATGGCAAAATTAGTTAAATTTTTTTCTTTTATAACGTATACACATTCATATCAAATTTTATACAATTCTTTTTATATTTGTTTTCTGTTTTATTGAACTCTTATATTTGTTGATCTCATTTTAAAACATCTCGTGAATCGGTCCTAATTTTCTATACGAAAAATAATATTTTAGTTTTGTCAAAAAGTCGAAGCGTGAAAGTTTGAATTGGGTAATTATACCTATTGCCAAATTGAGGAGTTCCGTCCCAAACAACTAAACACTAACGTGCGACTTATTAGATAGTTGGTAATAAAATATTTGATACCAAACGATATAACCACCATGCGAAACACCAAAGAAACAAAGCATAAAAATATGCATATGAGAATGGTGTGTCATGCGGTGGTAACATACCACATGGTCGTCCTGGAGCATGTAGGGTTGACTGATAACCTGACGATGATTCGTCAACCGATGACTCTTTTTTGGAGCAAGACATAGATTCTCAAACTATGCTTCGAGAGTTCATAAATGATACAACGCGCGATTATTCCCTTCCTACCTATTGTACAAAGGTTATCACACTGACATGGGTAGAGTAGTTTTTTATTACTTATATTTAAATCATAAGTTAGTAAGTTTGTTCTACTAATATTTATACTTTGTTTTGTTTAATTTGTTATAATGACATTTCAGTTTTCGTCTTTGGACTCATTATTTTCTTTTTATGTTATGAGGTTTTTCAAAACATAAAACTATACGGTAGTTAGTGAATGAGACTCATTTTGGTATGTTGTTTAGTCACCTCACAAAGTTTAATACCAACTAAATTATGACGAAGGTTTTATAGGAAGATTGCATCCAGAAACTTACAATTTTCAGTTTAGTTTAGTAGAGCTAACCATTACGTTTGATGATGTCCATATCAGCATACCTCTTACTAGAATGTAATATATGTTGTTTTGTGCAGCTTGAAAATAAATCGGATATATACTCACTTTTTGATGAGATATCGGGTATCCAAACGTTCACAATTCATATAGAGTCACCATCGAGACTTAGGATTTGGTTAGAAATTGTTACAGGATATGTTTAATATTGACACATATCTTGACGTAAACCCAAATAGATCAGGAGCTTAATTACTCGTAACTATCCGTTTATACCTCATACGTTAATTATTATCTTAACTTTTTGTAGATACTAGTGTTACGTGTGTCAAGTCAGAGTATCTGTTTTTACGAGAGGACTTTAGTGAACTCTATCCATACGTTTGAGAAACTTCCGTATTAGTTTATTTATATATACAAGGTGTAATCGATCCCAAAAAACAAGGATTAGCTCATTCCAATACAAATAAAAACAATATTCTTATAATATTTGGCGTAAGCATTTACTAATTACTTATAATACACACGATTTATCAATTGTATCCATTTGATTATACCAGATTAGATTATTTAGATAAATGAATGTGATGGTATACGATAACAAAGATGGTGAAATTTTAAGAAATAAAGCTCTATGTAATTTTGTTAATCAACAATTTAAGATTAGTTAATGAAATTAATGTGAATTCACATGTGTGGGGGAGATAAGTGTTTGAGATCAATTTTTCTATTTATTGTTGAACTTATTTTATCTTGTATGTTTTACTTATTATTTTTTGGATAGATCTTATTTTATTATGTTCGGATGTTGTAGTTTATGTGTTGTTATTGTTATGTATTTTAGGTTGGACTTTTATGATTATTGATTATTTAATTTTTGTTTTTTGAATAAAATACGCAATTATTAGTTTGTTAGAATCATTATTTTATTTGTTTAAAATTTAGAAGTTATTGTATATTAAATTTTTTATTTATTTTGTAATAATTAACTCTATAAACAATTAGTAACAAATTATAAAAATGATAAACATATTTTTTTACCATAAACCTGCTGGTTTTGAAACCATTTTCACTATAAAATACGATCTTAACTCGTAAAAAATATGCTCTATTGTCAGGTTGAACGTGTTTTTTATTTTATTTTATTTTATAAGACATAGTACAAGTATTCTTTCATTATCTGATAGTGGAGAGATAGACCACCACCGGCCATAACTGTAAATACTACCATTTTTTATTCTATTTTTTTAAAATGTAACCATTTTTAAATAATATTAAAAATTAATGATAATCTATTATTTTAGATAATATAGAAATATTTATAGAAGTTTTAGTTGTAATTGGTTAATGCAATAAAATTTACAAAAACTAACGTGTGATAGATATGTTCGTAATGTTTTCTCGAATGATGGTATCCAATCCATTGTAGATATGTAAAAAAATAAGTAAGGAAAGTAAATTAAGAGGATATATATGGTTTTATATCACTTTATCCAATAGATTTTGGTTTAGTGATACGTCATATAAACACTCTTATGAATATTGAATTTGAACTCAATCTAACTAATAATTTACTGTAAAATTTGTTCGGATATCTTATTATTTAATTAAAATTAAAAATTAATATTGATGATGTGTTTATGATTAAAGATTTTTTTGGTCGAAGAATGTTTGCCTGAGTGAGTTGTTGTAACCAAATTTACAAATTAGGTAGTGATATAAAAAGTGGTGTCGAGGTGTCAAACTTGCATAAGACGAATTCTGATCATAAGAGGTGGAAAATTAAAATAAATTAATTAATTAAGGGAGTATTATGATAGAATAAATTAGGTAAACGACCAGTAAATTGAGGCATAAGTAGTTGTGAATGTGTGTCAATATATTAGAAAACGTGCAAGACTAATAAGAAAGTAATAGACTATTAAATAAAAATGTTTTTTTTAAAAATATATTAGAACCCTCAATAATGAAGCACCATCTATATTTATAGACAATGCCTTGGATCTCGAGCATTTATGGATTTTAGGTTTACTGCATAGGCTTCTATTAGCCTTGTATTATGCATAAAACTTTCTAAAATAGTGTGTTGGCATAAGGCCTTTAAAACTTACAGTTTGCATAAAGATTTATTGGTTTACTTTTTTTCCTAAAGCCCTATCTAATAGGCTCATGCCTGATTGGCTAAACCCTTACAATTAATAACCTTATCAGTATCCTCAGAGTCTTTGCGAGAGGGTGGATGTATGACAACAGTTTTGAGTGTTTCTCCGATAATCAAGTTGTTTATTAATCCCGAATTGTTAAAGTGTATGCTTGAAAATGTTTCATCAAACCTTGTCCGAGATATTTGTGTGGTGGGAGTTATGTCTACCAAACAAGTGACATAACTCTCAAAAGTTGGACATTATTTACAATGATAATTTTTTCAAATCTAATTTTGAAATAAAATTTTCAAGTTCTTAAATCCAAGAATGATTGTGAATCTTACCTATAAGATATCCCATTACCAAAAAAACTGAAAATCTACTCATGTGAGTATAATTTTTCCATTGGAAAAGTAGAGGTTTTTAATTTATAATAAAATTCAAAGGTTTCAATGAGACAAGTATGAGAAAAACAAACTTCACAACTCTCATGAGTCTAACTGATATTGTTGGCAATCTGGTATGGAGTGCTCCACCAGTAGGTTTCGGTAGAGACATTTCTTATGCCCATATACCGCAAAAGATTTATGATCTTGAAACCCAATCGCGCCTCTGGTGAAACATATGTAGATGGATATGTCTATGCTAATGATAAATCAAATAATTAACGAGACCTTCTTATATTACAAGTTTTAGGCTTTGTCGAGACTACAGTCAACATGGATGAGGATATTTATTCCAACGCTACGGCTGAACAGCTCGTCTTTTTCACATGTCTCTTCAATATTGTGTTCGATTTTTGTTCCACTCCTATTTATTGGAACCAATTCGGTTCATCTTAATAAGCCATAATCATATGATGTCAAATGAGTGGACGTTACCCCTAATGTCAATAGTAGTCTCGAGACTGACATGTGAATAACTTAAGATAAAAACATTTCTCGCAATCACCAATAACTACTCAACAAGTAAAAATTCTTACTTTTCATAAGCACTTCACGAATCTTCCTCGATCTAATAAGACATAGAAGAGGTAATTTATATTCATCGTTGGGAACTGGAAAATGGGCAAGAAGCTTGTTAAGTCGATGGTGCATCGGCTCTGGTCATACCAAAGCAAATATTCTCATTTTTGTCTTTCAACTGTTTGTTGACTATTGCAAAAAAGAATGGAGTACTATATTGATTTAATGAATTTGTTTACACTTAAAGTTCTGAAAATAAACTTAAGAGTTAAAAGCGCTAAAATAAAAAGAGCACCAACTTGAAAATTTTCCAAATTGAAGCCAAATTTCTTGAAAATTATTTAGACTACAGAGTCCTTGATTGCTTGGAGAGCTCCCATAGAGGTGAAGACCAATTCTGAAACTCAACAGAACTTTAGACAAGACTTTGAGAAGAATGACGTCATTGATTAATCTCAGAGCTACAAGATGTTATTATATTGTTGATAGATTGTCTTGCGACCAAAATTCTCTAGGATTTGGAAACTTGGAAATGGTGAACCCATTTTGAGATGCTACTTCAGGATGTTCAAGATTGAGAAACTATTCCGAACAGAGATAGTACAGACTCTCATTTCCATATGAACTCGAAACAAGTTTTATAGCTCCTTTGGTTTATGTTTTCTACTTTCTTCCATCTTTATGTGAGAAACTTCATGAGTTATTTTATTATCATTAGTGCATCTTCTACATTTTCAAACTTCATCTAATGTTTGAGTTGCTTCAGCTGGATCAAATCCAAGAAATTTGGACCAGACCTTGAGTAAAGATTACGTCATATATTTAAAGACCTAATACAAGATGCATCTATATTGTTTGATAGACTGTCAAACAACCAAATGAAACATCAAATCATTAATAAGCCCAACAAAATAGAGAATCAATCCTTTGAATGAGGACTATTAATGATTTTAGATTAAATGAATATCATGAATATCAATAATTTCATATCATTTCAACTCTAAGCTCCAAATAAAGAGATATATAATCTAAGTTATCCCTTATTAGTACTCCCGATTCTTGAGGTTGCTCCTGTAACTTATTTTAACATGTAATATCTGGAGGAAACTAGAAAATATTTTCATTTGCTTGTCAGGATATACCTGCAACATTGTTAGTATATGCAAGCATTATATAGATTCCCGATTTAACCCAGGGATCAAATAAACTTACGTTTCAAAGATAATGATAAGGGTATAATACCCATATTGAGATAGAGCACCCCATTCATCACATCATCTTTAGAGGGCTCGGTCAGCAGGAATACCCTCCTTCAGCACCTCATCTTCACGAGCTCAATTAGTAGTAACATCCCCTTCAACACCTCATATTCAGGAGGCTCAGTTAGCAGCAACACCCCATTCAGCACCTCATCTTCAAGTGGCTTGGTCAGCAAGAAAACCCTATTGAGCATCTCATCTTCAGAGGGCTCAGTCAACAGCAATGCCCTATGCATCACCTCGTCTTCAGGTACTTGGTCAGCAGCATCACCCCCCTCAACACCTCATCTTCAAGAGGCTCAGTCAACAGTAACAGGCCCTTTCACCAACTCATCTTCAGGGGGCTCGGTCAGTAGCAGCACTCTTTTCAGCACATCATCTTTAGGGGGCTCGGTTAGTAGCATCACCCCCTTTGGCACCTCATCTTTAGAGGGATAGGTTGGTAGCAACACCCCCTTCAACACCTTATCTTCAAAGGGCTCGGTCAGTATAATCATCTCCTTGAATATCTCACCTTCATGGGGATATGTAAGAAACATCACCCCCTTTAGCATCTCATCTTCAACACCTTATCCGTAGGAACTCTTCCTCAACACCTCATCTTAATTATCTCGTCTTCATAAGGGATATTTATGATGAATAATAAGTTACATAGAAACGATAGAAATATTACTATCCATTTATTATCTCAGATGTGTAACGGATTTGGATAGATAAAGGGTCTATGAGCCTAATATAACTAGGGAAGACTCTCGATAGAAAAATGACGATTCATGAAAAATAGAGTAATATTATTATATTATTTTTTTATGTTCTCTCTATTTTCCTCTCTAAATAATTAGTCTTGTTCTCTCTTTGGAAAAATTATTTTGGTGTTTGATTGAGGTTTTATCTCATCATATGATATAACCCATGCCAATACTTTCAAGCAGAGTAATAGCACTCAGCTGAGTAGGAGCTTGATAGTTATAAAAAACAAGCTTCATTTTAAACTTTATAGTCCACTTTGCTAGCCAATTGACAGCCTTTTATCTTTATACATGTGAGAAATCCCCATAAATAGAGAGATAAGATCCCTTTGGTAGTTTAGGATGAACACAATAGTCCAAATGACATTACCATAAGGTAGTAGTTTGACTAATACTTCACAATCAGTTTCGGTATCAATTTTATATAGACCGAAGGTCTTACAAAATAAAAGGTCATCAAGAAGAGCTCTGCATCTTCCACAATAGGGGTGAGCTTTCCATATAGATTGTTAAGTCCTTGAATTATATCACCCTTATCATTCCTGATGATACCTTCACCACTAGCCTCTCCATTGGGTAAGCATGAATTTATTAGGTATTTTATCCATGTTTTTATCTCTTCTAGTTTCATATATATGCTAAATACCTTATTAGCCATCTTGTTGATTCAAAACCGGTCCTGACCACACCTGAAAACCCTAAAAAACCTGTAGCTAACTAGAGAAGATAAGCTTTTTTAAAGCTTGTCATGATGCACCTACAGTCATGTTAGTGAGTTTGAAGGATATGTAATTTAATATTAAAGATATAGAAATGGTAATTTAGAATAGATAACATTAAGTATCAATCATAATATCTCCTATAATAATACTCAGAGGGTCATAACCTTTCTTTTGAAGACAATTAACATTAAGCTTGAATCAGCTGAAATTGATCCTTGATATGCATGCACGAAGAAAACGCTTCTCTTGAAACATGAAATCATTTCTAATCCCCAAGGAAACAGAGAATCAATCCTTTGAATGAGGACTATCAATGATTTTAGATGAATGAATATAATGAATATTAATTCATATTATTTCAGCTCTAAGCTCCAAATAAAGAGATATCTAATCTGAGTTATCCTTTATTAGTTCTCCCGATTCTTGAGGTCGATCTTATAACTTATTTTAACCTGTAATACCTGAAGGAAACTAGAATTTATTTTTGTTTTCTTGTCAAGATATACCTACAACATTGTTAGTATAAGCAAGCATTATATAGATACCTGATTTAACCCAGGGATCAAATAAACTTAGGTTTCAAAGCTAATGATGAGGGTATAATACCCGGATGGAGATAGAGCACCCCATTCAGCACATTATCTTTAAGGGCCTCAGTCAGCAGGAACACCCTCCCCCTCAGCACCTCATATTCACGAGCTCAATTAGAAACAATATTTCTTTCAACACCTCATCTTCAGGAGGCTCGGTCACTAGCAGCACCATATTCAACACCTTATCTTCAAGTGGCTTGGTCGATAATAAAACCCCTTTTAGTATCTCATCTTCACGAGGCTTGGTCAATAGTAAAGCCCTATGCATCACATCATCTTCAGGGGCTTGGTCAGTAGTATCACCCCTCTTAACACCTCATCTTCAAGAGGCTCAATCAACAGCAACACACCAATTCACCACCTCATCTTCAGAGGGATCGGTCACGAGTAACACTCTTTTCAGCACATCATCTTTACGGGGGATCGGTTAGCAACATCACACCCTTTGGAACCTCATATTTAGAGGGATTGGTTGGCAGCAACACCCCTTTCAGCAACTCATCTTCAAGGGGCTCGGTTAGCATAATCACTTCCTTCAATATCTCACCTTCAGGGGGCTATATCAGCAACATCACCCCCTTTACCATCTCATCTTCAGCATCTTATTTGTAGAACCTATTCCTCAACACCTCATATTTATTTTCTCATCTTCATAAAGGATATTTATGATGAGTAATAAGTTACTAAGAAACTTTAGAAATGTTACTATCAATTTATTATCTGAAATATGTAACGGATATGGATAGATAAAGGGTCCATGAGCCTAATATAACTAAGGAAGACTCTCAATTAGAAAAATGACGATTCACGAAACATACAATAATATTATTATATTGTTTTCCTTTGTGTTCTCTCTATTTTCCTCTCTAAATAATTTAGTCTTGTTCTCTCTTTAAAAAAATATTGTTGGTGTTTGATTGACGTTTTATCTCATCATATAATATAGTTCATGCCAATACTTTCAAGAATAGTAATAGCACTCAACTGAGTAGGAGCTTGATAGTTATAAAAAATAAACTTCAGTTTATACGTTATAGTCCACTTCGTTAGCCAATTGACAACCTTTTTATCTCTATAAATGTGAGAAATCCCCATAAATGAAGAGATAAGATCCCTTTAGTAGTTTGGGATATGCTCAATAGTCCAAGTGCCATTACCATAGGGTAGCAGTTTTGGTGAGGATAATTATCGCCTGAGGGTAGGCTTGTAATTTGGTTGGTGTTTTACAGTAGTATGTGGGCGTTATGTGTTTAGAGTAGAGAGTAGATAGATAATTAAGCTGGCTGGTAGCAGTTAATTCTCCTTACCCACACTTAATGCAGGTGGTTGAGTATTTATACCCTAATGTTTGGGCCCTTATGGGCTTTCGGGTCATGTTTAATGGACCCGGGTCATGTTCAAAGACCCATGAGCTCTTCAGTAAGAGAGCAAGTAGCTTAGTAAAAAGGTGTTTAGGTTTTTTAGTACTTTTGTCATAGTTCGAACAGTCCTATGGTCTGAGTGTTCGAAGTGATCTGTCCGGTCCGGAGGCCTTAGACTGATCTGTCCTCGTCCGGGGAGCATGCAGAATTCGGACTCATCAGGACCCCCTTTTTTAGGTGTTTGTGCAAATACTCTTGCCAAAGACCTGAAAAACAGTCCGACATCAGGGGTAGTTTTAATCCGGACTGGTCTGTCAATTTAGGCTATGGGTTTATCCGGACAGATAAAGCTTCACGAATTCAAAACGGTTTTTGCCAGAGTTCGTGGGACACGTGTCGCTCTCTGATTGGTTGCTTCAGCCGTTTTTTACTTTGAATTTCGAACCCACCTTCTTCGAAAAGTAACCTCTTAATTAAAGGTGGTGACATCAGCGCCGTCTTTTAATCATTGCCAAACTTTTCGAATTCTCCTAGGAATCAACTTCCTTTTTCAGATTTACTATAAATACAAACTTACTTTCTACTGTTTTACCATCTCCTTCAAATTTACTCTGCAAAATCTTTCAAAGCTTTCTCTCTCTAAAGCAAAAACTTTGTTCGATAATTTATGTTTACAGCGAGGAACGCTCTTGTCAAAGGCGGGTGGCTCAACCTTTCTGAGTTAGAGAAGGCTCAAAAAGTCGAAAGAGAAAGACGGATTGCAGCAGGGTTACCCACCTCGCCTGTTGAGAGACCAATCACCTCTGCTACCGAGTCAGATCGAGGCTCTTCTTCTTCCAAAGGCACTAAGCCTAGAAAACTATTTCAAACCAACCTATCCCCCATAATCTCTGGTTCCTCAGTTCAGGAATCGGAGCCTGCTGTCGAGCCAGGAGTTACAGCCACTAGCTTCAAAAAACCCTCTCCTTTCATAGCAATGGGATCGGATACGGAGCACTCTCCCGAGAAGTTAGTCGATAGGAGAAAAGGCCGGTTGGTTAAAGGCCAAGGGTCTAAAAACACTCCCTCAAAGTCGGGGGCAAAAGGCAGTAGCACCGGGTCAGAGGTTCCTATTAGAGCCCCCAAGGACAGACTGTCCGGACCGGAGGGCACCAACCCAAGTCTTCAACAAGAAACTTCTGTTCCAGATACTCTACCGGAGAGCAGAAATCAAAGGGGCATTGAGGTCCATCAGTCCGGAGACAAGGCTGAGTCAAGTTTGAACCCTCCCCCCACTACTGCTGCTGAAATCCCTTCAACAATCATGGAGGAAGTAATGGAGGACTCTGTTGAAGAGGCCCCATTTGAGTCTGAGCCCTCCGATCAGGCCAGCAAAGAGATAGTTGCCAAGAAGGACAAGGGCAAAGAGAAATCGTATTTGAGGCATCCGGATCTGCCGGAGAGCCTAGAAGAAAAAGTGGGGCCTTGTTTTCACAAGGTCAGTGTTAATTACCTCCTCTCTTTATAAAAAATCAACTACGCATTCATCCACACTGCTGAGCTAGGCAGGATGTGTTCGAAGTGGGGCATCCCAGAAAATGTGAAGATCGGGATTCCTGTACACCCAGAGACTCCTATGGATTGCAAGTTAAGCGAAGTGGTCATGTTCACAGAGCTATTCAACTGGGGGCTCAGGTTCCCACTAGACCCAGAGATTGTCAGATATTTCCATCTGATAAAACTCTGTCCGAGCCAACTGAGCCCCAACGCTTGGTACACCCTCATGTCTTGCATCATGGCATCAAGGCTGTCCGAGATCCCTCTGCCAATGGAGGAGTTTGCTGCAGTGGCCAGCCTGTGTAGAAACCACCACATCCTCTTTTACCACTTTAACATGGGGGATGACTTCAAGGCGGTGGATGATTTGCTGGAGGCAGAGAGGAATTGGAGGACCCAATTCCTGTTCGTCAGTGGTGCCTGGGAGAACGGCAAAAAGATCAAATCCGGAGAGAACCCAAGCCTCCTCAGAAGCAGGTGGAGGAGTGATCGTAAGCATTCTGCCTTAAACTTTTGTCTCTTTCTCTTTTTAGACTTAGCTGATACTGACTGATCCTACTTTTGTCTTAGCAGAAATGCCCAATGAATTTAGTGACTACCTGAAAGCCGGGCAGGTTACTTGTGGCAAGACTAATGCCTGGGCTGCTGAGAGATGGGGGAATCGATTCCATGCTGCTTTTACCAGTGGAAACTTGGCAAGGTCTCACCTGTGTAATACCACAGGTCGGAGAGACTTGACTTGGGAGGAGCTCACCACTCAGCCTCCTCTGGATGTTGTGCTTAAGAGGACCCATGAACCGGACGGGACACTCTTCTTGCCAGGCCGGGCCAAAGCCCCGAGTAAGATAAAAGGCAAGAAGAAAAAGGGCAAGAAGGTGGTGGGTGGTGCTAACCCTACTGATGCAGAGAAGGATGCTCCAATAGACCCGGAGGGGCCAGCCCAGAGCCAAATTGATGCTGCTCTCTTGCAAGTGGTGGAGCAAGAGACTGAAAGGCAGGAAGCGACCCTCCCAAAACCTCTCAGGGCTTCCAAAAGAAATCGTAAACAGGGAAGCAAAGGCACAAACCGGGAGGCCAAGAAGAAAAAGACGTCTAAGGGAGACGAGCTTTCTCTCCGGGCTCCGGAGCCTTCTGTCCAAGCTGATCCTACAGACCCAACGCATGCTGAGGAGATTCCGGGTGACTTTCACACCGATGAGGTTAAGGGGGGAGATATCAATATTGATGGAGTAGATATCACCGGTCTTGGTGAGCTTGGTGAATACTTCCTCAATCTTCCCAGAGATGACTTTGCCGGGCCTTACCTTCCTCCGAGCAGCTCCAACACGGTCACTTTTAATGGTAAGACCTTTATTGTTTCTAGTGAAAGGGATGCTATAGCCCACTTCTTGTTAAGAAACGTGCAGCCTGTACTTGCGTTGGAGAGACAAGTTCGAAACCAGGCTGATATCATCAAAGATCTCAAGTCTGACAAAGAGAAGCTGTCCGACGACCTTCGCACTGCCACTTCCAATGCTGACATGTTAAAGGAAGAAAACGAGGAGTTGAAGAGAAACCAGAAGGCAAGCACCACAAAAGTCGCCACTTTAGAGGAAACCATTAAAGACCTCCGGGAGAAACTGTCCGGTCTGGAGAAAGACCTTGCTACCTCAAATGGAGAATCCAAGGCTAAAGATCAAATCATCTCCAACTTGACCAACGACAAGATTGCCCTTGAAAATACAGTGTCCAAGGCTACCGAGGAGAAAACCGCTTTGTTAAGGGAGCAAGAGGCCAAGATCCAAGCCAAGGTCGATGCTTATGCCAACCAGGTGATCGACTCCCAGGAGGATATGTATGCTAAGGTAAGGTCTGCCATGGTTCTACTCTTCCATGAGAAATTTCCGAAGAGGAACCTGGGGGACTTGTGGCTTTATTTGACGATGATGACCTTCCACATCATACAATGGCCGAAGGCGATCAGTATGGAGTCTCCAGTGCATCCTCATCCGATGATGAAGAGAAAACCGGAGAGATCCCAGACAAGGAGGAAGATGACCCCAAGGGAAAGAAGAAGGTAGATGAAGGTGAGCCATCTTCAAAGGCTCAACCTTGACTTATGATTTATTTTTTACTTTTTATCCAGACTAAAGTCCTTGGAAGGCCAAGGCACTCTTTTTGTAATTGTGTCCGGTATCTGACCGGATAGGTTTTTTGTTCTTACTTTGACTATTCAAAAGTCCTTGGAAGGCCAAGGCACTTTAAGTTATTTCAATGAATGTTTCTGTTTTGCACAAATCTCATCTTCTTTCATTGTTTGTTCTAATTTTGATAGCTAGAGTTTAAATAGCCTTTAGTCGTTTCATAGTGAGAGTGTTTAAGTTCTCCGGCTAGAGTTTAAATAGCCCTTAATTATTTCAATTCGGATAGTGTGACAAGGGACAAAACTTAAAACACTTAGAATTTTTTTAAGAAGGCATCAAATTTTATTCAAAAGCCCGGACACCTCATTAAAACCTCCCCGTGCCACCAGGGAGGAAAGAGTATGCCCCCAAATATTTACATGGATGTTTAAACAAGTAAATATTTACACAAACGCTACTCCAAGTACATCCGGAGATGCTCGATATTCCAAGGATGAGTCAAGACTCTTCCATCTTTGTCTTCCAACCAAAATGTTCCAGGTTTAATTCTTTCAACAACTATGTACGGACCTTCCCAAGTTGAGGCCAGCTTTCCGAACAACTTTTCTTAGTGTGTAAGAAGACTTTCCTTAATACCTTGTCCCCCGGTTGTAAATCTCTTCTTTTAACTTTGGAAGCAAACCTGCTTCTCATCAAACCCTGATAGTGTGCAACTCTAAGGTGAGCTTTAACTCGTCTTTCTTCTATTAAATCAAGTTGACCTCTGATTGCCACCTCGTTAGCGTGTTCAGAGAAGTTGTGAACACGAAAGGAGGGGAGAGTTGCCTCTATAGGAGCTACTGCATCCATCCCATAGACCAAAGCAAAGGGTGACTCTTGTGTTGCAGCCCCAGGTGTTGTCCGGTAGGCCCACAAGACCTCTTGTAGATAACTAGGCCACTTCCCAGCAGCCCCTTCCAAATTCTTCTTTAAACCGGACAGTATAGTTCTATTAGCTACTTCAACTTGCCCATTTGCTTGTGGGTGGAAAGGTGAAGAGAAACAATGTTGTATACCCCTTGAGGCACATAAACTCTCCATTTCCCTATTGTCGAACTGTGGCCCATTGTCTGTTGTTATCTTTTGTGGGACACCAAATCTGCAACAGATGTTGGATAGAATGAATTTTATAACAGCTTTTGATGTTGTCCCTGCTAGAGGGGCTGCTTCAATCCATTTCGAAAAGTAGTCTATGGCCACAATTATAGTTTTGCGTCCTCCGGACGCCACAGGGAGAGGCCCTACTAAATCCAACCCCCATCGAGCAAAAGGAATAGGCTCAGAAATTGATTCTAAAGGAATGGCTGGGACATGAATTTCATTGTTGTACCTCTGGCATGGGTCACACCTTCTTACCAATTCCTTAGCATCTTTCATGATAGATGGCCAATAGTAACCGGACAGTAAAACTCTTCTTGTTAAAGCTCTAAACCCACAATGGGCTGATCCCTCACCATCATGCAATTCGGAGAGGACTATTTGAGACTCTTCATCCCCCAAACAGCGCATGAGAGGTTTACTATAAGATTTCTTGTACAACACGTCTCTCAATATGATCAAACCACGAGCCTTGTGTTTCAAAGTTCTGGCTAGTGACTTATCCGGAGGCACGACACCACCGGAGAGATATTGTAGGAGAGGATACCTCCAGTCTTGAGGTTGTTTCACTTATACTTCAAAAATTTCCTCTTCTTTACCCTTACTAAGTTGAATGGAGGGGCTTTCCAGCACATGGATCCATGGATATGACTCTGTATATGCTATGGTTGCTAATGAGTCTGCTAGCTCATTTTAATGCCCGGGGAATGTGCTCATAAACAACACTTTTAAACTTGAGAGCTTCATTCTTAAGGAGGAGTAAATATTTCACAAGCTGCTCCTTCTTAGCCTCAGATTGGCCTTGGGCATGGTGGATAAGAAGTTGGGAGTCACTTAGTAGCTTGACCCTCTTAGCCCCACAAATGTAGGCTAACTTTAACCCAGCTATAGCTGCTTCGTATTCGGACTCATTATTAGATGCCCTGAAAGCAAAACAAATAGCCTGGTACATTTTGTCTCCATATGGGGAAGTTAAACACACTCCTGCACCACATCCCATAGTGCTAGATCCACCATCTGTTCGGACGACCCATACTTTTTTATCTTTTATGTCAGTAGTTTGCTCTGAATCCCTGTCGGAGTGAAATTCAACCAAGAAATCAGCCACAGCTTGGGCCTTGACTGTTGTTCGAGGAGCAAAGTCTATGTCGAAGTCCCCCAACTCTACTGACCACTTAGTCATCCTGCTTGAAATGTCTGCCTTTTGGAGGACATTCTTCAGGGGAAAAGAAGTCCGGACGATGATGGGATGAGCCTGGAAATAAGGCCTCATCTTCCTAGCAGCTATCACCAGGGCTAATGCCAATTTTTCAAGTTTCAAGTAACGCATTTCTGCATCTATGAAGCTTTTGCTGATGTAGTACACTGGATGGGGATGGCCATCGACCTCTCTTACCAACACAGCACTGATGGCACAACTTGAAACTGCCAAATATACGAAGAGTGTCTCCCCATCAACTAGCTTAAACAAATTTTTGGGGGAGGACAAGTGTTTCTTGATCTCATTGAAAGCCTCATCACACTGTGGGGTCCAATCGAATCCCTTTGCACCCTTCAAGGTTTGAAAGAAAGGAGCACACCTGTCCGAAGACCTTGAGATAAATCTGTTTAAGGCAGCTAATCTCCCCGTTAACCGCTGTACTTCTTTAATGTTTCGAGGAGGTTCCATCTGAAATAGGGCATTAAGCTGGTCCGGGTCGGGTTGTATTCCATGCTCAATTATAATATAGCCCAGAAACTTCCCGGACTGCACCCCAAACACACATTTTTCTGGGTTTAATTTCAAATTCACTTTTACCAAGTTGGCAAAAGTTTATTGGAGATCGGACAAGTGCAACTGCTCATCCACACTCTTCACCATCATGTCATCAATGTACACTTCCATATTTCTTCCAATTTGATCAGCAAATGCCTTGTTGACTAATCTCTGATAAGTAGCCCCAGCATTTTTCAAACCAAATGGCATTACCTTGTAGCAATGAAGACCTCTGTCAGTGACAAATGTGGTATGCTCTTGATCCTTTGGATCTACTTGAATCTGATTGTATCCGGAGAAGGCATCCATAAAGGAAAGCAGCTTGTTCCCAGAGGTGGAGTCTACTAACTGATCAATCCGGGGGACTGGATACAAATCTTTTGGGCAAGCTCTATTGAGATCGGTGAAGTCAATGCACATGCGCCACTTACCATTTTTCTTTTTTACCAGAACCGGATTGGCAGTCCACAAAGGATATTGAGACTCCTTGATGTGCTCCATCTTTGTGAGCCTGTCAACCTCTTGCACAATGACATCAGCCTTCTCCTTAGAAAAAGCTCTTCTCTTTTCAACCACTGGTGCTACGTCTCTCCGGACGGATAGGTGATGTGATATCACTTCTGATGGAACCCCAGTAACATCAGCATTGCACCAAGCAAAAACGTGTTGATGGTTCTTCAAAAACTTTAACATTTCATTTTTCAAAATGGGTGGCATCTTAGACCCTATCTTGACACTTTTTCCCTCTTCCAGACAATGTGTTTCTACCTATTTGACTGGTATCAATATTCCAGGGGTCTCTCTGGGGTCATCAATTTCACCCTCACCCCAGAAAGGCCCTCAAATTGCTATTGTTCGTTAATAAGGACTGCCCCCAGCGTTCGAGGAGCCAGGGCGGTGGCATAACATTCTCTTGCAATCTTTTGGCTGCTCCGGACGACTCCAACCTGTCCCTGAACAGGATATTTCAAGCACTGGTGGACTGTTGAAGCCACTGCATGCATCCTAGAGAGCCAAGACCTCCCTAGAATAGCATTATAGTAAGTGGGATAATCCACCACAATAAAGAGTATTCTAACCATTTTCTTGAAAGGGCCCTTGCCCAATAGAACTTCCTCTTCGAACTCACCGATCACATCTGCTGAGCTGCATGTAAAGCCCACAATTGATCTGTCCGAACTCTGAATTACAGCTGGATTTTTCATTCTCTTGTATGTGGTTAAGAGAAGGATATTGGCTGAGCTTCCAGTATCCACCAGTATTTGCCTTATTTCGTTGCCCCCAATAGATGCTCCTATGACAACAACATCCTCATGAGGGCCAGCAATGTCTCTTAAATCATCTTCATCAAAAACAATGAAGGGGAATGAGTTTTGTGACTGATAGGAAGTCATGCCTCCTTCTAGCTGGGAGGCTAAAGTATGCACGTGCCTCTTCCTCGAAGAAGCAGTAGGAGCTGTCATAGTGTCCCCTCCGAAAATTATAAGTGACTCAAAAAACTTAATGAGTCCGGAAACCGACCTAGAACATTCCTCAATTGTACCCACTCTGTTTCGAGTTGGATCAGGATCCAAGTACTCAGATTCCACGTCAAACCTTTCAATTATAACCATGGCTCCCTCCGGAGTAGCATTACTTGGACCGACCCGGTGAGTGTTGTCAGGCCTGTTACCTCCTCTTCTTTTCACGTAAGCCCCCAGCTTTCCCCTCTCAATCAAGTTCTGAACTTCTTGTTTCAATGCTATGCAGTCATCAGTGGTATGACCAATATCGTTGTGATACTGGCAAAAAGAGTTATTATGATGCTCTCTGGGAGACTGCAATGTGGCTGGTCTCCGATAATGCACCTCTTCTTTTATTTTATCAAAAATGGTGGCCACACTTTCTTTCAATTCTGTGAACCACTCCGGCTGGACCCATGGCCCTCTTTGTTTCTGGATTGCTGACTTTGAGCAGGAGCAGCTGGCTGAGACTGAACATTTGCCCTACCATGCCCCTGTCCGGTCTCTCTTGCTTTGTTCCCGGACTGATTTTGATTGGGATTTGGTGCCACCGGGGTAGACCTCACCTGCCTGGTGCACCCTGGTTTTCTTTGTTTCATCAACGTTTATTTGTTTTCCAACCTGATTCAGCAACCCTTCCCATGTCATGGCCTTCTTTCTGGTCACTGAGTCAGCTAGATTGCCTGGGTTCAAACCTTGCCTTAGGGATGCTATTGCTACCTGTTCGAAGCAATCAGCCAACCCATTCTTGGTGTTCACAAAACGACTTATATATTCTTTCAAGGACTCATTTGGTTCCTGGGCACAATGGATTATTGTGTCTCCATTGCCCTTTAGCTCTTTACTCCCTACAAACTACCTTCGAAAGGCTACCCAAAAAGGATCGAAATCTTTAATACAACCCTGAGGCAGGCTGTTGTACCATTTTAGAGCACTCCCCGTAAATGATTGGGAGAATGCCCTACAAAGTAGTTTATCATCGTCGTCAAAGTTCATCATGAAGTTTTTAAACTGCTCCAGATGGTTGTCCGGATCAGTACTACCATCGTACTTCTCTATTTTGGTGCTGTCAAACCTCTTGGGGAGGTTTCCGGACAGAATTTTAGAAGACAATGGAGATTGCCTCTAATTTCTTCCACGACTGAACACAGTATCCTCATTGGGAGTCGCAAAGATACCTGGTTCATCGTGAAAAGCAAAGGGATCCATAAGCATCCGGTCCACATGCCTCCGGCTGTGAGATGACCCTTTACCAATATTCTTCTTCATCCTTCCATGTCTATCTCTTTTCCTTGAATATTTTTTTATCTGCTTTTGTTTCTTTCTAGTTCGTCCTTCATCGCTGCTTGAGGATAAAGATTTTTCAACTCCTTCATCGTCCGAAGAGCTATCAGAAGATTCTGAGCTTGAGTCAGAACTCTCCACTGGCTTGGACCGGTGAGACTTTTTAGAGTTGGCATGAATCTTTTTGGTGCTCACATGAGTCTTGGAAGAATCATGCTCTATGGGGTTATCGGTGTGATGAGCAACTGATGCTTTGGACTTTTCTTTCACGCCCATCTTAGCCTTTTCTGCCCTCAGAGCTTCTATTTCACCCTTTAGCCTATCACGCTCCTCGATAGTGTATTCATCGTTCTCTCCCACCACTTCGAGCAGAGCTGGTGGTAGTTCTGGATTATCCGGATTCATTCGGACAGACTTTCTTAGCTGGTTTTGAATGCTTGATTCAGGCACCTTCTCCTCCCACTGTGGTCGCCAATTTGGTGAGGATAATTATCTCCTGAGGGTAGGCTTGTAATTTGGTTGGTGTTTTACAGTAGTATGTGGGCGTTATGTGTTTAGAGTAGAGAGTAGAGAGATAATTAAGCTGGCTGGTAGCAGTTAATTCTCCTTACCCACACTTAATGCAGGTGGTTGGGTATTTATACCCTAATGTTTGGGCCCTTATGGGCTTTCGGGTCATGTTTAATGGACCCGGGTCATGTTCAAAGACCCATGAGCTCTTCAGTAAGAGAGCAAGTAGCTTAGTCAAGAAGTGTTTAGGTTTTTTAGTACTTTTGTCATAGTTCGAACAGTCCTATGGTCTGAGTGTTCGAAGTGATCTGTCCGGTCCGGAGGCCTTGGACCGATCTGTCCTCGTCCGGGGAGCATGCAGAATTCGGACTCATCAAGTTTGACTAATCTTTCGCAATCAGTTTCAATATCAATTTTCTACAGACCAAAGGTCTTACAAAATAAAAGGTCATCAAGAAGAGCTATTTTGCATATAGATTGTTAAATTCTTGAAGTATATCGCCCTTATCATTCCTGATGATACCTCCACCACTAGCCTCTCCATTGGGTAAGCATGAATTTATTAGGTATTTTATCCATGTTTTTATCTATTCGGGTTTCATCTATACGCTAGAATACCTTATTAGCCTTCTTGTTGATTCAAAACTGGTTCTGACCACACCTGAAAAACCTAAGAAACCTGTAGCTAACTAGAGAATATAAGATTTTTTAAAGCTTGTCATGATGCACCTACAGTCATGTTAGTGAGTTTGAATGATATTTAATTTAATATTAAAGATATAGAAATGATAATTTAGAATGGATAATATTAAGTATCAATCATAATATTTCCCATAGCAATACTCAGAGGGTCATAACCTTTCTTTTGAAGACAATTAACATTAAGCTTGAATCAGCTGAAATTGATCCTTCATATGCATGCCTGAACAAAGAGATCCTCTTGAAACATGAAATCATTTATAATCCCTAAGGTAACAGAGAATAAATTCTCTGAATAAGGACAATCAATGATTTTAGAAGAATGAATATTAATAATTTCAGATCATTTCAGCTCTAAGCTCCAAATAAAGAGATATGTAATTTGAATTATCCTTATTTTAACCTGTAATACCTGAAGGAAACTAGAAAAGACTTTTGTTTTCTTGTCAGGATATACCTATAACATTGTTAGCATATGCAAGCATTATATAGATTCCCGATTTAACCCAAGCATCAAATAAGCTTAGGTTTCAAACCTAATGATGAGGGTATAATACCCGGATTGAGATAGATCACCCTCTTTAGCACCTCATATTCAGGGGGGCTCAATTCGCAGCAACACCCCCTCTCAGCACCTCATCTTCAGAGGCTCGATCAGCAGCAACATCCCCTTTAACACCTCATCTTCATGAGGATCGGTCAGTAGCAGCACCCCATTCAGCACATTATCTTCAAGTGGCTTGGTCAGCAATAAAACCCTCTTCAGCACCTCATCTTCAGGGGGCGGTCAGCAGCAACACCCCCTTCAGTACCTCATTTTCAGTGATCTCGATCAGCAACAATATCCTTTCAAACACCTCATCTTCAGGGGGCTCGGTCAGGAGGAACACCCTATTCACTACCTCATCTTCAGGGGCTTGGTTAGCAGCATCACCCCCCTCACCACCTCATCTTCAAGGGGCTCTGTAAACAAAAACACCCTCTTTCACCACCTCATCTTCAGAGGGCTCGCTCAGCAGCAGCACTCTCTACAGCACATCATTTTCAGAGGGCTCGGTTAGTAACATCACCCCCTTTTGGCACCTCATATTCAGAGGGATCGGTTAGTAGCAATACCCCCTTCAACACCTCATCTTCAAGAGGCTCGGTCAACAGCATCACCCCCTCCAATATTTCACCTTCAGGAGGATATGTCAGCAACACCCCATTTAGCATCTCATCTTCAGCACCTTATCCGTATGACCTGTTCCTCAACACCTCCTCTTTAGTATCTCGTCTTTATAAAAGATATTTATGATGAGTAATAAGTTACCAAGAAATGTTAGAAATGTTACTACCCATTTATTATCTGAAATATGTAACGGATATGGATATATAAAGGTTTTATAAGCCTAATACAAATAGGGACGGCTCTCGGTAGAAAAAGGACGATTCATGAAACATACATTAGTATTATTATACTGTTTTCTTTTATGTTCTCTCTTTTTTCCTCTCTAAATAATTTAGCCTTGTTCTCTCTTTAGAAAAATATTTTTGGTGTTTGATTGAGGTTTTATCTCATCATATAATATAACCCATGCCAATACTTTCAAGCAGAGTAATATCACTTAGCTGAGTAAGAGCTTGATAGTTATGAAAAACAAGCTTCATTTTACACTTTAGGTCCACTTCGCTAGCCAATTGACAGTCTTTTTATCTCTATAAATGTGAGAAATCCCCATAAATGGAGAGATAAGATACCTTTAGTAGTTTGGGATGGGCTCAATAGTCCAAGTATCATTACCATAGGGTAGCAATTTGACTAATACTTCACAACCAGTTTCAATATCAATTTTCTACAGACCGAATGTCTTACAAAGTAATAGACCATCAAGAAGAGCTCTGCATCTGCCATAACAGGGGTGAGCTTTCCATATAGATTGTTAAATCTTTGAATTATATCACCCTGACCATTCCTGATGATACCTCTATCATAAGCCTCTCTATTGGGTAAGAATGATCCATAAGTATTTAGCTTGACTCTGTTAGGAAAAAGGAGAGACCAGGATAATAGAGCAGGTTTCCTTTTATCTTTTAAATGATTATAGCAGCCAAGGTCTATTGCAGATTTATCATTATTTGACCAATGGGTTTTCTTAAGATTGTTAGCTTCGTATAAGCTGATAATGATATGAATAGCATATTTTATAGCAAAAGTAGCAGTAGAGGTTAGATTGTTGAATTTTAATTTGTTCATAGACAACTCAAACTTTGAACAAACAGGTTTTTGCTATTATAGTCGTTTTGCCTCGTATTAAATTGTTAGTTTCTCATATTTTATTGGTTGATCTAATGGGAAGGCATATGTAGCTCAAAACTGAGGTAAGTATATTCAAATTTCATTTTTGTTTTCCTTGTTGAATTGGATTTAAAGCTAAGTTGGTTGTGGCACATTGTGTTCAATTCCTTTGTGATGTTGCAGCAAGCCTTAAAGATCAAAACTCGTATAGTTCTAGATTTGTGATCTTTATTTTCAATAATAACCAAGCCGATTTAAGGCATACGTGAATTGAGTAAAAATATTGTTAAAGCTGGAAGATAGTTGGTCGTTGTGACCAAATTCATAGAAGATGTTATAACAAAGCTTTTTGTAAATGAGGCTCATGCTCGGGTGACCAAGAGCTTGCAAATGACTCAAAAGCTTGCAAGGAGTCTGAATATTTTTAGGATAAGCATGTCTTGGCTCTTGCCAACAATAAATTTCTATACGAATAGGCACTATAACATACTAATAATAGTTTTCAAAATTTTGAAGAACTTTTAAAGACTAAATATGATAGTCACAAGGCCAAACTGGAAGAGATCGAGAAAGTTGAACAAAATACTAGTTATGAAACATGTTGAACTTTGGTGGAAAACTTATTACTTAACTTCGATCATGTATTTTTAAATTTGGACTTTGCTTTTTTTTTCTTTTATTCCTCGGGAGTGATGACTAGATAGCATTTCCAGCACTCTAGATCTTGAACTGACGGATGTCGAAGGAGAATTTGAAAGTAAATTTGAGGTAGAGGAACTCAATAATTCCATTTTTCTAAGTGAGGTTGAGGTTGTTGATGGTGATATTCCTACAATCGTAACTGAGGCAACTCATGGTAATCTACTTCTAGATGAGACCGAAGTGGTTTATGGTAATATTATTGCAATCGAGGCTAATGTAGTTATTGAACTTCTTTCTGTAAGTTTGGGGTTATCGAAGGTATTCTTCCATTTGGCGAGGGAAGACAAAAAACAAGTAGTTTTACTTGTATTTTTTTATATTTACTTCGTCTTAAAGCTATGATTATTTTTGTGTTGAACAAAAGTCCTCAAACGGCCATTGTATCTTAATATAAAAGGCTTTGTTCTTCTTATTCTTTGTGTGATTTGTGAAAAATATCTTATATGTGATCTATATTTTGTTACATGAAATAAATTAGATTAATATCTAACTTATTTAGTCAAAGATTGAGTTAATATATATTGTTTTATAATATCTATGATAATCAATTATAGTCAATAGTCTACGTCAAGTTTAGGAAAATAAAGATTCTAGTATTAATTATTGTAACTGCTGTAAATTAGTATAAAAGGTGAACCATGACGATAAATAAGACATACTTTTTTAGAAAGAAAATACTTTTGGCATGGTATCAGAGCGCAATTGATTTTTTTTGTAGAGTTTTTTAGGTGGTGAGTTTTTCGTGTATTTTTTGTGGTGAGATTTTTCTGAATTTCGAGAGTATTTGGGGATTTTTAGTTTCAGATTTTCTGAATTTCGAGAGTATTTGGGTAGTGAGATATTTTTTTCTTTTGAGATATTTTTTTCTTTTGAGAATTTAGGGATTTTAGTTTTATTTCAGATTTTTGTTCTCGTGGATTTGTTTTTCTTGGTTACATCATGTCACTGGATACATTCGAGTTGTTTCATATTAAATTTACGGGGAAAATTATTCTGCTTGGGAATTTCAATTTCAATTATGTAAAAGGAAAAGGATTATGGGGTCATATTGATGGGAGTGATCTTGCCCCTCTAGATGCTAATGCTCTGTCCAAGTGGGAAATAAAAGATGCTAGAATCGTGACTTGGATTCTTAGTTCACTCGAACCCCATCTTGTTCTCACCTTGAAGCCCTATAAAACTGTTGCTGGTATGTGGAATTATCTAAAGAAAATTTATAATCAAGACAACTCTGCTAGGAGATTTCAATTAGAGTATGAGTTGGCTAATTATACTCAAGGAAGTCTTTCCGTTGAAGTATATTTTTCAGGTTTCCAAAACCTTTGGGCAGATTATTCAGATATAATTTATGCTGATATTTCTGCTTCAGCTCTTTCTATTATCCAGACAATGCATGCAACCAGCAGATGAGATCAGTTCTTGATGAAGCTACGACCGGATTTTGACATCGCACGGTCTAATCTGACGAATTGTCGTCATGTACCATCTCTGGATGCATGTTTGGGTGAACTTCTTCGTGAGGGGCAGCGAATGATAACTCAGGCATCTATTGAACATCGAGCTAGTATCTGTACACCAGTTCCTGTAGCTTATGTAACACAAGCGAGAAATAAAAATTGAGACATGCGTGCCATCCAATGCTATAGTTGTAATTCTTTCGGCCACATTGCTCGGGATTGTCCCAAAAACGTCTGTAACTACTGCAAGAAACAAGGGCACATCATCTCTGCTTGTCCCACTCGACCTGAACGGCGACAAGGTACTGCTTATCATGCCTCCACTAGTGCTTGTTCTACTGCATTGCCTACTGCATCGCCGATTGTTCATGTCCATTCTCCAACAACAAATCCAAACACACTCACTCCTGAAATGGTTCAAAAATTGATAATTTCTGTTTTTTCTGCTTTTGGACTCTCAGGTAACCCAAAACATTATTCCACATCATGTTATTTTTATTCTAGAGCCTCAAACCATATGACCAATACCGTTGTTCCTCTGTCTAATGTTAAAAAATATGATGGAGAACTAAAAATTAACACTGTGGATGGTCATTATGTGACTATTAGTGTTTTTGGTGATCTTTCTTCCACATTCACTAATGTTTTTGTGTCTCCTGACCTCTCCAAAAATCTTATTTATGTTGGTCAATTGGTCAATAATAATTGTCATGTCACTTTTTCTCCTTCTGGTTGTGTTGTGCAGGATCAAGTGTCAGGAAAGATGATTGCGATGGATCCTAAAGTGGGACGACTCTTTCCATTATATAAGTCTCCTTCCACTGATATTCCTAATTTTTCTGTTTCATTTGCTTATAATGTTGTTGGTTCTCGAAACCAAATGTGGCATAGACGTCTAGGTAATCCACATTCTGATGTCCTTCGTACTTTGGTTCATTCTGGATTATTGGGAAATAAAACAAGTTCTTCGCATGATCTTTCTTTTGATTGTACATCGTGAAAACTTGGTAAAAGTAAAGTTTTACCTTTTCCTCATCATGCATCTCGTGCTTCACAATGTTTTGATGTTATTCATAGTGATGTTTGGGGGATTGCACCCATTATTTTTCATGCACACTACAAGTATTTTGTTACATTCATTGATGATTTTAGTCGTTTTACTCAGGTTTACTTTCTTAGGGCTAAAGTTGAAGTTTTTTTAGTTTTTAAACGCTTCCTTGCATATATTGACACTCAATTTTCTGCCAATATAAAAGTTTTACGATCTGATTTTGGGGTGAATACATGTTATATGAGTTTCAAAACTTTCTTCAAAATAAAGGGATTATCTCTCAGCGTTCTTGTCTTTCGACACCACAACAAAACGGTGTTACTGAGAGGAAAAATAGTCATCTTCTTGATGTGGTAAGAACTATTTTACTTGAATCATCTGTTCCTCCTCGTTTTTTGTGTGAATCACTTTCTACGGTCGTTTATTTGATTAATCGCTTACCTTCTCCTACGTTAAATCATGTTTCTCCTTTTTATAAGTTGTTTGGTTATTCTCCTTCATATTCTGATCTTCGTACCTTTGGATGTGTTTGTTTTGTACACCTCTCTACTCATGAATGTCATAAACTTATTGCTCAATCTGTAAAATATGCTTTTCTTGGTTATGATATTCCTCATAAGGGTTATGTTTGTGATGATCCTCATGCTCGTCGTCTTCGGGTGTTTAGGAATGTGATTTTTTTTTTAAATCAATATATTTTTCCATCTCATGTTGATCCACCTCCTGCATCTTTATCTTTCATGCCTAGTTTTTATGATATTCCAAAATCTATAGAAAGATTTAAACCTGGTTTTGTGTATCGACAACGTAATCGAGATGAGTCTGGTTCCACTACTGTGATCTCTTTTAATATTGTCTCGACATCTGATCCTACTCTTGATTCCACAACTCTTCGTCGATCTGCTCGTCCTTCTCGATATGTATGGTTTTTCTTCCCCGTATCTCTTGTAACTACTTTATCTAGTATTTCAATTCCCACTAGCTAAAAACAAACCATGGAACATGAGTGTTGGTAAAACACAATGCAAGTAGAACTTCAAGCACTTGAGGAGAATCATACATGGGATATTTTTCATTGTCCTCATACAGTTAAAACCAATTGGGAGTAAGTGGGTTTTCTCTGTGAAACTACTTTCTTATGGCTCTTCGGAGCGATATAAAGCTCGTCTTGTAGCTCTGGGTAATAAACAAGAATATGGGATTGATTATGAGGAGACATTTTCTCCTGTTGCAAAAATGACCATCGTTCGAAGCATTTTGGCTATTGCTGCTTCACAATCGTGGTTGTTGCATCAAATGGATGTTAAGAATGTTTTTCTTCATGGAGATCTTCAAGAAGAGATTTACATGAAGCTTCCATCTGGTATGAGTACTTCTTCTCCTCATGATGTCTGTAAGTTAAGGCGTTCTTTGTATGGGCTCAAACAAGCACCTCGAGTTTGGTTTGAAAAGTTTCGTCGTACACTTATTTCTTTCAGTTTTACTCAAATTCAATATGAATCTTCTTATTTTTCCACACATCTACATCGGGTATAGTCCTTCTCTTGGTTTATGTGGATGATATTATCATCACTGGTACTGATTGTAGTTTGATTACTAATCTTTAAAAAACAGTTACATGCAACTTTCCATATGAAAGATCTTGGCCAACTTACATACTTCTTAGGATTAGAAGTTCATCTTCGGGCTAATGGTATTTTTTTGAACCAACAAAAGTATATTCAAGATCTTATCACTTTGGCTGGTCTGGAGGATGCTTCGTCTGTTGATACTCCTATGGAGGTAAATGTAAAATTTAGGAAAAATAAAGGGAACCTTTTGGATAATCCTACTCTTTATCGATGCTTGGTTGGGAGTCTTATCTACTTGACAACTACGCACCCTGATATATCCTATGATGTTCATCAAATCAGCCAGTTTATGTTCTCTCCTCGACATCTACACCTTGCTGCATTTTGACGCATCATTCATTATCTTTAAGGCTTGCCTACTCGTGGTTTGTTCTTTCCAGCTGGCTTATCTCTTCAACTTGTTTCCTATAGTGATGCTGATTGGGCTGGATGTCCAGATACACGTCGATCTACTACAGGTTGGTGTATATTTTTAGACGGTGCTCTAATTTCTTTGAGGTGTAAGAAACAAGATCGTGTTTCTAAATCCTCTCCCGAAGCTGAGTATCATGCCATGTCTAGTGCTTGTTCCGAAATTGTATAGCTACGCGGTCTTCTTGAGCCGGTTGGCTTTCCTCAAACAATTTCTACCTCTCTTCATGCTGATAACACTAGTGCCATTCAGATTGCCACCAATCATGTTTTTCATGAGCGCACCAAACACATTGAAGTTGATTTTCATTCCATTCGAGATACTTTGAAAAAATGAGTGATATCTCTTCCTCACATCTCTTATGATCTCCAAGTGGCTGACATTTTCACCAAAGCTATGACTCGTCAGCGACATCAATTTCTTATTGGCAAATTGTTATCGGTTGACTTATCAGCATCAATTTGAGGAAGGGTGTTACAGGAAATAAATTAGATTAATATCTAATTTATTTAGTCAAAGATTGAGTTAATATATATATATATAGACTTGTTATCGGGTCGGGTCGGTTCGGGTTTGGACAGGACCAAGACCGACTCGTTAAGCTACCGGGCGGGTCGAGCCGGACCGCTAAGCGAAGGGAGCCAAATATGATGGACCGGGACCGGCTTGTTAATAGTCGAGTCGGTCTGGTCCGACTCTTAACGGGCGGGTTTGTTAGTTTATCATTTTTTTAGGGTTTTAGTAAAAAATATACATAGATTAGGAAAAAAAATTATATATCTCCCTTACCGGGCTGGTTACCGGGCGGACCGGTCCAGACCGGTAAGAGAATCGGTCCAAAATTTTGGCTCCCAACCCGCTTCCTAAGGTATCCGGACCGGTCCGGTCCCGAACTGGTTAACGGGTTGGGAGGCCTCAACTTTAAAAAAATAAAAATTCTAGTATTATTTGTTGTAAGTGCTGTAAATTAGTATAAAAGGCGAACCAAAACGATAAATAAGATATATTTTTCAGAAAGAAAATACTTCACATATTTTGGCAATTTGTTAAGTGATTGCCTCGATTTAGTAGTCTAATCACGATTCCTAAATGAGACATTATATCCATGTTTTGTTAGTTTCTATTAGCTTAGAGCTTCAAATACCTTGGAGTGTTCTCGTTCTATAGGCTAATTCAACTATATGTGTACCCTTAAGTATTAAAGGGTTGGTTATGCCTAGGTGTAAGAGAGGGAATGTACAATGTATTGTAAGTGTTTTTGGTGAAAACTTTGTACAATTTTAACGATAATAAAGAATTGTATCTTAACACCATTAATTTATGAAGGACCATAATTATTCTCGGCATAAGAGCATGAGCAAAATATTGATAGTTGCTTCCGATTGAAGTTTTTTTTATATATATGTTTTAAACAAAGGCTTTTGGCTCTAATACCTATAGCTGTAAGTGATTGAACTATCCTCTATATAGGATCAAGAAAAGTATTGTTTTGAATATGTTAGCTTTCCCAAGAGTATCAATTCTGAAGATAGGGATTAAAGTGCAAGGACTCAAAATCCTTTTTCTACTATCTAAAACTAAACTTAGAAAATATTACTTAAACATTGAATTAGTTGTGGGAATTCAGAGCTCTTTATCATGTTTGAAACTATAATTAAAAAAAATTACTCAAACACAAACATAAAGCATAAAAAGGATTTTATTAATTTCAAATATATTGTTAAAATATATACGTGCCACCCAAGTAAGAAAAACACCAAATATTAAAAGTAGTTAGAATATGTCACGTAACCTCTTAGAAGAAGTATGACCACTTCTCGGATGCACTTTTTAAGGAACGTTTCATATCTTCGAAGATGATTATGTTTATTACCCTTGCTTGTCCATTTGATGGAGGGTGTAACGGTGAAAAAAAAATTGTATAATACCTCGTGTTTGACAAAACACGTGATAATCGAGCGTTTTGGAACTGCAAACCATTGTCCACGGTGATGAGTCGAGGTAGAGCAAACGCTTATATTCAAAAAGTTGATGTCTTGCTTTGCTCTAATTTAAGTCGAATGTTATATTTTCACTTAATTGGAGAAGTAATCCATCGGCACCATAAGGCTTGTCGTCTAAGGCCTCCAGCAAAAACCTCATGATGTACAGTCCTCATCTATCAAATGGCGTCACCTTTGAGATCATCTTGAGAGATATTACTGGGATTTGGAAAGTTGGTAAAGCACTAACATGTGTTTTATTCTATGAACAAATATTTTGAATCTTCCAATATGGTAGTTTAGAGCCGGAAATATCGTGCCAGGAGGACTCGTAGATGCAGCCACGACAAGAATTACTTCCTTTTTCGTGCAGCTACAAGATTTATTAACGTATTATATATGAGATTTATTAACGTGTTATATAGTTTTGGGGATGTTATCATCTTCGCTAACTAGCACTGAGGTAACATGTAATCAGACAACAAGTAAAAATAGCAACTCGCTCGGCTTTAAATTTATCAAGATATCTGGAAAGGTTAAAAAGTTTTTTATTCTAGTTACTCTGGAGTCCAGTTGAAGAAGCCGACTTCTTTTAGTATCCGAAAAAAAGAGATAACACTTATTCGGTGAGTTGGAAATGAAACGGTTGGCGACAACGAGCCTTTCTTCTAGGATTAGGACTTCATTACTATTGTGTGGAGGTTCAATGATAGTTAAACTTGACAAATGCATAGGATCTTCCTCAATCCCTATTTTACTTGCAATGTACCCACGAACTTCTCGGATCACACATCGAATAACACTTCTCAATATTTACCTTTAAATTTACTTTGCAGAGGTTTGTGAAAGTCTACGTGAGGTTTGTCAGATGACTTACATCTTGATTTTTTGTTACAAGCATGTTGTTGATGTAAGTTTGGAGGTTGTATCAAAACTGGTCGGTGAAAGTCTTGGACTCTTGTTGACCAATCTTTAGCGTTTTTGAAAAATGCATGCGTTTTTACAGTTGATCAGTCCAAGCAAAAGATATGCGACTTTTCAATTTTTTAAAAAAAAAAATCAGTACAACATGTTCTATTTCCTTATCCAATTAGACCAAGTGTGCGGTTTTTCATAAGTCATCCATATCACCGAGGACGACCGGACCGAAGCCCTTATTTAATTGTTACTACTCTTGGAGTTTTGAAGTTCAGGCGAAAACCTTGATGATGTAGCAAAGGTACTAATACACTACTAATATTTTAAATACTTATGGTCAAGCCAGGTTTGTTGAAGATTGTGTTGTGTGATAGCGTAAGTCCACCATCGTTAACAAAGAGCTGCAGTTGTTTCATGCGATCCCATTGATCCAGCACCACCTCCAATTTTAGGTCATCCATAACTTGGGTATGTCTCAACAAATCCATTCAAAACCCTTTTCGATAGTATCAACAAATCTATTCATCTTCGATGATATCAAAACCAAGACCTGTACGCCACGCATTTTCTCATAAGCATTTTTTAATAGGACATTGATCGAACATTCGGTAACAATAATAACCTCATCTTCGTACTACAAGTTTGTCATCATCAAACTTATAATTAAATAAGAGTTTCTATAGAGATGCATAAAAATCTAACTCTAGCGCTGGATCTCGAAATCCGCTATGTGTCTTTTCATAGATGATTGGGTGGTACCTAATAAAGTGTTACCCATTCTATTAGAACTAGTCGAACACTTCTATGCAAATCATTGTTTCTTGGGCTTTGAGAGGCTTGGTGATGGCTGAGACCTGCTGGGTTTCAACTCTGACTGTTGAGGCTCAGTCGCAGCTGGTTTTGTCTCCTCCCTTGCACGTCATTTAATAAGCTCTATCATCTTACCCTCTGGATCTAAATTTCTAAAAAACAAACTGGTTTGGTTTGGCACATTGTCCGAAGTTTATATTCTTACTATTTGGACAGTAGCATAAAAAGAAGAAGGAAAGAGAAAAACTCTCCTACGAAGATTATTCTGCTATAAAAGACAGTCTTTCGAAAGACAATGGCATAAACTATGGACAGTAGTCGACAGACCTAAATGTTAAAAGCAATAGAGATGGTTTCCTACGTTTAGAACTATTTTAGAACACTGGTCTTAAAAAACGCACATCAGACTTTGTTCTCAATTTCATCAAAGATATATAAACACAACCTTTATCGATGGATTTGAACAGCAAGAGGGTTTCCACAGAGTTCTTTTATATTCCACAAAATTTTCCCATTTAAGAGATACAGCAAAGTTATATCATTGTCAACGATAAAAGCTTATTTTGATCCCATAAAGGGCGCTATGTAACTGAATAACCACAAAAGGGTTCACTCGGAATCAAACAAATATAAATCTTGGGGCCAAATTTGCTCATTTATAAGTTTGGGATATACCAGTAGCGATCCAACTGACCACTAGGTCATAATCCATCTTCCTGTGTGGTTTGTCAATGTCAAGCTGAAGCTGTAATAAACAGACAAAACCTGGTTGTTGCCATTTAAGATCACACTGATGATGATGACTGTCCCTCCTGTGACTGTGACTTCGGTTCAGCTTCCACTCGTTGGTAAAACAGCACATAAGCAGCAGATGTCTTAATTTCCGATTCACTGACTGGGGAAACATGACTGTCGTCGAAATGGTACCATTTGTTTTCATCTGTCAACTACAATTTCGGAAAAAAGTACATTCAGACATAAGTGAAATTCTATATCATGCCTAATTGTTATTTTACATTTATTTAGGAATGAATATATTGTCTTTCCTAAAAAACCACTTCTTTTGGAACATAGGGAGAACCTTCTAATTTGCTTTGTAGCTAGCTTTTTAGCCTATAAGCCTTAAATAACGATAAACCCACACCCGCAGGTAATAAATGTATAAAAACTAGAAAATAATGAAACAACAATAGATATACGGTACTAACCTTTGCATAGGCAGTGTAGTGACCACCACCTAAGCCACCGTAATGGTTACTAATAGCATAAAGCTCATACACATAAGATTTTCCATTCTTGCTCTTGACATACTTGTTTAAGTCGAGATTGTGAATGGGAAAATTTACAAAAGTGTCAAGTTTGTTCTTGATGTATCTGTTGTAGGTGAAGCGTTTGAGATGAAACACAATTACATCTGGCAATGTCCACAAATCTAGCTTCTTGTTGGCTTGTCTATGTTCCTTGCAATGCGGGCAGTACCTGTATTGATTGATGCATTAGCTAAATTACGATGAGTGATAAAAAAAAAATCGATACATGAGATCGTATACCCTACCACATGTCGTCAGGACCTAGAGGCTCTTCAACTAGAAAGGCTTCCAAACATGAAAACAATGAAATGGCTTCTTGCCGAGTTTTCTTGGCGGAGAAGGCTGTCTTATGAACATCTGGAAGGTCCTTTAAGTAGCTGGCGTCGTATAATTCCTTCTCTCTGCCTCTCCATACAACCAAAACCTTCACAACCGGTTGGGCATGCACCATAGTATCTGCTTCGAGTGCCTTCAAATCCCGTTCATCTGTCAGAAACAGTTGGAATCCTTCTTCTTCTGCTGCCTCTACTACTGACCTGCACTCGTCCATAACTAACCCGTTTGCTTTTCCTATATAGCTCTTTCTCAAAGGTAACATCATTTGTGAAACAGTGGCTTCTATATCCGAACCATTAAGTCTGTCTTTGCTGATGAAAGTAACCAAAGGAGTTCCAAAGAACTCATCTCCAGCCTTTGAAAATTGGGATGTACAGCTGCAAAACAAAATACATTTCTCAAGCCCAAAATTAAAGTAAATGATATTCTAACAAAAGAAAAAGGCAGTAACTCACTTCTCTTGCCATCCATGAAGAACTTCTAATTTAACGGTTCCTGCTCCATTCTTTGGGAGTCGGTAGGCTACGATATGCTCCTCGTCTTTTATAGAACTTAAGGGTTCCGAAGGAATTTGTAGGTACCGATAGATTTTGTTTTCATAGACCTGACAATAGAAAAATCTCACAGTTGAGCTGAAGTAAGTTGTGCACCAAACAACCCCTAAGTCGCAGATATATATTTACCTCAGCAAGCAGAAGAGTCTCGTCAGTGTTCAAGCAGCATGCAGTACTTAACGCAGCACTTAGATCTTTATAACATCCTTGTTTAGGTACAGTTACAGAGTAGGGCATTGGAAGGCGACTTCCATCGCTGTAAAACACTGTAACCGTCATTGACCGAGTCATCGTCGAAGGCAGTGGCAAGGAAAGGTACATGAATGGGTCAAAGGTTATCGAAATTTTGCCACAGTCTGGGCAAACAAGTGTCGACTTGTATTGGCCCTGTGCATATTATTTCCACACTTATTAATTACTACAAACAGTGAAGGGAGAAATGTATCCAAGTAGTAAATAAATTCCTTACTTGGCAAACATCTACGATCAAGGAGTCATTTCGTGCCTTGTGATTTTTCCAACACTCGTCAGCAACTTCCTCATCTGGACGACCATCTGAATCTTTCGTCTCGATATAAGGCTTTTGTTTCACCCTATTTAAGTCTTCATGCAACCCATCCAGTAGAAATGCAAGAAGTTCCTGATTCGGAACAATATTATTATTAGCATAAGAAAAAAGCTGACCAGTTATTATATAGTTTAGAATTTCTTTGGTAAAAGAGTATAGTTATTTTCTCTGTCAAAATAAATATCGCAAATTTAAATAGGAAAAAAAAGAAGGAGAATTTACTTGAGAATCATGCTGGTTATAACCACTAAACTGAGGAGCAAATCGAGCAAGTTTTCCCTTGAATAAGCGTGGCGCAAACATACTTTCACCAGATGACCACAGCTTTCTCAACAAATCACCAAATGCTAGAGCCAGTTCACCCTGCACAATAAAAAACATCACGTCAAGTTTTATAATAATGAATTGATGACATGGATTTTAAGAAAAAACTTACTTTCATTCCTAGAGGATTCTTTGTGTTGATGTCGTCAATGTAGTCAGATAAGAAGTAGTCAACAAATGGAGGTGTATGGACTAAACACTGAAGTGAGCTATTCATGAAGCAAGTGTTTCCCAGATTCTGCAGCCCTACCAAACCTCCTCGCTCTCTTTTTTTGACAAAAGAAGTACAGGCATCGTTATCCGCATCCAGATTTTTGAAAGCTGAACTTGGAGGGGCAGTATACAACTTAGAATTCATTGAGTGTCCATTCGATGAAGTCGGACCCCCAGCAATCGTAAGAACTGACCTCGCAGGTTCAAGAGGGACCAAAGCAAACTCATTACCAGTTGAATCCATGCCTGAGTCAGAAGAACGATACCCATCGTCGATTTCTAAAAGAATCTGCGCAGAGAAACGAAAATATAGTTTGATAAAACAAAATGGCAATATTCGTGGAGGTGACGCGACCATCTTTAATTATAAATATCATATCTCTTGATTCTCTTTTATCCATATAAAATGTATTATTGGATAATACTATATGTTTCGTGGTTTTAGTATAAAAAATTAAGTGATAAAATGTATTGATTACTGGGATACTCACATCTTGGTCCATCTGAAGATTTACTTCCTCCAACGTTCGGGTCGAAACAACTAACAGATCTCCTCTTTGTTGATTGAAGTAGTCCCGTATACGTGCCTATCAATGTAAAATGTAAGAAAAAATAGTACTATACACACAGAGAGAGGAAAATAAACTTATACACACCTTATGTCGCGGAATTCCTTTGACGCTACATATCTTCTCATACAGCTCGCTAATAAAAGCCTGAAATACAAATGGGAGTATAAAAAAGGATTTCAAACAATAAAGCAGGAAAACAAAAATCACAATAATTATACGGGCCAAGCTATTAAAAAAGGCACTAAATTACTATTCGTAGCGGCGGGCAAAATTTATGCCTTTTTCCGACAACTGGTTGGCGGAATTATGCACAAATTTCGCGATCCGATGGCGAAATTAGTCATTTCTTTTATAAAGGTTACATTCCGCCAAGCTCGGAAAACTGTACAAATTCCGTGATCCGATGGCGGAATTAGTCTTTTCTTTTACAAAGGTTACATTCTGCCAAGCTCGGAAAAATGCACAAATTTCGCCATTTTTTAGCGGACGCACACCAGTACGAATAGTAAAAATGGTTTTTTGTATATCCATTCCCTAATTATACCTTTCTGCTCAATGTTACATAGGTTTCACTTGAATCTCTAGAATCAATCAACCGAAGACAAAGCGGATAAACCTCAACGGTGTAACTCTTGCCATATAATCCTTGTGAAATCATCTTTCTTGGTAAAGCAGGTCCTCCTTCGTACCTAAAGAATAAACAAGGACAAGTTTGTAATGTATGCATCTAACTCGAATGAAGGGACAAAAAAATAAGCATATGGGAATAAATTAATACCACTGAGAAAGTTTTTTCCAAACTTCTTGAGGAACTAGAACATAGTCCTGTTCTTCAACCAGCATTTTCTTAAGTTGCAAGTCAACCGCATTTACGTTTTCAACGATATCGGAGTTATCAATGGGTCCAGGTCTACCTGCCACCCCTCTAGAATCTCCGTTCTGATAACTCAATTGCCCGACATAAACTTGCCAGATTCTATACCATCTGAAGAAAATAACACAAACCTAATTACGTCGACTCCACGCTAACGTAATTCGTTCTTTCGTAAGTAAGACAACTTAATGCAAAAATTGATTAATCCACCGGTCGAAAACTTAAACAACAAAAAAAAAAGGAGAGCAAACCCAAAGTGTTCAAAACCCTACTCTACCATTACCATTCATGTACATCTACATTCTACATAGCACAAGATAACCAAAAAGAACGGCTACACAATCCCAACACAAACCCTACTCTACTATAGCCACTCAAAAAACCTCTACATCTTCTTTAGGTCTATAAGATTACTAAACAAACAATGACGAAATTGCAAAGAACAAAAACCCTACTCTACTAATATCATTCTTGAAACATCTACAATTTCTTTAGCAGAAGATAACAAAAATTAAAAAAATGAAGGATCCAAGATCAAAACCCTACTCTACTATCTCCACTCATGAAATACCTACCTTATTTCTTTAGCAAAAAACACAACAGGATTTGTAATTTAAAAAGCAATAGTCCAAAATCAATGGAAGAAAAACCCTACTTGGTAGAAATGAGAAAATACACGTTTCCTTCCTTCAATTGCGACTCCGATTCATTGGTTAGCTCGGTGACGATCCGTTTTTCCTCGTCAGGCGTGCACGGCAAACAGCTGCTTCCGTTTTCCATCAAGAATCCCGAATCGGGTATCGTCATCTCCGACGAATCGAACTCTGAATCGATCAAACATACAAAATTAAAATCCAAGAAAGCATAGTCAAACGAAAAAGAAACCGAATTGCACATTGTTATGATTACAAACATTGATGGTACGATGTAACTACAGGTCGTCGATCAGGAGACTCAGGATTGCGAGAAAGAGACTAGACGGAAATCGTAGTGTAGAGAGAGAGAGAGACGAAACTGGACGGAATCGTAGACAAGAGGGGAGAGAGAGAAGAGAGGGAGACCTGAGTTCTGGTTTTATAGGAGAGATTGGTGGTGATACCGTTTTCAATTTTTTGCTTGATTAACAGTGAAAACTAATACATGGATCTCTTTGACTTTGATGTCTTTCTTACAGACAGTTAGTTGCTCTTCTAATACAGATCTACGACTTGGTAAAAAAACCGACAATAAAACCTGAAATATTATTTCAACTTAATTTTATTTATTTACAAATATAGTTGTCTTTATATAAATTATTTTTAAGATTTAAATCTCATCAAATCCATATAATTAGTGTTATACAAACAACATAATGCCCCGGGATATCCGAATGGACAATTAGTGTTATACAAACAACATAATGCCCCGGGAATGGGTTGAGTAAGGTATGTTCACTAGTTCGAGTTTTTTTTATAAGTTTTTTCGGCGGAGCCTTATTGCATTAGAGAGGGAATAGCGGCTGCAGATTCCTTCCAAAAAACCAAAACCATAATAAAAAAAAATAAAAAAAAAATGTATGATCAATATTAAATTGAAATCAAACATAATATCAGTGATATTTGTAAAAATAGATGAGGAAGATAGATTGGACAGCCGTTTATAAAAAAAAAGAAAAAAAAATAACTAATACCTTTAAAATGGTTTAAATTTTATGAAACTGTTTACCAAACCTCAAACTGTTTTAAATTTTTTCAAAACTTGCATATTAAATATTAAAATTAGAATAAAAAGGAAAATGATGACTTTAAATTTTTTCTCCTTCGTATGATCATTTGAAAGCTGATCATCATCATGTGACTGTGGCTGGGCCGAATTCGGAAGATCAGAAGGCATACATGTGTACAGAATAAAGACAATCTAGATCAGACAATGATTAAAGTAATAGTAATCGTATTAGAAAAATGTTTGCTACTAATACATAACAAGACACTCTGTCTCAATCTCAGAGCTAAATTTATTACTCATCGCCATCTATGTATTTTATGTCTATGTAGGAATGATGAAAGCTTGTTATGTGGTTGGGCCAATGGAACCTGTGCAAGAGGGCGAAGAGAAGTAATAAAGCAAAATCTGCTTTCGCACCTCCGTCCGTTGCATCTACTAAGACTCCTTTAATGGTGGTAATTCTAATTTCAAATATGGTCAACTTCGCAGGGAAGACAATCTGAGGCCGTATGCTTAGTCTTCTGATTGGCTGTTGGTTACATTGGATTGAATAAGTTTAGTAGGTTTTCATTTGGGAAGTCACCTATTTCAGGTGATTCTCCAAAGTAAGTTTCTTGCAAAAAAATATATATTGAACCAGAATAATTTAAGAGAAGAAACAAGACAGATGCCTCAAACTGTGGCAACATACCAGATCTAAAAAGCAAGCGATGATAAATTTTATACTGAACAACTGGTTAACTGAACATATACAGAGAACTACAAAGGGATTTCCAATCTTAAATAAGGCTGCAAACAGTAAAGGTACAAAAAGAAATCTAGCACATTAACTTGTTCAAATCAGATACAAAAAATCCAAATCCTCTCAAGTGTGACTTATTTTGAAAATGTAAATAGTTGATTCAACAACAAAGCTAATAATGATCCCTACTAACTAAGCTTTTATAAGTCTCGGTCAAATGATTTAATCTACATAACATACCAGGGCCTACAACGGCATACCAATTACAGATTATTTACACAGCTACAATAGAAGTTCCTGGTCTTTGGTCCTGCAACTTTTATGTCTGCCATCACCAAAAGATGACATGGAAGGGTTACTAAACTCCAAACGGCGAAAAATAAACCATTAAGATCTACGTCGTTCCTGAGCTAGCTGAATTGCCATCCTCGATTGACATGCTCTCCTCGCTGCTACCAGAAAATAGGCCATTATTGTTGTTATCATTAGTATCTTCATCAGTAGTAGTAAAGTCAACGGCCTTTCGTTGCTTTCTAACATCTTTTACTTCTCTACCTTTAAGATCCAATCGCCTACGTTGTCGTGCTTTTCTCTTCCCTTTGGGATATTCTTCTATTTTGGGTTCAAGACTTCTACTTTCAGCTTCCTTGACATATTCATTATCTTCTGATTCTTCCTCGTCAAGCTTCCGCCTTTTCCGACTTGAATTAGTCTGATAAGGAATAATATAATTTCAGATCAAATGAATATCGCTATCTGCATTTATATGATATCAAGAGGGAAGAAACTGAATTACTACTACCATATAAGCATAATTGTCAAATCGTGTAACGATTTTCTATTTGTGTATTATATTGTAAGATAGACCAACTCTTTGAGAAAAATAACAAAAAGGTACATCTAAAAAATCTTGATACTGAACAAACGCCCCCTGAAATCAGGAAACATGAATCATCGAAGAAGAAAAACTGAGGCATCATAAATATAGTAGTAATCAATCCTATATCGGATCAATCAGCGAAATTGAGTTGGAGTCTTTTAGTTTTAGATAACAGATGTTGCGGTAAAAAACTATAGCAAACCGATTAAATAATCATAGAAACTAACAAAAACAGATAAAACCTAACATATAGAATTTGGTAGGTTCCATTTGTGTTACTCAATATCTAAATTGTATGGTAGGATACATATAGTATTGTAAAATACAGGGGTGCGCATATTTCGATATTTTTCGTGTAACGTAAGATAAAATATCTCTTAAGACGCAACAAGATACACCGTTTAGGCTTTTAAAATGATACGTATCATCTAGAGTTTAAAATGATATGTATCGTCTGGGCTTCTAAAATGTTTTTAAAATGATACGTATCATTTAGACTTCTAAAATATTATTTGCGTAGTAAGATAAAAGATCTCTCAAAATACGCAACAATATACGCCGTTTAGGCTTGAAAATGATACGTATCATTTAGGCATTTAAAATGATACGTAGTGTAAGGTACACAACAGGATACGGTACCATTTAGACTTAAAAATGATATGAATATTAAGATACGGTTTAGATTTGAAAATGATATGTATAGTAAGATATTGTTTAGACTTGAAATGATATGCATGGTAAGATATGCAACAAGATATCTATCTTTTAGGCTTAGAAATCATATGCATTCGTATGATACGCAGATGTGTAGGGATATTGACGAGTACACAGATATGGCAAATTTCAGAATTTTGATGTGCGGCCTGGTATTTATATAAATTAAAAGATTATATGTATTTTATAATTATATATTATGCAAACCAAGGTTGAAATCTATAATGAATACCAAGAGAGAGAAAAACAATTTAGAGTTATTATTTGATAAAGAAAGATAGATGAATTTTGAAAAATCAAGAGAAGTTGCATAAGATCTTTAAATCTTCATTATATAAAATCGCTCACTTATATCATTAGTTTATTTTGAACTATTTTTCATAGTAGATTTGGCAAAAAATCATCATTTTTGGATAAAAATCACATTAGCCGCATCCATGCGGCACCCTAAAATGCTTGACCGCACCCGACACGTTCAATACCACACCCACAAAGTGCCCGGTTTGGCATCTATTGCGAAAGAGCACCTGTGGTTCCTAGACGACAACTAGGCATATAAGAGAGTGACACCTTTTCCCAGATATTTTCAGCTGTTCCTTGTGGAATAAGTGATGAAATTCTTTTGTTCTTATTTTCAACACTTTTCCTCAATACATTCACCTAAACCTAGCAAGACCTTTTTTTCTTTTAAGGAATGATATTTTATTTCCTTGTAGTGTCTCAAAGACCAGGCTGAGTGTTACCAAATCAATTCATAAAAGAGAAAAAGAATCTTGAAAGTCATTACTAGACACAACTCATAGGAATTCACTGGTGTATGCTCAAGTTTTCTATAATATATTTCAAACTGTATAAGTTCAGATTACTTGATGAGAAAATAGAATATAGACAAGACTCAAAAGACAAATCCAGAAATAGACTATCAAGAACACAGGTTTGAATGCAGACCTTGGGACCACGATCCACCAGCTGAGCCCATTCATGCCTATTTCTCAAACAATCCAGAACAGCCTGTGAATGACTAGAATATGCATAACGCTCTCCATTATGCTTCCGTAAGTTTGGCCAGTGCTGCATTAAGTAGAGTAGGGTATATTAAACTCAGAAACAGTGTTTAGTCCTTTACCAGAGTAGCTGAAAGACTCAAAGACAAAATTTGTCCAATCCAGGAGGTCATACCGGCAAGACAGCATTACAGAGTTCCTCGTATGCCATCCGTCTCCCTTGGCTCATAATTTCATTAATCAAGCCTAGCAAGAAATGGATTCAGTACAAGTATACAAAAGAATATACATAAAATAGCTACTGCGTTATTACTTCCGAACAGAGAAAGAATGAAAATAATGATTAATGAGACTATATTTTCCTTGCGTTGCGATATTACCAGGTAAAGTCCGATGTACTGGACCTTGAACTGTGCCCATATCTTCATCAGAAGTACTTCTCGGTGATAATAATTTGAAATTATAGATCTCGTTGGAGGAAGATGGCCCAGGGTTAGTGGGTGTGGAAGGCAGGTTATTACCTTTTAAAGAATGCACCTGTTGTCCATACTCATTGCAGTCCCTTTCAGCAGAAGGCTCTGGTATATGCCCACGATCTTGTCGTCTCTTCTCGGGTGAAGGTGGGCTTTTATTACTTTTTTTAGCTCCATCTTCTACATCGTGAGAAGAGCGAAAATTTTCTTTAGCACCATCCTTGTTTTTTCTTTTACTAACCTAAAGATATGATAAGTTATCAGCTCCACAAGCTAGACATGCTAATAAAGGCGTTATGCACTGTATATAAAAAGCCATCAAATAGAACAAAGTTTCAAGAACACAAAAACTAAACCTTACCGAACCATAATCCTTGCCTCCAGAACTAGATGTACGCTTTATTAGCATACTTGAAGCGCTTTGAGAAGCCAACTGGGGCAAACTACCTGTGTTGCGAACACGAGGCACACGAGGAACTCTAGGAGAACTATTGAGTTCTTGATGCAACAATAAAGCAAGCTGATGAAATTGAACATTAAAATACAGAAAACCAGTTTAAAATAAGCTTTTTTGAGAAGATAAATACAAAGAAATATAGGAGTTTTGCATGCACCTCTTCATCACTCAAAGTCGCAGAAGCTGAAGCTGCGGGAGGATGCATTAACTGTGCAGAATTCTTAGATGAAGGGTGCTGCTGAGTAAGCTTTTCACCTTTTCGGAGAAAACTTGACGACATCTTATGTTGTACTGGCACAGCACACTGATTTTCCAGGGATCCAGCAGCTTCACCAGAGCCGGCCATATTCTGCGCTGAAGATGAGGAAGGCAAGATATCTTTTGTATCAGAAACCGATCTTTTGGAAACAAACGTATGCGAACCCCTACTGCTGTGAGGGATTTTTGAGGACAAAGAGGTTTCCACTTGCTCTTTGACAACTTTCCTTAACATATCTCCGTCTCTGACTACAGCACTTGAAGAACGCACTTTCTTACTACTGACACAGTTATCAGACGTTAGTTGCTGCTTAGAGCTAGAATTTAAATTTTGAGAATTCGTAGGTCTGAAGTCATCAGTACTAGATGACTTTCCTGTAGTTGATGAAGTAGAAGATGATTTTCCACCACATACTACTGTTTCATGCTTACAGGATGTTGGTGGAGCATCTAGGATACGCCTACTAAATTTTGATGGCTCTTCAACTAACTCAGGAGTACTTCTGAATTGTGAAGATATTTTCTGCACTGACAAACCTTCTGAGCCTTCTCGTTCTCTTATACCCTGAAAAGGATCACTGAATTCATCATCTCTATCTGTGTTGCAATCACTAAGTGCTTCGGAAATTCTATCAGCACCTGGTGTCTTACGTTCGCTGGACCGTGAACTGCTTGCAGATGCATCATTGACGTTAGAATTTGCTGGCATGCCATCAGAAGCAACCTCAGTTCCTTCAGCATCAACAGGCACGGGAGAATGACATCTTAAGGCACATCCATAGTTATTGTTGTCTATTTCCAATTTTGGTGTTATAGTGGTCTGAGACATGTCACCATTAACATCTTTAATTATCTGTTTGCCCTTCACGTCTAGTATAGTACAATGTATTCCTTCACCAAGCAGCTTCCCTGCACTTCTAGGAGAACCTTCTGCGTCAACATCAGACTTATCAACTGCTATGCAATCTCCCTATTGCATAAAAGAGAAAAACAACTCGTTACTAGATCACCAGTATCACAAGAAGTCTGCAAAAGTAAATAGTCTAGATTCAAAAAGCATACACTTCTAACAGGAATAACATACTAGCACTAGTGCTATGGATGTGTTATATGTCTGAAGAAATTTGTGAGCATACAAGCCCAATATTGCATATATTTAAGGCAAAGCACATTACCAGAATGTACTGGTAGCTACTACTCTTGGCTCACAAATTATAATACAGCATCACTCATCCCAAGAAAATCTGATTAAAAGATTAACAGACTACATGCTCTCTTGTAAGTATATAATGGAGCTGCAAAATTAGTTAATTAACTGAGTAGTTCCTCAGGTGAGTGTCCTATACAAGTAATAAACAAGGTTTCAAGGTCATAAATCATAAACATGAATAGACACTTCTTGCTGCAATGCAACTGATGGGAATATATCTCCTTGTAAGCCAACTCATCTTCAACAGCCTAAACCCCAGGGTGGAAGAGGGAGCATCTTTCCAATATCATGTTCCACAGAAAAACAAATACAAATATTCTTCCTCTGGGAATCGTTGTGAATTAAGTTAAATATCAAGCACCACAACTAGTAAACTGTAGTGCTTTAGATTAATAACAGAATAATATAAGTGCAGTTATGAAGCTATTTGAAGAGTCTGTATATCTAAGAAACCTCTATGGTATACCATTAGCAACCTTATTAAAGTTGATCATATGAATTGCTTTAGACTATGCATAAACATTAAGGAACTGCAAGAATGGGCAACTGAATGGAGTGCCAAGTGCCTAATAAAATTAAGGTCATATAACCAGCCAAGGTGTCAACAGAACAAACCATTGACAAAAATAGAAGTATGGGACGTACCTCTTTCTTTGTAGGATCCCTTTCAGCATCTTTTCCCAGGGAGGCTGTATTTTCAAAATCCAGGGGACTCTGAATGTCAGCAAGGGCTTGAACATCGGCCTTCACATTCTTTGTTTCAGGTGCAATTGAATAATTCAGTTCAGACCCACCAGATGGTGGCAACATCTCAGTAGAGTGCTCAACAGCCATAGATATGTTTGTCATTTTTGCAGCACCATTGGCCACGCTAAGATCATTATCTGACAAAGGTTGGCGAAAAACAGTTTCTTTTGGGCACTTGATCTTCATGTTATCCTTGTGAGGTTCCAGCTGTTTTGCATCACTGTTGGTTTTTAGTACTAATAACAATAAAACAAAAACACAAGTAAGCCGACAAGCATATGGGAACTATGTTCAAGCCTTATAATAGTAGATAACTCACGTGCTTTAGTAACATGTGTAGTTTCCATTGTTTCATCTTCCTCTTTCTCAGCATCTTCAATCTTTTTCTTGCTGAACCTATTTTTTGGTGCTCCAAATACCTCTTTTCTCTTCCTATTTGACTGTGAAACCATGGGCCGAAATAACCTTTGCCCCTTACTCAAGTTTTGTGAGCGCATGTTATCCATTTCGTCACAATTTGTATCTTTAGGATCGACTTTCTTACCAAATATGTCTTTATCATCACTGTCTTTCGTCCCAACTGTAGCAGCCTCCTTCGTGCCAACTACAGCAGCCTCTTTCGTGCCAACTAAAGCAGCCAGAGGTGTAGGGGTCATACCATCCTTTGACAGTGAAAACAGCACATCAGCGCCATTATCATCAGGATTCTCTTTTTCATTAATATTTTCTACTTCCTCCTTATCATCCTCATTCCAGCAAGGCTCCTTATACTGATATTTAAACTTCTTGGGGACATACCCGGTGCACTTCCACAGCTGCTTTGAGAAAACCGAAGACATCCCATCAAACAGCCCAGGATCACCACCTGGAACACCTTGGACATGCACTCTTTCCTCCATGGGTATATCAGTCCAAAGCTTAAAAGGACGACTAACAGAAAAACTTGGGGCGTACGAGTTCTCTATCCTAAGAGTCTTGGTCGGCAACTCAACCAGTAACTGAGCTACCTCTTTCTCTTTGCTATCATTCCTACTATTCTTGTTTTTGCATTTGTCGCAAGCAAAAGACTCTTCACTCTTAACATAGCGCGAACAGCGTGTGTGAACCCACACCGAGCACTCATCGCAATTCACCATCTCTTCACCGTCATCGAAATTAACACCACAAACGCAATCCACTGTCCAAGAGCCATCAACCCAGTCATCATGCGGGTCTGAGCTCTGGAGACGGTGAGAGCGACCTTTCATAGCTGATATTTACCCTAAGAACACTAACGTAACAAACCCCTATTACCTAAATTCCGTCATCTTCTCGATTCAAATATATTAATCAACAGAAGGATATAAGGATAAACACCGAATTCTAGACTCCTAAGAATCAAATCGAAAAGGATAACAAAACCTAAGGAGTGTATTCGAATAGGGAGATTTCTCGTAAAGCGTAAGTACCTTGCGATATCAAGAATCCATCGTCTTCGAGCTTTGTTGTTCGACTGGAATGCAGTTTCAGTTTGGGAGAAGTTTGGTGAAGCCGAGGAAGACGGTTTGTGAGGGAGGGCGGAACTGAAAGCGAAATCAAATAGATGTTATCAAGTGCTTTTGGAGTCCGTCCACAGTTTCTTTTTTACTTGTCTTCCGTTAGACTAAGCACTCCCTTCAATTTTATTATTATCCAAAATAAATTACTCAATTGATATATTTATGGTATAAAATCCAATAATTCATAAACGTGTTTAATATGGTACAGATTATTAGATCTAAAACTTGTTTGAATGGGCAAGAACTCATTCACCAATTATCTGTGGGTATTTGCTAAAAAAACCAAAATCAATGTGGAGTTGTTTGTTTTCGTTTTCTAATATTTATAAAATTATTTCCGGACCAAAAACTCAAGGACCAAAATATACGATTTTACGAGATAATTTTGACCTACTTTTTTACCATTCTTTTATTTTTATTCGCAAATTATATCTATCTGTTAAATTTTAGGGAAATTGTACTTAAAGTACCCACTCAACTATTCAATTGTCACTTACCACCCAAGGTTTGATCAAGGGTTAGGCTAAATTAGGGCCCAAAAAATGTTAAGCATTCCCAAAATTTAGAGAATCTTTTTAATTCAATAGTCAAAGACTATTTTGCCATTTGACCAAGAATCTTTATTTTTGTCTTGTAGTGGGATGTGGGTATGGTTAGCCAATTCTTGAAGAACACAAAATTTCTCCTCCAAACAACCCTCTTATACTCTAGCTTTAACAAAAATTTCAAAAACTCCAAAAAATTCAAAAACTCCTAAAATTTCAAAAACTTCAAAAACTCCAAAAAATTCAAAAACTCCTAAAATTTCAAAAACTTCAAAAACTCACAAATAAACACTTGAAGCTCAAAAAAATCATCACTTTTTTTTATAAATTCGGAATAATCGAAGGATGGACTCTGGATTTGAGAAGCTTGCTGAGGAGCATGGGACTCCAAATATGGTAGTTTTCTAACCAATTTTTTTGTAAAAGTTTCTATTTTGGTAGACCTTCCACATTTAGAAAGTTAGAACCCGAACTCCCCCGCCGGTTTTGACCCTCCAACCCGCCGGGATGAAGAACTCTCATTTGTAGAAGATGAAGGTTCCCCGCCGGGTGAGGCCGTGCCCAACCGCCGGGGAACGCCATGTCCACCCGCTGGGTGAGACAGCCATACCCGGCGGGGCTGTAGCCTTGCATACCGGCGGGGCAACTCGTTATATTTTGGACTTAATACAATGTTAAAGTGAAGGATTATCCCCGCCGGGTTTGGAAACTTCAACCGGTGGGGTTGGCCACCTATACCGTCGGGGCTGACAACCTCAACCGGCAGGGTCTAGAGCTGTCTCCAAACTCCAATGGAGTTTGATGTAGAACCTGACCCCCGGCGGGTGGGGAATTGTCAACCGCCGGTTGACTACATCCCCGCCGGTGGGGGAATTTTCAACCGCCGGTTGACAATGTCCCCGGCGGGTGAGACCGTTAAAAACCGGCGGTGTTGGGGTTTTGTTTGTCCGTTGGGTTTTGGCTTTTTTTTATCCACGCTCGTATTTGATGCTTCTTTTTTAACACGCATAGGGTGATGAGTCAAAGGATTATTTGACTAGTTCGTGCATGGCGAAGGGGGAGGAGGAGGAAATATCGGTGCCTTGCTCCGTCGATTATAGCGAGCTGTTCAACACCAAAGGACAGTACTACTCCCGGGCAGACCTTATTGAATGGGTTAAGGAAACCGCATCGGATAACGGGTTTGTGATTATTTTACGCCGAAGCGATAGACACGATCGTAAAACTCCGAGAGTAGAGTTTGTGTGCGAAAAATCCGGTGTTTACACAAAACTCGTAGACCCCAAGGATCTAAAGAGGAAGTCCACCGGAACGAAAAAATGCGGATGCCCGTTCACCCTTAAAGGAAAGAAGATGGGTGATGATTTGTGGGGAATAGAGGTTGTGTGCGGTGTTCACAATCACGATACTGCATCCTACAAAGAAGGTCATTCCTACGTGGGACGGTTTCAAAAAAAAGAGATGGATTTTGTGGTTAGTTCGAATAAAATGGGATCACGTCCTCGTGATATTCTTGGTGGAGTGAAGAAATTGAACCCTAAGAATTCTTCTACAATCCGCACCGTGTACAACGCAATACTAAAACACCGGAAGCTCGAGAAAGGTGGTCGGTCGCAATTCCAATACTTGTTGGGTGAACTAAAGCGACTAAACTACTACGAATTCCATAGAAAGTCCGAAGATGGAAGCGATATCATAGGCGAGCTTTTTTTTGCCCACCCGGTTAGTTTGGATTTGTTACGGACATTTCCGAACGTCATTATAATGGATAACACGTACAAGGTGATCAAATACGGGATGCCGTTGTACGAGGTCGTGGGTGCGACTTGTACGGGGAAAACATTCTACATTGGATTTGCTTTTATGTCGAGTGAAAAAATCGAGGCCTACAAGTGGGTGTTAGGATGCTTACATTCGTTGATGGTAACTCACTCCATCGAATTACCATCCATTGTTTTGACGGATAGAGATTTGGCGCTTGTGAATGCGGTGGAGGAAGTGTTCCCCAATGCGACGCACATGTTGTGTCGGTGGCACATCAACATGAACGTCCTAGGAAAAACAAAAACGATCATAAAGGAGAAGGTAGTGTCCGATGCCTTTTTGAAAGTGTGGAACGGAATGATGTTGGCGGAAACGGAGTTAGCGTACGAGAACTACCGGTCGGAATTGCACCGCGATTTCAAAGACTATCCGAAAGCGATTGAGTATACCGAAAGCGATTGAGTATACCGAAAGTTGGGTGGGGCCGTACGGTGAAAAGTTTGTCACGTGGAGAACTAACAAGTGGATGCATTTTGGTAACCAAACCACAAACCGCGTGGAGAGCGCTCATTCGAGTCTCAAGCGTTTCATCGGTACGAGCAAAGGTAACTTTGAATCTTTTTGGTTGAAGTTGCATACTTTGATTGAATTACAACACGGGGACATCAAGGCTTCCTTCGAAAAGAGCCGGTTGTTGGCCCTACATAAATTCACAAACATTGTGTACGGTCAAGTAAAAAACAACATCTCCCACCATGCAATGGGAATTTTGGCCGACGAAGTCGAATGTGCCCGGAACATGACAATTGCACCGGATATGCCTTGCGGTTGTGCCATACGAACTACGCACGGCATGCCTTGCGCCCACGAAATCTATGAGTTTGTTGCGAAAGGGATAGAGGTGCCGCTTGAGTTGTTTCATGAACATTGGAAGAGGTTAGACATCCTAGTTCGTACCAACCTCTCGACGAATGAGCAACTTAAAGCAAAGCTTGACAAGCTAGTATCCGATGTCATGGCGTCCAATGACGAAGCACGGATATAGCACATTTATAAACAATGGTTTGCCGTCGTCCATCCCGAAACAACTAACATTTTGGAGCCGTTGGTTAAGCAAAAAGCGCGCGGTCGTCCACCTAACAAACGTAAGTTATCTATTGCCGCCGATGATACATCCACTAAACGCGACAAAAGTTGGCACGAACATGTACTTAAGGAAGAAAATGATAGTACGCCATCCTTGCTTGGAGACTTCAAACTTCCAACCGAAACCTCGAGGAAAGGGAAAAAAAAGGAGCCTAAACGTGGTTCGTCGACCACCCCCGCTCGTACGATAGGTAGCGCTATTCCAACGCAAGCAAGTGGTACAACGCTTAGTAGTGGAACGGTGGGTTGTAGGTCAAGCTCTACGATGCCGGTGAAGGCAAGTTTTGTGGACCCCAAAGGATACATGAACCAATTCCCGAGCTATTTTACGCCTTTCGTAGAGTCCATTACCGATGTTAAATCCGATGGGCATTGCGGGTACCGCTCGATAGCGTACGCCTTGAACGGGCAACAAGATGGGTGGAGGTTGATAAGGGATGCCCTTTACAACGAGCTTATGGATTACGCATCGGTCTACGTAAAGATTTTTACTAGCATGGAGGATTTGATTGATGTTGCGGAGCGTGTGAAATGTTCAAGCGATGTGGGAACTAAGGACCATTGGATGTCCATGCCCGAGATGGGAGTGGCAATCGCATCTGCGTTTAACTGCATACTCCATTTTGTTGGGGTATTCCGAAATATGGATGTCGGCTTCACTTTTCTTCCGCTAAGAGGTGCACCTCCTCCGATGCCAAACCGGTTGGAAATCGGATTGGGTTGGGTCAACACCAACCATTTCGTGAACGTAAGTATTCATACAAGGGGTACGTCAATGGTAATTTTAATTTCAAGAAATTTATTTTATCGTGTTTTCGTTTTGTAGCTTGGGATTAAGGCGGAGGCCCCATGTGCTAGGATACATCCTTGTTGCCTAAAGTTGCGTTCACCAGAAGCTGAAGGTTGGGCATTGCCGATTGCATCTCGTTGCAAGAAATACGAAGAGCTTAAAAATAATTACCCCGAAGTAACCAATTTATCCCCTTTTGCTTGATGACTAGACGATTGTAACGAATGTAAACCCTGGATGGTTTTATGCTTTTATGGTTTATATGTTTGGATGTTTTTTATGTTGAAAACAATAACACGTTTCCATTCTTAATATGATGATTGCATTACAACATTGAAAACATTGCATTAAAACATTACACTTTAATTTAAAGCATTGCATAATTAGAAATACATAAGCACATAACGAAAACCAAATGATAGATAAGCTAACTCCGGGTTAGCATTGCACGTTCGGTTTTACGGGGTCGGATAGTTCATCCCGAATCCATCAGAGTCACTACTTTCCTCGGGAGATGAGTACGTTCGAACGGCGCTGGCTATTGCATCGGGTATTTCATTCTCGACCCGCTCTATCGCTTCCGACACCATCTCCTGTGTAATTGTAGTCTGCAATCCCATGTCGAATACCCTTCGGACTTTGGTTCGGTCTTCCCAAGGAAGTGACTCGATATTGAAAGTCACTTTTTTAAGATAAGCTAACCTATCGGCGACTTCTTCGCGTGCACGTGGTCGGGGCATTAAACATCCTGCACACGATGTCTCCCTACCGTGGTTGAAGAACATTCTGCACAGAACCGCATCGACGAAACCAGGAAACTCCTCTTGCATCGTAGTTTTGACGTAGTCGAATGCGCATAGTAGGCTTGCATCTTCGTACACATTCCAGCCGGAATCATCCATTGTTTTAACTTAAGTGTTTAGTTTCATCGAAGGGTTACAGTATTTATAGAGTTCATAGGTGGCGCAATCATACAAATAGTGGGCGGGAAATGCTCTTGTTTACCCCGCTTATTATTTGTTGGCGGGACATTTTTTGGCGGGAGTTTATGTGGCAAAGTATTTGGCGGGAGTTTAATATCTATAAAATAAATTTCCTGCCCACACAACAAGATAAACCCTAAAATAACGTGTCTCTGGAACGAGTTCGAATATCAACTCAAACATAACAACTAAACATAACATAAACAACTTAGCATTACATAAACAACATAACACATAACACATATAATAAAAACATAACATGTTACAACAACATTAGGCAACATAAATTATAATAACACGTTCGAATACGACACATTGCACTATTAGTAGTCGTAACGCAAGCTGTTTAAAACATCGTCGCCATCCTCCCTTGACATAACCATATCCTCCACATATGCTACCATATCCCTAGTGATATAGTCGCAGACGGTCATGTCCCAGACCTTTACCGCCTCCTCTTTAATTCTTCGCGGCATGAACAACAACTTCGTGAGGGGCTGCACAAAGAGGTAGCGTGCCTTGATTTCGTCACGGCTGCGCACAACAACACCTCCAGTTTCTAAATAGCCGTAGTTGTAATACATATGACACAAAACCCTTTCAAAAAATGCATCACTCCTATCTTCACCCAACTCGGCTCGGGAATCCTTGACTGCTAGAAGCATGTGGTAGTCTTCATTAGCGGTAAACTCCATTTGTTTCTAAGTGTTTGATGGATGCCATGTTGCTCCTTAACACTTGTATATTTATAATGGAAGTATATCGTTGGCGGGAGTTTCATTTGGCGGGAGAGTCATATGGCGCGAAATATATTTTGGCGGGGGCAATAATTGTATTAGGTCCCCGCCGGTCCATGACTAGTGAGCAGCCGGTTCACCAAATAAAATACTCTTATAAATTTTTTTTAAAAAAATATACTTACCCCGCCGGGGTGGAATTGTCACCCCGCCGGGTGACAACATCCCCGCCGGGGCTGAAATGTCCCCGCCGGTGAGGATTTTTCAAACCGGCGGGCGAGATGCCCATCCTCAAAATTCGTTGAGGATGGGTATGGGTCCCCATCCCCGCCGGTTGAATATTTTTCAATCGGCGGGGACGCGAGTGGAAATTTACGAATTTCCACTCGCTCTCAACCGGCGGGGTGAGGCTCTCGACCCGCCGGTTGACAAGTCGACCCAGCCGGCGGAGTAATTTTCATCCGCCGGGGAAGTATTCACCCGGCGGGTGAAAATTGTTGAACCGGCGGGGACACTTGGGTTTCAAAAAAAAAATATACCAAGTTTTTTTTAATTGTAAAGGTTGAAACTATACCATCTTTTTGTTTGTTTAAGGCTACAAAGTGAATGAATATATTGATTGAATTAGATAACTTAAAGTAAACGGCAATAACGAAAAATAATTAAACAAACACAATGTATTCATAACTTCAAACTAAAATACAACAAAGTTTTTAAAGTAACGTAATGTTCAAAACTAGAACAACAAGCATAATAAAAATCCAAGCATAATAATAAGAAGCCACGGTGCTATAAGCTCCATAACCTTCCTCCCAAAAGCCACTATCTCGTCATTCGAGTCGTCTAACGGCCGAATACGATTAATCGTATTCACCACATCGACCACCGACGTCTCCGTAAGAACCCTAGGTGTGACGTTAAACCACCCATACTTCTTCACGTACGCCTTGTACTGGGGGGACGAGGTGTGAGTACTGCCTTCCAAAGGCCTCGAATACCTATCGATCACGTATAGGTGCTCCCTCCACTGCGTCCAATGCCTAACCTGAACCAGATACCGAAGATGGTCTCCTCTACCAAGACCGGTTCTAGCAACGAGGGGGTCGAGCGGCTTTTCTTGGATCCAACCGAACTGTCGCATCACTCGGTCGGGGTGATATGTCTCGCTCACCATCATTAAGCGAATAGGGTTTCGGTACAACCCTATTGCCTGCTCCGGCCATACCTCACGGAGATCCTCGTAAGGTCGGAAAATAACCTAAAAAAAAAACTATCAATTCAACGTCCAACGTTTTATATAAAGTATATATGTTTATTTAAATAATCGTAAAAAAAGAACTTACATCCTTTTCTCCTTGAGCCGCAAGGATCTCACGGTAGTACGGCTTCCCCCGAGTTAATGAGACCGGGATCTTTTTCGGCAACCACGCCAGCATCTTGGGATCTGTCGGGCTATAACCACTGTTCACTGGCGCACGGAAGACGGGGAAGTGGTCATACACCCAACACTCGAACAAGGCCGAGAAGTCGACCAACGTCTTCAAGGAGTGCTTCGAGATGCCTCCCAAACTCTTGTACAGCCACACCAACGCACAAGTCCCCCATGCGTACTCACCAACCTTCTCTAAGTCGTCGAGGTGGTGGAGGAAATCGCACTGGATGTTCTTCTGGCTCGTGTTGGTGAAGATCGTACACCCGAGGAAGAACAGGATATATGCCCGAGCTGCTGCCTTCTTCATCTCCGGAGTGCAGGCGGTGTTCGAATCTAAGTACGCTTCCCCCGAGAATGTGGTCCTAAGCCATCGGAGGCCGAATCCGCTCCCGTCATGCGCCTCCATTTCCTGCTGCACATCAGCAGCCGAAACTCCCAACAGCTCCCCATACCGTGCATACGTCGCCTCTATCGGATCAGGCCGGAAGAGGTCAATGATTCTCCCCTCAACCGGGAGGCCCGTAATGACATACACGTCGTCCAGTGTCATCGTCATCTCCCCAAAGGAGAACTGGAACGTGTTCGTCTCCTGGTGCCACCTCTCACCGAAGACCTCCGCCAACTAAACGTGGTTGTTGAACCTCGGTAAATGCCGCATCAAGGGCCAAAATGGGGTCTCCTCCAGGTAGGCCCTAACCCCCAGTTGTTTGCTAAGGTCCCACTGACCAAGCAAACCATACTTCGACTGCACCGTAATGCCCGAGCGCGCCTGTAAAAAAATTCGAAATTAACTACGATGTTAAAAAATGAATTCAAGTAAACAAAAAAATAAAAAATTAATTAACTTACATCGTTTTTGAAGGCGTAATACGCCTCGTGCTGCGCATACTCGGGGAAGAGAAGCACACTATTTTGGGATAGGAAAAGATTTTTCCATCCCTCGGCATCGGTTGGAGGCCCTTCGGCACGGACCTCTCTTCGAGGTGGTGGCAACGGGACCTCCGCTTCCTCCTCCTCCGTAACCTCCTCCTCCTCGTCCACTAGGGCACGCCGGCGGATGGGGAGCACCTCTCGTGGAGGAGAAGATCGTCGACGGGGGGCATCCCTGGTGGCATCGAATTTCCGATGCCGCAACGATCGCTCGGTCGGATCGTCGCGCTCCTCGCGCACCTCGCGGTGGGGGCGGACACACTCTGTCCGATCCCCATGTTCCGGCCTAACGGCGACCACCGGCCGTCGGCTACTGCCTTCACCTTTTCTTGCCGCCTTGGCCGCCTTCTCCTTCGTTAGGCGAGGTGCTTTGCGTTGGCTGCAAAACATCAGAGAAAAAAGTTAGAAAAATTTATAAAAAATACACAAAAATGAATGCAGAAAGTTAGAAAAATAATTTCTTAGTTTTCACCCGCCGGGTAAATAATTGTCACCCGGCGGGTGAAAATTAAACTAATTAATAGTTTAATATTCACCCGCCGGGTGACAATTATTCACCCGGCGGGGACCAAGAACAAATCTGGGAAATCCAGATTTGTTCTTGTTCCCCGCCGGGTGAAGTGGGGTTCACCCGGCGGGTGAACACGAAAACCTGCAAAAAACCGCCATTGAAGGCAACCCAATACCTCGAGAAACTACCTAAATCAGCCACAAACAACCTAATCTAGCATACCCTAGCATTAATTACTAGACAACTATAAACAACATATAACACCAAATCAGCCACAAACAAACCTAACCTAGCATCAAAATCAAAAAACCTAACCTAAACCAAATATAGAAAGAAAGTACATTTAAGAATAAAAACTTACTCTTTTCCTTTGCCCATTGTAGTTCTTGAGTTGTTGTTGATGTGTAGAGATCTTCGGATTTGATTTTGGGGCTGATTGTAGAAGTTTGGAGTTTTGAGAGGTTTTAGGGTTTTGGGGTTGATTTTGGGTTGGGGCTGTTTTAGAAGGGGGAATGGTTAGTGTTTAGTGTTTTAACTTAGTAAAAAAACGAAGGGTTTTTTGGGTATTAGTTTGGGGCTGCTTATATTTTTGATGGGTATGCTTAAAATTGGGGCTGGTTAGCCAATTGGGCCCCAATTTAGCCATACCCTTTGATCAATTGTTACTTAATACCCATCTCAACTACCTTATTGTCACTTACAACCTAATTTTATTTTAATACCCTAACTACCCTTAACCCACTATATAAACCTTATTTTCTGTTTTCTTTCTATTTTTTCTAGCTTTTTGAAGATTTGAATTTGTTAGCCGCTCTAACCACCTAACCCTACCAACCACCACGAGCTGGGTTGAAATCACATTTTCCGGTGATCGGAAGCTGCTAAAGGTTTGTTTCTTTATGTAAGTTGTTGTGTTAGACCTGTCTAACCTCTGTTTTATACGTACAGGAGTTAATCGTCGCTTTTTGGAATCTTATAGCTTACAAGTAATCGTGTTGCGAGCTTTTTAGGTAAATACCTACCGATTTCGAATTTTTTTATTCGTTTTCTCTGTTGGAATAGGTTCTATTCTACTGTTTTTAGATGTCATTCCCTGATTTGGAGCTTTTCTCTGTTTTTTTTTGTTATAGTGGTCTGTTATTGTTTAGTTAATATTGTTCGTTATATAGTTCGTTATATAATTTGGTAGTGCTTTAGTTTTGTCTTGAATGTGTGGATTACGAGTTTTTAGGTCAGTTAGAGTATTGTATTTCGAAACAAATATCAGGACCGGTGTTACATAGAAATATCAGGACATGATGCGAATAGCTCTATGTAGATATACACAATTCGCAAGATAGGATGCGAATTGTTTGATGGTGCAGTAAATAATCTGCACAGTTTTTGTGACTAATAACAAATATCAGGACTTTATTACCTACAAATATCAGGACAAGATGCGAATAGATCGTTGTAGGTATACACAATTCGCACCTTAGGATGCGAATTGTTTGAAGCAGTAGTAAATATTTTGCATCTAGTTTTTGTGACTAATAACAAATAACTTGTATTGTTAATGCTGTTTCTGTCTTGTATCCAAACTGCTATCATGCGTACTGTTATTTCCATCTCATGCAGAATTTGAGAGCCAAACTGGAACATATTAACAGGGAGTATAAAAAAAAGATGTTGAGTTTCTTCCACCGTCTTGCTTATGCTTCCAGTCAAGAGCTTTTTAAAGATATACTAACAGGTTTTCTATGTGAAGGTGGTGAGAGAATGAGTAATTTTCTTGCAAATTTACCCCCTGAAAAGTATGCGCAGGCTTACGTAAAAAGGAAGCGATATGACTCTATGGCTTCTACCGCAGCTGAATCGTTTAACAATCAGATTAAAAAATATTACGGCTTACCAATTGTTGAGTTTATTGATTGGATTAAAGTCTTGTTTATGACTCAGGTTTCCCAGAGATACGAAGAAGGTCTCAGCTGGAGTACTAATTTGGTTCCCGAGTACGAGAAGAAGCTAAAGCAGAATGTTGACATGTGCCGAAGTTGGGTAGTACGTAAGTCCTCTTCCACCATGTTTGAAGTCTTTTTTACTCCTGTGGCTGTTGTTAATCTGTTGGATTTCAAATGTTCATGCGGATCATGGCAACAAGAGTGTTTTCCATGTGCTCATGCTCTAGCGGCATTACAATACACCGACCAAGATCCATTAACTGTAATAGAACCCTTCTTTACGGTTAAGAATTACAGGGAAAGTTACTCTTTCACCATACCAGCTATAACTGATTTCGGCGAAGGGTCCAGTGTTAACGATCCTTCTTTTGTTGAAGTTCTGCCCCCGAACGTTAAGAGACGCTCCGGAAAGCCTAAGAAAAAGCGAATCCCTTCTAGAGGAGAAATCTCAACCAAGAAGTTAAGGTGTGGCCGATGTTCGAAATCAGGCCATAACCGGAGGACTTGTGATGTTCCAATTTAAGGACATTTATTTTTGTAGCATAGTTATTGTTCTGTACAGCAAACTAAACATTTGTACATTCCTGTGTTTTTGTATCTGCCACTATTGGAGTTGTAAGCATTTCGCATCATGTGCTGTGAATCATGTACAATATGTTGGTGTATTGTTACAAACATCTATCAGGATTACATGCGAATTATGTGCAATTATGTGAAATTTCAACAGGATGCGAATTGCTGGTAAAATCATATCAAACATTTATCATATCTTACGTTTCGCATGATAGGCTGCGAAGTAGGGCTAGAATTTTGATGCGAATGGAGATCAATTAGAAGTCCTGATATTTGTCATATGATAAGCTGCGAATTGTCATTTATAAACATACCAGGATATTCAGTAAGGTTGAAAATAAGTAATATAGCAGGTTAACATGCGAATGAAGTGCAAAATGTATTTGGATGCGAATCAGTTATATCATTGAAATTCTGTAAACAAGTTGGATTACAAAAAGGAGGATTACAATATTTCCAGAAACTAACAACTGTTTACACATATCAGTACAAACTACTATTGCTAGTTAGTTGCATTCCAAAAAAACAAAAAACAAAAACCAACTCTAGCAGTTGGTAGAGGATTCATCACCAACTGTTTCCTCTTTCTCCTTTTTGTGCTGATCATCTTTGTATTTCTCCTCTTTGTCTTCGACTTTCTCTTTCTCTTCCACTTTCTCTTCAGCTTCAACATCAACGTCCATCATGCTTAAAAATTTTGTCCTTGATGGACCAGCAGGAAGCATTGGAACCTGTTTTGGCTGAGGTTCAGCAGCAACCTGTGGAACAACTTCTACTGGTTGAGAGTCAGCAGAGTAGTAGTCATCATACATGTCTAGTTCGAAGACAGAGAGTGGGCTTGGGGGTGGTACTGCTAGCATGATCAACTCATCACTCCAGTTAACGGTTAAGGATGACCAGGAGTCACCCAGAGAACCGAGTGAACCAGAGTTTGAGTATGAGGTGGTTGTTGTGGTGGTGGAAAAAGACATGACTGTTTGAATTCGAAGAGAAGAATAGGTGTTTTTAAAAAAATATAGAGTTTGGTGTAAAATTAGCCTTTGGTTACTAGAGGTTTTTATAGGGAAATGAGGTAATCATTACATAGCCTCCATGTCCAATCAGCATTTAATGAATTATGTACTTGATTAGATTGTTTTTTGTGTGCTCAATGTAGAAAGCGTTTACCAAGGCATAAGCCACAGCCTGTTCGCATCCTTCCACTTTGTATTTTTAATTTTTTATTTCTGCACCAGGCTGCGAACTGGTTTTAAGCTGGGATACCAGGATGCGAACTGTGTGCGAAGTGATTACCATCTATCAGGTTAGGCTGCGAAATATTTGATGATAAGTTAGGTTGCGAACTGTTCATAAGGATTAGGCTGCGAACTGTTCATACATACCAGAGTAAACTACCAGGGTCATAATCAACCATTATATATCAGGTTATGATGCAAACTATAAGATAAGGAGTATTCAAAGATGTGAAAATGTAATTTGTTTATGTATGCACAACAAAACTAAAAATTACAACAGACATATATATTTACAAGCAACAGATGTATTTACAAGCAATACACGAATCAGCCATATGTGATGGTGTCTTTGTCATTTAAAAAGTAATAGAACATTTCTGCTCTGAAGGCAGTTACCATATCTGCATTGTATTTTTTCTGCACTGATCCATGCTCAATAATATCCCTTGCATATTTGCAGACGAAGACACCACAGTCCACGCTGCCTCGCTTTTGTTGTGGGATGCCTCTTTCCACTTTCACCTTCCACCCTGTAGTATATTTGGGTAGGAATCCTCTATCCAACAAATATTTGATCTGTGTATAATAATTAGTGTTAGGAATATGCACAAAAACAAAAACAGTTTGTGACATACAATTCGCATCCTCATGCTGCGAATTATATGACAATAAATCATACACAATTCGCATCTTAGGCTGTGAATTGTATGACAGCCTTGATAGGCTGCGAATTGAGTTGTAGACAGGCTGCGAATTGTATCCAACATGGATAGGCTGCGAATTGAGTTATGGACAGGCTGCGAAAAAACATCTTGTTTACTCACAATTCGCAGCATACCAGATCTCATTTCGCAGCATGCATACTTAAAATGTGTTCAGATTTAAGTGTATAGTTTGGAATATTTACCAGTAGTGCAGGTGTTCTTGTGGTGATGTCTATGGCATGAAGCTTAGGCAGAAGCGAATTGTAGTTTGAAATTGTTCTTCCGTCGACGTCGATGACGAGCAACGTCCAGTGGTTTACATTGTCCTTCGACTCGGTGCACACTGGAACCATGATGATGTTGGCATTTTTGCGCCCCTTCCTAAAAGCCATGTCCACCAGATTTTCCACTTGCCACCCTGCTTTCATTTGATGTTGCATCCAAGCAAGAGTATATTAAAGTGAGAACATTTATGAGAACTTTGTTCAATTTACGTGAGCTAAACTTACCGCAGTCATGCCCGAAATCAGTATGGCGTCGTGATGCTCTCCTTTAGCTTTAGTGCATGGAACTTTGTAGTCTGCATCTTCAAGCATCTTTCGAATCCAAGCATCGATAAGCTAACAAAGGAGTTGTAGATTTATGTTAAATATAGAATACATATTTGAAACATTGAAAATAAAATTGGTTGACAATTGGATACCTTTACGTCCAGCTCCAGTTCTAAAGGTAGTGCCATGACATCACTCGCTTGTACCCTGATTCCGTACGTAAACTTGGACTCCGGTAACTTCCATACCACTGGATCAGGGGTGTCGCTCTCGTAGGCTTTAACCAACTGTATTTTGTGGTATTCTGCCAAATCGATACGGTCAGTTACTTTTGTTTTCTTTGGCCAGTCGCTGTATTCTACTACTGGCGGTTCCCGCATTGTAATTACGAACTCTTCTTCTTCCACTGCCACTTGAGGCTGCGTTTGTGTCAGTAGCGCAAAACTTGGCTGCTCTATCTCTTTACTAGGCTCGAGCTTAGTAAATAAGAAAAATCAAGAGTAGAATGGCGTCAGTGGTTTATAAGTGCAACGAGTCCAAACAGTTCGCAGCTTAGGCTGCAAAATGTAAGGTTCCAGTTAAATAAATTTATTAGTATCTATCAGGGTATGGTGCGAACTGTTCGAGGTTCCACTGAACAGTTTGCATCCTACCCTGATATTCGTTTGTAATACCCCAATCAGCATTAGACACAAATCTTATGTTATGATGCGAAATCATTATAAGTAGGCCTTACCGCACGGTCAGCGACAACCACTGCCGTTGACTTGTTCGGCATAGGATCTGGATCGTGTCGGCAGAAATCATAAAATTCATCCTCCGACATGTTCTCCAGAGACCGTTGTATTATAGAATCGTAATATACATTATCAATTTCATTTAAAAATGTCTGTGAAACTTGAGTGTAAATACCATCAACAAAAGCATCAGGTAAACCTACTGTGTTATCGCGGGACTCTAGAGCTGGCAGTTAATTTGTTACCGGGCCTACAGTTTGACGTTGGCTTAGCAATTCTGACTTTGCTGACAGCACCATTGGTCTTTGAGGTTCCACCGAAGAAGTGGTTTTGTCTTCTAAGGATGGTCCTTCCTGGCTGAGTAGTTCTGTCTTCTCACCGGGATGGACAGGTTCTGACTCTTGAGGTGCTACCTCTTGAGTTAGCCTTTCTCTCTTCGCCAAGGTTATCTGTTGCTGTTGTTGTTGTTCTTGTTGTCCTTTTTGCTCTTGTTGTTGTTGTTGTTGTTCTTGTTGCCGGTCTTCGTGTTGAAGCTGTGGCTGCTGGGGTTGTTGCTGGTGGTGCTCTTCGTGTTGCTGTTGCTGTGGGTGTTCTTCTTGTTGTTGTTGTTCGTGTTGTTGTTGTTGTTGCTGTTGTTGCTGTTGTTCTTGTTGTTGTTGTTGTTGCTGCTGGGGGTGTTGTTGTTCTTCTTCTTCTTGTTGCTGTTGCTGGAGGTGTTCTTCTTCTCGTTGCTGTTGTTGTTGTTGTTCTTGTTGCTGTTGTTGTTGTTGTTACTGCTGGTCTTGCTGTTTCTGCTGGTGTTGTTGTTGGCTTTCGGTCTCCTATTTCATACAAAAAAAAAACAAAAGGGTGGGAGGGTTAAGCATAAGTTAATCATTGTGTAATAACATTTTGCATCCTGACCTGATATCTATGTTATACATTCCTAACAATTCGCAGCTCAGCATGCGAATTGTGTAATAACCAAACCACCAGTTTATTAGATAATTCGCAGCTCAAGCTGCGAAGCGTTTGGACAGGACTACACAAGAGTCCTGATATTTGTTTGATAACATCATATCATCTACTTACATTATCTACCTCCTCTGTATGTGTCTCCATGATGGGTGAATTGTGGGCATCATCATCCCTTTCTTCCGGCAGTACTCCATCAGCATGGTGCTAATCAGCATTAGACACGGATGCTTGCTGATCAGTGGATTTTTGTCCCTCTGGAAGTGCTGTTGGTACCTGCTTTATTGGGCTTTCAGTACGGCAGATTGGCAGAGAGATAGCATTGTGGAGTTGTTGTGCTTCAAGTTCCGCTATCTTGCGTTTCAATTCTTTCAGCTGCAAAAATGATAGCAAACTTTTTATAAACATATTAAGTGCTGATTGTAGTGATTATTTAAGGTCCAAGTCATACTTACTTCTCTGGCCTGTTTGTCTATTTTTCGCTCGTACTTGTTCTTGTCGGCGTATGTCTTCAAACGCTTTGATTGAGCAGCAATATCAGGATTAGGTTCTCTGCGTTTGAATAAATAATCACCGATTGTTTCACTCATACTGGTTGTGTCGGTTTCGGAGGGCTCTTGCCTAGATTTGCCTTTCGGTTGTGGTGGAATCGTTTTCTTGGGGAGTCTTGGTGGTGGATCGATGGCTCGGGTGGTGTTGGATGTTCGAGTGTGGGAGACATCATCTTATTCATTACATTCTGTGATGCTCGTCTCCTTTGTTGTGGTTTTGATGCTGTGCTTTTCGTCCTCTTCCTAGGTCTTTCTTCCGGTGAAGTAGGTTCTGTTACTTCTACATCTTCACCATCTTCTCTTTCTCCGAAAGCTTCAATTTTAGCCTCGGTAAGCTGTAATGGACCTTCTAAAACTTACCAACAGATGCACATGTAAGTAAATTACTTGTTTCGAAAGTATGAGGGTGTAGAGAAACAAATTGTTTTTTATAAACAGTTCGCATCATATGATGCGAACTGTGTTATTTTAAACCACATGCTGAGCTGCGAAATGTGTATGGGACAATATGCTGCAAACCATGTGTACCATATGCTGCGAACTAAGTGTAAACCACATGCTGTGAACTAAGTATTTATGTCAGGCTGGGAAAATGGTTGATGCATGCAGAGCTGCGAAATGTGTGTAAAACTATATGATGCGAACTGTGTATAAAAAGAAGCTGCGAGGTAAAATTCATATCAGGCTGCGAAATGATTGATACATTTTTCTAAGCAAAACGCATGATATGCTGCGAACTGTTTGCACCCCCAGTTTAATACATATATAAAGCTTATACCTGGTCATTATCCAGCAAGGGTGTTCGAAGAAGATATGTCATGGTTGATGCTTGGCACTCTAATCCCAACCATTTGAAAAACCTTGGTATCAATGTTGGCTTTGCTATCTCATGGCCGATTGTTGTGTGCTCCATGATGAAGGGCTGCATGGGGACAAGTTTTATCAACAAGATGCTCTGTACATAACTAATTTTTATATTGAATAGATGAATCTTACAACTACAAGGGCGACGCAGCCGACGACTTTATCAGCTCTTTCTACTGCTAAGCAACTCCTGATAGACTGTCGAAGCTTGTACAGTATTGATCCAGCCCAGTCATAATTGTTTATTCTGTTGAGGTCTTCAACGTAATAAACCGTGCTCCAGCCAAGGATATCTCCAGATACGGAGTAGAATAGTGTGGAGCACAAAAACAGTATCAACAGCCTCACAACATCTTCCAACTCATGCTCCCCTCCTTCGTTTATGGCCTTCGCTATACCCTCCTGTAAAACCAACGACAACATGCTATGTTAGAAATGTACAGAATCTTGCTTTATAAAGATGAAATCCATTTTAGACATACCTTTATAATGGCATTTGTTATTGTTTTGGTATTACTAGCTGCTACTTTCCTGCCAGTTTTACCATTGAAGTATTTCTTCATCATCCTTGATTCGTCCTCCTCGCCGGGTGCATACTTGTTGTGAAAAGCTCTGGTTTTTGTTAATTGGATTTTCTCGGTGCCATGCCTCAAGCCGAATATGATCTTGACATCGTTCTCAGTTAGCTTTACATACTTGTTGCCAATCCTAAAGGCGTCTCTATCCACGGAGAATTGCTCGATGATATACTGAATGATTGAGTAGAATTTCTTCTTTGGCAGCTCTGCCTCATTACGGATTTGGAAATCCGTTTTCAGCAGTGTGTAGAAGAGGGTGTTTCTTGCAGCTTCAATGTGCGCCCTTGTAATACGCATGTCTTTGAGTAGCTTCAGAAGGCTCACCAACCCTGATCTGTAGTAGCTAGGTTTTGTTGTCATACTTTATGCACAAACACAAATCAGTTGGAGTGTCACAAATAATTCGCATCACAAGCTGCGAAATGCATACATATAAATATTGGCTTCACAGAAAAGCTGCGAAATGAGATTTGGTATGATGCGAATTAGGTAGCTCAAGCTGCGAATTGTTTGTAAATAAGTATAAACATGCAATCGAGCTGCGAATTGCTTGCATTGTGGGTGATCAGGGTGCGAAATGTTACACTTTTTACATGCACGTTGCAGGGATCTGGGAATTATGCAACAAACACCAAAATCAACAATGAACTACCTAATGCAGATCTAACATACATAATATTTCTCAGGAAGGTATCAGTATTACATGCAACTAAAATTCTACCATGGCTTCGACTATAAACCCATAAACTGAGCAACTATCGTCAGTAGATACTTCATTCTAGTATAAAAAGCAACGCGTATCGTGAATTAAGAGAAAAAAGTGGTTCAAATTCGTCAAGAACGAAAAAAAAGTACATTTTCCACGATAATGCATACCTGTTAAATTTCACCGGTCGGAGAACGAGATTGAAGCTTTCAGAGACGACTTCACGACAACTTTGTCAAACGAGATTGAAGGTGTGTAGTCTGACTGAGTAAAAGAGGCTGACCGGTGCGATAGTGTTGAAGGTGCGAACGGTGAGAAGCTGTAGGGTTTCTGGGTTTGAGAGAGAGAGAGTATCACAAAGTCGAACGGTTTGTTTTCTGGTGGTTTCTAAAATTAAATTTTTGCGTTTGTTTAGGGTGATAGGAAGGCGAAAAAGTGGGTTGGATCTGAAAAATGGGTATATATGGTGGAAGGGTATTTTTGTCCAATTTATTAGTCTGGGTATTAAGTAACACTATGTTAAAAGCGGGTACCGCCGGGTAATAAGATAGTTGAGTGGGTATTTTCAGGTACTTTTCTCTAAATTTTATGGGTAAATTTTTAGTAACTTATAAAATGTAATTGGTTTATTTGAAAAAACATATCCTCATTTTTTTAGTTGTATTTTTGGTATCGATCCATTTCATTTTAATAATAAATCTAACTACCATTAAAAAATAAATTTGTTTTAGAATACAATACTGATGAATATCGGAGTCTATTGTTCCAATTCTAATCTTTTTAAGAATTTTTGAAATACTGTGAGTAAAGATATTTAGAGTAGATTTTTCGATTTTTTTAAAATATTATCGGTTAGAGCCAATTTGGAACTCCATCATCATCGCTCTTGTTCTTAAAAATGACACCCCAACCTATATTGCTTACTTCAGACTTATTGCGTTATGACATGTCGTTTATAGGATTATCTTTAAGATTATATCTAACAAAATTAAATACTTCTTCTCATGCATGATTGACAAATCTCAATCGGTGTCCGTGTCCGTGAGAAGCATTTTCGACAACATTTTTATTTCCAAGAAATTCTTAAGGGTTACCACTTTAACTATCATGGCAAAAGAATTGCATTAAAAATCGACCTCATGAAAGCTTTTGACAATGTTCGTTGGCACTTCAATTTTATATCCATTTTGTCATGGACTTCCCAAAAAACATGATCTCTTGGATTATCTAATGTATCATCAAGCCCACTTACAATATTAATATGGTGATCCATACGATAATTTATGTAGTAAGAAAAAACTCAAAAAAGGTGACAATCTCTCACTTTTTCTTTTATCCTTGTTGTGCAAGCTCTTTCATGTATAAAAATGACATAAATTCTACTATAAATGTCATAAGCTGAAAATAGTAAACCTATGTTTAGATGATGACTTAATGATTTTCGGTCACGACAACCTTAACTCCCTTCAACTTATCAAAGAAGGTTTAAATGACTTCTTCTTGATCTCGGGTCTCTACGTCAGTCACGAAAAAAGCCATATTTTTCTTTCCAGTGTCAACCCCATCTTTAGAAATAATCACATTACCATTTTACGGTATAAGGTCGGCTCTCTCTCTCGGTGAAATATTTAGGGGTTCTTCTCTTCACGGGGCGGTTTTCACATACTGATTGTCGGTATTTTCTTTAAAATATTACTACGTGTATTGGTTTCGTGAATCTCCAAAATCCTATCTTACGTTGGTTGTCTTCAGCTCATCAAATTTCTTCTGTTGTACACCATGTATACTGGTCATTCATTTTCATGTTCCTTTTGAAGGTTCTCAAAGATTTTTCCCAGTCTCTTTACTTTCTCTGGTCTGGCCACGGGATGAAAGTCTTGGAGCCTAAGGTGACCAGGTCCACAGGCATATTGCCCACAAAAGAGGGCGACATTGGGATTATTAACTTAAAAATATAGAACAGATGGTCATCCTTAAACATTTGTGGATCTTAATTAGTAATAACAAAAACTCAATCTAGTGCGTATGAATTATCCGATTTTTTTTTTAAATAATACTTTTTGTGCTTTAAATCTAAGCTTTTCTCCCGCCTGGACTTGGAGGAAAGTTTTACGTCTTAGGCCTTTGGCTAGCAAATTATACATGGTGATTGTTAAGTATGAATCTGGTTTCTTGAGAGATAAAGTAAATAAAGTGTTTAGATGTAGAGAGAGAAAGTAAAATATAGATTAATCTTTATCTAATCAGAAAAACGTCCCCTTTATTCATTGTCTCAGTCTTTATTTATAGGCGTAGAGACTTGTATAACTGATTCGGTTATAAAAATGGGTTGATTTGCGTTTTTTAGCTCCCTATATTTACAAATAGTCTAAAAGTTATCTAATATGTATACAATTTATCATATATGACTTTAGTTCTATTACATTTGAACCCTCAATATTTTATATCCATATCAATGATGATTGATAATAGGAAGAATATTTCATTCTAATATGATCTTTGGCTCTACCCTACTTCTTTAATAACCCATTATGGGAAAATTTTCATCCATGTCCAAAGTTTGGCAATAATCTCAAAGTTTCGGACATTATCTACAATGGACTCTTGAACTAGCCTACTTATATTAGATCGACCAATGTTAGACCCGCAATAATCTTCAGAAGATCCACAATCTTATTCTTTCTCTCTCTTTCTACTCCCAACATCATTTTCAATGACATTCATTATATAATTGCTAAGAGAGAAATCACAAAGTTCACTATCAAGGACACATACATTGATATTCGTTCGCGCATCCCATGTGTCTAGTGGGTCGGGTTAGTATGGCATAAATTTAATATTCTTCGCCATTCTTTCATCATTTGGCTCGATATCCAGGTAAAGTTCTCTACATGTGACAGACTTCTGAGTTATAGATTAAATTTCCCACATATTATGTCTTATGCAACTCTGGTTCTGAAACTATTAAGCATAACATCTATGATTATAGTTTCAATTAGAATATTTAGGGTTACGCAATATCTAGGTTATTACGTATAGAGTATTTGGGCCTTCTCACTTTCATTTTTTATTTTTTGTAGTTGTTATGACCAAGTTAGGTAAGTTTTTATCGTAGAATTATTTCTCTTTCCTCTTTAACGTCACTCCTCGGAATGTGCCCCATGTACTTGTAAGAACCATGTGCTTTTGTTTAATGCATTTTTTCAAACAAAAAACAGTCAGTTGTATTTTTATAAATGAACTAAATCATTTTATAAAAAATGAAAGTATTTTAAGTGTTGCAATTTTCACTCATGCTAGATTTTTTTACTTTAAATAATAATATTTAAAATAAAAAAATATGTTAAGTGATTAAGTATTGAAACACAAACCGTACCATAACTTCATCGTTAAATTTAAGCTTAAGTATATTTAATTTTGAGGAAATCATTAATACATCAAGATTTTATTTCCTTATTATCCATTTACCAACGAAATTTCATGGTGGAGAACTACAACAATAATATTTTTCTCCTCAAACTCAATTTTATGGATGATATCAGTATAGAATTTTAAAAGTATTCATTTTTAATAATTTCCAAACACAACTTATTATTTTTTATTATCTTGAAAACTATGATGAGTAAGGGGTGCAAATTGTTTAGTCTTTAATATCATATCACAATCATAACAATTTAAATACACTTCCATGTCTTCTTTGATAAAAAAATTAAAAACATATAAAGTATAGGGTATATTTTCTAGGGGTTTAAAAGTATTCATAGTTAATGGATTAATAAACAAAATGCAACAAACAAGCCACGAGCATAACATTCATTGACATATAAACTTAATATTATATTTAGATATGGATTCTACATGTAAAAAGAAACCTCATATCGCCAATAAGAGTTCATATGAAACATATTAAAATGCATTTGTATGAGTTTGAGAGAATTCACTATTAATCTTATTGTAATCGACTTATTTCAGTAAATTCCTATTTCATATGGTTTAAACTATTTCGATCAAATACTTAATGAACAACTCACAATTAACAATATCTTATTCATGATCAATTAACCAGACATCAACCTTCCTTGGGGCTGGTCAATATTATTAATGACGAACTTGTAAACACGTAAATAAATTAATTCACCGATAAATATAACTTGATTAATATGGTGGCTTCATGACTTATTTACCAAAGTTAAGACGACTTTAATCATGATAGTCATATATCACATATATTTAGGTTAAAAGAAATCACCCTAATTACATGCATAATATGCAAGGTTGCAATGAGGTGTTTATTTTTACAACAACATAATATCATCACGATAACCAAAGGGTTGTAGTGCTTAATGATATCATCACGATAAACAAATGGGGCATTGCTGGGGCAAAGCTAAAATAGATAATTTACCGTGGAGACCACACAGGCACTAGGACAAAAAAACTACTAGTTTCTAAACATATTTATGTCTTAATTTGTCATAGCGGCGTATCTTTTACCGTGACTATGTGATCCTAAAATTGCATAATTAATTGTTTTAAATTAGTCCATGAACCATCCTCAGTTGATGAAACACATAACCTAACATGATTTAATATTTAATCAATGAAATAACATGCAATTGTAGACCATAAATCCATACACCTCTACCAAACAACCAGTAATTGATCTTATTGGATCTTTTACGGAAAATAAAAATTGCATGTTTTATATATTTGATTGGATAATACAAAAATTTATTATCGAACCTTTAATGGTGGATCTAATATTACTCATAGGTTTGATGCATTTAAATCATACTTAAAGTAAACAAACCCATAAAGTGTTTCAGTCATCATTGATATATAAAATATAAAATTTACATGAATAAGCCATGTATTCTATTGTTCTTATTTTTTCTTTTATATTTTAATATTATGGTTAAGATATTCAACCAACATCAACTTTGAATTTTCATCTTCCTTTTGAAGGTTCTCAAAGATAGAGACAACATAAACTTTAGTTATAGGGTTTTAGGTTAAAAAATAGTGAGTCTGTGTAAATATAAGATGATTAGATCTTTTCTTTCGTATCTATTTTTATATTCTTGTACTTGGAATTAATAGTTGATAGATTTATTTTTAAGGTTTCGAATATAATATTTTTTTATAGTAATTTAACCCATAAGGCCAATACCTATTCAATCCAATAATATTATGTCAGTTAGAGACCGTAATCGTATTGGACTCTTATGGTCCAATATTTGTAATGTCAAATTGAAGGATGTTTCGTTTGGATCCTATGAATTACCTGTGGGGTCCAACATGTTGATTGTTGATTACATTTAATTAATTGAACATACAAATACAATATTTTGGATACTCTAAATTTCTATAGATGAGAAATTTCAATTTATGGAACATTTACAATCTCTCACTTGGATCGTGACATATACTGAAGTGTATCCAACAAATTATGTGTTATACATAATATTATTTTTTCACGGGTAACACAACATACTTTATCATATTAGAGTGTTGCTAGTTAAGAATTGAGAAGATAACGATAGCTTATATGTGCGCTACAATTCCCTCAATAATCACATTTGTAACTACTATCTAGATGAGTGCAACATGAATATTACACGACCTTGTAATCACTATATATCAGTTTCCAATTTATTAGTTGTATAAAATGTACTATATATCAGTAATCGTAATGAATATTGGTTTCTAACAGACTAGACACCTCACCCATAATTTTTATATTTAATATATTTATTAAGAAGGGATTCAAATTTATAGTTATTTAATGTATGATAATAATTATGTTATCGATAAATAACTATAAATTTGAATCTCTTCATACTAAACTTGTCAAAATCAAAATATTATACTTAATTAATCTAAACCCCCCAAAAGATTACAACTTTGAGGGATTGTGATACCAGTAATGAGAGACTTTATGTGAAATATCATAAATGAATTTATAAGTATTACACACTATTAACACTATGAAAGATATGATTGTTACAACCTTATTAATCTTCACATAGGTTGATTAACTTTTACAAACTATCATACTCAATCAATAAAGTCATTGAGTTGTAATATATATCAAGTTATCTTAATGTTACCATTTAGAAAAGCTTGATTTAAACATTACTTTAATGAATCTCAATAATAAAGTGTGCAAGTTGTACTATGATTGTTTTTAAATGATAATTCGCTTGACTAAAATAAAAGTTCTCTTAAAAGATTAATATTTTCAAATTGCATGAAACTTACTTTTTATAAGACCTTTTGATCATATTACTTTTGATCAAACATAGTTAAAAAATAATGCAACAAACTAGTCTTTTTTATAAATAATATATAAAAACTTAAACTGAATTAACTTACATCAATATTTGCTCTTGTTAAAATAATCCATGATGGATAAATTATAAGTTTATGTGATTTGGGGGAAGTTTAAACTATATTATTCAGTTACATCAGAAGAATTTCAATGTTATTAAAAACTCTTTACAGTGTTACATAAGTTGAATCTAGATTCTTTTGTTACACCATAAAGAATCGTAATGTTCTTGTTGAATTTTTTATGACGTTACAAAAACTAAAACTAGATTCTTCTGTTGCACCACAAAAAAACATAACATTTTTATAAAACTTTTTATGACGTTACAAAATCTGAAACTAAATTCTTAAGTTGCATTATAAAAATCTCAATGTTCATTTAAAACTTTTTATGATGTTCAAGAAGTTAAAAGTGAATTATTATATTGCACAAGAAAATATCTCAATATTCTTTTATAATATTTTATAAAAATAATTAATTTAACATGAATACACAATATTTTATTTCTCTATGTTTGTGAATATTTGTAAAAGACTATATTCACTTAAGTTTGCAAAATTTTGAGGTTGTTGAGTTTGTTGTCCATTAGCAACTACTACTATTTATTCTTAAGTGGATATTTGAACATTGATATAGAAGAATTGATCATTATCAAAGTTTATATGAAATATCAAATTCTTATCCTTTGAATCTTAATGAGTTATTTATGATTCTTCCAAATATTCAAAGTTATTCACTAACTAATTCCCCTCAAAGTAAATGTCTTCAAAATTATTATATTGTCTCAAATCTAAATTTGGTACTGGATTCATAAACTAAAATATTATATAACGAAATGTAAACTAAATTAGGTTTTTGCTTGCACTAGACATTCCTAAGTATACACGTTTTTTAAACAGAGTTTCGGTAGACTTTTAAGACTAATATACAAATTTTAATAACTACATCTGAATGAATTAGTTTTTTTACATATTGGAATATCTTAAGAATAAATTTAATCAATGATCTGCTATTGCATAAATATATTATTTTATAAAACAATATATTATTATTATAGATTTAGTCAATAATAATTAATTGTTATTAGATGAGTCAATAGTTTTTATTATTTATTTTTTAGTAAATCATTATAATAGCTTATAATATGATTTACTTTCATTGTTTATATAAGCCAATATATATAAATTTAGTTTGTCCCTTTATAAATTATTTTTTTCTTTATAATATTCTAATAGTATTTTTATATGATATTATGTATTTTTTTTTGTGTTGTATAAGCGGTCAGTTGTTTTAATTGTCGGCGAGAAGAATCACCTTTATGTTGTTCATATTTGATTATGATTTTTTTTCAATTTTTTTTTATTTTTCCGTTTTTAGAGTAGAAGAGTAGATGAATATCATAATTTCTTCTACGTTACCCCACAAGTCTTATATTCACTGCCTTTATAACTCTAACTATTTGTCTTCACTGTACTAGTGACTCTTGTCTTTGTTATCCACTCATCCATTGTCTTTGCTGCCCATGTAGATCTTTTCGCGGCCCTGCCATGGTCTTCTTTTTTGCTTCCCCCGTAACGATCTTGTGTTTTTCTTCCCCTGTAGCATTATCTATTTTGCTTCCTCCACAACTTCCCTTTTTACAACCCTCGTAGCTTTCTTCAATTCTGATGCCCCCCACAACTGTCCTCTTTGTTACTCTACAACTTTCCTCTTTGATGGATTTGTAGTTCGTATATTTGCTGCTAATAAATGCTATCTTATTTATTGTCTCCGAAGTTCTCTTCTTATTTGCACCAAAAGCTTTCATATTCATTGTTCATGAAACTTTCATCTATGCGGAATCCTTATTTTTTATGTGTCGATTGTTCTTTATTTGGTTATATTTGAAGATTTTATGTACAGTCTTAACGTTCATCTTCCTCCGGTTTCGACTGTGAGAGAGTTCTAAGGATAACTATAGTCAATGATCAATTTTATAAATATATTATCTAATAAGTCAGTTTCAGTCAATGATTATTACTTAATATTATACTAGTAAATTTTATTTATTATTTAGCAAATCATTATATACATGGTGTACTTTCCTTATTTATCTAAACATGTATGGTTTTTGTTTGTAACATAATAAACCATCTTATTCATTATTGATAAGGGTAGAATTTGTATAGGCTAAAACTCCTTATAAATGTGGTGTAATCTATAACTTCAAGTCGCAACTTAAGAATGTATGTATAAATGCGTAAGGTATATATTTTAATACTAAGAAACTTAAACCAAACACATAACTAGGCTTTTGAACCAAGTTGTTGCCTATAAATAAAGCAAGATTCTCATCATCGGAGTCGATAGAATCGGTTAACAAATACGATTCTCTTATTTTTTTTATTACAGTTCTATATAATCTAAAATATATTACGTTATAACCACCTTTATATTTTCTTTCGAACAATCATAAAAACCTTCGTAGTTCTTCTCTAGATAGTTATTACACTCATGCATTGTTTTCAAAGATTTGGCCAACACTTCATAAGTCTCAGCCAACATTTTCTAAGCCTCGATCAACATTCACAAAGTTTATTCTACTAGCATATTCACTATAATGATCACTTGAGTCTAACAAATAACACTTAAAGACAAATTTACTTCACCTAGTTAGCATCGTTTGTGTAAACGAATAGGTATCCTGACTTTTTCCTTTCAACAACAAATAATAAACAAGCCAAAAAATATCAGTGGTGAATTCAGATGTGAAAATCGATCACCCTCTTAATAAAAAGATTAAAGACCATCATTTCTCCTATTGCCAGAACCACTATGCATATAGACGATGAGCATTTAGTTAAGGAATTAAAAAAGAAACATGTTGGTCATTGATAGATGTTGTAAAATATGATCATCTACTTATGCTCCTGACGAAGATTTGAGATTAAACATCCATATGAATATTAAAAAAGATGAAAGTGATGATGTTACAAGCTATATGATCAGAGACCATTACCAAAATGTCATAAATAAGCAAGTTCTATTTATAACTAAGAATGATGATCCCAAATAAAATTAAGATCAAAGGTCATCCAGTAGAAGTGATAAATATCATCATCATCATTGCAAGAAGATGATGATCAAAACCCAATTTTAAAGCATGCCCATGTAAAGAAAAAATAGGGAAATTTCCATATGCACCCTATAGCTCAACACAAAATGAATGGTATCGCTAGAAGTAAGGCTAACCCTCAAAGTAGGCATGTCTACTCCTTAGACATGTATAATTAATTGACCAAATACTCAACATATACATTTCCATCAGATCCTTCTAACATAATATTCAGATACATACTTGCATTATTAGTCCCCCGCGCATGTGAGTATTGATAAATTGACATGTGGCACTCTAAACATCAATATTTTATCTCACTATTGGTCCTCCAAAAATCTAAAACCCTAATTCAAAGAAGCACATAGTATACATCATAAATCCCTAATTCCAAAACCACATTCTTCAAATTTCTAGGGGACCAATAGTGAGATAAAATATTGATGTTTGGGCTGCCACGTGTCATCTTCTGAATACTCATATGTATGGGGGACTAATAATACAAATTTATAATACATAAAAGATCAGTGGGAGACAAAATTGAACATAAGGGACTAGTTTGATTTAAACACAAAATATGGGGGACTAATGGTGATTTTTAGCCCATAAATGACAAACAAATTTTTAGCATGCCCTGATACCAAGTGCCTCGATCGAGCTTTCCTCCAGTTCTTTCAATCTACCTCACAACACCATTAAATCAACAACATCATTATCATATATCTCCATCATAATATCAAATAACATTCACATGTTGCACTTTTAATCAACCACTAACAAATAATGACCAAAATAATTTATCTCCTTTATAATATATGAATCAACAACACCATATGGGGTTACCTTCACCAGCTCAGCCAATACCTAACTGGGTGGTGCCATAATCTTTGGCTATGTAGTGGTAGAGATCTGGTCATCAATAGGCTTACCCATTTTTAGGCCAAAAGAATCAAAATAAAGTAAGTATGTTCATGACAACGATGACATCTATAATGGTGAATCTTCATTGAAACTAAAGATATTTTACATAAAGATTTCATCCAGATTTAACAGTCATAAAATGAATGAATACAATTGCAAAATTATTCTTAACACAATATAAAGTAATTTAAAAGTGAAAAATTGCAGTTCGGGATACATGACAAAATGAAAGCTTTCTTCATTACCTTTAGGGGATAAACTTTAACTTGGTTTAACAACTTTTATCCAGGATGTACCAAAAGTTTTAAAATGTTACGAAAAATATTCAGAAATAAAATTATTGGTTCTATATTTATCAAATGAGATGTAAATGATATAATTAGTTATAAGTAGAAATTATTAAAAAGATTGAGAGACTAGACAATAAGATTTTTGGAGAAAAAAAATAGGTTACAAGATTGTATGATTTTATGGCATTTGCAATATATAGATAAGGACTTTTGCAGAGAATTGTATCAGATATCGTTATTAAGAAGAAAATACTTAACCTTGGAGAGTTGTTAGCCCAAGTCGAACATCAAATTAAAGTGGAAGACATTGTTAGATCCATAATAATTGGAAACACTGAAAATCCAAATGCATATCCACATCACCATAATTTATCTAACACTAATTAATTTACATTAGTTGCCCAAGTTAACTCTAGGTTTAATAATAATGTTCAACCTTCAAGCACAATAACAATGAAACCTTGGCTCGACTAAAAAATTATGGTTAAAGCCAGAATTCAAGAGGGAGGCAAAAAGGGAACAAAAATACAAGTTAAAATTCAGAACATGTTAATAAAGGTCCCTATATACAAATAATAGAGAACTTAGGAATTATTTATGATTTTTTTTATAAAATGTGATGAAGTATCGGTGACCTGAGAAGATGTTCACTACTCAGAAACATAGAGATAAAAATAAATTTTGTAAATTCTATAATGACATTTGCATTACACAAGAGACCGAAGAAGAAATCCAAAATATCATAAATAAGAGAAATTTTTTAGAATTTATGAAAAGAAAACCTAAATATTTTATAGTGCGGTTTAACATGATCCTCTAGAAGTGCATGGAGAACAAGCTTTAGTGGATACTGAACCAAGTACTTTGTATAAAAACATCATCATAGATATAAGAATAATAATACTTTGATTCATATCAAAATATATACTAAGTTTATATAATAAGCGGAGGAGACTCAATTTACGGATCTTTAAGAACTCTAGGAAAAGACACATAGAGGATGTGAAAGTTCAAAATTAAGGTCATACATCATCTAATTTGTAAATAAATCCCTATCGAGTGCTAGATTTCTTAGATGATGACTTAAGCGGGGCAATATCACCTCATCGGGATGCAATGCTCATTAAAGTTGAGTTGGCAAGAGTATAAGTAAAAAAATATGATGATAAACATGAAGTTCAAAAACACATATGACAAAATGAGAGGAGTGTTTAATTGAATCCACTTCAGTATATGTTAATGTTGTTGGAAAATTAACTCTGGATGTGGTATTAAGAAGATCGCGGCTTTATTAAATGCATGATGTAGTATCAAAAGTATATTAATGCATTCGTGATGTAATCAATGGGAAAACATGAGTAATCAGAGAAAATCAAAGAGCTTTAAATGAGTATTATGTGGCTTATTTAGCACTTAAAATAGCATCATAATGGATCTTTTCATCTGAGGTAATATGTATGACCTTAGAGAGGACCCACAACTTATAAAGTCAGAAAAAGCATAAAACATACAAATCAAAGGGAATAAAGTCTTAAAACTAGGGCATAAATTATTATTATTTTACAAAAAAACCTAGATATATGTGCTTGAAATGCTCACGATGTAACATGAGTCACAACATAATTCATATATCACAAACTATCTATCGATAGTAAGTCTCATCCAATCAAACAAAAGAGAATATCATATTCCCAGTAAACAATATAAGCGATAGTATATGAGATATAGAAAATTACAACATCATGTCATATCAGGGAGTCCCACTGGTGTGGTTAATTTATGTTTGAGGGTAATCGAGTAATTTGCTCAGAGTTTTGTGGAATTTTATAGGTGTTTAATATTTTGAGTAGAAAGTAGAGGGAGAATTAAGCAGCCTGGTTGCAATTAATTTTCATTACCCATATTTAATGCAGGTGGTTGGGTATTTATACCCTTACATCTGGGCTTTATGGGTTTTCGGGTCATGTTTAATGGACCCGGGTCATGTTTAAAGACCCATGAGCTCTTAGTAGGGGAGCAAGCAGCTTAGTCAAGAAGTGTTTAGGTTTTTTAGTACTTTTGTCATAGTTCGAACAGTCCAAGGGGCTAAGTGTTCGAAGTGGTCTGTCCGGTCCGGTGGCCTTGGCCCGATCTGTCCCTGTCCGGAGAGGAAACAGTTTTCGGACTCATCAGGAGCCCCTTTTTTAGGTGTTTATTCAAATGCCTTTGTCAAAAACCTGAAAAACAGTCCAATGTCTAGGGGCAGTTTTAATCCGGACAGATCTGTTCGTGTTGTGGCTTTATCCGGACTAATAAAGCTTCATGAATCCAAAACAGTTTTTTGCCAGAGTTTATGGGACACGTGTCACTTTTTGGTTGGTTTCTTCAGCCGTTTTTTCACCTTAAATCTCGCACCCACCTTCTTCAAAAAGTAACCTCTTCATTAAAGAGGGTGACATCAGCGCCGTCCTTTAATCATTACCAATCTTTTTGAATTCTCCTAGGAATCAAACTCCTTTTTCAGATTTACTATAAATTGAAATACTTTCTACTGTTTCACCATCACTCTCACTTTTACTCTGCAAATCTTCAAAGCGTTTTTCTCTCCAAAACAAAATTTTACCCAGTTTGTTTATGTTCACGGCTCGGAACGCTTTGGTCAAATGCGGGTGGCTCAACCTCTCTGAACTAGAAAAGGCACAAAAGGTCGAAAGGGAAAGGCGCATTGCGATAAGTTTACCCACCTCTCCTATTGACAAACCAGTGACTGCTGCCACAGAGTCAGACCAGGGCTCTTCTTCTTCAAAAGGCGTCAAACCAAAAAGGTTATTTCAAGCCAATCTCTCACCCATCATTTCCGGTTCTTCGGTTCAAGAATCGAAACCTGTTGTTGAGCCAGGTGTAACTGTTACCAGCTTCAAGAAACCCTCCCCCTCCATAGCTATGGGGTCAGACACCAAAAATTCCCCTAAAAAATTAGTTGACCGGAGAAAAGGCCGGTTGGTCAAGGGCCAAGCTTCCAAGGGCACCCCTTCAAAATTGGGTGCCAAAAACAGTAGTGCAGGGTCAGAAGTGCCTATTAGAGCTCCCAAGGACAGGCTGTCCGGTCCAGAGGGCACTAGCTCAAGTCCTCGGAAGGAAACATCTGCATCAGACCCCCAACCGGAGGCCAAGAACCAAGAAAATACTGGAGCTTAGCAGTCCGGAAGCCAGGCTGAGCCAACTCTGAACCTTCCCCTTACCACAGCTGCTGAAAACCCCTCATCAATCATGGAGGAAGTAATGGAGGACTCTACCGAAGAGGCTCCATTCGAGTCTGAAAAAGACTCTACCGAAGAGGCTCCGAAGAGGCTCCATTCGAACCTTCCCCTCCGGACAGACTAGTAACGCTGTTGCTGCCAAAAAAGACAAAGGTAGGGAAAAGTTGTGCTTGAGGAATCCGGATCTGCCAGAGAGTCTTGAAGGAAGGGTGGGGCCTTGTTTTCACAAGGTCAATGTCAAGTACCTCCTTGCCCTGCAAAAAATCAACTACACATTCATCCACACAACCGAGCTGGGCCGGATGCGTACGAAGTGGGGAATTCCGGAGAACGTGAAGATACGAATCCCCATCAACCCCAAAACTCCCATGGAATGCAAATTGAGCGAGATAGTCATCTTCACGGAGCTATTCAATTGGGGACTTAGATTACCCTTGGACCCAGAAATTGTCAGATACTTCCATCTGATAAAGCTCTGTCTTAGCTAGCTGAGCCCCAATGCTTGGTACACCCTCATGTCCTGCACCATGGCTTCCAGGCTCTCCGGGATTCCTCTACTAATGGAGGAGTTTGCTGCTGTGGCCAGTCTTTGCAGAAACCACCACATCCCCTTCTACCATTTCAACATGGGGGATAACTTCAAAGCTGTGGATGACTTGCTAGAGTCAGAGAGGAATTGGAGGACCCAGTTCCTGTTTGTTAGTGGTGCTTGGGAGAATGGGAAGAAGATCAAGTCCAGAGTCAACCCATGTCTTCTCACAAGCAGGTGGAGGAGTGACCGTAAGTCTCATACTTTACATTCTTGTTTTTTTTAAATCAAGTCTGCTTAATCTAATTGGTATTATCTTTGCCTTGGCAGAACTGCCCAAGGACTTCAGTGACCACTTGAAAACCGGGCATACCACTTGCACCAAGATCAACGCTTGGGCTGCTGAGAAGTGGGGGAACCGGTTTCATGCTGCTTTCACGGGGGGCAACTTAACAAGGTCTCATCTGTGGAACACCACAGGTTGGAGAGACTTAACTTGGGAGGAACTCACCACCCAGCCTCCTCCGGACGTAGTGCTCAAAGGACGCATGAACCGGACGGAACACTTTACTTGCCAGGCCGGGCCAAGGCCCCGAGTAAGATGAAAGAAAAAAAGAAGGACAAGAAAGTTGTGGGTGGAACTAACCCTGCTTAAGTGGAGGAGGATGTTCCAATACATCCGGAGGGGCCAACCCCCAGTCAAATTGATGCCGCTCTCTTGGAAGCGGTAGAGCAGGAGAGTGTTAGGTAAGAGGTTGGCTCCCCAAATCCTCCAAGGGCTTCCAAGAGGGACCGTAAACGGGGAGCTGAGAGCAAAGATAGGGAGGCCAAGAAGAAAAAGACCTCTAAGGGTGACGAACTCTCTCTCCGACCTCCGGAGCCTCTCCCCCAGGTTGACCCCACTGGCCCAACACAAGCAGAGGAGATACCTGGTGACTTCTAAACCGATGAGGTCGAAGGGGGAGACCTTAGCATTGATGGGGTTGACATCACTGGTCTTGATGGGCTTGGTGAATACTTTGCCAACCTCCTAGAGATGATTTTGCTGGGCCTTACCTCCCTCCGAGTACTTCAAACACAGTCACTTTTAATGGTAAGACCTTTACTGTTTCAAGTGAAAGGGATGTTATAGCTCACTCATTATTAAGCAATGTTCAGCCGGTGCTCGCGTTGGAGAGGCAAGTTCGAAATCAGGCAGACATTATCAAAGACCTCAAGTCTGACAAAGAGAGGCTGTCCAACGACCTTCGTACTGCCACTTCAAACGCTGCCATTCTAAAGGGGGAAAACGAGGAGTTGAAGAAAAGCCAAGAGGTGAGTACCACAAAAGTCGCCACTCTAGAGAACACTATCATAGAGCTCCGGGAGAAGCTGTCCGGATTGGAGAAAGATCTTGTCTCTTCAAAAGAGGAGACCAAGGCCAATGACCAAATTATCACCAACTTGACCAGTGATAAGATTGCTCTTGAAAACACAGTGTCCCAAGCTGTAGGGGAGAAAGCTGATCTACTAAGGGAGCAGGAGGCCAAAATCCAGGCCAAGATTGATGCTTATGCCAACAACGTGATAGACACCCAAGAGCAAGTGTACGCCAAGGTGAGATCGGACATGGTCCTGGTCTTTCATGAGAAATTCCCGCAGAGGAACCTTGGGGATTTATGGCTCCACGTAGAGCCTGAAGACCTCCCATATCACACAATGGCCGAAGGCGATAGGTATGGCTTCTCCAGTGCATCCTCGTCTGATGACGAAGAGAAAACCGGGGAGAGCCCAGACGAAGAGGAAGGTGATCCCAAGGGGAAGAAGAAGATAGATGAAGGTGAGCCATCTTCAAAGGCTCAGCCTTAAATTATGAATTACTTTTTATGTTTTCTAAACTAAAGTCCTTGGAAGGCTAAGACACTCTTTTTGTAGGTTTGTCCGGTATCTGACCGGACAGACCTTTTACCCTGCTTTAACAATTTGAAAGTCCTTGGAAGGCCAAGGCACTTAAGTTATTTCAATGAACATCCTTGTTTTGCATAATTCTCACATTCTTTCATAGTCTGTTCTAATTTTGATGGCTAGTGTTTAAATAGACCTTAGTTATTTCATAGTGAGAGTGTTTAAATTCTCCGATGACGAATTTTTAAGTGGTCATCATTCTTTTATTTCAATTCGGATGGTGTGATAAAAGACAAAGTAAGAACACTTCGGAAATGTTTTAAGAAGGCATCAAATTTCATTTAAAACCCGGACACCTCATTAAAACCTCCCCGCGCCACCAGGGTAGGAAAGAGTATGCCCCCAAATATTTACATGGATGTTTAAACAAGTAAATACTTACACAAATGCTACTCTAAGTACATCCGGAGATGTTCGATATTCCAAGGGTGGGTCAAAACTCTTCCATCCTTGTCTTCTAGCCAATATGTTCCAGGTTTAAGCCTTTCAACAACCATATAAGGTCCTTCCCAAGTCGGGGCCAATTTGCCGAGCAGCTTCTCTTTAGTGTGTAAGAAGACTTTCCTCAATACCTTGTCCCCTGGTTGAAAATCTCTTCTTTTAACTCTAGAAGCAAATCTGCTCCTCATTAAACCCTGATAGTGTGCAGCTCTAAGGTGAGCTTTAACTCGTCTTTCTTCTATTAGGTCGAGCTGACTTCTGATTGCCACTTCATTAGCGCATTCGGAGAAGTTGTGAACACAAAATAATGGGAGAGTTGCTTCTATGGGAGCTATTGCATCCATCCCATAGACCAAAGCAAAGGGTGACTCCTGTGTTGCAGCCCCAGGTGTTGTCCGGTAGGCCTACAAAACTTCTTATAAATAGCTAGGCCACTTCCCAGCAGCCCCTTCGAAATTATTCTTTCAACCGGACAGTATAGTTCTGTTAGCCACTTCAACCTGACCATTTTCTTGTGGGTGGAAAGGTGAAGAGAAACAATGTTGTATACCCCTTGAGGCACAGAAACTCTCCATTTCCCTATTGTCGAACTGTGGTCCATTATCTGTCGTTATCTTTTGTGGAACACCAAATCTGCAACAAATGTTGGATATAATGAATTTTATAACGGCTTTTGATGTAGTTCCTGCCAGAGGGACTGCTTCAATCCACTTTGAAAAGTAATCGATTGCAACAATTATAGTTTTGCGCCCTCCGGACGCCATAGGGAGAGGACCCACTAAATCCAGCCCCCATCGAGCAAAATGTATAGGCTCAGAGATTGATTCTAAAGGAATGGCTGGGACATGAATTTCATTGCTGTATCTCTGGCATGGGTCACACCTTCTCACCAGTTCTTTAACATCCTGCATGATAGATGGCCAATAGTAGCCAGCCAGTAAAACTCTCTTTGTTAGAGCCATGAGTCCATAATGAGTCGATCCCTCTCCATCATGCAACTCGGAGAGGACTACTTGAGATTCATCATCCCCAAACAGCGCAAAAGAGGTTTACTGTAAGACTTTTTATATAGAATGTCTCTTAGTATGATAAAACCACGGGCCTTGTGTTTCAGTTTTCTTGCATGTGATTTATCCGGAGGCACGATGCCATCGGAGAGGTACTGCAGGAGAGGAAATTTCCAATCTTGAAGTTGTTTCACCTGTACTTCAAGAATTTCTTCTTCTTTTCCCATATTAAGTTGAATGGAGGGGCTCTCAAGCACATGGATCCATGGATACGACTCTGTGTATGCTATGGTTGCCAATGAATCTGCCAACTCATTTTATGTCCGGGGTATATGTTCATAAATAATGCTTTTAAACTTGAGTGCTTCATTTTTAAGAAGAAGTAAATACTTCACTAGCTGTTCCTTTTTAGCCTCAGATTGGCCTTGGGCATGGTGGATAAGAAGTTGGGAGTCACTCAATAGCTTGACCCTCTTGGCCCCACAAATAAAAGCTAACTTCAAAACGGCTATAGCTGCCTCGTACTCAGACTCATTATTGGAAGCCCTGAAAGCAAAACATATAGCCTGGTACACATCCCTGCTCCACATCCCATAGTGCTGGATCCACCATCCGTCCGGACGACCCAGACTTTTTTATCTTTCATCTCAGTAGTCTGCTCTGAATCTCTATCAGAGTGGAATTCAACTAAAAAATCAGCCACGGCCTGAGCTTTGACTGCTGTTCGGGGAGCAAAATCTATATCGAAATCCCCCAATTCTACTGACCATTTAGTTATTATACTTGAAATGTCTGCCTTTTGGAGAGCATTCTTCAAAGGAAAAGATGTTCAAACGATGATAGGATGAGCCTGGAAATAAGGCCTCATTTTTCTTGCAGCTATTACCAGGGCCAATGCTAATTTTTCAAGTTTCAAATAGCGTCTTTCTGCATCTATCAAGCTTTTGCTGATGTAGTATACCGGATGGGGGCAATTACCCACCTCTGTCACCACCACAGCACTGATGGCACAACTTGAAACTGCCAAATATACGAAGAGTGTCTCCCCATCAACTGGTTTAAACAAGGTTTTGGGGGAGGACAGGTGCTTCTTGATCTCATTGAAAGCTTCATCACACTGTGAGGTCCAGTCGAATCCCTTCGTACCCTTCAAGGTTTGAAAAAACGGGGCGTACCTGTCCGAAGATCTTGAGATAAATCTGTTTAAAACAACTAACCTGCCCGTTAATCGTTGTACTTCTTTAATATTCCGAGGAGGCTCCATTTGAAATAGAGCATTAAGCTGGTCCGGATCGGGCTGTATCCCTTGTTCACTTATTATATAACCCAGGAACTTCCCGGATTGCACTCCGAACACACATTTTTTTGGATTTAACTTCAAATTCACCTTTATTAAGTTGGAAAAAGTTTCTTGGAGGTCTGCCAAGTGCAATTTCTCATCCACACTTTTCACCATCATGTCATCAATGTATACTTCCATATTCCTTCCAATCTGATCGGCAAAGGCTTTGTTCACCAATCTCTGATAAGTAGCCCCAGCATTTTTCAATCCAAATGACATCACCTTGTAGCAATGAAGACCTCTGTCAGTGACAAATATTGTATGCTCTTGATCCTTTGGATCCACTTGAATTTGATTGTATCCAGAGAAAGCATCCATAAAGGATAGTAGTTTATTCCCAGAGGTGGAGTCTACTAGCTGGTCAATCCGAGGAACTGGATACAGATCTTTTGGGCAAGCCCTATTGAGGTCTCTGAAGTCAATGCACATACGCCACTTGCCATTTTTATTTTTCACCAGGACCGGATTGGCAGTCTACAAAGGATATTGAGACTCCTTGATATGCCCCATCTTTGTGAGCCTGTCAACTTCTTGTACAATAACATCAGCCTTTTCCTTGGAAAAATCCCTTCTCTTTTGAACCACTGGTGCTACATCTTTCCGGACAGATAGGTGGTGTGATATCACCTCTGTTGGAACCCCAGTAACATCAGCATTGCACCAAGCAAAAATATGATGATGGCTTTTCAAAAACTTTAGCATCTCTCTTTTCAAATCAGGTGGCATTCTGGACCCTATTTTGACACTCTTCCCTTCTTCTAAACAATGTGTTTCTACCTCTTCGATTGGTATTAATACTCCAGGGGTCTCTCTGGGGTCATCAATTTCACCCTCACCCCCAGAAAGCCCCTCAAATTGCTATTGCTCGTTGATACGAACTGCCCCCAACGTCCGGGGCGTCAGGGCTGTAGCATAACATTCCCTTGCAACCTTCTGACTGCTTTGGACAATTCCCACTTGTCCTTGAACAACATATTTCAAACACTAGTGAACCGTTGAGGCCACTGCGTGCATTCTAGAGAGCCAATACCTCCCCAAAATAGCATTATAACAAGTGGGACAATCTACCACAATAAAAAGTATCCTGACCATCTTCTTGAAAGGACCCGTGCCCAACAAAACTTCTTCTTCGAACTCCCCGATCACATCTGTTGAGCTGCCAGTAAAGCCCACGATTGATCTGTCCGAACTCTGAATTACGGCTGGATTTTTCATTCTCTTGTAAGTGGTTAAGAAAAGGATATTGGCTGAGCTTCCAGTATCCACCAAGATTCGTCTTACGTCATTGCCCCCAATAGATGCTCCTATGACAACAACATCTTCATGAGGACCAGCTATATCTCTTAAGTCATCTTCATCAAAAACAATGAAGGGGAAAGGAATTTGCGATTGATAGGAAGTCATGCCTCCTTCTAGTTGGGTAGCTAAAGTATGAACGTGCCTCTTCCTCGAAGAAGCAGTAGGAGCTGTCATAGTATCTCCTCCAAAAATTGTCAGTGACTCAAAAAACTCGATGAGCCCGGAGACCGTTCTGGAGGATTCCTCAATTGTACGCACTCTATTTCGAGTTGGATCAGGATCCAAGTATTCTGTCTCCACATCAAACCTTTTGATTATAACCATGGCCCCCTCCGGAGCAGCATTACTTGGACCAACCCGGTGAGTATTGTCAAGCCTATTACCTCCTCTTCTTTTAACATAAGCTCCCAGCTTTCCCCTCTCAATCAAGTTCTGGACTTCTTGTTTTAAAGCTATGCAGTCATCGATGGTATGGCCAGTATCATTGTGATACTGGCAGAAAGAATTATTGTGATGTTCTCTTGGAGATTGTAGTGTGCCCGGTCTTCTATAGTGCACATCTTCCTTTTTTTAATCATAAATAGTGGCCACACTTTCTTTCAATTATGCGAACCACTCCGGTTGAACCCAAGGCCCTCTCTTATTTCTCAATTGCTGACTCTGAGCAGGTGCAGCTGGCTGAGATTGAGCTTTAGCCCTGCTATGCCCCTGTCCGGTCTCCTTCACCTTGTTCCCGGACTGATTCTGATTGGGGTTTGGTGCCACCGGGGTAGACCTCACCTGCCTGTGCACCCTCGTTTTCTTTGTTTCATCAACGTTAATCTGTTTTCCAACCTGATTTAGCAACCCTCCCCAAGTCATAGCCTTCTTTCTGGTTACTGAATCAGCTAAGTTCCCAGGGTTCAAGCCATATCTTAAGGATGCTATTGCCACCTGCTCGAAGCAATCAGCCAACCCATTCTCGGTGTTCACAAAACGACTTATATACTCTTTTAAGGATTCATTCGGTTCTTGGGCATAATGGATTATTGTGTCCCCGTTGCCCTTTAATTCTTTACTCCCAACGAACTGCCTTCGAAAGGTCACCCAAAAAGTATCGAAATTCTTGATACAGCTTTGTGGTAGGCTGTTATACCATTTTAGCGCACTCCCCGTAAACGATTGGGAGAATGCTCTGGTTCATCGTGGAAAGCGAAGGGATCCATCAGCATCCGGTCTACATGAATCCGGCTGTGAGATGACCCTTTTCCGATATTCTTCTTCAACTTTCCATGTCTATCCCTCTTCCTTGAGTATTTTTTGATCTGCTTTTTCTTCTTTTTAGTTCGACCCTCATCGCTGCTAGAGGATATGGATTCTTCAACTCCCTCATCATCCGAAGAGCTATCAGAAGACTCTGAGCCTGAGTCAGAACTCTCCACTGGCTTAGACCGGTGAGACTTTTTGGAGCTGGCATGAGTCTTTTTGGTACTCACATGAGTCCTTGAAGGCTCATGCTCTCGGGGGTTATCGGTGTGATGAGCAACTGACGCTTTCGATTTTTCTTTCATGCCCATCCTAGCCTTTTCTGCCCTCAGAGCCTCTATCTCGCCTTTTAGCCTATCGCGCTCCTCGATAGTGTATTCATCGTTTTCACCCACCACTTCGAGCAAAGCTGGTGGCACTTCCAGGGCGTCCATATTCATTCAGACTGACTTTTCTTGTTGGTTTTGAATGCTTGATTCAGGCACCTTCGTACTCCCACTGTGGTCGCCAATTTGGTGTGGTTAATTTATGTTTGAGGGTAATTGAGTAATTTGCTCAGAGTTTTGTGGAATTTTAAAGGTGTTTAATATTTTGAGTAAAAAGTAGAGGGAGAATTAAGCAGCCTGGTTGCAGTTAATTTTCATTACCCATATTTAATGTAGGTGGTTGGGTATTTATACCCTTACATATGGGCTTTATGGGTTTTCAGGTCATGTTTAAAGACCCATGAGCTCTTAGTAGGGGAGCAAGCAGGTTAGTCAAGAACTGTTTAGGTTTTTTAGTACTTTTGTCATAGTTCGAACAGTCCAAGGGGCTAAGTGTTCGAAGTGGTCTGTCCGGTTGGGTGGCCTTTGCCCGATCTGTCCCTGTCCGGAGAGGAAGCAGTTTTCGGACTCATCACCCACTATCCAATATGGATAACAAATTAAATTTTATTGAAAAAAATGACAAATGAAGAATGTGTCTATGCTTTACATACTTAAACAAATAAATATTTAAAGAAACCTTCCCGCTTTTAATAATTTATTAATTAGTAGATGCAACGTCAGGGAATAAGATATTTTTTAGGGATACATATTTGGGATATAACCAAATCCTTATACATGAAGATGATCAGAATTACAATATATTGAAATTGAGAGGAGACTTTATTTTTATAAATTAATATATTCCGAGATAATGAACACATGAGCTATATATAAAAGACTCGTTAAACAAATTGCAACACAAATTATCAAAAATTACAAGCTCACATTAATGATATGCTAGTTACTATCATAGAAAATGAGAATCATTTAGTTAACTTGGCTGTGACATTTGCAAACTTGAGAAGATTAAATATAAAGCTTAATCTAGAAAACTATACATTCACCATAAAATCTAGAAAGTTATTTGGATACATGGTCCATAAGAAAGGTATGGAGACAAATCTCACTCAACTATCAAACTTAGTTATCATGGATCATCCAGGAAATATAAAAACATGTGCAAATATTAGCAGGAAGAGTGGTTGCATTAAACATATATACTCAAGATCCTCGTATAAGTGTCGGTCATTCTTTAAAGTACTAAAAAGATAAGAGAAGTTCAGTTGGCTCCGAACTATGAAGAATCCTTTAACAACATAAAAAAATGTTTGTGACTCCTCTAAAGGTATTAAAAAAGCCGAAGACAAATGAATCTTTATTTATTTACTTAACAATCTCAGAGTTTTCTGTTAGCTTAGTTTTTGTAAGAGAATAAGAAAATTAATCTAAGGTTATTTGTTATGTAAGAAAGTTTATGCTAGATGTCACTATATATTTACAATTAGAAAAAACTATCTTAGTATTGGTAGTTGAAACAAGAAATACGAGATCTTACTTTCAAGCTCACACAACTATAGTACAAAACTCATTTTACGTAAGAAAGATATTATAAAATTCTGACATATCTGTAAGATTTACGTGATGGTGAGTTGAGTTAGGGGATATGATATAAAGTTTGAATAAATAAATGCAATTAAGGTTTAATCATCGACAGACTTCCTCAGTGAATTTCAGTAATAAAGACACACCTTTGGATGATAAGAAAATTACTCTGAAAGTAATAACTGATGAAGGAAGCAATAACCTAGGCTCCTTCGTATGAGGTCAATTAATATCACCAACAAGGAAAATTTTGAGTTAATCCATAAAATTTGGTTTCTTCGCTTCTAAGAATGAGGCAGAATATGAGGTTGCAGTAGTAGGACTTCGACTAGTGAATATATGTTGAGCTAAATGAGCTAAGGCTAAACAATTCTATTTTTAATAGTGTTATTATTAACAAGTATCAAGAGAAAAAAGTTTAGTTATATGCATTTTGGCTTATCTACTTGTACAAACACAACACCAAGAGTAATCTTCCAGAAAATCTATCAAATATACTACCTAACATGTTCCTATTAGCGATGTCATTTTTATGAGTTATGACAATTGAAGGGGAGTAAGAAGAAGAAGATTGGAGGACTCCAATTAAAAATTAACTTATAGAAGTTAGAATCACAGAAGACAAGATTAAAGCTACGTGTATAAAAATAAAGTCAACAAGATACGTGTGGATAGTTGGAACCTTGTACAAGGAGGTACTCATCAAATTTTTGCTCAGATATCATAGACATGATGAAGTAACCTTTGTAATACATGAACTCCATGATGGAGAAAGAAGCACCCATTGCGGCTACAAGGATTTTGATAGAATAATCTTGCTCCAAAGATACTACTTGCCTATAATTATTGAATATGTAAATAAATTTATAATGAATTATGACACATGTCAGCATTTCTCAAACTCCATACAAGTCTCGACCGTGCTACTCGAGATAATTTCAGAGGCAATACTTTTTGAAAGATGAAGCATTAGCATTGTAGGGTCTTTACCAAAATCCTCATGAGGAATTATCTATTTATAATTATCTAAGAATCAAATTTACAGATATCTCAATTATAAATTCAAGTTTATAATATTTTATTTATAAAAATAAAATAAAATTAGTTTTGATTTATATTAAAATTATTTCATAATCAATGATGTTAAAATTATTTGAATAATATTATTTGATCCACTAGATTGATATATTAACTAATAATGGTATTTTATGATTAATTAAATAATTATATTAAGGTCAGACTCAGAGGTGAGCCTAAGAGTATGTTATTTTTTTCACCCGGAATATGGTAAATAATAGCACCAAAGCAAACTTTCCATATCTGGAGTAAGCTGGATGTAGCAAATTGGAAGCTTCGAGGAGGCAAGTGAACCAATTGAAGTTATGAAAGAATGGGAACCTAAGCTTGGAACGTGTAAACTCCCAGAGGCCCCGAGAGAAACTATATTCATAGAGAATGTGATTGATAGTTTTATTTTCAGAACTGCAGAGAACGCAGTTAGGGGGAGTGTTAATCACCCTAAATAAGAAGCTTATCGCGAATGGTTAGCTTTCCATGGATGACGGGACACAGGGAATGTGTGTCTCATGGTGTTGTAAATGTCTTTGATTGCAAACTTAAGGGGACTATCTTTCATTTTTAACTCAATAATTTAAATAATAATAATGTACTAATTAGGTTTAGATTAAATAAAAAACATAAAAGAGTTTTTGTTTTTGTCTCTTAATTTTAATTTTTAGAATGTTAGTTTTTTATTTGGATAAATTTTTTTATTTTTATTTTTGAGAACATAAAAAAATGTTTTTAGTTATGTGGATTTAAGTTGCATTTATATATCTCTTAAATGTTAGAAGTCATTTTTTTATTATACATTGTCTTATTTAAGTATTTTTATTAATTTATATGTATATAAATGTTTAAATCTATATATGAAACCATTAAAGTATGAGAGAACGATAAAAAAAAATGTTGCCTAAAATGTTATATGATTCAAACCGATAAACGAATTCAAATTGACCAAAACTGAAAAAAAAATCCAAAAATTATATTAAACCAAACAATTCTATTTTTTTATGAATAAAAAATTATTCAGTTTGGTCTAAATATTAGACAAAAAGCAGACCAAACTGATCGAATCTCAGCCACACCATAAACTATTATCAGACTTATAAGATTGGTCTTTAGCTTTATTATTGAAGTTATTATATCATGTGCTTAAATTTCATATTAAAATAAATAATTGTCTATTTCTATAATCTTACAAATGTTCTGATATTCCTAAAAAACGAATAAACTGTCATTCTATTCTATCTAAATTATTTAGTATACCTTTACGTAAAGGTATAACTACAACATTAATATATTGCATTTGATATTAATCATAAAAAACAATATAAATGACTGAGTTTTCTCAAGGTTTAACGTATGATAAACATTCATATGAACTGACTCTTCGTAATCCTTAATGGTTACTTTTGGGCCAAAACGTCATACATTAATTTTAGAGCATAGATGTTTCTTGACGATAACATATGAAAATAGCTAAATCTGTACTTAGGTGATCTTGATTATGTCATGGTATACTCTACTGAAACCATTTAACATTGAATTTCGATTGCATATGAGTATACTATATTTAAACACAATGACATCACATATTGGTTTGCTCACCCTTATACAATGTGTTCATAATAATCCTCTGGGCCGACTATACACAAAACTATTGATCCTTACCAATGAGCGTCTAAGTTTTTTCCTTGTATGATTCATCATTAAATATTCTTTGATGATTATTTTGGATTATCAATAGTTCCAGAGAATAAAGTCATATAGTGTTTATCTGTAATTCATGTTAAAGCATTACCTTACATAACTAAATAAACTTTTATTGCAATATTTCATTGCAATTTGAACATCTGAAGTTGCTATTATGATAAAAAATATCCCTTGAAGAGCTCAAATATTATAAGAGAGATTAATATCATTCAAACTTTAAACGTGTAAATATGTTTTGGGGAATACTGGATATCACCCCGTACATCACCGATTTCAAGTTATCAATGGTTATGGACTCTCGTCCCAAAAACCATACATTCATATTACTACTTGCATAATTAGTGTACACGTGATGTTGCAACATAACTCTGCATCTCCTAAAGATTTAACACAAAACACATACATGTATAATTAAGTAAGCTAACATATTATATATATTGAAATTATAGGACTAATCACTAAGTTATTCAACATTATAACTGAAATATCATGTAGATATGTGAACTGAATAAATAAATTGGAAAATCAAGCAAATGTTAAAACCTCGCGAAGCCTGGTGTGGTTTATTTTGAACTGAGGGTAATTTTGTCCAACGTTTTAAAGGTATTAAATGTTTGGGTGTTTTGTAGTGAGAGATTTAAGTTGTCTGGTTGTATTAAATGTTCATTATCCTCATTAATGAAAGTGGTTGGGTATTTATACCCTTAATTATGGACCCATGGGCTTTCGGGTCAAGTTGTGAAACCGGGTCGAGTTTAATGACCCATTAGTTCTTAAGTAGATTAACACCTAGCTTAGTCAAAATGTGTTTAGTATTTTTAATATTTTTGTCGTGTCCGGATAGTTCAGTGGGCAGTTATTGTCCGAATTACCCATGTCTGGTTTTCTTAGTGAGTGGTGGTGAATAAATCCGGACTCATCAGTAGCCCCTTTTTTAGGTTTTGTCAAAGACCTTTGGCAGGACTAAAAAACTTACTTAGTCAATAACAACATTTTCCGGATTGCTCATGCGTTTGGTTCAAGGTTTATCCGAACTGATTTTTTTCTCAGAATTCTAAGAGTTTTTATTTGGATTATGGGACACGTGTCACATTTTGATTCGTCCTTCCAGCCGTTTTCTTCCTAGAGCGGCGCTCCCACTAAGCCTAAAAAGTAACTCTTGTATTTAATGCTTCTTACGTCAGCACCGCTTCCAATCATTACCTCAGTCTTTTCGTTTTCTCCTAGGTATCAGTAACTTTTGCCTTACTAGATATAAATTACATTCCTTCACTCTTTCACCATCTTCATTACTTCATAATTTATTTTCTCAGAGCTTTTTACCTTTTCTTTCAAAAACTTCTCTTGGATAGTTTTATGTTCATAGCGAGAAACGCTCTTGTGAAAGGTGGTTGGTTAAATCTTTCTGAACTAGAGAAAGTGAAAACAATTGAGCGTGGGAGACGTATTGTTGCTGGTCTTCCAGTTTATCCAAGCAGTAAGTCTGATACACCATCCTTAGAAGCTAATCAAGGATCGTTTTCTGCTAAAAACACAAAACCTAAACATTTATTCCATTCAAACCTCTCGCCAATCCCGTCGGGCTCCTCGGTTCAGGAGTCTCAGCCTTCTACCGTACAAGAGAAAGCAGTATCAAGTGTTAGGAAGCCTTCTCCGTTTATCTTTATGGGATCTGACATTCAGAAATCCCCAGAGAAAACCAACCCTCGCCGGACAACGCGCTTGGTGAAAGGCCAAACAACTGGCTCACAACCCAAGTCCTCCAAAACGGGGGCATCTAAGTCAGTAACCAATGATAAAGCCTTCAGATCAGAGGTATCTATAAGATCCCCTAGAGACAAACCCTCCAGATCAGAGGCAACAAGAATAACTTCTCAAACAAAATATTCCGGAGCTGAGACCCAACCGGACACCAGACTTATTGAAGAAACTGGTGCTCAGCCATCCGGATAAACCACTGATCCACAAGCTGTCAAACCTTCCACAATGATGGAGAAAGTAATGGAGGATAGCATTGAAAAGGCCCCCTATGAGACTGAAGCCTCTGGACAGGCTAAAGACACTTCTTCTGACAGAAAAGGAAAGGGCAAGGTGAAGGTGGGGATGACTCATCCAGAGCTGCAGGAGAGCTTGGAAGGAAAAGTGGGACCTTGTTTTCATAAGGTCAATGTGAAGTATCTGCTCGCAATGCAGAACATCAATTATGTCTATACTCACACCGCTAAGCTGGGCCGGATCCGAACCAAGTGGGAGATCCCTGAATCAGTGAAGATGAGAATACTAGTCACACCGGAAACTCCGATGGACTGCAAGCTCAACGAGATCGTCATTTATACTGAGCTATTCAACTGGGGGCTCAGATTCCCCTTGGATCCAGAAATAGTCAGGTATTTCCACCTGATTAAACTCTATCCAAGCCAGCTGAGTCAAAATGCTTAATATACTCTTCTTGCCTGCATTATGGCGTCAAGGTTGTCCGGAATTCCTCTCCCAATGGAGCAGTTTGCTGCAGTGGCCAGCCTTTGTAAAAACCATCATATCTCTTTCTACAACTACAACATGGGAGACAACTTTAAAGTGGTGGATGATCTGTTAGAGTTAAAGAAAAAATGGAAGACCAAATTATTATTCATCAGTGGGATGTGGGAGAATGAGAGAAAAATTAAGGTCAATGTCAATCCTAGTATGCTCACCAACAGGTGGAAGAGCACAAATAAGTATTCTACTTTGTTTGTCTTTATTATTTTGCAAAAAAATTATGTCTGAGTCACCTTTTCTCTTATGTCAGTATTGCAGAAGGAGTTCTCCGACTATTTGGAGGAGGGGCTGACCACATGTCCCAAATTAAACGCCTGGGCTGCTGACCACTGGAGGAAAGCCTTCCACAACTACTTTACTTCAGGAAACTTGGTGAGATCCCATCTTTAAAACACTACAGGCCGGAGAGATCTCACTTGGGAGGAGCTGACTACACCACCTCTTCTGACCTTTATACTTAAGAGAACAGAGGAGAAGAATGGAAAACTGGCCTTGCCCTCCTCCAGAGCCAAAGCCCCAAGCAATATGAAAGGGAAGGGCAAGAAAAAGAAGGCTGCAACAGAGGCTGTCCGGGGTGCTGCAGAGGAGATTCCTCCGGAGAATCAAGGAGGGCAGACCCAAGGAGGGATTGATGCTACTTTACTCAAAGTAGTTAAGGATGAGACCATTAGAGAGGCAGATGGACCTCAAAATCCACCAAAGCCTCCTAAAAACGACCGAAAAAGGAGAGCAAACAGTGATGAGAGGACTGTTAAGAAGAATAAGGTCTCTTTGGGGGATGCAGTAATCATTCGCCCATCAGAGTCTCTACCTCCATCAGATCCAACTGATCCAACCTTGGCAGAGCAGATCCCCACCGATCTACAATCCGGGGAGGGTACCAGAGGGGATGTTAATATTGATGGAGTATACGTCAGTGGCCTCCAAAATATTGGTCTCTATTTCAATGATTTTGAGAAAGACGACTTTGATGGCCCCTACCTTCCCCCAAGCTCTTCCAATATGGTGACTTTCAATGGCAAGTCCTTCACCGTCTCAGTAGAACACAATGTGGTGACTCACTCTCTGCTGGGCCATATTCAGCCAGTGCTCAACTTGGAAAGGCAAGTAAAAAGTCAGTATGCCCTCATCAACACCCTCAACTCAGACAAGGAGAGTTTGTCTACTGACCTCCTCAATGCCAATCAGAGTATTGAGGCATTGAAGAAGGAGCTTGGGGAGTTGAAAAATGAGAAATAAGATTTGGCAACCAAGTTGGTCACCTCGGAGACAGCTAACACAGAGCTCCAAGCCAAATGTGCCGGTTTGGAAAAAAGATCTTTCCACCTTGAAGAGAGACATGAAGACCAATGCTGATGTTATCCGAACTTTGTCCGGTGACAAGACTTCTCTTGAAGAGGCTGTGTCCAAGGTAACCAAGGAGAAAGAAGACTTGGTGAGAGAGTAGGATCAGAGAATTCAGGCTCGCATTGATGCATACACCAATAAAGTGATAGATTCCCTAGAAAAAAGGTATGCCGAAGTTAAGTCTGATATGGTTTTACTATTCCACCAAACATTTCCGAAGAGAACGCTTGGTACCTTGTGGCAATATGTTGAGTATGAAGATATTCCATTCCATACAATGGTGGATGGTGATAAGAAGAACTATTCTAGTAGAATTGATGACACCACCGATGAGGAGGAAGGAACCGGAGAGAGTTCCAGTGGTGAACCCAAAGATCCTAAGAAGAAAAATGATGCAGGAACATCCGAAGGGAACAAGCCCTGAGGTTTTTAACTATCTTTTCTTATTTTGTTTTTCTTGACCTTATGAAATACTAAAGTCCTTGGATGGCCAAGGCATTTTTGTAACTGCGTCTGGTTTGAGTCCGGCTAAGCCTTCCTTTAAACTTAAAGTCCTTGGATGGCCAAGGCATATTTTATGCTATAATATTATCATTCGGTTTTTTAACCGGACAGATTTATCTTGCTAAATTTTCGCTTTGTTTCATATTTGCTTAATTTTCAATGGCTGATGTTTAAAGAGCCCTTATTTATTTCACAAGTATTTAAGATGAGAGTGTTTAAAATCTCCGATGATAAATGTTAAATGGTCATCATTCCACCAAATCAATCCGATCTGCCAAAAGATCCTTAGAAGACTTTACAGAAATTGTAATCAAATCACTCCGAATATTTTAAGAAGACATCCAATTTTATTGAAAAACCTGAACACCTCATTAAAACCTCCCCGCGCCACCAGGGTAAGAAAGACTATGCCCCATAATATTTACATGGACTTTAAACAAGTAAATATTTACACAACTCTCATTCCAGATATAACTGGAGGTGTTCAATATTCTAAGGATGCTTTAAGATTCTTCCATCTTTGTCTTGAAGCCTGTATGTCCCAGGCTTAACTTTTTTGGAGACTTCACAAGGCCCTTCCCAGTTTGGAGCTAACTTGCCGAACTGCTTCTCCTTAGTATACAAGAAAACTTTTCTCAATACTTTGTCCCATGGCCGAAAATCCATTCTTTTGATTTTGGAAGCAAATCTGCTCCTCATCAAACCTTAGTTGTGGGTGGCTCTAAGATGAGCCTTAACCCTTTTCTCTTCTATTAAGTCCATCTGACTTCTGATTGCCACTTCATTAGCCTTTTAAGAAAAATTGTGGAATCTGTATGATGGAAGAGTTGCCTTTACAGGAGAAATTGGATCCATCCCATATACCAAGGCAAAATGAGGTTCTTGTGTAGCAGCTCCAGGAATAGTCCGGTATGCCCATAATACTTCTTGTAAATAGCTTGGCCACTTTCCTGCAGCCCTTTCCAGATTTTTTTTGAGACTGGACAGAATGGTTCTGTTTGCCACTTCAACTTGACCATTCTCTTGTGGGTGGAAAGGAGAAGAGAAGCAATGCTGAATGCCCCTAGAGGCACATAAAATCTCCATATCCTTGTTATCAAATTGTGGCCCATCATCTGTGGTTATCTTTTGTGGAACCCCAAATCTGCAACAAATGTTAGACAGGATAAATTTTATAACAGATTTTGAGGTAGTTCCTGCCAGGAGGGCTGCTTCTATCCCATTGGTAGTGGGCCTACTAAATCCAGTCCCCAACGAGCAAAAGGAACTGGCTCAGAAATCGACTCCAAAAGAACAACTGGGATATGAATTTCATTACCATATCTTTGACATGGGTCACATTTTTTCACCAACTCCTTGGAATCTCTCATTATGGATGGCCAATAGTATCCGGCCAACAAAACCCTCCGGGTTAAAGCTCTATAGCCACAGTGTGCCGATCCTTCACCATTATGTAGTTCAGATAGCATAATTTGAGACTCTTCAACCCCCAAATAACGAAGGAGAGGTCTACTAAATAATTCTTATAAAGGACATCCCTTATGATTAAAAAAACACGAGCCCTATGTTTCATATTCCTTGCCACAGCTTTTTCCGGAGACAAAATGCCATTAGAGATGTATTGAAGAAAGGGATATCTCCAGTCTTTGGGTTGAACCACTTGAATACTTAAACTTTCTTCCTCTTCCTTACTCTGAATGGGTTGTATGGATGGGCATTCATGCACATGAATCCATGGGTAGGACTCAGAGTATGCTATGGGTTCCAAAGAGTCTGCTAGTGTGTTCTCTGATCTAGGTATATGCTCATAACTAATATTTTTGAAGTTAGCTGCCACTTCTTTAAGGTTGAACACGTATTTAATCAACTGCTCATTTTTTTGCCTCAGATTGACCTTGGGCGTGATGGATAAGAAGCTGAGAATCACTCATTAACCTGACTGTTTGAGCCCCACATAGAAAATCTAATTTCAAACCAGCTATAGCAGCCTCATACTCAGACTCATTGTTAGAAGCCCTAAAGGCAATGTATAAAGCCTGATATAACTTATCGCCATACAGAGAGGTTAAACATATCCCAACACCACAACCCATGGTACTTGATCCACCATCTATCCTGACAACCCATACCTTCCTAGTTTTCTCATCTGCAGCTTGCTTAGTACTTCTGTCCAAATGGAACTCAACCAGGAAATCAACAACAGATTGAGCTTTGATTGTAGTTCGGGAGGCGAAATCAATATCATAATCACCTAATTCTACTGACCAATTGGTCATCCTGCTTGATATGTCCGCCTTCTGGAGGATATTTTTCAAGGGAAAAGACGTCCGGACAACAATAAAATGAGACTGAAAATAGGGCCTCATTTTTCTGGCAGCAATCACCAAGGCTAGTGCTAGTTTTTCAAGCTTTAAGTACCACCATCAACAGGTTTGTAAAGAGTTTTTGGGGAAGATAAATGCTTTTTATTTCATTGAATACCTGGTCGAACTGTGGAGACCAGTTAAAGTCTTTCACACCCTTTAAAGTCTAGAAAAACGGGGCACACCTATCCGAAGACCTTGAGATAAAACGATTCAAAGCAGCTAACCTTCCTGTCAACCTTTTCACTTCTTTAACATTCCGAGGATGATCCATTTTTAATAATGAGTCAAGCTGGTCCGGATCAGGCTCTATCCCTTTCTCACTTATCACATACCCCAAAAACTTTCCGGATTGCACCCTAAAGATACATTTTTCTAGATTCAACTTTAAATTAACCTTCGCCAAGTTAGAAAACGTTTCTTGAATATCTGCTAGGTACAACTCTTCTTCCACATTTTTTACCATCATGTCATCAATATATACTTCTATGTTTCTCCCAATCTCATCAGCAAATGTTTTGTTCACCAACCTTTGATAGGTAGCCCCATCATTCTTCAATCCAAAAGGCATCACCTTATAACAATGGAGGCCCCTATCTGTTACAAAAGTAGTGTGTTCCCGGTCCTTCGGATCCACCTATGGTTATAACCAGAGAAGGCATTTATAAAGGACAATAACTTGTTCCCAGATGTGGAGTCTACCAACTGATCTATCCAGGGGACTGGATATAAATCTTTTGGGAAAGCTCTATTGAGGTCAGTAAAGTTGATACACATACGCCATTTCCCATTCTTCTTCTTTACTAACACTGGATTGGCTGTCCATAAAATATATTAGGACTCCTTTATGTGCCCTATTTTGGTAAGCCGGCCAACCTTTTGAACTATGACACCAACTTTCTCTTTAGAGAAAGCTCTTATTCTTTGCACAACAGGTGCAACATCTCTTCGGATGGATAGTTGGTATGATATAACATTCACAGGTACTCCGGTCACATCAGCATTACACCAAGAAAAAACATGTTGGTGGTTTGCCAAAAAGGACAACACTTTTTTCTTCAACTCTGGTGCCATCTTGGAGCCAACTTTAACATTTCTTCCTTCAACCAGAGAGTGGGTTTCAACTTCTTCAATTAGTATCAAAACACCAGGGGTCTTTCTAGGGTCATCAATTTCACCCTTATCCCCAAAGGGCCCCAACAACTGCTAATCTTCGTTTATCCAGACTGCCTCCAAAGTTTTAGGGCCAAGTGCAGTTGCATAACATTCCCTTGCTATTTTTTGGCTACTCCAGACAATTCCCACTTGTCCTTGAACTGTATACTTTAAACATTGATGAACCGTTGAAGCTACAACATGCATTCTGGAGAGCCAGGATATCCCAAAGATCGTATTGTAACACGTAGGAAAATCTACCACAACAAAAAGTACCCTGACCATCTTCTTGAAAGGGCCCTTGCCCAACAAAACCTCCTCCTCAAACTCTCCGACCACATCCGTAGAATTTCCTGTGAAGCCCACAATAGACCTGTTCGAATGTTGAATCACTGCTAGATTCTTCATCTGTTTATAGGAACTTAAAAAGAGAATGTTGGCTGAGCTACCAGTATCAATCAAAATTCTCCTGATGTCTTTGCCCTCAATTGATGCTCCCATCACCACAACATCCTCATGAGGACAATCTATGTCCCTTAGGTCATCTTCATAAAAAACAATGAAGGGAAAAGGAATTTGGGACTGATACGAGGACATGCCTCCCTCTAACTGAGTAGCCAGAGTGTGAACATGCCTCTTTTTTGAAGAAGGAGTCGGCGCAGTCATTGTGTCTCTCCCAAATATAGTGAGCGACTCAAAAAAGCTTATGAGCCCAGACACTATCTTGGTATGTTTTGTTATGATACGCAATTTATTTCGGGCTGGATCAGGATCCAAATACTATGATTCTACATCAAATCTCTCAATGATTACCATAGCTCCATCTGGAACACATGTCCTCGCATTGTTCATTAGGCCAGTCCAATGAGCATTGTCAGGCGTGTTCCCACTTATTCTCTTGACATAGGCTCCCAACTTTCCTCTTTAAATTAGATTCTGAACCTCTTGGTTCAAAGAGATACAATCCTCGGTGTTATGGCCAATATCATGATGATATTGGCAAAAACAAGTATTACGACTTTCCTTAGGAGATTGAAGCACTGCCGACTTCTTGAAGTGTACCTCGTCTTTCATTTTGTCATAGATGGTTGCCACATTCTATTTCAATTCAGCAAACCACTCCGGTTGGACCCAAGGTCCCCGTTTATTTCTAGACTGCTGGCTCTGAGCTGGAGCTGGGTGAGATTGAGTCTGTTTGGCCCTGTTGGGCCCCTGTCCGGCTTCCTTGGCCTTGTATCCAGACTGGTTCTGGTTTGGTGCAGTTGGGGCATACCTCACTTGCTTGTGCACCCTAGTCTTTTTTCGTTTCATCTACATTGATTTTCTTCCCCACCTGGTTCAGCAAACCACCCAAGTCATGGCCTTTTTTCTGGTTACCGGGTCGGCCAGATTCCCAGGGTTTAATCCTTTCCTCAAAGAAGCTATTGCTGCCTGCTCAAAGCAATCAGCTAACCCATTATTTGTGTTCACGAACCGGCTTATATAGTCTTTTAGTGGTTCGTTTGGATCTTGGGCACAATGGATAATAGTATCTCCATTGCCCTTCACTTCCTTACTCCTAATAAACTGCCTTCGGAAGGCCACCCAAAATGTGTCAAAGTTTATGATACAACCCTGTGGTAGGCTATTGTATCATTTCAAAGAACTCCCCATAAAAAATTGAGAGAAGACTTTACTGAGTAATTTATCATCATCATCAAAATTCATCATAAAATTTTTAAACTGTTCCAGATGATTGTCCGGATCCTTGCTCCCATCATACTTTTCCATCTTAGTACTGTCAAACCTCTTCGGAAGGTTTCCGGACAGAATTTTGGATGAAAATGGGGATTGTCTCCAATTGCAGCCATGACTAAAGATAGTATCTTCATTGGATGTTGCAAAAATACCTGGCTCATCATGGAACCCGAATGGATCCATCAGCAGCTGATCCACATTCCTATGGCTGTGGCTGTAAGACGATCCTTTTCCCAGATGCCTCTTTAATCTCCCATGCTTGTCCCTCTTTCTTGAACATTTCTTAACCAACTTTTGCTTCTTCTTGGATCTTCCCTCGTCACCACTGGATGACAAGGATTCCTCAAGCCCATCCTCATTCGAGGAGCTAAAATAGGATTCAGACTCTGAGCTCTCCACCGGTTTAGACATGTGAGATTTCTTGGAACTGACATGGGTCTTTTTAGTACTCAAGTTAGTCTTTGCTGATAGGTCATTCTCCCTTGGATTGTCAGTATGGTGAATGGCTCACACTTTCGACTTTTATTTTAAACCCATCTCTGCTTTTTTAACAACTCTCAATGCTTCTATTTCAGCTTTCAACCTATCTCGCTCTTCGTCAGAACTGGTTTTTCTTGCTGGTTTTGAATGGTAGATTCAGGCACCTTCTTCTCTCCCACTGTGGTGGCCAATTTGGTGTGGTTTATTTTGAACTGAGGGTAATTTTGTCCAGCGTTTTAAAGAGTTTTAAAGGTATTAAATGTTTGGGTGTTTTGTAGTGAGAGATTTAAGCTGCCTGGTTGTATTAAATGTTCATTACCCTCATTAATGAAAGTGGTTGGGTATTTATACCCTTAATTGTGGACCTATGGGCTTTTGGGTCAAGTTGTAAAACTGGATCGAGTTTAAAGACCCATTAGTTCTTAAGTAGATTAGCACCTAGCTTAGTCAAAAGGTGTTTAGTGTTTTTAATACTTTTGTCCTGTCCGGATAGTTCAATGGGAAGTTATTGTCCGAATTACCCCTGTCCGGTTTTCTGAGTGAGTGGCGGTGAATAAATCCGGACTCATCAAAGCCAAGTGCCTAACTTATTTTGGTATTGCCACTGGGTAAAAGTATGTCCTCATATCCATACTATAACTATTGCATAACCATTTCTGCGATAGCTTACATGAACGTCGCAACGCTACAATTCTATAGTATCGTTCCAGCAGTAACTCACATGAGTGTTGCGGTGCGGCGACTACTGAAATGTTGTTGCGGTGCTGCGACTATTGAAATGTCGTTGTTGCGATAATGAACCCTTTTTTGCAGTAACCCCTCGAATTCTAGAATAAAAAACCTATTTCTTTGCTTTATTATTGCATATGTTTATGAATATAAGATATATCCTGAGTAATATATTATTGTAATGAATATTATTGGTATGAATTAAATCGAAACGACTTTGTCTAAATAATTTATATTTTGTATGCTTTTATAATGATTAGAATTGTTCAAAACTTAAATGTATGCAAAATTTTAAATTTTTTTGGATGGCTTGGTCTGTCTCAAATGTAATTCTAATATCCTTATGTTAGAAATATTGATTAAATGAAGTGATTGAAGTTGATCCGAAGATGATTCAGATCATCAAAATCAACCTATAAAAAATTAGATAGACATCTTAATATAAATGGACTATAAATGATGGATTGACGCGAAGAAAAACATACCTTACCGCGATAACGTGGGTAAAAAGACCTATAATTTTAGATGTAATGTCATTGACATGATAAGACATGTCGTGGAAACACTATACCCCGATGATACTTGTTGCGTAAAACAAATGCTTCTTGGTGACAACTTGTATTTACCAGTATTATGTAAATATTTGTAAAGTTTGGTTCAAATTTTACCGCGAAAAATATATATTTGATATGACAACTGTGCAAAGTTTCTCCGATAAGCATTGTTTTTCTTCAGTGAGTCATGAGCACAATTTTTTGGAAGTCTTGAATTTAAGTTTTGTCGCAACAAGAGCAAGGCTTTCCACCAGAATGAAGTTAAAATTTTAAAATTAACAGTTTTAACTATTTTCTTACCACTCTAGACGAAATGAAAATGTATTTTCATAAAAAAATATGTATTTTCAAAAAATCACTTATCCGATCCAATATAACTCTTATAAAAAACTTCTATAATGATATATGATTCTTAAAATTAGGTAGATGATTGAAGAGATGAAACACAGTTTATAAATCTCATTAATCTTTTAAAAAATTTCAATCTCTTTTTCATTATCAATTATTGTCAAACTTTTATTTCTGATTTATAGATGCTTGTATAAACAATTATAAGATTCGTTTTATCCGAAAGGACTTAAAAAGGATAAAGGAAGATAGTTATCTAAATAATTATCCTTGGAAAGTGTACAAAATAAATTATTTTAAACTTGTTCATACTTTTCAGTGACTTTTCGACGACTTTTCGACGAGAATTATTCTGTAAATTTATAAGCTATTATTTTCTACATTATACTTTTTAGCAATAAACAAGAATTCGTATAAATAGTTCTATACAAAACAATAGATTCCATCAAGGCCACGAACTACGATTTTGTTAGATTGTATTGGTTCGATGGTTCAAATTTTAACCATTGGTATACCAGGATAATCTTTTTGTTAACGACACTGAAAGTTCACTACGTCTTTGATTAATGTTTAGAGAAAATTATATAACCTACTAACAAAATACCAAAGATATAAAAAAGAAAGGGAAAATAAGAAAATTATAATCTAATATGTCGGTGATATATCTTGAACGTACTTTTGGACTATCTATTTAATATTTACCCAAGTGAGCCTTCAATATTAAGGATTTGAAAAGAAAGTATAAAACTGAAGAAGAATAAGGTGTGAATAAATTTTTAATATCTAAATATTTCGATTTTAAATTTATTGATGTAAAATTACTTTTCTCTCAAATACATAAGTTACAAATTATAGTCAATAAGCTCGTGTCTGTCAAAGAAATGCTTCCAAAAATCTTTCAACTATGAGAAATCATAGCAATTTTTCATCCGTCTTCGAATATGATATTTCATAAATCCGGTGAAAGGAGTTAGCACTTACTAGTGGTAAAATAATAAGCCATGTAAATGTATTTTATGTTCAATAAATGAATTTGGTCTTTGTATGAATCCGAAAATCTTGTTTCATCCAATGGTGGAACTTTCATAAAAAATAGAGACTTTTTCAACATTATGGTTAAACTATGTAATCATGTCTCTATAAATAATAAACTGAAAATTTCTATTCAATCTTTCTCTCGTAACAATTATTTGTGATGGCATGATAGACTTACTCATATATGACACAACATTATAAATGGAATTGTTAAAATCAAACTTATAAAATGTGATATATGTTCGTATGAAAAATATGAATTGGGTGTGAGTACGTAAAATCATTATAATTCATAGAAATATATATCAAACTATTATAATTGATAGACACACATATGTATGTGAGTGTAACAATATCCTGATACGTGAGAGGTAAGAGATACTTCATAACTTTTATTAATGAGTATTCTAGATTTATTTACATCTATTTGCTTTTATATAAAAATGAAATCTTTAGAAGGTTCAGATATTAAAACAAAATGAAAAAAAAATTGACACTAGGATTAGAAATTTTACATAGTGATAGAGGTGGAGAATATTTTTCCAGAGAATTTTCTAGTTTTTGAGAAACAAAATGGGATAATTGATGTAGAAATCGTACGTATACCATTATTTGGAAGGCAATAGAGGGGTAAAAAACACCACTTGTCCCTCACGTTTCCCACTTATAACAAGTTTGTCCTTTTCCTTTGGGGCTGTAATAAAGTGGTCCCCCAAGTTTCAAAAAGCGAACAAAACAGTCTTTATTGACTTCAGCTTGAATTTTCTACCATTAATGCCTTTTGACCAGCCACATCAGCAGTCCACGTAGGACGCTGACGTGGCAGCAGTAAAAAAAGTTAAAACGAGTTTTACTTTTACCCAACCCTTTTAACTCTAAATCTAGCAATAACCCGGCCCAACCAACCAAAAAAATCCGATAGACCCATCTATTTTATTTTAATCTTGCCCACTAACCTACTGAACTCACTTCTTCTTTTATGTCTCTTTCTCACTCATCAATGGAAGAAGAGAAATTCCATTGTAAACATCAAACCCAGAAATCAGATTGGTGTTTTTATTCATCAAACAATTGGCGAAAATCCTCTCTATTTCAAATTTGTCTTTTTATACAAATTTCCCAAAATCTGCTAAAAATAACCTCACATCCATTGCATTTTTTTTGCAACCTTTAGCTTTCTATATACAACTCTTATGTTAGATTTACTTTCCAAATTTGTTTGTTCTGTTGGGCCTTCTAAAAGACAGTTTTCTTTCTTTCTTTCTAATTCCATCGTTCAAATTTGTCAGGTGTTTATGAACAACAACACCCATTTCTGCAATTTTCGAGATTCCACGATATCTCTTAATTTATTAAAGATGGATGATTCGAGCAAGTAGCCATCTTGCAATTTTTTTTTACTTTTATCGTTTGTAAGTTGTGTGTTAAATAGTTAGGGTTTTGTTTTCATTTCAAGGTAATAGATTATCGTCGAGATTCCGACGGAAATGTGGTCCATGTGATTCCAACTAACATCCCGCCGCCAGAGACCTGGAATCTGAATCCTAATAACAGTGCCATGTGGGCAACGGAGGAAGACTACTATCGAGTTTGGTTGAACCCAATTATTGAAACCTCCACCGACACTCTTTCTAACTCCAGCTGGTGGTACTGGTGCTGGAAGCAGTAACAAAAATGGTGTTATCGTTCTTGACGGTGGTGCTGGTGGTGCTGGTGGTACTGGCGCGGTGCAAAACATGAAGTCTTCGAATTGGAAGACCAAGATTTGTAACAAGTGGGAGCTCACTGGCTACTGTCCTTTTGGGAGTAAATGCCAATTCTCTTCTTCCATTCATGAGTAGAGATATATTAAAGAAGAAAAAATGAGTTTGATGGGTTATTGAGCTCGATTAAAATAAAATAGATGGGTCTATCAGGTTTTTTGGTTGGTTTGGCCGGGTTATGGGGTAGATTTAGGGTTAAAAGGGTTGGGTAAAACTAAAACTCGTTTTAACTTTTTTTACTGCTGCCACATCAGCGTCCCACGTGGATCGCTGATGTGGCTGGTCAAAGGGTATTAATGGTAGAAGATTCGGGCTGAAGTCAATAAGGACGGTTTTGTTCCGCTTTTTGAAACAAGGGGACCACTTTATTATAGTCCCAAAGGAAAATGATGAACTTGTTATAAGTGGAAACGTGAGGGTTGAGTGGTGTTTTTACCCGCAATAGAGAGTATTCTTAAGACTTGTGTATCAAAACCTAGAGTAAAAAAATATTTTTTGAAACCTCAAATTTAATATAAAAATATATTAATTTAACAAAATTAAAATTCAATTTCGCTGATCAAGATGATCAAAAATATTTTTGTGAAACAAATAAAAGAAGAAACTAAAAGATGAAAGTATATCATTATTAAACATGTATAAACAATTTTTATGTTTTTTTTTATAATTTAATTAATTTAATTTATACATAAATTCTTCAAAACCAGGTTCATTTTTAGAGTGTTGTATTCATCTCTAGATTATCGACAACTAATATATTTGTATGATTGGTTATACGTTTAGTCCTCTACCTCGTATAATTGGGTCATGTGATCTAAGAATTTAGTTTTGACTTCAATGAGTCATGACCTTAGCGCACTGCTTATTCTGTCCAGAGATATTATTATGGTATTGAAATAGAGTTTACCTCTTAGTCTCAACCTAGACCTAACATCAACCAATTGAACCAGTAGGTAACTGAAAGTATTTAGTTCAATAAGAACACTAAAAAAATGCAAAATAAAATTAGAATTAAAAATATATTATTACATATTAATTGTATTTACAGAGGTTTAATATCCGTGGAATAAAAAGTTCAGCTCATGTTGAGCATAGTTCCAAAAACATAGTAAAAAAGAGGAAAATGAAGAAGTCATAATTTATTGTGTTTTTGGTCCACTGGTAGTTTTGTAAGTAGGTGTTTTATATACATAAAAATGATGAACTTTTTTTTTAAAATCATACTAGGTGTTCATTCCTTTTTTTTTTTTGAAAACCATTAGTTACCAATCTTGCCTTAAAGGCTTGAATGGTACCATTCGTGTGACATTTCTTCATAAATACCCACTTACAATCAATTGGTATTGGATCTGAAGGTAATTTGACCAATTTCCAAAGATGATTAGATATGATGAATCCATTTCAGTATTTATGGCCTCTTTCCAAAATGCAGAATCCCGAAACGCTATGTCTTTCTTATAAAATTTAGGGTTATTTTCAAACAAAACACTACCAGAATGTTTTGGATGATTTTTTCACAAATTCATTATACTAAATATAAATAAATCATTAGATGATCCTAGACCTTTAGGTCTTTTATCCAATTGACTCCTACGAGGTTCACGTGTGTTCTCTTCAACCAAATGTGCTTCTTGGGAAGTCCTTATCTCATTTTCTATTGCAGTGTGGATCCTATTACTGTTAAATAACCCAGATTAAAAAAAAAATATGTTTCTCTTGATTCAAATGCGATATTAAACTTAAATTCAAATAGCTTATACGCCTTGCTATTGGCTACATACCCAATAAACATGTATCTTATAACTTTATAACCTAATTTCAATCTTTTAGATATGTGTTTCTACAAAATAACAAACACCCTCACACTTTGAAATTATTTAATATTTGATTTTCCCTTTAGATAACTTATATTGAGAGATTCCGATTTTCTGAGGAGAAATACAATTAACTATATGACATTAAGTTAAAAAATATTCACCATGTGAATTTATATGTAACTTAAAATTAACTAGCATGATAATGATCATCTCAATTAAAGTTCTATTTTTGCATGTTTATTGTTACATATAATACACCGAACATTAATGAATTATATTGTGCTCTTAAAAAAACTAGGAAATTCTCCTGAGAAATATTCCCCACCTCTATCACTATACAAGATTTAATCATAGTGTCTAATTGATTCTCAATCTCAGCTTTAAAAATCTTAAGCATATTAAAATTGTCATCTTTATATTTAAGCAAGTAGACATAAGTAAATCTCAAATAGTCATCGATAAAAGTTATAAAGTATCTTTCATCCTCACACATTAAGATGCCATTTAACTAACATATATTTGTGTGTATTAAGTCTAACAATGTTTTACATCTTTCTATAAATATTCAAAGCTTCTTAATCATTTTATTCAACAAAAAATTCATATTTCTCATACAAACCTATATCATATTTTATAAGTCCCGTTATAAAATTTTCATTTATAGTGTAATGACATATATGAGAGAGAGTATCTTCTTCATTTTACTCATTGAACTTTCAGAAGTACAGAATTTTACCATTATGTTACTAGATTGTCATTTCCCAACAAAAATATTACGTTTTCTCAGAATATATATCGAATTCGTACACTGAACAAATTCCTAATTTAAAATCACTAGAAACTAAGTTTTGTTTTTCATTTCTGGAACATATAAAACATTGGTAAGAGTTATCATTTTCCCATTTGTAAACACTAACTCGATGTTTCCACATTTTTCCATTTTTGATCTGTTGATGTTTTCCATTTGCATTTCATATGCACCGTTACTTATTTCAAATGATTTGGATACAACTTCATTATAGAAAATATGTACTGATGCACATGTATCATACCACCAACCAAAGGATTTATATTACGCAATATTGACTTTTGTCACCATTGTGAATATTTCTTATTTCATATTTTTATAATTAAACTTGTCTTTTAAAGATTGCAATCTCTTGCAAAACGGCCCAAGCTATAATAAAAATAATACATAGTTTTGCTCGACTGTAAACTTGTTATTTAAAATTAGCGACAGATTCATTTCTCTCCCAGGAAATCGTCCTACACAAAAATAAAAAACGCATGAACATGCCTAAACAGTGGGTCTACTAATGTAAAACAAAGAGTTGAGTCTGAATTGGTGACCCAAAGTCACTTTTGGTACCATACTTCATACGTAACATCTTTCAAGTCCAGCCAAAACGCGCGACAAACGTAAGTTTCTATATTGAATCCCCCGCTGGTCATTAAAGACGTATGCAAGAACAAAAAGTCCAAACCTTAAACATCCATCGCTTATCTAACATGAACCAGTGAGATTCAATTATCTACCTAAACTTTGTTTCCTTCCCACGTATGAATAGAATCAATAAAATATTTTTCCATAAATATCTATTATACATCTATATTTATGAAATCTCTCTGTACATATCAAAGTCTTTTATGACGTGATATGATTGTCTAGTTGTAGCCATTTATCATATGAAATCAATATACGTTTTGTTGGATTATATCTTTCGCTTTGATAGAAGCTTTTAGACCTAATAAAAAGAAGTTTAAGCTTCTGCGCAAACAAAGTAGAAGCATTAACAAAAGCAAGAAAAAGAAGAATATTTTTCGTATAAGCAGTAGCTTCTCCAGACCCGACCAACTAAAATACAACAATCTCAACCTACCTATTTTAATTCAAAAGAAAGACGAAGGGTTTGACCACAAGAAACCGAATTTCTATCATAGTTACAAGGGTTTTAAACCTTAATTAATTAAGTACCAAAGGTTTTTTTGGGTTAGTTTCATAAGAGGGCTAATTATTACAAGCTATTATCATTGTCATTGATTAAATGCCAACTTATCTCATTATCGTTCAATTTCAAAGTCAGGTTTCATCTGAGAACATAATAGTGTTTGTGTTCAAATGTGAACAACACCATAACTTTTAGAGTTCGTTGCTTTTCCAAGAACCACTTATACTACTCGTCTTTATTTGGTTTGATATATTCATTCCCTAAAAATATAAACTAAAATATAAAGGTTATAAGTAGCCTATCGTATAGTAGTAGTAAGCTCACTCGTAAGCTTTTCATGTTTCTTTTCATTTGCTTCGTCGGAGCCACGCATCATATAGTTGGAAGTCAAAGATTTATACTACATGCCTAACCCTTCGATCTGAGGGACCATTCCTTCTAAACCACCCCAAAAGAGAAAGGGAAGGGAAGGGGCCTATGTATTTGTCCGCCCCTTTGTTATAAAAAATACTATGCAATTATCACAAAATGGCTCAAGCACAGAATATATGCGAATGAAATATTTAAATGAAACACAGGATTTAAAGTGGTTCAACAATTGTCTACGTCCACGGGCGCCGCCAGAGAAAAGAGTTTCACTATGATAGAAAAGGTTACAGATTTCAGATTGTGTTTTGTGTCGCCCTAGTAATCTATTTATAGGGAATTAATAGACTTACTAGACTATGGGCCTAATGGGCTCATACCACTAGACTAGCTCTTTTGAAGTGATTGGACAATATCAACACTGTCCTGCCGGACACAGTACACTGTCAAGGCACTATTCGAACTGCCGGACACAGTACACTGTCAAGGCACTATTCGAACTGCCGGACACAGTACACTGTCACGGCACTATTCGACTCATTCACAACAAATCTTCCCCTTGAGGCGAATATCCTTTCTTCACTATCAACAAAGAATCTTCTCTTCTTCTGACTCACCAAATGCCCTTAAGGCATTCACTCTATACTGCGAACACCGATCCAGTTTAGGCATTCCCTAAACTTTCGAACTGATACTGCCTTGGTCATTATATCTGCTGGATTATCGTGTGTAGACACTTTCTTCACATCAACAATTCCCTTTGATATTATATCACGAATAAAATGATACCTGACATCTACGTGCTTTGTACGCTCATGGTACATCTGGTTCCCTGTAAGGTGTATGGCGCTTTGACTGTCACAAAACACTTTTGTAGTAGTCCTATCCAAGCCCAAATCTGCCACCAAACCTTGCAACCATATTGCCTCTTTAACTGCTTCTGTTACCGCCATGTACTCTGCCTCTGTTTTAGACAAAGCTACAATAGCTTGCAACTGTGCTTTCCAACTGATCGCACTCCCAGCTAGAGTAAATACATATCCTGTCAGAGATCTTCTTTTATCCATATCACCTGCAAAATCAGAATCAACAAAACCAACCAATGATCCTGCAACATCTTCAGCGATTCACCATTACCGGTTTTGTTAAAAGTTAAGCCAATGTTCACAGTATTCTTTTGAATAGATTCAATCTCTTCCCCTATAGCACCAATCCATCGATCTGCCTCTGAACTCGCTATAGCTTCTTTGTAGCTACTAGGTTCATGCATCTCAACTTCTTCTGCAACTGACAGAGCATATGCAACTAGATTCACATACCTTTTTGGAAGTCTAATATCTCTTCTTTCTCTGCCCAATGCTATGCTATAAGGTTGTTGTTCTGGTTCAGGCGCATCATCGTCACTATCATCTGATGCTGACGCTTCACCTCCTGATTCTGGATCCACCTCAGAACCACTTGAATTATTGGACCTGCTAGGAACTGATTCTACTTCAAGCTCCACCTGTTCACTCACAACCGATCCTGATTCGACCATTTCTCCTACTTCCTTTTGACTGTCTATCGAAGCAAACTCATTAAAAGTAACGTCCCTACTGATGAGAAAACCTGGAGACTTTGGAGAGGTACACCATAACCTATATCCCTTCACTCCAGTAGCATATCCTAGAAATATGCATCTCTTTGCCCTCGGCTCAAGCTTACCATCTCTCACATGAGCATACGCAGGACAACCGAACACCCTCAAATGTTCATAATCAGCCGACGATCCAGACCAAATCTCAAAAGGAGTTTTACAATCAATAGCCGTTGATGGAGACCGATTCACCAAGTAACACGCTGTATTGATAGCTTCAGCCCAAAAATCCTTTCCCACACCGGAATGTGAGAGCATACTTCGTGCCTTGTCACAAAGCGTTCTGTTCATTCTTTCTGCGACTCCATTCTGTTGTGGTGTTCTAGAACAAGTGCGATGACGCACTATTCCCTCAGCTTCGCAGAGCTCGTTGAACTCACGACTGCAATATTCTAACCCATTATCTGTCCTAAGACGTTTGATTTTTCTTCCTGTTTGCTTCTCAATCATCGTCTTCCATTTGACAAAGGTTGAATAACATAAAGGTCATCACGCTGCATAATCATAGCTTGTGTGGAATATATTAGTATTAGCGTAATAGTGGTGGAATGTAATACAATATCATAGTTGGATAACATAAAGGTCGGTTGGGGGAACAATAAACTCGACCAAAATATTACACCCGAAGGCCTCAAACATACTATCCAATCTGAGTCAAAGTTTATCCTTTGCATTTTGTACAACCAATTGTAGCATCATAAATAGGACCATTATTTTAAGTTAAGAAATGTGTACGATACATAGGAGTTGAAGTATTACGTACGGTTACCTAACTCTATGGCAGATAAATAAGCAAAAGAAAAAAAATGATCTCCCGGAATGAGTTATCAAGGGGCGAGAATTCTCTTTTTCTTCGATTAGAGGTCGATACCAGACCTCATTTGACTATATTTTATTAATATAGATATAGGGGAAAATAAAGAATTAAACTTTTAGTAGTCTACTTGAAGTATGACAAGGTTCATCCATTTAAATTAAATAATTAAAAGACTTGAAACCCAAGCAAAAATCCGACTTTTTTCTTCATTTCTTAAGAGCTTTTACTCAATGCTTGCTCTACCAAATTCTCACCGATTAGAATATGATTGAAGAAACAAATTGACAAGGTATTTTTTTACTTTATGTTCCAAGTACCTATTAGCCTTCGTTACAAAAGTAGAATGATCAATTGGTAGTTTTCTCTCTTGCTATAGGAGGTAGACGTGGTATAGGTTACCTAAGTAGAAGGCATGAAACTAGTAATTACGTATTTATTTTGTCTTCCTACTATAAAAGGATCAACTAATTAGCGACACACCTAAATTGACATTGTCCAACCGTTTCCTATGATAAATTAAATACATAAGATAACATTGTTAGAGATATAAAAAGAAAAAAACATATTAAACTTAAAATTTAGAACCACAAAATATGTATAACATATAAAAATTATGCATTATGACCAAATAAACATATTTTATTTTGAATATGAATAATAAGTGTTCATCTAACAGTACCTATAACATGCAAGGCAGAGGAAATTATAGGATTTGATACCAAAGGTGAAAATCATTTAAATTACTTCATGTATATTCAAACAACAATATGAATATAAAAAAATGATAGTTGAAGTGATAAACGAGATCGATTAAGTGTACCTCTAACCATTTTCATTTGACTGATTAAATTGTCTTTACGTATGCTCAATCAAATGATCGTTCTAAATTTCGGTTCCAAACTATTTTTTTTTCACTTTTAGATGGTGTATATATTATATAAGAGTGCATTTAGTGACCATTTTCATATTTATCCTATCCATATTTATACTACTCTATCCATCATAGAAGTAGTTATTTGATAGGATGAGTAGGTGGTTTCCTAAAGGCGGGAGGTAGTTATGAAAAGTTATCTTGATCATTGATAACTTCTCATTAAATGGATCACATATGTAAAACACGTCTTACAGAGAAAACATGAAAAAAAGTTGCATCTCTTATGATAAAAACTGAATTTGATTAGCTTCTTCATGAATTGAACCTACAAACAAGTCTTTTCTTTTAACATTCTTCCATATCATGAAATATTTGAATCGAAAAGACCAGGTGAGGGATTGGAAAAGTTTATAGATAATAATCCTCAAACAAGCTCGACTACTGGAGGATTAGGAAATGAAGACAAAAAAAATACCTCCCCTCTCCCGTCCCTCGTCCCACATATGATACTGAAAATTTCTTAAATGTTATGGTCTCAGCTATCTATGCCGATAAAAAATTATCGAAATCAAGGTCATATGGACCTTAAATACTCCTCTAAATCAAGATTCAATTGTTGTAGAATATGAAGAAACATTATAGATAATAGCAACAGGAAAAACAATAAATCTTTTCAGTTTCTTCTATAGTAGAAAATGATAAAGAGTTTTTAATAAATTCTGCATGTTTAATTGACTAATTTGATACGATTCAATTGATATCATAACCAAGACCATCTTGTAATATTTATAGTGTAACTGAATGTATATCTATAGTTGAATGAAAGCATGTTTTTCTTTACGTAAAACAATCCATATCATTTAAATTAATTGAATTATTGACTTTTTAGGTGTAGATTTAGGGTTTATGAGAAAAGCATATATATATAGTGATTTGTTAATATGAAAGTATGTTTATGTGTTTAAAGTTTTTGAATATATTGATTGTATGGATATGCATTAAGATTGTTTCTTTAAAATTGATTGATGGCTAGAAATTTTATCCTAAATTTAGCATCGACCAAACCATAATATAAAAAATTAAATCAAACCTAGCACGACAAAAACAACTGATGCTGGCTATGTGGCTTGCTCAGTGACAACAACAAAAGGCTGAAATTTTTATTTTCTATTTTTTTTATAAATATTGTTTTCGAAAAGCATTATTCACAGCAATGTTTATTTTTTTAAAAACGTTGTTCATTATAAAAAAGTTTATTATGATTATTATTTATTTCACACAATAAGTGTTTAGACATACTGATTTTTGTATATGTTTGTGAACTAAATGGTTTATATGCTTGAATATTTAATTGTATATGCATGAATAAATTTTTAGATTTTGGTAGTGAATCACATAATCAATTAATCGGTTTCCGGAAGGTTAATTGATCTTCTTAAAGATCCTAGGATTCAAAAAGGTATTAATATAAGAATTTATATACTTTCGCTCATATGGAAGGTTAACATTTGGTTTTGATTAACTAAGAATTTGAGAAAATCTACTGAAATGTATCCTTGTGATTATTTAATTTAAATATGTAAAATCAACCCCCCAGAGGGTTTCACCAGTACTTAAATAAATTAAATTAATCTGTATAGTTATTTTAATTTAAGTAGGTGAAATCATCCTTAAGACAGTTTCACCGACACTTAAGAAAATTAAAATAATGAGCATATACTGAAAATTGATGCATGTGATTATTTAATTTAAGTAAGTAGAATCAGCCCTCCGAAGGTTTCCATCGGTATTTATGAAATTTTAATTAATCATTGCATTTATTTTAATTAAGTTGGTAAAATCAACCCTCTGGAGGGTTTCACTGGCACTTAGGAAAATTAAAATAATAATCAAATAATGAAAATTGATCATTGTGATTATTTAATTTAAGTAGGTGAAATTAACCCTATGGAGGGCTTGAGCGGTACTTGGGAACTTAAATTAGTCTTTGCAATTATTTTAATTTAAGTAGTTGAAATCAACCCTTTAGAGGTTTCACCGGTACTTAGGAAAATTAAAATAATATATACATGTTAGTATGGTTCTCCCTTCGATATCTTATTGTCATAGTATATTATGTTTTATGTGTATATGCCATGTCCTAGCATGATAAGTTGTTACATGTCAAAACTAATTAGGTTTTGTGTGTTATATTTATACTATCGGTTACAATCCGATGGACAACGAACCCTCAATGTTGAATGTCTTAGATTTTTAACAATGGAAAAAAGATAAGACTAGTACTTAAACTATCATGACTATGACCTAGAATTAATGAACCTAAACCAAGTAATATTACTTAGGAAAGTTCACATGAGGAAACCAACGAGTTATGAAAACTGGGAACGGTCTAATGATTGTTCTTGATCATTATGCTTCAAAGAATGCCAGATGCATTTTGTGAGTTTGTCCCAAAAGATTTTACCAATGATTCAGGCTTTCTCACAAAAGTTGAGAAAACATTTGACAATAATGAAAAGGTAGAAGTACAACGTCTCATTAACGAGATATCTACCAAGAAATATAATGGAAAATGTGCAACCCGAGAGCATATTCTAGGCATGTATATGATTGCATAAAAGTTAAAGGCAATCAATGTAGACTTACCTGAAGAGTGTGTGGTTTTATTCTCTCCCAGTAGAAAGTTTAAGAATTTCCAGTCCACATACAATTGCATACGGAAAAAATAGACAATCAATGAATTAATTTCACATGCTGTACAAGAGTAAGAAAAGCTTAAAAGGGAGGTGTCTGAAGTGAACATGGTGGTAGTGTCCAAATCAAAATTTTGATGGTAAATGACCGGGCCTTGGTCTGGTTAAGAATAAAAAAAATTCAAATTGGTGGTTGATCGATTTTGTTTCTGCAAAGAGAAGATATATATCAAGAAGGACTCTGATAAATACCTAGTTTACTTGCAAATTAAAGGTAATCTCATGATTTTGGTTATTTCGGAAGTTAATCTTAATTCTGTGGAAAAGACGACTTGGTGGATTGATTTAGTTGCAACAACTCATGTATGTATTACTTTATAGAGTACAATAAAGAGTCAGAGGCTCATTAAGGATGAAAGTGTAAAGTGTTGGAAATTTGTGATTTCATTTTAAAGCTTACCACAAAACATTTACTATTTTGGAGAATGTTATGTATGTCCGTACGTATTGGATGAACTTGATTTCTTTAATGGGTTTTAAACATGTATGGTTATTCTTGTCTTTTGGGAAAAAATGGTTCAACTCTCTATCATAATGATATGATTGTTGGTTATAATAACTTGATAATAGAAGTTAAGTTGTATTTATTAATTAATGTTGATAATCACAAACTTTCCATTAATGCACAACTTGTAATGAATAAGATTAATAAAACTAAAAAATCCTTTAAATTGTGACATATGAATTTAGGTCATATATCAAAATTTCGATGGACAAGCTTGTCGCTAAAGGCTTATTAAGTCTCATTGATTACTCCAATTTTGGTACATGTATCGAGTGTATCAAGGGGAACATACCAAAACTAAAAGGGTAGGAACAAATAGAGAGATTGAGGTCTTAGAATTTATTAATATCGATATTGGTTGACCATTTCCAAAGGAATCATGGGACATACGATGGTACTTCATATAATTTATATATGAATTCTTGTTTCAGATAAATCTACCTCATTATTGAAAAGTCTGAAGCCATGGACAAGTTTAAAGATTTTATGACCAAAGTTATCAAAACAACTCGGTAAAAGCATTAAGAATGTTAGATCTAACCTTGGTGTTAAATACTATGATAGATGCGACAGATCGTGTGAACAATATCAAATGACATTTGTAAAATACCTTGAGGAATGTGGCATAGTCCTTTTGTATACAATGTTTGATTCGCTCCGCATGAATGGTTTATATGAGAGACAAAACGTACACTAAAGAATATGGTTAGAAGTATGATAAGTAACTCATCTCATTATCTCTCTAAGGGGAACCCATTAAATGTGTCGCTTATATACTCAATAGATTATCCACTAATAAAACTATTATAAACCCATATGAGCTTTGGAATGGGCTCAAGCCCAATTTAAAGCATCTGCATATATGAGGCTGTCTAGCTTAGGCAACGACTACATACCTCAAGAAAAGAAACTGGACATAAAAAACAGTTAGGTGCTTCTTCATTAATTATTCTGAATACTCTAAGGGTTTTAAGTTTTATGATCCTCTTAGTGGTAGTATATTTGAAACGAGAATAATAATTTTTTAAAAGGATGTTGATTTTGAGGGGAAGCATAAAAAAACATATGTTCATTTTGAGGAAGAATATGCTAAATTTTCGCTTTGTTTCATATTTGCTTAATTTTCAATGGCTGATGTTTAAAGAGCCCTTATTTATTTCACAAGTATTTAAGATGAGAGTGTTTAAAATCTCCGATGATAAATGTTAAATGGTCATCATTCCACCAAATCAATCCGATCTGCCAAAAGATCCTTAGAAGACTTTACAGAAATTGTAATCAAATCACTCCGAATATTTTAAGAAGACATCCAATTTTATTGAAAAACCTGAACACCTCATTAAAACCTCCCCGCGCCACCAGGGTAAGAAAGACTATACCCCATAATATTTACATGGACTTTAAACAAGTAAATATTTACACAACTCTCATTCCAGATATAACTGGAGGTGTTCAATATTCTAAGGGTGCTTTAAGATTCTTCCATCTTTGTCTTGAAGCCTGTATGTCCCAGGCTTAACTTTTTTGGAGACTTCACAAGGCCCTTCCCAGTTTGGAGCTAACTTGCCGAACTGCTTCTCCTTAGTATACAAGAAAACTTTTCTCAATACTTTGTCCCATGGCCGAAAATCCATTCTTTTGATTTTGGAAGCAAATCTGCTCCTCATCAAACCTTAGTTGTGGGTGGCTCTAAGATGAGCCTTAACCCTTTTCTCTTCTATTAAGTCCATCTGACTTCTGATTGCCACTTCATTAGCCTTTTAAGAAAAATTGTGGAATCTGTATGATGGAAGAGTTGCCTCTACAGGAGAAATTGGATCCATCCCATATACCAAGGCAAAATGAGGTTCTTGTGTAGCAGCTCCAGGAATAGTCCGGTATGCCCATAATACTTATTGTAAATAGCTTGGCCACTTTCCTGCAGCCCTTTCCAGATTTTTTTTGAGACTGGACAGAATGGTTCTGTTTGCCACTTCAACTTGACCATTCTCTTGTGGGTGGAAAGGAGAAGAGAAGCAATGCTGAATGCCCCTAGAGGCACATAAAATCTCCATATCCTTGTTATCAAATTGTGGCCCATCATCTGTGGTTATCTTTTGTGGAACCCCAAATCTGCAACAAATGTTAGACAGGATAAATTTTATAACAGATTTTGAGGTAGTTCCTGCCAGGAGGGCTGCTTCTATCCCATTGGTAGTGGGCCTACTAAATCCAGTCCCCAACGAGCAAAAGGAACTGGCTCAGAAATCGACTCCAAAAGAACAACTGGGATATGAATTTCATTACCATATCTTTGACATGGGTCACATTTTTTCACCAACTCCTTGGAATCTCTCATTATGGATGGCCAATAGTATCCGGCCAACAAAACCCTCCGGGTTAAAGCTCTATAGCCACAGTGTGCCGATCCTTCACCATTATGTAGTTCAGATAGCATAATTTGAGACTCTTCAACCCCCAAATAACGAAGGAGAGGTCTACTAAATAATTCTTATAAAGGACATCCCTTATGATTAAAAAACCACGAGCCCTATGTTTCATATTCCTTGCCACAGCTTTTTCCGGAGACAAAATGCCATTAGAGATGTATTGAAGAAAGGGATATCTCCAGTCTTTGGGTTGAACCACTTGAATACTTAAACTTTCTTCCTCTTCCTTACTCTGAATGGGTTGTATGGATGGGCATTCATGCACATGAATCCATGGGTAGGACTCAGAGTATGCTATGGGTTCCAAAGAGTCTGCTAGTGTGTTCTCTGATCTAGGTATATGCTCATAACTAATATTTTTGAAGTTAGCTGCCACTTCTTTAAGGTTGAACACGTATTTAATCAACTGCTCATTTTTTTGCCTCAGATTGACCTTGGGCGTGATGGATAAGAAGCTGAGAATCACTCATTAACCTGACTGTTTGAGCCCCACATAGAAAATCTAATTTCAAACCAGCTATAGCAGCCTCATACTCAGACTCATTGTTAGAAGCCCTAAAGGCAATGTATAAAGCCTGATATAACTTATCGCCATACAGAGAGGTTAAACATATCCCAACACCACAACCCATGGTACTTGATCCACCATCTATCCTGACAACCCATACCTTCCTAGTTTTCTCATCTGCAGCTTGCTTAGTACTTCTGTCCAAATGGAACTCAACCAGGAAATCAACAACAGATTGAGCTTTGATTGTAGTTCGGGAGGCGAAATCAATATCATAATCACCTAATTCTACTGACCAATTGGTCATCCTGCTTGATATGTCCGCCTTCTGGAGGATATTTTTCAAGGGAAAAGACGTCCGGACAACAATAAAATGAGACTGAAAATAGGGCCTCATTTTTATGGCAGCAATCACCAAGGCTAGTGCTAGTTTTTCAAGCTTTAAGTACCACCATCAACAGGTTTGTAAAGAGTTTTTGGGGAAGATAAATGCTTTTTATTTCATTGAATACCTGGTCGAACTGTGGAGACCAGTTAAAGTCTTTCACACCCTTTAAAGTCTAGAAAAACGGGGCACACCTATCCGAAGACCTTGAGATAAAACGATTCAAAGCAGCTAACCTTCCTGTCAACCTTTTCACTTCTTTAACATTCCGAGGATGATCCATTTTTAATAATGAGTCAAGCTGGTCCGGATCAGGCTCTATCCCTTTCTCACTTATCACATACCCCAAAAACTTTCCGGATTGCACCCTAAAGATACATTTTTCTAGATTCAACTTTAAATTAACCTTCGCCAAGTTAGAAAACGTTTCTTGAATATCTGCTAGGTACAACTCTTCTTCCACATTTTTTACCATCATGTCATCAATATATACTTCTATGTTTCTCCCAATCTCATCAGCAAATGTTTTGTTCACCAACCTTTGATAGGTAGCCCCATCATTCTTCAATCCAAAAGGCATCACCTTATAACAATGGAGGCCCCTATCTGTTACAAAAGTAGTGTGTTCCCGGTCCTTCGGATCCACCTATGGTTATAACCAGAGAAGGCATTTATAAAGGACAATAACTTGTTCCCAGATGTGGAGTCTACCAACTGATCTATCCAGGGGACTGGATATAAATCTTTTGGGAAAGCTCTATTGAGGTCAGTAAAGTTGATACACATACGCCATTTCCCATTCTTCTTCTTTACTAACACTGGATTGGCTGTCCATAAAAGATATTAGGACTCCTTTATGTGCCCTATTTTGGTAAGCCGGCCAACCTTTTGAACTATGACACCAACTTTCTCTTTAGAGAAAGCTCTTATTCTTTGCACAACAGGTGCAACATCTCTTCGGATGGATAGTTGGTATGATATAACATTCACAGGTACTCCGGTCACATCAGCATTACACCAAGAAAAAACATGTTGGTGGTTTGCCAAAAAGGACAACACTTTTTTCTTCAACTCTGGTGCCATCTTGGAGCCAACTTTAACATTTCTTCCTTCAACCAGAGAGTGGGTTTCAACTTCTTCAATTAGTATCAAAACACCAGGGGTCTTTCTAGGGTCATCAATTTCACCCTTATCCCCAAAGGGCCCCAACAACTGCTAATCTTCGTTTATCCAGACTGCCTCCAAAGTTTTAGGGCCAAGTGCAGTTGCATAACATTCCCTTGCTATTTTTTGGCTACTCCAGACAATTCCCACTTGTCCTTGAACTGTATACTTTAAACATTGATGAACCGTTGAAGCCACAACATGCATTCTGGAGAGCCAGGATATCCCAAAGATCGTATTGTAACACGTAGGAAAATCTACCACAACGAAAAGTACCCTGACCATCTTCTTGAAAGGGCCCTTGCCCAACAAAACCTCCTCCTCAAACTCTCCGACCACATCCGTAGAATTTCCTGTGAAGCCCACAATAGACCTGTTCGAATGTTGAATCACTGCTAGATTCTTCATCTGTTTATAGGAACTTAAAAAGAGAATGTTGGCTGAGCTACCAGTATCAATCAAAATTCTCCTGATGTCTTTGCCCTCAATTGATGCTCCCATCACCACAACATCCTCATGAGGACAATCTATGTCCCTTAGGTCATCTTCATAAAAAACAATGAAGGGAAAAGGAATTTGGGACTGATACGAGGACATGCCTCCCTCTAACTGAGTAGCCAGAGTGTGAACATGCCTCTTTTTTGAAGAAGGAGTCGGCGCAGTCATTGTGTCTCTCCCAAATATAGTGAGCGACTCAAAAAAGCTTATGAGCCCAGACACTATCTTGGTATGTTTTGTTATGATACGCAATTTATTTCGGGCTGGATCAGGATCCAAATACTATGATTCTACATCAAATCTCTCAATGATTACCATAGCTCCATCCGGAACACATGTCCTCGCATTGTTCATTAGGCCAGTCCAATGAGCATTGTCAGGCGTGTTCCCACTTATTCTCTTGACATAGGCTCCCGACTTTCCTCTTTAAATTAGATTCTGAACCTCTTGGTTCAAAGAGATACAATCCTCGGTGTTATGGCCAATATCATGATGATATTGGCAAAAACAAGTATTACGACTTTCCTTAGGAGATTGAAGCACTGCCGACTTCTTGAAGTGTACCTCGTCTTTCATTTTGTCATAGATGGTTGCCACATTCTATTTCAATTCAGCAAACCACTCCGGTTGGACCCAAGGTCCCCGTTTATTTCTAGACTGCTGGCTCTGAGCTGGAGCTGGGTGAGATTGAGTCTGTTTGGCCCTGTTGGGCCCCTGTCCGGCTTCCTTGGCCTTGTATCCAGACTGGTTCTGGTTTGGTGCAGTTGGGGCATACCTCACTTGCTTGTGCACCCTAGTCTTTTTTCGTTTCATCTACATTGATTTTCTTCCCCACCTGGTTCAGCAAACCACCCAAGTCATGGCCTTTTTTCTGGTTACCGGGTCGGCCAGATTCCCAGGGTTTAATCCTTTCCTCAAAGAAGCTATTGCTGCCTGCTCAAAGCAATCAGCTAACCCATTATTTGTGTTCACGAACCGGCTTATATAGTCTTTTAGTGGTTCGTTTGGATCTTGGGCACAATGGATAATAGTATCTCCATTGCCCTTCACTTCCTTACTCCTAATAAACTGCCTTCGGAAGGCCACCCAAAATGTGTCAAAGTTTATGATACAACCCTGTGGTAGGCTATTGTATCATTTCAAAGAACTCCCCATAAAAAATTGAGAGAAGACTTTACTGAGTAATTTATCATCATCATCAAAATTCATCATAAAATTTTTAAACTGTTCCAGATGATTGTCCGGATCCTTGCTCCCATCATACTTTTCCATCTTAGTACTGTCAAACCTCTTCGGAAGGTTTCCGGACAGAATTTTGGATGAAAATGGGGATTGTCTCCAATTGCAGCCATGACTAAAGATAGTGTCTTCATTGGATGTTGCAAAAATACCTGGCTCATCATGGAACCCGAATGGATCCATCAGCAGCTGATCCACATTCCTATGGCTGTGGCTGTAAGACGATCCTTTTCCCAGATGCCTCTTTAATCTCCCATGCTTGTCCCTCTTTCTTGAACATTTCTTAACCAACTTTTGCTTCTTCTTGGATCTTCCCTCGTCACCACTGGATGACAAGGATTCCTCAAGCCCATCCTCATTCGAGGAGCTAAAATAGGATTCAGACTCTGAGCTCTCCACCGGTTTAGACATGTGAGATTTCTTGGAACTGACATGGGTCTTTTTAGTACTCAAGTTAGTCTTTGCTGATAGGTCATTCTCCCTTGGATTGTCAGTATGGTGAATGGCTCACACTTTCGACTTTTATTTTAAACCCATCTCTGCTTTTTTAACAACTCTCAATGCTTCTATTTCAGCTTTCAACCTATCTCGCTCTTCGTCAGAACTGGTTTTTCTTGCTGGTTTTGAATGGTAGATTCAGGCACCTTCTTCTCTCCCACTGTGGTGGCCAATTTGGTGTGGTTTATTTTGAACTGAGGGTAATTTTGTCCAGCGTTTTAAAGAGTTTTAAAGGTATTAAATGTTTGGGTGTTTTGTAGTGAGAGATTTAAGCTGCCTGGTTGTATTAAATGTTCATTACCCTCATTAATGAAAGTGGTTGGGTATTTATACCCTTAATTGTGGACCTATGGGCTTTTGGGTCAAGTTGTAAAACTGGATCGAGTTTAAAGACCCATTAGTTCTTAAGTAGATTAGCACCTAGCTTAGTCAAAAGGTGTTTAGTGTTTTTAATACTTTTGTCCTGTCCGGATAGTTCAATGGGAAGTTATTGTCCGAATTACCCCTGTCCGGTTTTCTGAGTGAGTGGCGGTGAATAAATCCGGACTCATCAAAGCCAAGTGCCTAACTTATTTTGGTATTGCCACTGGGTAAAAGTATGTCCTCATATCCATACTATAACTATTGCATAACCATTTCTGCGATAGCTTACATGAACGTCGCAACGCTACAATTCTATAGTATCGTTCCAGCAGTAACTCACATGAGTGTTGCGGTGCGGCGACTACTGAAATGTTGTTGCGGTGCTGCGACTATTGAAATGTCGTTGTTGCGATAATGAACCCTTTTTTGCAGTAACCCCTCGAATTCTAGAATAAAAAACCTATTTCTTTGCTTTATTATTGCATATGTTTATGAATATAAGATATATCCTGAGTAATATATTATTGTAATGAATATTATTGGTATGAATTAAATCGAAACGACTTTGTCTAAATAATTTATATTTTGTATGCTTTTATAATGATTAGAATTGTTCAAAACTTAAATGTATGCAAAATTTTAAATTTTTTTGGATGGCTTGGTCTGTCTCAAATGTAATTCTAATATCCTTATGTTAGAAATATTGATTAAATGAAGTGATTGAAGTTGATCCGAAGATGATTCAGATCATCAAAATCAACCTATAAAAAATTAGATAGACATCTTAATATAAATGGACTATAAATGATGGATTGACGCGAAGAAAAACATACCTTACCGCGATAACGTGGGTAAAAAGACCTATAATTTTAGATGTAATGTCATTGACATGATAAGACATGTCGTGGAAACACTATACCCCGATGATACTTGTTGCGTAAAACAAATGCTTCTTGGTGACAACTTGTATTTACCAGTATTATGTAAATATTTGTAAAGTTTGGTTCAAATTTTACCGCGAAAAATATATATTTGATATGACAACTGTGCAAAGTTTCTCCGATAAGCATTGTTTTTCTTCAGTGAGTCATGAGCACAATTTTTTGGAAGTCTTGAATTTAAGTTTTGTCGCAACAAGAGCAAGGCTTTCCACCAGAATGAAGTTAAAATTTTAAAATTAACAGTTTTAACTATTTTCTTACCACTCTAGACGAAATGAAAATGTATTTTCATAAAAAAATATGTATTTTCAAAAAATCACTTATCCGATCCAATATAACTCTTATAAAAAACTTCTATAATGATATATGATTCTCAAAATTAGGTAGATGATTGAAGAGATGAAACACAGTTTATAAATCTCATTAATCTTTTAAAAAAATTCAATCTCTTTTTCATTATCAATTATTGTCAAACTTTTATTTCTGATTTATAGATGCTTGTATAAACAATTATAAGATTCGTTTTATCCGAAAGGACTTAAAAAGGATAAAGGAAGATAGTTATCTAAATAATTATCCTTGGAAAGTGTACAAAATAAATTATTTTAAACTTGTTCATACTTTTCAGTGACTTTTCGACGACTTTTCGACGAGAATTATTCTGTAAATTTATAAGCTATTATTTTCTACATTATACTTTTTAGCAATAAACAAGAATTCGTATAAATAGTTCTATACAAAACAATAGATTCCATCAAGGCCACGAACTACGATTTTGTTAGATTGTATTGGTTCGATGGTTCAAATTTTAACCATTGGTATACCAGGATAATCTTTTTGTTAACGACACTGAAAGTTCACTACGTCTTTGATTAATGTTTAGAGAAAATTATATAACCTACTAACAAAATACCAAAGATATAAAAAAGAAAGGGAAAATAAGAAAATTATAATCTAATATGTCGGTGATATATCTTGAACGTACTTTTGGACTATCTATTTAATATTTACCCAAGTGAGCCTTCAATATTAAGGATTTGAAAAGAAAGTATAAAACTGAAGAAGAATAAGGTGTGAATAAATTTTTAATATCTAAATATTTCGATTTTAAATTTATTGATGTAAAATTACTTTTCTCTCAAATACATAAGTTACAAATTATAGTCAATAAGCTCGTGTCTGTCAAAGCAATGCTTCCAAAAATCTTTCAACTATGAGAAATCATAGCAATTTTTCATCCGTCTTCGAATATGATATTTCATAAATCCGGTGAAAGGAGTTAGCACTTACTAGTGGTAAAATAATAAGCCATGTAAATGTATTTTATGTTCAATAAATGAATTTGGTCTTTGTATGAATCCGAAAATCTTGTTTCATCCAATGGTGGAACTTTCATAAAAAATAGAGACTTTTTCAACATTATGGTTAAACTATGTAATCATGTCTCTATAAATAATAAACTGAAAATTTCTATTCAATCTTTCTCTCGTAACAATTATTTGTGATGGCATGATAGACTTACTCATATATGACACAACATTATAAATGGAATTGTTAAAATCAAACTTATAAAATGTGATATATGTTCGTATGAAAAATATGAATTGGGTGTGAGTACGTAAAATCATTATAATTCATAGAAATATATATCAAACTATTATAATTGATAGACACACATATGTATGTGAGTGTAACAATATCCTGATACGTGAGAGGTAAGAGATACTTCATAACTTTTATTAATGAGTATTCTAGATTTATTTACATCTATTTGCTTTTATATAAAAATGAAATCTTTAGAAGGTTCAGATATTAAAACAAAATGAAAAAAAAATTGACACTAGGATTAGAAATTTTACATAGTGATAGAGGTGGAGAATATTTTTCCAGAGAATTTTCTAGTTTTTGAGAAACAAAATGGGATAATTGATGTAGAAATCGTACGTATACCATTATTTGGAAGGCAATAGAGGGGTAAAAAACACCACTTGTCCCTCACGTTTCCCACTTATAACAAGTTTGTCCTTTTCCTTTGGGGCTGTAATAAAGTGGTCCCCCAAGTTTCAAAAAGCGAACAAAACAGTCTTTATTGACTTCAGCTTGAATTTTCTACCATTAATGCCTTTTGACCAGCCACATCAGCAGTCCACGTAGGACGCTGACGTGGCAGCAGTAAAAAAAGTTAAAACGAGTTTTACTTTTACCCAACCCTTTTAACTCTAAATCTAGCAATAACCCGGCCCAACCAACCAAAAAAATCCGATAGACCCATCTATTTTATTTTAATCTTGCCCACTAACCTACTGAAATCACTTCTTCTTTTATGTCTCTTTCTCACTCATCAATGGAAGAAGAGAAATTCCATTGTAAACATCAAACCCAGAAATCAGATTGGTGTTTTTATTCATCAAACAATTGGCGAAAATCCTCTCTATTTCAAATTTGTCTTTTTATACAAATTTCCCAAAATCTGCTAAAAATAACCTCACATCCATTGCATTTTTTTTGCAACCTTTAGCTTTCTATATACAACTCTTATGTTAGATTTACTTTCCAAATTTGTTTGTTCTGTTGGGCCTTCTAAAAGACAGTTTTCTTTCTTTCTTTCCAATTCCATCGTTCAAATTTGTCAGGTGTTTATGAACAACAACACCCATTTCTGCAATTTTCGAGATTCCACGATATCTCTTAATTTATTAAAGATGGATGATTCGAGCAAGTAGCCATCTTGCAATTTTTTTTTTACTTTTATCGTTTGTAAGTTGTGTGTTAAATAGTTAGGGTTTTGTTTTCATTTCAAGGTAATAGATTATCGTCGAGATTCCGACGGAAATGTGGTCCATGTGATTCCAACTAACATCCCGCCGCCAGAGACCTGGAATCTGAATCCTAATAACAGTGCCATGTGGGCAACGGAGGAAGACTACTATCGAGTTTGGTTGAACCCAATTATTGAAACCTCCACCGACACTCTTTCTAACTCCAGCTGGTGGTACTGGTGCTGGAAGCAGTAACAAAAATGGTGTTATCGTTCTTGACGGTGGTGCTGGTGGTGCTGGTGGTACTGGCGCGGTGCAAAACATGAAGTCTTCGAATTGGAAGACCAAGATTTGTAACAAGTGGGAGCTCACTGGCTACTGTCCTTTTGGGAGTAAATGCCAATTCTCTTCTTCCATTCATGAGTAGAGATATATTAAAGAAGAAAAAATGAGTTTGATGGGTTATTGAGCTCGATTAAAATAAAATAGATGGGTCTATCAGGTTTTTTGGTTGGTTTGGCCGGGTTATGGGGTAGATTTAGGGTTAAAAGGGTTGGGTAAAACTAAAACTCGTTTTAACTTTTTTTACTGCTGCCACATCAGCGTCCCACGTGGATCGCTGATGTGGCTGGTCAAAGGGTATTAATGGTAGAAGATTCGGGCTGAAGTCAATAAGGACGGTTTTGTTCCGCTTTTTGAAACAAGGGGACCACTTTATTATAGTCCCAAAGGAAAATGATGAACTTGTTATAAGTGGAAACGTGAGGGTTGAGTGGTGTTTTTACCCGCAATAGAGAGTATTCTTAAGACTTGTGTATCAAAACCTAGAGTAAAAAAATATTTTTTGAAACCTCAAATTTAATATAAAATATATTAATTTAACAAAATTAAAATTCAATTTCGCTGATCAAGATGATCAAAAATATTTTTGTGAAACAAATAAAAGAAGAAACTAAAAGATGAAAGTATATCATTATTAAACATGTATAAACAATTTTTATGTTTTTTTTTATAATTTAATTAATTTAATTTATACATAAATTCTTCAAAACCAGGTTCATTTTTAGAGTGTTGTATTCATCTCTAGATTATCGACAACTAATATATTTGTATGATTGGTTATACATTTAGTCCTCTACCTCGTATAATTGGGTCATGTGATCTAAGAATTTAGTTTTGACTTCAATGAGTCATGACCTTAGCGCACTGCTTATTCTGTCCAGAGATATTATTATGGTATTGAAATAGAGTTTACCTCTTAGTCTCAACCTAGACCTAACATCAACCAATTGAACCAGTAGGTAACTGAAAGTATTTAGTTCAATAAGAACACTAAAAAAATGCAAAATAAAATTAGAATTAAAAATATATTATTACATATTAATTGTATTTACAGAGGTTTAATATCCGTGGAATAAAAAGTTCAGCTCATGTTGAGCATAGTTCCAAAAACATAGTAAAAAAGAGGAAAATGAAGAAGTCATAATTTATTGTGTTTTTGGTCCACTGGTAGTTTTGTAAGTAGGTGTTTTATATACATAAAAATGATGAACTTTTTTTTTAAAATCATACTAGGTGTTCATTCCTTTTTTTTTTTTGAAAACCATTAGTTACCAATCTTGCCTTAAAGGCTTGAATGGTACCATTCGTGTGACATTTCTTCATAAATACCCACTTACAATCAATTGGTATTGGATCTGAAGGTAATTTGACCAATTTCCAAAGATGATTAGATATGATGAATCCATTTCAGTATTTATGGCCTCTTTCCAAAATGCAGAATCCCGAAACGCTATGTCTTTCTTATAAAATTTAGGGTTATTTTCAAACAAAACACTACCAGAATGTTTTGGATGATTTTTTCACAAATTCATTATACTAAATATAAATAAATCATTAGATGATCCTAGACCTTTAGGTCTTTTATCCAATTGACTCCTACGAGGTTCACGTGTGTTCTCTTCAACCAAATGTGCTTCTTGGGAAGTCCTTATCTCATTTTCTATTGCAGTGTGGATCCTATTACTGTTAAATAACCCAGATTAAAAAAAAAATATGTTTCTCTTGATTCAAATGCGATATTAAACTTAAATTCAAATAGCTTATACGCCTTGCTATTGGCTACATACCCAATAAACATGTATCTTATAACTTTATAACCTAATTTCAATCTTTTAGATATGTGTTTCTACAAAATAACAAACACCCTCACACTTTGAAATTATTTAATATTTGATTTTCCCTTTAGATAACTTATATTGAGAGATTCCGATTTTCTGAAGAGAAATACAATTAACTATATGACATTAAGTTAAAAAATATTCACCATGTGAATTTATATGTAACTTAAAATTAACTAGCATGATAATGATCATCTCAATTAAAGTTCTATTTTTGCATGTTTATTGTTACATATAATACACCGAACATTAATGAATTATATTGTGCTCTTAAAAAAACTAGGAAATTCTCCTGAGAAATATTCCCCACCTCTATCACTATACAAGATTTAATCATAGTGTCTAATTGATTCTCAATCTCAGCTTTAAAAATCTTAAGCATATTAAAATTGTCATCTTTATATTTAAGCAAGTAGACATAAGTAAATCTCAAATAGTCATCGATAAAAGTTATAAAGTATCTTTCATCCTCACACATTAAGATGCCATTTAACTAACATATATTTGTGTGTATTAAGTCTAACAATGTTTTACATCTTTCTATAAATATTCAAAGCTTCTTAATCATTTTATTCAACAAAAAATTCATATTTCTCATACAAACCTATATCATATTTTATAAGTCCCGTTATAAAATTTTCATTTATAGTGTAATGACATATATGAGAGAGAGTATCTTCTTCATTTTACTCATTGAACTTTCAGAAGTACAGAATTTTACCATTATGTTACTAGATTGTCATTTCCCAACAAAAATATTACGTTTTCTCAGAATATATATCGAATTCGTACACTGAACAAATTCCTAATTTAAAATCACTAGAAACTAAGTTTTGTTTTTCATTTCTGGAACATATAAAACATTGGTAAGAGTTATCATTTTCCCATTTGTAAACACTAACTCGATGTTTCCACATTTTTCCATTTTTGATCTGTTGATGTTTTCCATTTGCATTTCATATGCACCGTTACTTATTTCAAATGATTTGGATACAACTTCATTATAGAAAATATGTACTGATGCACATGTATCATACCACCAACCAAAGGATTTATATTACGCAATATTGACTTTTGTCACCATTGTGAATATTTCTTATTTCATATTTTTATAATTAAACTTGTCTTTTAAAGATTGCAATCTCTTGCAAAACGGCCCAAGCTATAATAAAAATAATACATAGTTTTGCTCGACTGTAAACTTGTTATTTAAAATTAGCGACAGATTCATTTCTCTCCCAGGAAATCGTCCTACACAAAAATAAAAAACGCATGAACATGCCTAAACAGTGGGTCTACTAATGTAAAACAAAGAGTTGAGTCTGAATTGGTGACCCAAAGTCACTTTTGGTACCATACTTCATACGTAACATCTTTCAAGTCCAGCCAAAACGCGCGACAAACGTAAGTTTCTATATTGAATCCCCCGCTGGTCATTAAAGACGTATGCAAGAACAAAAAGTCCAAACCTTAAACATCCATCGCTTATCTAACATGAACCAGTGAGATTCAATTATCTACCTAAACTTTGTTTCCTTCCCACGTATGAATAGAATCAATAAAATATTTTTCCATAAATATCTATTATACATCTATATTTATGAAATCTCTCTGTACATATCAAAGTCTTTTATGACGTGATATGATTGTCTAGTTGTAGCCATTTATCATATGAAATCAATATACGTTTTGTTGGATTATATCTTTCGCTTTGATAGAAGCTTTTAGACCTAATAAAAAGAAGTTTAAGCTTCTGCGCAAACAAAGTAGAAGCATTAACAAAAGCAAGAAAAAGAAGAATATTTTTCGTATAAGCAGTAGCTTCTCCAGACCCGACCAACTAAAATACAACAATCTCAACCTACCTATTTTAATTCAAAAGAAAGACGAAGGGTTTGACCACAAGAAACCGAATTTCTATCATAGTTACAAGGGTTTTAAACCTTAATTAATTAAGTACCAAAGGTTTTTTTGGGTTAGTTTCATAAGAGGGCTAATTATTACAAGCTATTATCATTGTCATTGATTAAATGCCAACTTATCTCATTATCGTTCAATTTCAAAGTCAGGTTTCATCTGAGAACATAATAGTGTTTGTGTTCAAATGTGAACAACACCATAACTTTTAGAGTTCGTTGCTTTTCCAAGAACTACTTATACTACTCGTCTTTATTTGGTTTGATATATTCATTCCCTAAAAATATAAACTAAAATATAAAGGTTATAAGTAGCCTATCGTATAGTAGTAGTAAGCTCACTCGTAAGCTTTTCATGTTTCTTTTCATTTGCTTCGTCGGAGCCACGCATCATATAGTTGGAAGTCAAAGAGTTATACTACATGCCTAACCCTTCGATCTGAGGGACCATTCCTTCTAAACCACCCCAAAAGAGAAAGGGAAGGGAAGGGGCCTATGTATTTGTCCGCCCCTTTGTTATAAAAAATACTATGCAATTATCACAAAATGGCTCAAGCACAGAATATATGCGAATGAAATATTTAAATGAAACACAGGATTTAAAGTGGTTCGACAATTGTCTACGTCCACGGGCGCCGCCAGAGAAAAGAGTTTCACTATGATAGAAAAGGTTACAGATTTCAGATTGTGTTTTGTGTCGCCCTAGTAATCTATTTATAGGGAATTAATAGACTTACTAGACTATGGGCCTAATGGGCTCATACCACTAGACTAGCTCTTTTGAAGTGATTGGACAATATCAACACTGTCCTGCCGGACACAGTACACTGTCAAGGCACTATTCGAACTGCCGGACACAGTACACTGTCAAGGCACTATTCGAACTGCCGGACACAGTACACTGTCACGGCACTATTCGACTCATTCACAACAAATCTTCCCCTTGAGGCGAATATCCTTTCTTCACTATCAACAAAGAATCTTCTCTTCTTCTGACTCACCAAATGCCCTTAAGGCATTCACTCTATACTGCGAACACCGATCCAGTTTAGGCATTCCCTAAACTTTCGAACTGATACTGCCTTGGTCATTATATCTGCTGGATTATCGTGTGTAGACACTTTCTTCATATCAACAATTCCCTTTGATATTATATCACGAATAAAATGATACCTGACATCTACGTGCTTTGTACGCTCATGGTACATCTGGTTCCCTGTAAGGTGTATGGCGCTTTGACTGTCACAAAACACTTTTGTAGTAGTCCTATCCAAGCCCAAATCTGCCACCAAACCTTGCAACCATATTGCCTCTTTAACTGCTTCTGTTACCGCCATGTACTCTGCCTCTGTTTTAGACAAAGCTACAGTAGCTTGCAACTGTGCTTTCCAACTGATCGCACTCCCAGCTAGAGTAAATACATATCCTGTCAGAGATCTTCTTTTATCCATATCACCTGCAAAATCAGAATCAACAAAACCAACCAATGATCCTGCAACATCTTCAGCGATTCACCAATACCGGTTTTGTTAAAAGTTAAGCCAATGTTCACAGTATTCTTTTGAATAGATTCAATCTCTTCCTCTATAGCACCAATCCATCGATCTGCCTCTGAACTCGCTATAGCTTCTTTGTAGCTACTAGGTTCATGCATCTCAACTTCTTCTGCAACTGACAGAGCATATGCAACTAGATTCACATACCTTTTTGGAAGTCTAATATCTCTTCTTTCTCTGCCCAATGCTATGCTATAAGGTTGTTGTTCTGGTTCAGGCGCATCATCGTCACTATCATCTGATGCTGACGCTTCACCTCCTGATTCTGGATCCACCTCAGAACCACTTGAATTATTGGACCTGCTAGGAACTGATTCTACTTCAAGCTCCACCTGTTCACTCACAACCGATCCTGATTCGACCATTTCTCCTACTTCCTTCTGACTGTCTATCGAAGCAAACTCATTAAAAGTAACGTCCCTACTGATGAGAAAACCTGGAGACTTTGGAGAGGTACACCATAACCTATATCCCTTCACTCCAGTAGCATATCCTAGAAATATGCATCTCTTTGCCCTCGGCTCAAGCTTACCATCTCTCACATGAGCATACGCAGGACAACCGAACACCCTCAAATGTTCATAATCAGCCGACGATCCAGACCAAATCTCAAAAGGAGTTTTACAATCAATAACCGTTGATGGAGACCGATTCACCAAGTAACACGCTGTATTGATAGCTTCAGCCCAAAAATCCTTTCCCACACCGGAATGTGAGAGCATACTTCGTGCCTTGTCACAAAGCGTTCTGTTCATTCTTTCTGCGACTCCATTCTGTTGTGGTGTTCTAGAACAAGTGCGATGACGCACTATTCCCTCAGCTTCGCAGAGCTCGTTGAACTCACGACTGCAATATTCTAACCCATTATCTGTCCTAAGACGTTTGATTTTTCTTCCTGTTTGCTTCTCAATCATCGTCTTCCATTTGACAAAGGTTGAATAACATAAAGGTCATCACGCTGCATAATCATAGCTTGTGTGGAATATATTAGTATTAGCGTAATAGTGGTGGAATGTAATACAATATCATAGTTGGATAACATAAAGGTCGGTTGGGGGAACAATAAACTCGACCAAAATATTACACCCGAAGGCCTCAAACATACTATCCAATCTGAGTCAAAGTTTATCCTTTGCATTTTGTACAACCAATTGTAGCATCATAAATAGGACCATTATTTTAAGTTAAGAAATGTGTACGATACATAGGAGTTGAAGTATTACGTACGGTTACCTAACTCTATGGCAGATAAATAAGCAAAAGAAAAAAAATGATCTCCCGGAATGAGTTATCAAGGGGCGAGAATTCTCTTTTTCTTCGATTAGAGGTCGATACCAGACCTCATTTGACTATATTTTATTAATATAGATATAGGGGAAAATAAAGAATTAAACTTTTAGTAGTCTACTTGAAGTATGACAAGGTTCATCCATTTAAATTAAATAATTAAAAGACTTGAAACCCAAGCAAAAATCCGACTTTTTTCTTCATTTCTTAAGAGCTTTTACTCAATGCTTGCTCTACCAAATTCTCACCGATTAGAATATGATTGAAGAAACAAATTGACAAGGTATTTTTTTACTTTATGTTCCAAGTACCTATTAGCCTTCGTTACAAAAGTAGAATGATCAATTGGTAGTTTTCTCTCTTGCTATAGGAGGTAGACGTGGTATAGGTTACCTAAGTAGAAGGCATGAAACTAGTAATTACGTATTTATTTTGTCTTCCTACTATAAAAGGATCAACTAATTAGCGACACACCTAAATTGACATTGTCCAACCGTTTCCTATGATAAATTAAATACATAAGATAACATTGTTAGAGATATAAAAAGAAAAAAACATATTAAACTTAAAATTTAGAACCACAAAATATGTATAACATATAAAAATTATGCATTATGACCAAATAAACATATTTTATTTTGAATATGAATAATAAGTGTTCATCTAACAGTACCTATAACATGCAAGGCAGAGGAAATTACAGGATTTGATACCAAAGGTGAAAATCATTTAAATTACTTCATGTATATTCAAACAACAATATGAATATAAAAAAATGATAGTTGAAGTGATAAACGAGATCGATTAAGTGTACCTCTAACCATTTTCATTTGACTGATTAAATTGTCTTTACGTATGCTCAATCAAATGATCGTTCTAAATTTCGGTTCCAAACTATTTTTTTTCACTTTTAGATGGTGTATATATTATATAAGAGTGCATTTAGTGACCATTTTCATATTTATCCTATCCATATTTATACTACTCTATCCATCATAGAAGTAGTTATTTGATAGGATGAGTAGGTGGTTTCCTAAAGGCGGGAGGTAGTTATGAAAAGTTATCTTGATCATTGATAACTTCTCATTAAATGGATCACATATGTAAAACACGTCTTACAGAGAAAACATGAAAAAAAGTTGCATCTCTTATGATAAAAACTGAATTTGATTAGCTTCTTCATGAATTGAACCTACAAACAAGTCTTTTCTTTTAACATTCTTCCATATCATGAAATATTTGAATCGAAAAGACCAGGTGAGGGATTGGAAAAGTTTATAGATAATAATCCTCAAACAAGCTCGACTACTGGAGGATTAGGAAATGAAGACAAAAAAAATACCTCCCCTCTCCCGTCCCTCGTCCCACATATGATACTGAAAATTTCTTAAATGTTATGGTCTCAGCTATCTATGCCGATAAAAAATTATCGAAATCAAGGTCATATGGACCTTAAATACTCCTCTAAATCAAGATTCAATTGTTGTAGAATATGAAGAAACATTATAGATAATAGCAACAGGAAAAACAATAAATCTTTTCAGTTTCTTCTATAGTAGAAAATGATAAAGAGTTTTTAATAAATTCTGCATGTTTAATTGACTAATTTGATACGATTCAATTGATATCATAACCAAGACCATCTTGTAATATTTATAGTGTAACTGAATGTATATCTATAGTTGAATGAAAGCATGTTTTTCTTTACGTAAAACAATCCATATCATTTAAATTAATTGAATTATTGACTTTTTAGGTGTAGATTTAAGGTTTATGAGAAAAGCATATATATATAGTGATTTGTTAATATGAAAGTATGTTTATGTGTTTAAAGTTTTTGAATATATTGATTGTATGGATATGCATTAAGATTGTTTCTTTAAAATTGATTGATGGCTAGAAATTTTATCCTAAATTTAGCATCGACCAAACCATAATATAAAAAATTAAATCAAACCTAGCACGACAAAAACAACTGATGCTGGCTATGTGGCTTGCTCAGTGACAACAACAAAAGGCTGAAATTTTTATTTTCTATTTTTTTTATAAATATTGTTTTCGAAAAGCATTATTCACAGCAATGTTTATTTTTTTAAAAACGTTGTTCATTATAAAAAAGTTTATTATGATTATTATTTATTTCACACAATAAGTGTTTAGACATACTGATTTTTGTATATGTTTGTGAACTAAATGGTTTATATGCTTGAATATTTAATTGTATATGCATGAATAAATTTTTAGATTTTGGTAGTGAATCACATAATCAATTAATCGGTTTCCGGAAGGTTAATTGATCTTCTTAAAGATCCTAGGATTCAAAAAGGTATTAATATAAGAATTTATATACTTTCGCTCATATGGAAGGTTAACATTTGGTTTTGATTAACTAAGAATTTGAGAAAATCTACTGAAATGTATCCTTGTGATTATTTAATTTAAATATGTAAAATCAACCCCCCAGAGGGTTTCACCAGTACTTAAATAAATTAAATTAATCTGTATAGTTATTTTAATTTAAGTAGGTGAAATCATCCTTAAGACAGTTTCACCGACACTTAAGAAAATTAAAATAATGAGCATATACTGAAAATTGATGCATGTGATTATTTAATTTAAGTAAGTAGAATCAGCCCTCCGAAGGTTTCCATCGGTATTTATGAAATTTTAATTAATCATTGCATTTATTTTAATTAAGTTGGTAAAATCAACCCTCTGGAGGGTTTCACTGGCACTTAGGAAAATTAAAATAATAATCAAATAATGAAAATTGATCATTGTGATTATTTAATTTAAGTAGGTGAAATTAACCCTATGGAGGGCTTGAGCGGTACTTGGGAACTTAAATTAGTCTTTGCAATTATTTTAATTTAAGTAGTTGAAATCAACCCTTTAGAGGTTTCACCGGTACTTAGGAAAATTAAAATAATATATACATGTTAGTATGGTTCTCCCTTCGATATCTTATTGTCATAGTATATTATGTTTTATGTGTATATGCCATGTCCTAGCATGATAAGTTGTTACATGTCAAAACTAATTAGGTTTTGTGTGTTATATTTATACTATCGGTTACAATCCGATGGACAACGAACCCTCAATGTTGAATGTCTTAGATTTTTAACAATGGAAAAAAGATAAGACTAGTACTTAAACTATCATGACTATGACCTAGAATTAATGAACCTAAACCAAGTAATATTACTTAGGAAAGTTCACATGAGGAAACCAACGAGTTATGAAAACTGGGAACGGTCTAATGATTGTTCTTGATCATTATGCTTCAAAGAATGCCAGATGCATTTTGTGAGTTTGTCCCAAAAGATTTTACCAATGATTCAGGCTTTCTCACAAAAGTTGAGAAAACATTTGACAATAATGAAAAGGTAGAAGTACAACGTCTCATTAACGAGATATCTACCAAGAAATATAATGGAAAATGTGCAACCCGAGAGCATATTCTAGGCATGTATATGATTGCATAAAAGTTAAAGGCAATCAATGTAGACTTACCTGAAGAGTGTGTGGTTTTATTCTCTCCCAGAAGAAAGTTTAAGAATTTCCAGTCCACATACAATTGCATACGGAAAAAATAGACAATCAATGAATTAATTTCACATGCTGTACAAGAGTAAGAAAAGCTTAAAAGGGAGGTGTCTGAAGTGAACATGGTGGTAGTGTCCAAATCAAAATTTTGATGGTAAATGACCGGGCCTTGGTCTGGTTAAGAATAAAAAAAATTCAAATTGGTGGTTGATCGATTTTGTTTCTGCAAAGAGAAGAGATATATCAAGAAGGACTCTGATAAATACCTAGTTTACTTGCAAATTAAAGGTAATCTCATGATTTTGGTTATTTCGGAAGTTAATCTTAATTCTGTGGAAAAGACGACTTGGTGGCTTGATTTAGTTGCAACAACTCATGTATGTATTACTTTATAGAGTACAATAAAGAGTCAGAGGCTCATTAAGGATGAAAGTGTAAAGTGTTGGAAATTTGTGATTTCATTTTAAAGCTTACCACAAAACATTTACTATTTTGGAGAATGTTATGTATGTCCGTACGTATTGGATGAACTTGATTTCTTTAATGGGTTTTAAACATGTATGGTTATTCTTGTCTTTTGGGAAAAAATGGTTCAACTCTCTATCATAATGATATGATTGTTGGTTATAATAACTTGATAATAGAAGTTAAGTTGTATTTATTAATTAATGTTGATAATCACAAACTTTCCATTAATGCACAACTTGTAATGAATAAGATTAATAAAACTAAAAAATCCTTTAAATTGTGACATATGAATTTAGGTCATATATCAAAATTTCGATGGACAAGCTTGTCGCTAAAGGCTTATTAAGTCTCATTGATTACTCCAATTTTGGTACATGTATCGAGTGTATCAAGGGGAACATACCAAAACTAAAAGGGTAGGAACAAATAGAGAGATTGAGGTCTTAGAATTTATTAATATCGATATTGGTTGACCATTTCCAAAGGAATCATGGGACATACGATGGTACTTCATATAATTTATATATGAATTCTTGTTTCAGATAAATCTACCTCATTATTGAAAAGTCTGAAGCCATGGACAAGTTTAAAGATTTTATGACCAAAGTTATCAAAACAACTCGGTAAAAGCATTAAGAATGTTAGATCTAACCTTGGTGTTAAATACTATGATAGATGCGACAGATCGTGTGAACAATATCAAATGACATTTGTAAAATACCTTGAGGAATGTGGCATAGTCCTTTTGTATACAATGTTTGATTCGCTCCGCATGAATGGTTTATATGAGAGACAAAACGTACACTAAAGAATATGGTTAGAAGTATGATAAGTAACTCATCTCATTATCTCTCTAAGGGGAACCCATTAAATGTGTCGCTTATATACTCAATAGATTATCCACTAATAAAACTATTATAAACCCATATGAGCTTTGGAATGGGCTCAAGCCCAATTTAAAGCATCTGCATATATGAGGCTGTCTAGCTTAGGCAACGACTACATACCTCAAGAAAAGAAACTGGACATAAAAAACAGTTAGGTGCTTCTTCATTAATTATTCTGAATACTCTAAGGGTTTTAAGTTTTATGATCCTCTTAGTGGTAGTATATTTGAAACGAGAATAATAATTTTTTAAAAGGATGTTGATTTTGAGGGGAAGCATAAAAAAACATATGTTCATTTTGAGGAAGAATATGCTAAATTTTCGCTTTGTTTCATATTTGCTTAATTTTCAATGGCTGATGTTTAAAGAGCCCTTATTTATTTCACAAGTATTTAAGATGAGAGTGTTTAAAATCTCCGATGATAAATGTTAAATGGTCATCATTCCACCAAATCAATCCGATCTGCCAAAAGATCCTTAGAAGACTTTACAGAAATTGTAATCAAATCACTCCGAATATTTTAAGAAGACATCCAATTTTATTGAAAAACCTGAACACCTCATTAAAACCTCCCCGCGCCACCAGGGTAAGAAAGACTATACCCCATAATATTTACATGGACTTTAAACAAGTAAATATTTACACAACTCTCATTCCAGATATAACTAGAGGTGTTCAATATTCTAAGGGTGCTTTAAGATTCTTCCATCTTTGTCTTGAAGCCTGTATGTCCCAGGCTTAACTTTTTTGGAGACTTCACAAGGCCCTTCCCAGTTTGGAGCTAACTTGCCGAACTGCTTCTCCTTAGTATACAAGAAAACTTTTCTCAATACTTTGTCCCATGGCCGAAAATCCATTCTTTTGATTTTGGAAGCAAATCTGCTCCTCATCAAACCTTAGTTGTGGGTGGCTCTAAGATGAGCCTTAACCCTTTTCTCTTCTATTAAGTCCATCTGACTTCTGATTGCCACTTCATTAGCCTTTTAAGAAAAATTGTGGAATCTGTATGATGGAAGAGTTGCCTCTACAGGAGAAATTGGATCCATCCCATATACCAAGGCAAAATGAGGTTCTTGTGTAGCAGCTCCAGGAATAGTCCGGTATGCCCATAATACTTATTGTAAATAGCTTGGCCACTTTCCTGCAGCCTTTTCCAGATTTTTTTTGAGACTGGACAGAATGGTTCTGTTTGCCACTTCAACTTGACCATTCTCTTGTGGGTGGAAAGGAGAAGAGAAGCAATGCTGAATGCCCCTAGAGGCACATATAATCTCCATATCCTTGTTATCAAATTGTGGCCCATCATCTGTGGTTATCTTTTGTGGAACCCCAAATCTGCAACAAATGTTAGACAGGATAAATTTTATAACAGATTTTGAGGTAGTTCCTGCCAAGAGGGCTGCTTCTATCCCATTGGTAGTGGGCCTACTAAATCCAGTCCCCAACGAGCAAAAGGAACTGGCTCAGAAATCGACTCCAAAAGAACAACTGGGATATGAATTTCATTACCATATCTTTGACATGGGTCACATTTTTTCACCAACTCCTTGGAATCTCTCATTATGGATGGCCAATAGTATCCGGCCAACAAAACCCTCCGGGTTAAAGCTCTATAGCCACAGTGTGCCGATCCTTCACCATTATGTAGTTCAGATAGCATAATTTGAGACTCTTCAACCCCCAAATAACGAAGGAGAGGTCTACTAAATAATTCTTATAAAGGACATCCCTTATGATTAAAAAACCACGAGCCCTATGTTTCATATTCCTTGCCACAGCTTTTTCCGGAGACAAAATGCCATTAGAGATGTATTGAAGAAAGGGATATCTCCAGTCTTTGGGTTGAACCACTTGAATACTTAAACTTTCTTCCTCTTCCTTACTCTGAATGGGTTGTATGGATGGGCATTCATGCACATGAATCCATGGGTAGGACTCAGAGTATGCTATGGGTTCCAAAGAGTCTGCTAGTGTGTTCTCTGATCTAGGTATATGCTCATAACTAATATTTTTGAAGTTAGCTGCCACTTCTTTAAGGTTGAACACGTATTTAATCAACTGCTCATTTTTTTGCCTCAGATTGACCTTGGGCGTGATGGATAAGAAGCTGAGAATCACTCATTAACCTGACTGTTTGAGCCCCACATAGAAAATCTAATTTCAAACCAGCTATAGCAGCCTCATACTCAGACTCATTGTTAGAAGCCCTAAAGGCAATGTATAAAGCCTGATATAACTTATCGCCATACAGAGAGGTTAAACATATCCCAACACCACAACCCATGGTACTTGATCCACCATCTATCCTGACAACCCATACCTTCCTAGTTTTCTCATCTGCAGCTTGCTTAGTACTTCTGTCCAAATGGAACTCAACCAGGAAATCAACAACAGATTGAGCTTTGATTGTAGTTCGGGAGGCGAAATCAATATCATAATCACCTAATTCTACTGACCAATTGGTCATCCTGCTTGATATGTCCGCCTTCTGGAGGATATTTTTCAAGGGAAAAGACGTCCGGACAACAATAAAATGAGACTGAAAATAGGGCCTCATTTTTATGGCAGCAATCACCAAGGCTAGTGCTAGTTTTTCAAGCTTTAAGTACCACCATCAACAGGTTTGTAAAGAGTTTTTGGGGAAGATAAATGCTTTTTATTTCATTGAATACCTGGTCGAACTGTGGAGACCAGTTAAAGTCTTTCACACCCTTTAAAGTCTAGAAAAACGGGGCACACCTATCCGAAGACCTTGAGATAAAACGATTCAAAGCAGCTAACCTTCCTGTCAACCTTTTCACTTCTTTAACATTCCGAGGATGATCCATTTTTAATAATGAGTCAAGCTGGTCCGGATCAGGCTCTATCCCTTTCTCACTTATCACATACCCCAAAAACTTTCCGGATTGCACCCTAAAGATACATTTTTCTAGATTCAACTTTAAATTAACCTTCGCCAAGTTAGAAAACGTTTCTTGAATATCTGCTAGGTACAACTCTTCTTCCACATTTTTTACCATCATGTCATCAATATATACTTCTATGTTTCTCCCAATCTCATCAGCAAATGTTTTGTTCACCAACCTTTGATAGGTAGCCCCATCATTCTTCAATCCAAAAGGCATCACCTTATAACAATGGAGGCCCCTATCTGTTACAAAAGTAGTGTGTTCCCGGTCCTTCGGATCCACCTATGGTTATAACCAGAGAAGGCATTTATAAAGGACAATAACTTGTTCCCAGATGTGGAGTCTACCAACTGATCTATCCAGGGGACTGGATATAAATCTTTTGGGAAAGCTCTATTGAGGTCAGTAAAGTTGATACACATACGCCATTTCCCATTCTTCTTCTTTACTAACACTGGATTGGCTGTCCATAAAAGATATTAGGACTCCTTTATGTGCCCTATTTTGGTAAGCCGGCCAACCTTTTGAACTATGACACCAACTTTCTCTTTAGAGAAAGCTCTTATTCTTTGCACAACAGGTGCAACATCTCTTCGGATGGATAGTTGGTATGATATAACATTCACAGGTACTCCGGTCACATCAGCATTACACCAAGAAAAAACATGTTGGTGGTTTGCCAAAAAGGACAACACTTTTTTCTTCAACTCTGGTGCCATCTTGGAGCCAACTTTAACATTTCTTCCTTCAACCAGAGAGTGGGTTTCAACTTCTTCAATTAGTATCAAAACACCAGGGGTCTTTCTAGGGTCATCAATTTCACCCTTATCCCCAAAGGGCCCCAACAACTGCTAATCTTCGTTTATCCAGACTGCCTCCAAAGTTTTAGGGCCAAGTGCAGTTGCATAACATTCCCTTGCTATTTTTTGGCTACTCCAGACAATTCCCACTTGTCCTTGAACTGTATACTTTAAACATTGATGAACCGTTGAAGCCACAACATGCATTCTGGAGAGCCAGGATATCCCAAAGATCGTATTGTAACACGTAGGAAAATCTACCACAACGAAAAGTACCCTGACCATCTTCTTGAAAGGGCCCTTGCCCAACAAAACCTCCTCCTCAAACTCTCCGACCACATCCGTAGAATTTCCTGTGAAGCCCACAATAGACCTGTTCGAATGTTGAATCACTGCTAGATTCTTCATCTGTTTATAGGAACTTAAAAAGAGAATGTTGGCTGAGCTACCAGTATCAATCAAAATTCTCCTGATGTCTTTGCCCTCAATTGATGCTCCCATCACCACAACATCCTCATGAGGACAATCTATGTCCCTTAGGTCATCTTCATAAAAAACAATGAAGGGAAAAGGAATTTGGGACTGATACGAGGACATGCCTCCCTCTAACTGAGTAGCCAGAGTGTGAACATGCCTCTTTTTTGAAGAAGGAGTCGGCGCAGTCATTGTGTCTCTCCCAAATATAGTGAGCGACTCAAAAAAGCTTATGAGCCCAGACACTATCTTGGTATGTTTTGTTATGATACGCAATTTATTTCGGGCTGGATCAGGATCCAAATACTATGATTCTACATCAAATCTCTCAATGATTACCATAGCTCCATCCGGAACACATGTCCTCGCATTGTTCATTAGGCCAGTCCAATGAGCATTGTCAGGCGTGTTCCCACTTATTCTCTTGACATAGGCTCCCGACTTTCCTCTTTAAATTAGATTCTGAACCTCTTGGTTCAAAGAGATACAATCCTCGGTGTTATGGCCAATATCATGATGATATTGGCAAAAACAAGTATTACGACTTTCCTTAGGAGATTGAAGCACTGCCGACTTCTTGAAGTGTACCTCGTCTTTCATTTTGTCATAGATGGTTGCCACATTCTATTTCAATTCAGCAAACCACTCCGGTTGGACCCAAGGTCCCCGTTTATTTCTAGACTGCTGGCTCTGAGCTGGAGCTGGGTGAGATTGAGTCTGTTTGGCCCTGTTGGGCCCCTGTCCGGCTTCCTTGGCCTTGTATCCAGACTGGTTCTGGTTTGGTGCAGTTGGGGCATACCTCACTTGCTTGTGCACCCTAGTCTTTTTTCGTTTCATCTACATTGATTTTCTTCCCCACCTGGTTCAGCAAACCACCCAAGTCATGGCCTTTTTTCTGGTTACCGGGTCGGCCAGATTCCCAGGGTTTAATCCTTTCCTCAAAGAAGCTATTGCTGCCTGCTCAAAGCAATCAGCTAACCCATTATTTGTGTTCACGAACCGGCTTATATAGTCTTTTAGTGGTTCGTTTGGATCTTGGGCACAATGGATAATAGTATCTCCATTGCCCTTCACTTCCTTACTCCTAATAAACTGCCTTCGGAAGGCCACCCAAAATGTGTCAAAGTTTATGATACAACCCTGTGGTAGGCTATTGTATCATTTCAAAGAACTCCCCATAAAAAATTGAGAGAAGACTTTACTGAGTAATTTATCATCATCATCAAAATTCATCATAAAATTTTTAAACTGTTCCAGATGATTGTCCGGATCCTTGCTCCCATCATACTTTTCCATCTTAGTACTGTCAAACCTCTTCGGAAGGTTTCCGGACAGAATTTTGGATGAAAATGGGGATTGTCTCCAATTGCAGCCATGACTAAAGATAGTGTCTTCATTGGATGTTGCAAAAATACCTGGCTCATCATGGAACCCGAATGGATCCATCAGCAGCTGATCCACATTCCTATGGCTGTGGCTGTAAGACGATCCTTTTCCCAGATGCCTCTTTAATCTCCCATGCTTGTCCCTCTTTCTTGAACATTTCTTAACCAACTTTTGCTTCTTCTTGGATCTTCCCTCGTCACCACTGGATGACAAGGATTCCTCAAGCCCATCCTCATTCGAGGAGCTAAAATAGGATTCAGACTCTGAGCTCTCCACCGGTTTAGACATGTGAGATTTCTTGGAACTGACATGGGTCTTTTTAGTACTCAAGTTAGTCTTTGCTGATAGGTCATTCTCCCTTGGATTGTCAGTATGGTGAATGGCTCACACTTTCGACTTTTATTTTAAACCCATCTCTGCTTTTTTAACAACTCTCAATGCTTCTATTTCAGCTTTCAACCTATCTCGCTCTTCGTCAGAACTGGTTTTTCTTGCTGGTTTTGAATGGTAGATTCAGGCACCTTCTTCTCTCCCACTGTGGTGGCCAATTTGGTGTGGTTTATTTTGAACTGAGGGTAATTTTGTCCAGCGTTTTAAAGAGTTTTAAAGGTATTAAATGTTTGGGTGTTTTGTAGTGAGAGATTTAAGCTGCCTGGTTGTATTAAATGTTCATTACCCTCATTAATGAAAGTGGTTGGGTATTTATACCCTTAATTGTGGACCTATGGGCTTTTGGGTCAAGTTGTAAAACTGGATCGAGTTTAAAGACCCATTAGTTCTTAAGTAGATTAGCACCTAGCTTAGTCAAAAGGTGTTTAGTGTTTTTAATACTTTTGTCCTGTCCGGATAGTTCAATGGGAAGTTATTGTCCGAATTACCCCTGTCCGGTTTTCTGAGTGAGTGGCGGTGAATAAATCCGGACTCATCAAAGCCAAGTGCCTAACTTATTTTGGTATTGCCACTGGGTAAAAGTATGTCCTCATATCCATACTATAACTATTGCATAACCATTTCTGCGATAGCTTACATGAACGTCGCAACGCTACAATTCTATAGTATCGTTCCAGCAGTAACTCACATGAGTGTTGCGGTGCGGCGACTACTGAAATGTTGTTGCGGTGCTGCGACTATTGAAATGTCGTTGTTGCGATAATGAACCCTTTTTTGCAGTAACCCCTCGAATTCTAGAATAAAAAACCTATTTCTTTGCTTTATTATTGCATATGTTTATGAATATAAGATATATCCTGAGTAATATATTATTGTAATGAATATTATTGGTATGAATTAAATCGAAACGACTTTGTCTAAATAATTTATATTTTGTATGCTTTTATAATGATTAGAATTGTTCAAAACTTAAATGTATGCAAAATTTTAAATTTTTTTGGATGGCTTGGTCTGTCTCAAATGTAATTCTAATATCCTTATGTTAGAAATATTGATTAAATGAAGTGATTGAAGTTGATCCGAAGATGATTCAGATCATCAAAATCAACCTATAAAAAATTAGATAGACATCTTAATATAAATGGACTATAAATGATGGATTGACGCGAAGAAAAACATACCTTACCGCGATAACGTGGGTAAAAAGACCTATAATTTTAGATGTAATGTCATTGACATGATAAGACATGTCGTGGAAACACTATACCCCGATGATACTTGTTGCGTAAAACAAATGCTTCTTGGTGACAACTTGTATTTACCAGTATTATGTAAATATTTGTAAAGTTTGGTTCAAATTTTACCGCGAAAAATATATATTTGATATGACAACTGTGCAAAGTTTCTCCGATAAGCATTGTTTTTCTTCAGTGAGTCATGAGCACAATTTTTTGGAAGTCTTGAATTTAAGTTTTGTCGCAACAAGAGCAAGGCTTTCCACCAGAATGAAGTTAAAATTTTAAAATTAACAGTTTTAACTATTTTCTTACCACTCTAGACGAAATGAAAATGTATTTTCATAAAAAAATATGTATTTTCAAAAAATCACTTATCCGATCCAATATAACTCTTATAAAAAACTTCTATAATGATATATGATTCTCAAAATTAGGTAGATGATTGAAGAGATGAAACACAGTTTATAAATCTCATTAATCTTTTAAAAAAATTCAATCTCTTTTTCATTATCAATTATTGTCAAACTTTTATTTCTGATTTATAGATGCTTGTATAAACAATTATAAGATTCGTTTTATCCGAAAGGACTTAAAAAGGATAAAGGAAGATAGTTATCTAAATAATTATCCTTGGAAAGTGTACAAAATAAATTATTTTAAACTTGTTCATACTTTTCAGTGACTTTTCGACGACTTTTCGACGAGAATTATTCTGTAAATTTATAAGCTATTATTTTCTACATTATACTTTTTAGCAATAAACAAGAATTCGTATAAATAGTTCTATACAAAACAATAGATTCCATCAAGGCCACGAACTACGATTTTGTTAGATTGTATTGGTTCGATGGTTCAAATTTTAACCATTGGTATACCAGGATAATCTTTTTGTTAACGACACTGAAAGTTCACTACGTCTTTGATTAATGTTTAGAGAAAATTATATAACCTACTAACAAAATACCAAAGATATAAAAAAGAAAGGGAAAATAAGAAAATTATAATCTAATATGTCGGTGATATATCTTGAACGTACTTTTGGACTATCTATTTAATATTTACCCAAGTGAGCCTTCAATATTAAGGATTTGAAAAGAAAGTATAAAACTGAAGAAGAATAAGGTGTGAATAAATTTTTAATATCTAAATATTTCGATTTTAAATTTATTGATGTAAAATTACTTTTCTCTCAAATACATAAGTTACAAATTATAGTCAATAAGCTCGTGTCTGTCAAAGCAATGCTTCCAAAAATCTTTCAACTATGAGAAATCATAGCAATTTTTCATCCGTCTTCGAATATGATATTTCATAAATCCGGTGAAAGGAGTTAGCACTTACTAGTGGTAAAATAATAAGCCATGTAAATGTATTTTATGTTCAATAAATGAATTTGGTCTTTGTATGAATCCGAAAATCTTGTTTCATCCAATGGTGGAACTTTCATAAAAAATAGAGACTTTTTCAACATTATGGTTAAACTATGTAATCATGTCTCTATAAATAATAAACTGAAAATTTCTATTCAATCTTTCTCTCGTAACAATTATTTGTGATGGCATGATAGACTTACTCATATATGACACAACATTATAAATGGAATTGTTAAAATCAAACTTATAAAATGTGATATATGTTCGTATGAAAAATATGAATTGGGTGTGAGTACGTAAAATCATTATAATTCATAGAAATATATATCAAACTATTATAATTGATAGACACACATATGTATGTGAGTGTAACAATATCCTGATACGTGAGAGGTAAGAGATACTTCATAACTTTTATTAATGAGTATTCTAGATTTATTTACATCTATTTGCTTTTATATAAAAATGAAATCTTTAGAAGGTTCAGATATTAAAACAAAATGAAAAAAAAATTGACACTAGGATTAGAAATTTTACATAGTGATAGAGGTGGAGAATATTTTTCCAGAGAATTTTCTAGTTTTTGAGAAACAAAATGGGATAATTGATGTAGAAATCGTACGTATACCATTATTTGGAAGGCAATAGAGGGGTAAAAAACACCACTTGTCCCTCACGTTTCCCACTTATAACAAGTTTGTCCTTTTCCTTTGGGGCTGTAATAAAGTGGTCCCCCAAGTTTCAAAAAGCGAACAAAACAGTCTTTATTGACTTCAGCTTGAATTTTCTACCATTAATGCCTTTTGACCAGCCACATCAGCAGTCCACGTAGGACGCTGACGTGGCAGCAGTAAAAAAAGTTAAAACGAGTTTTACTTTTACCCAACCCTTTTAACTCTAAATCTAGCAATAACCCGGCCCAACCAACCAAAAAAATCCGATAGACCCATCTATTTTATTTTAATCTTGCCCACTAACCTACTGAACTCACTTCTTCTTTTATGTCTCTTTCTCACTCATCAATGGAAGAAGAGAAATTCCATTGTAAACATCAAACCCAGAAATCAGATTGGTGTTTTTATTCATCAAACAATTGGCGAAAATCCTCTCTATTTCAAATTTGTCTTTTTATACAAATTTCCCAAAATCTGCTAAAAATAACCTCACATCCATTGCATTTTTTTTGCAACCTTTAGCTTTCTATATACAACTCTTATGTTAGATTTACTTTCCAAATTTGTTTGTTCTGTTGGGCCTTCTAAAAGACAGTTTTCTTTCTTTCTTTCCAATTCCATCGTTCAAATTTGTCAGGTGTTTATGAACAACAACACCCATTTCTGCAATTTTCGAGATTCCACGATATCTCTTAATTTATTAAAGATGGATGATTCGAGCAAGTAGCCATCTTGCAATTTTTTTTTTACTTTTATCGTTTGTAAGTTGTGTGTTAAATAGTTAGGGTTTTGTTTTCATTTCAAGGTAATAGATTATCGTCGAGATTCCGACGGAAATGTGGTCCATGTGATTCCAACTAACATCCCGCCGCCAGAGACCTGGAATCTGAATCCTAATAACAGTGCCATGTGGGCAACGGAGGAAGACTACTATCGAGTTTGGTTGAACCCAATTATTGAAACCTCCACCGACACTCTTTCTAACTCCAGCTGGTGGTACTGGTGCTGGAAGCAGTAACAAAAATGGTGTTATCGTTCTTGACGGTGGTGCTGGTGGTGCTGGTGGTACTGGCGCGGTGCAAAACATGAAGTCTTCGAATTGGAAGACCAAGATTTGTAACAAGTGGGAGCTCACTGGCTACTGTCCTTTTGGGAGTAAATGCCAATTCTCTTCTTCCATTCATGAGTAGAGATATATTAAAGAAGAAAAAATGAGTTTGATGGGTTATTGAGCTCGATTAAAATAAAATAGATGGGTCTATCAGGTTTTTTGGTTGGTTTGGCCGGGTTATGGGGTAGATTTAGGGTTAAAAGGGTTGGGTAAAACTAAAACTCGTTTTAACTTTTTTTACTGCTGCCACATCAGCGTCCCACGTGGATCGCTGATGTGGCTGGTCAAAGGGTATTAATGGTAGAAGATTCGGGCTGAAGTCAATAAGGACGGTTTTGTTCCGCTTTTTGAAACAAGGGGACCACTTTATTATAGTCCCAAAGGAAAATGATGAACTTGTTATAAGTGGAAACGTGAGGGTTGAGTGGTGTTTTTACCCGCAATAGAGAGTATTCTTAAGACTTGTGTATCAAAACCTAGAGTAAAAAAATATTTTTTGAAACCTCAAATTTAATATAAAAATATATTAATTTAACAAAATTAAAATTCAATTTCGCTGATCAAGATGATCAAAAATATTTTTGTGAAACAAATAAAAGAAGAAACTAAAAGATGAAAGTATATCATTATTAAACATGTATAAACAATTTTTATGTTTTTTTTTATAATTTAATTAATTTAATTTATACATAAATTCTTCAAAACCAGGTTCATTTTTAGAGTGTTGTATTCATCTCTAGATTATCGACAACTAATATATTTGTATGATTGGTTATACGTTTAGTCCTCTACCTCGTATAATTGGGTCATGTGATCTAAGAATTTAGTTTTGACTTCAATGAGTCATGACCTTAGCGCACTGCTTATTCTGTCCAGAGATATTATTATGGTATTGAAATAGAGTTTACCTCTTAGTCTCAACCTAGACCTAACATCAACCAATTGAACCAGTAGGTAACTGAAAGTATTTAGTTCAATAAGAACACTAAAAAAATGCAAAATAAAATTAGAATTAAAAATATATTATTACATATTAATTGTATTTACAGAGGTTTAATATCCGTGGAATAAAAAGTTCACCTCATGTTGAGCATAGTTCCAAAAACATAGTAAAAAAGAGGAAAATGAAGAAGTCATAATTTATTGTGTTTTTGGTCCACTGGTAGTTTTGTAAGTAGGTGTTTTATATACATAAAAATGATGAACTTTTTTTTTAAAATCATACTAGGTGTTCATTCCTTTTTTTTTTGAAAACCATTAGTTACCAATCTTGCCTTAAAGGCTTGAATGGTACCATTCGTGTGACATTTCTTCATAAATACCCACTTACAATCAATTGGTATTGGATCTGAAGGTAATTTGACCAATTTCCAAAGATGATTAGATATGATGAATCCATTTCAGTATTTATGGCCTCTTTCCAAAATGCAGAATCCCGAAACGCTATGTCTTTCTTATAAAATTTAGGGTTATTTTCAAACAAAACACTACCAGAATGTTTTGGATGATTTTTTCACAAATTCATTATACTAAATATAAATAAATCATTAGATGATCCTAGACCTTTAGGTCTTTTATCCAATTGACTCCTACGAGGTTCACGTGTGTTCTCTTCAACCAAATGTGCTTCTTGGGAAGTCCTTATCTCATTTTCTATTGCAGTGTGGATCCTATTACTGTTAAATAACCCAGATTAAAAAAAAAATATGTTTCTCTTGATTCAAATGCGATATTAAACTTAAATTCAAATAGCTTATACGCCTTGCTATTGGCTACATACCCAATAAACATGTATCTTATAACTTTATAACCTAATTTCAATCTTTTAGATATGTGTTTCTACAAAATAACAAACACCCTCACACTTTGAAATTATTTAATATTTGATTTTCCCTTTAGATAACTTATATTGAGAGATTCCGATTTTCTGAAGAGAAATACAATTAACTATATGACATTAAGTTAAAAAATATTCACCATGTGAATTTATATGTAACTTAAAATTAACTAGCATGATAATGATCATCTCAATTAAAGTTCTATTTTTGCATGTTTATTGTTACATATAATACACCGAACATTAATGAATTATATTGTGCTCTTAAAAAAACTAGGAAATTCTCCTGAGAAATATTCCCCACCTCTATCACTATACAAGATTTAATCATAGTGTCTAATTGATTCTCAATCTCAGCTTTAAAAATCTTAAGCATATTAAAATTGTCATCTTTATATTTAAGCAAGTAGACATAAGTAAATCTCAAATAGTCATCGATAAAAGTTATAAAGTATCTTTCATCCTCACACATTAAGATGCCATTTAACTAACATATATTTGTGTGTATTAAGTCTAACAATGTTTTACATCTTTCTATAAATATTCAAAGCTTCTTAATCATTTTATTCAACAAAAAATTCATATTTCTCATACAAACCTATATCATATTTTATAAGTCCCGTTATAAAATTTTCATTTATAGTGTAATGACATATATGAGAGAGAGTATCTTCTTCATTTTACTCATTGAACTTTCAGAAGTACAGAATTTTACCATTATGTTACTAGATTGTCATTTCCCAACAAAAATATTACGTTTTCTCAGAATATATATCGAATTCGTACACTGAACAAATTCCTAATTTAAAATCACTAGAAACTAAGTTTTGTTTTTCATTTCTGGAACATATAAAACATTGGTAAGAGTTATCATTTTCCCATTTGTAAACACTAACTCGATGTTTCCACATTTTTCCATTTTTGATCTGTTGATGTTTTCCATTTGCATTTCATATGCACCGTTACTTATTTCAAATGATTTGGATACAACTTCATTATAGAAAATATGTACTGATGCACATGTATCATACCACCAACCAAAGGATTTATATTACGCAATATTGACTTTTGTCACCATTGTGAATATTTCTTATTTCATATTTTTATAATTAAACTTGTCTTTTAAAGATTGCAATCTCTTGCAAAACGGCCCAAGCTATAATAAAAATAATACATAGTTTTGCTCGACTGTAAACTTGTTATTTAAAATTAGCGACAGATTCATTTCTCTCCCAGGAAATCGTCCTACACAAAAATAAAAAACGCATGAACATGCCTAAACAGTGGGTCTACTAATGTAAAACAAAGAGTTGAGTCTGAATTGGTGACCCAAAGTCACTTTTGGTACCATACTTCATACGTAACATCTTTCAAGTCCAGCCAAAACGCGCGACAAACGTAAGTTTCTATATTGAATCCCCCGCTGGTCATTAAAGACGTATGCAAGAACAAAAAGTCCAAACCTTAAACATCCATCGCTTATCTAACATGAACCAGTGAGATTCAATTATCTACCTAAACTTTGTTTCCTTCCCACGTATGAATAGAATCAATAAAATATTTTTCCATAAATATCTATTATACATCTATATTTATGAAATCTCTCTGTACATATCAAAGTCTTTTATGACGTGATATGATTGTCTAGTTGTAGCCATTTATCATATGAAATCAATATACGTTTTGTTGGATTATATATTTCGCTTTGATAGAAGCTTTTAGACCTAATAAAAAGAAGTTTAAGCTTCTGCGCAAACAAAGTAGAAGCATTAACAAAAGCAAGAAAAAGAAGAATATTTTTCGTATAAGCAGTAGCTTCTCCAGACCCGACCAACTAAAATACAACAATCTCAACCTACCTATTTTAATTCAAAAGAAAGACGAAGGGTTTGACCACAAGAAACCGAATTTCTATCATAGTTACAAGGGTTTTAAACCTTAATTAATTAAGTACCAAAGGTTTTTTTGGGTTAGTTTCATAAGAGGGCTAATTATTACAAGCTATTATCATTGTCATTGATTAAATGCCAACTTATCTCATTATCGTTCAATTTCAAAGTCAGGTTTCATCTGAGAACATAATAGTGTTTGTGTTCAAATGTGAACAACACCATAACTTTTAGAGTTCGTTGCTTTTCCAAGAACCACTTATACTACTCGTCTTTATTTGGTTTGATATATTCATTCCCTAAAAATATAAACTAAAATATAAAGGTTATAAGTAGCCTATCGTATAGTAGTAGTAAGCTCACTCGTAAGCTTTTCATGTTTCTTTTCATTTGCTTCGTCGGAGCCACGCATCATATAGTTGGAAGTCAAAGAGTTATACTACATGCCTAACCCTTCGATCTGAGGGACCATTCCTTCTAAACCACCCCAAAAGAGAAAGGGAAGGGAAGGGGCCTATGTATTTGTCCGCCCCTTTGTTATAAAAAATACTATGCAATTATCACAAAATGGCTCAAGCACAGAATATATGCGAATGAAATATTTAAATGAAACACAGGATTTAAAGTGGTTCGACAATTGTCTACGTCCACGGGCGCCGCCAGAGAAAAGAGTTTCACTATGATAGAAAAGGTTACAGATTTCAGATTGTGTTTTGTGTCGCCCTAGTAATCTATTTATAGGGAATTAATAGACTTACTAGACTATGGGCCTAATGGGCTCATACCACTAGACTAGCTCTTTTGAAGTGATTGGACAATATCAACACTGTCCTGCCGGACACAGTACACTGTCAAGGCACTATTCGAACTGCCGGACACAGTACACTGTCAAGGCACTATTCGAACTGCCGGACACAGTACACTGTCACGGCACTATTCGACTCATTCACAACAAATCTTCCCCTTGAGGCGAATATCCTTTCTTCACTATCAACAAAGAATCTTCTCTTCTTCTGACTCACCAAATGCCCTTAAGGCATTCACTCTATACTGCGAACACCGATCCAGTTTAGGCATTCCCTAAACTTTCGAACTGATACTGCCTTGGTCATTATATCTGCTGGATTATCGTGTGTAGACACTTTCTTCATATCAACAATTCCCTTTGATATTATATCACGAATAAAATGATACCTGACATCTACGTGCTTTGTACGCTCATGGTACATCTGGTTCCCTGTAAGGTGTATGGCGCTTTGACTGTCACAAAACACTTTTGTAGTAGTCCTATCCAAGCCCAAATCTGCCACCAAACCTTGCAACCATATTGCCTCTTTAACTGCTTCTGTTACCGCCATGTACTCTGCCTCTGTTTTAGACAAAGCTACAGTAGCTTGCAACTGTGCTTTCCAACTGATCGCACTCCCAGCTAGAGTAAATACATATCATGTCAGAGATCTTCTTTTATCCATATCACCTGCAAAATCAGAATCAACAAAACCAACCAATGATCCTGCAACATCTTCAGCGATTCACCAATACCGGTTTTGTTAAAAGTTAAGCCAATGTTCACAGTATTCTTTTGAATAGATTCAATCTCTTCCCCTATAGCACCAATCCATCGATCTGCCTCTGAACTCGCTATAGCTTCTTTGTAGCTACTAGGTTCATGCATCTCAACTTCTTCTGCAACTGACAGAGCATATGCAACTAGATTCACATACCTTTTTGGAAGTCTAATATCTCTTCTTTCTCTGCCCAATGCTATGCTATAAGGTTGTTGTTCTGGTTCAGGCGCATCATCGTCACTATCATCTGATGCTGACGCTTCACCTCCTGATTCTGGATCCACCTCAGAACCACTTGAATTATTGGACCTGCTAGGAACTGATTCTACTTCAAGCTCCACCTGTTCACTCACAACCGATCCTGATTCGACCATTTCTCCTACTTCCTTCTGACTGTCTATCGAAGCAAGCTCATTAAAAGTAACGTCCCTACTGATGAGAAAACCTGGAGACTTTGGAGAGGTACACCATAACCTATATCCCTTCACTCCAGTAGCATATCCTAGAAATATGCATCTCTTTGCCCTCGGCTCAAGCTTACCATCTCTCACATGAGCATACGCAGGACAACCGAACACCCTCAAATGTTCATAATCAGCCGACGATCCAGACCAAATCTCAAAAGGAGTTTTACAATCAATAGCCGTTGATGGAGACCGATTCACCAAGTAACACGCTGTATTGATAGCTTCAGCCCAAAAATCCTTTCCCACACCGGAATGTGAGAGCATACTTCGTGCCTTGTCACAAAGCGTTCTGTTCATTCTTTCTGCGACTCCATTCTGTTGTGGTGTTCTAGAACAAGTGCGATGACGCACTATTCCCTCAGCTTCGCAGAGCTCGTTGAACTCACGACTGCAATATTCTAACCCATTATCTGTCCTAAGACGTTTGATTTTTCTTCCTGTTTGCTTCTCAATCATCGTCTTCCATTTGACAAAGGTTGAATAACATAAAGGTCATCACGCTGCATAATCATAGCTTGTGTGGAATATATTAGTATTAGCGTAATAGTGGTGGAATGTAATACAATATCATAGTTGGATAACATAAAGGTCGGTTGGGGGAACAATAAACTCGACCAAAATATTACACCCGAAGGCCTCAAACATACTATCCAATCTGAGTCAAAGTTTATCCTTTGCATTTTGTACAACCAATTGTAGCATCATAAATAGGACCATTATTTTAAGTTAAGAAATGTGTACGATACATAGGAGTTGAAGTATTACGTACGGTTACCTAACTCTATGGCAGATAAATAAGCAAAAGAAAAAAAATGATCTCCCGGAATGAGTTATCAAGGGGCGAGAATTCTCTTTTTCTTCGATTAGAGGTCGATACCAGACCTCATTTGACTATATTTTATTAATATAGATATAGGGGAAAATAAAGAATTAAACTTTTAGTAGTCTACTTGAAGTATGACAAGGTTCATCCATTTAAATTAAATAATTAAAAGACTTGAAACCCAAGCAAAAATCCGACTTTTTTCTTCATTTCTTAAGAGCTTTTACTCAATGCTTGCTCTACCAAATTCTCACCGATTAGAATATGATTGAAGAAACAAATTGACAAGGTATTTTTTTACTTTATGTTCCAAGTACCTATTAGCCTTCGTTACAAAAGTAGAATGATCAATTGGTAGTTTTCTCTCTTGCTATAGGAGGTAGACGTGGTATAGGTTACCTAAGTAGAAGGCATGAAACTAGTAATTACGTATTTATTTTGTCTTCCTACTATAAAAGGATCAACTAATTAGCGACACACCTAAATTGACATTGTCCAACCGTTTCCTATGATAAATTAAATACATAAGATAACATTGTTAGAGATATAAAAAGAAAAAAACATATTAAACTTAAAATTTAGAACCACAAAATATGTATAACATATAAAAATTATGCATTATGACCAAATAAACATATTTTATTTTGAATATGAATAATAAGTGTTCATCTAACAGTACCTATAACATGCAAGGCAGAGGAAATTACAGGATTTGATACCAAAGGTGAAAATCATTTAAATTACTTCATGTATATTCAAACAACAATATGAATATAAAAAAATGATAGTTGAAGTGATAAACGAGATCGATTAAGTGTACCTCTAACCATTTTCATTTGACTGATTAAATTGTCTTTACGTATGCTCAATCAAATGATCGTTCTAAATTTCGGTTCCAAACTATTTTTTTTTCACTTTTAGATGGTGTATATATTATATAAGAGTGCATTTAGTGACCATTTTCATATTTATCCTATCCATATTTATACTACTCTATCCATCATAGAAGTAGTTATTTGATAGGATGAGTAGGTGGTTTCCTAAAGGCGGGAGGTAGTTATGAAAAGTTATCTTGATCATTGATAACTTCTCATTAAATGGATCACATATGTAAAACACGTCTTACAGAGAAAACATGAAAAAAAGTTGCATCTCTTATGATAAAAACTGAATTTGATTAGCTTCTTCATGAATTGAACCTACAAACAAGTCTTTTCTTTTAACATTCTTCCATATCATGAAATATTTGAATCGAAAAGACCAGGTGAGGGATTGGAAAAGTTTATAGATAATAATCCTCAAACAAGCTCGACTACTGGAGGATTAGGAAATGAAGACAAAAAAAATACCTCCCCTCTCCCGTCCCTCGTCCCACATATGATACTGAAAATTTCTTAAATGTTATGGTCTCAGCTATCTATGCCGATAAAAAATTATCGAAATCAAGGTCATATGGACCTTAAATACTCCTCTAAATCAAGATTCAATTGTTGTAGAATATGAAGAAACATTATAGATAATAGCAACAGGAAAAACAATAAATCTTTTCAGTTTCTTCTATAGTAGAAAATGATAAAGAGTTTTTAATAAATTCTGCATGTTTAATTGACTAATTTGATACGATTCAATTGATATCATAACCAAGACCATCTTGTAATATTTATAGTGTAACTGAATGTATATCTATAGTTGAATGAAAGCATGTTTTTCTTTACGTAAAACAATCCATATCATTTAAATTAATTGAATTATTGACTTTTTAGGTGTAGATTTAGGGTTTATGAGAAAAGCATATATATAGTGATTTGTTAATATGAAAGTATGTTTATGTGTTTAAAGTTTTTGAATATATTGATTGTATGGATATGCATTAAGATTGTTTCTTTAAAATTGATTGATGGCTAGAAATTTTATCCTAAATTTAGCATCGACCAAACCATAATATAAAAAATTAAATCAAACCTAGCACGACAAAAACAACTGATGCTGGCTATGTGGCTTGCTCAGTGACAACAACAAAAGGCTGAAATTTTTATTTTCTATTTTTTTTATAAATATTGTTTTCGAAAAGCATTATTCACAGCAATGTTTATTTTTTTAAAAACGTTGTTCATTATAAAAAAGTTTATTATGATTATTATTTATTTCACACAATAAGTGTTTAGACATACTGATTTTTGTATATGTTTGTGAACTAAATGGTTTATATGCTTGAATATTTAATTGTATATGCATGAATAAATTTTTAGATTTTGGTAGTGAATCACATAATCAATTAATCGGTTTCCGGAAGGTTAATTGATCTTCTTAAAGATCCTAGGATTCAAAAAGGTATTAATATAAGAATTTATATACTTTCGCTCATATGGAAGGTTAATATTTGGTTTTGATTAACTAAGAATTTGAGAAAATCTACTGAAATGTATCCTTGTGATTATTTAATTTAAATATGTAAAATCAACCCCCCAGAGGGTTTCACCAGTACTTAAATAAATTAAATTAATCTGTATAGTTATTTTAATTTAAGTAGGTGAAATCATCCTTAAGACAGTTTCACCGACACTTAAGAAAATTAAAATAATGAGCATATACTGAAAATTGATGCATGTGATTATTTAATTTAAGTAAGTAGAATCAGCCCTCCGAAGGTTTCCATCGGTATTTATGAAATTTTAATTAATCATTGCATTTATTTTAATTAAGTTGGTAAAATCAACCCTCTGGAGGGTTTCACTGGCACTTAGGAAAATTAAAATAATAATCAAATAATGAAAATTGATCATTGTGATTATTTAATTTAAGTAGGTGAAATTAACCCTATGGAGGGCTTGAGCGGTACTTGGGAACTTAAATTAGTCTTTGCAATTATTTTAATTTAAGTAGTTGAAATCAACCCTTTAGAGGTTTCACCGGTACTTAGGAAAATTAAAATAATATATACATGTTAGTATGGTTCTCCCTTCGATATCTTATTGTCATAGTATATTATGTTTTATGTGTATATGCCATGTCCTAGCATGATAAGTTGTTACATGTCAAAACTAATTAGGTTTTGTGTGTTATATTTATACTATCGGTTACAATCCGATGGACAACGAACCCTCAATGTTGAATGTCTTAGATTTTTAACAATGGAAAAAAGATAAGACTAGTACTTAAACTATCATGACTATGACCTAGAATTAATGAACCTAAACCAAGTAATATTACTTAGGAAAGTTCACATGAGGAAACCAACGAGTTATGAAAACTGGGAACGGTCTAATGATTGTTCTTGATCATTATGCTTCAAAGAATGCCAGATGCATTTTGTGAGTTTGTCCCAAAAGATTTTACCAATGATTCAGGCTTTCTCACAAAAGTTGAGAAAACATTTGACAATAATGAAAAGGTAGAAGTACAACGTCTCATTAACGAGATATCTACCAAGAAATATAATGGAAAATGTGCAACCCGAGAGCATATTCTAGGCATGTATATGATTGCATAAAAGTTAAAGGCAATCAATGTAGACTTACCTGAAGAGTGTGTGGTTTTATTCTCTCCCAGAAGAAAGTTTAAGAATTTCCAGTCCACATACAATTGCATACGGAAAAAATAGACAATCAATGAATTAATTTCACATGCTGTACAAGAGTAAGAAAAGCTTAAAAGGGAGGTGTCTGAAGTGAACATGGTGGTAGTGTCCAAATCAAAATTTTGATGGTAAATGACCGGGCCTTGGTCTGGTTAAGAATAAAAAAAATTCAAATTGGTGGTTGATCGATTTTGTTTCTGCAAAGAGAAGAGATATATCAAGAAGGACTCTGATAAATACCTAGTTTACTTGCAAATTAAAGGTAATCTCATGATTTTGGTTATTTCGGAAGTTAATCTTAATTCTGTGGAAAAGACGACTTGGTGGCTTGATTTAGTTGCAACAACTCATGTATGTATTACTTTATAGAGTACAATAAAGAGTCAGAGGCTCATTAAGGATGAAAGTGTAAAGTGTTGGAAATTTGTGATTTCATTTTAAAGCTTACCACAAAACATTTACTATTTTGGAGAATGTTATGTATGTCCGTACGTATTGGATGAACTTGATTTCTTTAATGGGTTTTAAACATGTATGGTTATTCTTGTCTTTTGGGAAAAAATGGTTCAACTCTCTATCATAATGATATGATTGTTGGTTATAATAACTTGATAATAGAAGTTAAGTTGTATTTATTAATTAATGTTGATAATCACAAACTTTCCATTAATGCACAACTTGTAATGAATAAGATTAATAAAACTAAAAAATCCTTTAAATTGTGACATATGAATTTAGGTCATATATCAAAATTTCGATGGACAAGCTTGTCGCTAAAGGCTTATTAAGTCTCATTGATTACTCCAATTTTGGTACATGTATCGAGTGTATCAAGGGGAACATACCAAAACTAAAAGGGTAGGAACAAATAGAGAGATTGAGGTCTTAGAATTTATTAATATCGATATTGGTTGACCATTTCCAAAGGAATCATGGGACATACGATGGTACTTCATATAATTTATATATGAATTCTTGTTTCAGATAAATCTACCTCATTATTGAAAAGTCTGAAGCCATGGACAAGTTTAAAGATTTTATGACCAAAGTTATCAAAACAACTCGGTAAAAGCATTAAGAATGTTAGATCTAACCTTGGTGTTAAATACTATGATAGATGCGACAGATCGTGTGAACAATATCAAATGACATTTGTAAAATACCTTGAGGAATGTGGCATAGTCCTTTTGTATACAATGTTTGATTCGCTCCGCATGAATGGTTTATATGAGAGACAAAACGTACACTAAAGAATATGGTTAGAAGTATGATAAGTAACTCATCTCATTATCTCTCTAAGGGGAACCCATTAAATGTGTCGCTTATATACTCAATAGATTATCCACTAATAAAACTATTATAAACCCATATGAGCTTTGGAATGGGCTCAAGCCCAATTTAAAGCATCTGCATATATGAGGCTGTCTAGCTTAGGCAACGACTACATACCTCAAGAAAAGAAACTGGACATAAAAAACAGTTAGGTGCTTCTTCATTAATTATTCTGAATACTCTAAGGGTTTTAAGTTTTATGATCCTCTTAGTGGTAGTATATTTGAAACGAGAATAATAATTTTTTAAAAGGATGTTGATTTTGAGGGGAAGCATAAAAAAACATATGTTCATTTTGAGGAAGAATATGTTAAGATTGATGAAGGTTTTAAGGGAGATACTCAAGTATATGAATATTGGAATTTAGTTCCAATCATTTTGGTCCTGTTAAAATAAGATTATACTCATACTAAAGTTGATGTTCCAATTGATGATATTAGCCAAAATATGGATATAGTCTAATTAGAACAAGAGGAATCCCGAGGTAAACTTCCATAAAATACTAAATTGATATTGCTCATGTAGATTAAATTCTACCACATCAAGAAGTGCAACAAGAAGTAATAAAGCCCTTAAGAAGATCCATGAGAGAAACAAAGAATGTTATAAATTCAAATTTTATAGTATATCTTCAAGAACATGATGAGTCATGTACTGGAGCTGTAAATGATCCCTTATCCTACAAACATGTCACAAAAATCTTTGACTCTTAAAAGTGGATGGACACTATGAATGAAGAGTATAATTTGATGGAAGATAATGTGGTATGAAAATTATCTCATTACCTAAAGAGAGCTAATTAATTGGTTGTAAGTACGTTTACAAAACTAAACTCAATTCCGTGGGTAATGCGGAAAGACAAAGCATGCCTTGTAGCGTGTGAAAGGATTGACTTTAAAGAAACCTTCTCTTTAATATCGACGAAGGATTCCTTTAGAAAAATCATGGCATTAATTGTATACTTTGATATTGAGCTTTATCAAATGGATGTGAAGACCGCTTTTCTTAATGGTAATATTGAAGAACCGATCTATATGGTGCAACTAGAACACTTTATAGTAGGTAACTCAAAGAATCTGGTATGCATGCTTCTAGTCGGTGGTACCGAAAATTCCTTGAGGTGATATTCTTTTTTGACTTTAAGATCAACTCGGTTGAAGATTATGTGTATACAAAGCTCAGTGGGAATAATTTCATATTTCTAAAATTATATGTCGTTGACAGAGTGAAAGTCTCGCCTTCCATGAGATGTTTTATATTTTTTTTCTATGTAATTTTTTTGTCTCAAACTTCGAGAGACAGATCGGTATGAGAGTGTCGAACTATCTTACCTTGAGGATGAAGAAACTGAAGACCAAGAAAAAATATCCTCCTTTTTCCCATCCTCACAGATAATACTGACAATCTCTTGGATGTCTTGGTCTCAACGATCCATATCGACTGAACAATTATCGAGATATATGTGATATGGACTTTAAATAATTCACCTAATAAAGAAAAGTGTGATGATACATTGTTCATTAGTTTCAGATCGGTGTTCGTCAATCTATTTCGACCTCAACGATGATATCCTCAGTTATATATAACAATAGATGGATAAGTTTATTATGTTATTGATCATTGTTTTTTATAATATTACCTATGGTGTTATGGGATTCGCTCACCAAAAGTTAGGTATGATTTCATATTTGTTTAAATTAAAAAAATTAGTTAAATTTATTTCAACGTAAATTTATTTTTATATAAAAATACAAATCTTTAAAAGAGATAATTCATCATTTATATATTATATAATTAAATAAAATACTATCTACACATAAAAAAATGATAAATTATGTATGACAAATTGTAAAAAAAAATCCATAATTTATATATTTATATATAGAAATATTGTTTTCTTTATAACCGACTTATATTATATACATAATTTGTTATTGGTGAGCGCGTTTACACTTGATCTTGTATCCATGGGGTCGCTTGTTTTAGTTTCATTTTCTAACACATATTTCATGGTAAATCTTTAGGGTCAAGTTATATATACCCAAAACTGGTTTAAGTTTATCCAATTTTGAGTTTACCCATCTTTGGTATAAGTATACCCAATTTTAGACGAAAAAAATCTTTTGGGGGTATCTAAGTTTTTTTTACTAAATCTCTCCACTTCATTTCCTCTCTAAGACTCCATATTCACTCTTCCTTCTCTCTAACATATCTCTCTCTAAATTTTCCGGCGAAGTAAATATTTTTTAAATTTAATTTCTTGTTTAATTATAGATTTTTGATTGTTTAGACTTTAATTTTTGTGACTTTGTTAGGGTTTTAGTAAAAAATATAGATTAGAATTAGAATTAATTTCAAAATTAAATTTCAGTTCAAATAAGGTAAAAAAATTAAATTTATTTTTGGACATTTTCCGGAAAATGTCCGGCACCCGTGGGGTGTCACAGGCACCCCATCGGTGCATAAGCCCAGTACCGATGGTGCATGTATTTTTTTTATAAAACAATTCTTAATATATTTTTTTAAAATCAAGCCTTAAACTTTAATTTTTTTAAAACTAATGTCCCAAAATTATTAGTTTTTTTCAAAAAAATTGTTATTTTAGTGTTTATGTATTTAATAGTTATAATAACTTTAATTTATGTGTTAATTGTTTATATAATTTTTATAACTAACCATAATTTTTTTTTTTGTTTATTTTAGGTATTTGATCAAGTAGTCTCATCCGTATTCCGTTAAATATTTATGTATATAATTTATATTTTTAATTTACTTATTGATTAATATTTATTTGATTAATATTTATTGATCAATTTAAAAACTTAAATTATGTAAATTTATATATTTAAAAAAATCACATTAACTAATTTTCAAATACATAAACTATTAATCAATAATTAAATTAAAAATATAAATTATATACATAAATATTTAAAAAAAACTAAAAACCCGTAAATTATGGGTAGTCATAAAAATTGTAAACAATTAACACCTAAATTAAAGTTATTATAACCATTAAATACATAAACACTAAAATAACAAAAATTTTGAAAAAAACTAATAATTTTGGGACGTTAGTTTTAAAAAAATAAAATCTTAAGGGCTTGATTTTTTTTTTAAAAAAGGCCTGCACCATCGGTGCAGGTCTTGCGTTGCACCATCGGTACGAAAGACCCGCACCGTGGGGTGCGCCCATCGGTGCGTAAGCCCAAAAAAATTGACTTTTTTTTTACCTTATTTAGACTTAAATCTAATTTTGATTCATGGGGTGAAAAAAAATCATTTTTTACCTTAATTCGGGTTGATTCATGTTTGATTTTGTGTTTATATTAGAAAAAGTTTAAATTTTTTGAAGAGAGTTTGAATGTTCTTGAGGCAACTTTGAATGTTCAAGAACACTTTGAAGAACTTCACAAAATTATAGTAATATGCAGTTTGATCTACTAAATCAAAGTGTTTTTTTATAAAGATAGTAAAATATGTAATTTTTTGATTTGGATATATTTAGGATATATTTAGTGTTTTTTTGACTTAATGTGAGTTCCGTAATTAAATGGATGTTTGAGGGTATTTTTGTCCTAAAAAGATCAAACAAAAATCGACTACGTTTTTTTAGTAAACTTAAACTACATTTGGGTATATATAGCCATACCCAAATCTTTATATACAAATATTTTTGGTAAGAACTTTTCAAGTTGATACTAAAGGTTACAAAAGACATAGATATCTACATTTTATTATTAACTTTTTTTTCTTATAAAATCAAAATGCATCATTCTTTTCCCAAATGGAAACATTTTCAATCATCACAAATTCTAATATTTTTTCGCTACAAATTATTTTAGATTTTGGTAGAGATGCATTATAGATTTTGGTAAAGATGCATTATAATATAATGGATCCCTCATGTATGCGTAGAACAAAAGATTTTGTTTAACATATTTTTAAACCGATTTGTAAATGTTATTTTCAAAATCTAAAATTAATATCAAAACGAATAATGCATTTTTTCCGTGATTGATTTTTGTATGTCATACTGATATTTTTGTCAATCGAAACATTTTTACTGTTCTTCAAATATTTATTTTGTGACGTCGTATGATGAAAGATTCTAAATTCTCGGATGACTGTATTTTATAATATATTTTTTTAGATCTGCGACACCATAAAATAGATATTGGGATGAACAATACAAACCATGAAAAACATCAATCCATGACACAAAAAAATTGCATTAGACGAATGTGTTACTCAATCTTAGTTATCTCGGTGTAAATTTTAGGTTTTGAAACCTTTCTTTTCAGATTTGTCCCAATCAGCAGACAAAATAATTATGAGATACTCATATTGATTTAAATAATAACACTTGAGATGATTTCTCTATGTAATAAAATCAACTCTTGTGTATTTTTATTGTTTCAGTTCGTGTGTCTGTTCAAATTTGTTTCATGGTATTAGAGCAAGGTCTCTGCATATCAAGTGTTTGATTTTATTACCTAGAGAAATCATGTCAAGTGTTATTACTTTTAAATCAATATGAATGAAAGTAATTCAGCTTCTCTTATGTTTAAAGAGAAGCTTGTTGGAACCAATTACCAATATTGGCGGTTGTGTATGGAGGCTTTCGTTTAAGGACAAGATTTATGGGATCTTGTTTCTGGTACCGAGATACTTCCTAGTGATACTCCGGAAAATGCTAAGTTAAAGAAGAAATGGAAAGTAAGGTGCAGAAAGGCCTTATTCGCGTTAAGAACTTCGATCGGTAAGGAATTTATTGATCATGTTCGTACATTGAATTCTCGAAAGGATATCTGGCATTATCTCGACTGGTTATTTACCCAGAAAAATACTATGCAGCTTGAATACCTAGAGAATGAGCTTGCTTCTTTAACCCAAGGTAATATGTTAATCTCTGATTACTTTCTTAAGGTTAAGAATGTATGTTCAGAAATTTCAGGTTTGGACAGTGATGAACCTATCAGTGATGCAAGGCTAAGACATTATTCGATTCGTGGATTACGATCTGACTTCATGCCGTTTATATCATCAATACAAGGTTGGGCTAACCAACCATCAATTGTTGAGTTAGAGAACCTACTCTCTAACCAGGAAGCATTGGTTAAACAAATATTTGGTAAGCATTCAGTTGATGTTGAATATACACTGTTCACTAAAGACGGGTCAAGATGGAAAAACACACAAAGTTACTTTCAAAATGATGGTAAGCAGATAAGGATTGAGGGTGAGTCAACAAACCACTCTAATGTAACATGTTTTAGATGTGGAAGGACTGGACACATAAAGTTGGATTTTCGTGCAAAGCTTATTTGCAAGAAGTGTGGAAAACCAAGCCACATTAAACCAAATTGTTACTAAAAAATCGTGGAATCACATGCAAATATTGCACATGATGTTGAAGACAACAAATTGTTACTAAAATGTAGCTGAGTCGGTTGCAATGTTGAGATTGCATATCGTTGAGGTTGATCCAGAACAAGAACCTCCCTTGTTGGAGGAAAAAGAGGAGAAACGTCGTGAGATTCAGGAAATTAAAATGGATAAAAGTGGATTCTTTTCTCTCGGTGGTTCTATTTCGGAATCTAAGATTATATATTTCGATAAACTGGAAAAAAAGGTTAACAAATAATCATAAGAACTAGAGAGTAAGGAAATTAAAATCGATGATAGGTTGTTCGATTTTGTAAAAATTTTCCGTACTCAGGTGGGTGCTGACCTAGATGCTCATGTTGATTTGCATGATCTAAAAATAGAGTTATGTTCAGAAGTACTCGTAGAAACAGTTACAGGTGAAATAACCGGATGTAATAGTGGTTCGGTATCTTCAGAATGTGTATTCACACCTCAAGGATATGATAAAGAAACCCTATAAGCACGTGAAGAATTCTATTAACTCAATGTACATACTTTTTGCTATTACTAAGGATTCAAGAGGTGTTGTTGGTTTTAAAGTTGATGACAACGACACTGTTTATTCTATTGAGGAGTTGTTAGGTATGATTTTGAGCTATGCCTTAGATTTAGCAGAGTTTCATTCCAAAATTCCAGTTAAGGATGCTGATATGTGTGTTCCTCCTGATTGCGGACAACCTGAATTTGAAGGTCAACACCTGGAGTTGCGCCTGGTTGAGTAATTTTCAGATGAGTTTAATAAACAGGTTGCTGATGGCCTTACTAAGGTTCTTCTCAAATCGAAGTTCGAAGAGTTCAGAGGAGCTCCTGGTCTAGCTGATCGAAATAATGCACTAAGGAAGAGTGTCACAAATTAGTGCATTATTTACTACCTATAAGTTCAGTTACAAAGAAGCACACAATTCCCCCACAGGTCCCTTAGAGTCCCCACAGTTCCCACAGTTCCCACAAAATCCCTAAAAGAAGGAGACAACTCCAAATTAATTCCCAACTATTAAATGACGTAGTAGAGTAGTGGGAGTTATATTAAGAAGTATGAAAGTCTTAAATTACTAAGTGATGTTAGTGGGTAGTGAGAATCATATTTCTTATAAGTAATGAACTCTTTTGTTTCATTCTTTAAGTAATAAAATCAACTCTTGTGTGCTCTTATTGTTTCAGTTCCTGTGTCTGTTCAATTTATTTCATGGTATCAGAGGAAGGTCTCTGCATATCAAGTGTTTGATTTTATTACCTAGAGAAATCATGTCCAGTGTTATTAATTTTAAATCAATATGAATGAAAGTAGTTCAGCTTCTCCTATGTCTACAGAGAAGCTTGTTGGAACCAATTACCAATATTGGCGGTTGTGTATGGAGGCCTTCCTTCAAGGACAAAATTTATGGGATATTGTTTCTGGTACCGAGATACTTCCCAGTGATACTTCAGAAAATACTGAGTTAAGGAGGAAATCGAAAGTAAGGTGCGGAAAGGATTTATTCGCGTTGAGAAATTTGATCAGTAAGGAAATTATTGATCATGTTCGTGCATTGGATTCTCGAAAGAATATCTAATATACTCTTGACAGGTTATTTACCCAGAAAAATACTATGCGGCTTCCATACCTTGAGAATGAGCTTGCTTCTTTAACCCAAGGTAATATGTTAATCTCTGATTACTTTCTTAAGGTTAAGAATGTATGTTCAGAAATTTCAGGTTTGGAAAATGATGAACCTATTAGTGATGCAAGGCTAATAAGTTATTTGATTCGTGGATTAGGATCTGACTTCATGCCGTTTATATCATCAATACAAGGATGAGTTAACCAACGATCAATTATTGAGTTAGAGAACCTACTCTCCAACCATGAAGCATTGGTTAAACAAATGCTTAGTAAGTATTCTGTTGACGTTGAAGATACATTTTTTACTAAAAACAAGTCAAGGTGGTAAAACACACAAAGTCCCTTTCAAAATGGTATTAAGCAGAAAAAGAATAAGGGGGAGTCAACAAACCACTCTAAACTGACATGTTTTAGATGTTTAAGGACTAGACACATAACGTCGGATTGTCGTGCAAAGATTATTTGCAAGAAGTGTGGAAAACCAGGCCACATTAAACCGATTTTTTATTCGAAAATCATCGAATCAAATGCAAATGTTGCATATGATGTTGAAGAGAGCAATGAGCAAGAGTGGGATAGTTGTTTCTCGATTGAGGTTGTAAATCAACCAGACAACATGGCTTCGGTTATTAATCAACCAGTTGCCCTTGGTGTCTCAGCTGTCTGCGGTCCATCGATTCCTAGACTCGGGCCTTGTCTACCTGTATGCCCCGTATCGAAGAAGGTACCAAATGGTTCGTTTGTGTTTCTTGGTGGTAATAATATGGTAGATAAGACACAAAGTGGTATCGTGACTGAAAATAGTCCGTGTGAGAGCAAAAACAAATCGTGCAAGGCTATGTTGAAGGTTTTGCAGGGCTCTTCTAAAAGCGATATTAGTACGACAACAGGCCATGATGGTCAAGTTGAAACAGGTTTAATTAAGTCGAATGTGGTATCAGTTTATAAGTAGTTAGCAAAGATGGTTGTTCAAATCAAGTGGAGAAAATTGAAGCTTGTTTATGAGCATGATATAAGACTTAGTCATATGCCTGTTAACTGTAACTTTAAAATTTTCAGAGAGATTGTGGGTACCAAATTTTCAGTGTTAAAGTCGGTTTTGATCAAATATAAAGATAACGATGGAGATTTGGTGACAATAACGTGTACAGACGAGCTCAGATTAGCAGAGTTGTTTGTGGATATTAAACTTGAATCAAATGTAGTTGAGTCAGTTGCAAAGTTGAGATTGCATATCGTTGAGGTTGATCCAGAACAAGAACCTCCCTTGTTGGAGGGAAAAGAGGAGAAGCCTCGTACGATTCTGGAAATTAAAGTGGATGAAAGTGGATCCTTTTCTCTCGGTTGTTGTATTTGGGAATCCGAGATTATATATTTCGATAAACTGGACAAAAAGGGTAGAAAAGAATCAGAATAACGAGAGAGTAAGGATATTAAAATTTATGATTGGTTGTTTTATTTTGGACAGTTTTCCCGTACCCACGTGAGTGTTGACCCAGATGCTCATGCTGACTTGTACAAGCTAGAAATGAAGTTATGTTCGGAAGCACTTGAGGAAACCGTTACAGGTGAAGAAGCTCAAAATCTGTTTGATAAAACTGCTGCATATTTTTGTTTATATGGGTTTGTTGATACTGATTGGACCGACAATGTGAATGACAGATGGTCCACTTCAGGCTATTGTTTCGATATTGGTTTAACAACTTTCTCTCGGTCTAGCTGATAAAAAGAATGCACTAAGGGGGAGTGTCACAAATTAGTGCATTCTTTACTCCTATAAGTTTGAGTTACAAAGAAGCAGACAATCCCCCACAGGTCCCGTAGAGTCCCTGCATAGTTCCCACAGTTCCCCCTGTCCCCACAAAATCCCCAAAAGAAGGAGACAACTCCAAATCAATTCCCAACTTTAATAACATTAATGGAGTAGTAGGAGTTATATTAAGATGTATGAAAGTCTCAAATTACTAAGTGATGTTAGTGGGTAGTGAGAATCATATTTTCTATAAATACTGAACTCTTTTGTTTCATTTTTCAAGTGATAAAATCAACTCTTGTGTGTTCTTATTGTTTCAGTTCATGTGTCTGTTCAAATTTGTTTCACATCAAATATTTATTTTGTGACATCGTATGATGAAAGTTTCCAAACTCTCGGATGACTGTATTTTATAATATTTTTTTGAGATGTGTTATCATACGACACCATAAAATAGATACTCGGATGAACCGTACATACCTAAAATATGATTGAGAGAACATTTATATGATGTACAAAACATCAATCCATGAAAAACAATTTGCATTGAACAAATGTGTTATTCTCATTTTGGTGTAACTTTTAGGTTTTGAAATTTTTATTTTCATATTTGTCCCAATCAATAGATAAAATAATTATGAGATAAATGTAATCTAAAAAACAATATTTATCTTAGGTCCGATTTCTAATCGAGGGCCCTGTAGATTTTTAACTTAATAAAAAAATTAACAACTCTAATGTCGTCGTCGGGATCATTTTCTATGGCCATCTTCACTATAGTTGGCTTTGAAATCACTTTAGTTCGTTTTGAAATTTTATGAGAGACTCTAGAATTTTATTATTAATTTTCATAGACTTTTATTTTACCTTTATCCGTCGAATTCTGATCTCGACTTTGAAGTCTCGGACTCCTGTGCTATCTATCTCGGCAATATGAGCACCATGAATATTTGTGCCTAAAACAAAATCGGATCAATATAATCGCAGAGCTCAACTGAACTTCGGTGATGTTTAACTTCGGTGATGTTGAAACATTGGTCTCATGGGGTCTTCCATAAATAGCTTTCAACTTTCAACTTTTTGTTTATGGTTTTAAATTTCCACGTTAATGATGAATTTCAACTCTCGCAATTTACAATCCCTACTTTAGCAGAATATTATTAGAAAATATTAGATGCTTTTATAGTAAAATTTTTGCTAAATTATTAAATAAAATATTATTTGGTTATATTTTAAAAAATTACAAACTTATCTTTAGCTAAGATAGATAGATATTTGGTACATAATAGTTATTTATAATAATACACTACTGAATTTAAGGATGACAAATTTTTTCAGATCCGCTGCGATGGGTAGGGTTTAAGAAATTTCCTACCCAACCCGAACTCGACCCATTGGGTAATATCCAACGGGTACCCCCTAAATTAATATTTTATAAAATAATAAATTATATAATATTATTTAACAAATTGATATTAGTATTTTTATTATGTAATGCCAAAAATAATTTATTATTTGTTAATATATATAATATATTTTTGAAAAATATTATTCTACATTTAAACATTTAATTTATTTTGTTTTTTATCTCTGTAAAACTGAGAATAATCAGTATAATTTGAAAAATACTGATGTAGTTGCACAAGCCCATGACTATATAACCCTTTTAGACAAAGGGAAACATGCTTTATTTGGGGTCCGGATACAGAATTAGGCGATGCGACCACTCAGAATTAGGCGATGCGACCACTCAAATCGAACGCGTTGGGAGATTTTCGAATTTTGCTGTTTTATTAAATGTTTTACATTTTCCTATTTTATTTAGATTTTATTAAAATACTTAACCAGCTTCAATCGCTTTGAAATTGGACTGGGCTTTATTTTATTGCATAAGAAAAAAGGCTGTAATTTTGGGCTAGGGTTTCAAGCACTTATATAAAAGGCTCTCAAACCTTAGTTTTGCTGCAGAGGAAGCATATGGAGGCGACTGCGTTTCAGGTTTTGAAACATCGTCGGCTGTAGAAATCAAGAGGAAGAAGACAAAACAACTGATGGATAGTTCTAACCCTAGGTTAGAATAAATGAGACTTTAAATAAAAATCAATTTTCTATTAAAAAAGTCTATGGCAAAACTAGAGTTTGAGAGCCTTTTATAGAAGTGCTCGAAACCCTAGCCCAAAATTACAGCCTTTTTTCTTATGCAATAAAATAAAGCCCAGTCCAATTTCAAAACGATTGGAGATTGAAGCTGGTTAAGTATTTCACGTCGAGAACGACGCGTTCGATTTGAGTGGTCGTATCAAATAAAGTCTGTTTCCTTTGTCTAAAAGGGCCATATAGTCATGGGCTTGTGCAACTACATCAAATGCCATCCTTTTTAATTAAACAAAATATCACTCTACATTTAAACAAAATATTTGCTAGTTATAATGATTATAGTATATTTTGACAAATATCATTCTACATTTAAATACTGAATTTAATTTTTTAATATCTCTTTTGAAAATATTTTTAATTTTTCTGTTTAATAATAATATTATTAATTAAATTAAAAAATATTTACTAACATATACGAAACCATATATTAATTATTAAAAAAGATTTACTAACATATTTAAATTTGATATTTTTAAATATATTTCCTTTATTTTTTTATATTAATATCAAATTCAAGAAAATCTAATAATATTTTTAATCAGATTAAAAAAAATATATTTACTAACCTATACCAAAACTATATATAAATTATGAATAGATAACAAAATATTTGCTTATTAACATACAATATATTTTCAAAAATAAAATTGTCGATGTAAATATTAAATTTTATATTTTAAAATTTCCATTAAAACCCGTGGATGGGTACCCGAAACAAATATTACTACCCGACGGGTCCGGGTTAAAATACGAGTTTAGCTCGGAGATAGAAATACATACAATTAATATTTTAGAAATATAAAAAATTATATATTAAAGATGATTTCATACCAAAATTTTATAAGAACGAAATCAATTAAGATGATAAAAATCCGTCGAATAACACGAACGTATGATCTTTATTATAAAGATAATAATTATGAAAATAAGTGATTCTTTTATTTATTTATTAAACAGTCAACAAACAATTTATGTTCCTCTTGACGGTTCTTGATTTGAGCACAAATCAAGAATCTAAATCTGGAAATGAAATTAAATAAGTAAACAAAATTATATAATTTTATAATACTAATCCGAAACGTATGAAAATAAATCAAAGTCAGTAATTCGCTATATCTATACATGAATGTCTTCTCTATAAAATAACACCAGAACAACAGACGATCACACAAAACACAAAGTAGAAAACACTAAAAACAAGTATGAAAGGAATGATCACTCCTGCCTCCTCGTTAGTCTTCTTTTGTGTTCTGTTTTTCTCTACTTCTTATGCCACTGTCCAAGATTTTTGCGTAGCAGACACAAAAGCCCCTCAAGGTCCCAGTGGTTACAATTGTAAAGATCCCAATACTGTTACGGTAGATGATTTTTCAACCTCGGGTCTTAACACAGTCAGTAACACCTCAAATTTTGTCAAAGCTGGGGTAAGACCAGCATTACTCGGACAAGTCCCTGGTCTAAACGGTCTTGGCATTGCCATGGCTCGTTTTGATATAGGGGTTGGTGGTGTGTTTCCAATGCACACACATCCTCATGGTACAGAGTTTGTGGTTTTGCTAGATGGCTCGGTGAGTATCGGATTTGTCTCCAGTACTGCTAACAAAGTTTACACAAAAACTCTAAAGGGCGGAGATGCTTTTGTTGTTCCTAAAGGGTTGTTGCATTTTGTGGTGAATAATGGAACTGCACCGGCATGGGGAATCGTTAGCTGGAGCAGCGAATCTCCGGGTTTCCAGATTTTACCGACGAATTTGTTTGGAAATGATTTGCCTTCTAACCTGGTTGCACAGACAACATTTTTGGATATCATGCAGGTTAAAAAGCTTAAAGGTTTGATTGGAGGGACTAATTAGATTTAGGGTTTGTCAATAATATTTTTTAGAATAAAAGAGTCTGTTTGTATGTTTTTATTTTAATCCCTCAAAATGGATTTGATTTCTTATGCTTTCTATTTGTTTATCCGGTCAAAATTTGAAACTATTGGAAACGTATATGTTCATTTCTCATTCTAAATTCTATACCCAAATGGGAACCCATAAAATAAACTTTAAGTATTTTTGGAGCTAGTCATGTTTAAACAACCAATCATATTGAACCTCTTTTTGTTCTATCAGTAAGGCTTTCCGTTTAGTTATTACCATGGTTGTGTCTTCATGGTGGTTTACTAATTTCTTCGGATCAGCACCAACCACTAAGCCACTTCGTATACTACATGGATCAAATGATTATACTTCGATTACTTTTCATTTTTAAAAGTTGTTAAAAGTAATTCTACTAGTTGGCTATTATCTCTCCTATTTTTGTTCTTTTATCTTTTAGGTTTCCTAATCTACTCTGATATGAGGTAGTTGCGTTTAACATGTAAATTTTTTAAGCCATACCAAATATATTTATATATACCAATGTTTCTCAAATTAAAAAAAAAAAAAAATCTTTCTAAACAAACAATATAAAATATATCTTAAATAATGTAAATAATGTGAAATAAAACATTAAAATAAACATAAATATTATTCAAAGTTTTTCAATTTCTATTTTATTAAATAGGCATTGTTTTTGTTGACAAACTTTTTTTTTTTAATTGGCAAGATATATTAATAAAGGAAAGAAGAATCCAAGTTTTACAATCAAGGCCCAAAACAAATTAGGCTTACAATAAAAGAATAGGACCAGAAGGCTTAGACCCAACTAAACAGCCTTAGCCCAATTGGAACACCCAATTCAGAACTAATCCCTAGTCCCAAATCAGAAGACCAATTGAAACCCTAGTTCTTTCTTCCTTGATTCAACTTCTCTCCTTCTTCAAAAGTCGCCATTTAACACAGCAACCCTAGCTTGTCAACTTCCAAAACATTCCATTAATACTTCTTTGTATCAACAATAGCTTCTTCAAGCTTCTTCATCCTTTTCACACCACCCCAACTCAAAACCCTATCCTGGGTCTATATAACCCACACCTAAGCTTTCAAGCACAATTATTGCTCGAAGCTGGTTGGGTACGTCATGTATTGTGAATGAGTGGCTCGATTTATTGTCAAGAGTCCACTTTGATATGAAATCGGCCACAGAATTTTCCATTCTGGAAATGTGACCAATCTTCATATCAGGGTGGATTAAGGATCGACAAAGCATCTCCTCGTCTGTGTTTGTTGTGTATGTATTGGCATTGAGTCTACTGACAAGAGTCCAACAGTCAGACTCAATGTCAACACATCTCCAGCCTCTTCTGTTGCAAAGGAGTAGTGCCTCAACCAGTGCTCTCCTTTCAGCTTGAAGAGGACTGAGCTTTCCAAAAAGGAAGCCAGCTCCTTCGACGCAGTTTCCTCCTTCGTCACGTACAATAAGCCCTCCAGCAGATTCTCCAGTGTAGCAGCAAGCAGCATCAACATTGATCTTCAACCTGCCTACAGTTGGAGCCTTCCACAACCGGTAAGACATTTTCCTATTGCTTAAAGACATTGCACCAATAGATACTCCTGCATCAATAACATTTCGCCAATGCTTAGTTTTCAATTTCATATCCACTGCCAAAATCAATCTGTTAATTCTGCATATAGCATTGAAGAAATTATCAGTAGGTTTATCATGCTTACAGTGATTCCTATTTAACCATATTGTCCATAAAATCAATTGTGGAACAATATGATTAATATGAAATTTACTGTAAGCAGACTTAAACCATATTAGAAGCATGTGTCTAATTGTCATAAAACGCCTCACTGGGACTTTAAATAGGTTCCCATAATGATTCCATATTTGCCAGGCGTAACTACAACTGATAAAGAGATGCATTGTCTCTTCACAGTTGTAGCAGAACTGGCATTTGGACACAATTGCTAAGTGTTTCTTTTTAAGCTCACTGTCAGTGGATACAAAGTTCATTATAATCTTCCAGGTTAAAAAAGAGAACTTGGCTGGTATAAAACTATGCCAGATATTTTTAAAAATAAAAGAAACATTATTTTTTGCTCTAATGTTTTCCCAAGTGGTTTTTGTACAACACTTTTTATTTTTTGAAATTCTCCACTCAATACAGTCATCCTGCTCATGGTTAAGTTTAATACCACATACTTGTTGGTATCTATCATGAGACAGAACTGACTCAAGAGATGGATCCCAACTATTTTGTTTCCAAAAAGTTTTAATTCTAGCTGGAAGATACCATGAACTTGGATCAGTGACAATAGGACCAGACTGTAACCATGAGTCTCTCCAGAAATCAGCATTGCCTTTACCAATTTTCCATTGAATATGCTGATCAGCCTTTTTTCTAATTGAACAAAGACCTTTCCAAACAATGGAATCATTTGTACCACACTTAGCATATAGAGGATGTATGTCTTTGCAGTAAGTATTAGTAATTAGATCAGACCATAGTGAGCCACCTTTTCTAAACAAGTACCAAAGTTTGTAAGCAAATGTAAGTTGGATATCAGACAAATGTTTAATATTCAATCCACCCTCCATAAATGGCCTGCATAGGTTACCCCACACTGTCCAATGTATGGCTTTTTCATTAACTTTGTTCCTCCAAAGGAACTTGTTAAAACAAAGCTCTATTTTGGTCAGAATTGTTTTGGGTATGATGCAACTTTGCATCCAGTAAAATACAATGGGATAAAGAACATGTCTAATTAGTGATAGCCTTCCACTAAAAGACAGGTTCTTTAAATCCCATTCAGCAATCTTATTATAAATTTTACTTAGAAGAGAAATGTAGTTCTTCCCTGTGTTGTTTGAAGCTATTGTTATGCCCAAGTATGTGAATGGTGCATTTTCAGTCCTAAAACCCCAAGTTGTATTGATTCTGGCAGTGTTTATATTTGAACATCTTGAGGATGTTATAACCTTTGTCTTCTCGCTATTTATCAGTTGCCCTGACTCTGCTTGATACTGGTTTAACAGGTTGCTAATGCACTTGATAGTGGAAGGAGCACTGTTAGTGAAAACAATCACATCATCTGCAAAAGCCAGGCATGGTAAGACATTTCCAGACTTAACATAGTATTGTAGTTTATTATTTTGCAAATATAAATTCTCAAGTCCCCTTAGGAGTGCCTCTTCAGCTAGAATAAATAGACAAGGAGATAGAGGATCTCCTTGTCTAAGGCCAGTTTTCTGAGGAAAATAACCATTAGCAGTCCCATTTAGGAGAACAGATAACATCACATTAGAAATGAGCCTATGTATAAGAGAAACAATACACTCAGAAAACCCAAATCCTTTTAGTACTTTAATAACAAATGTATGAGATAGCCTATCAAAGGCTTTAGACATGTCTAGTTGTAGGATAATGTTGCCTTTAGAAGGCTTCCTCTTTATGTTATGCAGCATTTCTTTTAATGTTAGAACATTATTATGTATTAGTCTATCTTTTACAAAAGCTGCTTGCCCTTTAGAAATGATTCTAGGTAGAATTAGGGATATTCTCCTATTGATTAAGACAGAAAGCAACCTATTTAATATAGTACACATGCTCAGAGGTCTGTAGTTATTCCAAGTTATTGGGTTTGCCATTTTAGGGATTAGGACAATCCCTGTGGCAAACACACCTTTAGGAATAGCTTTACCAGATAGAAAAGCATTTAAAGCTCTACATAAGTCAGTACTTATAATATCCCAGCAGTGTTTAAGAAAGAAGACATTAAACCCATCAGTGCCAGGGGCACTATCTTTCTTCATGCTCCATATGACTGCTTTAACCTCCTCAGTATTTGTAGGCTTAGAAATTTCTGTATTGTCACTATCCAAAACAAGTTTAGGAATGTTATCCAGTATAGACTCACTAACATTTTCAATATTCAAAACATCAGGTTCAATTGAAAGGATCTTTTTAAAGTGCTCAACAGCTGAGACAGCTATATCACTTTGATCAGTAAGCCAGATCTCATTGTCCTTTATTCCTGTAATAATGCTTTTCTTTCTTTTCTTAGCAACAAAGCTGTGATACAATTTTGTGTTTCCATCACTTTCACTAAGCCATGTGTTGAAACACTTTTGTTTCCAAAAGCATTCTTCATTCTTTAATGCAAGAATGAGAATACTATTGGCTTTGGACAGATTAGATTTAGACACATTATCATTAGCCTGTTGGTGTAACATCTCACAGTTTTCTACATCCAAAATAGCTTCTTTTACTTTATTAAATATGTTTCCAAAAACTGTAATGTTCCACTGTTTTAAATATTTTTTCAATCTTTTGAGTTTGTACCAAAAAACCATGTTGTCTTCTCCATTACATTGTTTTGACCAATCCTGACTTACACAACTCATAAAGTCTGGGTGGTTAACCCATGCATTGAGAAACTTAAAAGATCCTTTCTTTGCATTAGAAGTAATTTGATTGTTAATAGAAATTAAAAGAGGAACATGGTCAGAACAAGTTCTGACCATGTGACAAACCTGAATGCTTAAGTTACTAAGCATTTGCTGGTTTGTGAGCACCCAATCCAGCCTTTTCCAGGCTTTATTATTGCTCCAAGTATAACGGGTTTCTGTGTGTGCAGGTACATCCAAGTTGCAGCTTCTTATAAAGCAATCAAAATCCTCAGCACTAGACACATCATATGATGCACAGTTTAATTGATCATCAGGGCATCTTGTGGAGTTGAAGTCCCCTGCTAATATCCAAGGTATGTCACATGTAATATTGCTAATCTGTCTCCACAAAGTTTTCCTCAAAATTCTGTTATTTTTTGCATAAACTGAAGTAAAGCAGCATTTAAATGAAATGTAACTTAGCTCAGCATGCAGATATTGATCTTGATCATCAATAATTGAAACCTCAACATCATTTGACCAAAAGATCCATATTTTATTAGTTGCATTAGATGCCCAATGCTCAAAACCAATTCGTTTTGCTACCAATTCAATCTTATCCAACCTAGCCATTGGTTCTTGTATAGTAACTAGTTTGACCTTCTCACTGTTAATGATAAACTTTAGCCTAGCCAATGTAGGGTTGTTGTGAACTCCTCTTGCATTCCAGCTAACGAACTTAATCATTATCAGATGCATATTTTTTTGTAACCAATTCTCTCTTGCCAAGAGAGTTAATAGACAGTCTTCTAGAATTTCTGCTTGCAGACTTAATCTTACTTGTAATAATGGTTTCAAAGCCTCTTTCAGGATCAATAGAACTAGCTTTTGGGGAGGGATTTAAGCTACCAGTACTGCATCTTCTAGGAGAAAGCACTATGTTTCTGTCCATGAGGCTCTCCTCTTCCTCAAGGTTTTGAAGTGCGCTTATGATGTCAGGGTCAGTACTCGAATCTGTTCTCTCTTTTGTAGGACTCCCAACACTAGTTGATGGACAAGACATAGAATGTCTGTCTTTTTTTGTAATGATTGACTTGAGTTTCCTCCTATAGACATGAGTGAAAGGTTTAACCTTTGTAGGCAAAGTTTCAGTTTGTTGTTGATTGTCTGTCTTGTATATATCTTGTAAACTCTGTGTAGTTCCTTGTTGAACATTCTTTTGATCAATAACAAGAACAGCTTCTTTATGTTTCTTGGCCTCTATGCCTTTGTGCTTTTTGCATTCATTTAGGTTATGTCCAATATGACAACAACCCATACAGTAATCTGGAATATTTTTGTAGCTTACCCTTATAGTATACACATGTCCATCCCCAAAATCCACACTCAACAATCTTTTTAGTGACTTAGAGAGATCAACTTCTATCAAAGCAAAACATGCATTCCATTTAGCCCTGTTTCTTTCTGGAATAACCACGTGATGCACCTTTCCAATGGTTGATGCTAGTTCTTGTACAACTGAAGCATCATACATGAACTCAGGGAGCATTTCAAGCCTTACCCAAATAAGAGCCTCTGGACATTCAAAACTCCTACTGCTTTCTGGACACCATTTGATGATTCTCATCATTTTGCCGTCTACTTTCCAGAATCTGCTAACCCACAATCGCCCAGCGTCCTCCAGTATTGCAAACTCAACCAAGATTTGCCTAGAATCGATAGTAACATAGGAATACTCGCCTTTGAACTTTAAAGATTCAAGAAACAGTTGAAATGCCTGTCTCTTTGGTATCCCATCATTGAATTTGGCTATCAATGTAGTCCTTGAATTAAAACAGAGATCTGCCTTAACCTTAGTGTCAAACTTAATCTTGATATTGTCCTCCCCTTTAATTATGCCCACTGGTTTGAAAGTTGAAGACTGAACCTTCTTTCTTACCACATCCGAGTAAGACTTTGCTGTAGCCTCATCTTTCGACTTTGAACACTGAATCGAATCACTTTTTAATGGTGGAAAATCAGCGATATTCATCCTTCCCAAGGACCACCCCGATGTACTTCAACAGGCAGTGACGCTAGTCGAAGCACAAGATGCCCAAGCACACCAGTGCCCCCACTTCTACCAAGTTCGTATCTGTAATTGAATGAAGTTCCGCAATAGTAAGTTTCTTAGAGCTTAAGAAAATTTTTAGGTTCTTGGAGTTTCTTGGGAGAGAAGCTTCAGAACTAACCACATCAAAAGACTTACTTCCAAACTTAACACATATTATAATGCTAGATTAAATAATAAAAACAATTGTTAAATTTTTATTAAAATAAATTAATAACCTTAATAATTTAAATATTATTTATTAAGTTTAGTGAGAGAATATAATTATTAGATATATTGAAAATAATATTTAATATATTATTAAAAATAATATTTAGTGGAAGAATCTGATTAGTAACTATTGGGATTAGGAAATTTATATGTTATGGAAACAATTCTTTTAATAATTAATAATTTGTTTGTTTTATATATCATTATTTTATTTTTTATATATTTTATATTTACTAAAAATCGAGTTTATATATATATATATATATATATATTATTTAAGTCATATAGTCTCAATATTGCTTCTACTTCGAATTTAGAAATGACCAAGACATTCCAATTTAATATATTCTTAAAGTCTCTTCACAGATAATGTCCATATATTTGAGATAATGTCCATATATTTATTCATCGTAAAAAGTGAACCAAAGAGGTTCCACAATTAGGAATGATAATAGGATAGGATGCGTATATCCACAATTAGCTTTGGTTCCACAATTAGGAATTATAATAGGATAGGATGGGTATATGTTATACCCGTAACCCACCCATTTTTATGAGTTCGGGTACTCGCCAGGTAAGAGAATATTTTTCCTACGTCCAAACCCTCAAATATCTATAACATATGTTAGAGTTGATGAAAGTAATTATATCACTAAGTCTGAAATTTGCTAGTGGTTGTGCTTCGACTCATTTTGAAGAAGTAATCCATGGATACCAGGAGATACTTAATTCCTTATATTATAAGCAAGATTGGGCCGACGATATTGAGCCCCCATCTATCGAGACGTACTACTTTAGATGTGGAATCTAATAATATTGCTAATATAATATCCGAATTAGAGAAGAAATTCTCTTACTAAGACGTACTACTTTAGATGTGGAATCTAATAATATTGCTAATATAATATTCGAATTAGAGAAGAAATTCTCTTACTAACACTGGTCTAATTTCTTACTTTGACATCCGATCAAGCACAACCTCTTTCTAACCTCTATCTAAAAGTCTCACACTAATAAGTAAGAAACTATGTACAAAAATAGGTTGTTAGTTAAGATTTTTTAACCTTCGTACTATATATTGCATGATAAAGGTTTATTGAAAATGCTTTCCCAACGCTTAAGGTTCCAGCTAAGGTCGAAAACGCCATTGCTGATCTATGGGAGATCCATGAGAACGCTCGCAAGCACATGGAGGAAATAACACAGAAGTACAATGTTGCCGCAGATAAGAAGCGCCGCCTGGTGGAGTTTGCAGTGGGGGATTTTGTATGGGTTATTTTGACCAATGATCGCTATCTTGCGCATGAGTACAACAAGTTGGCTGCAAGAAAGGTGGGTTCGTTTTAAATTATTGAAAAGATTAATCCCAATGCATACAGGTTGAAGCTACTCAGCCACATGAAGACCCATAATATTTTTAACGTGAAGCACCTGGTGCCATTTACCAATGCTGCTGAGGATGATGAAGCTGAGAATTAATAGGCAAATTCTTCTGAAGAACGAGAGGATGATGTAGTTGCACGAGCACATGGCTATATGACCCTTTTGGACAAATGGACACGAGCTTTATTTGGGGCCCAAGTATCAGAATTAGGCGTCGCGATCACTCGAAGAGAACGCGTCGAGAAGCCCAACGATTTTTGAAAGCATCATAGCGAGATGAAGTCCATGCCCTAAATTCCATCGTTTAAACCCTCGTTTTGCTGTTTTAGTGAATTTTCTACATTTTCCTATTTTTGTTGGATTTTATTAAAATACTTAACCAGCTCCAATCACTTTGAAATTGGGTTGGGCTTTATTTTATTGCATAAGGAAAAAGTTGTAATTTTGGGATAGGGTTTTGAGAACTTTTATAAAAGGTGCTCAAACCATAGTTTTGCCTCAAACGTATTTGAATAAAATTTGATTTTTGTCAAAGTCTCTTTTACTCTGACCTAGGGTTAGAGATATTTATCTTTCTGTTTTTCGTCCTTCTTTCTCTGTATTTTCCGCCGCCTGTTCCATCTCGTAGTTTGGCGCTACCACCATGCCTTTCGTTTGGAAAAAATATCTGAAGTCGTTTCTCACTTTTGCAAACCTGACCTCTCGTAGTTTGGCGCTACCACCATGCCTTTCGTTTGGAAAAATATCTGAAGTCGTTTCTCACTTTTGTAAACCTGACCTGTGAGAAATATTTTGATAATAAAACTTGCATCAATTGGTCGTAAGTTGTGATCCCTCCAAACATATGGTAAAATAACCAAGTTATTAATTTCTGCTCCAAAGAGAAAATAAAGATATGGAGTTGAATAACGTATGAGAAAATCCTATTAAATTTTAATGTGTTGTAAATTTCCAAAACATTAACGGATACAAGTGCTTTAAATTTTTGAAGCCTATTGCGAATTTTTTTTGTTGGATCATGATGATCAATCCATGTACGTAATACATAATAATGTTAGTACATTGTATTTAAATTATATATAATTGAAACCTTTTTATTTGGATCAATAATGCGGATACTTAATTTTTTTTGGATTAAATAATTTTATTTTATTTTTTGTATTAAAATATAAGTTACAGGATATGATAAAATTTTATTCTAATTTATTTATGAAGGGATTACGGATTTTATTTTAAATTTTTTAGCTTGAATATTAAATCTAAACTTAAAGGTTTAATATTAATTGTATGTTTCATGATATCTTGCCTTTAGAGAAAGGGAAAACAAGAAACGTTCCAAGAAATTAAAGAACAAAGTCTTCAAATATGAGCATAGATATATCTTCTTCAAAGAACTGGTTGCTTGCCAATTGCAATTGCATAATGGTAGAAAAGACTCCAAAAGAAACAACAAATCTGAGACAAACACATCTTAGTATCTTCCTACAAGCATTCTTAGCCACCAAAAATCAAGAAAACGAAGAATCTGTACATGAAGAAAGAAACAAAGTTATAGTTGAGGATAAATTCCTAATACTAACCATAACAAAAGATAAAAAACATGCTCAAGCAATGAAGAAAAGTCATGATTCATATCAAACCTCAACAAATAATAAGGCTTATGCATATGTAATTAGACATCCAAATAAAAAATCAATTCATGTACCCTCTAATAAAAAAATATATCACGTAGATGTTCAATATAACTCACAAGTTAAAGACAATTTACTAGCATCTTCTTCTTCGACACTAATTGAAAAATTCTTACAAGGTATGCCAAAACTTAATATCATACAAAAAAATAGATTCTTTAACATTTCCAGGTGAGGTGAATGTATCAATCTTAGATGTAAGACACATTAAGATTGAAATGAATCTAGATGAGGATTTATGCAAGCCTTGGAAGAAAAATGTGTCGTCCATTGATGAATTCTTCATGAGATTACTAAAATGGACATCATATTTTAACCCCAAGTTTGAATGATCAATTACACATGTTTGGATCAAACTATCAAATATTCCAGAGTACTTGTACAATTAAAGTATAGTTACCCCAATAACATCTTTATTAGGAAATACACTAAAATCCGGGATTCCTCATAGAGAGAAAACAAAACGTAAATGTTGTTCTGCGTGGATTAAATTAGATATGAAAAAAAAGACAACATAGAATATGGATGGGTTTTGGGGATAATGATGGTTGCTGGTTGCATGTTCAATATAAAGACATACCCGCATACTGTGAGTTTTGTCACCATATAAGACACAAAGCTCAAGAATGCAATAAACTGCAAAATAAAGAGAACAGAATCTAAGAAACCCAACAGAGTTTGTCTACTAACACTAAGTCTCCTATGAAAAATAAGAAATGGATTCAAAAAATTAAATCAATAGTGATCAATGAAAAGAACATTAGCATTGGAAACTCTCAAGAATGCTAGAGGTAGATGCTCATCTTATAAGCAAAGCAAATTATGTTCCACATATAAAATATCAGGTTAACAACATTAGTCAAGTATATTTGGCAACGAACATCAATGAGAACAGCAACCTCAATGATAAAAATAAAGGAATATACTTTGAGATTCAGAATAGTGAGGAATTTCAGGAAGCATAAATCATTAAAGTTATTCAACACCTCGAAAAAACAATCAATATATCAAATTATCGAGTTTATAAAAAAATAGAATCTGGTCCTCAATCCCCTAATCAGAAACATATAGTTAGTTTAACGGCATTTTCAACCTTTAGAAAAGCTAAAACTTGACAATAATTTAAGGAAATATTACACACGAAGTTAAAGGAAGAAAAATGCAAAAGAAATAAATGAACGTTGGTGGTCAAAACTCTTTAAACCAAAGGGTTCAATTCTTCTCTTAAAATAATACAGATGACCATCAAGATCCTTAACTGGAACATTCGAGGAATTTGAAATAAAACCTCGAAGAAAAAGATGAAATCAATCAAGAAGAAAGAAAAAATTGACTTAATTGCCTTATAAGACCCTTTGATTAAAGAGGAATATTAGAGACAATAGCTAGATATATTGGTTTTACTAGTTGCACCTCTAACATTAACAACAAGATCTGGCTCATGTGGAATGAAAACTTTAAGATTGATTTTATTAATAACCATCAACAATTCTTACATAATTCAATAAGACATTCTTAATTAGATAAATATTTTTAAGCTACAATAGTGTATGCTAAATGTACTAGAAACTTGAGACTTGATCTTTGGAATAAACATAGCCATAACAAATAAATCGATGAAGTAGGTTATTCTTTGTGACTTCAATGTTATCATCTTGCATTATGAGCAATTGGGCCTGTTCTTCTATCTGGTTCAAAAAGCATTGGAGAATTTAATGATACTAGTACGAACTTTACGCTTGCCGATGCAGGGTATTTAGGCACCTAATACACTTGTTCTAACAACAACAAGTAGAAGATATTGGATAAAGTGCTCTACAACTCTGCTTGGTCATATTTATTTGTTGACACTAAAGTACACCATATAGCTAGCATATGGTCTGACCACACCCCTTTGTGCATAATTATCTCTCAGCTTATTAACAAACCTAAGGCTCATTTTTAGTTCCAAAACATGTGGATACACCATCATAAAGTTTTGGACATTGTTAAATAAAGATGAGAAAATGAAGGCTCTCCATTGTATGTTTTCTGGCACAAACTAAAAGATCTAGAAAAAATAAAACTTTGGATTTTTTTATACTGTTAAAAATGTAGAAGAAACTATAAAAACTTGTGAAATCAAATACCAATCTTCCCTAAGTATTGAGGATAAAATTGAATTATCAAAAACTAAATCAAATTATCTCCAATTGGTTGTTAAGGAATATGTATACTTGCATCATAAAAGCTATACTAACTGACTTAATGATGGACACAAGAGCACTGCCACTTACTAAAACTATATGTAAATGAGAAGAATAAATAAAAAAGATTCAAAGTATTTTAGAGGATCACTAAACACGATCAACTTAGACATTCTTCTCAGATATATTTTAAATAAATACTCAATGGGCTTCCAAACCAAAATGAGGCTAATATGTTAAGATATATCATTCATAATTTGATTACTATTGAGGACAACTAATTGCTAACAAGTATTCCCTCAGAAAAATAGATTCATAAGGTGAAAAAATCCAAAATCCTAACACTGCATTTGGGTAGATGGATTTAATAGTAAATTCTACCAAACATGTTGGAGTATTATCAAGAGTGACCTCTGTGTAGCTATAAATACCTTATTCATAGGTTAAGGTATTCCCAAAGGAATTATGAAAACTCTTATTTGTCGCATCCCTATGAATAATGATCTTATAGCTTAGAAATACTATAGGCCTATCAGTCTTTGCACTATATTTTATAAACTTTGCTTCTAAAATTCTGAATAATAGACTTGCTAAGTTGCTTCCTAAAATGATCTTAGAGGTCAAAGTGTTTTTTTTCATGGGCGTGACATTCAAAAAATATCTTATTGGCTAAAGAGATTTCTCATGATATCAATAAGAAGGTACATAGAGGATATATCATGATTTAAGTGGACATGACCACATATTTTGATAGACTTTCTCACAACTTTATACTCAAAATATTGAATTTATTTTGATTTAATTATGAATTCATCAACATTATTCCCAGTTTGATTAAGTTAGTGTACATCTTCGTGCTTATTGATATGGAGGCTAATTGTTATTTTAAGCTCAAAAGATGAATTAGACACGAGGCTCCTTTATCCCCTAGTATTTTCACCATTGCCAATGAGTATTTTATAAAAGGTTTGGCTAAATATTTAAATCCAACAAAGACGTGATATATAAAATAAGAAGAAAATGTGTTATTTCCTGTTTTGTATTTGTTAAGAACTTGATTATATACACAAATGGTCTTTCTTAAAACTATTGGCAAGATTTGAAACTTGACTATCATGTTTTTAAATAATTGGACGCAGGTAAGCACTTAACAACTCTTGAAGGAAAGTACAAAGGAACTAAGTAAATCATCAAAAGTTGATCCGAAGGAAGAGAAAATCAAATAAACGCACTACCTGGAAGCAATACTCAAAATTGCATAGTTGATCATCTTATTTTCTAGTAATTATTAATTATTTTGGAAGTCCCTTAATTCATTAGATTCCAAAATGAAATTAATGAGAATATGAAATCGTCCCACTCTTGAAAATACGAAGTCGAATAGATATTATTAGCTCGAAGATAATAGTGATCGGTAGCATAAATTTTTGTATATTAGTTCATACTTGTATGTGTAGCAGAAATGACTTCTCCAAACTACTGAACCACCGATGCAGCTCTGCTACGGTCCAAACAAAATTGATGGAATCTATCAAGATGATCTCAAGGCTGAATTGAAGATGGATTCTGAAAGAAAAAAATTTCTTTTTTAAAAGATAGAAAAGAGAAAATTCATTCCATCGATGAAACAAAATTAAAATGCGGATTTTAATTTTGACGGTTCTAGTGTATTTACGGTGTTAGTGTTAGTTGTAATAAAAGTCATGTCCAGCCCAATTAAAAACTATTCGAATTTACCCTTTATTCATCAAATAGAAGGTTTTTTTATTAAAATATATATACTACATTTAAACTTAATGAGAGAGTTGTATTTTTGTTATCAGAGATAGGGATGTCAATTTTTTCCAAACCACGGGTACACTACCCGAGCCGATCCGATGGGATGGGTTATGGGTTTAAAAAATTTTCAGCGGATGGGTCGTAGGTTTGAAAATTTACTACCCGCCGGGTTTGGGATGGGTTATGGGTTTAAGAAATTTCTCACGGATACTCAACCCGAACCCGACACATTGGGTAATACCCGACGGGTACCCGCTAAATTAATATTATATAAAATAATAAATTATATAATATTATTTTAACAAACTTTAAAATAAAATTACTGATATTAGTATTTCTATTATGTAATGCCAAAAATAATTTATTATTTGTTAATATATGTAATATATTTTGAAAAATATTATTCTACATTTAAACATTTAATTTATTTTTTTAATTTATTTTTTTTCAAATATTTTATTTTTTTATCTCTGTAAAACTGAGAATAATCAGTATATTTTGAAAAATATCATCCTAAATTTGTTAATTAAAAAAAATATCATTCTACATTTCACGAGTACTTAAATAAATTAAATTAATCTGTATAGTTATTTTAATTTAAGTAGGTGAAATCATCCTTACGATAGTTTCACCACACTTAAGAAAATTAAAATAATGAGCATATACTGAAAATTGATGCATGTGAATATTTAATTTAAGTAGGTAGAATCAGCCCTCCAAAGGTTTCCATTGGTACTTATGAAATTTTAATTAATCATTGCATTTATTTTAATTAAGTTGGTAAAATCAACCCTCTGGAGGGTTTCACTGGTACTTAGGAAAATTAAAATAATAATCAAATAATGAAAATTGATCATTGTGATTATTTAATTTAAGTAGGTGAAATTAACCCTGTGGAGGGCTTGACTGGTACTTAGGAACTTAAATTAGTCTTTGCAATTATTTTAATTTAAGTAGCTAAAATCAACCCTTTAGAGGTTTCACCGGTACTTAGGAAAATTAAAATAATGATCAATGATAATTTTCTCAAACTCATATATACATGTTAGTATGGTTCTCCCTTCGATATCTTATTGTCATAGTATATTAAGTTTTATGTGTATATGCCATGTCCTAGCATGATACGTTGTTACATGTCAAAACTAATAAGGTGTTGTGTGTTATATTCATATTATCGGTTACAATCCGATGGGCAACGAACCCTCAATGTTGAATGTCTCAGATTTTTAACAATGGAAAAAAGATATGGAGTAGTACTTAAACTATCATGACTATGAACTAGAATCAATGAACCTAAACCAAGTAATATTACTTAGGAAAGTTCACATGAGAAAACCAAAGAGTTATGAAAACTGGGAACAGTCTAATTGGTTGTTCTTGATCGTTATGCTTCAAAGAATGCCAGATGCATTTTGTGAGTTTGTCCCAAAAGATGTTACCAATGATTCAGCCTTTCTGACAAAAGTTGAGAAAAAACTTGACAATAATGAAAAGGTAGAAGTACAACGTCTCATTAACGAGATATCTACCAAGAAATATAGTGGAAAATGTGCAACCCGAGAGCATATTCTAGGCATGTAAATGATTGCATAAAAGTTAAAAGCACTCAATGTAGACTTACCTGAAGAATGTGTGGTTTTATTCTCTCCCTGAAGAAAGTTTAAGCATTTCCAGTCCACATACAATTGCATGAGGAAAAAAAATAGACAATCAATGAATTAATTTCACATGCTGTACAAGAGTAGGAAAAGCTTAAAAGGGAGGTGTCTAAAGTGAACATGGTGGTAGTGTCCAAATCAAAATTTTGATGGTAAATGACCGGGCCTTGGTCTGGTCAAAAATAAAAAAACTTTTCAAATTGTCGGTTGATCGATTTTGTTTCTGCAAAGAGAAGAGATATATCAAGAAGGACTCTGAGAAATACCTAGTTTACTTGCAAATTAAATGTAATCTCACGATTTTGGTTATTTCGGAAGTTAATCTTATTTCTGTGGAAATGACGACTTGGTGGCTTGATTTAGTTGCAACAACTCATGCATGTATTACTTTATAGAGTACACTAAAGAGTCAGAGGCTCATTAAGGATGGAAGTGTAAAGTGTTGGAAATTTGTGATTTCATTTTAAAGCTTACCACAAAACATTTACTATTTTGGAGAATGTTATGTATGTTCGTACGTATTGGATGAACTTGATTTCTTTAATGGGTTTTAAACATGTATGGTTATTCTTGTCTTTTGGGAAACAATGGTTCAACTCTCTATCATAATGATATGATTGTTGGTTATAATAACTTGATAATAGAAGTTAAGTTGTATTTATTAATTAATGTTGATAATCATAAACTTTCCATTAATGCACAACTTGTAATGAATATAATTAATAAAACTAAAAAATCCTTTAAATTGTGGCATATGAATTTAGGTCATATATCAAAATTTCGATGGACAAGCTTGTCGCTGAAGGTTTATTAAGTCTCATTGATTACTCCAATTTTTGTACATGTATCGAGTGTATCAAGGGGAACATACCAAAACTAAAAGGGTAGGAACAAATAGAGAGACTAAAGTCTTAGAATTGATTGATATTGATATTGGTTGACCATTTTCAAAGGAATCATGGGACATACGATGGTACTTCATATAATTTATATATGACTTCTTTTGTTTAAGATAAATCTACCTCATTATTGAAAAGTCTGAAGCCATGGACAAGTTCAAAGATTTTATAACCAAAGTTACCAAAACAACTCGGTAAAAACATTAAGAGTGTTAGATCTGGCCTTGGTGTTAAATACTATGATTGATGCGAAAAATCGTGTGAATAATATCAAATGACATTTGTAAAATACCTTGAGGAGTGTAGCATAGTCCCTTAGTATACAATGTTGGATTCGCTCCGCATGAATGGTTTATCTCAGAGACAACGTACACTATAGAATATGGTTAGAAGTATGATAAGTAACTCATCTCATTATCTCTCTGAGGGGAACCCATTAAATGTGTCGCTTATATACTCAATAGAGTATCCACTAATAAAATTATTATAAACCATATGAGCTTTGGAATGGGCTCAAGCCCAATCTAAATCATTTGCATATATGAGGTTGTCTAGCTTAGGCAACGACTACATACCTCAAGAAAAGAAACTGGACATAAAAAACAATTAGGTGCTTCTTCATTGGTTATTCTGAATACTCTAAGGGTTTTAAGTTTTATGATCCTCTCAGTGGTAGTATATTTGAAACGAGAATAATAATTTTTTAAAAGGATGTTGAGTTATAGAGGAAGCATAAAAAACATATGTTCATTTTGAGGAAGAATATGTTAAGATTCATGAAGGTTTTAAGGGAGATACTCAAGTATATGAATATTGGAATTTAGTTCCAATCATTTTGGTCCTGTTAAAACAAGGTTATACTCATACTAAAGTTGATGTTCCAATTGATGATATTATCCAAACTATGGATATGGTCCAATTAGAACAAGAGGAATCCCGAGGTAAACTTCCATAAAATACTAAATTGACATTGTTCATGTAGATTAAATTCTACCACATCAAGAAGTGCAAAAAGAAGTAATAAAGCCCTTAAGAAGATCCATGAGAGAAACAAAGAATGTTATAATTTCAAATTTTGTAGTATATCTTCAAGAACATGATGAGTCATGTACTGGAACTGTAAATGATCCCTCATCCTACAAACATGTCACAAAAATCTTTGACTCTCAAAAGTGGATGGACACTATGAATGAAGAGTATAATTTGATGGAAGATAATGTGGTATGAAAATTATCTCATTACCTAAAGAGAGCTAAGTAATTGGTTGTAAGTGCGTTTACAAAACTAAATTCAATTCCGTGGGTAATGCAGAAAGACAAAGCATGCCTTGTAGAAAAATATTATACTCAATGTGAAGGGATTGACTTTAAAGAAACCTTATCTTTAATATCAACGAAGGATTCCTTTAGAAAAATCATGGCATTAATTGCACACTTTTATATTTAGCTTTATCAAATGGATGTGGAGACCGCTTTTCTTAATGGTAATATTGAAGCAACGATCTATATGGTGCAACTAGAACACTTTATAGTAGGTAACTCAAAGAATCTGGTATGCATGCTTCTAGTCGGTGGTACCACAAATTCCTTGAGGTGATATTATTTTTTGACTTTAAGATCAACTCGGTTGAGGATTATGTGTATACAAAGTTCAGTGGGAATAATTTTATATTTCTAATATTATATGTCGTTGACATAGTGAAAGTCTCGCCTTCCATGAGATATTTTTTATTTTATTTTTATATAATTTTTTGTCTCAAATTTCGAGAGACAGATCGGTATGAGGGTGTCGAACTATCTTACCTTGAGGATGAAGAAACAGAAAACCAAGAAAAAACATCCTCCTTTCTTCCCCATCCTCACAGATAATACCGACAATCTCTTGGATGTCTTGGTCTCAACGATCCATATCGACTGAACAATTATCGAGATATATATGATATGGACTTTAAATAATTCACCTAATAAAGAAAAGTGTGATGATACATTGTTCATTAGTTTCAGATCGGTGTTCGTCAATCTATTTTGACCTCAACGATGATAACCTCGGTTATATATAACATTAGATGGATCAGTTTATTATGCTATTGATGAGTGCTCTTATAATATTACATATGGTGTTGTGGGGTTAGCTCACCAAAAGTTAGGTATGATTTCATATTTGTTTTAATTAAAAATTTAGTTAATTTATTTCAAAGTAAATTTATTTTTATATAAAAATACAAATCTTCAAAAGAGATAATTCATTATTTATATATAGAATAATTAAATAAAATACTATCTACACATAAAAAATGATAAATTCTGTATGACAAATTAAAAAAAAATCCATAATTTATAATATTTTTATATAGAAATATTGTTTTCTTTATAACCGACTTATATTCCATATATAATTTGTTATTGTGAGCGTATTTACTCTTGATTTTCTATCCATGGAAGTTTCCATTTGCTCGCTTTCTTTAGTTTCATTTCTAACACATATTTCATGGTAAATATTTAGGGTCAAGCTATATATTAAAAATTACCCAATTTTGAGTTTATCCATCTTTGGTATATGTATACCCAATTTTAGATGAAAAAACTTTTTTGGGGTATCCAAGTTTTTTTTACTAAATTTCTCCACTTCATTTTCTCTCTAAGACTTCATTTTCTCTCTTCATTCTCTCTAACATATCTCTCTCTAAATTTTCGGGCTAAGTAAATATTTTTTAAATTTAATTTCTTGTTTAATTATAGATTTTTGATTGTTTAGACTTTAATTTTGTGACTTTGTTAGGGTTTTAGTAAAAAATATAGATTAGAATTAGAATTAATTTCAAAATTAAATTTCAGTTTAAATAAGGTAAAAAAATAAATTTATTTTTGGCCATTTTCCCCCACGGAAAAGGGCCGTCACCACCCCATCGGTGCATAAGTCCAGTACCCATGGTGGATGTATTTTTTTTTTATAAAACAATTCTTAATATTTTTTGTTTAAAATCAAGTCCTTAATTTTTTTTAAAACAAACGTCCAAAAATTATTAATTTTTCTCAATTTTTTTTTGTTATATTAGTGTCTATGTATTTAATGGTTATAATAACTTTAATTTTAGGTGTTAATTGTTTATATAATTTTTATGACTAACCATAATTGTTTATTTTAGTTTACTCCGCATTCCAAGACAGTTTTTTTTTAAATATTTATGTATATAATTTTAAGGGCTTGATTTAAAAAAAAATAGGCTTGCGGATTTATGGCTATTAACTTATAACGGATAAGGCTATTAACTTATAATCAATTTTTTTTTTATATTTTAGGTGTTTATTTTTTTGGGACGTTAGTTTTAAAAAAATAAAATTTTGCGTACCGATGGTGCATTGGGCCTGCACCATCGGTACGAAAGACCCGCACCGGTGGGGTGTATAAGCCGGAAAAAATTGACTTTTGTTTTATCTTATTTAGACTTATCTAATTTTGATTCATGAGGTTGGAAAAAAATAAAAATAAATCATTTTTTTACCTTAATTCGGGTTGATTCATGTTGGATTTTGTGTTTATATTAGAAAAAATTTAAATTTTTCAAAGAGAGTTTGAATGTTCTTGAGGCAACTTTGAATGTTCGAGAACACTTTGAAGAACTTCACAAAATTATAGTAATATGGAGTTTGATCTACTAAATCAAAGTGTTTTTTGGATAAAGATAGTAAAATATGTAATTTTGTGATTTGGGTATATTTAGGATATATTTAGTGTTTTTTTACTTAATGTGAGTTCCGTAATTAAATGGATGTTTAAGGGTATTTTTGTCATAAAAAGGTCAACAAAAATAATCTATGTTTTTTTAGTAAACTTAAACTACATTTGGGTATATATAGCCATACCCAAATCTTTATTTACAAATATTTTTAATAAGAACTTTCCAAGTTGATACTAAAGGCTACAAAAGACACAGATATCTACATTTTATTATTGGGTTTGGCTAAATTAGGGCCCTTTTCGATAAGGAGCCCCAATTTTAACCATTCTCACACAAATTTTAAGTAGCCCCATTATTTTACCCAAAATACCCTCTCAATTTTCACTAAGCTATAACTCTAAAAACTAACTATCCCCCAAAACCAAAACAGAACAGTCCCATCTTTCTTATTTTCTTCTTCTTCAAACCTCTAAAACACCAAACTCAAATTAGCTCCAACTTCAACTCCTTTTCTTGTTCCACAACAACTCTACTAGATTCACACTCAGTCAAGAACAATAATGAGAAAATGAAGAGTTAACATCTCTAAATCTTGTTTTTGTTGATTTTTTTATTATAGATTTGTGCTAGTTTATAGTGAAATACATGTTTATATTGGTGTTTATAGTAGTATAATGATGTTAGGAATGTTTTGTTGTGGCTCATTCGGTGTTTTAAAGGTAGATTTAGGAATCGGTTCAAGGTCCTTCAATGATGGAAATTTTTTTGGTTCGTGGTTACCCCGCCGGGTGAAAAGTAGTCCTATTGGCGGGGAATATTTTTTTTCCAGGTTTCGTTTTTACCCCTCCTGGTGAAAAGTAGTCCCACCGGCGGGGAATGCATTTTTTTTAAGTTTCTTGAAAAATAGTCTCACCTTTTGAATTCATCCTTCAATAATTTGGTTTTTACAAAAACAAATTGTTGGTTTTCGGAGGTTTTGAGTTTTCTTGTGATTTTTGGAATTTTTTGCGTTATTGTTAGTTTTTGATTTTGTTGAGTATAAGAGGGTTGTAGGAGAAGTAATTTTGTATTTTTTTTTGGAGTTTTTTATTTTTTTGAGTATAAGAGGGTTGTAGGAGAAGTAATTTTGTGTTAACTATACCCACAACTCACTAAAATACAAAATTAAAGATTCTTGGTCAAAGGGCAAACCCGTCTTTGACTATTTATTAAAAAAATTTTCTACGATTTGGGAATGGTTAACAAAATTTGGGCCCTAATTTAGCCAAACCCTTTATTATTAACTTTTTTTTCTTATAAAATCAAAATGCTATCATTCTTTTCCGAAATGGAAACATTTTCAATCATCACAAATTCTAATATTTTTTCGCTATAAATTATTTTAGATTTTGGTAGAGAAGCATTATAATATAATGGATCCCTCATTTTGAGTAGAACAAAAGATTATGTTTAATATATTTTTAAACCAATTATTAAAAGTTATTTTCAAAATCCAAAATTAATATAAAAAAAAATAATGCATTTTTTTCGTGATTGATTTTTGTATCACATACTGATATTTTTGTCAATCGAAACTTTTTTACGGTTCTTAAAATATTTATTTTGTGACATCGTATGATGAAAGATTCTAAATTCTCGGATGCCTGTATTTTATAATATTTTTTTTAGATCTGTTATCATGAGACACCATAAAATAGATATTGGGATGAACAATACAAACCATGAAAAACATCAATCCATGAACAACAAAATTGCATTAGACAAATATGTTATTCAATCTTAGTTATCTTGGTGTAAATTTTAGGTTTTGAAACCTTTCTTTTCAGATTTGTCCCAGTGAGTAGAAAAAATAATTATGAGATATTCATATTGATTTAAAATTAATAACACTTGACATGATTTCTCTAGGTAATAAAATCAAATCTTGTGTGTTTTTAATGTTTGAGTTCATGTGTCTGTTCAAATTTGTTTCATGGTATCAGAGCAAGGTTTCTGCATATCAAGTGTTTGATTTTATTACCTAGAGAAATCCTGTCAAGTGTTATTACTTTTAAATCAATATGAATGAAAGTAATTCAACTTCTCTTATGTCTACAGAGAAGCTTGTTGGAACCAATTACCAATATTGGCGGTTGTGTATGGAGGCTTTCGTTTAAGGACAAGATTTATGGGATCTTGTTTCTGGTACCGAGATACTTCCTAGTGATACTCCGGAAAATACTAAGTTAAAGAAGAAATGGAAAGTAAGGTGCGGAAAGGCTTTATTCGAGTTGAGAACTTCGATCGGTAAGGAATTTATTGATCATGTTCGTACATTGGATTCTCGAAAGGATATCTAGCATTCTCTCTACTGTTTATTTACCCATAAAAATACTATGTGGCTTCAATACCTTGAGAATATGCTTGCTTCTTTAACCCAAGGTAATATGTTAATCTCTGATTAATTTCTTACGGTTAAGAATGTAAGTTCAGAAATTTCAGGTTTGGACAGTGATGAACCTATCAGTGATGCAAGGCTAAGACGTTATTCGATTCGTGGATTACGATCTGACTTCATGTCGTTTATATCATCAATATAAGGTTGTGTTAACCAACCATCAATTGTTGAGTTAGAGAACCTACTCTATAACCAAGAAACATTGGTTAAACAAATGTTTGGTAAGCATTCAGTTGATGTTGAATATACACTGTTTACTAAAGACGGGTCAAGATGGAAAAACACACAAAGTTACTTTCAAAATGATGGTAAGCAGATAAGAATTGACGGGGAGTCAACAAACCACTCTAAACTAACATGTTTTAGATGTGGAAGGACTGGACACATAAAGTCGTATTGTCGTGCAAAGCTTATTTGTAAGAAGTGTGGAAAACCAAGCCACATTAAACCAAATTGTTACTCAAAAATCGTGGAATCACATACAAATATTGCACATGATGTTGAAGACAGCAATGAATGACAATGGGAAAGTTGTTTCTTGATTGAGTTTGTTAATCAACCGGACAACATGGCTTCGGTTATTAATCAACCAGTTGCCCTTGGTGCCTCAGCTGTCTGTGGTGCACCGATTCCTGGACTCGGGCCTTTTCTACCTGCACGCCACGTACTGAAGAAGGTACCAAATGGTTCGTTTGTGTTTCCTGGTGGTAATAATAAGGTAGAGAAGACATAAAGTGGTATCGTGACTAAAAATGATCCGCGTGATAGCAAAAGCAAATCATCCAAGGCTATGTTGAAGGTTTTGCAGGGCTCTTCTAAAAGCGGTATTAGTACGGCAACATGCCATGATGGTCAAGTTGAAGCAGGTTTATCTGAATCGAATGTGGTATCAGTTCGTAAGAATTTATCAGAGATGGTTGTTCAAATCAAGTGAAGAAAATTGAAGCTTGTTTATGGGCATGATATATTACTTACTCAGATGCCTGTTAATTGTAACTTTAAGGTTTTGAGAGAGATTGTGAGTACAAAATTTCAGCGGTGAAGTCAGTTTTGATCAAGTATAAGGATAACGATGGAGATTTTGTGACAATAACGTGTACGGAAAAGCTCAAATTAGCAGAGTTGTTTATGGATAGTAAACTTGAATCAAATGTAGCTGAGTCGGTTGCAATGTTGAGATTGCATATCGTTGAGGTTGATCCAGAACAAGAACCTCCCTTGTTGGAGGAAAAAGAGGAGAAACGTCTTAAGATTCAGGAAATTAAAGTGGATGAAAGTGGATTCTTTTCTCTTGGTGGTTCTATTTCGGAATCTGAGATTATATAATTCGATAAACTGGAAACAAAGGTTAAAAAAGAATCAGAAGAACTAGAGAGTAAGGAAATTAAAATCGATGATTGGTTGTTCGATTTTGTACAATTTTTCCGTACCCAGGTGGGTGCTGACCTAGATGCTCATGTTGATTTGCATGATCTACAAATAGAGTTATGTTCAGAAGTACTCGAAGAAACAGTTACAGGTGAAGAACGTGATGTAATAGTGGTTCTGTATCCTGAGAAGGTGTATTCACACCTCAAAGATATGTTAAGGAAACCCTATAAGCACGTGAAGAATTCTATTAACTCAATGTACTTACTTTCTGCTATTACTAAGGATTCAAGAGGTGTTGTTGGTTTTAAAGTTGATGACAACGACACTATTTATTTTGTTGAGGAGTTGTTAGGTATGATTTTGAGCTATGCCTTCGATTTACAAGAGTCTCATTCCAAAATTCCAGTTAAGGATGCTGATATGCATGTTCCTCCTGATTTCAGACAACCTGAATTTGGAGGTCAACACCTGGCGTTGCGCCTGGTCGAGTAATTTGCAGATGAGTTTAATAAACAGGTTGCTGATGGCCTTACTAAGGCTCTACCCAAATTGAAGTTCGAAGAGTTCAGAGGAGCTCTTGGCTAGCTGATCGAAATAATGCACCAAGGAAGAGTGTCACAAATTAGTGCATTCTTTACTCCTATAATTTCAGTTACAAAGAAGCACACAGGCCCCCCACAGTTCCCGTAGAGTCCCCACAGTTTCAACAGTTCCCACAAAATCCCTAAAAGAAGCAGACAACTCCAAATTAATTCCCAACTATTAAATGACGTAATAGAGTAGTAGGAGTTATATTAAGAAGCATGAAAGTCTCAAATTACTAAGTGATGTTAGTGGCTAGTGAGAATCACATTTCTTATAAGTACTGAACTCTTTTGTTTCAATCTTTAAATAATAAAATCAACTCTTTTGTGCTCTTATTGTTTCAGTTCCTGTGTCTGTTCAATTTGTTTCATGGTATCAGAGCAAGGTCTCTGCATATCAAGTGTTTGATTTTATTACCTAGAGAAATCCTGTCCAGTGTTATTAATTTTAAATCAATATGAATGAAAGTAATTCAGCTTCTCCTATGTCTACAAAGAATCTTGTTGGAACCAATTACCAATATAAGCGGTTGTGTATGGATGCCTTCCTTCAAGGATAAAATTTATGGGATATTATTTCTGCTACCGAGATACTTCCCATTGATACTTCGGAAAATGCTGTGTTAAGGAGGAAATGGGAAGTAAGGTGCGGAAATGATTTATTCTCGTTGAGAACTTTGATCGGTAAGAAAATTATTAATCATGTTCGTGCATCGGATTCTCGAAAGAATTCTAAGATACTCTTGACAGGTTATTTACCCTGAAAAATACTATGCGGCTTCAATACCTTGAGAATGAGCTTGCTTCTTTAACCCAAAGTAATATATCAATCTCTGATTACTTTCTTAAGGTTAAGAATGTATGTTCAGAAATTTCAGGTTTGGACAATGATGAACCTATTAGTGATGCAAGGCTAAGAAGTTATTTGATTCGTGGATTACGATCTGACTTCATGCTGTTTATATCATCAATACAAGGATGGGTTAACCAACCATCAATTATTGAGTTAGAGAACCTACTCTCCAACCATGAAGCATTGGTTAAACAAATGCTTAGTAAGTATTCTGTTGATGTTGAAGATACACTTTTTACTAAAGACAGGTCAAGGTGGAAAAACACACAAAGTCCATTTCAAAATGGTATTAAGCAGAAAAAGAATAAAGGGGAGTCAACAAACCACTCTAAACTGACATGTTTTAGATGTTTAACGACTGGACACATAAATTCGGATTGTTGTGCAAAGATTATTTGCAAGAAGTGTGGAAAACCAGGCCACATTAAACCGAATTGTTATTCGAAAATCATCGAATCAAATGCAAATGTTGCATATGATGTTGAAGAGAGAAATGAGCGACAGTGGGAAAGTTGTTTCTCGATTGAGGTTGTAAATGAACCGGACAATATGGCTTCAGTTATTAATCAACCGGTTGCCCTTGGTGCCTCAGATGTCTGCGGTCCATCGATTCCTGGACTCGGGCCTTGTCTACCTGTATGCCCCGTACCGAAGAAGGTACCAAATGGTTCGCTTGTGTTTCCTGGTGGTAATAATATGGTTAGATAAGCCACAAAGTGGTATCGTGACTGAAAATGGTCCGCGTGAGAGCAAAAACAAATCGTGCAAGGCTATGTTGAAGGTTTTGCAGGGCTCTTCTAAAAGCGATATTAGTACGACAACATGCCATGATGGTCAAGTTGAAACTTATCGGAGTCGAATGTGGTATCAGTTTGTAAGCAGTTAACAAAGATGGTTGTTCAAATCAAGTGGAGAAAATTGAAGCTTGTTTATGGGCATGATATAAGACTTAGTCATATGCCTGTTAACTGTAACTTTAAAATTTTGAGAGAGATTGTGATTACCAAATTTTCAGCGTTAAAGTCGGTTTTGATCAAATATAAAGATAACGATGGAGATTTGGTGACAATAACGTGTACAGACGAGCTCAGATTAACAGAGTTGTTTGTGGATAGTAAACTTGAATCAAATGTAGCTGAGTCAGTTGCAATGTTGAGATTGCATATCGTTGAGGTTGATCCTGAACAAGAACCTCCCTTGTTGGAGGAATAAGAGGAGAAGCCTCCTAAGATTCTGGAAATTAAAGTGGATGAAAGTGGATCCTTTTCTCTCGGTGGTTGTATTTGGGAATCCGAGATTATATATTTCGATGAACTGGACAAAAAGGTTAGAAAAGAATCAGAATAACGAGAGAGTAAGGATATTAAAATTTATGATTGGTTGTTTTATTTTGGACAGTTTTCCCGTACCCACATGAGTGTTGACCCATATGCTCATGGTGACTTGCACAAGCTAGAAATGAAGTTATGTTCGGAAGCACTTGAGGAAACCGTTACACGTGAAGAAGCTCAAAATCTCTTTGATAAAGCTGCTGCTTATTTTTGTTTATATGCTCATGGTTTTGGAAATTCTTTTCACGTATAACATTAATTTTACGGGTTAACGCAATTTACAATCCCAGACTTTAGCAGATTATTATTAAAAAATATTAGATGTTTTTATAGTAAAAAATTTGCTAAATTATTAAATAAAATATTATTTGGTTATCATTTTAAAAGATGACACACTTATCTCTAGTTAAGATAGATAGATATTTGGTACATAATAGTTATTTATAATAATACACTTTTGAACTTATTGAATTTAGGGGTGACAATTTTTTCCAGACCCGCGGGTATTCTACCCGAGTCGATCCAATGAGATGGGTTATGGGTTTAAAAAAATTTCCGCGGATGAGTCATTGGTTTGAAAATTTACTACCCACAGGGTTTGGGATGGGTTATGGGTTTAAGAAATTTCCCACCCAACCCGAACTCATTGGGTAATATCCGACGGGTACCCGCTAAATTAATATTATATAAAATAATAAATTATATAATATTATTTAACAAGCTTTAAAATAAAATTACTAATATTAGTATTTCTATTATGTAATGCGAAAAATAATTTATTATTTGTTAATATATATAATATATTTTGAAAAATATTATTCTACATTTAAACATTTAATTTATTTATTTAATTTATTTTGTTTTTTATCTCTATAAAACTGAGAATAATTAGTATATTTTGAAAAATACCATCCTAAATTTGTTAATTAAACAAAATATCATTCTACATTTAAACAAAATATTTGCTAGTTATAATGAATATAGTATATTTTGACAAATATCATTCTACATTTAAAATATTTACTAACATATACCGAAACCATATATTAATTATTAAAAAATATTTACTAACATATTTAAATTTGATATTTTTAAATATGTTTCCTTTATTTTTTGATATTAATATCAAATTCAAGAAGATCTAATAATATTTTTAATTAAATTAAGAGAAAAATATTTACTAACATATACCAAAACTATATATAAATTAGGCCAAAGCTATTTCCTCCATTAAAATTATTATTTCCTCCATGAAAATTATTATTTCCTCCATAATTTGAAATTAAACATGATTTTACAAGTTTACCCTTGTTTTGTATTCAAATTTAATGTTAGGTGCCATTAGTGAAATAGATTACGCTACTATGTAAAAACATAAGATTAAACCATTTTTAATCCTACATATCTGACTTTGGCAACTTAAATTAAACTTAAACCCCAAAAACGACTTTGGCAACTTAAATTAAACTTAAACCCCAAAAACATCAGTTTTATTGAAGATTGAAGTTTTATTGAAGATTGAACGTCGTTCGACCATGGAAAATCAAGAATCTCATTCCATGTAGGAGAACAACAGTAAAGCGATAAAGTATTTTCATGTCGTTTTTTTACGTTTTAGAATACAGTAATTTGAGCACTTCCCGATTTCAGCATTCCCGATCATGAATTTTTTTTATGCACTGAGCATGTGATTCCGAGTGGCCCTCTCGGAATCACCTGTTGCGTGAGCATGTGATTCAGAGTGGGCCACTCGGAATCACATGCTCAGTGCATGATTTTTTTTCTTCAGAATAGTGATTTATCCCAAGGCGAACCCAAGTCGAAACCCTAATCGATTCTAACAAATAAATCAAACCCCAATCGAATCTAACATAGAAAACTAACAACAATCGAAATCCTAATTGAATCTAACAAAGAAATCTAACAACAATCGAAACCCTAATCGAATCTAACAATCCTAATTGAATCTAACAAAGAAATCTAACAACAATCGAAACCCTAATCGAATCTAACAAAGATATCTAACTTCAAACCCTAATCGAAAAATGAAGAATGGGTTTTCTTCTCCAAGGTTTCTCTCTCTTCAAATCGGTTTTGTAAGGTAGTGATAACGGTGAAAAATGGGTTTTCTTCTTTGTAAGGTAGTGATAATGGTGAAGAATGGGTTTTGTTGTACTGAATTGGTAATGGTATGTTAGGGTAATGGTAATGGTTTTGTGGAAAAAAATGGGTAAAAATGGAAAAAATGGGTAAAATGGCAAACTTTATGGAGGAAATAACATCATGAAGGTTTTTTCAAATTATGGAGGAAATAATAATTTTCATGGAGGAAATAGTTTTAGCCTATAAATTATGAATAGATAACAAAATATTTGCTTATTAACATACAATATATTTTCAAAAATAAAATTTTCGATGTAAATATTAAATTTGATATTTTAAAACTTCTATGGATATCCGTGGATGGATACCCAAATCCGGCGGGTTACCCAAATCCGGCGGGTTTGAATGTGAGAAACAAATATTACTACCCGACAAATACGGATTAGGGTATGAGTTTATAAAAACATAGACGGGATGAGTGACCGGTTTAGATATACCCGCACCCATCCCAACCCATTGTCATCCCTGATCGGAGATAGAAAATAAATACATACCATTAATATTTTAGAAATATAAAAAATTATATATTAAGGATATGATTTTATACCAAAATTTTATAAGAACGAAATCAATTAAGATGAGAAAAATCCGTAGAATAACACGGGTAGAAACGTATGATCTTTATTATAAAGATACTAATTAGGAAAATAAGTGATTCTTTTATTTATTTATTAAACAGTCAACAAGCAATTTATGTTCCTCTCGACGGTTCTTGATTTGAGCACAAATCAAGATACAATTAATGTTCGCCAATTCTAAGTCTGGAAATGAAATTAAATAAGTAAACAAAATTATATAACTGTATAACACTAATCCGAAACGTATAATGTGAAACGTATATAATGTGAAACGTATGAAAATAAAACAAAGTCAGTAATTCGCTATGTCTATACATGAATGTCTTCTTTATAAAATAACACCACTCTATAAAATAACACCATAACAACAGACAATCACACAAAACACAAATTAGAAAACACAAAACACAAGTACGTCTCCTCGTTAGTCTTTTTTTGTGTTTTGTTTTTCTCTACTTCTTATGCCACTGTTCAAGATTTTTGCGTAGCAGACACAAAAGCCGCTCAAGGAACCAATTGTAAAGATCCATATTTTCCTATTTATTATAACTTTGCTCTGATACCAGAAAAGTGAAAAGTGATATATTTTATTTTAATAAAAACACTGCTTATATGTAAATTCGGTATCTAGAGCTTATTATATCACTTTTCTGAACACCTGATTTTAAAGATCATTTTATTAAATCAAAATATTATTTATTAACATTTTTAATGTTTATTTTATTTTTATTGTTTTAAGTATAAACTGCCCTTTTATTTTTTTTTATTTTTTTTTTTTCGGAGGGAACCCGCAGCCGCTACTCAGAGTGCAATGAGTGCGCACAGGGTAAACCCTCAGTCTGACGCGATAGCCTGCAAACCAACGCCAGAAGGTAAACCACACAAGGTGACGGGCTCAACCGAGAAAGCGTATGTAGAGGGACTCGAACTCATGACCTTTTGGTTATAAGAATGCCGTACTAACCAACTCGGCTACCCCCTTGGGGGCTAAACTGCCCTTTTATATATATAAATTGGATGGATATATTTTAGACATTAAACCAAACAAAATCATGTAATTTAATTTAATTTCTTAATTTATACTTGTTTCTCTCCCTTATTTCGAATCCTTTTAGGAAAGTTATATATTATGTAAGCTAATTTAAGTTTTTCTAATTTATTTAGAAAATTTATACATTAGATAACTAGATTGATAGATATTTTTAATATTTTAAACAATTTGAATAGATTGGTCCAAGATTTTTCGAGCGACTTGAATTCAAAATAAAGTTTGAAAAAAAATAAAAAAAATGTCATTAATTTTTTTTAATGTAAATATGTTACTTTTTTCTCTCTCGACATTAAAATAGACACTAGACGGCCCATCAGTTTCTTAGCACCGTGTCTCTCACTAAAGAAAATTGGACATTAAATATACTGTATCCATTGTCTGATAGGTGAACTTCCACAGGGTAAATATCAATACTAAAGCTTTGTCTTTCGTGGAAGTGGCTAGAGAAAAGTGATATACGGCCCCAATTAGTGTACTAAGGACTTTTGGCATAAACTCTTTAGTACACTAATTGGAGCCGTACATCACTTCTCTCTGCCAAGTTCCTTGAAAGACAATGCTTTAGTAATGATACTTAGTAATGATACTTAACAGACGATGATATTTAATATTTGAGATGAGTTTGATATTTTGTTTTTTGATATTTAATATTTGAGATGAATTTGATATTTTGTTTTTTTTAGCTTTGAATAAAATTTGATGAATTTTTTATTTTGGTTTTCTGTAGTGTCTGTAGTATCCAATTAATACCACATAATTCATGTTTATTTTATTGTGAGATCCCTTGCATTATGACTTGGCTCATTAGATGATCTGGTGCAAAAAGGTAAAGGAGAAGAATAAATAAAAAGATTTAAAGTATTTTAGAGGATCACTAAACACGATCAAACGATCAATTTAGACATTCTTCTCAGATATATTTTAAATAAATCCTCAATGGGCTTCCAAAACAAAATGAGGCTAATATATTAAGATATATCATTCATAATTTGATTACTATTGAGGACAACTCATTGCTAACAAGTATTCCAAAGCCAAAATCCTAACACTGCATCTAGGTAAATGGATTTAATAGTATATTCTACCAACATGTTGGAGTATTATCAAGAGTGACCTCTATGTAGCTATAAAGACCTTATTCCTAGGTTAAGGTATGAAAACTCTCATTTGTCTCATCCCTATGAATAATAACTTATAGTTTAGAAAGACTATAGGCCTATCAGTCTTTGCACTATATTTTTTATGACAAAAATACCCTCAGACATCCATTTAATTACAAAATTGACATTAAGTAAAAAAAACACTAAGTATATCCTAAATATACCCAAATCACAAAATAACATATTTTACTATCTTTACCCAAAAAAACACTTTGATTTAGTAGATCAAACCCATGTTATTACAATTTGGTGAAGTTCTTCAAAGTGTTCTTGAACATTCAAAGTTGCCTCAAGAACATTTAAACTCACTTAAAATAAATTTAATTTTTTTCTAATAAAAACACGAAATCAAACATTAATCAATCCAAACTAAGGTAATAAAATGTTTTTTTTTTTAAATTTTTGTTTTTTTTAATTTTTTTTGTTCCGGTGCGCCTTCGCACCATCGGTTCCGATAGTGCGAAGTTGCTGTACCATCGGTTCACAAGCCCAGAACCGATGGAGTTGGGCCTCAGCACCATCAGTACTAAGGCCCAGCACCACACCCCCTGAACCGGAGGTTCATGGTAATGATTTTTTTTCCTTTTTTTGTCCTCCAAATTCCTATTTCAACGTGTTTAAGTAAAAAAAAATCTTTTTATTTAGTTTCATTTTTTTAAAAGAAATTGGTATTGCCTGAATGATACCGATGAATATACTCAAGATTTCACGCTCGAAAATGGAAATATAATAAAACTTTATTAATTGATCTTAATATTTATTGTTTGTATTCATGGATTTTTTATTCGATTTTAAAAATTAAATCTAAATTTTTTAGAAAAATATACACATAGTGATACATATACCAATATATAAAGTTTAATTATAATTATATTTTAAATATTATTTATATATACGATATTTGTAACGTTACTATATATATTTATTGAATTTTAATCAAATTTTATTAATTAAAGTTTAAATATAATTATATTTTAGATATTATATATACACAAAACTCGTAAGTTACTATTTATTTATTCAATTTATATAATATTTTATTAATTAAAGTTTAAATATAATTATATTTTAGATATTATATATATACAAAAATTTTGAATCTGACTATAGATTTTTATTAAATTTATATGAGATTTTATTTATTCAAGTTTAAATATAGTTATATTTTCGATACTTCTAATATATATATATATATATATATATATATATATTAAACTTGGTACGTTAATATATATATATTTATTAAAAAAAGTTATGAGATTTTTTTCATTAGTGTTTACTTTTTTTAAACTTATCCGATTATTATTAAGTGTATTTATTCATTTTTAATGTATGAGGATACACAAATAATTAAGTTAAAATTCAATTTAAAAAATATCACATTAATTAATTTTTAAATACAGAAATTGTTAATATAAATTATAAATTAATTATAATTGAATTAAAATTATAAATTATATACATAAATAAATATTTAGAAAAAAACTGAAAAACGGTCTTGAAATGCGGAGTAGACTATTTGATTAAATACCTAAAATAAACAAAAAAAAATTTAAAGTTAGTTAGAAAAATTATAAAAACAATCAAAATAAATTATTAACCACTAACTATATAAAAACTAAAACAACGTTTTTTAAAAAAATTAATAAATTTAAGGACGTTAGTTTAAAAAAAATTAAAGACTCAATTATATAAAAAAATATTAATTTTTTTTTAAAAAAATTGCCTCCACCGTCGGTGCAGGTCTTGCGTATGCATTGGGTAGTAGGTTTGAAACCCACAGGTACCCTACCCGACCCGATCCGATGGGATGGGTTATGGGTTTAAAACAATTTCTGCGGATGGGTAGTAGGTTTGAAAATTTATTACCCACCGGATGGTTTATGGGTCTAAGAAATTTCTCACCGATACTCAACCCGAACCCGACCCATTGGGTAATATCCGACGGATACCCGCTAAATTAATATTATATAAAATAATAAATTATATAATATTATTTAACAAACTTTCAAATAAAATTACTGATATTAGTATTTCTATTATGTAATGCCAAAAATAATTTATTATTTGTTAATATATATAATATATTTTGAAAAATATTATTCTTCAATTAAACATTTAATTTATTTTTTAATTTATTTTTTTCAAATATTTTGTTTTTTATCTCTTTAAAACTAAGAATAATCAGTATATTTTGATAAACATCATCCTAAATTTGTTAATTAAACAAAATATCATTCTACATTTAAACAAGATATTTGCTAGTTATAATGCTTATAGTATATTTTGACAAATATCATTCTACATTTAAATACTGAATTTGACTTTTCAATATCTCTTTTGAAAATATTTTTCATTTTTCTGTCCAATAATAATATTATTAATTAAATTAAAAAATATTTACCAACATATACGGAAATCATATATTAATTATTAAAAAATATTTATTAACATATTTAAATTTAATATTTTTAAATATGTTTCATTTATTTTTTTATATTAATATAAGATCTAATAATATTTTTAATCAAATTAAAAAAAAAAATATTTACTAACATATACCAAAACTATATATAAATTATGAATAGATAACAAAATATTTGCTTATTAACATACAATATATTTTTAAAAATAAAATTTTCGATGTAAATATTAAATTTGATATTTTAAAACTTCAATGGATATCCGTAGATGGGTACCGAAACCCGCCAGGGTGCGAGAAACAAATATTACTACACGACGGGTACGGGTTAGGGTATGAGTTTGGAAAAACATATGGATGAGTTACGGATTTAGCTATACTTGCACCCATCCCAACCCATTACCATCCCTAATTGAACTAATAATCATTATTTTTCTACGTACACCTAATATTTTAATGATTCAAAAATTAAAATTATCAATTAGTCTAGAGTAATTTTTATAAAATAAGTTAGATTTTTTTTGAAGTCATGAGAAAAAAAGTATATTATCAAAACCCACTTGTATTAATAAATATATTTATTTATTTATTAGAATTAAGATCGGTACCTTTTACGTTAGGTGTTGGGATCTTATTTTTAAAAGTAATAACTATATTTAGTATCGAGTATCAAATAATAAAAACTAATAGGAATGTGTCTATCTGAAGTAAAAGTTTGCTTCTCCTTGATTCGTCCAGAATAATAGTAGTCAATTTAAAATAACGGTAATTCTCTAGACAAAAGAATTCTTATGAACTACACAATAAAAATTGAAAAATATATTAAATATAATCTAATTAAATTAAAAGTAAAGTTAATAAAACTAATTTTAAAAATTAAAAATAATACAGCTTGACGAATAAATAAAGTGTTAGAAACTTGAATCAACTTAAAAGAGTGAAGGTAGAGAAACTTCAAGCTCCAAATTCTCTTTCAATAGCTCCAATCAAGGTGAAAATCAGTTCGATTAGAGTAAATCCATGGAAGCATCTCCCTAGGTTGAATTGTCAACAAACCAAGAAGGAAATAGCTTAGAGGATTCAGTCATCAAGAAGATGAGAACCAAATAATTTTCTCAAAATCGAAATCTAGATCGACTAGTCCAAAAGATGGATTCAAGAAAAGAAGATTTTCCTCATTTGTCCAACCTTCAGAATTCGACACCATATCAAAGAGCCACTTAAAGTCCAGTTATCAGAGATAATCCGATCTGTTACAACTCTTCTCATGTTCAAGATCAAATTCAAGGCGGTCAAAATATCAATAATCCAAGATGTTTTGCTAAGTCACAAGATCCAAAAGCAAAGACTTCTTTCACAAAAAATGTTCTATTCTAGTCCAAAGAAGATTTCCAGGTAGTTATCTTCCACGAAACAGATAAGAAATATTTAATTTATAATTCCAAATTCATGTTAGTAGAAAAATTTACCTATGGTAGACCTAAAACCAAATATATTAGATTTTTCCTAAATCTTTTTATTTTTTAAGGCTATATAGTATATCTGTCTCAAATTACACACACCTAATAATAAAATTAGACAACTTGGAAGATGTTAAAAACTTTGGAAAAGAAATGTATACAATACAGGTAAATTTCTTCTTAGGTTATTTAAATGGAACTCTGACTTTAACCCCAAAATGGAGTCTCCTCAAACTCCAGTCTAGATCTTCTTTCCAAATATTCTAAAATATTTATACAACTAAGACTCAATAACCCAAATTGCAAAGGCAATTGGATTACCTTTGTCAATATGGGTTCCAACAAAAAATATAGCAAGTTTTAATTGTTGTAAAGCTTGTCTTGTATTAGATGTTTCAAAATATCTTCCTAAAACGCTATGGGTAGGTTTTGGAGATACAGTGGGTTTCAGGCAAAATATCACATACGGTGATAGACCTTCATATTGTCAATCTTGTAAACATCTTGGTCATATAGAAGAGAATTGCAATAAAGGTTTAAATAACAAAGAAAAACCCATATTTTCTAAAAACCAACTTTCCTCATGATCTAATACAAACTGCAACTAGAACCCACTTCCCTCAAAAGAGAAGTGGGCCCAAAAAGTTAAATCTGTTATAATTAATAAAAAAATAATTTTAGATAAATAGTCAACCTACATCTCCTGAAAATTTGGAAAAAAACAAACCCAATGTCACTCAATAAAAAGAAGACTCTTTCTCCTCTAAAACCAACACAAAATAACATGCTTGTAACAATAATAACAATCTTAACTTTTATGCATTTAACAAAACTAATAACCTTAAGGAAGATAATAATAATTTTATTGATGGTAGACATTTAAAATCTTTTCTAAAGAGTGAATCACATGAAGTCTCTAGCAATGATGTAATAAAATCCTTTCATACCATAGACTTAGGTAACACATTCACAATATTCAAAGATCTTGAACACTTAGATAATGATAAAACATCACCTCAAATCTTAAAATCTGATAGCTTACCTTGATCACTTACAATGGAATATAAAATTGCTACAAAAGAAACTAACAAAACCATTAGCAAAAGACTAACAAAATAAAAATCCAAAACCTACAAGGGATCCCTTATTCAAGATCTTCCAGATCCTTCTCTTCACTATCAATATGACACATATTTTCAGAGAACAAACCTTTTCAACCAATTGGATTGCAAAATGTGTTTTAAATCACCTACTAAAGTCTTAATATAGGTTGCTTTAGACTTGTAAACTAATGTTTAGATGTCAACATAGATTCCAATATGATCAAAATTTATTATTTTCTTACTAACCATCCTTTGGTAGGTTTACACGTGACCATTAATTCGAGAAGCTTATAAAATTTTGTAGGATTCAGGTCGTCAAAGCTTTGGATGGAGAGATCATCCGAGGACAATATCATTTACATATACAAGGAACAGGAAGATACAAAAGAAAATCATTTTTCAAAAGTTGAAGGGCTCACAACAATAGCTTGGACTAAATTTTTTCTTCTTCATCCAATCATGTAAAATTTAATTTTGAGTTTTTAGGGCCAGTTTTGTAAACTGTATGCCTTTTAGGCAATTTCAATGGAAGTTCATATTTGCTGGAAAAAAAGTTTATCAGATTTGCTGGAAGTTCAATGGGAGTTATCAAACAACAATTTAACAGGAGAAGTGCCAGAAAGCTCTTGTAAGCTAATATTTTATTTAATAAAATATGAGCTTTTACATTAAATTTTCGGTAAGTAACAGTTGGGTCTGGTTATGACGCAGACAAGTATTATACAGTTTTGGAGCCCACCCAAATTGATGGTTTGGATTTGCATTGTTATAACTAGAATAGAAGTAGCAACAACAATGAAGTATAATGTCTTGAATACAAGGTTTAGTTTGACAGACCTATTACATTGCTCTTTTAACTTACATGAGTCCTTTGAATTAACTTAAAATTTATAATTTAGATAACAAGAAGCTACTATGCAACTTTAAAAATGTAGCAGATCAATATTAGTCTCTCTCTTTGAAGGAATATTTAAAATCCCGGCTTTAACATTACACATGTTAAGGTGGCGATTAAAGTCCCACATCCAACATCGGTTAAACATGGGAATGATCAGTGGTATATAAGTAAGGACATATCTCAACTAGTATGAGGTCTTTTGTAAGTGGATAAAAAACAAAGCTGTAGGCTCTTTGAGACCAATATTCCCTAAAACAACTCCATTAATGCGTCTTATTTGCACTTGTAGTTATAGTTTAGATATAAGAGAATATTTTTTTAGAATATTTTTGAAGAGAACAAAATAAATTTATTTATTTATTTTTAATACATCATCTATATTTATATTAGTATATTATCCTATTTCAATTACAAACAGAATAATATATCTTTCTTTATATAATCAATTTATAATAATATTTTAATATTTTTTCTAATCAAAAAATATTCTCAATCAATACTTCAAGCTTAATTAATTTTGTCCTAACAATGTCTCTCTTAAATTAAGCTTGCTCGTAACTCCTAAACTTTAAACATTCATATTGAAGACTTGTGCACTTTGTGGCTTTATAAAGATATCAACCATCTGATCTTCCGTCTTGCAATACTCAACTTGAACATCACCATTACTCACGAACTCCTTTAATTTTTTTATCGAATGCGTATGTGTTTTGTTCTCCCATGAAGAACTGGATCCTTTGTGACTGAAATAGTAGAACTATTGTCTCAAAATAAAATGGTTGACTTGACCTACTTTCTTTTTAGACTCTCTAAAATTCCATACAACCAAACCAATTGACATCCTGCATTAGATGCAGCAATATATTCCCCTTTCAAAGTCGAAAGCGCCACAACTGATTTTTCTTTGAGCTCCATAAAACTGCGCCGCTACAAAGGTGGAACACATACCCAGAAGTGATTTTGCTATCATCAATGGTTCCTACTAAATCACTATCTGTATAACCAATGAGATTAACTTATGTATTAGCTTCATAAAATATTCCATAGTCAATGGTTCCCTTCACATATCATAATATTCTTTTGACAGTCTCACAATTATTAGCATAGAGTTTACCCATGAATCTACTTATCAAAATAACATCATACACAATGTCAGGCCTTGGAGAAGTCAAATACATCAGATTTCCAACCAAACTTCTGAACATGGTTGAATTGACAAGTTTTCCTCCACCTTCTTTAGATAACTTCGGACCTGAGATGCATGGAGTAGTGACTTGATTAACAGCTTCCATCTTGAACTTTTTTATAACTTATTTTGCATAGCTCTCTTGTAAAATAAAAATTCTTTTCTCAGATTGATGAACTTCAATGCCAAGAAAATGATGAAGTTCTCCTAAATCCGTCATCTTAAATTCTGCCATAATTGATTGTTTAAATTCTTCAAACATACTTATATAGTGTCTTGTGAAAACAAGATCATCGACACAGAGACTAACCACCATAAATCTTCCTTGATAATCACATTTTATGTAGAGAGTATGTTCATATGAACATGTTTAAAGTACATATTTTTGAAAATAAGGATTGATGCGGTTGTACCAGGCTTGGGGTGATTGCTTCAACCCATACAATGGTTTCTTTAGTTTATAAATTTTTTCTTCTCTTTTCTTTATAAACCCATGTGGTTGATCAACATAGAATTCTTCTTTTAGAATAATATTCAAGAATGCAGACTTTACATCCATTTGGAACATCTTCAAATTACGTTGAGCAACGAGAGGTATGAGTAACCGAACTATTTCAAGTCTCGAAAGGGGAGAAAATACCTCTGTAAAATTTTCTCCTTATTTTTTATTGTATCCTTTTGTAGCTAGTCTGACCTTGTGTTTATTGATTGAGTCGTTTGGATTAATCTTTGTCTTGTACACCCATTTGACTATAATTGAAATCTTGTGCATCGGTAAATTTGTAAGCTCTCATGTATCATTATTTTCAATTTAGAAAATCTCTTCTTCCATGGATTTCCCCCATACTTTTCTTGATATGCATGATTAAACGAAATTGGAGAACTTTTCATTTTCCTGTAAAGAAAGCAAAAAATACAGCATCTTGTTGCACGATTTCATCTGTTACATCATATAATTTATGAATACTTCTCTTTTTCAGATCGGACAAGATGAAGAACTTGATGAAAAATATGCGGAATCAGGAGGGCTTCCTACTGGAGTATTATTTTTAGCATTTTTAAAGTATGTTTTTTCTTTTTTTCAAGTTTAAGTGGAAAAATTGGCAAAGTTTCTTTCTCAGTTGTTATCTCTTCAAAAAACAAATTTTCGTCAAACCGCACATCTCGACTTATCAAATTTTTTATGTTACTGGATTATATTTCTTGTATGTCTTACTTCTTTCAGTACAACCAATAAAATTGTATTTTTCTAACTAGTCATTCAACTTGCTTCTCATTGCATCCGGAATATGATAGTAGGAAACACTCCCAAATAATCTTAGATGATGAACATTAGGCTTTGTACCATACCACATCTCATGTGGCGTGCAATTCTCCAAGCCTGTTGTTGGTAATTTGTTAATACGATAAACTGCGCAGACAATAGCTTCAGCCTAAAAACCTCTTGATAACCTCTTTTTTTTAAAAACACATCTATCCGTCTCGATTATTGTTATGTTCTTTATTTCAGATATACTATTTTGCTGAGAAGTATACCGAACTGTCATCTCGTGCCGAATGCTACTATCTCTGAAATATTTCCCAAGTTCTTTTAAAAAATATTCACCTCCACGACTTGTTCGTAAGGTGTTTATTTTTAGTCAAGTAAAGTTCTCCATTTATGCTTTAAAATTTTTAAATTTTTTAAATGCCTATGATTTTTATTTGACACAACATGCCTAAACTTTTCGTGAGTAATCATCAATGAAAGATATAAAATAACGATTACCTTCGAAAGATGGAACTGTCATTAGACCAAAAAGATCTGAATGATGTAGTGGTCTTTTTGCTTATCACGATACTTGAGATGGAAATAAAATCTTATATTGCTTCCAAAATGATAAGTTTCACATACATCATCGAGATGACTAATATTTGGTAAACCCGTGACCATCATCTTTCTTGAAAGCATATCCAAATTTCTATAATTCAAATTTCCACACCCATCATGCCATAACTTTGCAACTACTTCATGAGAACTAATTGAAGAAGATATATTCTGATTTTGAAGAGTGAGTGAGAAAAGATTATATTGTACTACTCGTACTTTAGCAACAACACGATTATTCAATGATAAGTAACATGACATGCCATGAAAATAAATATCATACCCCTTCTTTAGTAGATTCCCAAAACTAAGCAATTTATTTTTAAGGTCATGAACAAAATAAATATCAGAATTTTCTCAATCTTACCTTGCTTTGTTTTGAATTCTAATTCAACAACACCACTAATTTAGGAAGATTTTCCATCTCCTACTTTTACTTCTACACAATCAGCTTCAAATAATTTTGAAAATATTTTTTTTGTTACCTGTCATGTGTTTGCTAGCACCATTGTCTATGCAACAGAATTCATCACTCTATCCACTATGAGTCACAAGCAATAAAGTTTGTTGATTATTTTGTACCATATTAGCTTCTTATTTTTCTTCTTCCTTGTACCAACAATCGCTCGCCATATGACCAAGCTTGTGACAATTAAAACACTCAAAATATCATTACATGTTCCTATTTAATTTCCACGTCCACGTCCTCTTTGCAAACCACTAAAATCCTGATTTAGTTTGTTTCTTTCCATCAATTTTCATAATAACCTCTTCAATAAGTATATGAGTCTCTTCTTTTTTGATTTCCATGTCCACGTCCTCTTCGTTAACCTCTAAAATTTTGATTTTTATTTGTTCCGTTCCATTATCTTGCAGAATGACCACAACCTTATTCCTTTAATTTTTGGAATCTTCTTATTTTTCACTTAGAGACAGTTTTGACTATAGTTCTTGATCTAGAATTAATTCTTTCTTCTTGTTATTTAATCTTCTTTATGAGCTTTCAATGAGACCATTAATTCATCAATGGTCATGATTCTTAAATCCTTAAATTCTTCAATAACAACCAATATATAGTCAAATCTTAAATCCATGAGTGAAGATTTTTTTCAATCAACCGAAGATCATCTAAAGTTTCCCCATTTATTTTTAATTGGTTGACAATGGCAAAAACCCTAACTAATAATCACAAACAAATTAAGACTCTATTGTTTAAAAACTTTCAAATTCCCCTTTAAGAGTTTGTAATCGAATTCTTTTTACCTTTCCATCTCTTTTGAATAATTACAAACTTTTAGAGGGGAATTTGATTTGTTCCCCTCTAAGAGCTTGTAATAATTTGCTAAAGTGGCACACAAAATTTTTCTTTGTTGAAGTGGCACACGCAATTGTTTCCCAAGCTATTATATACGATTAGACTCCTTGAGTATCCACAACAATGCTTTATGGTTTTTCTTTCTTGATTTTTTAGATCTTCTTTTTGCGTTGGTGTTAATTTTTCTTCTTCATCATTTTTACTTCGTTGATCCCAATTTCAATGATCTTCCATTCTTTTTTATCATAGCAGATCCTTCATATGAATACTCCATTTGTTATAATTTTCTTTGGTTAATTTATAAAGAAAAGAAAGATGAATTGAGTTGTTTATCTTGAGCTTTGATACCAATTGTTAGATATAAGAGAATATTTGTAGAAGAATATAAAGAGAACAAAACAAACTCTTTTTATTTTTTTCTTAATATTTTCCTTCACGCATCATCTAAATTTATACTAAAATATTATCCCGTTTCCATTACAAACAAAATAATATTTTTTTCCTGATATAATAATTTCATAATAATATTTTTTCTAATTTAATATTTTTTCTAATTAAAAAATAACATCAATCAATACTTCAAGTTTAATTATTTTGTTTCCTAACATATACTACTCTTTGTAACTTGGTTTTCATCCCCTAAAGGCAACACCAAAGTTTTAAAAAAATGCATCTTACATGTAAGTACAAAGTTATAAGACTTGTCTTGATGGTTTGCCAAACCTGTTGTATGAGGCTAGTCATTATGGCTCGTCTAATGTTACTGCTGATAAGGGTGGAATTCACCAATATAAATAACGAGGGGTTAATTGTGGATAAAAGATACTTGGTGTGATTATTAATGTATTTAGGATCCTTCGGGGACCAATTTATAAACAAGGTACTTACTAAGGGGGCTCATTAGTTGTGTAAACAGCCCACTAAGGATTTCAGTGGGTCCACCTTATTTTAGTATAAAAGGTGACCCACTTTCTTGGTATGTGGGACATTGAATATTATTCTATTCCATTCTCTCTCTCTCTCTACACTTTCTCTCTCTAGTCACATCAAGTACAAGATCCGAAATATTCTACCGAACATTTATTGACTCATCATTGGCGCCGTCTGTGGGAATCGGTGATACCAAAAAGGAATCTTTTTTCTTTGAAAATCACGCTTTACGAGATGAACAACGAAGCTGTGGTAGAGAGGGTCGGTAGAGAAGTGATCCGAGCCGTCTCGATGTCAGAGGGCGAGGAAGCGCCTGGTCGGGAGCACCACGACCGGGGTCGGGACAAGCGGTCGACCCTAATAATGACTCGAAGACAGCTCCTTGAAGACATTGCCAGACTAAACGCTGAAAGAGAGCGGGCACTGGACGAGAAAAGGGTCCGGGAAGGGAAAGGCAAGGAACCCCTCTTGGAGGACCGTGAGGAGGCCGACCACAACGTTGGGCCGCGCATCGAAGCCCGACCTGTTAGGTATTATCGAGAGCCTCATCCCGAGGAAGGGAAAAATGCCAGGACTCAGCGGTACCCAGAGGATCATCGCGCATGTCGGTAGACTACACCTCGGATAATTCATCAGGCAGGGAGTATCGGCGACGGGAAAGAGTCCAACGCACACAAAAGAATCGTTCCCGACGCCTCCGAGGACCCAGGACGGACTCCCCGAAATACAAGAAGGGTAGCACCGAGAAGCAAACTCCGGTGTCCTTCGAGAAGGAAGAAATGCCCGCCACCAGCCGTGAAGAGCGGGCGGCGCTGCCTCAAGTGCCATGGCAACCGTCGAACAACCAGAACCACGGTTACCGAACCAGCAACCAGTTTATCAGCCCAGGAGATGAGGGACTCTACGGAGTTCAGACGGAAGGACTTGGAGGAGGAGCGTGCGGGTTCAGAGTCAATTGGAGGGCATCTCTATTGTCCGACGAGATACTAGCGGGGCAACTCCCGAAGCGATTTGACATTTCTAAGCTAGAAAAGTACGATGGGAAGAAGGACCCAAATAATCATTTGGAAGCCTTCAAAAACTTCATGCTGAGTTTCGACAACGATGACAAACTCCTATGTAGAGCTTTCTCCATGATCTTTAGGGACCGGGCATCTAAGTGGTACAACCGTTTACCGCAGGGCTGCATCCGAAACTTCGGGATGTTTTGGACAATGTTTAGGCAACATTTTGTGGGAAGTAAAAGTTTCTGAGCCAACGCAGACACTATTATGAATTGTAGGCAGAAATTGAGGGAAAGCCTCAGAGAGTACACCCGACGATTCATCGATGCGAAGACCGACCTAGACCACTGCGAAGAGAATGTGGCCCTAACTGCGTTCCGCTTGGGTTTGCTCCCAGGACCAATGAAGCAAGCAGTGACGAAGAAACAGACGTTCACGTTTTCCGCACTTCTAGCTCAAATAGAAAAGCAGATATTGATCGAAGAGACCAAAAAATCTGAGTTGGCGGCACAAATTCAGCAAAGTGCCCAAGTGTCGGTAGTAATAAGGCAGGGCACTCGATCGGACTACCCTAGGGCAGTCCAACCGGTCAGCACGATACACCCGACCCCGCCTGTATCGGCCAAGCCTTCGGTCCTAACAAACCCGAAACCAAAGTAGACGAGTCAGACGGCTTCACGACCCATGTCTAACAAATGGATCCGACCTACATACTTCGCAGACCTTACGGAGTGTGTATCGTCGATCTACGAGAAGACTAAGAAAAGCGGAATGTACCGAAGACCTTTCTCGATACCAACACCTCGGGAGCAGAGGAACAACCACTATTGTCGCTATCACGAGGACGTTGGGCATGATACTAAAGACTGCATTGCCTTGAAGAAAGAAATACAGATGCTCATAGAGCACGAAAACCTCCTGGAGTATGTTAAGAAGGCACAGAAAAGTACAGCCTCAAAGGAAGTCGTGATAATACCAAAACCCGAAACCACAATGGCAATTTCAGAAGTAACCGACCTTTTCGATGTTTCCATTGAGTACCTCGACCCCGAAGCAAACCGTAACATCATCGGGATTATCGAGGAGGAAGCAGAGGAGAACGTCGGTAATGTACGAGGCCTTTGTAAATTTTTTGAATCCCTAACTATTTTTGGGGGAGATTCTATGGCAGGAGTCACACATTCATCCAGGAAAAGGCACATCGTCAACCTAACCACTCAGTTGGAGGCCCGAACTTACTCCCAGCCCAGAAGCGTCCCGTCTCCGATTCTGTACTTCGACGACGACGACATGAGAGACATAGCCGGCCCCAATGAGGATGCCATCGTAATCGGGGCAGCCATTGCGGGGGAGGAGGTTCGGCGCATCTTGGTGGATACCGGTAGTTCGGCCAACATAATCTTTGCATCCACTTTCTCCAAGTTTAGGACACCACCAGTGATCGCACGGTCCGACCGTACCATAGTGGGGTTCACAGGGTGAGCAGCCGACGTTATAGGAGAATTTGAGGGCGTAGTCCAATTAGGCCGCGGCCCATTCAAGAAAGAGGTTACTGTTTTATTCGTGGTAGTAGACGCGCCGACTTCCCACAATGCCATCTTCGGCCGATCATGGATATCGCGAATGCATGCGGTGTCTTCTACAATCCACCAGTGTTTAAAATACGTGGTCGGAAACAACGTGGGAATGGTCCGAAGCAGCCAGAAAACAGCACGGGAATGTTACCGAGCGGCATTGGCACCTAAAAAAAATCAAGAGATGATTCAGGCTCGAGAATAGCAATTAAAGGGGCTCGCTCCGGAATCATTTCCCGTTGATGACCCCAGGGAAGCCCCAAGATTTTTGACGACGGACGAAGAATGCGAGCAACACCAATTTGCCACAGGGAAATTCCTGCGGATCGGAGTATGCCTCTCACCAACCTTCAGGGAACAACTACTGACTCTCCTACGAGAAAACATAGATTTGTTCGCATGGTGCTCAAGAGATGTGACCGGGGTCCCAGAATCTTTTGCCATTCACAATTTAACTATCAACAGGAACGTCAGACCGATCTCCCAAAAGCGTCGAGATTTTTCCCCGGAAAAGGCAGACATTATCTTACGAGAAGTTGAGAGAATGATCAGCGTCGGTCATATCAAGGAAACGAATTACCCGTTGTGGACTTCAAATCCCGTTCTGGTCAAGAAGAAAAACGTGAAATGGAGAATGTGCGTGGATTTCACCGACCTTAATCGGGCATGTCCGAAGGACCCCTTCCCAATGCCAAGAATCGACCAGTTGGTAGATTCGACTTCGGGTAACAAGTTGCTGTCATTCATGGATGCGTACGCCGGTTATAATCAGATCAAATTACACGCTGCGGATCAGGAAAGTACCACATTCATCACGGGCCGCGGACTATACTGCTACAAAGTAATGCCCTTCAGGCTGAAAAATGCCGGCGCAACATACCAAAGGCTAGTTAACAAAACGTTCGAGGGTCAAATTGGGAGGAATATGGAGGTGTACATCTATGATATGTTGGTCAAGAGCGGCGCGGATGAAGCCCACCTTACCAATCTGAGAGAAACGTTTGATAACCTGCGGGGAATAAACCTCAAGCTCAACCCGGAAAAATGCTCCTTCGGGGTCCGGTCAGGAAAATTTCTAGGTTTCTTCGTTAGCGAGAAAGGGATTGAAGCCGACCCCGTCCAACTTCGAGCTCTGACCGATATGACTCCGCCCAGGAACATCAAGGAAGTCCAGATCCTAACTGGGCGTCTGGCTGCTTTAAATCGATTTATTTCTTGGTCATCTGATAAGTGCGCTCCCTTTTTTCAGGTCTTGAGACAAGCCAAAAATTTTGTGTGGACGCCCGAATGTAACGAAGCATTCTTGGGAATTAAACAATATCTGTCGTCCCCGAACATCTTGACAAAGCCCGTCGCTGGCGAGACACTTTTCCTTTACGTTGCGGTTACTGACTTTGCGGTTAGTGCGTCTTTGATCACTGAGTCGGGACCAGCCCCTACAACGGTTTACTTTGTGAGCAAAAGCCTGTTGGATGCGGAAACTCGGTATTTAAAATTGGAAAAAATGGCTCTCGCCCTGGTCACGGCAGCACAAAAAATGCGCCCGTACTTTCAAGCCCACCCTATCATAGTCCGAACCTCGTTCCCACTCAAGTACATCCTCCAGCGACCAGACATGTCCGGGAGAATGTCCAAATGGTCGGTCGAGTTGGGCGATTTTGACATCGACTTCGAACCTCGGACAGCCATTAAAGGCCAAATCCTGGCTGATTTTTTAGTAGAGTTCCATCCCGAACGACCGGATCAGGACGCGCCTTCTCAAGAAACCGAACTAAATGAGTGGACCGTCCGAACCGACGGGGGGGCTAACATCAGTGGCTGTGGAGCAGGGATACAAATAATTACCCCATCGGGCATTAATATGCACCAAGCCGTTCGATTTGGTTTCCATACTTCGAACAATGAGGCTGAATACGAGGCCGCTCTGGCAGGGCTACGGTTAGCGCAGGTATGTGGGGCAAAGCGAGTACGCGTCGTAAGCGATTCCAAACTTTTGATAACCCAAGATTCGGGAAATGCGGAAGCTCGGAAAGAGCATCTGGTACAATACCTAGCAGCACTCAGAGTGCTAGCCGCCTCGTTTGACAAAGTCACATACGAACATGTCCCGAGAAGCGAAAACATAGCTGCAGATTCTTTGGCAACAATTTCTTGCTCCAGTTACTATCCATGGGTTACCGAACAAGAAAGCCCGTCTATCATCAAACGTCACGAGTTAGATAACCGACCTGGAATCGCATGTCAGATCTCTTCGGTAACAATCTCAGATTGGCGATGCGACATTATCGCCTTCTTAGCCGAAGGTAGGCTGCTTAGCGATAACGCCTCAGCTCGGAAAGTACGCAATAAGGCTCGGGGTTACGTCCTTTTAGGTGAAGTACTGTACAAGAAATCCTTCAGCCGCCCCCTGCTTAGATGCTTAGGGGTCCATGAGTCATAGATAATTGTATCCGAGCTACATGATGGTGAGGGTGCGACACATTGCGGTTACAAAGCCTTAATCAGAAGGATTCTTCTTGCAGGGTTCCATTGGCCGACGATAACAGCAGATGCACGACTAATAGTAAAAACCTGCGATACATGTCAACGATTCGCAAACGCGATAAACGTTCCCGCGGCTCCTCTAGAGTCCATATCCGAAGGTCTCCCCTTTGACCGATGGGGAATCGACCTTGTCGGACCACTACCAATGGCATCGGGTGGGAGACAGATGATCGTCGTGGCAGTAGACTATTTTTCCAAGTGGGTCGAAGGTGAACCTTTATCCGCCACCAAGACCAAAGATATCATCAAATTTATCTGGTCTAACATATGTTGTCGGTTCGGGGTACCGCAGAGGTTAACTATGGATAACTGCCCACAATTCGACAGCGGGGAAATGAAAGCTTTCTGCACCACTCATAAGATCATGCAATGTTTCTCCGCTCCTTTCCATCCTCAAGCAAACGGGCAGGTCGAAGTCACCAACCGGACCATTTTGGACGGCCTCAGAAAAAACCTTGAAGGAAAAGCCGGAAAATGGCCCGACTACCTACAAGAGGTACTGTGGGCTTACCGAACCACACCCCGGACGGCAACCCAGGAATCACCTTATGCTTTGGTATACGGTATGGACGCGGTTACCCCTGCGGAATCCATATTTCCATCTTTCAGGGTCGGTACCTATAAGGAGAAAGCGAACGAAGACAGCAGACGACTCAAGCTCGGTCTTATAGAAGAGAAGCGCAATCGCGCCCGGTTGAACTCTTTGCACTATCAGACCCTGATGAGAAGTCGATACGCCTCCAAGGTACGCCGTCGGGAGTTTAAGGTAGGTGACAAGGTTTTGAGGCGCGTCTTTCTTCACACCAAAGACAAAAGCCTCGGCAAGCTCGCCCCAAATTGGGAAGGACCCTACGAAATCGTGGAAAAAATCAAGAGCGGGACATACCGCTTGCAAAACAGGCTCGGGCATCCTTTGAGGCTACCATGAAATATTGAACATCTAAAATTGTATTTAGAATAGTGGTAGAATATTTGTAGTTTGTTTGACATGGTCTGTAAAAACTTATTGGTCGGGGATGCACTCTTTCCTACCTCGGTGGCGCGAGGAGGTTTTAACGGGGCATTATAAACACCCGATCACTTGATTACGTTAATCAAAATTTTCTTTTGCCTTCCAAATGTTGAAGTGTTCCGAACTTGATTAGCTGACGAGCTGGTCAGCGTCTGTTCCTACTAATATTAATGGATCTACATGTTTTATTTTCCCGACCCTTTGGGAAAAGTTTCAATGTTGCATTGATCTACAAAACCTTAATCGTTTTTTCAGTTTTTACAACTGATCTACATGTTTAATTTTCCCGACCCTTTGGGAAAAGTTTCAATGTTACATTGATCTACAGAACCTTAATAGGTTTTTCAGTTTTTACAACTGATCTACATGTTTAATTTTCCCGACCCTTTGGGAAAAGTTTCAATGTTACATTGATCTACAGAGCCTTAATAGGTTTTTCAGTTTTTACAACTGATCTACATGTTTAATTTTCCCGACCCTTTGGGAAAAATTTCAATGTTACATTGATCTACAGAGCCTTAATAGGCTTTTCAGTGTTTACAGCTGATCTACATGTTTAATTTTCCCGGCCTTTTGAATAAGTTCCAATAATACATGTTTTTCTTTTCCCGATCCCATGAGGAATTTCACAAATAGCGTTGATCTACAGAACCTACTTTGATTTTTTCACAAAAACACTTTGGTTTACCTAAGTAAAAACATCCACAAATTATGGTAAGAAACGAAGATTGCATACCCACATAAACATGAATACTGGAAGGTTCACAGGAAATAGTGTTAGGGGACCCCGCGGCCCCCAAAGATCTTACAAACAAAAAACACAAAACAACAAATAACAAAAACTACCAGCCGATCACTCGCCATCCTCCTCCTCGGACTCAGTATCGTCCGACTCATCCTCGGACTCAGTATCGTCCGACTCATCCTCGCAAACGACTCCCTCAGGACGGTCCGCCTCGGGTACATCTAGCCACATCGTCCCGAGATGGTCGGGAAACGGTTGTGGAACGAAAGCACATACGCGGCTTTAGCATCGGCCGCCTCTTTGTCCGCCCATTTCTTGCACTTATCCGCAAAGGCGGTGTTCGAAGCTCTTTTTGGACCTCTTGAGCTAGAGTGGCAGCACGATCCTCCCCGGTCATTTTCGTCTCCTCTGAGATACGGATGGCCTCTGCAGCACGCCCCTCTGCCAATTCCTGCGCGGCCTTGGCATTCTGCACCTCCTCCTTCAAACTAGCAATTTTGGCCTCCGCGCCCACTAGCTTCTGGCTCAGCTCGGCCACCCTATGCTCTTTCATGGCCGCGGGTACAAGCAGGTTGTACAGGGATAAGGCCAGTCCGCCCGATCCCCGCAGCGAGAAGGTATGCGGAGACCCAAGCATCGTTAGCACCGGGTACTGAGGACCACTGGAGGAGGCCGCAGTTGGGTCCGATGCATTGGGAGGGTTGACATCATCCGGAATCACCACTACGGGATCCACCGGCGATTTACCTTTAACCCCACCGAACTGATCAAACAACTCTGGTACGGTGGCATTGTCCGTCCCAGCAACGGTCCCGCTCTCTTTGGCACGCCTTGGCTTCTTCAGCTTGGCCCCATCGGCGTCGGCTCCATTTTTTCTCTTAGGCACCGGAGGCTGGGCCTGGTTGGATGCGTCACCTTCAGCATCATCCGTCCCTCACCGAACAGTTCCCTCTCCACCAGCTGCATTACCCCCCCCCCCCCTGAACTCATCGTCCGACTTTGGGCGCTTGCTAGGCGCCTTGTTGCGTTTCGGGAGGTACAATTGATACCCAGGAGCGTCTGTTTTAACAATAATATCCTCCAGGCTGGGGGGCTCCCGCAGTTGTTCAATGGTCAGCACCTCCGACGAGCAACGCCAGAGGTTACTCTTGAGCAAGTTGGTGTCTTTGAAGATACGGTGCATCGCCCGACCCCACTGCTTCCTCGAAAAATCCTTCAACACTTGGAAAGTGTCTTCAGCAGCTTTCGTGAGGTCCTTAACCCCTGCAGGAACTCCTTCGACACTGCACAGAGGGTCAGTATTTAAAAAGAAAAAAAAGGGGGAGTACCGTCGTGAACCCAGGACTGAAGCAACTGCCTCTTATTCATCTGGCTATAAGGAAGACCGTTCTCCCAGCAGCCGCTCAGAAACACAAAGCGATGCTTCCAGCCCTTATCTCCCTCCAGAAAATCGTTAACTATCTTCCACTTGTTTCCCAGAAAGGCGTGAAGCCATTATGCAAGACATTAAGGTATACCAGGCATTAGGCTATAGCTGCGACGGGCAAATCTGGAGGGTGCAGAAATAAAGCGCAATCTCGGGATCTAAGGGGAAGCGAAGACGCCAATTGAATAGCTCGGTAAACACCACTATTTCCCGAGATCGGACGTGAACAGGAGTCTCCCTAGGGACCGGGAACCGGACCGTGACGCACTCAGGAATTCCCCAACGAATCAGCAGCTCCTTGTGCTCGGACTCTGGGAAGTAGAGGTACTTTCCTTCGTAGAGAGAGACGACGTCCTTCGAAGGAAGCCAGCGGAAATAGGTGGTGGTGATGGCGGCCTCTACTTCTTCGGGCAGAGGATCGTCTGAAGGGTTAGCAGCGTTCCCAACAGCGGCAATGCTGACCTCCGCGGGAGCAATATCCATCTCCGATTCTTCCAAATCGGGGTTCCGAGCTTGGTCAGAGCTTTGGGCAGTAGCAGCATTCGGATCCGATGATCGTACCCGAGAGCTTGAGGGTTCAACAGTATTCCCAGAATGAGCCCGATGAGCCGCATCCAGTTCCTCTAGCGTCAAACGACGCTTAGGTAGACCTAAAAAAGTTACGGCAGTGTTAAGACCAGTCCGGTACCCTCGAATTGAGGGAGTAAGCTGAACTATTTCAAGATAATTACCTCCTGCGGGAGACGTAGGGGGACTGTTTTCGCCCATAGTCAAGAACTTGGTTTTATGGACGCGTCGGGGCGGAAATGGAGGCGAAGGGACGTGCAAGTTGAGAGACGACGGGGTCAGATTCTCCGACCAAACTACAGGGGGACGAGAGGAGATGCTACTAGAAGAGAGGACAATAGTTTCTGGAGATAGGCTAATCTCGGGGGACAGAGAACCAGGCGGTTCGGGTGAAAGGAAGGATTCGACAGGGATCAGAGTAGCTAAAACGGGGTCGTGGGGCTGCGGGACGGGAGTAAATGGTTTGGAATTAGATCCCCAGATCAAGCCAGCGTGTCGGTACTCTTCGGCTCGGTCACCGATGCTCGCCCACTCTTTGAAACCGAACACATGCTTTTTCTTTTTCTTGGTTGGTGGCTGTTTTGGGTGTCTGGGTTTCATAAAACAAGCATTCCCTCTCTAGAAATGATCAGACAACACTTTCTCTCTCTAGAATGCCTCTGAGAGAAATTAAGACTTGTGGAGTATTTATAGGCAACGTTGAATGACCGGGGAATGCCAATCGACAAAAGTACAGCGGGAAGATGAAGAGTCTCCCTAAAAAACTAGTCTGGCAAGGACGCGTCCCGTCAACGGGTGACACGTGTTGACCACCTTCTGACGAAGGCTTACCTAGGTTAGCCCCTTCGAACCAAGTGATGAGATGGGCCTTCTTAGCCTGATCCACCGCGAGAGTCGGCCCATCACGGTGGGTCCAGGAATAAAAGCCCAAGAAGACGCGGGAGCCGACCTGGCCAGAACTATGAACACCGGGCGAGGAATGTCTAGCCGAACCTGAGTATTTCCCTCGGATAAAGTCAGTCAAAAAGCGCCGCGGGAGTGCTATCGAGCACCCATGGGACAGATAGGGACGGGCAACGTCGTGGAATACCCGACACTTTTGGAAAATGGGTAATTCATCCAAGGATAAGCCATTGGCCCGAAGCACATGAGATTGCGGTCGATAGGTTTAGGCTCGGCTACGAGTCTCCGCTCCTGATACTCCCGAAGACTGGGGGGCTACTGATAAGGGTGGAATTCGCCGATATAAATAACAAGGGGTTAATTGTGGATAAAAGATACTTGGTGTGATTATTAATGTATTTAGGATCCTTCGGGGACCAATTTGTAAACAAGGTACTTACTAAGGGGCCTCATTAGTTATGTAAACAGCCCACTAAGGATTTCAGTGGGTCCACCTTATTTTAGTATAAAAGGTGACCCACTTTCTTGGTAGGTGGGACATTGAATATTATTCTATTCCATTCTCTCTCTCTACACTTTCTCTCTCTAGTCACATCAAGCACAAGATCCGAAATATTCTACCAAACATTTATTGACTCATCAACTGCTTCTGGTAGTGCAAAAGCTGAAAAGCATAGATCCTATTACACTTCTTGTTGTGACATGGTAAGGTCACTTTCTTTTCAGATCACTCATTCGGTTCAAGAGTTGGGGAAGACCATGCTATTCCTTCTCTTCAACGCGAAGAGATCGTGACTCTTTCCCCTTCTTCAAAATCAGTTATTTTTACCTTTGCTTCCATTGCACTAGATCATATGAATTTTGGAGGTCATGTAAATCACCTAGAGACGTCTGTATCAACAAAGTGTCGCTAATTTGCTCAAGGAATTACTCTCTGTTTGGACTCACTAGCTGAATGTAGTTATGATTTTGTTACCACTGTTATCTCTATTATAAGGCATGTTTACGTTGGGTTGGAGTGAAAAACAATGGTAGCAGCAATGAAACAACTCTTATTATAAGCCCCTGTTGTGAATGAGTCGAATAGTGCCTTGACAGTGTACTGTGTCCGGCAGTACAGTTTTGTGTTGTGATAGTGATATTGTCCAATCACTTGAGTTTGTCTTGTGGTATGAGCCCATTAGGCCCATAGTCTAGTAAGTCTATTAATTCCCTATAAATAGATTACTAGGGCGACACAAAACACAATCTGAAATCTGTAACCTTTTCTATCATAGTGAAACTCTTTCTCTGGCGGCGCCCGTGGACGTAGACAATTGTCGAACCACGTTAAATCCCGTGTTTCATTTAAATCTTTCCTTCGTATATATTTTGTGCTTGAGCCATTTTGTGATAATTTCATAGTATTTTATAACAAAATTGGTATCAGAGCCACGCGGTGAAATTAGGGCTTTTGAAATTAGGGTTTCACAATGGCGTCTACAGCAACAAAATACATGATTGAAAAATTTGATGGGGGATCCAGCTTTGTGTTGTGGAAGATTAAACTGAAATCTTCATTGGTACCGCAAGGGCTGTGGAAGGCTATGGAGAATAAGTTACCAGAAGAGATGAAAGAAGAGGATAAACAAGATCTTCAAGAAAGGGCTTTGTGCTGGATTTTAAAGAGTGTGAAAGACAATGTGCTTCGCGAGATTAGTGGTGAGAAGACTGTTGCATGCGAATGGAAAAAGCTAGGAGATCTTTACTCAGAGAAATCAGTAGTAAACTGACTATACTTGAAGAAACGTTTGTATGATTTCAGATTGAAAGAAGGTATGTCCATAACAGAGCACCTAGATAATTGTAAATCAATTATAATGGACTTGGAGAACATAGATATCAATATTGAGGATGAGGATCAAGCTTTGTTTGTATTGAGATCGTTACCAGATCCCTATGAAAACTTCGTAGATACCATTATGTATGGTAATGATAGGTTATCGCTGGCACATGTCAAAGGGGCACTGAAATCAAAAGAGATGAGACAGTTGCAGCCAGACAATCAAGCTGAAGGGGACAGTCTTATGACCAAGGGAAGATCTAAAAGCAAAGCGAGTTCTGTAAGAAGGAAGAACTGAAGGTCTAAGTCAAGGGTGAAGCACTCAAACTGTTATGAATGCGGTGAGCAGGGTCATTATAGGAGAGATTGTCCAAAACTGAATGGTAAGAAGGGAAATTAAAAGGAAAATGCAGCAAACATTGTTGAAGGTGTGAACGATTCCGACGATAGTAAAAACAGTGGTAAAGGAGATGTATTGTCCGTGAGTTCAGACTTTGGGAAAACTCTTGGGTACTTGATACTGGCGTTACATATCACATGTGTCAGTTCAAGCATTGGTTTGATACGTACAAGCCAATGCAGGGAACTTTCTATTTAGGGAACAATCATTCGTTGATTGTTGGTGGTATTGGTAACGTCAGAATCAGAATGTTTGACGGGGTTGTTAGAATCTTGACGTGCTAGCCTATTCCTGGGTTAAAAAGAAACCTGATTTCTCTTGGGACTCTAGACTCTCGGGGTTACAAGTACCATGCAGAAAATGGTGTAATCAAAGTGACAAAAGGCTCAATGGTATGCATGAAAGGCAGTTTGCAGAAGGGTCTTTACATTCTCCAAGGAAGTGTTGTTATGGGCGATGCTGCAGTAGCATCATCAGGGAGTAATAGCCAAAGTAGGTAGGATCAAAATAAGTTGTGGCATTGGCGTCTTGGTCACATGAGTGACAAAGGATTAGCTGTTTTGGGAAAGAGAGATTTGTCAAAAGGGTATAAAGCAGAATCATTAGGATTTTGTGATCACTGTGTGTTTGGTAAACAAACTAGAGTCAAATTCAGCAAATCAGCTGTAAGAAAGACTAAAGGGAAAGTGGACTACATTCACTCAGATCTTTGGGGTCCAAACAGAATTCCATCCAAGAGCGGAGCCAGATACTACATGAGTTTGATTGATGATTATTCAAGGATGGTGTGGGTTTACTTTCTGAAAACGAAAGATGAAGCATATTCAACCTTTGTCAAATGAAAGACGATGATTGAGAATCAAACATGAAGAAAAATCAAACGTCTTAGGACAAATAATGGGTTAGAATATTGCAGTCGTGAGTTCAACGAGTTTTGCAAAGCTGAGGGAATAGTGCGCCATCGCACTTGTTCTAGAACACCACAACAGAATGGAGTCGCAGAAAGAATGAACAGAACGCTTTGTGACAAGGCACGAAGTATGCTCTCGCATTCCGGTGTGGGAAAGGATTTTTGGGCTGAAGCTATCAATACGGCGTGTTAGTTGGTGAATCGGTCTCCATCAACGGCTATTGATTGTAAAACTCCTTTTGAGATTTGGTCTGGATCGTCGGCTGATTATGAATATTTGAGGGTGTTTGGTTGTCCTGCGTATGCTCATGTGAGAGATGGTAAGCTTGAGCTGAGGGCAAAGAGATGCATATTTCTAGGATATGCTACTTGAGTGAAGGGATATAGGTTATGGTGTACCTCTCCAAAGTCTCCAGGTTTTCTCATCAGTAGGGACGTTACTTTTAATGAGTTTTCTTCTATAGACAGTCAGAAGGAAGTAGGAGAAATGGTCGAATCAGGATCGGTTGTGAGTAAACAGGTGGAGCTTGAAGTAGAATCAGTTCATAGCAGGTCCAATAATTCAAGTGGTTCTGAGGTGGATCCAGAATCAGGAGTTGAAGCGTCAGTATCGGATGATAGTGACAATGATGAGCCCTAACCAGAACAACAACCTTATAGCATAGCATTGGGCAGAGAAAGAAGAGATATTAGACTTCCAAAAAAGTATGCGAATCTAGTTGCATATGCTCTGTCAGTTGCAGAAGAAGTTGAGATGCAGGAACCTAGTAGCTACAGAGAAGCTATATCGAGTTCAGAGGCCGATCGATGGATTGCTGCTATGGGGGAAGAGATTGAATCTCTTCAAAAGAATACTGTGAATGTTGGCTTAACTTTAAACAAAACCGATATTGGTGAATCGCCGAATGATGTTGCAGGATCATTGGTTGGTTTTGTTGATTCTGATTTTGCAGGTGATATGGATAAAAGAAGATCTCTGACAGGATATGTATTTACTCTAGCTGGGAGTGCGATCATTTGGAAAATACAGTTGCAAGATACTTTAGCTTTGTTTACAACAGAGGCAGAGTACATGGCGGTAACAAAAGCCGTTAAAGAGGCAATATGGTTGCAAGGTTTGGTGGCAGATTTGGGCTTGGATAGGACTACTACAAAAGTGTTTTGTGACAGTCAAAGCGACATATACCTTACAGGGAACCAGATGTACCATGAGCGTACAAAGCACATAGATGTCAGGTATCATTTTATTCGTGATATAATATCAAAGGGAATTGTTGATGTGAAGAAAGTGTCTATACACGATAATCCACCAAATATAATGACCAAAACAGTATCAGTTCGAAAGTTTAGGGAGTGCCTAAACTGGATCGGTGTTCGCACTATAGAGTGAATGCCTTAAGGGAATTTTGTGAGTCAGAAGAAGAGAAGATTCTTTGTTGATAGTGAAGAAAGGATATTCGCCTCAAGGGGAAGATTTGTTGTGAATGAGTCGAATAGTGCCTTGACAGTGTACTGTGTCCGGCAGTACAGTTTTGTGTTGTGATAGTGATATTGTCCAATCACTTGAGTTTGTCTTGTGGTATGAGCCCATTAGGCCCTTAGTCTAGTAAGTCTATTAATTCCGTATAAATAGATTACTAGGGCGACACAAAACACAATCTGAAATCTGTAACCTTTTCTATCATAGTGAAACTCTTTCTCTGGCGGCGCCCGTGGACGTAGACAATTATCGAACCATGTTAAATCCTGTGTTTCATTTAAATCTTTCCTTCGTATATATTTTATGCTTGAGCCATTTTGTGATAATTGCATAGTATTTTATAACAGCCCCCTTCCAAATGAATTTACTATTTCTATAATTGTGGAAATAAGGTTTTCCCGTTCTAGGATGGAAGAAGCTTTGAGACAAGTTGGATCAAATAGTGTTGAGTTGGCAATTGAATGGTTGTGCTTCCATCCAAAAAAGTCCCAGAGGATGAGGAACTTGCTCATGCTCTTGTTATGTTACTTGGGAATTCTGAATATGCTACAAAACCGGATGTTGAAGATGATTGTATTTAGAAACTTGTATAAGAGGAGACGGTCCAGCTCCTCATGTTGAAGATGATGAGTCCGAATTCTGAATGCTCCCCGGACAAGGACAGATCGGTCCAAGGTCTCCGGACCCTCCGGACCGGACAGATCACTTCGAACACTTAGCCCATAGAACTGTTCGAACTATGAAAAAAGTACTAAAAAACCTAAACACTACTTGACTAAGCTACTTGCTCTCCTACTTGTAGCTCATGGGTCTTTGAACATGACCCGAAAGCCCATAAGGGCCCAAACATAAAAGTATAAATACCCAACCACCTGCATTAAATGTGAGTAATGAGAATTAACTGCAACCAGCCAGCTTAATTATCTCTCTACTCTCTACACCAAATATATAACACCCATATACTACTATTAAACACAAAACAAATTACAAGCCTACTCTCAGGCGATAATTATCCTCACCAGAAGAGTTACTAACGACTTGTACAAAGCTCATGCTAGCGAAGGAACCTTTAGTATTCATGTACCTGGTCTAAATGGATTTTGATATTTAAATTTATACCAAAATTTACACGAAAAAGTATGATGAATATTTTAGAATTCCCTTATATTGAGGCCACGCCTTGGTTTATATAGATTTTACTATTTGGTCGAGTGAATTGTATTTGAAATTTTATCAGATCCCCAAAGAAACCTATTACAAAGCCTTTCCATTTTTTCTATGATAGTTTTAGAAATAATGTAGCATTGCATCCAATATATAAGTAGAGACATCAGGACAGATTGAATAATGATTAACATACCTCCAAAAGATAGATTATTTTCTTTCCATTGTATAATTTTGCTTCTCATCTTTGGTAATAGATCAACATAGTTACTAGTTTTATTGTTTGTATTGATGTTGTTTCCAAGATAAGTTATAGGAAAATGATCTGTTTGAAAATCAGGATTAATACCTAGCATAGTAGCTTTTGATTGAGAGATCTGAGAAGATGTTAGAACCTTAGTTTTGTCGTTGTTAATGGTTTGGCCCAAAAATGATTGATAGTTGTGAGATTTATTTTAAGCTGAGGGTAATTTTGTCAAGTGATTTGGATTTTTTTAGAGTATTAAATGTTTGGGTGTTTTGTAGTGAGAGATTTGAGCTGCCTGGTTGTATTAAATGTTCATTACCCTCATTAATGAAAGTAGTTGGGGTATTTATACCCTTAATTATGGACCCATGGGCTTTCGGGTTGAATTATGAAACCGGGTCAAGTTTAAAGACCCATTTAATTAATAAGTTGATTAGCACCTAGCTTAGTCAAAAGGTGTTTAGTTTATTTTATACTTTGTCCTATCCGGATAGTTCAGTGGGCAGTATTTGTCCGAATCGCCCTTGTCCGGATATCTCGGTAACCAGTGGTGGACTTATCCGAACTCATCAGATAGTGTTGAAGAAAATCTACCAAACTATCAACATTCTGGCTAGAACCGTTGGTAGAGATTAACAACTCATTAGCAAATGATAAACATGAAATCATCATTGAGCTTCTAGTCTTGAAAATTATTTATTTTCTTAACTCAAAACAATTTTTAAAAAACCCTTACCACATACTCTTGATCTATGATTAAAAGGATAGGGAACATAAGATCCCCTTGCCTGATTTCATTAGTAGATTTAAAGTAGTTAACAGATTCACCATTGACTATAATACAGAAGAATACGTGAGTGATTATACTCTGAATTCTATCCAAGAAGACATTACAAAACCCAAAATGCTTCATTATCTTTAAGATCCAGAGCTAACTCCTTAGCTAGAAGAATGTTATCATGGAAATTTAAGCCCTTAATAAATCCACCTTGTTCATCCAAGTGAATCTTAGAATGCACCTTTAAAGCCTTGTGTTAATGATTTTGGAGATTATTATGTTCAAAAGAGTACATAAACTAATTGGACTGCAATCATGCAAGGTTTGAGGGCCATCTATCTTAGGAATCAGACAAATGATTATAGATTTTATGTCTCAAGGTATAACTTGACCTAGAAAGGAAGCACATATAGTTGCAATTAAATCATCCTTGATAATAGGTCAGCAACATTGTAAAAACAAACCATCGAATCCATCAATTCCAGCAACACTTGAAAGACTTAAGTTTTTTAATCACCTCGTGCATCTCCTTTTCACCAGGTAAGTCTAATAACATTTTTTTTATCTTCCACAGCTATTAGATTAGGAATATAATTTTGCATATTCATTTCTTTGCATTGGTTGTTCAATAAGAATTGCTTGAAAATGTGATATAGTAGACTTTTCTAAACTATACTACTAAGTTATCCATTCATTTACATCTATGACTCCAAGGATTGTTTTACGTAGTTATGATAAAAGGTTGTACTCCTATCACCATCTCGCAATTAATTAGATTTTCATTTTTGTTTCTTGTAAGACTCTTCTCTAGTTTATAAGTTGAAGGTAGACAGCATGCCCTTTAGCTAAGTTAACCTTGTCTTTAATACATCAAGAATCTTCAAATATTTTTTTCTAAGGTTTTAACTTCCTCTCCAGCTTAAATTAAATAATACAAAATGTTCCAGATTGATCCCAATTCCAAACTTCAAGCCTTTGTTTCAACCTCTTTAATTTATTCCAAAGACCATAAGAGGTTGACCTTCCAAATCCATCTTTCAGTTTTGATTAATAATGTTAAAGAACTCTTTATGACTTGTTCATATATTTTGAAATTTAAAAAAAATCCTTAAAATTCATGTTTCTCTTTAATAGTTATTCAAATAAGGGTATGACCAGAACATGTTTTGTCCATATGCCTAATTCTAGTTTTATGAAAGTACTCAGTTCAAGCATTGTTGAACAATATCTTGTCTATCCTTTTCTATTTCTCTTATTTGACCAAGTTTACTTTGTAATGTAACCAACATCTTTTAAAGAGGAATAAAAAATAACATTGTTAAATTCTTCAATGCTTCTCAAGTATAAGGTAGAAAAAATGAGTTGTTCACTGCTGAGATGATATTAAAGTCTCACATCACTAGCCACTCCTTTGTATTATCAGCCAAATATCCTAAGTTATTCCAGAGGTCAACTCTTAGCTCTCTTAAAGACTTGGCATACATTATAGTGACTTAAAAGTTTTTGTCCAACATCCGATGATTAACTTTAACATGAGTAAACTGAGTATGATTTAAGAAAATGTCAACTATGTATTCATCATTCCACATTAACCATATTTTTTAGTAATATTGGAAAAGTTGTGATGATAACTAAGCTTTTACAGACCTTGTCGATATTTTAAACAATAATCAAAGGTTCTTGCAGAGTCGTGAAGCCAATGTTCTCAGATTTCTTAATTGATTTTAGCCTTATTTTTGTTTGCCTTATTTCCAATACCACGAACATTCCAATTCAAGATATTAATAGTTATGTAAAACTACTGGATGATGTCTTGTTTGGCCCTTTCCATTGAACCTTGATAACAACTAAAATATTTCATGGTTTACTTTAAGTTTTTCTAACTTTTTTACTTCCAATTTTCTTTAACTCTTTGCCCACTTCTATTTTACTAAGTTTATGAGAGATAGGCAGGCTTCCTATATTTATTTGCTTAGGTGAATTGTGTTATGATACGAGGTTTTCATAATCATTAGCTGCAGACATATCAATGCCTGTCTCAATTGATTGAATTGCCTTTATGCTTTATGAATCCTTGAGTTTATTATTTTCTTACCTCTTGTTGCTTATGAATTCTTGTTTCTTGTGAATATCTTTTGACTTCTATGTGTGACCCAACATAGATTGATCCTTAATATTTTCTTATATATTATGTTTTCTTTGTCTTGCCTTAGTTGTTCCATCTTTTCATCATTTTCACTTGATGTTTTTCGTGATATTTTTTTCATTCCCTTTATTATGATAGAGTTAACGTTAGGTGGTTCTATGTCTTCTTGTTTGTTTGTATCAAGACTGGTAAGAGATTTAGGAGTGTGAGATGAATCAACTATATGTTAAGGCTTAATATTATAGAACTTTTTACAATTGGCATCCTTGTGACCTAAATGAAAACAAATGTTGCAGTATGAAGAGATGTGCAACTAATATCCACTCAACAACCATCATTATCTTCGAAACCTATCCAAGCCTTTTGGATCAGTTTCATTGTGACATCAATCTCAATCAGAGCTCTATAACAATTTTGTTTAGCTCTAAATTTTCTAGGAACCCAGACCTTTAGTATATTACGTAAAGATGATGCAATATCATTCTTCACTATATAACACTTCTGGTATATTTGGGAACATAATCCATACTGGAGTTGTTGGACTTTAAATTTTAGGGTTGCAGTAAGGTTGCCACTTGAGCAATCTCATTGAGTGCTCTCCAATCTGCCAAAAAGTCCTCTTCCATACTTTACACGAATCATCTTTCAACGAGAACTCTATCAAAATATGTTTTGCGTCCCAAAAAATATTAACATCTCCCAAAAATTTAAAAGAGTGTAAGAACTGTTGAACACATAGAATCCAAGGCATACCTTTTGCAAACTTATCCACGAAAGTAAATTTTGAAACTTTCAAAAGTTTATTCTAATCTTTTGCTGAATACTGAACGACAATATGATCATCTATTTCTATCATTTATATTAAAATACGAATTTCCAAAAAGACATAATTCATCATCTATAATTAAATATCATTAAATAAAATTCTATAGGCACTTAAAACAAATCACATGAAAATAAATATTAAACACAAAATATCATTTTATATGACAATAATTTTTTAAACAAAAAATATCCACAATATATTATACCGCTATATATTCAGATATAATTTTCAAAACCGGCTTATATTTGTTCACTGAGAATTTATTTAAATTGAAAAGTTTATTCGGTTTTTTAAAATATAAATCTTGTCAATATAAAAAATACAAATTTAAAAAAAATATAAAATCTATCATTCATATGTAAATATCATTTAATAAAATCCTATCTACTCGTAATAAAAAAATAAAATTTACATGATAATAAATTTTGAAACAAAAAATATTAACCATTTATTATGCTTTTATATAAGTTTAAATCGGTGCATTCTAATTCGACTATGATTGTTTTCTTTCCTTTAGTATTTATATTTTAAAATATCCCATCATAATTTCTTGACTTTGACGATGTGAAATTTTTTATAAATTTAATTCATAATGCGGTACTTTTTTTTCTAAAAATTAAATGCTTTATAAAAATAGTGGGAGAGTATATGAATTGGGAGTAAAAATAGAAGCCCCAAATTCTAGTATTAATTATCCCATACTATAGCCTTAAGGATAAACTTCAAAGTTTTAAGAAATTTAGGTGTCCATTTATTTTCTTCTCCCTCCGAGTATCAATTGAAACAGAGCCTCAAACAAAAAAGAAGCTCAACATCTCTTATACTTCTTGCTTCTCAGCCTCTTTCTGATTTTTAGATTTTTTCCAAATCATTTATCCCAGTGAAGATCATCTCCATTATGTTCATTTTAATCAAAGTAGGCATGTTCTCCAATGAAAATTTTAGTTGTCAGGTGACATTAGTTGCTAGCATTAAATTTTGAATCCTTATATATTATTTGAGATTTAAAAAGGATATTCGCTACTCGTTTAAGCTTTAATAGTTTTTCCGAGGAAGCCGATTTCGTGACTGTCACGTAGTTTATTAACAATTTGGTCTTATTTAGGATTCTATTTGAATTTGTATTTGTGTGTCCATTTGGCGAGCCAATATGCGACTGCATTTTTCTCTATATATATGTGGGTAAATATCATATTGTTGATAATAACTTACTGTAACAATTTATTAATGGTAACAGAAACCAAGGAGAATTGTTGTTTAAAATCATTGCAAATAATATGTTAGAGTCTGTCTCAATATATGCTTTTGTGATTTTAATGTTAGAGAAAAACATGATTTGCATTTGTTTGCCATATAATCTTCCAATTTCGGTAATGATTTCATCTTTGCTGTTTCTAATGATTGACCAGTTAAAGAGTAGCTACCATCAATATTCAGCTTTAGTCTTTGAGCAGTTGACGATTTTCAGATAAGATATGTAACTCTTCTAGTTTTGATTGAATGGTTGAAACAACCCAACTTGTAGGCAATATCATAGTCATTTTCCCAATGAATTCATTTGAGAATATTAGTTGCATCCGTCTTTTTGAAGGTTCTTCTTATATGATGAATTGTCATTTGTTGTACTTTTCATTTGTTGGTATTTTATCTTGTTTCGATGAACCTATAAAGACCAACATATTATGGCTGGAAGAGTATTTCGAATATGATTTTCCTTATTAGTGAACATAGCCAAGTTCTTGTAATATGTTGCAAATTCATGTAAGTAGAAATGTTAAAATATGAAAGTTAAGACTAAAATATGACCAAACTTCCCATAAGTTTCTACAGTGAACACAAACATGATTAAGTGTTTCACAGTTTTTGCAAAATTGATATTTAGAAACCAATTTTAGGTTTCCATGTTGTAATATTGAATCTAAAGAGATTTATTTCCTTGTTAGTCTCCAAATGAGTAAAGCACACTTTTTAGGAGTGATATGACTCTAGATTTTCTTAAGAAAGATATAGTCGATGCATTGTCTCCAATCATGTCCCATGTAGCTTTGGCGTTGAATGCATTTGATTGAGATATTGTCCATTGAATAACATCATCTTCTTGCTCATTAATAAAGATATTATTATTCTACTTATGTCATACGTTTAGACATTCAACTTTGCGTTTTTAAATTGACCATCTTTGCAGAAGTTCTTAACTTGATCTTGAAAGTACGAGTAATTTGATTCATTGTGGCTTAAAGAGATTAGAGGATACTTATTTCAACATGTATCCAACCAAAATTTGATGTTCCAATTTCCTAACTTCAGAAAATTTATTTTTCAATTTGACTTATTACTTCCAAAATTCTATTCTAAGTTTTTGAGGTTAAAATGTTTCTATGAAATTGCATAGGATGCTGATCTGAGCAATACTTTGCATGCATAAAATTATCCCAAAGGGACTTATTTTTTCTGAACTTGAAGCAAAGTTTGTAAGAGAAAATGTTGTATGAGTTTTATAATCTTCTTATGTTGATGTTTCATTCATCATAAGGCTTGCATATTGAGTGCCAAGATGTCCATGTTATTGCTTTATGATTTTCTTTGGTTCGCCAAAAACATATACTCAATATCCTTTTAATTATCTTCATGGTTGTTTCAAGGATTGAATTACTCTGGAGATATAACATGGGAATTTCAGAAATGACATCTTGAATTTAAGTAAGTCTACTATGATAAGATAGTAAAACACTGTCCCATTCCTGAATCTTTTCTCTATTTTTTGTTACCAAATCTTCAAAGTGTATAACTTGACTTCTATGATGGATGTTTGTACCTAGGTACTTCACTGGGAGATGACCATGCTTAAAGCTATATGATTGCTCTATTTGAGATATCCTGGCAAGGGAAGTACAGTTTGAAGTAATTAAGTAAGTCTTGCTTTTGTTTATTAACTGACCTGATATCTCATTATACTTTTGGAGAAAAATTATAATTTTATTGAAGTTTGATTTAGATGCATTACAGAAAATAATTATATCATCTACATATGCAAGGCAGGGAACACAAATAAAACTTGTAGTTTTATAACTGATTTCTCTGTTTTCCTGGAACATTCTTTTAAGACCTATAATTAGAAGCTCTTTTGCAAGAATGAAGAGGCTAGGTGAAAGTGGATCACCTTGTGCGATCCTATTTGTACATTTAAAATATCCAATGGCTTGGCCATTGACTATTATTGAGAAATGATGAAATAAGACTTTTAATCTTCTTAATAAAATATTTAGAAAACTCAAAAATAGCAAGAACTTATAATATATAAGGGAATGAGATCTTATCGAATACTTTGACCATGTAGAATTTGAGCAGCATGTTGCCTCCCCTAGATTTATTGTTTAAGTATTTAACCAATTCTTGAGATAGAATAATACTGTCATGTCATGGAAAAAGGCAGATTGTTCAGCATATATCAGTTTAGGAACAATGGAATCTAGTCTGTCATTTATTATCGTAGATAGAAGTTTATTAAAATCAGTGCAAAGGCTTATAGGGAGGTAATCATTCCCTTGTTCGAGAAGATTATTTTCTAGGTATAAGACCTATATCAGTAGCATGGATTCCATAAGGGGAAATTTCACCAGTAAAAAAAGATCGTATAACATTACAAAATCTTTCCTCATGATTGTGTAACTTTTCTGAACAAATATTGTGTTGAAACCATTAACACTTGATACACTTGCTCAGTTAAAATATTTTATAGAGTTGTGGATTTCATTATCTGAAGGAGGGTTTGGTTATATTTTATTGTCTTCCTTAATGATGATGTTTGGGACGATTGATGGTAGATCAGGAATACTTTTGTCCAATTGTCTTCAATCCAGGTATTACCTTCTTTAATTTTTGATATTATGTTTTTTCTTTCTTTTTTCTTAATATGGTTATAAAAACATCCATGTTTTTAACAACATTTTCGATCCAACTGACATAACATTTTTGCTCCCAAAGCATTTTTTCTCTTGCAAAAAGTTGAAGATGATTGGCCTTGGCTTGAGAAAGCTTAATATTATCATATGTAGCTCTGGTTTCTTGATAGTAATTTTTGAGGAACTGAACATCATCTTTCAAAAAATAGTAAGTGAACTGAATATGTTAACAAATATTTTTTTATTCCAAATCTTTAACCTAGGCTTTAATATTTTTAGTTTTAGTTAAAACATATAAAGAGGAAGGATCTATATTTCTTCATTTTAGCTGTTTTCCATTACTTATTCAAAATCCTAATGTAGATACCACATGTTATAAAATTTTGAAATATCCTAAACCGGTTGGCCTCGGGTCCTGATTGATGATTAACTCGGCTAGCTCCCCGCACTTTGGCAGTCAGAGCATGAAGAGCATCATTCATCCCCGTTAAAGTAACGTGCATGGTTTGTTCCCTGGCATATCGCTCGCATGACACTTTGAGTTCCTCCTGCTGTAGTTGCTGGAGCTGATGTATTAATTGCTGGAATGTCGGAGTTGTAACTAGGTTAGCTCCTGATATGTCATGTGCGACGGAGGCCACTGCATACCCTGGTCGTACGAATTCTGGTGCAGTCTGTGTCGCTGGTTGCAACAATTTTGTTACCGGTTTTACACGCTTAATGGGGACTGACGCCACGACTTCTCTATCAGTGGCGGTGATAGAACGTCATATGTCTTGCCTCAATAGTGGGTTCATGACCGATCTTCGATTCCCCGTTACTTTACTTGACTATGGGACCTCTCTCTCAATACATGACCTAAAAACTACCATGGTTAACGTATCTTAGTGCTTTGCTAATGTTCCCACAAACGACGCCAAATTTATTACAGGAAAATAATAAAGGATAATTCCAAGTATAAATTTTTATTATCAGAGAAGAGAACTTACATTTGTTTAAGGTTTTATCCCATATTTATATATTTTTCTCACCGTTTATTTGTGTTTACTATAAAATTTAATTCCACTAACTACATGCGACACTGTATTTACATCATGGAACCTGAATTTATGAGTAATGCGTTAGTGGTTTGATTGGTTCCAATAAAGTATCATTAAACTGGTGCATTGGTCGTTTTTTGTAGATCAGGCTCGATCCACATAATATATGCCTGAAGCCGAGCGTACTCCAATCAATCCCCTTCTCCTCAGCCAGATATCTCGTCTGGTTCTTTCATCAGATCAACTCATTTATCTGTATCTTTGGTTGGGGAAATACTTGATCGGTCTGAGCGCTATCAATCTACCTCGCAGTGGTCAGACAAGCCCTAATTTCTTATACAGACCTCGTTATGCTCGATGCCCTTATCCTCGTTGTTTGCTTCTTGGATTTATACCGTACTCAGGGTTGCTTCATACTCTTCGAGTGGCTTTGTCTGCTCGAATACCTTCTTACTTGACAGCTAGACGATACCCCCTCACCAGGTTATGAATTCCTATCATTTATGGACGCATATTCGGGGTACAATCAATTCAGATACATCCGAATGATGAACAATATATTGATTTTTTTTTTAAAAGGTCTATATTGTTATTAGATAATAGATTTTGGTTTGAAAAACACTAAATCGAATGATGAAATGCTGGTTAATCAAACTTTTGAGAAGTAGTTTGGAAAGAATATGAAAGAATACATTCATGATATGATTGTTAAATGTAATACGGAGGATCGACGAGTCTAAGTTCTATCTGAATTTTTGTGAATTTAAGAAAGTTTAATCTTAAGTTGACTCATTTGAAGTGTTCTTTTGGATTTCGAAGTAATAAATTTCTCGGATATATTTACAGTAAGAAATATATAGAAGTTGATCTTGAGAAAATTAAAGAATTGTTAAGCATGGATCCTTCATGAGCTATGAAAGAAGTCCGGAAGTTGATGGGGCGTTTAAAAGCTTTATCGCGGTTTATTTCTAAAACATCTGGAAATATAATATTTTTTTAAAATTCTTAAGGGAGCTAAGAAATTTCGTCAATATACAAACTATGATGAAGCATTTAATGTTCTAAATGAATATTTGACTTCACTAAATATCATGTAATTCTTGTTATAAGGTGAACCTTTATACATGTATCTAATCATGCGATAAGTTTTGTTTTATTTAGAGAAGTTGATACAATCCAAAAATCAGTCTATTTTGTGAATTAGAATTTAATTGATGCTGAAAAAATATATTTGAATTTGGAGAAGTCGGCTTTAAATATGGTGGTAGTTGCAAGAAAAATTACGCATTATTTCCAAATCCATTATATCATTTGCGAACGCTGCTTTCTTTGAGAACTATATAGAACGTTTTTGTGAGGTTTGAGGTTAGATCATACTTGTGGAGAAAAAATAGCTCGGGTAAGATCACATTCGAAGTTAATAATAAGTCAAGCTAATGGTGCTTATCATCATGAAAATCAAGAAAATATAATGAGATATTTAGAAGTTTTAAAGGAGTGGGAAAATAAATTTGAAAATATATAATTTAAGCAGGTGCCTCATATTGATAACTCAGTTACGGATTCTTAAGCTAAAATAGAAGTTATATGGGGTAGTCCATTACTTATTGTTCAGGAAAGGTCATCTATTGAAGATGGGGTGAAGAATTTAAGGTTTTGATGGCTGAACTTGCTTGTGATTGAAGACAAAAATATTTTTTAGAGATAGGATACTTCTAGAGGATAAATTTGACGGACGTGCATCAAGAATTTGAACGGGTAAGTATACAATTCTTGACGATTTTGTTTATAGATTTTTTTTACAAGGTCATTGTTACGTTTTTAATAAGTATGAGGCATTGTTTGTTCTCATATATCTAAATGAATGTGTTTCAGGGATCATTGTGGATATAAGAGTTTGATCAGGCGTTTTCTCCTTGCATATTTTTATTGGCCAAAATTAGCGACTAATGTTGAGGCCACTATTCAAATATTAATTTTTTTCAATTATATGTTATAATGAGTCATTTGTCGAGTGAACCTATGGATGTAATTCCAGTGCCTTGTCCTTTTGACAAATGAAGAATTAATTTAGTGGGACCTTTGCCGATGGCTATTGGTAAGAGGCAGTTTTAGTGGTGGCTGTTGATTATTTTACAAAGTGGGTTAAGTTAAAGATATTGGAAAATATAAGGGCTTATGAAATCTGTGATTTTTTAGAGAGTCAAATTTTATCAAGATATAGGGTACCAAGAATATTCATTACAAATAATTGACCATGATTTCAAAATGCAATAATGACGATGTTTTGCAAGGAATACATAATTGAACAACACTTTGCAACCCTTTATTATCCTTAATCCAGTGGACAAATGAAGGTAACAAATAAAAAAATTGTTGATGGGATAAAATATAAGGTTGAGATGGCCAAGGTTAAGTGGCCAGAAAAATTATCAGATGTACTGTAGGATTATATGATAACTTCTAAATCACTACAAGAAAAACATAAGATGAATATTGTGGTTCTGAAGAGATTTATATTCTGATCCATAGAATACTAGATTATTCATAGGAAGATAATATTGAAGGACAACAAATATCTATATATTTAATTAAAGAACGTCGAGATCAGACACAAAATAGAGCACAATATTACAAGAGCCTGATGAAAAGCAGGTTTGATTCAAAATTGAAGCCAACTTTTTTGAAAGATGGTGATTTAATTGTGGAGAAAAATGTTCACTGACAAAAAATATAAACCTAATAATACTAGATCCAAATCAGGATAGAGCATACAAGATTATTCGAGAAGGAATCATGCAGCATACATATTTCAAAATATGATTGGTAATATTCTGAAACATATTTGGAATATTCAACATCTGAACGTTTACAAAGGAAACTTTTAAGTTGGTTGTGTGCTCTCTTTTATCTGGTGGAGGGTAATTTTTTTTAATGAGGTATATTGCAAAGCCAGTTCATCAGTAATTGTTTTTCTCTATCCAATAAAATTAGAATTATTCATGAGTATAAACTAATAGAGAAATAAAATAAAAATTATGATAAGGCTATAAGTTAGGTGATTTTTTTATAAAAGAAAAGTTATAAACTAAGAAAATAAAGTTATTTAAGGGGGGAGGGGGTGGGAAGGGTAGTATATAATTATGAATAATCGATTATGATTAATAAACCTAGTCTTAGGTCGAAAGATTAAAAAGGTATGAAACTGGTCATATTGTGCCTTGACATAATAGTCCAATCAGTGATAATAGTTAATAAACCAAACCTAAGGTTGAAAACCAAATGTTTATGCAAGTGGCCATATTGTGCCATCGCGTAATAGTCAAATTAGTGATTAGAGGATCTCCAATAGATAATCTATATTTTAGGTAAATATAGATTAAATTATGATACTTTATAATTTTAGACTACTAAATAATACAAGAGACTCATGATAATTAAATTAGTTTTTTAGTTTTGTAAGTGGTGAGAAAAATAAGGATAAATTTTACAAATTGTGTAACCGCCTAAGTAAATATAGATTATCAAGATAAAATATGTAAATTTAGACTATCTTTTAGATTAACTGTTGAAAATCATTTTTTCTAAAATAATAGGTATTTTTACTATTTAGTGTGAAATAGCGTATATGTTGGGGATGCTCTTATAGTTGATAAATCAAGTCTGAGGTTGAAAAAACATAAGGTTATGCAAGTGGTCATACTATGTCCTCGCATAATAGTCAAAATCACAATTATAGTTAAAAACCAGCTAAAGCTAAAGGTAAAAATTTACACAAGTGGTCATACTAAGCTTTGACGTAAAATGTCAAAGATATATACCGACTCCACAATATATATATATATATATTAGTATGTTATCAAAGTTAAGTTAGTGAATATAAAAAAATCATTTTCTCCTCATTAACTACTTTATTAAATCAATAAGTATGAGGTAAGAATTTGTTTTCAAAAATAAAAATCTTGTAAAAAACATAAATGTAAAGCACACAAAGACAAGTCTCATAAAAAACATACATATAAAACAGATAGAGATAAAGATAAAAGAGAAGTTGTTGTTAAGGAAATTGAACATGTTTAAAAAGTTTGAAAATAAAATAACATGAAGTATACAAAATTAAAAGTACAAATATGTTCTTAAAAGTATCTTAAAAATAACTTTCAAATTGATAAAAGATTTAATTATGCTACCACCTCGTCTTTGTTCTTGTTGATAGCTTGGTGAGGTGGAGAAATTTCAATACGAAGGGTTTCATCATCTCTTTTTGATGGTTTCCTTTTGTTGACGGACTGCATTTCTGAAGTGACAGCTTCATTAATATTGTTATTGTTAGTAAAGACCGTAGCATAGGTTTCTTGGATATGATCTTCATCTTTTTTCATATTTTTATCTTTCTCCTTCAAAGTTCATAGCTCAAGATATGTGTTAGGATGTTCGTCTTGAAGTAACAACTTCTCTAGGTCACCTAACTGAATTTTAGTATCTGAATATATCCAATTAAAACTTCAACAACATTAAAACGAATTCTTCTCTCTGAGTTATATCATCAAAATTATTACTCCCGAGATCTTTCATAATATTTTGATTAATTTTTCTTAAATTACTTTAATTTCCGAGTTTAAAGCAGAGATTTGAGCATACAAAGTTTCAATTTCAGTGTTTAGACATCTATGGTTAAACAAAGTAGTGTTTTGAGAGATCAGATCGGTGTTTAGAGTGTTAAAAAAATATATTGTTTGAATAATTTTGCATTTTGAGTGAGTAGTTCATTCTTTTCAGCAATAACAACATTCTTTTCAACCTAAATGCTAACAAAAGATTTATTATCTTTTTTTTATAATTTTATACACAATATTTAAACAATGAAGTCTATTTTCAAAGTGTATCAAATATATTCTTTGTTTTCTAGAATCAATAATAATGTATTGAGGTTGGAAGTTGTCTACTTCATCAATATCATGAGAAGTCATCATTATGTAGTCAAAAGTTACTGAATGGTAGTATTCTTATTGCCTTAACTTTTTTCTTTTTATGCAAGAGCTCATCATTTGAAGGGGATCTATGTCTTCATTATTGTTAAGATTTTCATTTTTTTGACGTGATGAGGTACTTGTAATAATTTTTTTGGGGTCGTCATTCTTGGGAGTAAGATTTGAAGCAATAGTTATATTTTTATTCTTTGGGAAAATTTTAGTCGAAAAAGCATTGATAACACATGTGTTTTCAGAATCTTTACTTATTTTTTATTTGTAACACCTATGTTGATTCCTTGTTGCTTCTGTGTTTATATTCGTTATCGGAGTATGACGAAAGCGCTTTCAGGTGTAACTGGTTGCCAGGTTTTTGTGAATCATTGGTTTACCATTGTCATTTATTTTTATTTCTAGACAAGGCCAAAGTCCAGTTTGGATAAAGTTTTCCGACGGGAAAAGATAATGGAAATCGAATAGATAAATGTGCAGGATAATAACAGACAGAACTTCTAAAGGTTTGTCATCGTGAAAAACTTGTTAAAAGTTTCGAGAACTTTGTCTAGTATGCAAAGCAATTAAGCAGTTGGAGGAGTATGTTAGCAAAGTAAAACAATAGAATAGATGATAAAAGTGAGTTGAATGGACATGTATTATATGTTTGCATACACTTTCTCTCTATCTGACCAAAACAGTCAGTAGAAATTTCTAGACTACCAAAATCTAGTTACAAAAATAAATCTTGTTTTCCAGTTGTGATGGAGAGAGGATGAACTCATAATTCGAGTTGAGTTTTTTAAGGTAAAAATAAACAAGAAATAATTGTCTCAAAGTTTTTTTTTATTTTGACACTAGAAAAAAAAGGTATATCTATGTCTAAACGTTTTGAATTCAGTAATACGTTAAGTAGCACGCGCTACCCATTAGTTTTTAGCTGAGCGTGACAGATTCGAACATGTTTAAAAGAAAAAAACTATGTAAGGTGAAATGGTATCTTTCAGACATATTTGTATGGTTTAGTTTGGTTTCTGAAAAATTCTTGTAAGACTGGTTGAGGGAGATGCCGGTTATGAATTCATGTTATCCAAATGATGAAGAATATATTGCTTTTAAAAAAGGTCTATATTATTATAAGATACTACCTTCTGGTTTGAAGAACACTAAATCGACTTATAAAATATTGGTTAATCAATTTTTTTAGAAGTAATTATATATTACAGAGGATCGGCAAGTCTAAATTCTATTTGAAGTTTTTGAAAATTTTAAAAAATTTAATCTTAAGTTGAATATTTTGAAATGCTCTTTTAAGATACGAAGTGAAAAACTTTTCAAATTTATTTCTGATATATTTTGTGTAATCGGTAAACTATCAATTTCTAGTAAAGAAAATACTAGCTATATTTTTCTACCAAAATGTTTGTTCGATCTTTTAATTTATTTGGTCTGTGGATCGTATTGGTTTGAATGGTGGATGGTAGTGATCTGTTAATGATAATTCGCTTTTTCGGTAAATAAATATATTGGAATTCAAATATATTAGATCGGCCTTTTGTTCTCCTGACTATGATATATTCTATGTTATTGAAAAGTTATTAATTAAATGGATTTATAAAAATAGTTTCAGTGAATCAGACATTTGGTTTTATTAAAAGTAAATTTTAGTACCAGTAAAAGACATGGAACTGTGATAAAGATTGAAATTACAGTGAGTGAATTATAATATTAATCGAATTGCATCGATCTGAACTTGAGGATTACAAATTAAAGTGATTTTGGTATCAGTAATTCGGGGATTGAATTAGTGAATTATTTGGTATTCTGTAATTAAATTAATATTAAAGTGAATTAGTTCATGATTTACGGGAAGTACAGTAATTTGGCAATGAATTCATATTAATTGAAGTATTTCACTACTTGACGAAAGTACAGTGCTTTGGCACTTATTGAGTCGAGTTCTTATAGACATTATGATAAATTTTTGGGGTAGAAATTATATTTAATTAAAAGAAGAAAAAGTAGGTTACTGTAAAAGGGAAACCATTTTGTCGTAATTGAGTTGCATTAATATTTTTTTTGAGGTGAGTTTAATTCAAGTTTAGATTTGATTTGGTTCGGTCAAGTGTATTTGGAGTTGGATTTCGATTTTTGGTTTTGGATTTTGATTTTGATTTAGATTTAGATTTTATATTTAATTTTGGTGTTTTGGTTTTGATTTGGTATCTCGATTATTTGATTTTGTGTTATTAGAGATTGTAGGTTCCTATTGCAAGTATGACACGAAAGTATGATTTTTTTAGAGTCTATTAGTACTAAACTGAATGAGAATAACTTTTTCATGTCTACATCTGCATATCACTCGGGTCTATCATCATCTTCCACTTCATATATTGATTGATCATTGCGGATTTTGGATTATGGTGCGTCTCATCATATGTCACCACACATGTCAAATTTTGTTTCACTCTAGCATGTTTCACCTAGATCGATTTTATGTGCTACTGCTACAACAATGTTAGTAGAGGGTATTGACTCTATTTCTACCCCTCATATATTGCTATTTTCACTACCTTCTCACCCTTGCTTTGAATCTTGTTTTGGTTAGCCAATTGTGTAAATCTGGTTATTTGGTCTTGTTTTCTAATTCTATTTTTGCTATAAAAAAGTTAACATACCCAGAGAGTGATTGAAACGGGTCAAAAAAATATCACAAAAATATGAGAACTCTATGTTTTGGAAAAACTCGAAGTGACTCATGTGGATATATATGGTGTTGATAGTGGAAAAATATACATGACTCATATTGCTCCCTTCGGTGTTGATTTGTCTTCGTTTTGTTTGAATCGTTCATCGTCTGAGTTTTATCATTAGCATTCTCGTCTAGGACATATATATGACTTACGTTTGAAGTTTTTAGTCTCTACATGTGCTTTGGGTCAGTTAAAAACTTATAAGATCATGGATTCTAGTGGTTGTAAACTAGTAAAATTTTATACTTTATCGTTTAATCAAAGTGTCATTTCTTCGATTTCTCCTTTATTCTTATGTTTAGGTACCAGTTCTTATTTCCACAAAGGGTGCTTCGTCATCTCAACATTCTGGTACTTGCTAAGACTCAATATTCTGCTGTAATAAAATGTTTCAGGTGTGACTTAGGAGGTGAATATACATCAAATGATTTCACTCAGTTACTTACATCCGATAGTACCATACATCGGTCTTTTTATACTTATACCCTCACCAGAATATTATTGCAGAAATAAAACAGTGTCACCTTGTTGAAACTGCTCGTTCTTGCTTTTATTTGCTGAGGTTCCTACTGTTTTTTCGGAGAGAAGCAATTTTAACAGTTGTATATATGATTAATTGAATTCCCACTACACATAATTCAGAGGTGTCGCCCTTTCAAAATTTATACGGATAACCCTAGACAACTATTCCTTACGAGTGTTTGGGTGTACATGTGTTGTCTTCCGTTCTCATGTTGAACGCAACAAATTGGGTCTTAAATGCTATATGTTTTTTTGTGGGTTATGGTGTTAGAGAAAAACGTTATCATTTTTTATCCAACTAGTGAGAAGCTTTATGTATTTCGACATGTACGTTTCTTGAGTATATCCCCTTTTATTCGATTCCGGTGAAATTACATGATATAACAAGGACTGCAATTCAGACTATTGATCCTTTTAAAGATAGTAGCGATGTACCTTTTTTACATTGATATACAAGCTCATGGCACATCTATGATAGTTGATACTACTTCTGCTCCGGCAATGCCCGAGTCAGCTACTTCCTCTGGTGAAACAATAGCTCCTCCACCGCTCAGGAGATCTACTCGTATAAGTAAGTCTACTGGACTACCATATTTTGCGTATTCTTCTTACTCAGCTCTGTTTTCTTCTTTCAGAGCAAATATACATGATTTATATGAACGTTAGTCGTTTAAAGAAGTTGTTTATGATCCTCGTTGGTAAAATGTTATGTTCAAAGAGCTTACTACTCTTTATGAGAGTCATGCATGAGATATAGTTAAACCTCCACTTGGTAAGAATATAATCGATTTGCCAATGGAAGATCTTCCAACTGGATGTCAAAAATATGTTTCTGAATGGTGATCTCCATGAGGAAGTTTACATGACTCCCCCCAGGTGTTGCTCACCAACCATGTGAAGTTTATTGACTTAGGTAAGATTTATTGGTCTCAAACAAGCTCCTCGTGCTTGGTTTGAGAATTTTGTACGATTAATACTTCACTTAGTTTTTTTGCTAGTAATCATGATTTGACTTTGTTTATCAGATATACGAGTGTAAGATGAATTATTTCATCCCTGTATATAGATAATATGATCATTACAAGTGATGATATTGACGATATTGAGGCACTAAAACATGATTTGGCTAAGTGGTTTGCGATAAAGGACTTGGTACTGTTACGTTATTTTTTAGGTATTAAGGTACTTAGACAAAGTATATATCTGATTTGTTCAAACGAGCGCGACTTTCTGATAACAGGACGATATATACCCATCTTGAAACAAATGCTTAGTATTCTCTTACTGATGTTGTTCCCTTGTTAGGCCCAATTCTATGTCGTACTCTTGTAGGGAGCTTAGTCTATCTTATAGTTACCCGTCCAGATATAGCTTATGTTGTTCATGTGGTTAGTCAGTTTGTTATTACTTTTGCTTTCGTCAATTGGGGAGTTGTTCTTTGAATATTGAGATATTTGTGTGACACTCAGTTCTAGAGCATTTTGTTTTCTTCGATCTCTTCACTTGAACCGCGTGCCTATAATGATGCTGATTGGGAAAATGATCCTCATGACCGTAAATTTACTATTGGTTTATGTGTTTTCCTTGAAACATTATGTTGTTTCTAGATCGTCTACTGAAGCAGAATACCGTGTTATGGCATTGACCACATGTGAGATTGTTTAGTTACAATGGCTTCTTGCAGATGTAAGGGTTAACATTACAAAACCCATTTCCTTACATTGTGATAACTAAAACACAATGCAGATAGCAAAAAAAAATCATGAGAGGACGAAGCACATTGAAATAGATCGTCACTTTACTATGCATTATCTTCAGATCGGCACTATCCCGCATTTTGTTCCATCGACTTTGCAGGTCGCTGATATTTTCATGAAGGCTCATTCAACAGGCAGTTCTGTTTTTTTTGTATGTGACAAACTCGCAATGTTTATTAATAGTGATTGTGAGTTTGAGAGAGGATGTTAACGATATTAAACCCATGATCATTAGCTCGTATATTCTATCCGTACACAAAAGCTTATATTCTATGTAATCGGTAATTTACCAATTTTAATAAAAAAAACCTTAACCATTTTTTTCTTCAACGAACTTTATAGAAAGATAAACATATATCTATTAACATACATGCAAATTTTCTAATCAGTTCTAACTTCACTAAATAAGAGCTAAAAGAATGTACAACTACAAAGAATGCTACCCGGTTAAAACTCACTCCAAATAAGAAGCAAAAATGAAATATAAACCACAGCGGTGAAAAAGAAAATAGAAGTTTGAAAAAAAGTAAGTGAATTTTTTTGAGAAAAACAAAAAGATAGTAATAGGAGGAGGAACGAAGGGGATAGGAGAAAAAGCTTGGCCACGCAAGAGGTGGAATTGTATAAATGTGTAGTTTGTATTTGTCTTCCTCGTATTTTTTCCGATGTTTGATATTTTTATTTAAATATATCTCAGGTCGTGTCTTTAATTATGCACAGTTTTAACCACACTCTATTTTCTAGTTTTACTTTTACTATATTACTCTATTATGAATTATTTATTTTAGATGAAGAAATTTTTTAAAAAAAATTATGCCTCCTCATATTAGTTCTCTAATATGTTTTAAAGCGTTTTCCAATATAATTGGGTTACTAGCAAGAAATTGCCATCCTCACCCATTTCATTCTTTACACCAATTTCTAGGGGTTGGTGAATTTCAAAAGGAAATTTAAACAATATAATTATCTACCAATATCTTGTAGAAAAAAGAATGGTTAAAAAAAATTTGCTTCTAAAATAATTCATTAGACCAACCTAAACCTATACAGATTGTTTTATACAAATGAATTATATCTATAATAGAATATATACTAAAACTATGTGTGTTTAAATATGAACCGGATTAAACCACTTGGCATCATAAGAATATCTTAATCGTAAATTCAATATAATCAAATGACATCATTAAAAACTAATTTTAATACTTACACATATATAGTTTTTTATTTGACATAACTATTTTATAGGTGACCTTTTATTCGAAAAAGCATAATTATAAAATCCGAGTGTTTTATATAGAATTTGTTTAAAGCAAAAGAAAAATTTATTAATGGCTAGAAATTAGAGTTTTGTAAAATACTCGACCTAATTAACAATTACATCAAATTTGAGTCTTTAGTAGAAATTAGAAAAATTGAAAAAACGCGTTAAAAGAGAATATCTCCCTTTTTTATTATGAAATTCAGATTTTCGTTCTCTTCTCTTTGCCTTGGTAAAGCTCCGAATCACCATTAGTGTAGCTTCCTTTTGGTGATCAAACCACTGTTATTGTCATCTGAAATTCAGTTTCGATATCAAACTTTAAAGCTTTCTCCCTGTTTTGCTGATATCCATTTTGTCTTGCAGAGCCCGTCTACATTCTACAGCTTCATTTCTTCCTTTCTCTCTAATTTCTTTCCACTTAGAAGTTCTTTCTTATGCGTTTCTGCAAAACAGAAACCAGAATTAAGTTATTTATCAATTCTGCTATAGTCTATTTCTATGCTTTCTATATACGTTATTTCTTCTAGCTGAGTTGGTGGTTTGAGGTTCTTGGAATCTATCTTCATTTTACATTTTAGGGTCCAGTGAGCTAGCCAATCAGCAGTTCTATTCTGTTCCCTAAATATAAAACAAATAGACATCTTACTTGTGATTAACGATTTTATACTATTAATTACTCATTCTAGATAATTTGGAATTCTAGCAGAAGAAATGAGTGAGATTAGAATTTCAGAATCTCATTCGATCTCTACTTCCCTGATTCCCGATATTATACATCTTTGAAGATCATCTGGCATTGCCCGAGCTTCAGCTTTCAGAGGTGTAAGCTTTCCATAATTGTTTCCATATCCACTGATGATGTTACCTTTGCTGTCTCGAATGATAATTGCCCCACTTGACTCTCCAGATGATAGACAACAAGCATCGGAGTTTAGTTTGTATCTTTTGGGGAAAGGATGCTTCCATTTAAGGTATAAGATCTTCTGATTGGTCTTAATATGATTGACACATCCAAGGATTAATGATTCGTTTTCATTTTGTTTGCAATGCTTTCTCAATAAAATATTTGAATGATCCAGATATACTAGCATTTTAGAGATATAGTTGATTGTTGACTTTGTTGAGAAATTGTTACCTTTAATTTTTGATTTGTTCCTTTGTTGCCAAATTGGCCAGTTAATTAGTATAGGAATGATTGTTTTTGTATGTATCTTTCCAGGGGATGATTAGAACCATGTTCTGAACATATGCATTGTGGTCATATATCTCCTTATATTAACCTTGAAGATTCCTGCAAAGTGAGACCATATACTCCAAGCAAAGTCACATGACACAAATAAGTGGTCTTTTGATTCAACATTTTGACAAAACTGGCATTTAGATGCCATAGGTATATGTCTAGACTAAATTATAGAATCAATTGATAGTTTATTTCCTAAAAGTATCGAAACAAGGAAAGAACATTTCCATGGAGCTATGTTATTCCACAGATTTTCAAAAAGTGAAGATCTAAATAGGACAGGTCTGATAGCATTCAAGGTATCTTTTATTCAGAATTGGCCATATTTAGATATACTCCAGTATATTGTATCTTTCACATTCTCTTTAATACAAATCTTTAAGACTAGTTTTATGTTAGAGTCAGTTAGATATCTTTTTAGTTTGTTTACATTTTATTCGTTGTTTTCCTAAAAGATGTTTACATGAATGCATTTGAACCAACTATCATTTGTGTTATTTTCAAGATTAATTAAGGGAGAATTACCATACCAGTTTTCTAGCCACAAGTCTACCTTATCTCACCTAGTCTCAATTTGATTTTCGCTTCTGCAAAGTCTTTTATGTTAGTCAATCTTTTTCATGTTTGGGAGCCTTTTTCTGAGAAGCTTATCTGTAAAAGGTGTCTTCCTTTGTAGAAGATGTTATGGATGAGATTGGCCACAATGAGTTATTTTCTCTAAATTTTATCCATAGTTTACATGAGAAAGTCATACGAATCTCTTGTAAGCTTCTTACATTCAACCCTCATTCATCATATGTTTTATATATCTTTTGCCTGGAGGACCAGTGGATTATGTTTGCTTCATTGGTTGATCCTCACAAGAACTTTTTCAGCAACCTTTCTATTTGGTGATGATAGAATTAGGGAGCCAGCAACTGTGCAACCAGTATAAAGGAATAGGTATAAGAACTGTATTTTTTAATGTAAGTCTTCCTCCAAACGATAATGTTCTGTCACTCCAGCTTTCTATTTTTGCTTTAATTTTTTCTAGTAGAAGAATGTAATTGATTGCTTTGTTGTGAGGGATTAGTGTTATGCCTAGATAAGTTGTTAGAAGGTTGCTTAGGCTAAAATTAGTTTGGATTGCTAGAGAGTTTCTTCTATTTGAAAGAGACTGGAAGCTGTGATAATGTTTGTTTTCTCTTTGTTTAGAGACTAGCCTCAAATGTTATGATATACCTGCAAAAAGTCACTAATTTTCTCCATAGAAGATGATAGTCCATTAGTAAATATAAGCAGGTCATCAACAAATGATAGACTAGGGATTATCATTTTTCTTATGTTAGAAAATCTCAGGGATTTGTCATTCGTAAACATAACATTTAAACCTCTTAACAGAACCTCTTCATCTAGTATAAAGAGACTAGGGGAAAGAGGGTCCCCTTGTCTAAAACACCTTTTCATTTTGAAAAAACCTACTGATTCTCCATTAATAAGGATAGATACATGAAAAAATTTAATAATGATACCCACTAGAGAGATTACGCTGTGTTTGAATCCATAACATTATAAATTTTTCAAAATAAAGCTGTAGGAAAGGTTGTCGAATGCCTTGGACATGTCCACCTTGATGATTATGTTCCCAACTTGTATCATTTACTAGCTCCATTGACATATGCACCCTGCACTTCAGAAATGATTTTAGGCAATAGGGAGGATATTCTGTTATTTAGTACTTTAGACATAATTCTGTTTAGCATTAAACAAAGACTTATTGGCCTGAATGTCTTGGCCTTTGATAAATGATTTCATGGAATTACATAGATCTTGCTTGATAATATTCTAACATGTTTTTAAGAAGCTTCTGTTGAAAGCATCAACTCCAGCAACTCCTTATGAGTTAATGCTTTTATTGTGCTCCATATTTCCGGATCAGTAGGTTCAGCTGACATAAAACCATTGTCAGAGTTATCAATTAGTTTTGGAATAACATTAAATATGTCACTCTTCATGTATTCATCTTGTAGCTTCTAATTAAGATATGAGATTGTAGATAGAATATCTTTGAAATATTCTATTGTTGATGATTTGATGGTTTCATCATCAGAAAACCATTTGTTGTGAAGCTTAATTTGTGTCACTCTTGATCTCCTTCTCTTTCTTTTACCGTAATTGTGGCATAACTTTTTGTTCCAGTATCCATCCTGGATCCATTGTGAATAACACTTTTGTTTCCAGTACTTTTATTTCATAGAGAGGGATAGAAGATGCTCAGTATTTGCTTTGTCGAGAGATATCTTGTCTTCTTGACTATGAAGTTCAATTCTCTAGCCTCAATTTTTTCTTTTGTTTGAGTAACTTTGTCAAAAATATTTCCAAAGTGTGTTTTGTTCCAACTTTTCAAAGCTTCTTTCAACTTTTTAGCTTATTCCAGAAAATAAACAAAGAGTATACATTCATCGGTTCCTTCCAGCTTGACTTTGCAATATTCAGAAATTATTTATCCAATGTCCATAAATTTAAGAATTTGACACTCTTTATATGATTATATTTGTCTTTAATGAAGGACACACACAGGTGTGTGTGATCAGAGCATGTATGTGCCATGTGTACCACATTTGTTTTTACAAAATAATCAGCCCATTCCTGATTGATAAGAACCCGATCTAAGCGTTTCCACTTTGTCTTGTTGGTCCATGTGAATTATGTCCCTCAGAAACCTGCATCTTCTAGAAATAAATCCTTAATAACATCATTAAAATTTGAAGAACTCTGATAACAATAATTAACATAACTGATTTTTTCAGTAGGAGATGTAATAGTGTTAAAGTCTACTATTAGTAACCACTCATGTATAGAAATAACTATGCTCCTGATTGTTTCCCATAAATCTATTTTGTTTGCTCTCTGGCACTTTGCATAAACACAGGTTACTGAGAAGGTTTTGTCAAGAAGGTAATACTTAATGTTGATGTGAATACATTGATCACAATCTATAAGTATGTTAGTTTGTAAATCTGCATTCCAAAACAACAAAATTTTATTAGATACATTAGGCTATGATCATTTAGGATTGATACAAGCAGACCTCATTGTCTCTTTAAACTGAAGATATTGTATAACTTATGGTTTATTCTTTTTTTTTGATCTTGCAAGCTTTTACTTCATGTCCAACAACTTTTTAGAATCTTGGATCTACCTCCCTCTTACAGAAAGTTAGAATATTAGGAAGACTACCAGATTTTTCTTTGTTAGGTGTAATGTATCTATGGGAAGTAAAATCATCAGACTGGGAAGATTTGTGTTCTGCTTTCAATGTCTTTATTGCTTCAACTATATCCTCATCTATCATCTCTTCTTCATCAACTTTATTCTCATTTTGTACAACATGTATGCTTGATACATTGCGATTTGGTTGAGGATTAATGTAGTTATTAGTTTCAAATTCCAATTCTTCTGATCCTTTGCTGATTTCCTTAGAACTTATTATTGTAGAATTGAGATTGTTTGGCATTTGTGCTTGTCCCTCCTTTTGTGTATTCTTTACTTGTACATATTCCTGATTGACTGTAGTCTGCACAGGTTTCAATGTTTTGCAAGATGATTTATCATGACCAACATGAAAATTGGTCACAGTAGTTAGGAACATTCTTATAACTAAGATAAATCCATGCTCTTTTATTTTCACCAAAACCAAGCCACATATTGTGTTGTAGTTTTCTTGAAATGTTGATCTCCACCCAGACATAACAAGTATTGTATAGTGATTTTATTTTTGGTGGGATCCAAGATTTAATTGGATTCCCTAATGTTGATGCAACTGAGTGTACAATATTTTCATTGTACATGTTTTCTGGAAGCTTTTCTATTCTGATCCAGATTAGAACTATTGGACACTCTATTTATGGACTGACGGAAGGTTGTCATTTGAGAATTCTCATTGAGTATTGACCCATTGTCCAAATTCCACGGCTCTAGATTTTGCAGATATCTTCTCTTAGAGAGAATTCGAGGATAAGGTGTCTCGATTCCCAGTTAGTATATGAGAAATCTCCTTCGAATATTCTATTTTCAAAGAATTTGTCTAGAACATGTTTCTTTGGAAGACTATTTGAAAATTTCCAAATTAACGTATAAGTTGTACAAGAATGGAGTTTGTCTAGAACTCTTTCATCGAACTGTAAATCAATGTGATCTTCTTTGTACTTTGTATATTCTGGTTTGATCTTTTCTTTCCACGCAGGTATAGTTACAGCTTCAAGATACGGTTTCTTGCAAGAATTCTGCATATGCTCCTTTTGATAATTAATTCCTTGGCTTTCTTTGATCGAAGGCTACATATCATTTCCAGACTAAAAAACTTTAGTCTAAGACCATGTTTGAAGAAAGTACACTGAGTGTGATTTCAAATTCCTGCTTGAATTACATCGGAGAATTGCAGATTAGGAGTTGGAGAATCTAGAAATAATCCTTAGAGAAGGATTGAGATGAGAATCCATATTGAGAATGAACTTCAATGGTTGATTAGGAAGAAATTAAAGCCTCTATTCTTGAAGAAGAAAACAGAGCCCTTAAAGAAACTCATATTTCTCAGTTTTTATAAAAACCATTTATTTAAGTTGTTTTATATAAATTTAAATCAGATAATATCATCAAAAGTTTTGAAGATTAAAATTTTCTACTATTGAGTACTTCATGTATTACTACCGTTTATTTAATAATTTTTTTATTTCCAATTTAATATCTTATTTTTATAATATTATTTGTATAAGCATTTTTTATTTGCAAAAGCTGATTTTCCCCTTTTTTTAGAATTCAAAATTCAAAATTCAAAATTAAAAAGAGAAATAGTGCAATTTCTTTTCTTTTTTCGGTATTTTTCGATTTCAACGACCGAAAATAGCTCATCTATAAGATAATCTAAGTATCGAACGAAATGTTACAGTCTAGCTCTTTGAACCAGAGAATCAGATCAGTTGTGTATCAAACAATGTTTACCTAGATGAACCAGATATATATATATATATATGAACAAGATTCATTATAATATCGAACCAAATTTTACAGGTGAGCTGGTTGTTGTGTTTCCTTGTCTTGATTATAACATATTTGCAAAATGACATAGGAGATCTTTTTTGGTTACGATATAGATTATGTAAAAGAGTGTAAAATCATTTACGATGAACAGATTTTAGAGACTGATTTTATGATAGTAATTTTTCATCTTTTTCTTAAATAAGTTATAAACGGATTGTAATATGTATTTTCTTGAGTTAGTAGTTCTGTTTAGGTTTCAAAATAGTTAGGGAGTCTATATGCGACTTGATGGGGGAAGAATATGCGAGAAGTGTGAGGGTATATACCTTGTAAGAGGTTTAGAAAAGCACACTGCTTGGACATGTGAGTCGTGTCGGTATATAACATGCGTGACATTTAGAAAATATCATATGTCTCGCATATGCAAGACTGTAACATTTTTTATTTGAAGTATGCGAGACTTTAATACGTCTCATATGCAAGATTATGCATGTATATTATACGAGACGTATTGATTGCTCCTAACTGTTTCTAAACTATTCAATGCAAGTAAGCAATGTCTAAAGCTCGAGTGCGCATTTTCAAACATAATGGTCACACTACAATATTGTTCTTACTGAGTTTGAAGACTTTGAAAATATATAAATGTATGTTGAAAGTAGATGGAATTTGTTGGTTAGAGGTAATTATATTATGACCTACTCTTGTGGTAATAATAGGAATTTTTTATTTACGAATGAGACAGATTTTATGGGTGTGCTAGTACTGCTTGACGTTGAGCGTTTAAAAAGTGTTAATTTTCTTATTGAAAAGTATGCGGTTGATAAGGTTGCTGAAAAAATGCGCAAATAGTCTAGCTTAAGTTTATTTAACGCCTCAAATAATCAATTAATTAGTACATAGAGTAGTATTAGTTCAAGTTTTTTTTTATCATAATGAAAGCAACTTGTTTCCAATGGTTGGGTTGATTCTAGTATAGGTGTTTGTCAAGTTTTTTTATCAAGGTGCTCCAGGTTTAAGATTAGCTTTATATCCCTATGCCTTAGAGTATGGTTTATGTTTCAAATACATGCATAATACAAGATCCAAGATAACTGCTTATTATGAGAATAAATTCTTAACTGGATGTAAATGGAGACTTTATGCATCACTTCACTCCACCACCGGTTTTATGATCATTAAACGACTAGTTGAATTTCATATTCGTAGCATCAGTTTTTCCAAACAACATAAGAAACATTGGACATTCGAGTTAATTGCTACAAAAGTTCATGACTCCATTTTGTCATGCAATTTCATGACAACGAAAGTATAAAATTGTTGGTTAAACAAGACTACTGTTTAGATATTTCTTATTGTCTCTCATGGAATGCTTTATAGAAATCTAGAAGGGAAGTTTTGTAGATAGTTCTACTTCGTTTAATTTACCTAAGGGATACTTCAAAAGATTGAAGAGCTGTATTATTACGACCGACTTACATTTGGAATATACTTCGGAAACCAACTTCAAGAGATGTTTCATAAAATTCGGTTCTTGTTTTCAAAGTTTTCATTCTTGTCGTTTGTTTTTATTTGTCGGTGGAACATTTTTTATCAAAAAGCATCGAGGAGTATTGGTTTCTTCCATAGCAAAATATGGTAATAATGATAAGTTTCATACTTTCCTATTTTCTTATTATTTCTTCATGCTTTACCAGTTCTCTATAGGATATATGCAAGACCCGACATATTATATATATATATATATATATATATATATATATATATATATATATAACATGCAAGACTTTAGTATCCCAATAGTGATCCATGCAAAATTTGTATGTAATTGTCACAACTACGAGATGAACTATATAAAACATGTGTGGCAAATTATATATCTAATAGTCATACCTACCAACATGAGAGATATGGTATATAAACATGTGAATCATGACCAAATGAATTTTCAACACCTAAACAATTGTTGGGAGATTATATATAATATTGTTTAATTTATTTTTGAAGTATTTTTCCTGCTGCATTTGGTATTATTGGTCGTGAAGATAGTGACAATTGTTATGGTTTCTCGAGTGTTTGAAATCTCATTTGTTGGAATTTCAAATCACATTTAGTTTAAACCGTCATTTAAGTATCATTAATGTTGTTTTTACCTTGTATTTAAACTGCTATCATGCCTACTTTATTTCCATCTTGTTAAGAATTTGAAGTATGCTCGCAGTCTTTCTGAAGCAAAGTTTAAGTCTACGATGTTTTATAGGTTTAGATAATGTGCTTATGCTCCAACTGTATAAATTTTTAATAAATGTTTTAATTGTTTATTAGTGAATAAGGTTAAAGAGTTATAAACTTTCTCGATAGTTTACCTCATGACAACTATGATCAAGCATTTATTCAAGGGAAACAATATGGTAATATGACATCTTATCTGGCTGAATCTTTTAACCATCAGACTAAAGATCTATGTAGTCTACATATTTTTGAATTAATTGACAAGATTCCAGTATTACTGATGACTCAAATTTCATGATGTTATTCCGATGGGCAAATTAGAGTAGTAAATTATGCTTGTAGTATGAAAAGAAGTTAAAGGTCAATATCGAAGAAGGTCAACTGTGGCTAGTTCATAAGTCTTTGAAAACCACATTTGAATTTTTTTATGAACTTGTTATGGTTGTTAATTTAGTGGATTTCAAATATTCTTGTGGTGTTTGCCAATACGATTGTTTTCCATATTATCATGCTTTTGTTGCAATATATTCGACTCAACAAGATTATGTGACATTAACAGAGTCATTCTTCACTGTTAGCAATTACATATCAACTTAATCTTTTAGCATACATGATTTAACCAATTTCGGTTAAGGATGAAGCTCTAATGATTCTCCAAAAATTCTGCCTCCTAACCTGAAAAGAAAAGCTGGAAGGCCTAAGAAGAAACGTATGTCATCTAAAAGATGAATAATAACCAGGCATATGAAGTGTGGTCTTTGTTCAAAGTTAGGGCATAATGAAAGGACTTGCGATGAACTTGGTTAAATGTTTTAATATTATTTCACATACTGCAATTTTTTACGTTACAAAGTATTTGTTTCTCTACTCATAGAACCATGTAATTCTAATTAAACTAAACATACGATTATACTTAAACTAAACATGCGATTCCATTTAAACTAAACATGAAATTCCAATTAAATTCAACATGTGATTCCACTTAAACTCAACATGTGATTCCACTTAAACTAAACATGAAATTCTAATTAAACTAAACATGTGATTCCACTTAAACTCAACATGCGATTCCTCTTAAACTACATGTGAATCTACTTAAAGTAAACATGCAGTTTAACTTAAACTAAAAATGCAAATTTACTTAAACTAAACATATGACTCTACTTAATGAGACTAAACACGCGACTCTACTTAAACTAAACATGCGATTCTACTTAATGAGACTAAACACGAGGCTCTACTTAAACTAAACATGCGACTCTAATGAAACTAAACATGGGACTCTAATGAAACTAAACATGCGACTCTAATTAAACTAAACATGAAACTTTACTTAATGAGGCCAAGCATGCGACTCTACTAATGAACCCTAACTAACAACCTATTTACATGTTTACTTAAAATAAACATGCACAACTCTACATAAACTAACCATGCAATTCCACTTAAACTCAACATGTGATTCAACTTAAAAAACATATACGAGTCTCTATAAAGGAAATATAAACTTGAGTCAATACAAAAAAGAGTATTGGAAAACTTAAAATATTTGAATTATACTAGACCAACATACTTGACATGCATAACAAAGTGATATAAGATTAAGGACGTTGTTGTATTTATAAAATACAAACTAAAAAACATGAAAATTTCATTATTTCAACCCTAACAACAAAAACAAAATATTTTAGGGTTGAACACGTTACCGTCCGAGATAACAAAAAAAAATTAAAAATAGAAACTTTCAAACATCACAAGAAGAGTCACATTCATCTTCATATTCATCTTCCTTCTCATCTTCGTCCTTGTTAGACTATTTATCTTGTTCTTCTTCCATGTAAGACTCTTACACTTTCTCTTCATTCTTTGTTGCTTCTTACTCATCCTCTTTTGAGTCTTCTAGTTCACTGAACTTCATGTTTCTAGGTGCAAGATCATAATATAGATACTCTTTATCTCTAGAATATGAAGCAAAGTCTGGAAAATAATAGCAAATAACAAACGAGATGATCTCCTCTTCATCGGAACCGGAGGAGTATTCATCTATTATCGTAATTTTGAATGATGAATCTCTTTCTTCATTTGAGAATCTATCATAGGAGGACCTTGTATAGCCATATTCATCATCAGAGGAGATGTTAATTAAATGAGCCATTATTTTAAATTTTGTGTGTTTATTTCTGGTCAGTTTGTGAATTATTTTTGTACGAAACCCTACTGAATATGTACAACTAATTTATAGCAAACAAAACTAATAAAATGAGCCATTTTATTCGTTTTCTAACCCATTCTTCATAGTCGTTAGTTATCCTTAGTTATATTTTTGTCAAATCAAATAATAAGTTACCTAATAGAAAATGATTAACAAGCTTAAATATTAATATGGAAACATTGATTGGAAGATGATGATTTATATTAATTAAACACGAGACCACTATATTTTTTACATAAAAAATTGGTTTCATGGAATTAAATATGTGATTCATGAATATATTTAATTAAGTAACGGACCTGCGAGACTATTACAAATAAACTTACAACTTCATTATAACTAAACAACCAAGAATACTACAAATAAACATGCAACTCTTGCATCAGAAATATAAATATGTTTATTTACGTACAAAATAGGTATCATACAAAAAATACTCTATCAATAGAGCCTCCAATGACGGTTTGTGTTGTCATCATTACGAAAATAATAAATCATTTTTTCAATCGACAACTGAAAATATCATCATTGTATATTTTAGGAACAAAACCATTATAGATAAAGTCTTTGGTATATTTGCAAACAAAAATGTCGTAGTTGAGGCTTCCTAGTTTTTGCTATGGATATCTCTTTATTTTGGTACCTTATATGGATTTTTTTCCAAGTTATGCCAATTGTTAACAAGAGAGGAGAACAATTATAAGGTTATATGTGATAGGGTCGGAAATTGTTGGTGGACAAAAGCAGTAAAGAGGGTCGTATTTTTCTTAGAAGGGATGTTCGGACCAGATAGCTGAAATTAACGAATAAGTCGTATTCTTAGTGACTCAACTAGGTGCCTGATATAATATTTTATAAGCGAGAGGGCTCGTAAGGTTGGTCCAAACATATAACCTGAACCGAATAGCCCATGCTTCCAAAACGACTATAAATACTTCAACAAACAACATTAATGGGGTTGGACTTTTCTCTCTCTAATAAATACAAGCATCTCTATTCTCTCTCAACACTCTACAAGGAATTTAATACTACACAAAGCAAATAATTTATAAAACTACCCTTCGATTAGATTTTTCCACACTAGATTGGTGACCACAGTGGGAGCGTGAGGTGCATGAATAACTTTATTCAAAACCATACTTGCGGATTGTAATTCAGAGTTCTTTAAGTCATGGATCTTGACATACAAAAAGTTCCCCCTCTTGAAAACAAGGGGATAAGAGGTGACAATGAGCATGCTACTATATCTCATGTAAGAGGAGCGTGATCAGCTGAGGACTGAGATTGAAGATTTGAGGGCCCAAAGGCAGGCTGAAAAACAATTAAAAGAGAAGTTTGCTGCGGGTTGTATTGTCACAGATGAGCGTGGTAACAACCACAAACACAATTAAAGTGGTTAGCCCTTGAAGGCTCACATAGGTTTGAAAACAGAATATTGGGCTAAGTAGTTGATGAACAATCGGATTTGGTTGGAAACTCAACCACATAATCTGACTCATATATTTCTTCTTCCTCATCAAGTAGTGAACATGTCCATCAGAAGAAGAAATATAGGTTAACTAAAAAGCATTCTAAGAAAAGTAATGGAAATGGCAAAGGGAAAAGAAAAAATATCAAGGGAAACTAAAGGGATCAGCAGATTATAGTATTGATCATTTGTTAAGTGATCAATTTTCTATCCACTTACAACCAGGTATGTTTTCCATTCTTGATAAGGATCATATGTTTAGTCGAAGTCACAACTGGAGGCACTCACCTTTGTTATCAAGGATGTTTTTGAGACATCTGCCAATGCTTTTTTATAGCTCTAAAATTGAGAAATATAATAGAAGCAAACACCCTGATAATCACCTTGAACAATTCAAAAATTTCATGATGAATTTTGATGACGATGATAAAATATTATGTCGGGCCTTCTCACAGACTTTCAAGGGGAGTGCATTCAAATGGTATAACAATTTACCACAGGGATCTATTAAAAACTTTGATATGTTCCGGATGGCTTTCGGGAGGCAGTTTGTGGGAAGTATAGAGCTTAAAAAACAGTGATACCATCATTCATTATGCACAAGAACCAAACGAGTCTTTAAAGGACTACATCTACCATTTTGTGAACACAAAGAATGTATTGGCTGATTGTTTTGAGCAAGTAAGGTTTATTGTCGGGTGATTTGGCTGATTCAGTAACCCGAAAGAAAGCAATGACCTGGGGAGTATTACTGAATCTGGTCGGGAAGTAAATTAAAGTGAAGGAAACCAAAAAACTCTAGAAAACTGCGCCAAACTAGGTATGCCCCTACAATTTCTATCTTACAAGCCAATACTCAGTTCCAAGCTATAGTAAATTACCGACCTAATGATTCTTAACAAGGTTCGCATCGGCCTAGCCACAGTTAGTCGAACCAGGCCAACAATATAGACCAAAGAGGAATTTGTGGCTCCAACCTGAATGGTTTTCTAAATTAGGTGAAAATGTATCCATAATTTATGACAGTACCAAGAATGGAGTTTCTGAAGGTCGACACCAATTCAATCTCCAAGAGAAAATCAAAACACTAAATTTTGTGGATACCACAATGATGCGGGCTATGATACCCAAGATTGCATTTCCCTAAAAAAAGAAGTGCAAACCTTTATTAAAGTGGAAAGTGTTCTATTTTTGTTAAAAAGCAAGAAGGAAACAAGCAAGTTAATACGCGTGCCCAACCTAGTGCAAGTACAACACATGTTACATCACCAAGTGTTCAAAGACGCATGCCCAGTAAGAGAATGTTATGGTAATTGTGGAACGATTTGATGTACATTTGGAATACTGACCCTGATACGGACCAGAATTAAGTTAGGGTAATAGTAGAAAAAACAGCGACAATATCCGATCTGGTGCAACTATTTTAAATCTTTGACCATTTTTTGGGAGATACTGTGACTGCACCCTCAAGATACTCCTAGAAAATGACATGTGAATAGTCTAACCACTATATTAGAAGAGAAAATGTCTACACATCTCTATCAGAAACCTTCTCCTTTCATTGTATTTGATGAAGATGATCTAAGAGAAGCTGAGGGCCCACATGAAGATGCTTTGGTAATAGGAGCATCTACTGAAGGAAAAGAAATATGATGAATCTTGATTGATATATGGAGTTCGAAAAATATTTTGTTTTTATCAACCTATAAGCGAATGAAGAATCCTTTAGTCATCCAACGTTTGAATATAACCATAGTGGGGTTTACTAGAAACTCGACTAATGTAATTAGGGAATTTGAAGGAGATGTCTTGTTAGAAAAGGACCATTCAAGAAGTTGGGAAGGGTTTTGTTTGTAGTGGTTGATTATCCGACATCGTACAATGCTATATTTGGTAGGTCTTGGATATCTAGGATGCATGAAGTAGCATCCAATGTTCACCAGTGTTTGAAATATGTCGTGGGAGGTCAAGTAAGCGTCGTCAAAAGTAGCCAAATGGTGGCAAGGGAATGTTATGTCACTGTTCTTGATCCAAAATTGTTGGAGGCAGTGAAAGTTGGTAAATAATAGCAATTAGTGGAGTCTTCTCCCATATAAAATGAGATAGATGATCCAAGGGAGGCTCCTAGTGCTGCGATCCCAGTTGAAGAAGTTGAAATTCATTACTTGGCAGAAGGGAAAATCATCAGGGTCGGTCTAATTTACCCTTAGAGTTAAAGGAAAAGTTATTGTATTTTTTATCAAATAATCTACATGTGTTCGCTTGGTGCAACGAGGTTGTAACTGGAGTACCAACAAATTGAATTAGACACAAACTATGGTTAGATTCGATGCAGGAACGATGTTGTAAAGAAAGAGACCTTTTTCTAAGGAAAAATCAGAAACCGTAGTCCAAGAAATATATCGGTTAACCAAGGTAGGGAATATTAAAGAATCTCAGTATCCTCTTTACACTACTAACCCGATACTTTTCAAGAATAAAAATTGAAAATGGCGTATGTGCATTGATGTTACAAATCTCAATAGAGTTTGCCACAAGGACCATTTCAAGTACCCCAGATAGATCAGCTAGTAGATTCCACATCAGAAAACAAGTTGTTATCCTTCATGGATACTTTTTCCGGGTATAATCAGATACATATTTAACTGAGTTATCAAGATCACACTACTTTCATCAGTGACAGGGGGCTTCACTGCTATAAGGCAATGCCTTTTGGGTTGAAAAATGTTGGAGTCACTTATCGACGATTGGTTAATAAGGCATTTTGTAACCAGATTGGAAGAAATGTGGAACTTTATATCGATGATATGATTATTAAAATCCATAAAGAGAAGAATCACATATCTGACCTCCAAGAAACATTTTCAAACTTGGAAGCCATCAACCTGAAATTAAATCGTGAAAATGTACCGTTGGTGTCTGATCCGGAAAATTTATGGGTTATATTATAGGTGAGAAAGATATTGGAGTTGACTCAGACCAATTGGATGTTTTGTTTGCCATGGATCCACCTTGGAATACTAAAGAAGTTCAGATATTAACTCAAAGATTGGCAGCGTTAAACAGGTTTATTTCAAGATCATCAGACAAGTGCGCTCAGTTTTTCCAAGTCTTAAGAAATACCAAAGCCTTCAATCGGTCCCCAAATTGTGACCAAGATTTCCTTAAAATCAAACAACATCTATCTTCACTTAAAATATTATTTAAACTGTAGACGGGGAAAGACTTTATATGTATCTAGCAGTATCGGAATATGTTGTTAGTGCAGTATTGGTACAAGAAGTTGATAATCATCCCCGCTCTATTTATTATATAATGAAAAGCTTGTTGGAATCTGGGAAAAGATACTTAAAGTTAGATACATTATCCTGGCATTGGTGATAGCAGCCAAAACAATGAGGCCTTATTTTCAAGCACACTCTATCACGGTTCGAACTTCTTTTCCCTTGGAAAATGTGTTACAGAATGGAGATATATCGGGACGAATAACCAAGTGGTCAATTGAGCTTGGGGATTATGATATTGACTATACACCACGAATTGTAATCAAAGCTCAAGTTGTAGCCGATCCTTTAGTTTAATTTCACTCCAAAATGCCTCATGAATAAACTCAAACTAGTACGCCTAAGAAAAAATGAGTAATCTAAACTGATGGTGGATCCAATACAATGGGATGTGGAGCTGGTATCTGCCTAATCTTACCCTTTGGGGATTCAATGTACCAAACAGTAGTAGGATTGAGATTAGCTCAGATATGTGGTGCCAAAAGAATTCGGTTGTTAAGTGATTCATAATTTGTCATTCATCAAGCACATGGGAAATCTGAAATCCTGAAATATCACTTGATAAAGTATATAATGGTATTAAAAGAGATCTCAACCAGTTTCAAACACGTTAAGTATGAGCACGTCCCAAGATCGAAAAATTAAATGGTTGACTCGTACCCGCGATAGCTTATTCTGAAGCATATCCTTGGATCCTTGTACAAGAATATTCTTACATAGTCACAAGTTCATAAATAAAAGGTGATGTGGGAGAGAATTGACATGTATATACCATGCTTCTCAAGATTGGAGAAGTGAGATCCAAGAGTTTATCACTAATGGAGTTTTACCTCAAGACAAAGCTTATTAAAAAAAGCTAAAATACAAAGCTCATGGATTTGTAGTTCTAGTGGGGTTTTTTTATAAAAAATCCTTATGCATGCCTTTGTTGCATTGCCTCGGATCCAATGAATATCAAAGTGTTGTATCAGAACTACATGATGGGGAAGGATCGACACATTGTGGCTACAGAGATTTAACTAAAATAGTTTTGTTGGTAGCGTACTATTGGCCTTCTATTATGGCGGATGCTAAAGACTTAGTGAGAAGATGAAACAATACCATTTGACAGATGGGGCTTGATCTAGTCAGACCTCTTCTAATAGCTTCAGGGGGTTTTCACACTATCATTTTACCAATAGACTACTTTTCCAAGTGGGTAGAAGTTGTATCCTTATTCCAGACAACATCTAAAGTGGTGATAAAGTTAATTCTCTATAACATATGCTGCAGGTTTGGAATTCCTAGGCGTATCACTATAGATAATGGTCCTTAATTGGACAACAAAGACACAGAATTATTTTGTGCATCAACAGGAATTTAACACTGTTCCTCTTCTCATTTTCATCCTCATGCCAATTGACAAGTTGAGGTAGCAAATAGAACAAATTTAATGGGTTTAAAAAAGAACTTAAAGGGAGAAGCTGGGAAATGGCCGAGTTATCTACAAGAAGTACTATCGGCCTACCGAACTACTCCCCACATAACTACTCAAGAGTCTTCATTCGCTTTAGTTTATGAAATAGATGCAATTACACCTAAGAAGCTACTCTTTCTTCTTTTAGAGTTCAAAATTATTCCGAATAGAGTAATGAGGTGGCTGTAAGGGGTCAGTTGAATCTGATTGAGGAAAAAAAGTAAAATCTCACCTAAGAATTATGCACTACCAAAGCTTGATAAGAAGCAGGTTTGAGTTTAAAGTTAGAAGGAAAGACTTTCAAATGGGTGATAGAGTTCTAAGAAAAGTATTTTTACATTCAAAGGAAAAAAAGTTTGGAAAGCTGGGTTTAAACTAAGAAGGAGCATACATTGTGTATGAAAGAATCGAGAAAGGAACATACAAGCTCTTAGACAAATAAGGAAATCTTTTAAAACACCATTGGAATGTTGAGCATATAAGGTTGTATTAAGAGTGAAACTATATTATAAATATTTACTTTATTCTAGCTCAATGTACATATAAGTGGGCATACTCTTTCCTACTCTGGTGGCGCGGGAGGTTTAATTGAGGTGTCCAAATCTCAATCAATCTATCATTTTTTGCCTTTAAAAGTGTCCTTGCTATAGTTGGCGCGATTAAATTTGATGCCTTAGAATGGGTTATTTTTAAAATTTTGTTTGCCCTTGAATGGATTACGTTCGAATGACTTGGTTGGATTAAAGTTGCGTTACCTTCGAATGGCTTGGTTGGATTAAAGTTGTATTTCCTTCGAATGGTTTGGTCAGATTAAAGTTTGTTACTTTGATTCAATTGGTCCAGATTTTTTAATCATCTTTGAATACTTAGTTGGGATCGAATATTAATGGAAGTAATAATCTATATTGAAACATAAAGTAGATAAAAATTAAGATAGCATAAAATACCTTTGAATTATAAAAAAAAATGATCCAAACAACAAGATGTCTTACCTATAACAAAGACTTACACAAAGAAATTCACAAAATAATTTTGATCCAAATACAACAAAACGCCTTGCACGCATCAAGGACTTCAATTTAAACACACATACACATAAAAAGCATTAACCTTAGGGCTTGTTCCCTTCGATTTTCTTCTCTTTTGTTTTCTTCCTCATTCTTTTCCGATTACTCATCATCCAAATCTTATTTAGCTTTATCATCAAAGTCGTACTCATCAAAGTCTTCGAAATAAACATTTAATATATCACCGTAAACAGACTATAAAAATGAATTTGGTCAGCCGACACATACCTCTATATCCGACTATAAAAATGAATCTAGTCAGCCGACACATACCTCTATATCTGACATTGGCTATGTCCTATGCCATTTTTTCTTTGAGAGAGACGATTTCATCTTCTTTCTTCTTAAGAAGATCTTCCATATTTTTCTTTTCTTCGGATAAATGTTGAATGTTATCTTTATCCTTAGCCCATTGGTCATTCAAGGAAGTGATTTATTTGAAAGTGGTTGACTGCAAATCAGTTTATTTATACTACATCTTATCATGATCAGATTTGGCTTGAACTAGCCATTCATTAAGGGTATTTACTTCCTTACCCAAATTTTCGACCTTATCTTTCTCTGCTCTGATAGAGTTCTTCAAACATTGATTTTCATTGTGAAGGGAGGCAATATCATTGACTCAAGATCTTACATACCTCTCCAAGTCAACTATTGACCTTACATAGCCTAAGACTGCATACCCCAGTTCATCATGTTTCTTAGAAACTTCAAATGACTCTCCATCATATGTCATAACATTAGTAATGTTAGTAGATTGAAGGAAAACTTTGTTAAACTCTTCAAATTTGGAAGTTTCTTATTTCATCTAACTGGTCATCACCTTTGAAGGATGGTCTATGAATAGTATGAAGTATTGAGAAGGGAGGATCAATAAACGGTTCCTCTCGAAGAGGACCCTCAGTAGAAGTGATGGAATGAAGGACTTTGTGTCGGAGTATGATCTTTGAACCAACGACGATTTTCTTCTTCTGCACTTCTCTTTTTTCACTGTCTTATTTATTCCTCTTTTGGCCCTTCTTCTTCTTAACTATTAGAGAGCCTGATGGTTCTTTAGTCTCCCCAACAGTGAGTGCGACAGCCTCCAACAGAGTTGCATCAATTTCATCTGGAGGCCCTGTACTCCCTAGTTCGGGAATAACTCAAGATGGACCATCTCTTTTATTTTTATTCTTTTTAATCTTATCAAGATGACTGGGAGCCCTATTCCTAGCTGGTAGATAAAGTTTACCATCAGCTTTCTCAGTCCTTTAAAAAATAGTAAATGATCATGGAGGACTGGTGAACTATTCCCATGAAAGCTCACAGATCGGATTTGTTCTCCAATGTGTGCTCTCACCATGTTTTATGGAGTAAAATTATTATGAAATTCAGTTGACCATTTTTCAGTGGCCTACTGATTCAGCTCCCATCTTCCAGATGTTGTGAAAAGAGCTTTGAGAACACTTTAAAAAAATCTGAAGTTAGAACTAATGATATCAAAATATGGGAACAAAAGAAATTTTTTAAGACATTTACCTGAACTCTTCCAATATCTTGTGAGCATACTCGGATTTCCTTTATATGTGATATTTCTACACTTTTTCAAGCGCCACTAATAAAAAGGAACTGAGTCCTCCAAGGCTAGTTAACTTCCAGCAAGTGCTCAACTACTTCATAGTCATTCCCTATATTAAAGTAATAAAAAAGGATATGACCATTCCGGCACAAACCTGCCACAACAACAAACCGGTTCCATAGGCATCAGAATATTTGATAGCCTTGAAGCTATAAAGCTAGCTAGAAGCATAAACCAGACATTTGGGCTTAGTTAGACTGGGCATAATTTCACCAAGTGAAAATACCTCACTATTTCTGGGTCCAAGGGACACTGAATACTCCAATTAAGTACTTCAGTATAAACCACCAATTCTCATGCCTTGCAGTCCATCAGAGTTTCTTCAGGAATAAAAATTCTCACTTTGATTGATTCGGCTATATGAGAATATATGTATGATATATTTTGTAAAGCCATCAAATATTTGACACTAACTTTAGCAAAATTGGGCCCGACTTGACTAACAAGGCACTCTAGAAGTTGTTTGGATTCTCGCAGGTTAGGTTTTTCCTTTTTTCCCTGAACCATATTTTGAGTATCGCCAGTTTGACCAGACATCTCTATTTTTTCCCCACTCTCGTCTATTTTTTCTTCCATCACATGTGGCCTTTGTTCCAAAGGTTCACTGGGTTTTACAATGAGATCATCTTCCTCGACTAGAGAAAGCTCAACAAATGGATCTGCGGGATTTGTTTCTGAAGTAGGATGTGAAGGAAGCTATGTTGTAATGGCGTCTCCCAGAGGTGGATTTATCCCTAAGAGATTGCTATTATCGGTAAGAAATTCAGTATATATTTATGTTTCCTTTACCAATGATGGAGTTTTGCTTTTGGCTTTCGAAAGTTTGGTGATTTTTTGTGAGGACTGATTTTGCCATCGTCCGACCCCATAGCAATGAAGGTTGAAGGAGGTTTGCGGCTGCTAACTTTCTTTGTTGAGGGTTTTTTAGATGACCAAACTGATTTATTATGAGATGTAGACGATTGGGCAAAAAACGTAGACGATTGGGAAAAATACGTATATGATTGGGCAAGGGTGGTAGGTTCAGAGGAAATTGGGTGTTTATCAGATGACGAAACTTTACATTGGTCTACAATTTGAGTTACGATTACTCCGCATGGTGAAGCCAGTAATCCGGCAATGATTCCAGGTTGTCTTTTCTATTCCTTTAATTTGGATAGATAGAGCCAATCTCCTTTAATTAACGCAGTCCTTACTGTGAACATACAAACTTTGAAGTTGAGTTGAAAGATTTCCGAAATTGTAGAAATTTTTCTCTCTCTATAAATATAGATAGTGAAAATTGTTACTTTAATACAGGAGAAGAAGAAACAGTTGAATATTTTATTAGGGAATAGAAACCCATAGTAATAATTAAAGGAGTCTATTAAATGTAGTGTTTTCCCTTTTTAATACTAGATACAATTACCTTGGGTAAAACCGGTTGGTAGGTCCAATGACTCTTTGACACGTGTCTCGAAGATTAACTAATACTAAATTTGTGACCTTTGATTAGAAACGGTCTTGAGATATATTCTTCAGATGTGGTTTGACAATCCTGTAACATATTGGCTCTCCTGAAGTTCTTCGGGAAGAGCTAAGGGGGCTATTGATAGGGTAAAAAATTGTTGGAGGATAAAAAGCAGTAAAGAGGGTCAGATTTTTCTTAGAAGGACATTTTGGACTAGATAGCTAAAATCAATAGATAAGCAGTATGCTTAGTGACTCATCTAGGTGTCTATTACATTTGTTTATGGGCCTGGGGGCTCGTAAGATTCACCTAAACATATGACCCGACCCCAATAGCCCATGGATCCAAAAAGACTATAAATAGTTCAACAAACAGCATTAAAGGGGTCAGAATTCTTTCTCTCTAATAAATACAAACATCTTTATTCTCTCTCAACACTCTACTAAGAATTTAACTACACAAACCAAATAATTTCTAAAACTACCCTTCAGTCAGATTTTACCACACGAATATGTAAAACTAGTAGAAAATAAAAAACATGCTTCACTTTAAATACTTACCAATGGCTCAACAGTTTTTCTTGTTTTATTTTGTAGTGTGAGGAAACAATAGATTATAGTTTGTTGCTACTCCCAATTCAAGGTCAGTAATAAGAAATTCCCAATAGTTTATTGTAAAAGTTTAGATGGTCCATACTGGAACCAACACACAATACATGTCTTATCGCATAGTAAGAAATACTTCGTCAACCATTTTTGTTAGATCTTCCTTCATGGCCAGTGAAGTCTGCATTAGGACAAAGTATTACAAGAAAGTTTTTTGTAATAATTGATACCTAATTTTAGGTATACATACCATTGTAGGACAAGAAAGTTGTATCAAATATGGAATTTACAACTATAAGTACCATCAGAATCATGGGATGATACTTCACACTTGTTTTATTTAAGCATCTTATAAATTCAAGCGTCAATAATCTACCAAATGACAAAAGAGGGACATGTTATTCAAGAGGTGAGACTCAATAGTGTTATAAATAACTTATGTCATACTAAGTCACTGATATAATGCAAGACTTGTGTATATAACCTTAAAGTCCAGGTCGCGTTCATTAGGTAGTGTCATTATATTTCTTACACAAACATTCATTATATAAGATCACGGAATGGTAAATACTATGTTTTTAGATCTTTTTATTTATATCTCATTTATTTCCCAATCACGAAATGTCATCTCCTACTCTTCTATCTTGCACTGTGTTTTGTTAAGAAATAATTATTCTCGCATTGTGTTTTTTCAAAAAATGATCATTCAAATCACTCATCGTCCTACTATATTAGTTTTTTCTTGTTTGAAAGATGAAAAATAAGGTGTAAAACATTATGCAAAACATCTAATACAAAACACAATTATGTTTTTATTTGATCTTTGTTCTTTTTTATATATAGAAAATACTACCTCGTTTAGAGTTATTCCAAATATGAAAAAGAAAAATAAAAAAAAATAAAAAGAGAGAAAAGAAAATAATAATTTAGAAAAAAGAGTAATAAAATTTAATTTTTTTTTAAAAAAAAGGAAAGGTAATCGGAAGAGGACTGAAAAGGATACGAGAGAGAAGAAACGGAAAAGATTGTGCCACGTAAGAGATGGAATTGGTTGTACCATCGTGTGGTTTGTATTTGTCTTACAAGGATAATTGATTTTTCTAATTTAAATCAATCGCATGTCGCGTTTTCATTTAAGTACAGAAATAATGATACTATTTTCCAATTTTACTTTTACTACATTACTCTATTCTCTATTCTGCATCATTTATGTTGAATTTAAAAATTCTTTAAAATAAGGTGAGGTGTCCTCATATTAGATAACTAATATGTTTTTGTTTCAGTTTCCACCCGTTTTCTAATATAATTGGGTTGCTAGCAAGAAATTGACATCCTCATGCATTTCATTCTTTACAAATATGTGAATAAATTTCAAAAATAAATTTAAACAATATAGTTATTTACCAATATCTGGTATAAAAAGGATGGTTAAAAAAACAATTTACTTCTAAAAATATTCATTAGATCCACCTACTAAACCTATACAGATAGTTTTATAGAGATAAATTATATTTCATTGTTTACTATACAATTTTAATAATGTATACCCACTAAATATACGGTTTAAATGTGAACGAAATTCAAAGATCTGGCATCATAACAATATCCTAAACATAAATTTAATTTAATCAAATGGCATCATTAGAAACTAATTTTAATTTTGCACTTATTCATATTGTTCTTTTATACACAACCAAGAATTATAATTTTTTATGGATTTATAAAAATATAATGGATGATTCACCATTATGCTAAATGAATTTTCATATCTATGGAGTTATATTATATAATCTAAATATATAACATTCTTCCATTCTAGTGAACCTTCTTAATAACACCATTTCTTCAGTTTGTACATATTGAAAATGTAGAGTTTGATTTTTATCAAAAATATCATTTTGTTCTTTATGTAAAATAATTATATTAGTTTGAGTATCTGCATGTTCTAACGGAAGCATTCATCTTATATATGAGCATCTTCTGTATAATCCTCAAATTGAACATTTATTTCATTTTGAGTATCTTCATGTATTCTAACGGTAATGAAATGATTGACATTATAGCCCAATCCTATGATACCTTACTATGTTCACTGGATATCTTAATCATCTGTATATATATATATATATTACTTCTAAGAATTGATATGTATTCCTAAATTCTCCCCTAAACTCAACATCCTAAAAAAATTGTTGTTATACTTGTAATGGAAATATCATAAAACTTAAAGGACTTTGAACGTTCTAAATATCTAACGAAATAATAGCTAACTGTTTTGAGGTCTAATTTCTACATTTGGCCTACAAGGTTTTGTTTCAGATAAACATCCCGAAACATGCAGATGGTTTAAACGAGGCTTGCACCGAGTCCAAAGTTCACGTGATGTCTTAATGATTGATTTCATGAGAGCTATATTCAGAATCTATGCAGCATATTTATGGGTCTCACCCTAGAATGATAGTGTTAGAATCAAATAACTAATCATACTTCTCAACATATTCTTAAGTGTACGGTTTCATTGCTCATTTATGCCACTCATACTTGAACAAACCCGACATTGTACATTGAGGAACTATACCGCACCCTTTAGATACTTTATAAATTTTCCATAATGTTGTTCACTGAAACCATCATATATATCATAATATTCACCAAGACGGTCGGATCTGACGTATTTAGTGTTCTTACCATTGTGTTTTTTCAACTCCGGTCTTAAATGCTATGACAATTTTTAGGGCTTATCATTTCTCATTAATAAGGTATAAATAATCGTACCTAGAGAAGTCATTTATAAATGATATAAAATATCGTTGCTCGTGTTCTATGATGCCTTTGGAAATAGTCCATAAATATAAGTATGTATCAAATATAAGACTTCTCCAGTTATGAATACACCCAACCTTTTCACTTTGGTCTATTTTTCTTTCATACACTTAATGAAAGTACCAAAGTTTTAATAATAAAGAGAATATAATAAAAATTTAAGAATAGATTAACTATTCTTGTCTTAAAGATATCACCTAAGCACTTGTGCCAAATATTTTTAAATCTTATAGTTTTATAATTTAGTTTATTAGATACATGTATGTTCATTTCTTTTTTTGAGATGCTCAATAATAATTAAAAATATAACTTGCCGAACATTGTTAAATAGCTAGTGTCAGTCACCTTATTACATTAAGAAAAAGTCATTTATTTATTCGCTAAAATAAATAAATATCCAAATATATCTAATACGAGAAAATAAATCAAATTCCTTTTAAAAGAAGGTACATATAACACTTCTTTCGAATTAAAAAAACACTTATCTTAAGAAAACAACATTTGAAAGTCACAAATTGTTGAAACTAAGCATTAACTATCCTTTGTCATATAGATAGATATCTCACCTTAAATGAGGCTTTGACTCCTTAAATATCATTTAGAGAAATAAAAACATGAGGGGTTGTAGTCGTATCAAACCAACACATATTTTTTAAAGTTGCAACTAAATTTATTTCCGAACATACGATAGTTGTAAGACTACTTTTAGCTTGCATATATGATTGGTACTTTTCACACTTTCTTTTGAGATGCCTCGATTTTTGAAAAAAAAAATTGACATGCATCAGGTTACTTTCTTTGGTTTATTTTCTCTTGAATCGAAAGCTTTATCAACTGCTCCATCATAATTTCTATTCCCTAGTCAGAATTCACCATATTCATTTTAGGCGTTCTTGGTTCAACATTTCCTACTATTGAGTAGAATGGGAAATCAACTTAATTCACCATAATCACATAAGAAACAATTTATTGCCATATAAACTTAGATATATATATATATATATATAACATTATATTGATAATTAGATACTTTGGGGAAAATATCGATTTCATTCGGGAATCCTTTTTTTAGGGTTTGTTTTCCTATTTTGATCAAAACACTTAATGACCAATTCAGAATTAAAAATCTCATGTTCAAAATTAATTATACCAAATATAAACCTTCCTAAGTTCGGTAATGCATCCAGTATCATTAATCATGAAATTTTATCAAAACCCTAAGTAAATCAATTCCCCCACATAGATCATTTGTGTAATATTTTGCTTACATAACCTATTACCAGAGTTTAACGATATTAATCATGCAATCCACATAAAACTAAAACACCAAACAACCACAAAGTAAACATAAATTTCAAGCTAACATATGGTACAAGTTCTCATATAATTGCACATATTATGTAACGATGTAATGATGGTATTTCTATGTAGCAATAATGACATTACTATGGAAGCGCCATCATGACACATCAACATGTCACCGCGATAGCCATCTAGGGCGCCGCGACTTGATGCCAATTTTGGCCATGTGTTGAAAGAAGTGAACACTATTATCTCTTTATATAAGATTGGAATTATGGTTTTAATATAACACTAATAATGTCAAGTTATTAATCACCATTGACAATTTATTTATTTTACAAATGAACCCATGAACCTATAGTTTAGACTTAAGTGACAATATTCGTATTCAACCACTCACAAAATCCGAATTTGACCTACTATCTACATTTACCTCCATAAAATATTTTTCATTTATTAGTCTCATACAAATTTATGTGATTACTCATTAATCAGACTATTATTGAAAATAGACCATTACAACAATAAACATATGACGATCTATCATAATAAAAAAAATTCAAACCCCACTCAAATTGTAAAACTTCAGATAAATTTTTTTTTTATATTTATTTAATTTTTGTTATTATTTTTTGGCATGGTTCCTTCGTGTTTTTCATCGTTCATTTTTTTGTTCTACATGTTTCATTGTATTTCATCAACTTTCAGTTAACTTTGACCAAATTAGACCACTTGACCTCGTTTATAAATTGACTGATAAAAGATAAAAATATAATATTTTTTTACTAATTAATAACAAATTAAAAAAAATTAACAAATAATAAACACCCTTCAAAATTTTATTTAACAATAAAATATTACCAAATAAAAACTAAAAATATCGTATTGGTATATGAGGATAAAATTGGCCTATATTTATACTGGAGATGGAAATAGCCGTTCGTATATCATCCCAAATTATCAATCCATGTTATTTATAATCTAATTAAATATGTAAGTGGATCAATATAAAGTGTGTTGGAAAATCGTTGATCTAAAAAAAATTCTCCATGAGAAAAGTAAAAGTAAACCAAACACACAACACATAATTTGACATAGTTTCGGTTGTGAAGAATCGTACATCCACGAGCAACGGATACTTTGTTTTATTATTAAGAAGGTTATCATGAATATTATATCAAACACAACAAAACTCAATCACTCTATTTGGTACAATTCCGTCATGAATTACGAAATGAATATGAATTCAAAGTTTTCATTCATTTTTTATCTCTCTTATCTCACTTCTTTCTCCAAGAACCGCACACTCTGCTCTAGAGAATACACAGACTTGTAAACTGGTCATCATTCAGCTACACCTGAAACTCATGTCTTGGTTCTTGTATTTATAGATTCCAAATAAGAACAAGAGCTTTTGCTCTCTATTTTTCACGAAATGGGACCTTTATTCACAAATCGAAAAGAAAAGGGATCTTGTCTAGGTTACAGCTAAACCCTAGACAAGAATTTGAATAAGAACAATTAATTCTCAGACAAAATTTACAATCGAAAGCTAGGAATGAACATCAGAGTCTCAATTACAAAGAAAATCATCATCTTCCTTCACTCTCTTCTACCAATCGAACTGCTACTTCAAGTACCAATCGGATAACTTATTAGAGATACTACATTAGACAAACAGAAGACAAGAAGATCTTTTGATACAAGGTACGTTTCTCTCCAATTTAGAATCTCATTGATTAAAATCTTTTTTCAAATACTTTGTTCCCAAACTCTTACGAAACGTGATAGCCCTAAGAAAATCTGGGCCTTGATTTCTGTTGAAATCCATTTCAATACTGGATTTGAGAGTTTTTTTTTGCAATCCAGTTTGTCGCTTCATTTTGTTCTCTAAAAATATAAATCAGATTCATATGAGCAAATATAAGCTTCCAGCAACAAGAGATGATAGGGATTAGAAACCATGGAGTTATACCCTTGAGGATCATCTCAGTAAAAAGCGAAGAATCAGTCTCAATATCGAGATTAGAGATACATTTAGCTTGACACAGAATCAGTCCATCAAATAACCCTATATTTTGCCACAATGGGGGTGTTTTTTTCGTAAACCCTTCCATAACCAAAAACAATTAGGCCATTACTATCTCTTACAATACCTCCCCCCTAGTTTTTTAAATAGATTACAAGCTCCATTTGAGTTGATCTTGTATCTATTAGATTTTGGGTTAATCCATCAAAGAGAAATAGAATTTTTAGGTTTATGTAGATGATTTAGACACCCTATAGATGTCCCAATAGAACCATATTTTCCCCAATGTTTTCTTTTGAGAAGATTAGATCTATATAAGCCGCGAGGATGTAAATTACATGTTCAATCATGCTATTAGAGCTGATAAAATGATCGTTATGTTTTATCTTATTTCTTGAATTTCATATCACCTAATTAATAATAGGATGAAGGATGTAACATATATGAACAACCTTTTCAGCATTTCAGAACCATGACCTCACTAGATGAGTAAAAGACATCGTTCCATTGATTTGAATGTTAAAATATCCAGCAAATGTGTGCTTTATTGTTTCAGTGGAATCACAATATAGACACTTTGAGGCTAACATAACTTTTTTTTCGCAGGACATAATCTATAGGCAGCTAGCCATGAAAAGTTCTCCACAAAATGAAGGAACATTTAAGGGGAGTAACAGAATTCCAAGTATTTTAAAAAAGGTTAGAGTTATTACCTCTCTTTCTGATAACTTCCCATGTTGATAGAGTCCAACTAGGATAGTCAGGGGAACTATTGAGAGTAACCTTCATGTTAAGATAGTTACAGTCAGAGATACCATCACCAATCAACTTTCTGTTCCAATTGACATTGACCCAAAAATCCTTGACCAAAGTATTTCCATATCGAGACTTATCATTGATAAGGTTAGATAATTTTGACACTACACCTTATATCAATCCGAAGGGAAGTTCGGACAAAACCAATACCATGTCCAACCGAACAGAATAAATTAGTTGAATATAACTCAACTAGGTGCTGGTCTTTTCATCTATTTGGTTAGTGGGTTCTTAAACTTGACCTAAGCCCACAATCTAACCTGAAAGGCCCATAGGTCATTAATTAAGTATAAATACCCCAACTACTTTCATTAATGAGGGTAATGACAATTTACTGCTAGCAGACACGTTAATTATCTCTTTACGTTTCACTTTAAACATTAAATTCCTAAAATACTTTAAAAAATTACCCTCGATCAGAAATACCCACACCAATCATCTACATTAAAGGTAGTAAAGGGATGTGAGGAACACCACCTGTCAATCCAAAATTCAACCATACCAGCACCAGGTTCCCAAAGAATAATTTTTTCAGCAATATCTCTAACTTTCATTAGCCTAGTCCAGGTTTTAGAGAAATTAATAGACTTAGAAACAGTGATATGATGCTTCCTTTTACAATAAATGAAGAAAATCAGTTTAGCCCATAAAGTTCTTTGATTTCTGAAGTTGCACTAAAGTTTATAAGAAAATACCTCCTGGAGATCTTCGATACCCTTTATATTTAGGCCACTTTCCCCATAGTTTTTACAAACATTTCTCTATTTAGTCCAGGTGACAGCATCTGACTATCATTAGAGCCCCAAAGGAAATTGTTATATAACTTCTCTATTCTTTGAATAATAGTTTTGTGGATTATTAAATTCTGAGTAGTATATATAGGATAGGTAGAGAGAATCGATTGGATTAAAATGAGTCTACCACCAAAGGACAAAACAATTGCGTCCCACTCAGATAATTTATGCTTGATTTAAAGACCAATTCATCAAAATTGCTCACCTTATTGTTTTTGTTAATGGTGATTCCTAGGTACCTGAAGGGAAAAAAAATTTTGTTTGAAACCAGATAGCATTTCAAGGTTAGATTTTTTGCTTGATAACATTTTTGAAGATACAATTAACTTGGAATTATCTTTGTTCACTAATTGGCCAGACTTGTCTTCATAGTGAGTCAGGAAGTCACAGATAATGGAGACTGAATTAGAAGCACCATTGCAAAAAATAAGAGGATCGTCTGCAAACGCAAAACAAGGTACCTTCACACTGTCTTTATTGTTATAATTAGAGTTTAGATAATCAACTGATATCTTCTTCAACCTTGTAACCAAATACTCTTCTGCCAAAATGAAAAGACTAGGATATAAGGGATCTCCTTGTCTCAAGCCCTTGTAGGACTTAAAGTAACCCTTCAACTCCCCATTTATTCTAATAGAAAATCATATGCTCACAATACACCTTTCTATTAGCTGAAAAAAGCCTTGCCCAAAGCCAAAAGTAGATATGATACTGAATAAAAAGGTATGATCAAGCCTGTCAAAGGCCTTGGTCATATCAAGCTTCATGATGACATTACCCCCTCTAGGTTTAAGATTTAGATCATAAGAGAGTTCCTGGGAAATCATAAAATTCTCATGAATGTTTCTTCCTTTCAGAAATTCCCTTTGTTCCTCATAGATTAGTAGATGAAGAATAGCAGAAATTGTGTTATTTAAAACCTTTGAAATGATCCTATTAAACATTGTAAATAGGCTAATAAGCCTGAATTCCTTCCAGAAATTAGGAGACTTGGCTTTAGGGATAAGACATATAGCTATTGCGAAAACACCATTAGGAATAGCTTGATTCTGAACACATCACCTATAATATCACATAAGTCTTTAGATATAGTAGTCCAATAGACTTGGAAAACCCTCCCATTAAAACAATCTGAACCAACAGCTGGGTTAGGGTTAAGAGTATTAATGCTGTTATAAATCTCTTCTTTATTGTGAATAGACATAAGGTTAGTATCCATATCATCATCAATAATTTTAGGTATTGAATCCAGAATAACATTTAAATTCCAAGGGTTAGGGTTTTCAGAGAATAGATCCTTAAACTAATTCACTATCGAGTCTTCAATATCCTTCTGATCCTCAGTCCATTCTTTTCTATTCCGTATCCTAGATATTCTATTCATTTTGGCCGTCTTTTTGAAAAATTGTGAAAGAAAACAGTATTTCTTTCAGACTCATGCTAGCTCCAAAAAGTCTCACCGGTCCAAGCCAGTGGAGAGCTCTGATTCAGACTCAGAGTCTTCCAGTAGCTCCTCGGACGAAGATGGATTGAAGAATCCTTGTCCTCCAGCAGCGATGAGGGTCGATCTAAAAAGAATCAAAAGTTGATGAAAAAGTATTCAAGAAAAATGGATAGACATGGGAAGTTAAAGAGGAATATAGGCAAAGGATCATCTCATAGCCGGAGACACGTAGACCGAATGCTGGTGGATCCTTTTGCCTTCCATGATGAACCAGGTATCTTTGCAACTCCCAATGAGGATACCGTTTTCAGTCGTGACCGGAATTGGAGACAATCTCCATTGTCTTCCAAGATCCTGTCCGGAAACCTCCCTAAGAGGTTCGATAGTACAAAAATGGAGAAATATGATGGCATTAAGATCCGGACAACCACTTGGAACAATTCAAAAATTTCATGATAAATTTCGATGATGATGACAAGTTGCTTTGTAGGTCATTCTCCCAGTCTTTTACGAGGAGTGCTCTGAAGTGGTATAACAACTTACCACAGGGGTGCATTAGAAATTTCAACACCTTCTGGGTGGCCTTTCGGAGGAAGTTTGTTGGAAGTAAGGAATTGAAGGGCAATGGGGACACAATTATCCATTGTGCCCAAGAGCCGAATGAATCACTGAAAGAATACATAAGTCGTTTTGTAAAATAAATTAATGTTGACCAAACCAAGAAAACTAGGGTGCACAGGCAGGTGAGGTCTGCCCCGGCTGCACCAAACCCCAATCAAAATCAGTCCGGGAACAAGGCAAGGGAGGCCGGGCACGGTCATAACAGAGCTAAAGCTCAGTCTCAGCCAGCTGCGCCTGCCCAGAGTCAGCAATCTAGGAATAAGAGAGGGCCTTGGGTTCAACCGGAATGGTTTGCTGAGTTAAATGAAAGTGTAGCCACCATTTATGACAAAACTAAGGAAGAAGTGCACTATAGAAGGCCGGCTGCACTGCAATCCCCTAGGGAGCATCGTAACAATTCCTTCTGTCAATACCACAATGATACTAGCCATACCACTGATGATTGCATTGCTTTGAAGCAAGAAGTCCAGAATTTGATTGAAAGTGGAAAGTTGGGAGCGTCTGTTAAAAGAAGAGGAGGAAATAAGCCTGATAATGCTCATCGGCCTGGTCCAATCAATGCAAGCACGTCCGCTCCGGAGGGAGCTATGGTGATAGTCTAGAGGTTTGACGTAGAGTCAGAGTACTTGGACCCTGATCCAACTCGAAACAGAGTGGGCGCCATTGAGGAACGTTGTAAAACAGTGTCCGGGTTGATTAATTTTTTTGAATCACTCACAATTTTCGGAGGGGATACCATGACAGCACCCACTGCTTCTTCAAGGAAGAGGCACGTTCATACATTAGCTACCCAACTGGAGGGAGACATGACTTCCTATAAATCACATATTCCATTTCCATTCATTGTGTTCGATGAGGATGGCTTGAGGGATATAGCAGGTCCTCATGAAGATGTTGTTGTCATAGGAGCATCCATTGGGGGGCAATGACATAAGACGAATTTTGGTGGATACTCGGAGTTCAGCCAATATCCTCTTTTTAACTTCCTACAAAAAGATGAAAAATCCCACAGTAATTCAACGTTCGAACAGGTCAATTGTGGGTTTCACTGGAAGCTCAGCAGATGTGATCGGGGAGTTCGAATGTGAAGTTTTGTTGGGCAATGGCCCATTTAAGAGGATGGTTAGAATATTGTTTATCGTGGTATGCGAGAGAAAACATGGAACCCTAACTTCATTGTTTATTTTACTCAGAGTATTAATATACTTAATCAATATGTAAGATAACTACGATTACTAATCAAATAACACAAAATCAGAATACGCTACCTCTCAGTACACGTAAACCAAACCACTTAAACAACCACAAAAGAGATAGCAGTTAAGCACACACCGCATGCATGACAATCCTATATGTCTATATGAATTGAGGTACAATTGGTTTTAAGCACAAGTTACCTATTTCGATTACATAGGGTAATATGATATGGTTAATGGCATATTACGAATCATGAACAAAGACAATATGAATCATTCAAGAACCTATGCTAGCATGGCAAGTTCTAAACCCTTAAATCCACTTTCGCATTCATTAAAGATAAACAAACTAGATGTTCGCGACGCATCTAACGAAAAAAAACAACCATACTAGGTAACCGATAAACGTATCTCAAAAAATCAATTAAGCAATAAACCCTAAATATTATTAAAACAAATCCGTTAAGGTTCAATGACAACGATTAGTTCATAATCGAACAAATCATCATCATGGATGCAAAAGTTAACATAATTGTTTAGGAAGAATATAAAAAAACGAATAAAAAATTTAGAGAAAGTTAAACCGAACAAAAGTTTAGAGAAAGTTAAACCGAAAAAATTCGTGCCTCCTGCCGACTGAAAATCCAAAACAGCTGTCACCTGCTCCTCTGTCGATCGAAAAAATCGCCAATTACTTTTTCTTCTGTGGTTTGACGCTGCCATAAACCAAAGGTAATTAGTGACAGCCAATCTCCTTTTCGTTTCTCTACTCTCCCGAAAGGAAACCCAAAAGCGGCCCTAAATCGAGTCAGTCGGCCACTTGCGTTTTTCTTTCTCGCCAATAGTCTTTTCTTTTCGTCTATGTTTTGTATTTTGCCGCAAACTCAATCAGCGCCTCCTCTCCCTTCTGTCCGTCTCTGTTATTTATAACTTTTCTCGTGAAAACCTAAGAACCCCATTGCCTTTCTTTCTTTCTCCTGGGATTTTAATTAAATGCTTCTGCTGGACCCACACTCATATAATTATATAGTATAATTATTTAATTCCTTCTTTTGTCTATGTTCAGCAGAATAGACCAATAGTATTTGTTTTCTTTTTCTCGCTTGTTTTGCACCAAAGCGGTTTTGTATTCCTAAAAAAATCAAATTACAAATCGTAAAATATTTATCTTAAATAAAATAATATTTTAAACAATATAGCTAAATAAAATATTCTCTTTAATCTAATGTTTTTTTCTTAATTCAGCATTAATTTCCTTTTATGCTTTGCTTTAATATTTTTTTCTTAATTTAATATTTTAAAAAATATCTTAGAAAATATATTTTCCTTTTTTTCAACATTAATATATTTTTCAAGCATTAATATATATTTTTTTGAAAATCACTCGTCATAATATATTTCAAGCATTAATATATATTGTTTTTTTGGAAAATCACTCGTCATAATATATTTCAAGCATTAATATATTTTTTTTGGAAAATCACTCGTCATAATATATTTTCGTAGCATTAATATATTTTTTTCAACATAATTTTTTTTTCAAGCATCAATATATTTTTCTTTGTTTTCAACTGTTCCAAAATTGCCCTCAAGTACATTAATTTTCCAGTTTCTTCAATTTCAACCCCAAATTTATTAATATTATCACAATTTACCCGCGGCACAAGCGTCTTTAAGAATGCTGGAAAAATACGTTAAAACTCAACGAATATTTGAGAACCGATGACGATTTTAAGAATAATGGAAGCGTAATAAGTGATATGAAATGCACTTATCAGGTGGATTGTCCCACTTGTTACAATGCTATTCTAGGGAGGTCTTGGCTCTCTAGGATGCATGTAGTGGCCTCAACAGTCCACCAATGTTTGAAATATTCTGTGCAAGGACAAGTGGGAGTTGTTCGGAGCAGCCAAAAGATTGCAAGAGAGTGTTATGCAACAGCATTGGCCCCTCGGACGTTGGGGGCAGTTTGTATCAATGAAGAATAGTAGTTTGAGGGGCTTTCTGGGGGTGAGGGTGAAATTGATGACCCTTAGAGACCCCTGGAGTTTTAATACCGGTTGAAGAGGTTGAAACGCATTCTTTGGGAGAGGTAAAAAATGTTAAGATAGGGTCCAAAATGGCCTCCGAACTGAAGGGTAAAATGTTGAAGTTCCTAAAAGACCATCAGCATGTTTTTGCTTGGTGCAATGCTGATGTTAACGGGGTGCCAGCAGATATTATATCACACCACTTGTCCGTTCGAAGAGATATAGCACCTGTGGTACAGAAAAGAAGAGCTTTTTCCAAAGAGAAGGCTGATGTCATCGTTCAAGATGTCGACAGGCTTACTAAAATGGGGCACATAAAGGAGTCTCGGTATCCTTTATGGACATCCAATCCGGTCTTGGTGAAAAAGAAAAATGGCAAGTGGCGCATGTGCATCGATTTCACAGATCTCAACAGGGCTTGCCCAAAGGATTTTTACCCTGTCCCCTGGATTGATCAGCTGGTGGATTCTACATCTGGGAATAAGCTACTATCTTTCATGGATGCCTTCTCCGGGTATAACCAGATTCAAGTAGATCCGAAGGATCAGGAGCATACTACGTTTGTCACTGATATGGGCCTTCATTGTTACAAGGTGATGCCATTTGGGTTAAAAAATGCTGGGGCTACCTATCAGAGGTTAGTAAACAAAGATTTTGCTGATCAAATTGGAAGAAATATGGAAGTATACATCGATGACATGATGGTTAAAAGTGTGGACGAAGAGCTACACTTGGCAGACCTCCAAGAAACGTTTACCAACTTAGTAAAAGTGAATTTGAAACTAAATCCAGAAAAGTGTGTGTTCGGAGTCCAGTCCGGAAAATTCCTAGGGTACATAATAAGTGAGCAAGGGATACAGCCCAATCCGGACCAGCTTAATGCTTTGTTCCAAATGGAGCCTCCTCGAAATATTAAAGAAGTACAAAGATTGACTGGGAGGTTGGCTGCGTTAAATCGGTTCATTTCAAGGTCTTCGGACAGGTGTGCCCCATTTTTTCAAACATTAAAAGGTGCAAAGGGATTTGACTGGACCTCACAATATGATGAAGCCTTCAATGAGGTTAAAAAACATATGTCCTCCCCCAAGACTTTATTTAAACCTATTGATGGAGAGACACTCTTCGTATACTTGGCAGTTTCCAGTTGTGCCATCAGTGCTGTGTTGGTAAGAGAGATGGATAATTATCCCCGTCCAGTTTATTACATCAGCAAGAGCTTGATAGATGCAGAAAATCGCTATCTAAAGCTTAAAAATTTAGCACTAGCCCTGGTAATTGTTGATAGGAAGATGAGGCCTTATTTTTAGGCTCATCCTATTATTGTCCGGACATCCTATCCCCGGAAAAACGTGTTACAAAAGGCTGATATTTCGAGTAGAATGACTAAGTGGTCGGTGGAGCTGGGAGACTTCGATATTGATTTTTCTCCTCGAACAACAATAAAAGCCCAAACTGTGGCTGATTTCCTAGTTGAATTCCACTCGGATAGGGATACAGAGCAAACAACTGAGATGAAAGATAAAAAGGTCTGGGTTGTTCAGACGGATGGTGGATCAAATACTATGGGATATGGAGCAGGGGTATGCTTAACCGCTCCGTATGGTGACAAAATGTACCAAGCTATATGTTTTTCTTTTAGAGCTTCCAACAATGAGTCCGAATACGAAGCTGCTATAGTTGGTTTAAAGTTAGCTCATATTTGTGGGGCCAAAAGGGTCAAGTTGATGAGTGATTCCCAGCTTCTTATCCACCATGCGCAAGGTCAATATGAATCCAAAAAGGAGCAGTTAATAAAATACTTACTTCTTCTCAAAGATGTGGCACTTAAGTTCAAGAGTATTGTTTATGAGCACATACCCCGAACATAAAATGAGCTAGCAGACTCCCTGGCGACTATAGCCTATACTGAATCATACCCTTGGATCCATGTGCTGGAGTGCCCTTCCATCCAGCTCAATATGGGTAAAAAGGAAGAAAGCTTCGATATACAGATGGAACAGCCCCAAGATTATAGGTTTCCTCTCCTCCAATATCTTTCTGGTGGCATCTTGCCTCCGGATAAGTCAATAGCAAGAAAAGTGAAGTACAAAGCTCGTGGTTTTGTCATTCTAAGAGATGTTCTTTATAAAAAGTCTTACAGTAAACCCCTCTTACGATGTTTGGGGGTTGATGAATCTCAAATGGTCCTCTCCGAATTACATGATGGTGAGGGATCAGCTCACTGTGGGTTCAAGGCTCTAACAAGGAGATTTTTGTTGGCTGGTTATTATTGGCCCACTATAATGCAAGATGCTAAGGAGTTGGTAAGAAGGTGTGACCCATGCCAGAGATATAGCGGCGAAATTCATGTTCCAGCCATCCCGTTAGAGTCAATTTCTGAGCCTATACCCTTTGCTCGATGGGGGCTGGATTTGGTGGGACCTCTACCTATGGCGTCTGAAGGGCGCAGAACAATAACTGTAGCTATTGACTATTTTTCGAAGTGGATCGAAGCAGCCCCACTGGCAGGTACAACATCCAAAGTTGTCATAAAATTTATTTTGTCCAATATTTGTTGCAGATTTGGCATTCCTCAGAAGATAACAACAGACAATGGGCCACAGTTCGACAACAAGAAAATGGAGAGTTTATGTGCCTCTAGAGGTATACAGCATTGTTTCTCTTCACCTTTCCACCCACAAGCAAATGTTCAGGTTGAAGTGGCTAACCGAACTATACTGTCCGGATTGAAGAAAAATTTAGAAGGGGCTGCTGGAAAGTGGCCTAGTTATTTACAAGAGGTTTTATGGGCCTACCGAACTACACATGGGGCTGCGACACAAGAGTCACCTTTTGCCTTGGTCTATGGGATGGATGTCATAGCTCCCATAGAAGAAACTCTCCCTTCATTCCGAGTTCATAACTTCTCCGAACACGCTAACGAGGGGGCTGTCCGAAGTCAACTCGATTTGATAGAGGAAAGAAGAGTTAAGGCTCACCTTAGAGCTGCACACTATCAGGGATTGATGAGAAGCAGGTTTGCTTCCAGAGTTAAAAAAAGAGATTTTCAGCCGGGGGATAAGGTATTAAGGAAAGTCTTCTTACACACTAAAGAGAAGCTGCTCGACAAACTGACCCCAACTTGGGAAGGGCCCTATATGGTCATTGAAAGGCTTAAACCTGGAACATACTGGCTAGAAGACAAGGATGAAAAGGTTTTGAATCATCCTTGGAATATTGAGCACCTCCGGATGTACTTGGAGTAGAAACTATGTAAATATTTATTTGTTTAAAAATCCATGTAAATATTTGGGGGCATACTCTTTCCTACCCTGGTGGCGTGGAGAGGTTTTAATGAGGTGTCCGGGCTCTTTTATAAAATTTGATGCCTTCTTAAAAATCCGGAGTGTTCTTACTTTGTTTCTTGTTAAATTTTTGTTTACACCAGCCAGATTAAATTAAAGGAATGGTGACTACTTAAACATTTGTCATCGGAGAATTTAAACACTCTCGCGTTAGAATATTTATGAAATAACTAAGGGCTGTTTAAACACTAGCCACCAAAGTTGAAACAAACTATGAAAGAATGTAAGAGCTGTGCAAAATCAAAACATCTATTAAAATAACCGAATTGCCTTGGCCATCCAAGGACTTTGAGTTTTCAAAACAAACAGATTTGTCCGATCAAACACCGGACACAGTTACAAAAATGCCTTGGCCTTCCAAGGACTTTAGTTCAATCAAAATAAAAAAAAAAATACAAAGGGATAATTGATATTTTAAGACTGGGCCTTTGAAGACGGCTCAGCCTCACTTGTTTTCTTCTTCTCGGGATCATCATTCTCCTCACCTGGGCTCTCCCCGGTGTTCTCTTCTTCATCGGATGAGGACGCACTGGAGAAATCAAACCTGTCACCCTCAGCCATTGTATGAAAGGGAAGGTCTAGATACTCTACAAAAGACCATAAGTCTCCCAGATTCCTCTTCGGAAACTTCTCGTGAAAAAGCATGACCATGTCCGACTTCACCTTGGCATACATCTCCTCTTGACTGTCAATCACATTGTTGGCATAAGAATCAATCTTGGCCTGGATTTTTTCCTCTTGCTCCCTTAGCAGATCAACTTTTTCCTCTATAGCCTTGGACACCAAGTCTTCAAGGGAGATCTTGTCATTGGTCAAAGTAAGAATGACTTGATCTTTGGTCTTCATTTCCTCTTTTGAAGAGGTAAGATTTTTCTCCAACTCGGACTTCTTTTCCCGGAGACCTTTGATAGTATCTTCTAGGGCAGCTACCTTCGTGACCCAACCCTCCTGGTTCTTCTTAAACTCCTCATTTTCTCTCTTCAGAACATCAGCGTTTTGGTTGGCAATGAGGAGGTCTCCAGACAATCTCTCCTTGTCAGAATTAAGGCCAGTAATGATTGTTGCCTGATCTCGTACTTGCTTCTCCAGGACCAACACTGGCTGAACGGTACTCAGTATAGAGTGAGTTATAGCCTCTCTTTCACTTGACACAGTGAAAGTTTTACCATTGAAGGTAACAGTGTTCGAAGTGCTTGGAGGGAGATAGGGCCCAGCAAAGTCATCCCTGGGGAGATTTTCAAAGTAGTCCCCAAGTCCCTCAAGACCTGTAATGTCGACGCCGTCAATGCTGAGGTCTCCTCCTCCAACTTCATCAGTTCGGAAGTCACCAGGAATCTCTTCTGCTCTTGTTGGATCACTAGGGTCAACAGGAGGGAGAGGCTCCGGTAGCCGAAGAGAAAGCTCATCACCCCTGGAGGTCTTTTTCTTCTTGGCCTCCCTCTCCTTGCTTTCTGCTCCCCGTTTCCGGTCTCTCTTAGGAACCCTTAGGGGTTTTGGAGATCATACTTCTTCCCTAGCACTCTCATGCTCTACCACTTCTAGCAGAGCAGCATCGATCTGGCTTGGAACTAGCCCCTCTGGGTTTGTTGCAGCAGTCTCCTCCACCTCGGCAGGGTTAGCCTCACCCGCAACCTTCTTGCCTTTCCCTTTCTTTCCTTTCATCTTACTTGGGGCCTTGGCTCGACCTGGAAAATACAGTGACTCGTCCGGTGCATGTGTTCTTTTGAGGACTACATCCGGAGGGGGTAGAGTGGTAAGTTCCTCCCAAGTCAAGTCTCTCCGACCAGTAGTGTTCCAGAGATGAGACCTTGCGAGATTGCCTCGGGTAAAGGCGTCATGAAACCGGTTTCCCCACTTTTCAACAGCCCAAGTGTTGATCTTAGTACAAGTGGTCTGCCCGGCCTTTAAATAATCGTTGAAGTCTTTGGGTTGCTCTGTCAATAAAAGAGACAAGACCAGTCAGTTAAACAAGTTTGATAAAAATAAAAATGAGAATGTAAGGTAGGATTCTTACGATCACTTCGACATCTGCTGGTGAAAAGACTCGGGTTGACTCTGGCTTTGATCCTCCTCCCATTCTCCCAAGCGCTGCTCACGAACAAGAATTGAGTCCTCCAATTTCTCTCCGACTCAAGCAGGTCATCCACTACTTTATAATTATCACCCATGTTGAAGTGATAGAAGAGAATGTGGTGGTTTCTGCAGAGGCTGGCCACAACTGTGAATTCCTTCATTGGTAAAGGAATCCCGGAGAGCCTGGAGGCCATGATGCAGGCCATAAGTGTGTATCAGGCGTTGGGGCTCAGTTGACTAGGGCAAAGCTTGATAAGGTGGAAGTACCTAACTATCTCCGGATCTAAGAGGAACCTTAAACCCCAGTTAAAAAGCTCAGTGAAGATAACTATTTCACTAAGTTTGCAGTCCATTGGGGTTTCAGGGTCTATGGGGATTCTTATTTTCACGTTCTCCGGAATCCCCCACTTTGTACACATCCGACCCAATTCGGCTGTATGGATGAAAGCATAGTTGATTTTTTGTAAGGAAAGAAGATATTTAACGTTTACCTTGTGGAAACAAGGTCCCACTTTTCCTTCAAGGATTGCTGGTAGTTCTGGGTGCCTATGGCATAGTTTCTCTTTGCCTTTATCTTTCTTGGCAGCAACAGCATCACTAGTTTGTCTGGAGGGTTCGGACTCGAACGGAGCCTCTTCGATGGAATCCTCCATTACTTCCTCCATTACCGAGGAGGGGTTTCCAGTTGTTTTTGGGAGGTGGGAGTTAGGAGTTGGTTCAGTTTGACCTCCGGATTGTTGAGCTTCAGTGCTTTCCTAGACTCTGGCCTCCGGCTAGGGCTCAGATGTGGTGGTTTCTCTTCGGAGGCTTGAGCTAGTGGCCTCCGGTCCGGACAGCCTGTCTATAGGTACTTTTATGGGTGCCTCTGACCCATTATTGCTGTCTTTGGCCCCTGACTTTGAAGGGGTGCCTTTGGAAGACTGCCCTTTTACCAGCCGACCTCTTCTTCGATCGACTAGTTTGTTGGGAGATACATCTGCATCTGACCCCATGGAAATAAATGGGGAAGGCTTTTTGAAGCTGGTAACTGCTTACCCTGGTTCAACAGCGGGCTCTGAATCTTGAACCGGCGAGCCTGAAATAATAGGAGAAAGGTTGGTTTGAAACAATCTCCTTGGTTTGACACTTCTGGTTGAGGAGGAGCCCTGGTTAGGCTCTGTGTTTGAGATTACTGGTTTGTCGATAGGGGAAGTAGGTAGGCCTGCAGCAATGCGCCTCTCCCGTTCAACTTTTTGTGCCTTTTCTAGCTCTGATAGATTAAGATACCCGCCTTTGATTAAAGCGTTCCTAGCTGTGAACATAAACTCACAACCAAAGAGAAGATTTTTTGTTTGAGAGAGAAATCTCTGAAAATTAGCAAAGTAAATATGAAGATGATGATTCAACAATGGAGAAGTGATTAATTTATAGTAAACACCCAAAAAGGTGCTTTGATTCCTAGGAGAATTCGAAAGGATTTGCAATGATTAAGGAACGACGCTGATGTCATCTTCATCTAATGAAGAGGTTGATTTTCAGAGAAGGTGGGAGCAAAATTCGAGGTGAAAAAACGGCTGAAATAACGAACCCGAGAGTGACACGTATCCCACGAACTCTGGCAAAAAACCGTTTAAATTCAAGGAACCTTTTTCAGTCTGGAAAAAGTTATAACACTATTCGAAGGACCTGTCCGGATGTAACTATCACTAGCAACAAAATACTTTTTCGGTCCTGCCAAAGGTTTCTGAACACCACCTAAAAAAGGGGCTACTGATGAGTCCGGATTCAGTCACCACCTCGGACAGGGTCATTTCGGACAATGTCTACCTAACCGGACAGGGGCAGTTCGGACACCATCATCCATTGGACTGTTCAAATAGAACTAAAGTACTTAAAACCTAATCACTTCTTGACTAAGCTTCCTGTTCTCCTAATTAGAACTAATGGGTCCTTAAACTCGACCCGGGTCCATTAAACACGACCTGAAAGCCCATAAGGCCCAAATATAAGGGTATAAATACCCAACCACCAACATTAAATGAGGGGAATGAAAATTAAATACAACCAGGCTGCTTGATTCTCCCACTACAATCTACCTAAACATTAAATACTTACAAAACTCCACAAAACTCTAAACAGAAGTTACAAATTTACCGTCACACGAAAATAAACCACATTAGTTCCAAACTTGAAGATCAGTCTTTTCAATTTGTACCAAAACTTTTGAATAGGTTTACCCTGTTGAAATACTCATGTAATATCCACATATACAAAAATTTAAAGAAAGATTTAGACCTGTTCATAGTAGATGAGATAGTGATGCTGAGAGGGGAGTGATCTAAGCAGGTCTTTTCTAGATGAGTAACTCTAGTTTCACCAAAGTAATTAAGCCAAGAGTTGTTTGATAATACCTTGTCAAGACTTCTCCATTTCCTACCCCTAGTCCAGGTATACTTAGGACCATAAAACCCTGCATCTGTAAGATTGCAATTCAGAAATAAAGTTGTCGAATTCATCAATACCTTTAAGACAAGTTGTAGTGTAGTTTAGTTGCTCACGAGTAGATGAAGTAGTATTAAAATCCCCCGTAATTATCCATTCTCTTTTGCCATCTTCTAAAATCTTCAGGTTCTCCCATAAGATAATTCTGAGAACCCTTTTGCATTTAGTATAAACAACAGAGAGTCTAAAATCTTTATTTAGATTACAATGCTTAACATTAAGATGTATAAACTACTCCTCATTAACTAGAATGTCCACATTAAACTCTTGTTTCCATAAAACCCAGACTTTGTTATTGATGTTGCTTGTGAATCCTTTAAACCCTAACTTCTTAGCAATGGCAGCCATTTTAGAATTGTGCACCATAGGCTCTTGAAGAGCCATAAACACAGATTTCTCAAATAATTTGATAGACTTTAACCTTTGGATAGTTTCTTTGTTACCAATTCCCCGAACATTCCAATTTAAAATAGAAATGGTCATTTGGATTATTATTTTTAGCAACCGCTTTGCACTGCAAAAGCTTGGTAGAAATCAAGTCTTTTGTATTCAAACCTTTCAGCTTTCGAGACTTTCTATGATCAGCCTTTTTGTATTCTTTGCCCGGATTATTTTTCATATATTCTTTCTTTGTAACAGGTGAATAAGGTAGAATTCTTGAGGATTCTTTGGCTGGAGAAGATGGTTCTTGCTCCTGCTTATTCAGATAAAGATCAGACCCAGTTCAATAGTATAAAGAGCACCAATAATATCAGAGTTGTTCAATCCAGTAGTATCAGGTTGTTGATCAAGGTTAGCTAAATTATTATCATTATATGAGCTAATGTTATCATTGGAAGAATCATTAGTAACATTCATATATGCTCTCGTTTTAGAGTTAGCTTCTTGATCTTTCACAATTACAGAGTAAAGACGATTACTTTGCTTCTTTTCAGGTAAGGTTGAGGGATTGGATCTTGCATGAGTCTGAAGGTTGTTACTAGAGATCTGAGGATTAACAAGAGCCTGAATATTGCTAAATATCTAATGATTGACATGATGATTGACTTTTCTACAAACATATTCATTATTTCCAAGGTGATAGTAGTGACCACAATAATGGGGGTAAGTATCATAAACTAACTCTTGCCAAAACCCTTCATCTTCAATGAAATATATCCATGCTTATTAGGCATAGTCTTGGAGACATCTATTTCCACCCACATTCTACAATAATTCTACCTTGCAAGATTCTTAGTTGGAACCCACACACTCAAAGGGGAGCCAAGACTTTTAGCTATTTCCAGTATAGTATTCTCTTGAAACATATATTTTGGTAGATTTGTAGATCAATGTAGAGTGGGGTGATAGGGTTTTCACGATTAGGGTTAAAATAAGGCCCTCATTTAAGAATTCTCATTGTTTTATTACTTATATCCCACATGTTTCTTTTCCAGAACCTGATCAAATATTTCTTCAGATCAAATTCAATAAATATATGTCTATAATCAAGATGAATCATGTTGAATTCTCCTTTGAACCTGAAGCTTAGAAAGGATTTTATAAAGTCCATGTTAGGTTTCCCACTCCCAAATTTACCAACTATTGTGTGTTTAGAATATGTCAACAGCTTCTCTTTATATTTTCTATGAAATCTAATGACAGAATGATCATAATTGTGAGATGGAGACATTCTCATGATATATACCTTGGGGATTAGACTTGAGACAATCAACAAAAGATTTGTATGGGTTATCAGAATTCGTCAAATTTTTAAATTTGTGATATTTTCGAATATCAGTAGTAGCTTCATATATTGGGTCACTTCTAATTCTTGTGTTGATATTTGATATAGAATGAAAATCAGTTTCATTTATGAGTAAATTAGAGTTATGACCTTAATTAACTTTCTGGTTTGCAGGGAAAAATCCGTCTCCAAGTTGGAAGACCTATTCCGAAAACCTTGATTGTTAGGTGAAATGAATTCACTTGCCTCCATCAATCTAGAAACCAACTCAATCAGAGAAGAAGGAGATTCATATAAGAGTTCGATAGAATGAAGATTATTATTTTTTTTGGAGATTTTTTGTTTTCCACAACTAACTTTTGAGTGCGTGAATGATTCAAGATTTTCTGTTTTCCATAACTAACTTCTGAGTGTGGGAATGATTTCCTTCGATAGTAGCTTTTGATTTAATTAACGGATGTCACGAAATTTTAGTACTTCGCCGGAAGCTCAAAATTGAATGTTCAAAACAAAAAATCTCATAAATAGAAAATTCGTTTAAATAGAAAATTCGACAAAATCAAAAATAAAAAATCCAACAAAATAAAACATCAAATAAATAAAAACTTGAATTCATCCGGAAAAAGCTTTATTGACGAGTTATTTTTAGCGGACCCTGACAAAGTGACATGAGCCATAGCATGGACAAAGTTATAAGTGAATCATTTGGACGTGATGGATCGTTGGAGCACAATATTCCTAACTTTAGCTTAATTTGAATTTACGTTTTTGTGGCGCTGAGGGTCTGAATTGAAAAAGTCCACCACTGTGCTAAGTTACATCACCATTGTCCTAACAGCCAGCGCTTTAGATGACCTGTTCAAACAAAGTTCATTATTTATTCTCTCTAATTATTTAACCATTGGCATGTCAAAAGTAGAATGATAAAAATGGCTAAACTGGTACTAACAGTGGTAATCCTTTGGTTGCAAGTGAGGTCATGCCTGTGCTTGAATACATTTGTCTTTGGAGATTCCTTAGTGGATGCAGGAAACAATGACTATCTCTTCACCTTGTCTAAAGCAGACATGCCTCCTTATGGCATCGACTTTAAGCCTTCTGGCGGCCAACCAACCGGCAGATTCACCAATGGCCGCACCATTTCAGACATTCTCGGTCATTTACTTTCCCTTACCTTTTCTTTTGTTAATTTGAAAGAACAAAGTTCATTTTAACCACCAAACACCGGTCATTCTAGGATATGCTGAATTAAAGTTCACGGTGTGTTGTTTTTTTTGGACAAACTTTAGTAACTCGTGAGCAAATTTCAGTAAGTTTTATCATGTAATTTGCAATAGTCGCATTACTAAAATTTATTCAGAAGTTACAAAGAAACAAAATCATAACTTAACGAAATTCGTTCACGGACTAGTGAAATTTGACAAATATATCATAAAAATTCCTCCAAACAAGTATGTTACATTATATATGTTTTTTCTTTCTAAAACAGAATGAAAACATATCGAATCGTTATAGTTGGACTAAATATATATATATCTATTGGAATCAGATGAGTTACTTGGAGGGATATCATATCCGCGTCCTTATTTAGCTCCCAACACTCAGTCTGATGGAATTCTGAGAGGAATGAATTACGCGTCTGGATCGGCGGGGATTTTGGATGAAACTGGATCCTTCTTTGTAAGGACATGTTCTATAACATCACCATATATAGTAATATATCCTATATCACTTGTTATAATCGTAAAAATCACTTTATAATTGATGCAGATAGGAAGAGTTCCGCTAAGAGAGCAGGTGACCTACTTTGAGATAAGCAGAGATGAGATGGTGAAACAGATAGGTGAAAATAGTACAAAGGAGTTGTTGAAAAAGGCTATTTTCTCTATAACAATTGGATCAAATGACATCTTAAATTACATCCAACCTTCAATACCATTTCTTGCAAATCCAAAGGTTTCACCTTTTACTTTCCAAGATTTCATGCTATCAAATTTCTCTATGCACCTTAAGGTAATGTATATTTTATTAACCGTCTTATAAAGATCATTACATCAATTGTCTGTTAAAAATAAATAATTCTGTAGAGATTGCACGAATTGGGCGCGAGAAAATTTGTTGTTTCTGGGGTTGGACCGTTGGGTTGCATACCAATAGTTCGAGCACTCGATCTTCTACTCCTTCCAGGACAATGCTCCCTCCAAGCTAATGAAATCACCAGAGGTTACAACAATAAGCTGAAGAAACTACTTGCTCGACTCAATCAAGAAACGCCTCCTGAATCTATATTCGTATATACGAATTCGTACGATATATTCATGAATATCATTACTAATTATCGTCACTATGGTGAGCAACCATATATATTTTAAATCGGTGGAAAATGACATGAACCACTAACGCGCGCACGCGATTTGTTACTTAAAACTATTTCAGGTTTTGATGATTGGAAAGGAGCATGTTGTGGTGGAAACTTGCCTCCATTTGTGTGCTTCAACACGAACAATCTTACGCAGTCTTGTTTGTGTAATGATCGAAATAAATATGTGTTTTGGGATGGGTATCACCCAACAGAAGCTGCTAATATCATCGTGGCAAAGCAGTTTCTTGAAGGTGGTCCGCGAGCTGCGTCGCCTATGAATGTTCGTCAGCTTTACAGCCTATGAAGAAAGCAAAAGCCCTGTCTACTATGTTAACTTAATAGCTCATCGTCTGTTAGATCTCATTAGCTTTATTTAATCAAATAAACAAATTGTATGTTACTCAATAGAAACATCTTTTGTAACTTAGTTTATTAAACCTTTCTTTACTTGATTGTCCTGATTCTACCAACTTTAGGCAAAATATTCAAAATTGTTTTCATTATTCTACCTTCGACTTTGACTAACAAAAGGTATATTTTTACTCAAAAAGCTATAAACAAATAACATTTTACTATTCGTGATAGTATTAAAAATAATATACTTTACCGTTTTAAACGAAAATATACGCACCTGTAAATTGAATTAAACCCATTTATAAAAGTTTACTTATTTTTCTTAAAATCTGTTCAACTTTTTTCAATTATAATTTCAAATGAACGTCCACATTTTTAGGTATTCCACAAACCTATCCATTTATTTGGTTAGAGGTTAGTGATTTTAAATATTTTAATTTTTTTCTTTTTGTTAAGATAAAAAAATTGTTTTTTATAACCTCTTTGTAGGTATATTATTGTTATCTCGTATCAACGTAACGTTATATTTTTGTACGAGTCGATTTCGACCAGCAAATAAGACGGTAAAAAAATACAAATTTTCGTATTATTCTTTAGCATCACGCTGATGAAGAAGAATATGTTGTTATTTGTGAAATTTAATATTTATATTTATGAAGCATAGTATAGTTAATTTTAATATAATTTGTACATATTTTCGTAATATAATTTTTTTTTAAAATTTTAATGTTCTTAGGTGCGAACCATGGAGCTATAATTGTTTTAGTAAGATGTGGGCAAAATTAAGATTTTTAAAGAGTGGAACTAGACATTAGTAAAAGTAAGTGTGAAACCTAAACTACACATGTCCTGGGAAATAATCATATTTCTCATGTGGCCTCCGAATTCTGCATATGCTAGAAAATTTTGTACATATTTTCTCCACATTGCGCGAAATTATAAAGAATTCGAGAACAAAAGGATCCTGACGCATTTCATACTACAGTTCGTCAAGTTAATTGATGAATTGTCTAATCTATTTTATCACATGGCTGACGAATAAAACTAATTATATAGTCAATCAACTCACGAAGTATTATTTACCATTCTAACCACCAATATGTTAGTTTTGTTAGGATCCATATCCTATTTTAGTACAGTGGTAGTATATGTGAATATACGTAAAATATTGAATTTAGATGTACGTCAAATATTGAATTTAGATATTTTTTGTTATCGTTTTCAAACCTATAACAAGAATACAAAAATCTACATTATTACTTGCGAAATCCAAGTAATTATATATACGAAACCTGAGTTATTTTTTATACGAAACTATTAAGGAACGTTATATGCGAAATCATTTTTACTTATTTTTTCACATCGTTAACGAATAAAACTAACTAGTTCACTAATGTAATAATAAATTATGTTCTACCATTCCAACCACATGTCCATTCATTTTGTTAGGACTTGTATGTTGTTTGGTGTCATGGTAGCAAAATATACATGAAATATGACTTCAGATATTTGTTCTTATCGTTTTCAATCCTAGCCCGAGAATACAAAAACATAACATATTATTTGTGAAATCTAAATAAATATAAATTCAAATATTATTAGTAATTTGTGTAGTATATTTTGTTGTTGTAACAGATATGTCGATGTGAAACACGTAAAAATAGCTACTTACGAAATATATTTGACGAAGCACTATTTTACAATATCGGTTCTAATAATTGAGAGATATGGATATAAGGCTAACATACGAATCACGTATCTAAAACATTATGAAATAAATGTATTTAATTTTTTTTTCATTTATTGGTGAATATCGATTACATTGTCTATAACATTCATATCCCCGTGTAAATGAAATTTCCCGCCAACTAAAGTATCCTTTCAACTATAAAATATATAATTATTCGAACATATCTTATATCTTCATCTATAAAATATCATAACAAACCAAACTTCTAATTTCTTCGGTACGTAATAAACTACACAAGAAGATAACCATTTGCTGAAATTTGTCGCCATTATGAAAATGATAAAGGTTGATGAAACTAATAAATTTGTTATGACGTTGTGTGCGTAATACTCTACATGCACTATTCAATGTGTTGATTTTGTTCATGTATGATGTAGCATACACGAGGTTGTGAATAAGTCTTTACCAAGTTTGAATAAATGAAATTCGTTCCAATTTTGTAGGATTTTGACTTATACATACGAAATTAAGCAAGAGGCATGCATAGTGTTTAATTTTCAAATTACTGATTTCTTTAGACAAGATATACTAGGTTATATGGAGGAACACCTTGTTGAACATCATACAGAAGAGAATTGCATATAAGTTGAATATTTTTATGAATATGATTGTCTATAAATTTATGTATATTTCATATTTCATACTCATGTTGTTCGTTTTATGTACTTGAGTTATTAATTTTTCTAATTTATAGTTGTCATTTTATATTTAATTTAATTTTAGTAAGTTGTTCGCATCTCGTATTTATGCTTAATATTTAACTTTATTACCAAAAGATCACTAAACAAATACAGTAAACAAGAAATTATTTAACGTAAATATATAACAATGTTATAAAGAGGAATAAATCCAAAATAAATTTCACTCATCTTAAAGTGTTGTGTTATTTATATCTCGTACTAATATTTTTATTTTATGTTCTTAAACTAGTGTATTTACTCCCAATATTTTCTGATATTTGCGAAGTTTGAAGTGACTTGTGAATATTTAAAAAAGTTAGTAGTACTTGCAAAATATTGAAATCGTTTATTTCAAAATATTACGAACGTTGGTTGCTAACATATTAAGATAGTTGATTGTAGATATTAAGATAGTTCGTTGTGAAACTGTAAGACGGTTAAGTCAAAATATTACAAAATTCAATGAATAATATTATAAATTTTAGTGAAAAATATTATGATTGTCCAATGAAATATTACAAAGTTCGGTGCAAAATATTGCGATTGTCCGGCGCAAATATTACAAAATTTAAATAAGATATATTAAGACTCTTTAGTGTGATTTGTCTTTTTTGTCCTTTGAATGTTGCGGGTTATATACTTCTCATTCCTCTGTGTGAGCAGCTGACCCTTCTTCTGTTTTTTCCTCAAATGTTGCATGTTCATATTCTTCTCACTGTCTTGTATCAGTGTCACATTTAACTAAACCTTATTTATTTTGACACTAAAATGTCATTCGTTCGGCATCACTAAGTCATAGACCTCTAACAAAAACCTACATTTATTATAGAACTCGTGAAATTTAATTTTATTTTTATAAGAAAATATGTAACAGATTTACCGTATAGCTACTACAACATAATTTAAACACACATGTTTCTTACGGAAATACATCTAAAAATTTATTTATGTTCATACAATGTCACTTCAACAATCTTGGTATACGCGATCCTACATAGTGCACTCGTGACTATATTTCAATGATTGTGTGTTCCATGAGAAATGACTGTATATTAAGTAAATATTATTGTTACGCATTATTCTAAATAAATTTTAAAAAAATCTTAACGTTTATAGCATACTAACCACAAGCACTACTACACAGCCAACCGTCTTTTCAAAGGAGATCATGTAGTAATCTCTTGCTGAGTCTATTTTCTTCCTGATTGCACATTTCAATCGTATTCGTTAATTTTTTAGAGGCTTGTTACTTAATAAATTATAGATGAAGCCACAACCTATCCAAATATAACAAAAAGCAGGGTTTTGTAAGGATATATAATCACGAGTACAACTACATCTTTTATATATTGTTCTTCTTCCGTTGGCACAACTAACACTATTGCATCTATAATAAAGAATATTAATTAAGTTTTAGTTTTAATATACTTGCTTGCAAAATATATTAATGGTTGCTTGTGTCATATATGGTTGTATGTTTGTGAAACCTAGCAATGTTCGCTAGCAAAACACATTTATGAGTGATTGCAAAATATAAGGTTGTATGTGTGGGAAACTGAATAATGTTTGCTTACAGATTACATTAATGGTTGTTTTGTATTCTTACCTCAACTTTCTACTTTGTTATATACAAAGTAGATGGAAAATATTCTACATTTGTGTTCGTTAGAACAAAGCTACGACCTTCTTAAAGGGATGTTCATTTTTGTTCTTCTGGATTTGAAGTCTAACATAAGCAATATATCGTTTAATATATTTTAAGTATTTACTCTACCAAAATTAAACGTTTATTTGTTTGGATGATAACTTTTTATTATGTCGGTTAGTATTTCATCCAATGTGGCATTGCGAAATCAACATAACTAGTCTTACAACCATATGTAGTTTTGAACATAATGGAAAAAATGTATTTTTTACAACATTTGTGTGCTCTCTCCTTGTCATTGTTGTATACGTTATTTTTTGTATAGGGCCGAGTCTTGAAAAAAAATCGCATTAATTGTTCTTTACATGTACTAGAGACTGAAATATCTCTAATACATGGACTATATTATGTTTTAACACATACATAAACAAGTTATGGGTTATGTATGATACGTCAAATACAACAAACACATAAATAAATAAATTGGGTTGTGAATGGAATTTTAAAAACCACACATACAAACAAATACAAGTTATGAGTTATAAATGACATTTTCTTAAGAAATAAATTTAAAATTTACGTGCCAGAACACCAAATAAAAAAAGACAAACATTAAAACAAAAATACAAACAAGACCCAGTACGACATGTCATCTTATGTAGTACTAATTCTAAATTAACCCATTTCACACAAAAATCGAGAACAACAAAATCGAATAAACAATACTTAAAATATAAATTAACATAATTATTTATTAAATTGAATCTACATTAAATTTTTGAACTCAGTGGAAACAAAGAAAGAAATGTTTCACTAGAATGAGCAGATTCTTATGAGGAGAGAGAGAGAGAGGAAATAAATTCTGAATTTTTAGGAGAATATCAAAATTTGTGTCATGCATCAAGGATTTTCCTCGTTTTTTCGATTGTCAATGTTCTGATGAGTGTATGTTTCATGAGAAATGTCAACATATTAATACAGGTTTTTATGTATTACGTGTAATTAACTTAAATTTAGTTGGATTACCACTAGCATCAAAACACAAGAACAAATAAGACATAAGTTTTGCACACAATATAATAGTAGATTCGGGTACGACATTGGACAAAATTATTGAGAATCCATTATCAAACAAACACATTGTACTCAAGTTACAAAGGTGGAGGTTAGCAAGTTTTGGTTTATGTGTGACATGTGCTTGCAAGTGAGGTTTAAAATCACGCGACTGACCATAAATAAAAATATAACACTTAAAAATGCAAACCCAAAATGGACCCAGGTACGACATGCCATCCTCTATAGTATTAGTTCAAATTAATATTTAATAAAATAAACGAGAACACAAAATCCAATAAACAATACTCAAGGTTTAAAACAACACAGTTATTAAACAAGATCTACGATGACCTGTTGTACTTTTTGAACTCAATGGAAACAAGGAAATAAATGTTTAAATTGAAAGAATGATGGCTTGTAATGAGAAAAATAAGAGAGAAAAGGAAAATAATAATAAAGAAAAGAAGAAAATAATCAAAATAACATGAACTGATATGTATTTAAACTTGAATTGTATTTTTAGGAAGTCGAAATCCTTTAACTAACTATATAATTTGTTTCTAAAATATAGATGTTAGTATATAGTGAAAAATAAAGATGTATCTCATTATGGAAAATGACATATTTTAAAATATAGTTGTTTTTTTATAAATTAATAGTTAGTCTCACCTAATGCAAATTCTTACAGATTTCGAGCATTATAATAACATAATGCATCTGAAATAATATTCTTTTTAGATGCATGAAAAATTAAAATGCACATTCACCATCATTATGTGTTGTGTAAAAGTATTTAAGTCAGGTGAGAAACTACTTGTGAACCTCAAAATATTAAAAGACTAACTATTTCCAAAATATTAGAAAAACACATCATTTAACTAGAATTTAAAGAGTTTTGATACAAGCCTAATCATACAAATATAAATTAACAATGTTTGGATACACTAAGAATATTAATTTTTTGAGTTTGTGTATTGATTGATAGAGTAGTAGGGAATATACTCTATAAATTTCAAAGAAGCATGATGTATCTAGAAAGACACTCAAATATTACGTAAAAACCGCATCGCATTCTAGTTTTAAATATAAACACTACAAATCCACAAACAAGATAAAAAAAAATAAGAATATATTCGACGTGAGAGAAAAATGAGCTAAGAGAAAAAAAATACGTAGAGGACCACGAAGATCCATGTTGGTGTCCAGAAGAGTACAAATATGGTGGGAAACCATCAAAAAAAGGTTCATCGTCTGATTTATCATTGTATTCATCATATTGTTCACCATTTTATTCACATTCCGATGAATCTGATGATAAAGGTGATGAAGACGTTGACTCATAAAATGCATCACATATTGAATCTTCACAATCATCCGACTCCAACGCTTACCGTGTCAAGGTGTTCAACCTGTCCGACGATGAATCCCCGAATGATGAGTTCACGATGGGGGCAGTCTTCAGTGATAAAGGTTGGATTCTTAAATTTTTTTACTAAAAAGTAGTCTATTACCATAGTCTGATAGATATCCATGCGTTCTTACGAAATAAACATATCATTCTTTCCATTATATCTGAATACTTTAGAATAAATTATCTAAGGTATAACAATTTTAAATAATCACAATCCTGAAACATGATCATCGCATATAGTAGCAGAAACAGTAGGCGCAAACATACTATGCATTACCTCTCGAGCTAGTATTTTAAGGTTAGATAATGTATGTTTTACGCCATATCAGATTAGCCAAGCCTTCTGTAGGGGTCGTACCTTGCTGATCATAGTAACTAAATGAACCTTTCAACACTGAAAATCAGTTATGAATGAGTATGGTTTGTGTAAACGCAAAAACAATATTATGCAACATGTGTTCAATATCGGGAAATATGTGTGGTAGTCTCGTGTACGGGTTATCTTACACATATAATATTTTTTTCCTAAGTTGTGAGGCCCCAAAATCATTTCCTTTCATGACTAACCTAACATTTCCCACGTGGGTGGGATACCATATCCATCAATACGTCCAAGAGAATGAGCACATGAATGCTCGCATTTGTATTGCGTACTGTCGCGACTTAACGTTTATCTTACTAAATAATACCTAAATTCATCATACCATGACACACTTTGAGCATCTGAAGCAGTTCAAATATGTAATATCTCGCATCTAATGCTTAGACATCTCAAGGGAGATGAATGTTAATCAAACTCCATGTACTTGAAACAACCAATTCATGGGCATGCAGGTCATCACTCCATACATTCCAGAGTCCAAGTGTCTGCAGTAATGGGTAGCTACATATAATCATATGACCATACATTCAAAAGTTATAGATTTTTATTAATGCATACATAATGGGGTCATAAAACTCTAAACCCTACACATATAGCACAACACTCAAACATAGTAAATAATTCGAATAATCAGCCAGCTTATACGTGTAACCATGCTAAATGTCGCATTAGAAACAAGTTATTTCATCATACATGCATACATACATACATACATACATACATAATGTGACCATACATTCAAATTTATAGATGTTTCATAATGTGCACATAATGGGGTCATAAAACTATGAACCCTAAACATATAACACAACACTCAAACATGGCAAATACTTCGAATAATCAGCCATTCTATACATGTAAACTATTCTAAATATCGTATTAGAAATAAGTTATTTTATCATGCATGTGTATATACATACATACATATATACATACATACATACATACATATATACATACATACATACATACATACATACATACATACATACATATATACATACATACATGCATACATGCATACATACATTTTTTTTCCTTAACCTGTGGACTTTATTAATAAAATCTGAGAGTACACGGGCCAAATCAACAACTAAGGAGATTATATGAACTTATTACAAGAGAGGGAAACTTTCAAATTCAAAAACGCTTTTCTTCAACCTTGAGACATGGCCATATCTTCATGAGCTTCAGCCAAATTCGAAAAATCGCTTTGATACCTTGCTTCCTTAATCATCTTCTCTATTTCTCAAATAACCAGTGCCAATACTCTCAAGAGAATCAATTTATCTTAGATTATTTGGGGCAGAAGAATCGTTGAAATCCATTTCTTTTCTCAGTTTCAATGTATGTTTTGTTACACCATCTGCCAAATTGTTTTGCTCACGGAAAACATGTTTAATCGTCATATCAGAAGAGATTAGACTCATATAGTTACTAATAAGGGGATCCAGGTACCAAATCGAGCTTCCCCTGCTAATCAGATCAATTAGTATACTTGAGTCTACTTCAAGATCCACACTTGTTATGTTAAAAGCTTTACACAAAGCCAAGCCATCCAAAAGACCCCCGGCCTCAGCAATAATAGTAGTGTTTTCCAGTAGAGTCTTCTATAGCCTTTAATTATGGTTCCTTCATGATTCCTGATTACACCACCACCACTCGACTCCCCTATAATAAGTACAACCCCTTTTATATTAAACTTGTAACAGTTCAGCTTTGAAGCTAACCATTTCAAAGAAATTGGTATCATCTGCTTGGTTACACTAACATTTTAACCCAGCATATTTGCGACTTTCAAATCTTTTCCCCAATATCGTCTTCTGATTAGATCTGCATTGTTTAGGCCAGTAAGGATGTGAGTAACATGGTTGATAAGGTTTGCTGGTGTCTATTGAATACTCTGATGCTTTTTCAGATTCCTAACCCTTCATATTACCCAAACAACGATTGTTGGGATGATGGATCGAATACTGCAGTCTTTCTTTGAGTACCAATACCAGGTACAAATCATATGGTGTATAGTCATATGTCTGAAAATGTTTATACCAAGGTTTGCACTGAAATAGCTCCACACAGCCCAAGCCTCCTTACATTGCACCATTACAGGGTTTATATTTTCTTCATTTTCGTATAACTGACATTTTGAGGCCATTTGGATCTTACTTCTCTGCAGGTTTGATTCAGTTGGTATCCAGATCTACAAGGTTCTGCAGAGAAGAAATGAGCACTTTCTAGGTATGACAACATTCCAACTTTTCTTGTAGAAGTTTTGATTCATTTCCATGAGTTCTAATTGCATTCCATGTTTGGCTAGTATTAAATTTCCCATCTAGAGTCAAAGCCCACATAATCTTATCTAGGTTAGTGTTGAGCTTAAGTTTAAGGATATCATCCACCACAAGGTTAGTCACAGCTGAGCTTAGTTTCCCTATGTCTCAATTCTCATTGACCCAGAAAGTGCAAACATTAACATTAGCATACCATTGTTTGTCTTCACCTTCATTGAAGTGAATCAAAGCTCTCTCAGTTCACCATCTGTCCAGATAGAAATTTATTTCTCCATTCCCGGGAACCCAAAATATATACCTATCTGCTTTGTCCCTGATTCCCATAAGTCTGGTCCAAGTTCTAGATCTTTATTTAGGTACATGAGCAACTATAAGATGACTTTTCTTGCAATATATTGAGAACATAAGCCTAGACCATAGGATTTTATGAGTTATGAAATTAAATCAAAATTTGTACGAAAAGACATCATGTAAAGTTTCAATACTCTTTACATTTAGGCCTCCCTCAGCATATGGCTTGCAGTTTCTACTCCTTGAGGACTAGTTTATTGCATTGGTCTCTATTTTGTTACCCCGTAGAAACTTACTAAATAAGTTTTCAATCTTTTTTACTATTTCCTTAAGAAGAATCAAGCTCTGGACATAGTATAAAGGGATTATGGATAAGATAGACTAGATTAAAACTACCCTTCCATCAAACGGCAATATGAAGTTATCCCAATCAATGATCTTTTCTCTGATCTTTAAAACAAGATTATCAAAATGTCTTATTCTACTTTTGTTTTTTATCATCACCCCAAGATATTTAAACGGCATAACATTGTATTTCATTCCCAAGATTCTTTCAACTGTACTGATCATTTGATGCATCATATTCTCTGCCACTATTAGCTTAGAATTCTCTTTATTAATGGTCAGACCATAAATATCTTGATAGCGTGATAGGAATTGAGATATTCTTGAAACTCAGGTAGACGACCTGTTGCAAAAAATAGTGAAGTCGTCTGCGAAAGCCAAGAAAGGGATTGCTTGATTTCCTCTTGCTTTATGTCTTACTTCAGTGTGGTCTTCATTTATCTTTTTAAGCCCCCGAATCAAATACTCCTCAGCCAGTATAAACAAGCTGGGGCCCCCTGTCTCAGCCCCCGGTTTTCCCTGAAAAAACCTTTAATAGCACCATTGATTAATAATGAG